>CM040123.1:165315181-166661282 GCA_022559845.1 Amorphophallus konjac | reverse complement strand
TAATTAGTCCATCAGCATCATATAATCATTGCATAATCATTCTTAAATGAAAACAAAATAAAAATTTTGAAAATTGAAAACCCTAAAAATAGTTTAATTCCCTGGCAGAAGTAACGGCCCTGGGTTGGGGCGTCGCTTGTCTCTGACGCACTCAGGGTGGAGCATCAGGGGAGTGACGGTCGCTGGCAGGACCGTCACTTCGTCTGCTAGTTGGGGTTTTTTCCCCTGCATTCTCATGGCTTCCCATGTTGGCCAAATGGCCTACAATTGTTCCTAATGGATTCGTAGACCCATTTCTACCCCTTTTTTCCCACATGCATCCATAAATAAACACAAAAAAAAAATAAAAAATTGGAAAATAGGGCGGAGGGCTTACCTCGTGGTCCATGTTTCTCCTCTTCTTCTTCTCTGGTTCCTTGGGCTCCTCTGCACCCAACGGAGCTTCCCCTTCGTCCCCCGTGGCCGTGGGGACTTCTTCTTCTTCTGTTGGGCTTCTTCTCGCCGGTTGTTCTTCTTCCACCGGCGGGATCGCCTCCCGTTCAATCCGGCAGTGGAGCCACTGTATGGCCATTCTTTTCCCTCTCTCTCTCTTCTTTGGTGGTGGCTGGGGTGCCTCGTCGCCGGCCATTGGAGTGGTGGGGACGGTGGTCGCCGGTGGTTTCTCTCGGTTGGGTTTTTGGTGATGAATGTGGATTGAATGAGGGCCGTGACCGTTCGGTTGTTTTTTTTGAAAACTCAGGAAATGTGACGGTCTATCGACCGACCGTCACATCATTCTGACGCGTCTTTCATAGGCCGTTACGTGTGTTGGACTGTTTTATTGAAGAATGTGAACCGCTTTGTTTATGACGGATCAAGGGTGATCCGTTACTTGATGTGACGCCCTGTCATCAGACCGTTATATGCTTGCTAGTTTCTTGATGATTGAAAGGTCTAATTGATGCTTAAACGGCCCTATTTTCTATCATGATGTTCCTTATGGATGCCTCTTGCACGTACAATGGTTATGCCTTGATGCTTATTTTTGATTATTATTGGCTAACCTGTCTTTCATGAAAGGAATTACGAGTAAAATCACGCTTGGCCTTCCGTTCGGCAGGTAAGTCAGGTATTGTATAACATTCCCTCACTCCTTTAATGCATTACTATATGTTATCTATGATATATTACCTCGAGAACCGGCTGGTCATTCATGTGTCCTGGGATCTGATGTTCCCCTAAAACAAAAATGATGATGATCTAAGCTCACATGTTTAATCGTTGGATAGGCCGTTAGATTGGAAATTTTGGGGACGATGGTTCTATCTTGCACGCCGTGGTCGCAGATGGTGTCCTGACTCTGATTTCTCCGATCTAGCAATATTATTCTCGAGTATTTTTTCTAATTTTTTTTTTTTGCATTTGTTTTGAAGATTTTGTTTTCCTTTAGCCCAAGCATGCATCATACGCATTCTTTTGAGCATTTCATGAGTTTCATCTATTCAAGATATCTCAGTGATGGTGAACAGCTGTGTTCTTAATCCCGAGTAAGGAGAATCATTCCATTCTGAATTAGAAGGTTTCCTTCGATCTGCTCGCTTAATCTGGTTCACTGAAGATTCCTGTCTAGAGTTTAGTCTCTTTCTTTTCCGTTGCCTCCGGCGGCTAGCCGTGTTTCCTTTCCTTAGATAATTAGTTCCTCCAGACTTGCATCCCTTTGGCTGGCTATTTCCTTGATATCAATTCAAAGTTTTTCAGAAAATTCCTAGCGCTTGTTGGTACAGAACGGGTGTCGTTTACCTTAACGCCCTCTTTTTGATACACTCCGCTTCATTTCCGCTTCATCTCCATGTTCCATTTCGCTTTCGCTTCATCTCCGCTTGTTCCCCTGCAAAGAGGACGTTAAGGAGGGGCATCCTCTGACGCGCCAGCCCTTGGCCGTCACATTTTCTGTGGGTTTCAATCCCCAGAATCATGTTCTGTGGAGAATAACGGTCTAAGGAAAGGATGATTGTGACGGTCAGACCTTAGACCGTCACTTTCTCTGCTGCTGAGTTCAGGCTATTTCTTCTGCCCTTGCCTAGACCTGGCGGTCTTTCACATTGTACACCTCGTTTTCTTCCCATTTTCATACATGCATTCCTGCCTACATCTCATTCATTCATTCACATTTCGTCCATCTTGCATTTTTCACATTCATTCATTCACGCTCGCATAAAACTAAAACAAAACAGAAAACTAAAAAGAAGGGATCTCATTCCATTTTGCCAAAGGTTCTATACAAATATTAAATAAAACATAAGAAAAGGCATCATTCGGCCGGTCTATCAGCTGGGCCACCATCATCCTCCCCCTCGTCAGGTTTCCCCGCGGGTGGCGGTGCGATGGAAGCACTCTCCTCCTGCTGTCCTCTCTCTGCCCTCTCATTCCTCCGCTGGGCGGAGGAGCTGACAAGGAAATCCCCTACTGAGCCGCTAGGGGCAGCACTCCTATGTATCCCACTCTGGGAGGTGCACCGCTCCGGTCCCCGGCCGATCATCCGCACCGTCCCCTCCAATGTCCGCAGCTCGATCTTCAATGTAAAGATCTGACGCCGTGTCTCCTGTGCCTCGGTCCGGTAGCGATCCAAGTCGGCCGTCCCGATCCGAAGCTCCTCCACCTCAGCTCGCGCCCGCGCTAACTCCTTCCGGAGTTGTTCCATCTCTGCATCATCTGGGCGTCGCAGGGTCTCCGCTCTCAGCCGGGCCATCTCTGCCCGTACCAGCTCCGTCTCTGCTCGGGCTCGATCGGTCTCGGCCCGGCTTCTCTCTACCTCAGCTCTCGCCTGGCTGGCCTCGGCCACTGCTGCTGCTAGATCCCTCGCCTGTAGATTGCATTTCATGTCATTAGTCATTAAGCATTTAATTAGGCATAATCATAAGTTCTTTAGTCTCTTACCCGCTCCGCGAGGGTGGCCTCCGCCTCCTCGGCCCGGGCAACTGCCCGAGCAAAGTCAGCCTCCTGCTCAGCCCTGCCTCCCGCAGGCTGCGAGGAAGACGATGGGGCATCCGATCCAGCGCGTTGGGCTCCCTCGGCCCGCTGCATTTAGAAGTCATAGGTTAGTTGACATTTGCATTTACATCATGAACATCATAGCATAAATCATGAGCATTTTAAGTATTTAGAGTCTTACCAAGAGCTCCAAAGCAGTCCGGTACCCGTCCCGCTGTTGGATGGTGGAGTGGAGTAGCCCTTCCAGCTCGGCTATCCGTCCCTCAGGGTCTAGCTGCATTTTAGAAAGCATGAGTCAGCATATATCACATTGCACATTGCATAATAGAAAAGTTTAGAGTTTTAGAATTGCATACCGGTCGTCGGGTACCTCGGTACACCCGGTCGCCGTAGAGTCGAGCGAAGGCCTTCAGATATGCCTCGTCGCTCTCATCTCGCTCCTTCACCGCTCGGCCCCGCCTATTCCAATCATGGACGTACTTCACCTTCCGGGCGCACCAATCCACATTGCCGCTGATGCCCCTTGCTGACTTGCCGGGGTGGTCGTCGCTGTGGCGTGGAAAGGTCACCTCGGGCTGGTGTAGTCCCCGAGTCCGCAGGATCAGCCTGTAGTGCAGAGGCTCGATGATATGGAGGTAATGCAACCATATGTCTCGCCCCCGGTACGATAAGGCCGCCTCCACCCATGGCTGTCCCGTATAGCCCTCGTCGCGGTATGGGGTCCATCTCACCTGAGAGCATTTAGTTCATTCATTAGCATATGAAAGCATTAAAAGATATTTAGAAAGCATTTTTAGAAAGCATTTAGAAACATTTAAAAGCATATAGAAATCATTTTGAGTTCTGGACCTACCAATGTATGCGGGAAGGAGTCCAAGTCGTCTTGGATCGTCCGGGTCAGTCTAATGATCGACCCCGTGTCCCTCGCCACCGACCAACGCCTCGCGATCGGTATGCGGCCGGGATGGAGTAATGTGCCTCTCCCGATGCCCGGGAGGTACATATAGCTCCAGATCTACATTTAGAAATCGAGTCAGTCGAATCATTGCATAAATCATTGCATAAATCATTTTTCATTAATCATAGCATCAATATTCATGGTATAATAGAAAGCATTTAGAAGTACATTTACCTGTAGGAAAGGCGAGAAGCCGCCCAGCATCGTCTGCCGATCTGTAGTGCTGAGGGACTCGAACAAGAATGCGAGTACTGCTGCTCCCCAAGCGTATCTCCTGACTCTGCCCAAATCCTCTATCATCAGCAGCGGTCTGCAGCTGATGACATCTGCCCGAGTCGCGAAGAGGAGCTTCCCGAGTAGCAGCATCAGGAAGCGTCTGAGCACTCTATCTCCCTCTGGTCCCGCCTCCGCCGCCATGCGAGGGCGCACCTAGTCTATCACTCTGCTCAGGTGCTCCTCGGGGAGCTCTCCCTGTTGAGTCTTGTTGAATCTTTACATGTTTTGATGATGACAACACTATAAGTCTTAGTGGTGTTCAAAAATATTTTTCTGTGAAAGTGAACAAAGAATATTTTTTCTATGAAGAATAAACCTTCATTTCACTTCAGGTATTTTTCAGGGACTGTATTCGTGTTGGTTGGCACTTCGTCTTGTTTGTGTATAACACCTCGTGTTGTACTGTTTGTCTTCGTGTCGCTTTTCATTTTAGTACTGTTTGTGTTTTCATTATGCCGTGTCGTCCTCTCGTACCTCGTGTTGTTTTAAAATGTGTTCTGTTTGACCTCGTGTCATTAGCATTCATGTTGTTCATCTCGAGTCATTCTGTTTGATTGCTCTTGTGTTTTCATATCACTTAGTGTTGTTCCTCGAGTCGTTTCATGTCTGGGTTCACTGCTTCATCACGTGTCGTGATAGCCGTGTCTGTCTTTCTTCTCGTATTGTTGAAGGCATGTCTAACTCATGACTTCGTGTCATGGTTGCTAGACCTCGTGTCTATTCTACTGTTTCATCTTAGTGTTGTTTTCAACTCATGTCGGTTACTGTTTTGTCTTCGTGTTGTTTGTATTCATGACTTCGTGTTACTTTTGTATTCGTTCTCTTCGTAGTGTTTTTGGTTTGTTACAGTGACTTCGTGTCGTTCTCCTTGTTGTGTCTTCGTGTCGTGGTAAGCCCGTGTCGTTTCACCTCGTGCTGTTCTTACTGAACTTCGAGTCGTTTCCCTGTAGACCTCGTGTCGTTCCTGTTTAGTAACCACACTTCGTGTCGGTTACTGTTGTTTCTGTGTCTTCGTGTCGTTTGTTGTTCCACTGCGTGCAGAACATTGTAGCACCTCGTGTTGCTTTCTGTGCCACCTCGTGTCGTTTCTGTGTGAACCTCGTGTCGCTTCTCTCTGTCCTCTAGTTGCATCTCGTATCATCTCTTATGTCTTGCTTGTTGTTGCAACCACTTCGTGTCGTTCTTCTTTTTACCTCGTGTTGTTTTATAAACTCACTTCGTGTCGTTCTCTTCGTTGTGTCTGTTCTGTCACAGTGTATCTCGTGTCATTTTTTCCTTACTTCGTGTTGTTTTTCATCTGACCTTGTGTCATGCTCTCCCTATCTCGTACTGTAGTAATCTTGTCTACTTCGTGTCGTCCTTTTTCTACTTTGTGCTGTTCTCCTTCTACTTCGTGTTGTTTTCTTTCTACCTCGTGTCGTTCTCTTAGTAGTGTTCATTGTGTCACCACTATATCTCGTGTCGTTCTCTATTTAGTGCACCTCTTGTCGTGTCCACTTACCTCATGCAGTTCTAGTTCTTGTGGCACTCAAGGTTAATGATTCTTACCTCTTTGCAGGTCCGAGGAAGAACATTCATCGGTGTCTGGGTGCACATGATCCGATACTGAAGGAACAAATACGAAAGGGGCACGTGGCAGGAAGGTTCTGGATCAAGCGTGTGAAGCACACGCACTCTGTACCCCATCCTCCTGCTGGCTGCTGATATAAAAAGAACAAAGGCTGGTCGAGCAAGATAGAGCATGGAAGCAAAAAGAGAATAGAGGAGCAGAGATTAAAAAAGAAGAAGAGAGCAGAGGAGAAAGAAAGAGAGATAGAAAGAGAGAGAGAGAGCTCGTGGAGAAGAAGGAAGAAGCTACTTGAAGATCTGTCTTCACTGGACCGTGGATCAGATCCAGGCCAGTCAGCTCCGTTTGGAGCCACATTATGCATTTCATTTTTTAGCGTTTTGTTTGCTGAAGTTATTTTCATTTCGTGTTTTTGTTTTCTTCCATTTTCATCTGGTTATCTTGTCCTTCCGATAGCCCTGTTGGGGATCGGGTACCTCCTGTTGGTTCAGGAAAAGGGAGATCTGATCTCCGGGTTGCAAGTGACAGGTTGTCACTTGTGGGTTGCCCTCTGGTTAGAGGAAGGGAGGCTAGTCCTCCGGTTCTGGGCTTGTGGTTGCAAGTCCAGTGGTCCCTCCTGGTCTGGAGGAAGAGAGGTCTTCGACCTCTAGTTTCCAAGTGGCTGGGAGTCACTTGGGTGTCCCTCCGGTTGGGAGGAAGAGGGGAGGCTGTTCCCCTGGTCAAGCTGTGTGGCAGCAACTGTTTGCAGACTGAGTCTACTGGGTTCTAGCGTTTGCTAGTGAAGCCTCACTCCGGTTGGGAGTGAGGGGTGGATGTAGGTCTGAAGGACCGAACCACCTAAAAATCTATTGAGCAGTGGCTTGTTTGTCTGATTTGCTTCCGCTAGATGCTTGATTAGGCGCGCTCCATGTGTTTATATTTGAGCTGAATCGAATTGGTTCTATTCTGTGTCCTTATCTAGCATCCTAGTTTTAATTTGGCCATTATTCGTAGAAGGATTCATTCACCCCCCCTCTGTATCCTGGCCAAGCACCCTAACAGTTGGTATCAGAGCAGGTGTCTGCATATAAGGTCCAGCGACCTGCAGATTCGATCTTGCGGTCTTAAGTGCTTATTTATCTTTAGTGCATCTATATTCCTGTTGCATTGAATTTATTTGCTATTTGGTTCAATGGCTTGTCCACCCGTCTTCAGTGGTTTTGATTACAACCAGTGGCACAGTGCTTTACGTACTTATGTTAAATCTGTTGATCCAGACCTGTGGAAAGTGATTTCACATGGTCCTCATAAATTACCAAAGAAAAGGTCCAAATGGACTGACAGTCACGAATCAATGTATGAGGAGAATCAAACAGCTATAAATCTGATGAAAGCAGCCACTGACAAAGCTTTTCACTCATGTTTCCTTGATTGCAGATCTGTAAGGGATATGTTGGAAATGATGAAGAGAGCCGGGAAAGGAAATCAAACAAGCTGCATGATGGCCAACAGAAGCGATCAAGGCAGCAATCAAACTGAAGAAGATGATGATGATGAGGTAAATCTCTTCGAGAATTTCTCTCTAGAAGATTGGGAGAATGCTTATGCTGAACTAATTGAATCTCATGAACTGTTAAGAAAACAGTATAAAAAATTGAAGAAGGGTACTGGATTAGATAGCTCAAGTTTTCCTTATAGAAATTGTGCTGAACTGAAAAATGCTCTTGACGCTAGTATGTCTGATAATCTGATGCTGAAAGAATTTGAACGCGTTAAATCTGACTTAAACAAGCTGAAAAATGAGAATGACTCTCTCAGAAAGCTCTCTAAAGAAAATGAAGAACAATTAGAGAAACTTAAACGAGAGAATGATTTGCTGATTGAAAAGTTTAATGCCATAAAATCTGTAAACATAAAACTACAGAAAGATTTTGAAAAACAACAAAAGGAATTGAGGGAGTTTGAAGCTAGGAGAGAAAGCATGGTTGACTCAGAAGATCAGCTTCTAATAAATGAGTTAATTCAAAATGATAAGCTTAAAGAATAAGTTGAAAAATTAAAATTGTTAAACAGTGCCATGTCTGAAAGACTTCTCACATTGGAAAAAGGAAAAGTCATCTGTACTAACGAAACTGATGAAGTAGATGAGCTGAGAAAGGAAATTGAAGAATACAAAACAGCTAATAAGGTTTTGAATGAAACTGTCAATTGTAGTGAACAAGAGATCGCTAGTTATGAAATACACATTGCATCTCTTGATAATGAAATTCAGGATCTGAAAAACTCCTTGTCAAAGTTTGTGAGTGGTCAAGAAAATCTGGACAGGTTGTTAGGAATTAAGGTCAATACTCAAAAGGAAGGGTTGGGCTACAACAATGTCAATAAAAATGTGTTTGAAAACAAGCTGACGACATCCTTTGTCAAAGCTCTGATATAGCCACAACCTCAGAAAATAAACAACCAAATGTTCAGAAGAATCAGAACCAAACTGAAAAGTTGAAAAAGGTTGATGGATCCAAGCTAAAAACTGTTTTCATTAAATCTTCTGAACAGGAAAAGCCTTCCACTTCATCTCCAATTCAGTACAAGGCTAAGAAAACAGGAAAACAAGATAAAAATCAGAAAAGGACTGAAAATCAAAAATAAATAAAAAGGGTCCATCAGCATTTGCTGATCACAGTCCTCACACACACTCACATGCATCTAAAAGGAAGAATATCTGTCACTACTGTCATAAAGTTGGACATCTGATGCATGAGTGTAAGTTGATGGAGAAGGATGATAAGAATGCTAGGAGATCTTATGATAAAAATCCATCACCTCAGAAAAGAAATGTCACATGCTCTAATTGTGGCAAATTAGGACACTCTATTGCTCATTGCTGGTTTGCTAGTGGTAAGAAAACCTTTTATTCATATCATGCTAAATTCCCTACAAACCAACATGTTTTTAATAAAAATAAATCTGTTTCAATGAGCCAGCATATCATTTGTTTTAACTGCAACAAAATGGGTCACAGGGCCTCTGAATGCTGGTCAGGTCCTTTTAGAAGAAATTCTCTCATTTGCTCTCACTGTAGAAAGCATGGCCATACAGTCAAGGACTGTTGGCATATTCAGGGTAGAAATGTGAATTTCAAACATGCTAAATTCCCTGTAAGACAATTTGCAAAACCTTCATGTCATCATTGTGGGAAGCCAGGTCACAGGGCTGCAATCTGTTGGCTGGCAGGATATCAAAACCAAACCAATTTTGGTAAACAGGATTTTTACCCTGCTAACAGAAAATCTCATGTGTATGCACATAGAATTCATGCTAATAAGAATGTGCATAAATCAGATCTGAAAATTACTCCTGGAAATGTGCTGAGAAAACCTGCTAGAAATAATAATGTCATGTCAGGACCCAAGACCTCTTGGGTACCTGTTTGTGCAAAATAAATTTTGTTTTGCAGGTGTGCCTTGGGACTGGAATAAAAGGGGTAATGATCCAAGGCACTCAAGAATGAAAACCCCATTCTCACACTGTTCAGGTAATCTCTCTGCATGTCCCATTTTGAAACCTATTACATATCTGGTTCGATGTATTCTTGCTTATCCTGCTCTTAGTTTCATCTAGTGCATGCATATTGAATCTGTTCTTGCATATTCATTCATCATCTGCAAGTTGCATTATTTTCTGAACATGCACTCTAAAAATTCATGAAAATCTGAATTGCTTATAGGACTGTTGAGTTTACCCTGTTATTCATGACCTCTATGGTATATCAAATGGTAAGCTACCAAAGGCAGGAAAATCTGTCCGGAGGTCCTTACTATGTGTGAGTTGGTCTTTCAGATCAAATGCTCCGCCTAGTACCATGAGTCATTCTGATGATCAGGGGAGCCTGTTTGTGCATAACTCAAACTCACATGTTTAATTTTCATGGCAATCACTGCATTCAATAATTAATTAATACCTCCAAGAGTCGTGTGTTAGATGTCCTTGAGTGGGCTGAAAAGGAGCTTGACAGGCCATTTGGTTTCTGAGGAATTGTGTCAGCCGATGCAGTTTATGTGGAGCTTAGATCTGTCATCTCATGATGTTGCGTTTTGTTGCCCAAAGAGCTTCTCCGGATGTGAGACTGAACTTCTTCAAGAATACTATATTTGGATGTGTCCTTAGTGCCTAATGTCTTGAGTGATCTCTCACTTGTTGGCTTGCTGATAGGAGTGCTGCTCATCTCATCTCATCTCTCTCTATTCGGTCAGCCACCTTCTTATCTCTCTCCTATCACTCTTGGTTCAGATATTCTCTCGAAGAAATTGTGTTTTCAGTCTTCTTGCTCTTATCAGATGTGTTCTGTATACCTTAAACCACCCAACATCTAGTGTAACAACTTACACATGTTAATAAAGAACATCAATGTTTGGGGGTTATATTTGGTCCTTGATCCTTCTAAGTTATCCTCTCAAGTGTTGGTCAACATATTATAAAACTTCCTGTTAAATGAGTAAAACTTGTTGAGGATCTCGACTTAACTGAAACTTATGTGGAGAGAGCTCTGAGATAAAAAATTGTGTTAAGTAAGATATCTGTCTTTTGTCTAAAATCATGAGAAGTGCTACCAGGGAATACGCCATTATTTGTGGCAGAGCAATGGCTTTTGTGGAGAAATAGACACTCTAGATCAGAGAAGTCCAGAGTTTCTGTCACGATACAATTAGCTATCTCTGTGTAGAAATGTTAAAAAAAAAAGGGGGGGGGGGAAAGTCCTCAAATAAAATTTCATTGGCTTTGATCGGCATAAAGGTAGTCTGTCCTGAGTAACCAGGGTTTCTGGTGTCTGATAAACATGTCTCCTTGTGTAAAAACGGACTATTCTACCTTGTGCTCAACAAATTGGTTGACCCTGTATGCCTTCTCTTGTCCATTAAATGAAGTAATGAAATCTGCTTGACATCGATGTGTTATTTCGTTGCTTGACAAACATAAGGAGCAATTTAATCATGACTCTCTCTAGTTTAAGCAACTTTAACAGCTAATTTTGTGATTATGCTGATTTAATATCTTGGGTTAACTGACCTTGGAATTTGGAAGAATATAACCCGTCCACATATTGAAGGGCTAACTTTAACAGGCAGTAGCTGCGTTACATCATGACTAAGGGTAATTTGGGTATTTCCAGAAAAAGTTTGATAAGAGTAAAAAGCAACCCGACAAAACCCTTCTTGTTTCACACGCCTTCAACCTCAAACCCTCATTTCCCCCTGCCGCTTCCTATTCATCCTCGTGCCGCTCCACCTTGAGCGTTTTCTTCAAACTCATCTCCATCTCTTCCCGCTCACTTCTTTCCCCACAGAGGCCTCTTCCTCTCTTGGGTCTAGCTCACTTCCATAGCAGCCTGTAAGAGAGAGTTGATACTCTGGAAGTCACGGCAGATGGATCAGCAAAGGTCAGCAGCTCCTGGTGAAAGGAAGAGGAAGGGAAAAGAAATAGTTGAAGAGCCTTCATCTAAGCAACAGAGATGCCTTGAGCCAGAACCTGCTGCGGAAGTATCTTCAGAACAAGGTACCAGGATTTCTCAGTCTACCGTGTTCTTAGAAAGTGGGAAAATCATTCCTCCTAGAATAATAGATTTCGGAGATGAAACCATGGTCTCGAAGTTTCCAGAACTGTTGAAAATATTTGAGTTTCAGGAGTGGAGAAATTTCTTAGAAAATCACTGTGTCTATTACCCTAGGTCGGTAATGGAATTTTACAATAATTTGTCCTTGAGCCGAGATAAGTCTGCTTTGTTATCATCTGTTAAAGGGGTCGAGATAACTGTTACATGTGACACCCTTCACAAAGCCCTCGGTGTTCCAGATAAAGGGGAGGTAGAGGGAAGCTTTCGATACAGTCTCCATGAAGCTTTCTCAGTCATTACTGGTAAACCCAGTAATATTCATGATAAGGGGCAGTTGAAGCTAAAAGCTTATCAGACATCGTCATCTCCTCCTCTTCATAAGCTCCTTCAGAACGTCATTGCTTCCATTATCACCCCACAGACTGGGGCTAGAGGAAGAATTACAGACACACAGAGATTTCTACTATTTTGTCTGATTCAAAATGTAAAGATATGTCTGCCAGAGATCATTTTTACTGTCATGAAGGGATGCATTGGATCCAAGAGACACCTTCCCTATGCCGCCCATCTGACTGACATCTTCAAGCATTCAGAGATTTGCTTGGATGGAGAGGCCACTTCTGAAGTTAAAGCCCGAAACATATTTAATATGAATTTTGTTTCAGTGTTTTTGGGCTTAGAGGGATCTTCTATGGTGGGGCAAGTCAAGGCCCAAAAGGTCAGGGAATCACATACTCAGGGGGAGCATTTGGAACAATTTCAAGACTTAGCCCAAACTGGTGTGCAATTAGTTTCTGAGATTGCTCAACAGGAAACACCAGCTGAACAACCAGAGTCTATTTTGCCAGCTGCACCCACCGAAGTACCTTTTTCCTTTCAGAGGCTAGTCGAGGTTGCATCTGAGGAAATCAGGCTGTCTGACGAAAGCATTCAGACTGATCTAGATGCAAATATTGCTGGTCTATTTGATTCTTTTGGGAAGACATCTGAAGAGGTAATAGTACCTGAGGAACAGCCAGCTAAAGAGCAAGACAGTACTGATCAAGAACTTGCTGTTTTTGTTAATGAAATTTTAAGAGAAACTGTAGAGAGAAGCTTGGAAGAGGCTACCAACTTGGTTACTTCTGAAAGCCTTGAACAGGCATCTATTGATAGCCCTGCAGATCAGGAACTCATGGAAGATAGAGGGGATAGCAGTCAAGAAAAGGTTCCTGTCATAGAACTAGATTCAGAATCTTCAAGTGAAGAAGAGGCACCTGAAGGTGAAATTCCTCAGAAAGAAACTCAAGCTGAAGATGAAGATCAGGTCCCAGCTGAGAGTAGTCAAATGCCAGTACAAGAGGAAGCAGCTGAGAGAACTGTACCTAGCAGTGAATTTTTTGGTACACCTCTAGGTCCACCTAGACTTCTATCTGCACAGGCGCCCAACATTGAATCTGCTCGGGCGCCCAACATTGAAGAACTTCTTATAAACCTGACTCAGCAGATGCAAAAACAAGATAAGAAATTAGATGACCTGCTCACATATGTCACCCTCAACATAAATCAGGTACATTCCAGGCTACTGAAGCTCGAGATATCTCTCCTCACTGAATGGAAACGATTCCTTCTCAACAAAAAGGCTTTAGATGATGCCAACAGATCCCTGATGCAAGGGTTGCAGGAGGTGTGTTCAAAGATAGCTAAAGCACTGAGTGAGTTGCAAGATGTTCAAATCTCCTCCTTCAAAATGTCTACCACCATTATAGATCACTGCTATGAGATCAGAACATCTTTAGAACTTTTGAAGAAGTCATCCAGTGCCCTAGGTCCAGGTATTCAGCAGGTCTATGATAAATTGGCCGCCTTCTTAACAGAAATGACACTTCTGACTGACAGATATGAAACTGTCAATGTTCGCCAAGACGACATCATTTCTGAAGTGGCGCATGTTAGAAGCTCTGTGGTATATTGGCTAGCTGAACTGTCAAATGACCTAAAGGAATTTCAGTCTACCTTGGGTTCAGCACCTGGCCAAGCTTCTTCCAGCAGAACTCCACCTCAAGAATATTCTTCTGCTTCTCCAAGGGGGAGACCACCTCATGGCAGGCCGCGTGGCCCTTCTAGCAGACAAGCCAGATACTTTTCTTGAACAGACTATGCTCTGTATCTTGTTGCCCATTTTGAGGCTTTCTCTCTCACACTCTTGGACTTATTAATTAAAACTCATATCATTTGCATTGTTGCATTATTATTGTTTCATTCTTTTTGATGATGTCAAAGGGGGAGAAATCAGGCCTTTGCTAGCTCGTTGAAAATGTTTAATGTTTGTTATTCATTGAGAATGGCTATTTCAGCCTTGAAGAAATCAGGCCTTTGTTAGCTCGTTGAGAATGTTTAATGTTTGTTTTTTCATTGAGAATGGCTATTTAGTGTTTTTCTTTCTCTGCAAAGACTCAAGACTCATAGTGTTGCCATCCATCAAAAAGGGGGAGATTGTTGAGTCTTGTTGAATCTTTACATGTTTTGATGATGACAACACTATAAGTCTTAGTGGTGTTCAAAAATATTTTTCTGTGAAAGTGAACAAAGAATATTTTTTCTATGAAGAATAAACATTCATTTCACTTCAGGTATTTTTCAGGGACTGTATTCGTGTTGGTTGGCACTTCGTCTTGTTTGTGTATAACACCTCGTGTTGTACTGTTTGTCTTCGTGTCGCTTTTCGTTTTAGTACTGTTTGTGTTTTCATTATGCCATGTCGTCCTCTCGTACCTCGTGTTGTTTTAAAATGTGTTTTATTTGACCTCGTGTCGTTAGCATTCATGTTGTTCATCTCGAGTCATTCTGTTTGATTGCTCTTGTGTTTTCATATCACTTAGTGTTGTTCCTCGAGTCGTTTCATGTCTAGGTTCACTGCTTCATCACGTGTCGTGATAGCCGTGTCTGTCTTTCTTCTCGTGTTGTTGAAGGCATGTCTAACTCATGACTTCGTGTCATGGTTGCTAGACCTCGTGTCTATTCTACTATTTCATCTTAGTGTTGTTTTCAACTCATGTCGGTTACTATTTCGTCTTCGTGTTGTTTGTATTCATGACTTCGTGTTGCTTTTGTATTCGTTCTCTTCGTAGTGTTTTTGGTTTGTTACAGTGACTTCGTGTCGTTCTCCTTGTTGTGTCTTCGTGTCGTGGTAAGCCCGTGTCATTTCACCTCGTGCTGTTCTCACTGAACTTCGAGTCGTTTCCCTGTAGACCTCGTGTCGTTCCTGTTTAGTAACCACACTTCGTGTCAGTTACTGTTGTTCCTGTGTCTTCGTGTCGTTTGTTGTTCCACTGCGTGCAGAACATTGCAGCACCTCGTGTTGCTTTCTGTGCCACCTCGTGTCATTTCTGTGTGAACCTCGTGTCGCTTCTCTCTGTCCTCTAGTTGCATCTCGTATCATCTCTTATGTCTTGCTTGTTGTTGCAACCACTTCGTGTCATTCTTCTTTTTACCTCGTGTTGTTTTATAAACTCACTTCGTGTCGTTCTCTTCGTTGTGTCTGTTCTGTCACAGTGTATCTCGTGTCATTTTTTCCTTACTTCATGCTGTTTTTCATCTGACCTTGTGTCATGCTCTCCCTATCTCGTACTGTAGTAATCTTGTCTACTTCGTGTCGTCCTTTTTCTACTTTGTGCTGTTCTCCTTCTACTTCGTGTTGTTTTCTTTCTACCTCGTGTCGTTCTCTTAGTAGTGTTCATTGTGTCACCACTATATCTCGTGTCGTTCTCTGTTTAGTGCACCTCTTGTCGTGTCCACTTACCTCATGCAGTTCTAGTTCTTGTGGCACTCAAGGTTAATGATTCTTACCTCTTTGCAGGTCCGAGGAAGAACATTCATCGGTGTCTGGGTGCACATGATCCGATACTGAAGGAACAAATGCGAAAGGGTCACGTGGCAGGAAGGTTCTGGATCAAGCGTGTGAAGCACACGCACTCTGTACCCCATCCTCCTGCTGGCTGCTGATATAAAAAGAACAAAGGCTGGTCGAGCAAGATAGAGCATGGAAGCAAAAAGAGAATAGAGGAGCAGAGATTAAAAAAGAAGAAGAGAGCAGAGGAGAAAGAAAGAGAGATAGAAAGAGAGAGAGAGAGCTCGTGGAGAAGAAGGAAGAAGCTGCTTGAAGATCTGTCTTCACTGGACCGTGGATCAGATCCAGGCCAGTCAGCTCCGTTTGGAGCCACATTATGCATTTCATTTTTCAGCGTTTTGTTTGCTGAAGTTATTTTCATTTCGTGTTTTTGTTTTCTTCCATTTTCATCTGGTTATCTTGTCCTTCCGATAGCCCTGTTGGGGATCGGGTACCTCCTGTTGGTTCAGGAGAAGGGAGATATGATCTCCGGGTTGCAAGTGACAGGTTGTCACTTGTGGGTTGCCCTCTGGTTAGAGGAAGGGAGGCTAGTCCTCCGGTTCTGGGCTTGTGGTTGCAAGTCCAGTGGTCCGTCCTGGTCTGGAGGAAGAGAGGTCTTCGACCTCTAGTTTCCAAGTGGCTGGGAGTCACTTGGGTGTCCCTCCGGTTGGGAGGAAGAGGGGAGGCTGTTCCCCTGGTCAAGCTGTGTGGCAGCAACTGTTTGCAGACTGAGTCTGCTGGGTTCTAGCGTTTGCTAGTGAAGCCTCACTCCGGTTGGGAGTGAGGGGTGGATGTAGGTCTGAAGGACCGAACCACCTAAAAATCTATCGAGCAGTGGCTTGTTTGTCTGATTTGCTTCCGCTAGATGCTTGATTAGGTGCGCTCCATGTGTTTGTATTTGAGCTGAATCGAATTGGTTCTATTCTGTGTCCTTATCTAGCATCCTAGTTTTAATTTGGCAATTATTCGTAGAAGGATTCATTCACCCCCCCTCTGTATCCTGGCCAAGCACCCTAACACTCCCACGGCGATCGCCGCTCCTCTCAGTCCCAAGCTCTCCTGCAGCACTGATCTCGAAAGCTGGGAGGAGGACTGTCCCGTCCTAATCAAATCTAGCCCGAGCAGCTGCTGCGCCATCTCTCGGTAGTCGCCGTATGTCCACCCTGTCACCGCGGCTCCGTGGACTCTCAATCCGGTAATCCTCGCTATGTCTTCTAGCGTGGGGATCATGTGGCCCCACGGGAAGATGAAGGCTCTGCTGATCGGGTCCCATCTCTCGTGCAAGGCGCACAGTACCGGAGTGTCCATCCGGATCACCTCGATGCTAAGCACCTCGGCGAATCCCATGCCGGCTAATTTCTCTCTCTGCTAGTCGGGCAATGCCTGGTACACTGCCCGGATCTGTAGCCAGGAGATCCGCGATCGTCTCTTCCCCTGCATTACATATTAGATCATTAATTAGTCCATCAGCATCATATAATCATTGCATAATCATTCTTAATTGAAAACAAAATAAAAATTTTGAAAATTGAAAACCCTAAAAATAGTTTAATTCTCTAGCAGAAGTAACGACCCTGGGTTGGGGCGTCGCTTGTCTCTGACGCACTCAGGGTGGAGCGTCAGGGGAGTGACGGTCGCTGGCAGGACCGTCACTTCGTCTGCTAGTTGGGGTTTTTTCCCCTGCATTCTCATGGCTTCCCATGTTGGCCAAATGGCCTACAATTGTTCCTGATGGGTTCGAAGACCCATTTCTACCCCTTTTTTCCCACGTGCATCCATAAATAAACACAAAAAAATAAAAAATTGGAAAATAGGGCGGAGGGCTTACCTCGTGGTCCATGTTTCTCCTCTTCTTCTTCTCTGGTTCCTTGGGCTCCTCTGCACCCAACGGAGCTTCCCCTTCGTCCCCCGTGGCCGTGGGGACTTCTTCTTCTTCTGTTGGGCTTCTTCTCGCCGGTTGTTCTTATTCCACCGGCGGGATTGCCTCCCGTTCAATCCGGCAGTGGAGCCGCCGTATGGCCATTCTTTTCCCTCTCTCTCTCTCTTCTTTGGTGGCGGCTGGGGTGCCTCGTCGCCGGCCATTGGAGTGGTGGGGACGGTGGTCGCCGGTGGTTTCTCTCGGTTGGGTTTTTGGTGATGAATGTGGATTGAATGAGGGCCGTGACCGTTCGGTTGTTTTTTTTGAAAACTAAGGAAATGTGACGGTCTATCGACCGGCCGTCACATCATTCTGACGCGTCTTTCATAGGCCGTTACGTGTGTTGGACTGTTTTATTGAAGAATGTGAACCGCCTTGTTTATGACGGATCAAGGGTGATCCGTTACTTGATGTGACGCCCTGTCATCAGACCGTTATATGCTTGCTAGTTTCTTGATGATTGAAAGGTCTAATTGATGCTTAAACGACCCTATTTTCTATCATGATGTTCCTTATGGATGCCTCTTGAACGTACAATGGTTATGCCTTGATGCTTATTTTTGATTATTATTGGCTAACCTGTCTTTCATGAAAGGAATTACGAGTAAAATCACGCTTGGCCTTCCGTCCGGCAGGTAAGTCAGGTATTGTATATCATTCCCTCACTCCTTTAATGCATTACTATATGTTATCTATGATATATTACCTCGAGAACCGGCTGGTCATTCATGTGTCCTGGGATCTGATGTTCCCCTAAAACAAAAATGATGATGATCTAAGCTCAAATGTTTAATCGTTGGATAGGCCGTTAGATTGGAAAATTTGGGGACGATGGTTCTATCTTGCACGCCGTGGTTGCAGATGGTGTCCTGACTCTGATTTCACCGATCTAGCAATATTATTCTCGAGTATTTTTTTTCTATTTTATTTTTCGTTGCATTCGTTTTGATGATTTTGTTTTCCTTTAGCCCAGCATGCATCATACACATTCTTTTGAGCATTTCATGAGTTTCATCTATTCAAGATATCTCAGTGATGGTGAACAACTGTGTTCTTAATCCCGAGTAAGGAGAATCATTCTATTCTGAATTAGAAGGTTTCCTTTGATCTGCTCGCTTAATCTGGTTTGCTGAAGATTCCTGTCTGGAGTTTAGTCTCTTTCTTTTCCGTTGCCTCCGGCGGCTAGCCGTGTTTCCTTTCCTTAGATAATTAGTTCCTCCAGACTTGCATCCCTTTGGCTGGCTATTTCCTTGTGATCAATTCGAAGTTTTTCAGAAAATTCCTATCGCTTGTTGGTACAGAACGGGTGTCGTTTACCTTAACGCCCTCTTTTTGATACACTCCGCTTCATTTCCGCTTCATCTCCATGTTCCATTTCACTTTCGCTTCATCTCCGCTCGTTCCCCTGCAAAGAGGACGTTAAGGAGGGGCATCTGTTGACACCCATTTTATACCCAATAAGTCGGGTCATCTCCTTATTTCATTCTATACGATGCTCCGAGTTGTTCACCCTTCATTGAGTCTCTTGGTTAGTTGAAGCCTATTTCTTGGGTCTTAATTCCTGGATTAAGATGTGGCTCCCGGTGGCATTTCGTTGGATGAATCTTAGCAAACCCTTCACTCTATTTTTGAACCTCAATGCTAATAACGGTCCCAGTCAGGCGCGTTTCTTCCTTCTGACGGATGGGTCCAGGACCGTTACTCTTTGAAGAGTCCTAAGGCTTAAGGACTCGTTGTAAAGCTTATCCTTTTAATTCCACGTTGATAATAACGGTCTGTCGTCCAGCCGTTGTTTCATTCTGACGCCCTATGCCTTGGCCGTCGCTTCCTTGAAGAGTCCAGCTTGTTGGGTCTTCTTCCCGTTGATCTTATCTCTTTGAGATAAGGTTGAAAGTAACGGATGATCCACCATGCGTCGCTTCCAAGTGGCGGTCTATCGTGCAGCCGTTACTTCCTTCCGAGAGTCCTAGCAGTTCAGGCCTTTTCTCTGCTACTCCGTGGTCGAGATAAGGATTTGGATTGATGTTATCTCTTTCAAATCCGATCCTCAGGACCCCCCCGTTTGTTTCTATGGACTCTTGGTGATATTATCTTCAAGGATTTGCTAAGAGTTATCTCTTTATCTTGTTGAATTATCCTCTGCTCGACCTAAGAGTTTGAGGGTCTATAAATAGAACCTTGACTTCATAGCCAAAGGGAGGGGAGAAGATTTGAATTCACGATGAAGTGCTGCCGAACTCAGGAGCCATCTTCATCCAAGAGGAACTGCTTCCCACGTCCATCCATCTCATAATCAAGGGAGTACTTTGGTTTTGTCTTTCAAGTTCATCATTGCATGCTTGAGTCCTTCCTTGGTTTTCTTCAAACAAAGCATTGTCCCTCCTCTTCCTCCACGTTTTTCACTGTTCTTTAAGCATACAAACATCCTCCTAAACTTTTAAAAACACCCAGAAGGGTTAAAAAAACCCAAAACTCCCCGGTAATCCCCTCTCCTTTTGATGTTCTCAAGCTCTTTAAGAATTGATGCTATGCTTGTGAAAAGGGCTAATTGAGGTTGTCTTGTCTTGTCTTGTCTTTCTACTTCTTTGGGAGGTTTACATGTTCATTAGCACGATGCCCAAGTCTTCTAGCCGGCTGGAAGAGTTGGAGTTAAAAGAATTCAAGCTTTACTACTGCAGGTTATCTGACGGTCTGGAGCAGGCGCGTCACTGTCTTCTGGCGGTCTATCGTGAGGCCGTCGCTTTCAAGAGACGCACGGGGTTCTGGCCGTTACTTCCAAGTTGATCTGCAGGCTTTCCTTTGTTTTCTCTCCCGTGGGAGGGTGCTTCATCCACCTATTTCCAAGGTATATCCGAGTCTTTGACTTGTGTTTACTTTGGTGGCGATCACATCTTTCCTTGGTATTGGGCATTAACTATCTTCTCCATCATATCTTCTTTATTTTCCTTGCTTGTTCCACCCCTAGCGGTGTGTTTTTATTTATTCCCTGCTCCACGCCCCGGCGTGTGTTTTCCTTTTCCTTAGCGTAATTTGATTGAGGTAGCATGCCCATGCTAGAGCTAGCTATGATTGCCTAGGTTCATGTTCACATGTTCATAGGTTTGAGTAGATCTTTGATTGCTTGTTTGTCATCTTGCCATATTACTTTGCAAACCTCAAAAGTAAGATAAAAGATAGGCAAATAAATATCAACAGATAATTTTTTGGCGATCACGGTGGGACAGCTTGTGCCAATCATGCTCTTGATTCTTATTTAAAACCTGCCATCATCTGCTTGTTGAGTTGCCCTTTGTTTCCCCTTTGATTACTGCATATTCTGGTTTTCTGAGTCCTCTGACGGCCCTGTGTCCCCGCGTCACAGTCTTCTAACGCAGGGGCATTAGGCCGTCGCTTTCGTTCTGCTGTGCGAGCTTTCACGGGCTTTCCGGTTACTTCTGTTAGTTTTTGGTTCCCTGGCTCATCTGACGGTCTCATCCCCCTACGTTATATATTATCTGGCGGTCTGGCCTTCGACCGTTATTGTTCTCTGACGCAGGGTCCTTCGACCGTTATTCTCCTGGCAGGTACGCATCCGAGGTGCATTGATTTCCGCAGTTTTTGCTGTGATTTATTGCTTGGGTGATACTTGACCTCCTTCTTGCTTTGCTCATATCTGCATATCATGGTGTGCACTATTGATTGTTAGATTGTTAGGCTAGACTTTGCATGCACTCCGGTGCACATAGGGTCATTCATCTTTTCATACATTAGATTGCATTTTCCTACCTTGTTGTGAGGACCTCTCGTCTCCATATTCCTTGGGGCTGACTAGGAAATCACAGCAGGGACCTCCATAAGTCCCCGCGAGCCGTGGATTCCCACATGGACGCCGGGCTGGTTGTACCTTTCCCACCCCGTGTCTAGGGTTGCATAAGTGATTGAGTGGTTACACTTAGAGTCAAACCAAGTCCCATATCCATCTCCTATTAGGAACCCATTGTTGAGAATACATATCGATCAATTCACTAAAGTTCCAAAGGAGAAATTATAAGAATCTTGTCGCATCATTCTAAACAACTTGCTTGATTTTTGAGTGTCTCCATCTCTTACCACTTACATCTTGCTAAAATCACCTAAGTTTGGTTGCTTATTGTGTGCTTTGTGTTGGTTGTTTTTTCTTTTTGTCAAGGTTGTCCGTTGCATGTGGAGTTGTTTTCTTCCGTCTGAATCGTCTTCTTGAGTCGCTTCTTCCTTCACGTTCTATTCCAATCCCCTCTTCGAATCCACCATGGCATCCTTCAATCCTCCGCGTTCCCAAGAGGACTCTCTTCCTCAAGGGCTCCTTGAGAACCCCCCTAGGGTTGCCACCTTTCCCTCCGGAGAAGGGACTGCCCCTCTCCCGTCCTCCACATCTGTGGGAGGTAGTCAAGGTACCCCTTCTCTTTCTACTCCTTCCGCGGGCTCCGTCCTTCACATGATGGCCCAATTGGACCCGACCCAACTTCAAGTCCTATATCAAGCTATGCAAGGGTCCAACGCTTCTCCCTCCGCCGCTGTTCAAGGTCAATCTAATCCTTCCATTATCGGGCCGTCCGTTCAGCCCACTCCGATTGACCTCACTCCGGTCCAACCCCGGACCATCACTTTCGCCGGCATGGAGATGGGCCAATCTTCCAATTCAGCCCATCAGTCTTTTGATAAAGGGAAATCGCCTATCCCTGCTTTTGTCCAGGTGGATCATCACAATTCTGGTTCAGTGGCTTCACAGCTTCTCATGAACCCTTCTGATTTCTTACACCCTCAGCAAGGGGTGGCCCAAACTCACTCCCATCTGGGCATATCTCAGGCCCAATATCCTTCCTACGGGCCCCCTATCTCCACTGTCTATGGGCCCCCCCTTCTGCTACAGTCATTCCATCCGCTCCTCAAATACAATCGGCGTCCTTCACTACCCCTGCTCCCTCCCAAGAGCAGGACTTGCTTAACAAGTGGGCCGCCATGCAGCAACAACTCGACTTCCTCCAGAAAAGGGTTGGCCCATAATCCTTGGCCGATATTCCTATTCTGAGCTTCTAGAACATTCGGTTCCCTCCGCAATCAGAGCTCCCCGACTATCGCAAGTACGATGGGAACAGCAATCCCTTTATCCATGTAAGGGATTTTCTATATGAATCGGCGTAGTTCCAGTATGATGATCGCCTCATGGCGTATTTATTCCGCCGATCCTTAGATGGAGTTGCTCTGGAATGGTTCTATTCTCTGCCACTGGAAGAGGCCGAAAGTTTCAAGGTAGTTAAGGACAAATTCATTCAGCGGTTTCAAGACAGGGTCGGGCGAGAAGATTCATTTACAGACCTAGTAGCCGAAAAGATGAAACCGGAAGAAGAGTTCGCCACCTATGCAGACAGGTGGAGGCAGATGGCCGCCAGAGTGCCTGGCCATATTCCGGAGGAAGAGAAGGTCAAATTACTGATCTCCAATGCCACGCCGACTTTCCGCAACATCCTGGCAATGAATGATATAGCTAACATGCATCAACTCTACAGCCGGGCGCGCTTCATACCGACTCGATTCAAGGACTCCCCTATCCATTCTCTTCATCCTCCCACCACAACCTCCGCAACCATTCCTTCATCCTCCCTACACAACCGACACCCTCTCCGCTCATCTTACCATCCACACCCGCGCCAGCAAACCCTTTACCGCTCCCCGTCCCATCATACCCTCCAACACTTACTCCCCTCACCATCATCACACCACCACCTAATCCTTCGCCCACTCTCAAACATCCACTAGCCTTCCCTCCACCCGCATCGACATCCATCATCGCCGTGCCTTCCACCAATCCCTCACCTATCATCCGCTCACCCCCCATTAACCTCACCAACCCTACGCTCCACCAAATCACCTCCCCCGCACCACCTGTCCCACTCATCCACCCTACAGGGCCCATCATACTATCTTCGGAGGCTGCGGCAAACTGTGCCTTAAGGAGCGGGAAGATGTTCCATTGGAATTACGTTACTACTTCTAATCCCTAGTCCTCTCAGCCGGTGGCCGAGCAAGAGGAAGCTGAACCTCTGCCAGGTACCCAATATGACTTGCTACATCATCTGGATCGGGTACCCGCTAAGATATCCGTGCTGGAGCTGATCAAAAGGTCTACCCTTCATCAGGATGCACTGAGGGATTTCCTACAGAAGGTGATGGTTAGTGAAGACATGGCAGTCGACAGCTTACCAACGGCACTAGCAACTATCTCCAAAGGGCCAGCAATTACATTCTCTGAAACCGAGCTTGCACCTCCGGGGGCTCGGCAAATGCCGCTTTGCATAACAATTACTCTGAACAAAGTCGACATTGAGGCAGCACTGGTTGACACGGGGGCCTCAATTAATGTTTGCCCACTTAGCACCCTCCGAGCATGCAACATATCTGAAGAGTTACTACGGCCTACTCCCACCACTATAGCAGCATATGACAACTCAAGGCGAGCATGTCATGGGATAATCACCATTCAGGCAGAGCTCGGGCCCCTTGCTATGGCCGTGGAATTCTATGTTCTCGATATCGACCCTATGTTCAAGGCTATCTTGGGTCGTCCATGGATTGACACGCTTGGCGCTGTACCCTCCACCGCACATCAGTGCGTTAAATTCCCCTTCCAAGGGAGGGTCGTCAAAGTCAAGTGCTTGTCCACGGTGCAGACAGTCAAGGTCATCTCAGATCAAGTTCTTCCCACACTCTGGCCGAGCAGCCGACCCGTTTTGTCAGTGCTTGATTTGAACTTTCCTTGGGCTTACATAGCTCCCAAGCCCATCACTACTCCAGTTAATGTCAAAGTGAAGCCGCAGATCCGAGATTCAAAGGGGTGGAATATTATATTGAAATTGGGCTATCAACCGGGGAGAGGCCTCGATGCGCAACTGCAAGGGATGACTAAGCCTATACCCAAGGGAAGAAAAATGGGTAGGAGAGGCCTCGGTTACAAGGAGACAGCATTATCAATGATGAGTGATTCTGGGCCACTCACCTGGGATTATCGTCAGCACTTTGTCAGAGGGCCTCTCCAGCCCGGCACATTAGCTCCAAAGCCGGTTCAGCCAAAAAGGGATATAGTTTGTCCGATTGCCAGTCCGCCTCCCTTGCCAAGAGGGACAGATGATGACATGCTCGACTACAGTCAGGCCTTGCAGGGGCTCTTTTATGAGGAGGAGCGCCAGAAGCAACAAGAGGCTCGGCTCGTGCAGTGGAGGCCAAAGAAGCAGCCCGCTGTTAAATTGCAGAAGGTGGAGAGCTCTCCAGTTATCTTCTCTTGGTCTCCCTCACGCTTCCAATCCATCTTTCAGCAAAGGGGGTTCATACCACGCCTTCCTCCTATCATGATAAATCCATTCGTCATTGATCCACCGGAGATTCTATTCATTCTGTGTGCTTGCGGGAAGTGCCCGCGCATTGATCTATCCACTCTATTCACTCCCCCTTCTCCCAATGCTCAACTCCACGAGATGTGGTTCTCTTCTTCTGATCCCTTCTTCGATTGCATCTTTCCCGAGCTGTTCCCTATACAGCTCCCACCTCCTCCGTCTTGCTATGTAGTCTCTACTGATCTCCAGAAAAAAAAAAGTCAAATTTAAAACGGAGATTTCAGTGGAAGATTACGCTATCCTATCTCCATCCTCCTCCTCCCAGGGGCACGAGTCCCCTGCTCCTCCCCTTCCACTAAGTCTTCTCTCTCCTAGGTTAGGGTTAGGGTCTAGTGAGTCTAAGGAAGTAGAGTCAGTTAGGTCTAGAGAGGTCGGGTCTTGTTCTGGGTCGTCCAACCCTTCCCATCCTGAGCCGCACCCGCTCGCGCGTCCTTCCCGATCTATTCCTGATAGGTTCTTGCAAGATCTAGCTCAGCGGTGTCATGCACTTTTGAAGTGCCCGGAATTCATCGCTACAGCAATCGTGATTGAGGATAAAGGGGACATAGAAGGGGAATGGAGCGACGACGGATTAGGCGTCTATGAGGTTTTGGATGAGAAGGATCCAATAGATGAAGACAGCAATGTAGATGACACTGCCGATTTATATGCACAAGGACTAAAAAGATTCGACCAGCCGTCGACGGCAGTGGATGAACCTACAAAGGAAATCAACTTGGGGACAGAAGAAGACCCAAGGCCCATCATTATTTCAGCTGATCTCCCTTCACAAGTAGAAGAAGATCTAATTAAAGTACTATGGGAGTATAGCGATTCTTTCGCCTGGTCTTATGAGGACATGCCAGGTCTTGACACCTCCTTAGTGGAACATCGACTCGTGCTTAAACCAGGGGCAACACCTGTTAAACAAAGGTCAAGAAGATTTCACCCCCATATGGCCTTGAGGATCAAAGAAGAGGTCGACAAGCTATACAAGGCCAAGTTCGTCAGAGTAGTCTTATATCGCCAGTGGGTGGCGAACATAGTCCCTGTTCTCCAGAAGGATGGAAAAGTGCGCATATGCATTGATTTCAGGGACCTAAACAAAGCATGTCCCAAAGATGATTTCCCGCTACCTCATATAGATGTTCTAGTGGATAACACTGCCGGGTACGAAGCTCTGTCGTTTATGGATGGGTACTCGGGCTACAATCAAATCCGTCTCGCTCCGGAAGATCAAGAAAAAACTTCCTTCACCACGCCCTGGGGCACGTATTGTTATGTGGTTATGCCATTTGGGTTGAAGAACGCAGGTGCCACCTATCAAAGGGCGATGATGGCCATTTTTCACGACATGATGCACATATACATGGAGGCTTACGTGGATGACATCTTGGTGAAATCAAGAACAAAAGAAGAACACCCCTCTATTCTGGCTAAAGTGCTGCAGAGAGCCAGGGAGTATAAGCTTAAGATGAATCCGAAGAAGTGCGTATTCGGAGTCTCCTCAGGGAAGTTGCTAGGGTTCATAGTGAGCAAACGGGGGATCCAGATTGATCCTAATAAAGCACAGGCCGTCATGGACATGCCTCCGCCAAAGAACATTACGGAACTTCGAGGATTGATTGGTCGGCTGCAATTCATTAGAAGATTTATATCTCAGCATTCTCAGAGGTGTCGCCCATTTTATGAATTGCTTAAGGCGGGGGTCAAGTTCGAATGGAATCAAGATTGTCAAAAGGCCTATGAGGACCTCAAAGAGTACCTAACCAATCCCCCAGTTTTGCAACCTCCTGTCCCTGGGAAACCCCTAATCCTATACATCTCAATTATTGAGGACTCCCTAGGGGCGATCTTAGCACAAGCAGATGATGAAGGGAAAGAGCGGGCTGCGTACTACCTCTCTCGACTATTTAATCCAGCTGAATCCAAGTACACCGCTATGGAGAAGACTTGTGCCGCCTTAGTGTGGGTAACTCAGAAGCTTAAACATTACTTTCTCGCCCACCTAGTTAGGTTGATCTCTAGAATGGACCCGGTCCGTTATCTCCTAGAAAAGCCCGTCCTTTCTAGTAGGTTAGCTCGCTGGCAGAGTTTCCTCTCTCAGTTTGACATCACCTTTGTCGTTCAGAAGGCAGTCAAAGGATATGTCATTGCTGAGCATCTTGCACATCTTCCTATTCCTCATACCGATTCCATTCAGGACGATTTCCCTGATGAGCATCTCTCTGTCCTTTCTCATCATCCCTTCTAGTCTCTGCACTTCGACGGTGCACTCAACTCTCAAGGTCAAGGGATCGGGGCTGTCTTCCTTACTCCAGAGGGAGTAACCATCCCCTTCGCTTATCAACTTCGATTTCCTGCTACCAACAACATCGCTGAGTATGAGGCTCTCCTGGCCGGCTTGAAGCACGCCTATCTCCTAGGCGCGCGCTACTTGAACATCATAGGTGACTCTCAGCTCATTCTACGGCAAGTTCTGTCCACTTACCGTACTCGTGACCCCAAGCTCAAACCTTATCAAGATTTTGTCACGCTCATTGCTAAGCGATTCCGTAAGCTGATCTATATCCATACTCCCCGTTCTTTGAACATTCTAGCTGATGCTTTGCCATCTCTTGCTTCCTCCTTATCTTTTTCTCTCAGCCGTAGTACTGAGACCATCGTCGTCCAGAGATTGGACGCACCCTCTATTCAAGATCCCTGGTTCGTCAACCTCAGGAAATCTGCAGAGGCGAGAGTTGAGAAGGAAGATCTCAAGGAAGTTTCATTAACAGAACTAGAGGAGATTCTGAACGAAGAAGAATTGCCTTGGTATCATGAAATCGAATTGTTTTGCAAAGAAGGGTCATTCCCAGAAGGGGCAAAGGCCGAGCAGCGTAAAGAGATAAGAAGAGCCGCCGCAAGGTACACTATCATTGCAGGAGAATTGTATAGGCACGCTACTAATGGAATGCTCATGAGATGCTTGGATGATGTAGAAGCTTGGAACGTGGCTGAAGCATCCCATTCTAGTGAGTGTGGAGGTCATGTCAATGGCCAGGCTCTAGCGAAGAAGATCTTTAGGCAGGGCTACTATTGGCCCACTCTAGAGGAAGATTGCTCCCTCTATGTCCGGAGGTGTCTTAAATGCCAACTCCTTGCTGATAAAATTCACTGTCCAGCTTCATCCCTCCATCCTATGACTGCTCCTTGGCCATTCTCTATGTGGGCTTTTGACGTCGTCAGCCCACTCGGTGATCCTAATTCTCAGATCAAGCAAAAATCCTTCATCCTCACCGCTACTGAGTACTTCACCAAATGGGCCGAAGCCGAGGCGTACGCAGAGATCAAAGCTACAACGGTGTGCCGCTTTATCATGAAGAATATCATCTTGCGGTTCGGAGTGCCAAGCAGCATCATCACCGACAACGGACCCCAGTTCGTCTCACAAGAGCTTAAGGACCTATGTAAGAAGTTCAATATTGCACTACATCATTCATCTCCATATTACCCTCAAGGCAACGGTCAAGCCGAGACCACTAACAAAACCCTTCCTAAAATCATCAAGAAAACATGCGAAGCACATAAAATTTCTGATTGGCCTGAAAGATTGGTGAAAGCTCTGTGGGCTTACCGCACCTCCGTCCGCACCCCTACGGGACAAACTCCCTACTCTTTAACTTATGGGATGGAGGCGGTGCTCCCATACGAGATCTTAATCCCTTCCCTTAGAGTGCAGCTCGATAAGGAACTTAATCTCGATGAACGTAGGGAGGCGTTGCTGGTCCAGTTGGAACTCTTGGATGAGAAGAGGATGAACGCGGCCGATCACGTGTCCGTTTATCAAAAGAGGGTTTCGCGTTATTTTCAAAAGAAGGTAATCGAATGAAAATTTTGTAAGGGTGAAATTATTTTGAAACGTAAATTCATTCGGTCTGCAGGTCCTAGGTCCAAATTGCAACCTAACTGGGAAGGGCCATTTGTAATAAAAGAAGCTTATCCAGGGAATGCTTATCGTTTAGTAAACGCAGAAGGTGAGGAGCTCTCTCACCCGTGGAATGGGTTGTATCTTAAGCGTTTCTTTCCTTAAAAATCTAAAACCATGTGCTTCTCCGGTAATAAGAAATTCCTCCCTATCTTCGAAAAGAGGGTCCCGAGTAAGGTAATCACACACTACACGGCATCCCTGGTCGGGTTCCTTGCTTATAAGACACCGTTTTCCTCGGCCATGCTTTAGGGGAAAGTCAAAGTCCCTGTCCGCTTCATTCTTCGGCTGAATCCAGGGGCAAGGAGTAAATAAGGAGGTGACCACTAATCCAAGCTCCCTAACGAGAAGAGGTCTCAAATAGTGGCAAGTCCGTTATGAACTGACGCCACAAGGAAGAAAGGACAAGAAAAGAAAAGGAGTGCTCTTTACCAACAAGATCAAAAGCATCATCTCAAAGTCTGTGGATGAAATTTCAAAAGCTCCAAAGGAAAAAGAAAACTAGGCATGACAAGAGTGACAGTACAGTTCCCCGCGGGATGTTATGAGCCCGGTCGCATGCATGCCTAAGTGGACAAAGGTTCGATGACGGACATAAAAGCCCCGGCGCAACAGACCAAATCTTTGATAGGGTTGTATGGTGAGGGAATCAAGTTCTAAAAACTCTACATCTGGCCAAAGCTTATCCCCATGTTCCTTTTTTCTTTTAGGACTGAGATGAGTACCCTAGGTATGGCTTTGGTAAAAACACCGTCACAGTGATTAGGTCTCGGCCAGGGGTTGTCATAATATTGCACGCCGGTCTCGAGACTCAACCTAAAACGAGGAAGGTCTCGTGTTGCTAGAGAGGCACTGGTTTTTCAAAATCCAAAAACAACAAATATTTTCAAAATCCAAAAACAACAAATATTTTCAAAATCCAAAAACAACAAATATTTTCAAAATTTAAAAACATCAAATATTTTCAAAATCCAAAAACAAAACAAATATTTTCAAAAATCCAAAAACATTAAATATTTTCCAAAACTCCCAAAAATACCATCATATGCATAGCATGCATCGCATTTTCATTATGTTTTCGCCTATTTAATAAGGCTCCACCCCTTGACCAAATATCAAGAAACGGTCATTACCTAACTTGCTTCAAGGCAAGGGGTTGAGTCTAAGAACAGATCTAACTTGTTTCATGTTTGAGTGTGTGCAGAATACAGGGGCAAGCCCAAAAGCAAAAGCTCACAACTATGCAGGTTCAGAGTGTGTAACGCGCCAGCATCAGACCGTTACAGTCATGTAACGGGCCCATATTTGACCGTTATTTCCCTTCAGGCATGGGCCTTCTTCCTTTTCATTGAATCATCACTATAACGGTCTGAGATCTACCATCACTTGAATATAATGGCTCAAGACCCATCCGTCATATCCTTCAGAGACCGGGCTCTTGTTATTCTCGTTATGATGGCCTGTCGCAGGACCGTTATTTCCTTATAGCGGCCCAGTGCACATCCGTCATATCCTCCAGAAGCCCTGTCTGTTCACATCAGTCTAGCCTTTCAAATGATGGAACTCAAGATCATTCAACTATGGCAATCTCATCTCATTCAAGCAAAGATTAATGAAATATAATTCTTGATAAATTCAACTTCGATTGTCAATTACGTGATATCTCTCATGAACAAAAAGAAAAATCAAGATGCATTCAATTTCTTATCCGCAAGAGGGCGGATTCTTCTCAACTCTTTCATGTAATCTCGACGTGTTTCGTTGTTCTCTTCAACCTCTGCTTGCCACGGGCGCACCTTGCTGATCTCCCACATGGTCAGTGCGTTTCGGATCGCTCTTTCATCTTCCTCGGTCCCCATCTTCCTAGGTAGAAGGGGAGGGTAGTGTGATAGTGCAGAAACGCTGATTCGAGGTAATCCGATCTGAAGATGGCATCGGTGTGGGTTGTAGATCGCCATGGTAGTGTTCCCTACTAGCTGGAGGTCCAGGCCTTGACGCCGCGGTATTTTGAGAAGAGTGCTTCGGAGGACTCTTGGTCGCATGATGAACTTGACCATTGGAAGAATGTTAAGGAAGAGGCACCATTCGTCCCGAGTTTTCTTATCCGCCGTCTTGCATTCAACCTGAGGAGAATATCCAAATGCCTGGTGAGGACACGCGCCGCATCACTCGACAGAGCACACGGAGCACGCCAGCATCTCTTTGGCTAGGCGACTACGGCATCTACTAGAGGATCTTCCTTCTCATTTGAGGCCATGTTGGGCCTTGGTTTAGTCCCTGCGTGGACACTTTTATTAGTTGTGTGGACCTTTGTAGGCCAATTGGGGCCAATTAGGCTTTACTTGAGTCTTTTATGCTTATTAGGGAGTAGATGGGGTTATTGGGCCACTTTCTTGGTTCAAGCCTTGGCCCATTGGGCATGGCTGCCCAACCATGGCTTGGCCCACCTGGAGATTTGCGCCCCCCCTCCCTAGGGTTAGGGTTTGGGCGCCCCCCTCCCCTCTTTCCCTCCTCTTGGAAGGTGGCAGCCGCCCCTCTCCTAGATTTTAGGAAGAGGGGTGCGGCCCCCCCCTTTCCTTCCCCATTCGTTTACCCCCCTCCCTCCCTTGGCCACCCCCATCCCCAATCCACTCCTAGATTCTAGGAGTGGTGCGCACCCCCCCTTTCCCCCCTAGCCCATTGCGCACCCCCCTTTCCCCTTGGCTAGGGTTTCAACCCTAGCATTCCCCCCTCCCCATATAAAACATCTCATGTATTTTCTTTGAAAGATTATTGAATAGAATTGAAAGAGCATTTGCTGAAGGTGGCTGCGCCCCCTCCTCTGTTCCTCCTTGCTCCTGCGATGGGAGCAAACCCAGGGTGTGACTCCCCATCACTCGGTGCGACGCCGAGGGCCCCTTTCTCTTCTATCCCTTCTCAAGTTCTAGTTCGGTGCGCCCGGACTTCTCTTCTAAGAGCAGTGAGGATCACCCCATGTTCGTGAAGACCTTTGGCGACCAGCCCATTTTTGGGTGACTCTTCTGAGAGTCGCCAACGCGTGCGAGGTGGTCTCGCCTCATTCGGAGTTCGGCATCCTCCGTGGCGATTTTCTTCGTGAGCGCGCGCAGGACCCCCTCTCCCTGTGAGCCTGGTTCTGTTCGCCCCCTTGCAAAAATCCCACGGGACGGACGTCTGCGAGTTTGGACGTGGGATCTTCACCGGTCGTACCTCTCTTCGTCCTCTGTCCAACGCCGCTGATCTCGCCTCGTTCCAACGTTCGAGCTGTTCGTGGAATCCGTTCCCGTGAGGTCGCGCAGGTCTGCCCTGTCCACCCGGCGCCAGGACCACCTGCGGATTCCAGAGCTTTCTTCTCTCAGCCACGACCAGATCTGACCGATTCCTTCGGTCGGGACCTGCTGCTCTGCGTCCTCTTCGTCCTCCAATAAGCGGAGCTCCGTTCTCCCTTCGGAGCTATTTCATCTGATTTTTCCCGCTCGAGTGCGCGGTTCTGGGAGAAGAATCCTGTCGCAACTTGCAGGTGTGCCCCCGGCTTCCACGGACGGAATCTGCATGCCCCCTTTGGCCGAGGCTTCCTCCCATGACCTAGCTACGCGCCATCGCTGACGGCGCCTCAATCGGACACCGGACCAGGTCGTGGGAGCTTTCACCGCGGAGTCACGCATTGCTGCGAACCTGCCGACCACTGTTCTGATCCTCCTCGCGGCCAACCCTTCACCGAGTGCTGCCCGTCAGCCCGTACATCGGCAGCCCCGAATCACTTTGTGTAGCCTGTTATCTCCCTGCGAGGAGTGGGCATTTGTGGTTGGGTTGTACTATTGTTCGTCCTTGTGTATCGGGGTTGTCGATCTCGGCCGGGGTTCCTTCCCCACGCCTAGGCGTGGAGGTACGTGCGACGCTCCTCACTGTTGGCATTTTGCTTTACTAGTATACTTTCTAGCATGCCGCGTGAAGTGTGTATAAGTTCCTAGCTATTTTGCTATTCACCGCGTGGTTGAGAGTTGAGAGTACCCATTCCGTGGCCCTAGTCGAGCGCCGAGCTCGGACTAGATTCCCATAGACGCACGGCGGCTTCTTAGTCGCTGAGATCCCCGCGCTTCCCTCATAGGGACGGTCGTTGGGCTTAGATTTCTTGGTGAGAGACGCCTCCACCCGGAGGAACGGCACAGAGGTCAGCCGCCTGGCTTACCTTTGGCGTGCGAGTGCTGGCCGCACTTGTTGCATTCGTAGGTCTTAGCCCATTTCGCTCCCGTCCCGCATCAAAGTGGTATCAGAGCATATAGGTTTGCGTCTAGGGTTCTATCTTGCATCCATCTTAGCTTGTGTCCTCTCATGTAGGTCCTAGTGAGTCCCCCTTAGCTCCCTCTAGTTCCCGTTGCATGCCCACCCGGGGAGGTACACACTACCTCCGCCCGGATACTATGGGTGATCCCCGTAATGCCGCCCCGAGAGGCCATTCTCTTGAGGATTTGATGGCCCAGCTCATGGACCGCATGGACCAAACCCTTAAGGAGCATACTGACCGTTTGGAGGGCCGACTCAAGGCCATTGAGGACCGCGCTGTGGCGTCTGACCGATCTGTCCAGGGTCTAGTCGGACGGATAGAGAGAGTGGAGGGAGTCCCCCAACGGGATCCTCCTAGAGTTGCTCCTGCCCCTCAGGCAGAAGGTGCCCCGCCCCCTCCAGGTCAGGCTGAGGAGCGACGGTCGCGAGCCCCCGATTTAGAGGATTACGGATCCGACAACGATTATGAGGGGAATGGCCGACGTCGCCGTGGTCACCGACCACAGAGGGATGACGAGGATGAGCGGATCCTTAGGACCGTTCGTGCGGACCCTCCCCATTTTGACGGGTCCCTGGACCCGAAGATTTATCTAGATTGGGAGGCCGGTATGGACCGGTACTTCGAGTGGTTTGAGATGACGGACCACCGGAGAGTTAAGTTCGCCAAGATGAAGTTGCTAGGACAGGCTCAGACGTATTGGAGGAATGTGGAGAGTCTTCTATTTCAGCGTCAGGAGCCCCAAGTTGAGTCTTGGGATGAGATGAAGGTCAAGCTTAGAAAGAAGTACCTTCCCGCCACATATCGTCAGAGGCTCATTGACAGGTGGCAGAGTCTCAGTCAGGGAGATCGGACCGTGTCCGAATACATCGCAGAGTTCGACGAGTATTTCTTGCGATGCGGAGTCACGGAGGAGAGCGCCATGCCCGTCTCTCGTTTCCGACGTGGTCTACGGCCCCATTATCAGTACGAGTTCTTTCGCCATGATGTGAAAACCTTAGAGGATGCATATCAGGTCGCTATGGAGATAGAGCAGTTTGAGGCGGAGTTCACTTCTACTCAACGTCAGGGGACCACCAGTCAGCGGGGGTTAGACCCACGCACCACACCCAGTTCCTACAGTCGGTTTCCGGCGGCTCGGCCCTCAGAACCCCCTCACCAGGACCCCACTGTTCCTAGGCCCCGCCCTCCCCCGCCGAGGGACCCTCTCCCTCCCCCTCGCTAGCAACCACCATACCCCACTTCTCGCCCTCTGCCTCCCGCGTTCCCTACCCGACCCCAGCTTCCACCACCCCCGGCCCGTCATGAGGACAAGGGGAAAGGGCCGATGACCGGTGGAGCATCTCCTAGCACAGGGGCGCGAAACAATTGTTATAGGTGTGGTGGAGTCGGCCATTATGCGATCAAGTGCCCCACTAAAGAGTCGCTTGTTGTGACAGACCCCTCGCCCACTGACCCCACGGCTGAGCTTGTGCCAATCAGCTATGAGGCCGACCAGGAGTTAGCGGAGGAGTTCTTCGATGAGTTGCTTGAGGGAGAGCAGGACGGTGTCCCTGGCACTCAGTATCAGGGCGAGGCACAGTTAGGGGTAGTCCGGTGTATCCTTACTCAGCCCCTGGTGAGTGACGACTGGCGTCGTACCACCATTTTTCACACCTTTTGTAGGCTTGGAGGGAAGGCCTGCAAGGTGATCATTGACAGTGGGAGCTGCATTAATGCCATATCCACCGGTACGGTTACTCATCTTGGGTTGACACCCGTGGATCACCCTGTTCCATATCGAGTATCTTGGGTTGATTCCACCTCCATCCCTGTCAGGCTTCGATGTCTAGTGCCATTGCAGTTTCAGACCTACCAGGATGAGATTTGGTGCGATGTGCTACCTATGGAGGTGGGTAGTATCATTCTAGGTAGGCCTTGGCTCTTTGATAGGGATGCCACCCTCCATGGCCGGTCAAACACTTGCACCTTTGACCATGGCGGCCATAGGATCACTCTCCACCCCACCCAGCCTAGGGATCCTGCCGTCCGCGGGCCAGCCGGCCCCAGTGCCACGAACACCCCTCGTCAGGGGAAGGCCAACCCTCCTACCCCACCCTTGGTGCCAGCCATTGCCTCCTCCACTACCCTCACCCTAGGAGAGTCTTCCACTAGGACGTTGATGGTGATTAGTCCCCGTGAGATGGAGAGGGAGTTCACCAGTGGTAGTCCCCTCTTTGCTGTTGTTGTTCGAGAGGTGAGTGATGTCACCCCAGGATCCGAGGGTGAGCTAAACCCCGAGTTGGCTGCGATTTTACGCGAGTTTTCTGATATCTTCCCGGAGGACCTCCCTGGAGGCCTTCCACCTATGCGTGACATCCAGCATGAGATCGACCTTGTCCCAGGCTCTTCGTTGCCTAACCTCCCTCACTATAGGATGAGCCCCGCGGACCATGCCGAGTTGCAGAGGCAGGTCGAGGAGTTGATGAGTAGGGGATCCCTGAGGGACAGCAAGAGCCCTTGCGCTGTCCCCGCTTTGCTAGCCCCGAAGAAAGATGGCACATGGAGGATGTGCATCGATAGCCGTGCGATCAATAAGATCACGGTGAAATATCGTTTTCCTATTCCCCGACTGGATGATTTGCTAGATATGATGTCGGGAGCCACTATTTTTTCTAAAATTGATCTTCGAAGTGGCTATCACCAGGTTAGGATCAGGCCTGGGGATGAGTGGAAAACTGCATTCAAGACCAAGGATGGTCTGTATGAGTGGTTAGTTATGCCTTTTGGGCTATCTAATGCCCCTAGTACATTCATGCGGTTGATGACCCAGGTCTTGGGCCCTATGATAGGGGTCTTTTTGGTCGTCTACTTCAATGACATCCTTATTTATAGCCGCACTAGGGAGCACCACTTAGACCACCTCAGGCAGGTCTGCATTGTTTTGAGGCGAGAGAGCTTATTCGCCAACCCAAAGAAGTGTGCTTTCATGACCTATCAGGTTTCCTTCCTTGGGTTCATAGTGTCTCGCGATGGGGTCTCCGCTGATCCGGAGAAGATACGCGCCATTCAGGAGTGGCCCGAACCCCGCACCCTCCACGATGTTCGTAGCTTCCATGGCCTGGCGACGTTCTATCGTCGCTTCATTCGTGGCTTTAGTTCCATCACTGCCCCGATCACGGATTGTATTAGGAAGGGGGTATTCACATGGACTAAGGCTGCAGCCACGGCCTTTCAGAGCATCAAGGAGCGCATGACCCAGGCACCTGTTCTTACCTTACCAGATTTTTCTAAGGTGTTTGAGGTCACCTGTGATGCCTCTGGAGTAGGTATAGGGGGAGTTTTGAGTCAGGAGTCTCACCCCATTGCCTTTTTCAGCGAGAAGCTGAACGATGCCAAACTGCGGTATTCCACGTATGACAAGGAGTTTTATGCAGTCGTCCAGGCATTGAGATACTGGAGGCACTATCTCCTACACCAGGAGTTTGTGCTCTTTTCTGATCACGAGGCTTTGAGGTTTCTCCATACCCAGAAGAAGCTGAATGCGCGTCATAGTCGGTGGGTGGAGTACCTTCAGGAGTATACCTTTGTGCTTAGGCACAAGGCAGGGGCCGAGAACAAGGTGGCCGACGCGCTGAGTCGGCGAATGATGATGTTGTCCACCATGAGTGTCGAGGTGGTGGGATTGCATAGGCTGAGGGAGGCTTATGTTGACTGCCCGGACTTCGGTCCGATTCATGCTGCCCTTCAGTCAGGCCGCTCCCGTGAGTATAGTGAGTTTGTCCTTCAGGAGGGTCATTTATTCCGAGGTGGCAGGTTGTGCATCCCACGGATGTCTGTTCGTGATTTTCTCACTTGGGAGTTACACGCAGGGGGTCTTGCTGGCCACTTCGGCCGGAACAAGACCATTGAGGCCGTTGAGCATAGGTTCTATTGGCCTAGTTTGAAGAGGGATGTTGCTTGCATCGTGGCTCAGTGCCGCACTTGCGCTATGGCCAAGCAGAGGAAGCAGAACATCGGCCTTTATACTCCCCTCCCTGTCCCGGACAGTCCATGGCAGGACATTAGCATGGACTTCGTGTTAGGTTTGCCTCGTACCCTCCGTCGGCATGACTCCATTTTTGTGGTGGTAGACAGGTTCTCTAAGATGGCTTTGTTCATTCCCTGTTCCAAGACTTCAGACGCCTCTCGAGTTGCCCGTCTGTTCTTTACTCACTGTGTCTCCAGGTTTGGGCTTCCCCGTACTATAGTGTCTGATAGGGATGTGCGCTTCACTAGCTACTTCTGGAAAACCCTATGGCACATGATGGCCACCCAGTTGAAGTTCTCTACCGCCTATCACCCCCAGACCGATGGTCAGACGGAGGTAGTCAATAGGAGTTTAGGGGATCTTCTTAGGTGCTTAGTGCGTGATCGTGTCGGGGATTGGGACTTGGTTCTACCCCTAGCAGAGTTTGCATATAATGACTCAGTCAATAGGTCTACAGGTCTGAGTCCCTTTGAGATTGTTACTGGCCGTAGGCCTAGGAAGCCGATAGACTTGGTTCCATCTCCCATCCAGGCCCGTGTTTCTGAGTCAGCTGAGTCCTTTGCAGAGCATATTAGACAGTTGCATGAGCATGTACGTCGTCATATAGAGGCCAGCAACGCACGTTATAAGGAGTTAGCTGATGCGCATCGACGCACCCGTGAGTTCCGAGAGGGAGAGTACGTCATGATCAGGGTCAGACCTGAACGGTTTCCTTCGGGGGCCGTGAAGAAACTCTAGGCCCGCGGTGCTGGACCCTTTCGAGTCTTGAAGCGAATTGGGTCGAATGCGTATGAGATTGAGCTGCCAGACGACTATGGGATCTGTTCGACGTTCAATGTCTCAGATCTGGTGGCATATCGGGATCCCGCGGTGATTCCCAGTGAGCTTTTTGGGCCCTCCCCTCCTGTTGAGAGTATTACACCTTCTGAGTGTCCACCTCTTCCAGCCCCATTACAGAAACGCGAGCATATAGATTGTATACTGGATGAGCAGGTGACCACGACCAGGAGCGGAGCCTACCAACACTTCCTAGTGCGTTGGAGAGGGCGCCCTGCGACAGACGATGCCTGGATCACACGTGGAGAGCTGGAGAGGATCGACCCGGACCTGCTGGAGCGCTACTTGAGCGACCGTGACCCTTACTCGACGGGGTCGAGTTCTTCCCACCCGGGGAGAATTGGTGAGGACACGCGCCACATCACTCGACACAGCACACGGAGCACGCCAGCATCTCTTTGGCTAGGCGGCTACGGCATCTACTAGAGGATCTTCCTTCTCATTTGAGGCCATGTTGGGCCTTGGTTTAGTCCCTGCGTGGACACTTTTATTAGTTGTGTGGACCTTTGTAGGCCAATTGGGGCCAATTAGGCTTTACTTGAGTCTTTTATGCTTATTAGGGAGTAGATGGGGTTATTGGGCCACTTTCTTGGTTCAAGCCTTGGCCCATTGGGCATGGCTGCCCAACCATGGCTTGGCCCACTTGGAGATTTGCGCCCCCCTCCCTAGGGTTAGGGTTTGGGCGCCCCCCTCCCCTCTTTCCCTCCTCTTGGAAGGTGGCAGCCGCCCCTCTCCTAGATTTTAGGAAGAGGGGTGCGCCCCCCCCCCCTTTCCTTCCCCATTCGTTTACCCCCCTCCCTCCCTTGGCCGCCCCCATCCCCAATCCACTCCTAGATTCTAGTAGTGGTGCGCACCCCCCCTTTCCCCCCTAGCCCATTGCGCACCCCCCTTTCCCCTTGGCTAGGGTTTCAACCCTAGCATTCCCCCCTCCCCATATAAAACATCTCATGTATTTTCTTTGAAAGATTATTGAATAGAATTGAAAGAGCATTTGCTGAAGGTGGCTGCGCCCCCTCCTCTGTTCCTCCTTGCTCCTGCAACGGGAGCAAACCCGGGGTGTGACTCTCCATCCCTCAGTGCGACGCCGAGGGCCCCTTTCTCTTCTATCCCTTCTCAAGTTCTAGTTCGGTGCGCCCGGACTTCTCCTCTAAGAGCAGCGACGATAACCCCCTGTTCGTGAAGACCTTGGGTGACCAGCCCATTTTTGGGTGACTCTTCTGCGAGTCGCCAACGCGTGCGAGGTGGTCTCGCCTCATTCGGAGTTCGGCATCCTCCGTGGCTATTTTCTTCGTGAGCGCGCGCAGGACCCCCTCTCCCTGCGAGCCTGGTCCTGTTCGCCCCCTTGCAAAAATCCCACGGGACGGACGTCTACGAGTTTGGACGTGGGATCTTCACCGGTCGTACCTCTCTTCGTCCTCTGTCCAACGCCGCTGATCTCGCCTCGTTCCGACGTCCGAGCTGTTCGTGGCATCCGTTCCCGTGAGGTCGCGCAGGTCTGCCCTGTCCACCCGGTGCCAGGACCACCTGCGGATTCCAGAGCTTTCTTCTCTCAGCCACGACCAGATCTGACCGATTCCTTTGGTCGAGACCTGCTGCTCTGCGTCCTCTTCGTCCTCCAACAAGCGGAGCTCCGTTCTCCCTTCGGAGCTATTTCATCTGATTTTTCCCGCTCGAGTGCGCGGTTCTGGGAGCAGAATCCTGTTGCAACTTGCAGGTGTGCCCCCGGCTTCCACGGATGGAATCTGCATGCCCCCTTTGGCCGAGGCTTCCTCCCGTGAGCTAGCTACGCGCCATCGCTGACGGGGCCTCAATCGGACACCGGACCAGGTCGTGGGAGCTTTCACCGCAGAGTCACGCATTGCTGCGAACCTGCCGACCACTGTTCGGATCCTCCTCGCGGCCAACCCTTCACCGAGTGCTGCCCGTCAGCCCGTACATCGGCAGCCCCGAATCTCTTTGTGTAGCCTGTTATCTCCCTGCGAGGAGTGGGCATTTGTGGTTGGGTTGTACTATTGTTCGTCCTTGTGTATCGGGGTTGTCGATCTCGGCCGGGGTTCCTTCCCCACGCCTAGGCGTGGAGGTACGTGCGATGCTCCTCACTGTTGGCATTTTGCATTACTAGTATACTTTCTAGCATGCCGCGTGAAGTGTGTATAAGTTCCTAGCTATTTTGCTATTCACCGCGTGGTTGAGAGTTGAGAGTACCCATTCCGTGGCCCTAGTCGAGCGCCGAGCTCGGACTAGATTCCCATAGACGCACGGCGGCTTCTTAGTCGCTGAGATCCCCGCGCTTCCCTCATAGGGACGGTCGTTGGGCTTGGATTTCTTGTTGAGAGACGCCTCCACCCAGAGGAACGGCACGGAGGTCAGCCGCCCGGCTTACCTTTGGCGTGCGAGTGCTGGCCGCACTTGTTGCATTCGTAGGTCTTAGCCCATTTCGGTCCCGTCCCGCACTTGTTATATATTATCTAGCGGTCTGGCATTCGACCGTTATTGTTCTCTGACGCAGGGTCCTTCGACCGTTATTCTCCTGGCAGGTACGCATCCGAGGTGCATTGATTTCCGCAATTTTTGCTGTGATTTATTGCTTGGGTGATACTTGACCTCCTTCTTGCTTTGCTCATATTTGCATATCATGGTGTGCACTATTGATTGTTAGATTGTTAGGCTAGACTTTGCATGCACTCCGCTGCGCATAGGGTCATTCATCTTTTCATACATTAGATTGCATTTTCCTACCTTGTTGTGAGGACCTCTCATCTCCATATTCCTTGGGGCCGACTAGGAAATCACAGCGGGGACCTCCATAAGTCCCCGCGAGCCGTGGATTCCCACACGGACGCCGGGCTGGTTGTACCTTTCCCACCCCGTGTCTAGGGTTGCATAAGTGATTGAGTGGTTACACTTAGAGTCAAACCAAGTCCCATATCCATCTCCTATTAGAAACCCATTGTTGAGAATACATATCGAACAATTCACTAAAGTTCCAAAGGAGAAATCATAAGAATCTTGTCGCATCATTCTAAACAACTTGCTTGATTTTTGAGTGTCTCCATCTTTTACCACTTACATCTTGTTAAAATCACCTAAGTTTGGTTGCTTATTGTGTGCTTTGTGTTGGTTGTTTCTGCTTTTTGTCAAGGTTGTCCCTTGCATGTGGAGTTATTTTCGTCCGTCCGAATCATCTTCTCGAGTCGCTTCTTCCTCCACGTTCTATTCCAATCCCCTCTTCGAATCCACCATGGCATCCTTCAATCCTCTGCGTTCCCAAGAGGACTCTCTTCCTCAAGGGCTCCTTGAGAACCCCCCTAGGGTTGCCACCTTTCCCTCCGGAGAAGGGACTGCCCCTCTCCCGTCCTCCACATCTATGGGAGGTAGTCAAGGTACCCCTTCTCTTTCTACTCCTTCCGCGGGCTCCGTCCTTCACATGATGGCCCAATTGGACCCGACCCAACTTCAAGTCCTATATCAAGCTATGCAAGGGTCCAACGCTTCTCCCTCCGCCACTGTTCAAGGTCAATCTAATCCTTCCATTATCGGGCCGTCCGTTCAGCCCACTCCGATTGACCTCACTCCGGTCCAACCCCGGACCATCACTTTCGCCGGCATGGAGATGGGCCAATCTTCCAATTCAGCCCATCAGTCTTTTGATAAAGGGAAATCGCCTATCCCTGCTTTTGTCCAGGTGGATCATCACAATTCTGGTTCGGTGGCTTCACAGCTTCTCATGAACCCTTCTGATTTCTTACACCCTCAGCAAGGGGTGGCCCAAACTCACTCCCATCCGGGCATATCTCAGGCCCAATATCCTTCCTATGGGCCCCCTATCTCCACTGTCTATGGGCCCCCCCCTTCTGCTACAGTCATTCCATCCGCTCCTCAAATACAATCGGCGTCCTTCACTACCCCTGCTCCCTCCCAAGAGTAGGACTTGCTTAACAAGTGGGCCGCCATGCAGCAACAACTCGACTTCCTCCAGAAAAGGGTTGGCCCACAATCCTTGGCCGATATTCCTATTCCGAGCTTCCAGAACATTCGGTTCCCTCCGCAATTAGGGCTCCCCAACTATCGCAAGTACGATGGGAACAACAATCCCTTTATCCATGTAAGGGATTTTCTATATGAATCGGCGTAGTTCCAGTATGATGATCGCCTCATGGCGTATTTATTCCGCCGATCCTTAGATGGAGTTGCTCTGGAATGGTTCTATTCTCTGCCACTGGAAGAGGCCGAAAGTTTCAAGGTAGTTAAGGACAAATTCATTCAGCGGTTTCAAGACAGGGTCGGGCGAGAATATTCATTTACAGACCTAGTAGCCGAAAAGATGAAACCGGAAGAAGAGTTCGCCACCTATGCAGACAGGTGGAGGCAGATGGCCGCCAGAGTGCCTGGCCATATTCCGGAGGAAGAGAAGGTCAAATTACTGATCTCCAATGCCACGCCGACTTTCCGCAACATCCTGGCAATGAATGATATAGCTAACATGCATCAACTCTACAGCCGGGCGCGCTTCATACCGACTCAATTCAAGGACTCCCCTATCCATTCTCTTTTCGAAAACCAAAAGCTCAAGTACCACAAGAAACCACAAGGGCCGGTTACCGAGGGAGTCCAAACAAATGAGCAAGTACAAGCCGTTGCTTTTCCATTTCAGGCCGCACCCTTCCGCTACAACCAAAACCCCCGCAATCCACAAAACACCGCTCCGTAAAACTTCCAGGCCACTCCACAAAACCCTCCCCCCGCCTTCACCATTCCTCAAAACACCTTCACCATTCCACAACAACCACCGCCACCATCACAATACCATAACGTCCCTCCACCCAACGGCTACAACAACAACAACCCTAATAGCAAGCGCCCGGCTCCCAGGAGAGCCCAGTATCCTCCATTGCCAGAGACACTTACAGATATTTTCTCGGCACTTATGTCAGTAAATGCTATCCAACTTCCTCCGGAACGGCCTATTTGGAACCCGGCGGTTGATCAGACTAAATATTGCATGTTCCATAGGCAGCCAGGCCATACCATAGAAGGATGTTTTCAGTTCCGGGATCTGGTATATGACCTTCATGAAGGATAGAGAATCGACTGGGCCGAAATGCATAGGGCCATTGTGGAGATTAAAGAGAAGAGAAGGCAGCCGCAGGGGTAGTAAGTGCAGCAGCATCAAGCACCACAGCCGCATCAGCCACCACAACAGCAGCAGCCACAGCAAGTACAAGACCTAGGCATCCATCAGAACCCGATGCCGAATCATCCACCCGCTCCTCAGCAGCAGCCACCGGCACCAGCACAAGTAAACGTGGTTCAACCACCGGCCCCCAACGTTGGGTGGTCTGTTGATGATGATGGTGCCACATCGCAAGTAATGGCCTTCCACCACAACCTTCGCAACCATTCCTTCATCCTCCCTACACAACCGACACCCTCTCCGCTCGTCTTACCATCCACACCCGCTCCATCAAACCCTCTACCGCTCTCCATCCCATCATACCCTCCAACACTTACTCCCCTCACCATCATCACACCACCACCTAATCCTTCGCCCACTCTCAAACATCCACTAGCCTTCCCTCCACCCGCATCGACATCCATCACCGCCGTGCCTTCCACCAATCCCTCACCTATCATCCGCTCACCTCCCATTAACCTCACCAACCCTACGCTCCACCAAATCACCTCCCCCGCACCACCTGTCCCACTCATCCACCCTACAGGGCCCATCATACTCTCTTCGGATGCTGCAGCAAACTGTGCCTTAAGGAGCGGGAAGATGTTCCATCAGAATTACGTTACTACTTCTAATCCCCAGTCCACCCAGCCAACGGCCGAACAAGAAGAAGCTGAACCCCTGTCGGGTACTCAATATGACTTGTTACATCATCTAGATCGGGTACCCGCTAAGATATCCGTGCTGGAGCTGATCAAAAGGTCTACCCTTCATCAGGATGCACTGAGGGATTTCTTACAGAAGGTGATGGTTAGTGAAGACATGGCAGTCGACAGCTTACCAACGGCACTAGCAACTATCTCCAAAGGGCCAGCAATTACATTCTCAGAAACCGAGCTTGCACCTCCGGGGGCTCGGCAAATGCCGCTCTGCATAACAATTACCATGAACAAAGTCGACATTGAAGCAGCACTGGTTGACACGGGGGCCTCAATTAATGTTTGCCCACTTAGCACCCTCCGAGTATGCAACATATCTGAAGAGTTACTACGGCCTACTCCCACCACTATAGCAGCATATGACAACTCAAGACGAGCATGTCACGGGATAATCACCATTCAGGCAGAGCTCGGGCCCCTTGCTATGGCCGTGGAATTCTATGTTCTCGATATCGACCCTATGTTCAAGGCTATCTTGGGTCGTCCCTGGATTGACACGCTTGGCGCCGTACCCTCCACCGTACATCAGTGCGTTAAATTCCCCTTCCAAGGGAGGGTCGTCAAAGTCAAGAGCTTGTCCACGGTGCAGACAGTCAAGGCCATCTCAGATCAAGTTCTTCCCACACTCTGGCCGAGCAGCTGACCCCTTTTATCAGTGCTTGATTTGAACTTTCCTTGGGCTTACACATCTCCCAAGCCCATCACTACTCCAGTTAATGTCAAAGTGAAGCCGCAGATCCGAGATTCAAAGGGGTGGAATATTATATTGAAACTGGGCTATCAACCGGGGAGAGGCCTCGGTGCACAACTGCAAGGGATGACTAAGCCTATACCCAAGGGAAGAAAAATGGGTAGGAGAGGCCTCGGTTACAAGGAGACAGCATTATCAATGATGAGTGATTCTGGGCCACTCACCTGGGATTATCGTCAGCACTTTGTCAGAGGGCCTCTCCAGCCCGGCACATTTGCTCCAAAGCTGGTTCAGCTAAAAAGGGATATGGTTTGTCCGATTGCCAGTCCGCCTTCCTTGCCAGGAGGGTCAGATGATGACATGCTCGACTACAGTCAGGCCTTGCAGAGGCTCTTTTATGAGGAGGAGCGCCAGAAGCAACAAGAGGCTCGGCTCGTGCAGTGGAGGCCAAAGAAGCAGCCCGCGGTTAAATTGCAGAAGGTGGAGAGCTCTCCAGTTATCTTCTCTTGGTCTCCCTCATGCTTCCAATCCATCTTTCAGCAAAGGGGGTTCATACCCCGCCTTCCTCATATCATGATAAATCCATTCGTCATTGATCCACCGGAGATTCTATTCATTCCGTGTGCTTGCGGGAAGTGCCCGCGCATTGATCTATCCACTCTATTCACTCCTCCTTCTCCCAATGCTCAACTCCACGAGATGTGGTTCTCTTCTTCTGATCCCTTCTTCGATTGCATCTTTCCCGAGCTGTTCCCTATACAGCTCCCACCTCCTCCGTCTTGCTATGTAGTCTCTACTGATCTCCAGAAAAAAAAATGTCAAATTTAAAACGGAGATTTCAGTGGAAGATTACGCTATCCTGTCTCCATCCTCCTCCTCCCAGGGGCACGAGTCCCCTGCTCCTCCCCTTCCACTAAGTCTTCTCTCTCCTAGGTTAGGGTTAGGGTCTAGTGAGTCTAAGGAAGTAGAGTCAGTTAGGTCTAGAGAGGTCGGGTCTTGTTCTGGGTCGTCCAACCCTTCCCATCCTGAGCCGCGCCCGCTCGCGCGTCCTTCCCGATCTATTCCTGATAGGTTCTTGCAAGATCTAGCTCAGCGGTGTCATGCTCTTTTGAAGTGCCCGGAATTCGTCGCTACAGCAATCGTGATTGAGGATAAAGGGGAAATAGAAGGGGAATGGAGCGACGACGGATTAGGCGTCTATGAGGTTTTGGATGAGAAGGATCCAATAGATGAAGACAGCAATGTAGATGACACTGCCGATTTATATGCACAAGGACTAAAAAGATTCGACCAGCCGTCGACGGCAGTGGATGAACCTACAAAGGAAATCAACTTGGGGACAGAAGAAGACCCAAGGCCCATCATTATTTCAGCTGATCTCCCTTCACAAGTAGAAGAAGATCTAGTTAAAGTACTATGGGAGTATAGCGATTCTTTCGCCTGGTCTTATGAGGACATGCCAGGTCTTGACCCCTCCTTAGTGGAACATCGACTCGTGCTTAAACCAGGGGCAACACCTGTTAAACAAAGGTCAAGAAGATTTCACCCCCACATGGCCTTGAGGATCAAAGAAGAGGTCGACAAGCTATACAAGGCCAAGTTCGTCAGAGTAGTCTTATATCCCCAGTGGGTGGCGAACATAGTCCTTGTTCTCCAGAAGGATGGAAAAGTGCGCATATGCATTGATTTCAGGGACCTAAACAAAGCATGTCCCAAAGATGATTTCCCGCTACCTCATATAGATGTTATAGTGGATAACACTGTCGGGTACGAAGCTCTGTCGTTTATGGATGGGTACTCGGGCTACAATCAAATCCGTCTCACTCCGGAAGATCAAGAAAAAACTTCCTTCACCACGCCCTGGGGCACGTATTGTTATGTGGTTATACCATTTGGGTTGAAGAACGCGGGTGCCACCTATCAAAGGGCGATGATGGCCATTTTCCACGACATGATGCACATATACATGGAGGCTTACGTGGATGACATCTTGGTGAAATCAAGAACAAAAGAAGAACACCCCTCTATTCTGGCTAAAGTGCTGCAGAGAGCCAGGGAGTATAAGCTTAAGATGAATCCGAAGAAGTGCGTATTCGGAGTCTCCTCAGGGAAGTTGCTAGGGTTCATAGTGAGCAAACGGGGGATCCAGATTGATCCTAATAAAGCACAGGCCGTCATGGACATGCCTCCGCCAAAGAACATTACGGAACTTCGAGGATTGATTGGTCGGCTGTAATTCATTAGAAGATTTATATCTCAGCATTCTTAGAAGTGTCGTCCGTTTTATGAATTGCTTAAGGCGGGGGTCAAGTTCGAATGGAATCAAGATTGTCAGAAGGCCTATGAGGACCTCAAAGAGTATCTGTCCAATCCTCCGGTTTTGCAACCTCCTGTCCCTGGGAAACCCCTAATCCTATACATCTCGGTTATTGAGGACTCCCTAGGGGCGGTCTTAGCACAAGCAGATGATGAAGGGAAAGAGCGGGCTGCGTACTACCTCTCTCGACTGTTTAATCCAGCTGAATCCAAGTACACCGCTATGGAGAAGACTTGTGCCGCCTTAGTGTGGGTAGCTCAGAAGCTTAAATATTACTTTCTCGCCCACCGAGTCAGGTTGATCTCTAGAATGGACCCGGTCCGTTATCTCTTAGAAAAACCCATCCTTTCTAGTAGGTTAGCTCGCTGGCAGAGTTTCCTCTCTCAGTTTGACATCACCTTTGTCGTTCAGAAGGCAGTCAAAGGATATGCCATTGCTGAGCATCTTGCACATCTTCCCATTCCTCATACCGATTCCATTCAGGATGATTTCCCTGATGAGCATCTCTCTGTCCTTTCTCATCATCCCTTCTGGTCTCTGCACTTCGACGGTGCACTCAACTCCCAAGGCCAAGGGATCGGGGCTGTCTTGCTTACTCCAGAGGGAGTAACCATCCCCTTCGCTTATCAACTTCGATTTCTTGCTACCAATAACATCGCTGAGTATGAGGCTCTCCTGGCCGGCTTGAAGCACACCTATCTCCTAGGCGCGCGCTATTTGAACATCATAGGAGACTCTCAGCTCGTCCTACGGCAAGTTCTGTCAACTTACCGTACTCGTGATCCTAAGCTCAAGCCTTATCAAGATTTGGTCATGCTCATTGCTAAGCGATTCCGTAAGCTGATCTATATCCATACTCCCCGTTCTTTGAACATTCTAGCTGATGCTTTGCCATCTCTTGCTTCCTCCTTATTTTTTTCTCTCAGTCGTAGTACTGAGACCATCGTCGTCCAGAGATTTGACGCACCTTCTCTTCAAGATCCTGGTTCGTCAACCTCAGGAAATCTGTAGAGGCGAGAGTTGAGAAGGAAGATCTCAAGGAAGTTTTATTAACAGAACTTGAGGAGATTCTGGACGAAGAAGAATTGCCTTGGTATCATGAAATCGAATTGTTTTGCAAAGAAGGGTCATTCCCAGAAGGGGCAAAGGCCGAGCAGCGTAAAGCAATAAGAAGAGCCGCCGCAAGGTACACTATCATTGCAGGAGAATTGATGTGGCACAGCCCAAAGACCACTAAGTATGATGAGATGACCCTAGGACTTAGACCCGCAAGCATACAAGCGCTCAATGATTCTCACAATGACGATTTTTGCTCACTCGGCTCACACGTTCACCCGATGGGTCCGGGAGATGATGGTGAGGGTCCGAGGCGGGACCCAATTGTCCTAATGGACTTACAATGCTAAGGCTGACCCCCAATGGGCCTGGGAGACCCAGCTTTGTGGGTGGCTGGCCCGCAAGGCGGGGTGTTGGGTGGCACTCACTCACGGGCCGCGGTGGGCACGATATCGCTTAAAATTAAGTCCGAGCGCTCTCTTACCGTCCGACGGGCATTCAAGGTAATACTACATTTGCAGAAACGAAGCTACAAGGGTGTGATCAGAAGCTCACCTGATCGGTGTGAAGACACCGATCCCGTTCGGAGACGAGGGCGCGCCGGGAAGCGTGGGTAAAGACCCGACGCCGCGGCGATGGTGCTTGACCTGAAAATTTAAAGAGTTTACAGCACTACACCTCACGCAGGAGGGGTAATCTTGGGGTGGGGATTGATCTTAATACACCCAAAACTACCTCCACGCAGGGAGGGGCCTTCAGCATGCCAAGCGGGGAGGGGAATGAGCGAGATAGAATCGACTTTCCGAGCTTCCTCGGTTCAGCCTTGCTGCAGAGCTGCTGGACAGGTGACCGGAGACGTTGCTGTCACGGGGTCCACAGAGCTCGGATCTCGACGAGACCTGCGCCAAAAGTTTCCTAACTGGAGAGGGGTAAGGCTTGAATTTTTGGGCGACCTCCAGATCTGGGGGCTGACTGCTCCGGTGACTGGAAGGTGGCTGCAGTTATGGTCTCTGGCCGAATACGATCTGAAACAGCAGGTTGCAGAAGCTGCCACGACCGCTCCTGAGCTCCAAATCTGGCACCGCTGGACTCGTTGGAACCGTGGACGAGTCTAATTTGTAGAAAAACAAACGGGGATGTCTTCTGATGTGGGAGATGAACTGGGTGTCCAGAGGAGTGGGAGGTGGTCGGTGCAGACTGTGAGGAGGCAGATCGGCGTGGTTGTGGTAGAAAATTGATATCTCTGGTTGTCGGATGCTGAACAGGGTTCCGCCTTCTGTTCCTGGACGCTGACAGGGGGAGGAAGATCTTTGTAGAAGGCCTTGAAGGTTGATTCCTTCAAGGTTCATCGTGGGAGAGCCTGCCTTGTCGTTCTGGCTCCTGGCCTGAGAGGTCCTGCGCAGTCGAGGGAGAATGGTTGCTGCGGACAGCACGGAGCTCGGATGCTGACGAAACCACCTCGCCTTGAAAGCTAACTCGCAGACGAATCCAGCATTGTAGGCCTCGCCTCCTGAGTCGTTGAGGGATGGTCGTTGCCTCCTCTGCAAGTTGCTGTAACTCTGCTTCCTGAAACAGGGTTAGAATGAGGAGGAGAAGAAGAGATGGGGAAGGGAATGGCCAAGAGAGAAAAGGGTGTAAGGTGGTTCTAATGGCTGTGGGAGGGAGATGAGAGGTGTTTTAGGGGTTGTGGAGGCTAGGGAGATGGAGGTGGGGAGGGCAAAGTGGGGCTGGAGAGGGGGCTGGTCTGCTAGAGAGGGTGGTGGGAAGGGGTGAGCACAAGGGAGAGAGGGAGTGGGAGGGAAGGTGGGGGCGAACTAGGCCTAAGGGAGGAGGAATGGGGCGGTCAAGGCAATGGAGGGAAGATTTCAAATTCAAAATAGGTCTTGGAAGTTGAGAGATGGTGTGGGGAATAGAGGTGATTGTGTTGGAATGGTGGAAAGAGTGTTGGAATGGGGAAGATTCTCCCTTGGGACTAGGAGAGGGAAGTAAAGATGGCTATGGGAAGTGGGGAACTTTAATGGGGTTAGGTGGGAGTTGGAGGTGGTTGGGAGGAGAGGAGAGAGAGGAAGGGGGCGAACTTCTCCTTGGGGAGAGAGAGAGAGAGAGAGAGAGAGAGAGATATTGAGAGGGAGATGGCAAATGTTTTCAATATTCATCAAAAGTGAGTACATGGAGGGAGATGTGGGCTATTTATAGGCAACCCATCTTTACAAGATAAAAATAACCCTGCCATTTAAGGCAAAAGACCAAACATGTCCTAGACTCAGTCCAATAGGCCCAAACTAAGGTATTAGGGCCCAATTAGACCAAATAGGGGAAATGGACTAGTACAACATGACATAATAAAAGGAAATACATGCGACATGACCCAATAAAAGGAAAATTATATATGATAAGACTCAATAAAAGGAAGATACTTAAGATGAGAATGAGTCGACCAAATCAAGGGTGTGCAGGCGACCCGAGCCATAGCGAGTGTCGTGGGATGTCCTCATCAAATCCCCCGGGGTGGGGAGAACTCGACCCTGTCGAGTGCGGGTCTGCCTGACTGTCATAGTGCTCCAGAATGTCGGGATCCAACCGCAGTAGGTCCTCCCGACTCACCCAAGTATCCTCCGTCGGGGGACGGTTCTTCCACCTAACCAAGTAGCGCTGATACACCTTGTGCCTCGTAATGATGCTCTGCTCATCCAGTATTGCCTCTATCTGCTCTCGTCGGTCTCTCAGGCTAGAAGGTGGAGTCCCTCCGGAGTGTCCTCTCAAGGTGGGGTAAAGCTCAAGCTCCTCACTGGGTTCCACCGCGGGGCCTTTGTAGGGTACCATATCCGCCACATTGAAAGTAGGGTGCACCCCATAGCTCTCTGGCAGGTCAAGCTCATAAGCATTGCTACGATGTCGTCGTAGAACTCGAAAGGGTCCCGACCCTCGTGCCCTCAACTTGGAGGCAGGCCCGGGAAGGAGCCGCTCCGTCCTCACCATCACTAGGTCTCCCACTTGCAATTCACAGTGGCGCCGGTGATCATCTGCCCGTCTTTTGTAAGCCTCATTGCTTTTCCCTATATGCTTGCGGATGTCATCATGCAACTCTTTGATATGCTGTGCAAAGGACTCAGCTGAGACTGACACCCTAGCATGTGGGGGAAGGGGAATGAGATCCGAGGGCTTTCTAGGCCTAAAACCATGCACTGTCATGAATGATGATCCTATAGGGATGAAGGGAGGGCCTGGATAGCCAAATTCAGCCCTATCAAGTGTTAGATTGGTTTTGACAGACTTAGGAGGACTAGGGCATCCATGAATTGACCTATCATGCATGAGACGGATGAAGAGTGGGGGAAGACCAACTTGTCCAAATGTAAGCCTATCATGCACTGGACCTAGTGTGTGAATGACACAAATGATGTGACTAGCCTGACCACATGATGCAAAAGGTTTTGATACATGGATTCCTATCAAGATGGTCCCATCTGTGATATTTGGGGGTTTCCACTCATGGGGATCGAAGCGGTTCCAAGGGGTGGACATCTTGGGATGGGTCACTCCCTTATTTCCAAGGTTGATGCCACCCTTGGTATTGACTCTCATAGTGTGGGCGGAATTTCGGAATGGGTGGGTTAGGCCTGACATGGTGGGTGAGGGTAGGAGGGAGTGGGTGGTGGGTGAGGAGTACTTGGAAGCCCATAGGGAGTGGCCAAACAGATCAAGATGGGTTAAGGGGTGGGTGATGTGGAGGTGGGTTTCAATCCAAGTGGTCGCCCTAGGGTCCCTAGCACACATAGGGAAGTGGAAATCATGAACCCAGTGGGACTTATCGTAATGCTCCTTGCAAAGGGGCGAGGGGTAGGGAGAGATGTAGGAGGGCCAGGAGGTGGGTTGGTAATGAGGGGCTAGTGGGAAGGGAACATGTGGATCTAGGAGGACTTGGGTTGAGGGGAATGAGGCTTCTTCCCATCCTGGACCTTGAGCATTCCAAAGCATACACTCCCTAGTGTGGGCTGGGCACTCGTCTCCTAATGGGGTAAGCACCAAAGTGGATTCCTTAGGTTGATTGCCCTCTCCTTATGGTAGGGGAGTGGTGTAAAACTCATCGGGAATTGAAATCCCTTTCCTTGTGGAAGGAGGGGATTTCCATTGAGTGGGGTCAAAAGGATCATAGAAATTGAAACTCTTATGGAGGGATTCCTCTATGTCCTTGGATAGGTTGGCCCAAGTAGGACGTTCCCCGATGCATGTTGAACCTTCATCGACAAGGGGCAACAACAAGAGTGTGGACTCACTAGGAAGTGTGACCTTGAGGAGAGGAGAGCATTTTTTTGTGGGGCTCATTGGGTCAAGTTCCCTAGGGGTTGGCAGAAGATTAGAAGCTCACTAGTGCATTGGCCTATAGTGCAAATAGATGTAATGGAGCCAATGGATGAGTAGGCAAAGGCAAGGTACTTGCGCTTAATGGGTTCCATGGCCAACATGCTAGTCAACCCCATTTGATAACTCAAACTCCTAAGTAGGTCTTCAAGGGTTTCCACAAAGCAAAAGGATTGATATGTTGTGTGACGAGAATGACATGGCACTAGTTGAACTTGCTCTATGGGGAGGTTGCATGGGGTTGAAGGGTACAAGATGGGACCTTTCTTGAGCCAGGTAGCTAGGGGCTCCTCTATGGTTAGCTCACCCGTGGGTGGGATGAGTTGCTCATGTTGGGGTTCGGGTTGGTTTTGTGCAATGGAGATTTGAGGCTCATTTTCCACTTTAACTGATCGCTTTTGAATGGTTTGCTTAGACTTGGAGAGGGCTTGGTTATAAGAATTTGGGAAGTGGAACCTTTTCTTGTCTCCCGGGGATTGCAAGTGACACCCTTTTCCATCGGGGTCTATGATTGCTTGTTGTTCTTCCATCCATTCTTTTCCCAAAATAATATGTGACCCAAGGGGCCGAATTTTGCACCATGCTCCACTACCCCACGTAATGGATTTGGAGGGAATGCGGCTTACATAAGGTACGTAGAACTCTACGAAAACCCATTCCCCATGGATGACAATTTTCCCTTCTTGTGATAAGGAGTTCACAAGAGTTTGGGAGACATAATTTCCCGATTGGTACTCATCAAGGAACACAGTGGTGATTTTGTTGTGGGGTAGGACTACTTTGAAGCTAAAGGACATGGTGAACCGGTCACCGTGGGAATTGGGATTCATGGTGTTATTGGAAGAAGATGAATTGTCTTGATAATGAGTTCCACTACGAGTGATCATGCAAAGTTGGGTGGGCTATGCAAGGGTGTGCGAGTGCACCTAAGAAAAACTTAGTGTGACCCAAGACTAGACTTGTAAGGACAAGCCTATAACCGCTCTGATACCACTTGATGTGGCACAGCCCAAAGACCACTAAGTATGATGAGATGACCCTAGGACTTAGACCCGCAAGCATACAAGCGCTCAATGATTCTCACAATGACGATTTTTGCTCACTCGGCTCACACGTTCACCCGATGGGTCCGGGAGATGATGGTGAGGGTCCGAGGCGAAACCCAATTGTCCTAATGGACTTACAATGCTAAGGCTGACCCCCAATGGGCCTGGGAGACCCAGCTTTGTGGGTGGCTGGCCCGCAAGACAGGGTGTTGGGTGGCACTCACTCACGGGCCGCGGTGGGCACAATATCGCTTAAAATTAAGTCCGAGCGCTCTCTTACCGTCCGACGGGCATTCAAGGCAATACTACATTTGCAGAAATGAAGCTACAAGGGTGTGATCAGAAGCTCACCTGATCGGTGTGAAGACACCGATCCCGTTCGGAGACGAGGGCGCGCCGGGAAGCGTGGGTAAAGACCCGACGCCGCGGCGATGGTGCTTGACCTGAAAATTTAAAGAGTTTACAGCACTACACCTCACGCAGGAGGGGTGATCTTGGGGTGGGGATTGATCTTAATACACCCAAAACTACCTCCACGCAGGGAGGGGCCTTCAGCCGGCCAAGCGGGGAGGGGAATGAGCGAGATAGAATTGACTTTCCGAGCTTCCTCGGTTCAGCCTTGCTGCAGAGCTGCTGGACAGGTGACCGGAGACGTTGCTGTCACGGGGTCCACGGAGCTCGGATCTCGACGAGACCTGCGCCAAAAGTTTCCTAACTGGAGAGGGGTAAGGCTTGAATTTTTGGGCGACCTCCAGATCTGGGGGCTGACTGCTCCGGCGACTGGAAGGTGGCTGCAGTTCTGGTCTCTGGCCGAACATGATCTGAAACAGCAGGTTGCAGAAGCTGCCACGACCGCTCCTGAGCTCCAAATCTGGCACCGCTGGACTCGTTGGAACCGTGGACGAGTCTACTTTGTAGAAAAATAAATGGGGAAGTCTTCTGATGTCGGAGATGAACTGGGTGTCCAGAGGAGTGGGAGGTGGTCGGTGCAGACTGTGAGGAGGCAGATCGGCGTGGTTGTGGTAGAAAATTGATATCTCTGGTTGTCGGATGCCGAACGGGGTTCTGCCTTCTGTTCCTGGACGCTGACAGGGGGAGGAAGATCTTTGTAGAAGGCCTTGAAGGTTGATTCCTTCAAGGTTCATCGTGGGAGAGCCTGCCTTGTCGTTCTGGCTCCTGGCCTGAGAGGTCCTGCGCAGTCGAGGGAGAATGGTTGCTGCGGACAGCACGGAGCTCAGATGCTGACGAAACCACCTCGCCTTGAAAGCTAACTCACAGAAGAATCCAGCAATGTAGGTTCGCCTCCTGAGTCATTGAAGGATGGTCGTGGCCTCCTCTGCAAGTTGCTGTAACTCTGCTTCCTGAAATAGGGTTAGAATGAGGAGGAGAAGAAGAGATGGGGAAGGGAATGGCCAAGAGAGAAAAGGGTGTAAGGTGGTTCTAATGGCTGTGGGAGGGAGATGAGAGGTGTTTTAGGGGTTGTGGAGGCTAGGGAGATGGAGGTGGGGAGGGCGAAGTGGGGCTGGAGAGGGGGCTGGTCTGCTAGAGAGGGTGGTGGGAAGGGGTGAGCACAAGGGAGAGAGGGAGTGGGAGGGAAGGTGGGGGCGAACTAGGCCTAAGGGAGGAGGAATGGGGCGGTCAAGGCAATGGAGGGAAGATTTCAAATTCAAAATAGGTCTTGGAAGTTGAGAGATGGTGTGGGGAATAGAGGTGATTGTGTTGGAATGGTGGAAAGAGTGTTGGAATGGGGAAGATTCTCCCTTGGGACTAGGAGAGGGAAGTAAGGATGGCTATGGGAAGTGGGGGACTTTAATGGGGTTAGATGGGAGTTGGAGGTGGTTGGGAGGAGAGGAGAGAGAGGAAGGGGGCGAACTTCTCCTTGGGGAGAGAGAGAGAGAGAGAGAGAGAGAGAGAGAGAGAGAGAGAGAGAGAGAGAGAGATATTGAGAGGGAGATGGCAAATGTTTTCAATATTCATCAAAAGTGAGTACATGGAGGGAGATGGGGGCTATTTATAGGCAACCCATCTTTACAAGACAAAAATAACCCTGCCATTTAAGGCAAAAGACCAAACATGTCCTAGACTCAGTCCAATAGGCCCAAACTAAGGTATTAGGGCCCAATTAGACCAAATAGGGGAAATGGACTAGTACAACATGACATAATAAAAGGAAATACATGCGACATGACCCAATAAAAGGAAAATTACATATGATAAGACTCAATAAAAGGAAGATACAGAAGATGAGAATGAGTCGACCAAATCAAGGGTGTGCAGGCGACCCGAGCCATAGCGAGTGTCGTGGGATGTCCTCATCAAGAATTGTATAGGCGCGCTACTAATGGAATGCTCATGAGATGTTTAGATGATGTAGAAGCTTGGAAAGTCGCTGAAGCAGCCCATTCTAGTGAGTGTGGAGGTCATGTCAATGGCCAGGCTCTAGCAAAGAAGATCCTTAGGCAGGGCTACTATTGGCCCACTCTAGAGGAAGATTGCTCCCTCTATGTCCGGAGGTGTCTTAAATGCCAACTCCATGCTGATAAGATTCACTCTCCAGCTTCATCCCTCCATCCTATGACTGCTCCTTGGCCATTCTCCATGTGGGCTTTCGACGTTGTCGGCCCGCTCAGTGATCCTAATTCTCAGATCAAGCAAAAATCCTTCATCCTCACTGCTACTGAGTACTTCACCAAATGGGCCGAAGCCGAGACGTACGCAGAGATCAAAGCTACAACGGTGTGCCGCTTTATCATGAAGAATATCATCTCACGGTTCGGAGTGCCAAGCAGCATCATCACCAACAACGGACCCCAGTTCGTCTCCCAAGAGCTTAAGGACCTATGTAAGAAGTTCAATATTGCACTACATCATTCATCTCCATATTACCCTCAAGGCAACAGTCAAGCCGAGGTCACTAACAAAACCCTTCTTAAAATCATCAAGAAAACATGCGAAGCACATAAATTTTCTGATTGGCCTGAAAGATTGGTGGAAGCTCTGTGGGCTTACCGCACCTCCGCTCGCACCCCTACGGGACAAACTCCCTACTCTTTAACTTATGGGATGGAGGCGGTGCTCCCATACGAGATCTTAATCCCTTCCCTTAGAGTGCAGCTCGATAAGGAACTTAATCTCGATGAACGTCGGGAGGCGTTGCTGGTCCAGCTGGAACTCTTAGATGAGAAGAGGATGAACGCGGCCGATCACGTGTCCGTTTATCAAAATAGGGTTTCGCGTTATTTTCAAAAGAAGGTAATCGAATGAAAATTTTGTAAGGGTGAAATTATTTTGAAACGCAAATTCATTCGGTCTGCAGGTCCTAGGTCCAAGTTGCAACCTAACTGGGAAGGGCCATTTGTAATAAAAGAAGCTTATCCAGGGAATGCTTATCGTTTAGTAAACGCGGAAGGTGAGGAGCTCTCTCACCCATGGAATGGGTTGTATCTTAAGCGTTTCTTTCCTTAAAAATCTAAACCATGTGCTTTTCCGGCAATAAGAACTTCCGCCCTATCTTCAAAAAGAGGGTCTCGAGTAAGGCAATCACACACTACACGACGTCCCTGGTCGGGCTCCTTATTTAAAAGACACCGTTTCTCTTTGGCCATGCTTTAGGGGAAAGTCAAAGTCCCTGTCCGCTTCATTCTTCGGCTGAATCCAGAGGCAATGAGTGAATAAGGAGGAGACAACCAATCCAAACTCCCTAACGAGAAGAGGTCTCAAATAGGGGCAAGTCCATTATGACCTGACGCCACAAGGAAGAAAGGAAAAGGAGTGCTCTTTACAACAAAGTCAAAAGCATCATCTCAAAGTCTGTGAATGAATTTTCAAAAGCTCCAAAGGAAAAAGAAAACTGGGCATGATAAGAGTGGCAGTACAGTTCCCCGCGGGACGTTATGAGCCCGGTCGCATGCATGCCTAGGTGGAACAAAGGTTCGATGACGGACATAAAAGCCCCGGCGCAACAGACCAAATCTCTGATAGGGTTGTACGGTGAGGGAATCAAGTTCTAAAAACTCCCATATCTGGCCTAAGCTTACCCCCATGATCTTTTTTTTCCCTTTTAGGACTGAGATGGGTACCCTAGGTATGGCTTTGGTAAAAACACCGTCACAATGATTAGGTCTCGGCCAGGGGTTGTCACAATATTGCACGCCGGTCTCGAGACTCAACCTAAAACGAGGAAGGTCTCGTGGTGCTAGAGAGGCACTGGTTTTTCAAAATCCAAAAATAACAAATATTTTTAAAATCCAAAAACAACAAATATTTTCAAAATCCAAAAACATCAAATATTTTCAAAATCCAAAAACAAAACAAATATTTTCAAAAATCCAAAAACATTAAATATTTTCCAAAACTCCCAAAAATACCATCATATGCATAGCATGCATCACATTTTCATTATGTTTTCGCCTATTTAATAAGGCTCCATCCCTTGACCAAATATCAAGAAACGGTCATTACCTAACTTGCTTCAAGGCAAGGGGTTGAGTCTAAGAACAGATCTAACTTGTTTCATGTTTGAGTGTGTGCAGAATACAGGGGCAAGCCCAAAAGTAAAAGCTCACAACTATGCAGGTTCAGAGTGTGTAACGCGCCAGCATCAAACCGTTACAGTCATGTAACGGGCCCATATTTGACCGTTATTTCCCTTCAGGCATGGGCCTTCTTCCTTTTCATTGAACCATCACTATAACGGTCTGAGATCTACCGTCACTTGAATATAACGTCTCAAGACCCATCCGTCATATCCTTCAGAGATCGGGCTCTTGTTATTCTCGTTATGATGGCCTGTCGCAGGACCGTTATTTCCTTATAGCGGCCCAGTGCACATCCGTCATATCCTCCGGAAGCCCTGTCTGTTCACATAAGTCTAGCCTTTCAAATGATGGAACTCAAGATCATTCAACTATGGCAATCTCATCTCATTCAAGCAAAGATTAATGAAATATAATTCTTGATAAATTCAACTTCGATTGTCAATTACGTGATATCTCTCATGAACAAAAAGAAAAATCAAGATGCATTCAATTTCTTATCCGCAAGAGGGCGGATTCTTCTCAACTCTTTCATGTAATCTCGGCGTGTTTCGTCGTTCTCTTCAACCTCTGCTTGCCACGGGCACACCTTGCTGATCTCCCACATGGTCAGCGCGTTTCGGATCGCTCTTTCATCTTCCTCGGTCCCCATCTTCCTAGGTAGAAGGGGAGGGTAGTGTGATAGTGTAGAGACGCTAATTCGAGGTAATCCGATCTGAAGATGGCATCGGTGCGGGTTGTAGATCGCCATGGTAGTGTTCCCTACTAGCTGGAGGTCCAGGCCTTGACGCCGCGGTATTTTGAGAAGAGTGCTTCGGAGGACTCTTGGTCGCATGATGAACTTGTCCATTGGAAGAATGTTAAGGAAGAGGCACCATTCGTCCCGAGTTTTCTTATCTGCCGTCTTGCATTCAACCTGAGGAGAATATCCAAATGCCCCTCCAATAAAGAAGAGAGGGTGGCTCCCTCTTCCTTAGGAAGGAATTTGATTCTTATTCCCATCCAACACTCAAGGAGTATCATGGAACCAAACAAGGGGCCCCCTATGCAAGCCGAGCTTAGTCCTTCGTAAAGGTATGAGAGGACCGCTTGAGAGATAGGCATTCCCCGCCACAGCCCACTAATAATACCAAGATTTTGAATGTCTAAGAGGTCGTCGGTAGTGGTAAAAAGAAAGACTCCACACAAGCAAACTGCCACCGCCTTGGCTATTGCTTCATGTCTCTCCCACTTGTTTTTACAATGAGACACTATCCACTGTGCCAAGGGTATCAAGTGAATGTGGTGTGGGCTGATCATGGTCCTCACGTCCTTTGGATTGTGAATGAAATCACTCAAGATCAAGGACGGGTCGATAGGCTCTATTGTGTAGCAAACCCGGTCTTCATCCCCCACCTTAGTCTTAGGAAGGGCTAGGTAGGTCTCTACCTCTTCTAAAAGGACGGTTGCTTCAAAGGAAGGGAAGATGAAAGTATGAGTTTGTGGATGCCATAGTTCCACAAGTGCTGAAAGGCTTGGCCAATCGAAAGATAATTTCTGGAAATTCTTGCCTAAAACCAAGAGGGGTTGAAGGTGCCATGCTTTAAGGATGGAGGTGATCTCTATGGGAAGTGCCTTTACCATGGGAGCCACCCACTTCAGATTGGAATAGCACCTTGGACCAGGAAGGGGCTTGAGAAAAGAAGGAAGGAAGTCATGAAAAGAATAAGTGCAGCAAAATTCTGAACTTTGGATGAATTGTAAGGACTTACCACTCTTTGGGCATTGGAGCTTAAGTGCTTGGGAATTGATGTCAGCCGCTGGAGTTCTCTATGCCCTTTTCTTGCAGCTTTGGGGCCAGTGTAAGCTTTCTCCTCCATAGCCATCACCTCGAAGCTCCTCTTCATCATGTTTTCTGCTCTTTGGAAGAGCTCTTCAAACCCTAGAACAGAGGTTTCAGCAAAGCTGCGATTTTGATTAAGGTTTCAAGTTGCTAAGGCTTATATTTAACTTTGGAAGGATAAGACTCGGGCTAGAAGGCTTTATCTTCAATTAGGATAAGTTCTAGTGATGGATCAAGTGGCTAAACCTCGGGTTTTAGTTATCTCGGCTTAATCCGTTTCGGATTACAACCCAGATTCTGACGGTCCATCGTGCGGCCGTTACTTCATTCCGACGCGCCAGCCCTTGGCCGTCGCATTTTCTGTGGGTTTCAATTCCCCGAATCATGTTCTGTGGAGAATAACGGTCTAAGGGTCTACCGTCGCTTTCTGTAACGCGCAAGCCCTAAGCCGTCGCATTCTCCGCTACTCAGTTCCTTCTCTTCTGGGCTAAAACACTTCCTGACGGTCTTGCTTATGACCGTCTCTTTCTGACGCGTCTTCTTCAGACCGTCGCATTTCCTGCTAGTTGCCCTGACCAACTATCGTTCTGCCATGATCAACGGTCTGACCCGTGGCCGTTATTTGTCTTTAACGCACCCTCAGTTGGCCGTCGTTTATCCTGATGCCCCACTGCCAGAGTGGGTCTCTGACGATTAACGGTCTCTCACCAGAGCGTCGTTTGATTGTGACGGTCAGACCTTAGACCGTCACTTTCTCTGCTGCTGAGTTCAGGCTATTTCTTCTGCCCTTGCCTAGACCTGGCAGTCTTTCACATTGTACACCTCGTTTTCTTCCCATTTTCATACATGCATTCCTGCATACATCTCATTCATTCATTCACATTTCGTCCATCCTGCATTTTTCACATTCATTCATTCACGCTCGCATAAAACTAAAACAAAACAGAAAACTAAAAAGAAGGGATCTCATTCCATTTTGCCAAAGGTTCTATACAAATGATAAATAAAACATAAGAAAAGGCATCATTCGGCCGGTCTATCAGCTGGGCCACCATCATCCTCCCCCTCCTCAGGTTTCCTCGCGGGTGGCGGTGCGATGGAAGCACTCTCCTCCTGCTGTCCTCTCTCTGCCCTCTCATTCCTCCGCTGGGCGGAGGAGCTGACAAGGAAATCCCCTACTGAGCCGCTAGGGGCAGCACTCCTATGTATCCCACTCTGGGAGGCGCACCGCTCCGGTCCCCGTCCGCTCCAATGTCTGCAGCTCGATCTTCAGTGTAAAGATCTGACGCCATGTCTCCCGTGCCTCGGTCCGGTAGCGATCTAAGTCGGCCGTCCCAATCCAAAGCTCCTCCACCTCAGCTCACACCCGCGCTAACTCCTTCAGGAGTTGTTCCATCTCTGCATCATCTGGGCGTCGCAGGGTCTCCGCTCTCAGCCGGGCCATCTCTGCCCGTACCAGCTCCGTCTCTGCTCGGGCTCGATCGGTCTCGGCCCGGCTTCTCTCTACCTCAGCTCTCACCTGGCTGGCCTCGGCCACTGCTGCTGCTAGATCCCTCGCCTGTAGATTGCATTTCTTGTCATTAGTCATTAAGCATTTAATTAGGCATAATCATAAGTTTTTTAGTCTCTTACCCGCTCTGCGAGGGTGGCCTCCGCCTCCTCGGCCCGGGCAACTGCCCGAGCAAAGTCAGCCTCCTGCTCAGCCCTGCCTCCCGCAGGCTGCGAGGAAGACGATGGTGCATCCGGTCCAGCGTGTTGGGCTCCCTCGACCCGCTGCATTTAGAAGTCATAGGTTAGTTGACATTTGCATTTACATCATGAACATCATAGCATAAATCATGAGCATTTTAAGTATTTAGAGTCTTACCAAGAGCTCCAAAGCAGTCCGGTACCCCTCCCGCTGTTGGATGGTGGAGTGGAGTAGCCCTTCCAGCTCGGTTATCCGTCCCTCAGGGTCTAGCTGCATTTTAGAAAGCATGAGTCAGCATATATCACATTGCACATTGCATAATAGAAAAGTTTAGAGTTTTAGTTTGCATACCGGTCGTCGGGTACCTCGGTACACCCGGTCGCCGTAGAGTCGAGCGAAGGTCTTTAGATATGCCTCGTCGCTCTCGTCTCGCTCCTTCACCGCTCGGCCCCGCCTATTCCAATAGTGGACGTACTTCGCCTTCCGGGCGCACCAATCCACATTGCCGCTGATGCCCCTTGCTGACTTGCTGAGGTGGTCGTCGCTGTGGCGTGGAAAGGTCACCTCGGGCTGGTGTAGTCCCCGGGTCCGCAGGATCAGCCTGTAGTGCAGAGGCTCGATGATATGGAGGCAATGCAACCATATGTCTCGCCCCCGGCACGATAAGGCCGCCTCCACCCATGGCTGTCCCGTATAGCCCTCGTCGCGGTATGGGGTCCATCTCACCTGAGAGCATTTAGTTCATTCATTAGCATATGAAAGCATTAAAAGATATTTAGAAAGCATTTTTAGAAAGCATTTAGAAACATTTAAAAGCATATAGAAATCATTTTGAGTTCTGGACCTACCGATGTATGCGGGAAGGAGTCCAAGTCATCTTGGATCATCCGGGTCAGTCTAATGATCGACCCCGTGTCCCTCGCCACCGACCAACGCCTCGCGATCGGTATGCGGTCGGGATGGAGTAAAGCGCCTCTCCCGATGCCCGAGAGGTACATATAGCTCCAGATCTACATTTAGAAATCGAGTCAGTCGAATCATTGCATAAATCATTGCATAAATCATTTTTCATAAATCATAGCATCAATATTCATGGTATAATAGAAAGCATTTAGAAGTGCATTTACCTGTAGGAAAGGCGAGAAGCCGCCCAGCATCGTCTGCCTGTCCGTAGTGCTGAGGGACTCGAACAGGAATGCGAGCACTGCCGCTCCCCAAGCGTATCGCCTGACTCTGCTCAAATCCTCTATCATCGGCAGCAGTCTGCAGCTGATGACATCTGCCCGAGTCGCGAAGAGGAGCTTCCCGAATAGCAGCATCAGGAAGCGTCTGAGCACTCTATCTCCCTCTGGTCCCGCCTCCGCCGCCACGCGAGGGCGCACCTGGTCTATCACTCTGCTCAGGTGCTCCTCGGGGAGCTCTCCCACGGCGATCGTCGCTCCTCTCAGTCCCAAGCTCTCCTGCAGCACTGATCTCGAAAGCTGGGAGGAGGATTGTCCCGACCTAATCAAATCTAGCCTGAGCAGCTGCTGCGCCATCTCTCGGTAGTCGCCGTATGTCCACCCTGTCACCGCGGCTCCGTGGACTCTCAATCTGGTAATCCTCGCTATGTCTTCTAGCGTGGGGATCATGTGGCCCCACGGGAAGATGAAAGCTCTGCTGATCGGGTCCCATCTCTCGTGCAAGGCGTACAGCACCGGAGTGTCCATCCGGATCACCTCGATGCTAAGCACCTCGGTGAATCCCATGCCGGCTAATCTCTCTCTCTAGTAGTCGGGCAATGCCTGGTACACTGCCCGGATCTGTAGCCAGGAGATCCGCGATCGTCTCTTCCCCTGCATTACATATTAGATCATTAATTAGTCCATCAGCATCATATAATCATTGCATAATCATTCTTAATTGAAAACAAAATAAAAATTTTTAAAATTAAAAACCCTAAAAATACTTTAATTCCCTGGCAGAAGTAACGGCCCTGGGTTGGGGCGTCGCTTGTCTCTGACGCACTCAGGGTGGAGCGTCAGGGGAGTGACGGTCGCTGGCAGGACCGTCACTTCGTCTGCTAGTTGGGGTTTTGTCCCCTGCATTCTCATGGCTTCCCATGTTGGCCAAATGGCCTACAATTGTTCCTGATGGGTTCGAAGACCCATTTCTACCCCTTTTTTCCCACGTGCATCCATAAATAAACACAAAAAAATAAAAAATTGGAAAATAGGGCGGAGGGCTTACCTCGTGGTCCATGTTTCGCCTCTTCTTCTTCTCTGGTTCCTTGGGCTCCTCTGCACCCAACGGAGCTTCCCCTTCGTCCCCCGTGGCCGTGGGGACTTCTTATTCTTTTGTTGGGCTTCTTCTCGCCGGTTGTTCTTCTTCCACCGGCGGGATCGCCTCCCGTTCAATCCGACATTGGAGCCGCCGTATGGCCATTCTTTTCCCTCTCTCTCTCTTCTTTGGTGGCGGCTGGGGTGCCTCGTCGCCGGCCATTGGAGTGGTGGGGACGGTGGTCGCCGGTGGTTTCTCTCGGTTGGGTTTTTGGTGATGAACGTGGATTGAATGAGGGCCGTGACCGTTCGGTTGTTTTTTTTGAAAACTCAGGAAATGTAACAGGTCTATCGACCGGCCGTCACATCATTCTGACGCGTCTTTCATAGGCCGTTACGTGTGTTGGACTGTTTTATTGAAGAATGTGAACCGCCTTGTTTATGACGGATCAAGGGTGATCCGTTACTTGATGTGACGCCCTGTCATCAGACCGTTATATGCTTGCTAGTTTCTTGATGATTGAAAGGTCTAATTGATGCTTAAACGACCCTATTTTCTATCATGATGTTCCTTATGGATGCCTCTTGCACGTACAATGGTTATGCATTGATGCTTATTTTTGATTATTATTGGCTAACCTGTCTTTCATGAAAGGAATTACGAGTAAAATCACGCTTGGCCTTCCGTCCGGCAAGTAAGTCAGGTATTGTATATCATTCCCTCACTCCTTTAATGCATTACTATATGTTATCTATGATATATTACCTCGAGAACCGGCTGGTCATTCATGTGTCCTGGGATCTGATGTTCCCCTAAAACAAAAATGATGATGATCTAAGCTCACATGTTTAATCGTTGGATAGGCCGTTAGATTGGAAAATTTGGGGACGATGGTTCTATCTTGCACGTCGTGGTTGCAGATGGTGTCCTACTCTGATTTCTCCGATCTAGCAATATTATTCTTGAGTATTTTTTTTCTATTTTATTTTTCTTTGCATTCGTTTTGATGATTTTGTTTTCCTTTAGCCCAGCATGCATCATACACATTCTTTTGAGCATTTCATGAGTTTCATCTATTCAAGATATCTCAGTGATGGTGAACAGTTGTGTTCTTAATCCCGAGTAAGGAGAATCATTCCATTCTGAATTAGAAGGTTTCCTTCGATCTGCTCGCTTAATCTGGTTCGCTGAAGATTCCTGTCTGGAGTTTAGTCTCTTTCTTTTCCGTTACCCCTGGCGGCTAGCCGTGTTTCCTTTCCTTAGATAATTAGTTCCTCTAGACTTGCATCCCTTTGGCTGGCTATTTCCTTGTGATCAATTCGAAGTTTTTCAGAAAATTCCTATCGCTTGTTGGTACAGAACGGGTGTCGTTTACCTTAACGCCCTCTTTTTGATACACTCCGCTTCATTTCCACTTCATCTCCATGTTCCATTTCGCTTTCGCTTCATCTCCGCTCGTTCCCCTGCAAAGAGGACGTTAAGGAGGGGCATCTGTTGACACCCGTTTTATACCCAATAAGTCGGGTCATCTCCTCATTTCATTCTATACGATGCTCCGAGTTGTTCACCCTTGATTAGTCTCTTGATCAGTTGAAGCCTATTTCTTGGGTCTTAATTCCTGGATTAAGATGTGGCTCCCGGTGGCATTTCGTTGGATGTATTTTAGCAAACCCTTCACTCTATTTTTGAACCTCAATGCTAATAACGGTCCCAGTCAGGTGCGTTGCTTCCTTCTGACGGATAGAACCTTGGCCGTTACTTTTTGAAGAGTCTTAAGGCTTAAGGCCTCATTGTAAAGCTTATCCTTTTAATTCCATGTTGATAATAACGGTCTGTCGTCCAGCCGTTGTTTCATTCTGATGCCCTATGCCTTGGCCGTCGCTTCCTTGAAGAGTCCAACTTGTTGGGTCTTCTTCCCGTTGATCTTATCTCTTTGGGATAGGGTTGAAAATGGCGGTCGTTCCCCATGCGTCGCTTCCAAGTGGCGGTTTATCGTGCAGCCGTTACTTCCTTCCGAGAGTCCTGGCAGTTCAGGCCTTTTCTCTGCTACTCCGTGGTCGAGATAAGGATTTGGATTGGCGTTATCTCTTTCAAATCTGATCCTCAGGACCCCCCGTTTGTTTCTATGGACTTTTGGTGATATTATCTTCAAGGATTTGCTAAGAGTTATCTCTTTATCTTGTTGAATTATCCTCTGCTCGACCTAAGAGTTTGAGGGTCTATAAATAGAACCCTTGACTTCATGGCCAAAGGGAGGGGAGAAGATTTGAATTCACGATGAAGTGCTGCCGAACTCAGGAGCCATCTTCATCCAAGAGGAACTGCTTCCTACGTCCATCCATCTCATAATCAAGGGAGTACTTTGGTTTTGTCTTTCAAGTTCATCATTGCATGCTTGAGTCCTTCCTTGGTTTTTCCCCAATCTAAGCATTGTCCCTCCTCTTCCTCCACGTTTTTCACTGTTCTCTAAGCATACAAGCATCCTCCCAAACTTTTAAAACACCTAGAGGGGTTAAAAAAAACCCAAAACTCCCCGGTAATCCCCTCTCCTTTTGATGTTCTCAAGCTCTTTAAGAATTGATGCTATGCTTGTGAAAAGCGCTAATTGAGGTTGTCTTGTCTTGTCTTTCTACTTCTTTGGCAGGTTTACAGGTTCATTAGCACGAGGCCCAAGTCTTCTAGCCGGCTGGAAGAGTTGGAGTTAAAAGAATTCAAGCTTTACTACTGCAGGTTATCTGACGGTCTGGAGCAGGCGCGTCACTGTCTTCTGGTGGTCTATCGTGAGGCCGTCACTTTCAAGCGACGCACGGGGTTCTGGCCGTTACTTCCAAGTTGATATGCAGGCTTTCCTTGGTTTTCTCTCCCGTGGGCGGGTGCTTCATCCACCTATTTCCAAGGTATATCCAGGTCTTTGACTTGTGTTTACTTTGGTGGCGATCACATCTTTCCTTGGTATTGGGCATTAACTGTCTTCTTCATCATATCTTCTTTATTTTCCTTGCTTGTTCCACCTTTACGGTGTGTTTTTATTTATTCCTTGCTCCACGCCCCGGCGTGTGTTTTCCTTTTCCTTAGCGTAATTTGATTGAGGTAGCATGCCCATGCTAGAGCTAGCTATGATTGCCTAGGTTCATGTTCACATGTTCACATGTTTGAGTAGATCTTTGATTGCTTGTTTGTCATCTTGCCATATTACTTCGCAAACCTCAAAAGTAAGATAAAAGACAGGCAAATAAATATCAACATCTCCCTCTCTCTGCTCTCTGTAACACTCTCCCTTCCCGCCGCGCCTCCACCATCGCCATTGCCGCATCCCCCTACCCTCTCTCTATTGTTGTTGTTCCTTTTTTTTTTGAGGTTGGGTATCATCAGGGGGGCGGGGGTTATGGCCGATCTGGGAGGGGGAGGTCGGCCTGGGAGGGGAGGGGTTCTAGTAGGGGGTTTTAAGGGAGGAGGGTTCAGGAGGGTCGGGGGGGGGGGGGGGGGTGCTCCGGGAGTGGGGGGTTCAGGGAGGGGGGCTCCGGGAGGGGGTCCGGTCCAGGGTGGGGGCTGCAGGCTAGGAGGGTGGGGGGGTTCCGGTGGGGGGTCTGGAGGAAGGTTCAGGTGGGTGGGGGGCTGCTCTGGGAGTGGGGATTTCACGGAAGGGGGCTCCGACAGGGGGTCCGGGCTGGGGGCTGCTGGCTTGGAGGGTGGAGGGGTTCCGGTGGGGGGGCTACTCTGGGAGTGGGGGGGTAAAGGCAGGTATGAGGGGGGGGCTGCTCTGGGAGTTGGGGGGTTTAGAGAGGGGGGATCCGACAGGGGGTCCGGGGTGGGGGCTGATCACTGGGAGGGTGTGTGGACGCACTAAAATTCGAAAAGAATCAGTTTCATTTATTGATCGGGTTAATTTGTTTATTTAGTTCTAGGGCATGCTAGTCACCTAGGTGACGATTTATTCAGGCTTTGAGGAAGCCCATGGTGCGCGCGATCTGACTAATCAGACGATTGTGTGGTTCGTGTCGGGACTGAGAACCCGCCGTACCATAAAGGTTACGACGTTAATTACATCCCCTCGGAGAGGGGAAAACCCTTGATTGATTGCTAAGAAAAGGGGCTCGATGGCCAAACGTTCATAGTAATGAAAGCGAGAGCAAAATCTCGGATTGCGTTTGAACAGACCCCGCGTTGGGGCGTAAACGTTCATAGATGCATATGTCGGTCACTAGTGGACCATTCCATGTATGGACGGAAGTCCGCGTTAGTAGCGTCGAAGACGATGATAAAACTGTGCAAATGTCTGCCGCGGACACGGCAAGCTTAATGCGGGTGCGAGATTGAATCTCGATAGAAGCGAGTCAAATTAATGATCTATTGGCACGAGATGGTTGCGGACTATGGCCATATAGGGGTCCCCGAGGTCCATGTCCGATGCCATGGGGCGTCATTGATTTTCTCTTTACACACAGTCCGGGGAAACGAAGGTCCCAAGGTATGCGTGCAAGTCGGTCACTAGCGGACCATTTCTTGCTCGGACGGAAGTCCGCGTTTGTAGCGTAAGAGACGGTGACAAACCATACAAATGTCTACCGTGAGTACGGCAAGTTTAATGCAAGTGCGAGATTAGATCCTGGTATATATGTCGGTCACTAACGGACCATTCATTGTTCGGACGAGAGTCCGCATTTGAAGCATCGAAGACAACGACAAAGACATATGGATGTCTACCGTCGGTGCGGCAAGTTTAATGTGGGTGCGGGATTGGATCCCGGTAGAGGTGGGTCAAACTAATGAACTATCGGCCCAAGATGTGCCCAGATCATGACCATGTCGGGGATTCCGAGGGCCACATCTGATACCATGGGGAGTCGATGCTTTTCTCTTCACGCACAGTCCGGGGAAGCGAATTGTTAGGTGTGAAGCCCGAACTCACCAACATGCGCCCTCGCACACGGATCAAGGGGGCAGCGCCCCTTGTGGGGGTTTCCGGGGCAGAGCCCCCAGAAGAAAATTTTGGTTATAGCAGGGGCAACTTTTGATTATTGGCTTCATATTTCTTTCATTTGTTTTATCCATTAGCTTAAAGCCTTTTATTTTGATTAATTATTCTTTTCTTTTCAAGCACGCTGGCTAAGGGAGATGCTAAGAGAGAATAGGGGCACGCCGGTTTAAGAGTGTTATAAGGGAGGGGCGCGCCGGTTCAATGGAAATCATGGAGCGCGCCGATTAAGGCCACAAAGGGGGGCGCACCGGTTAAGGGTGCAAAGAGGGGCGCGCCGGTTAACAAGGGGATGTGGGGTGCGCACCGGAATAGGGAGTGCAAGGGGGGCTCGCCGGTCTAGTCGGTCCAAGATAGGGTGGGCGTGCCAGATTAAGTCTCAAACAATAATGGGGCATGTACTATTCATTCCAAGAATTTGAAGATAGTTTTGAGTGTAGAGTTGAACCGGCACGGGGTGGTACCACGCCAGATTAGCCCGCGCCGGATAGGAGCACGCTGGGATAGCTCTTAGGAGGTTTCTTTCATTCTCTTTGCTTCTTTTTCGTCTTTCTTTCACCTGCAAGTTAACTCGCTGATTGGCTTGTTCACCCAATTGGTGGATTAAGTTTGTGGAGAGAAAGTTTAAGTATTTTAATTGTTTGTCAAGGTGAATTAGCATGAGGGTTCAAGTGTTTTGTTCAGAGAGGTTTGTTATGCAAGAACTTGTGATGTGACATGACCAATTGATGTGACACGACCCCTCAGACCTAGATTCACAAGCAACCGAACCGAACGGAGGACCCACTCAAGCGGGTTCACCTGCGTCTCGCACACCCGGGTCTGTAGGTGGACCGGCGATAGTGGAGAGGGTCCGATGTGGGACCTCACTTTTTCGGGGATTTGGCTTGCTTGGGCTGAACCCTTGAGGGCCTGGGATGCCCATTTCCGTGGGCGGCCAGCACGCCAAGGGCGTGGGTTGTAGGGTTGCTCTCTCAACTCACTCCGCGGTGGTCGCTCAATTGGATGCTAGATTCGGGCCGGGCACTCGCCTCACCGCCAACGAAAAACTTAGAAGCAATACAAATTAGGCAAGGAATGCCAGAAAAGAGAAGTGACCAGAAGCTCACTTGATCGGCGTGAATACAACGATCCCGGTCGGAGACGACGGCGAGCGGGGAGGCGTGGGCTACCCGCATGCCGCGCCGATGACGCTTCAGCCGATGACCTGCTAGTACAATCACTACGCCCTCGTAGAGGGGGTGGACTAGGGGTAGGGGTAATCTAATTACAATCAAAACTACCTCCACGCAGGGAGGGGCGGTCAGCCGGCCAGGCGGGATAGGGAGGAAAGCTAAGGAAGAAGCCGATTGGTCCCTTAGCCGGTTCTATCTGCTTCTGTGACTGTCTGACAGGTACTCGCTGTTGATGCTGCCATGGGTTCTCCCGAACTTGGAATTCATCGAAACCAGCGCTGAATCTTCACTGATTGAGCCGGGAGGGCTCCTGAATTTTCTTGTGAGTTCTGGATGTCTCCGACAGCCGGGGCCGAATCTGGAACTGGACTATTCTCTTCTGGCTCGGATTGACTCCAGAACTCTACAGCAGGATGAAGAAGCCGCCATGAATACTCCCGAGCTCCAAAGGTGATGTAGATTATATTGACACGACCGTGGGAGGATCCTCTTTGAGCAGCAACCAAGGATCCCACCAGAGGAGGTCGGAGCAGGGAGATAGGGCCCGTAGAGTGAAGGTGGGTCAGTTTAGGCCCTGACTGGACTGTCCTGCGCACCTCGGGGAGAAAAATTGGAACTCTATGGTCCGAGATCCATATGGCTCCCTTCTTGTTCGTGCTGACAGAGGTCTTGTAGGAGAAGACATCAGCCATAAATCACATCCAAAGTCATCCTGGAGCAGCCGTGGTCGTGTCTGCACTTGGGCTTAGGTTCTCTTCCAGAGTAGCTTTGCGCAGTCGGGGGAGAATGGCTCCTCTGGGCAGCAGCTATGTCGAATGCCGGCGAAACCACCTCGCCTGCGAAGCTGCCTCGACGAGCTTTTCAGAAATGTATAGCACACCACCTGAAGATGTGTGATGACTCTGGGGAAGGCTCTGCAATTCGCTGGTACTTATACTTCTGCTGCTGGACTGGGTAGCAATGGTTGATAGGGAAGGATAAAGGGGGAGAGGAGTGGGAGGACGGGTGGGAAGGGGCTGTGGGCTTTCCCTGGTTGGGAGGGGAGGTGGGGAGGGTCACCACATGTTGGAGAAGGGGGGGAGAAGGATGGAGGGGGTGGAGTTAGCAGAGGAGGGAGATGGGGTCGAAATCTGCTAGGGCTGGGAGAGAGGAAGGGGCAGAAGTGACCCTTGAGGGAGGGAGGATGTGTTTGAATTGGGTCTTAATGGTGGGTGATCAATGCTGCTCTTTGTTGTGCCCCTGTGGTTTTGATGTTAGCAAGCACTATGAGTATGAATGATTGACTGATTGAGTGCGCTTATTCATCTTATTTGTATGATTGATTGATTAATTGATTTGAGTGTGCATATTCATCTCATTGCATTGTCAGTCTCTGCATAAGTTCTATTCACGTTCGTGCATAACAAAGTGTAGCTTGCATCGGTGCATTAACTGTAGTTGCACGCCATATAGTCGATGCATGATTCACTGCATATGTTGTCTATTCACCGATGTACGCTCATCGGTTGCCTTGATGACCTAACAAGTCTATACATTCTCGAACCCACTCTGTGGAGGGTTTATTCCATGCATGATCAAGTCAGTACATCTTCCTTATAACTCATATCTTATCTGCATGTGACTTTATGTCCGATGCCACGGAGAAGTTCAAGAAGGGCACATGATCCAAGAATGGAGGTCTAACCCTGATCGTGACATGTGGAATCATTGTGCTGGGATATCACCACATGGACTAAGGCCTCTGGGCGGGAATCGTGGAAAGCACACTCCCTACCTTCACTGCTCTATAAATAAAAGGCTTCTTCCTTAGGAGAGAAAAAAGTGAGTGTGAGGATCGAAGTAGGGAAACTTATCTGAAAGAGTAGAAGCAGAGAGAGAGAGAGCCTGCACGATCCAGAAGAAGAGAAAGAAAAGGAAAAAGAGAGAGAGAGAGAGATTAGCAGAAGAAAAAAAAGGAGAGTAAAAAGAGAGCAGCAGAGAGAAAAAGAGAAGTTGCAGAAGGATCCAATCCAGTTAGCTCCATGGGAGCCACATTTGCATTTCATTGATTACAGCTTTCAGTCACTGTTATTTCTTGTTTCCTGCTTTCATTTTTAACCTTTCTTCAAGCTGTTTGTCAGCGGGCGAGGTGGATACCTCGGACAGCAAGCTGTGAAGTTCAGCGGTTTGCAGAGGAGGATTCCTCTGGACGGGTTAAGCTGTAATCCCCAGCGGTTGCAGAGGTGTGGTATCCTCTGGTCGGCGAAGCTGTAATGCCCAGCTATTCAAGCTGTTTGTCAGCGGTTGTAGGCAAGCTATGAGGCCCAGCGGTTTAAGCTGTGTATCGGCAGGAATCCACACTCGGGTTGAGTGTGGGGTGGATGTAGGTCTGGAAGACCGAAGCACTGAAAAATCTCTTGTCTACCGTGGTTTGATTGCTCATCTGATTGTCGCTAGATGAATGGATAGGTGCGTTTCAATCGAGTATTCTATCTGAATGCTTTAAGGCACACGCTATTCTTATTTGATTCTGTCTATGGCTTAGACTTGCTCAGGTGCCTGCATTGTTGCAGTTCAACTGGTTGATCAAGTGTTTCTTGGAATCTCTTCTTAAAGAGCCCAATTGATCTTTATTCCGCAACTGTGTCTAGTTACAAGCTTTAATTAGACAATTTTTGAAGGGGAGATTCATTCACCCCCCTCTGAATCAATAGCACCAACTACTACAATTGGTATCAGAGCGGGTCTCTGTGCATTTAGATCCAACGATCTACAGAGGATCCTGCTACTTCCGTGGTGCATTTCAGAGTGGGTCTGGTTTTGTTATCTTCGGTGCTATTTCGATTTTGGTGGATTCATCTGTGATTGCTTTGTATGCTAAGGCTATTTTTATATCTTTCTATATGGCTCGTCCTTGCGTTTTTGATGGTTCTAACTTCAGCAAGTGGTTGGGAGGTCTCTGCGTCTACATGAATTCCATTGACCCGAGTCTATGGAAACTCGTATCGAAAGGCCCACATAAGTTGCCTTGAAATGAGACCAAGTGGTCTAGTGAGGATAGATCAAAGAACCGTGATAATATCATAGTTCTTAATATTTTGAGAGTTGCGGTTAATACTGATATATATCCTTTTGCTCTCAGGTGCGCTTCTGGAAAAGAAATTCTGGATAGAATCACGACTGCAAATGGGGAACAAGAAGAGGAATGTCTGATGGCCAACCGGAGTAATCATAGCAGTAGTAACTTTAATGAAGATTCATCATCTCAGGTAAGCTCCGGATCAGAAGAACCCTCATTTGATGAATTGGTAGAAATGTATGAAAGCTTATTAGAAGAATACAAATCTCTTAAGACTGAAAAGAGAAAAATGAAAAAGGAGATGTTGTACGAAATAAGAGAATTGAAATGTGAAAATGCCAATCTAAAAGATAGTATGAAAAGAAATGAAAATTCATGCAATGAGTGTGTTTCTGCAAAAAATTTAAATAATAATCTTCAATCCGAACTGAAAATGTAGGAACAACAAATTGACTCTCTGAAAAGAAAATTAGAAGAATTGAAGAATAGAAATTCTGAGTTAGAAATATCTAAACAGAAAGTGAATGATAATTTGAAAACTGCGGATCAAAATAATTTGATTGATGAAAACAAAGTGTTGAAAGATCAAAATAAGAAACTGATGGTTTTGAACATTGTGCTTTCTGAAAGACTAATGAACTTTGAAAAAGGTAAATCAATTTTGAATGACAAAGAAGCTAATGATAATCAGAAGATGATACAAGAAAATGAAACTCTGAAAAGGCTGAATGATGGTTTGCATAACCAAATAATTTCATGTGAAGATGACATTGTGTTATTGCAAACTGAGATTGATGATCTAAAAGCTTCTTTGTCAAAATTCGTTAAAGGAAATGACAATTTGAATAAGCCGCTTGGTTCTAAAGTGAATTTTCAGAAACAAGGGATTGGATTTGTGCCTGTGAATGAAAATGACAATGATAAGAGGAAATCAACTATTTTTGTGAAAAGCTCAGAAGATGACAACTCATCTAGTTCTTCTATCTTTCAATTCACTGCTAAGAAGGCTGAAAATTCAGATAAGAATCAAAACAAAATTCAAAAACAAAAGAAAAGTGTTGATTCGAATAAATCTAAATCTATCATTGATTCACATGTGCATGTTGCTAACTGCTCTCACACACATTCACACTCTCATGCGAATGTCAATTTTGTCAAACAAATGAATGTAAATAAAAAGGTGGTAACATGTCGCTATTGTGGGAAGCTTGGACCTATTTTGGATGACTGTTTAATAATGAAAAATGATGATAGAAATGTTGTTAGGATGTACCCTATAAATCATCACTCTAGGAAATCTCCTACCATTCAAAAAGGGAAAACTCAATGTTATTGTTGTGGCAAATTCGGCCACATTGTTGCTCTCTGTTGGCACGGTCAAGGGAAGAAGTTCAAGTCTGAATTCGTTACATTCCATGCGAGAAGAAATGTTTCTGGTTACACTAAGTTTCATGTGAACTATGCCTCTAACAGAACCTACCCTGGTTCTAAAAGCAAGTATATTGAATGCTCCCATTGTGGGAAAGCTGGCCATTCAGTCAAAGACTATTGGCATGTCAAGAAAAGGAATGTCTCTGATGTAAATAGAAAGAAAACTTTTCATGATAACAGAAATACCAATCATGTTCAGTTATATCCAGTTCATGCTCATGATTACTCATATAAAAAGAACATGAAATTTGGTGACTCTTGTCATTACTGTGGACAGTCTGGTCATGTAATGTCTAACTGTCGGTCAATGAATTCTGATAATTATAATGCTAGAGAATGGTGGAGAGCACCCTTCAAAGGTGCCACTATCATTTCAGGACCCAAGGCTGCTTGGGTTCCTGCAGGATCAAAATGATTAATGTGCTGTAGGTGTGCCTTGGAACAAACAAAGAGGGGTAAATAAACCAAGACACTCAAAATGAAAACCCCAGGATCCTACGCTTCAGGTCAGTTCTGAACACTATGTTTAAATTCCATCATCCGAAAATTGAGAATTTGAAATGACTGTATATCATGTTGCTCTATTGGTGCTAAATTGAAAATTTCTGAAATGGGAATTGCTCAATCATGTTCATGGTAGTTCCCTTCTGTCTGAATTGCATGAATCATATATGAATGAAGAATTTGAAATCATGTGTTGTGCTTTCATTACATTTCATGCACTTAGTCAGGGGGAGTTCAACTAGTCTTTATTAACCATACTGCTGCTCATGCCTTGCTATTTAAATGATGAATCTAGACAGAGGGAGCTTTTTTGATCATCTTATTCACTTTCACCTGAAATCCTCCTATCTAGTTTATTGGATCTTCTAATGCTCTCAATTTGTTTCAATTGAATTCTCTGCTGTCTTCACTGAAATAGCTGATCTGTCTGTATTCCAGACTCAGCTACTATTTGTTGATATACTCTCTTCTGATGCTCTTCTCTCTTGTTGTTGACTCTTCCACCAGCTTGCACTCTTTACATTCTTCTTAGCTGGTATGACTGATCTGTGTCTAGTGTTGATTAGTTGGTCAGCTATATTTTTGATCTGATCTGAGGAATACAAGTTGCAGACCATGCAATTCAGTCTGAGAATCATGTAGAAACTCCTATCATATATGTTTAAGAATAACCACTAAATCAGACTGATGTAAGAGTTATGTATTCTCAAATTTGCATTTAAATGACTTGAAAATATCTGAATAGTAAGCTTTAATAAATTTTAACCACATATGTCATGAAAACCTTAGACTCACTCATCTGAAATCTGAATATTTGAAATCAAGACTATCTTTGGTTGAGATACATAGAGTGAGTATTATTTTTAAACATTAACTTGATAAATGTTGACTAAATGAAAAAATGTGAATTCAGAGCAATGACTTGGTCACTGAGAAACTGGGTTCTCTATCAATGAATAAAGTAAACCTATGTCATGAAGTGCCATAGTTATCTCTGGTAAAAATATATTGAAAAACCTGACAGAGCAATGGCATATTTATGTTGAGTAACTGGGGAGTCTGGCCTCTAATCAAGGTGTCTCCTCACGTAAAAAGACATTTCTATTGCTAACTCTGATCTTAAAGTTGAGAGGCAATGACAGTCATCACACTGAGTAACTGGGTCACTTCACCTAAGACGTGTTGTGCCTCATGTAAAAAGGTGTTGATCAACTTAAATTGCTCAAGAAAAATATAATGTGCTTCAAATGAAAACATCTTGCAAACTCTGTCAACTCATGCTCTTGTAAAATGTGTTTAATCTCAATACTAATCTGTGTAACTCTCAAAAGAGTCATTGAGATCATGTGTGTAAGATAAAGATGACTGGTCCTGAGAGTTATCTGATTATTTGGTTCACCTTTATTAAAACTTGAATTCAGATATAAGTATTGATTTTAATTGACAAATTTAGGATACATCATAATTAAATCAGGTTGGTCAAGTTGTCAATTCATAACCCTCTATGATAGGAGAGTCTATTCATGTTAAGACTTATTGTAGTGGTGCATGCCTTACAATCCCTCATGATATGATTCACCCCTGACAACTTGATTAACATGTACTTAGTTGACAATCCTCTCTTATTAGTTGATTGATTCCTGAGATGTACTACTCTTCACACTGTTGGAATCTTCCATCTTGTTTCTGTAACCAGTTCTGGTTCTGTGGACTTTCCACCTGCTTTATTCTGTGATGGCAGATTTCAGTTTGCTTCATTGGATAATCAGTGTTTATTCCTGCACTTCAGGGGGAGTTCTGGGTCATCTGCATTTAAGAGGAGAGTAGTCAAACATTCATGTTGATAGGGGGAGTTCTTATATTTTATTCTTCAGTGCTCATTTTGCATGTTTCTATGGGGGAGTATTGGTATCACATTTCATACATGTCTTTCGTTTCACTCGCAAACCATCTCCTTTTTGTTTATGTCAAAGGGGGAGAATTGTTTGCTGAGTCTGTGTGACTCATTGTGTTGACATCATCAAAAAGGGGGATATTGTTGTGCCCCTTGTGCTTTGATGATAGGGTGTTTTTGTTTTGATGATGGCAACTCAAGGAGTCGCCACATAAGATGGCAAATCAATGAGTCACCACTTGAGTATGACATTGATCAGTGCATCTATGTTCGTGCATCCCATGTTACGACTCTCGACATACTCAGTGCATCGTCTTAAGTCATGCATATATATAGTCGGTGCATTAACTGTAGGTTGCACAAACATAGTATGTGCAATGTTAGTGATAAGGCATAATGGCATCGGTACATACCACATTGTTTGGAAGATGATTTCAGTGCATTGCTTTGTTTCACATATACACATAGTCTGTGCACTGCTTCACAAGTTTGTACAACCGTTGCTGGTATGAATGTTTAAGTCCATGCATCATTTCATCAGCAAGTCTGTTCATCGTCTTGTCGCATGCATGCAAAGTCTGTACATTCTTCACCCGGCATTCAAAGTCTATACATTATGTTGCACACCTAATGTTCGTGCATGAATACTAAGTCTGCACACGGGTGCCCTGATGACTTAGCAAGTCTATACATTCTTGCATCGTTGTGCTTCATGCATACACAAAGTCTGTACATCGTCTTGTCATAGGAACAAAAAGTCTATACATCCATTCGCTGATAACTGAGCAAGTCTATACATTCGTTAGCTCAGCTCATGGCTTAGTCAATGCAATCCATGTTCATTGTGCATGTGTGCATACCGCTACTGGTATGAGTATTCAAGTTCATGCATCATCACACCAGCAAGTCTATACATCGTTGTCGAATGCACGCAAAGTCCATACACTCCTTGATGGCATGCCTGTGCATTCACCTTCATTGTGCATACTTTGTTACATGCATACTGCACTACACACTAGCAAGTCTATACATGCTTAGTTTAAATCTCAAACCTACTCAATGCATCTTTTTATTTTCTTCAGATTGATTCGAACTGATATCAAGTTTTATTTGACAGGACTCATGTTCGAGAAGCTTAGTATGGACACGTGATCCAAGAATGGAGATGGCTTAGGATCGTGACACGTGTAATGTAGTGAGCTGAAATGCTTCCACGCGGTCAAGGTATTCGGGTGGGAATAGTGGAAAGCACATGCCCCACCTCTATGCTGCTATAAAATGAAGACTTCTCCATCTGGAGAAGATCATCGTGAATATACTTCAGAGGAGTAGAAGCAGAGAGAGCCTGCACGATCTAGAGAGAAGAGAAACAGAAAGAGAGAGAGTAGTAGAGAAGAAGAGAAAGATAGAGAAGAGAAAGAGAGAAAAAGATAGAAGGAGAGTGAAAAGAGAGATAGAGAGTTCGTGAAGAAGAGATAAGACTTCATTGAAGATCTGTTATCTGTTGGCTCTTGGATCAGATCCAGACCAACCTGCTCCATGAGAGCCACACCCACATTTCATTGATTACAGCTTTCAGTGACTGTTAATTCTTGTTTCTTGTTTTCATTTTAAACCTTTCTTTCAAGATGTGAGTCAGCAGAGCAAGCTGTGATGCTCAGAAGGCAAGGTGGTTACCTTGGACAGCAAGCTGTGATGCTCAGTGGGATAGCAAGCTGTGATGCTCAGCGGATGGCAAGCTGTGAGGCCCAGCTGATGTAGGCAAGCTGTGTTGCCCAGCCGTTCAAGCTGTGAGTCAGCAGGAATCCATACTCGAGTTGAGTGTGGGGTGGACGTAGGTCTGCGGACTGAACCACCTAAAAATCTTCTGTGCAGTGGTTTGATTTGTTCGTTTTCATTGTGTTTTGCTAGATGCATGCTTAGGCTCGATGTGTGCTTTCATCTAGTAAGATGCATGCTTAAGTGCGCTCCTAGTGTTTGTTTATTAGTTGAATAGACAATCTGATCGATTGGGATTTTAGGTAGTGATTCTTCAATTAGTCCTTGGTAGCTCATTAGCAATTTTATTTGGGAAAGTTTTGTAAAAGATCCATTCACCCCCCTTTGGATCTACTTCCGCGTGTCACCCAACTCTACACTCTTGGGGATGGGAAGGGGTGCCTTGGGAGTGTGAAAGGGTGCCTTGGGGAGTGGTGGTCTTCCTTGGGAGAGGGAGGTGACTCTTGGGGATTTTGGGTGATTAATGGGGAAGTAATGGAAGTGGGAGGGATTTGAGGAGTCAATGGTGAGGTGGCATATGAGGTGGCAAGTGATGGTGATGTGGCAAGAGGAGAGAGGATGAGGTGGGGATGATGTGGAGGAGGGAGGAGAGAGAAGAATTTTGAAATTGGGGGTGGGGGAAGAGAGAGAAAGGGTTGCCCCCTTCTTGGAGTGGTAGAGAGAGAGAGAGGGGGGGAGAGGGGGAATGGGAAAGAGCTTCTCACTCTTGGAACACTCAACTGGATTTCAAATTTTCATTCAACTATTCATTCCTTCTCAAATGGGGGATTGGGGTCCTATTTATAGGAATCCCATAATTTAACATAAGTCCTAACTTTTGGATTAATAACAAGAAATCAAGGGAAAGGGGGGCGCCCATGGGCCTAGCCCATTGAATTGGGCCCATTAACCTATCAAACTAATATAATAACTCAAGACTTAGGTAAATGACTCATTAACCTAGGTACTGGACTTAAATAAAAGGAAAATTACACGATAACAAAATGAAAAATACATCATATGAGTCAAAATAAAGTGGCGAACAAGATGAAGCACAGTTGGCGAGCACCGGGATCCTCGAAAAAATGTGTAGTCAGAGATGTCCCCATCATACCCCCGGGGTGCGAAGAACTCGGCTCCATCGAGTATGGGTCCGCCGGGGAAGAGGTCCTCCATTGCAGCTCCGGGTGAGCCACGACCTCCAAACTCAACCTCACGTTCTCAGCCAGGGGACGGCTCTTCATCTTCTCAAGGTGGCCCAGGCACACCCTCTTGTTGGCGATGGTACCCTGCTTACCTAGTATTGCCTCCGTGTGCACACGTCGGACTCTCAGGCTGATATATGGAGGCTCTCCGAGGGTATCACTCATAAAAGTGGGGGTAGGCTCAAGGTGCTCACTGGGTTCCACCGTAGTGCCCATATAGGGTGCCAGATCCGCCATGCCGCAAGTGGGGTGTATCCCAAAACCCATTAGTAAGTCCAACCCGTAAGCCGGGTTGCCAAAGTCACTCGCAACTTGGCAGTGTCCAAGTCCTCGTGCCCTCAAGTTGGAGGTGACTATAGGGTAGAGCCACTCCAATGCCACCATCGATAGGTTGCCTATTTGGAATTCCAAGTGGCACTCGCGAGTCTTTGCCCACTCTTTGTGAACCTCACCGCCCATTGCTAGATGCTTGCTTGAATGAGTATGCCATGAGCTACGGTGCGGTGTGGGTGGGAAGTGTGTGGTATGCAATGGGGGACCGGGACAACCATATGTAGACCTACCATGCAATGATGCCGTGTAACTTTGGTCGGCCTAGGTGGGCCAGGGCACCCGTAGGTGTACCTATCATGCAAAGTGGCGATAAATATCGGGGGACCCGAACATCCGTAGATGCTTTTGACATGTGTATGACAAAGGTTAAATGGGGGAGGGCCGATACACCCGAATATGAACCAATCATGCATCCTACTTGACATGTGGATGATATGAACGAATGGACCCAACATACTAATCATGCCAAGTGGTGTGGTACGCCTAGGCACATGCATTCCTATCCCAGAGATGACTTCCATGTGCGTGGGTGTGGAGTGGCCCTTGAGCTTCCATTTGTATGGATCAAAGGGATCTAAGAAGGGGGTCATCATGGAGTGGGGCAATTCCTCAATCCCTAGTTGTATGTTGCTTAAGGTCAATGCTCCCATGGTGTAACCTGGTTCTAGGAAGGGAGGGATTTGGCCCAACATGGTGGGTGGGGGAAGAGAGAGAAAGGGTCGCCCCCTTCTTGGAGTGGTAGAGAGAGAGAGAGGGGGAATGGGAAAGAGCTTCTCACTCTTGGAACACTCAACTGGATTTCAAATTTTCATTCAACTATTCATTCTTTCTCAAATGGAGGATTGGGGTCTTATTTATAGAAATCCCATAATTTAACATAAGTCCCTGACTTTTGGACTAATAACAAGAAATCAAGGGAAGGGGGGCGCCCATGGGTCTAGCCCATTGAATTAGGCCCATTAACCTATCAAACTAACATAATGACTCAAGAATTAGGTAAATGACTCATTAACCTAGGTGCTGGACTTAAATAAAAGGAAAATTACATGATAACAAAATGAAAAATACATCATATGACTCAAAATAAAGTGGCGAACAAGATGAAGCACAGCTGGCGAGCATCGGGATCCTCGGAAAAATGTGTAGTCGGAGATGTCCCCATCAACTTGGAGGTTCAATTTGTTCCAGAGGCTTCAAATATGTGCTGTTCTTATCCTCAGAGAATAGTTTGTTTGTTCGTTCTTGTATGTTATTGTTCCTTGTTAGTAGTGTTCTTTGCCCTGGCAAAAATTGGGCAGCATCTCCCCCGGACTGAGGCTTGCCAGAGAAAAATAAAGGAACACCAAACGGATTGCTCTGGGATGAACCTCAAAATGCAGACCTCACAGCGGTCCGATAACCCAGATGTGAGTGTGGAAAAGCTCAAGGACTAGCCTTCAAGAGCTCTCACGACTCACGGGTAATAGCTTCACGTATATTCCAACGAGACAGATATTCGCCATGGGAGGCTGTAGATGTTCACCCTTGCTACGGGTTCCTCCGAAGGCCATGCTATAGAGAAGCAAGCTTCGAAGCACCCTGGATGAGCAAAAGATGAGAGAGGGAAAGTAGAAACTAAACAAACAACCGTGCTCGGCAAAAGACCTTTTGTTTATTCATCCACCAAAGAAGGGGGGAAAGAAGTTTTAGTACAAGGGAGTTCATCTCAGAATGAGACGGAGTACATTGCAGGGGGAGGAAGAAGATACGTTGATGGAGGAGGGGAAGAGAGCACAAGCAACTCCCCCTCCGAATCACCTCTCACTCTCACCCTTTACCTCTTTTCTTCTTTCTTCAGCCCAGAACCCGTGGAGCTCCCGAACGATGGATCCCTCTTCTCCTTTTTCTTGCTCTCTCCTCCGCCAAGATCTCTTCTTTTCTTCTCTTAGCTTTCTCTTTTCTGACTCTCTCTTAGCTCTCTGTGCTTGACAGGTTCATTACATATATATGGAGGTGGGGGGAGAAGTCTCTGAACCCCCCTTCCCTTTCATTCCATTCTTCTCGTCCTCTCCGTGTCTGAAGCTGTAGAGTGGCCTGCAGGTGGAGGGGTTGATAGAGTAGGCATGGTGCCATCCGTGAATTGGCCGACGGCGACCGGTTGATACGCGACGGTCGGTGCAGAGCTCAAAAAATCCCATCCCTAGAGTGCAATCGGGAGATCTCTCCATTTCAGGTAATTTACATCAAATCTATATGCAGGAAATAGGGGACCAGAGGTAGGATGTGATGCTTTGGGGTTAAACCGACGTAGGATTGTGCACGCCGGGTTAGCAGCATGAATGGAGCGCGCCAGTTACAAGCCATTGAATGGGGCGCGCCGGGTTAGCAGCATGAATGGAGCACGCCGGTTACAAGCCATTGAATGGGGCGCGCCGGTTTAATGCTCTTGCAAAGGAGGCGCGCCGATTTAAGGTTCTTGCAAGGGGGCGCGCCAGTTTAAGACTCTATAGGTACAGTCGCACTGGTTTAAGACCCATTAGATTTCTTCCCATCTTAGCGGTGATTCGTTGTTGTTGTGCCCATGTGGTCATTTGAGTCATCTTGTGGTCACTTGGGTCATTCGACATCATACTGTGGTCATTTGAGTTATTTGATATTCTTGGTTTTGATAATGGCTAAACACTATAAGTCATTGATGCTTTACCACTCTTATATGACTAAACTACTTGATGTTCTTTCATGACAGATATGCCAATGAATGGAGTGGAGATGGCAAATATGAAAGCTCAATGATTGCGCCCTCGCACACGGATCGACCTGATTAGGCATCACTTTATTAGAGATGAGGTCGTTAAGAAAAATTTTGAACTGCATTTTTTTGATACTCTAAATCAAATTGCTGATATTTTCACCAAGCCCTTGTGTAATGACAGATTTTCTACACTCAGAAGGGAGCTTGGTCTTTGTCGACCTCAGGCCAACAAAAATTGAAATGATGATCTTGTTCAATTTAGTGTGTGTTTTTGCAGATTGGTGTTCCATGCATTGTTTATATGTAAATATGTCTTTTTGCATATGGTGCGGCATTCCATGTAGTCATGATGCATAAGAATGAATTGAATTCATGTTCACAATGCATTACATGGTTTGTGTAACATCATTCTTGCATGGCCATGATATATTAAATATTGATCTATGGAAAGGCAGGCTATACTTGTCTAGAAGCACTCAATATGCGTGAGGTTTCACCTCCGCTAAGTACCATGTGTCACTGTCGCATATATGCCATATAGTAAGAGGGAGTTATCTCTTTGCAGCATTCTTGCATTTGTTTCATCTTCATTCTGTTGCATTTAATAAGTGTATAACCATGTGCTGGGTCATGCATTTCATGTCTACCAACTTCATGTTTGATAAGGTCAACCCCTGCATGATTCTAGTCAACTCCTTGAGTGCATCATAGTATATCCTTAGGGGGAGTCTTGTTGCCTTTCTTAATCTCTTACAATCTGAACTTCACTGGCTTCCAGTTTAAAAATGAGATCATGAGACCGACAAAACTACGACGTAAGAGCTTTCTAATATATGCACTGATGATTGTCCATCCAATGAAAATGGTTCAGATTTAATGATTTCTTGAAGTTCTGAAATATCTTTTGAAATCATCAATGTTCTGTGGTTTTAATAGACCTTAACTAGAGATTGCATGTTGTGCCTTGAATGGCTCTCCTGAAATCTAAAAATTCAAACTTCATGACAACCTTGGTGATACTCTAGAGCTAAGTATTATTTTTAAACATCTTGATGAGTTGGAATTTTTGGAAATCCATTTGATAGAGTAATGATATTGTTGCACGGAGAAACATGTCATGTCATCAATTCAAGTGACAAATGATATGTCATGATGTGCCCTTGTTATCTCTGTCTTAATTATATTTTGGACTCTAGGTAGAGCATTGGCATAATTGCTGAGAAATATATCTTCTCATCAAAGAAATGAGATTGGATATGTCATGACGTGACTTTGCTATCTCTATTCATTCTGAAGCATAATCGTCAATCTTTCCAAATACCTAGGGATATTGGCGTCTAAACAACGTGTATTCTTACGGCTGGGAGGTATGTACTAGACTTGATTGCCCGTAAAATATGAGTCATGTGCCTTCAAATTCAAAAGATATTGAAAATCAAATTTACTGCACTCATAACATTCCATGCTTTACTCATGCTTGTTTAGCATCAATACTAGTTTTTGTGTTATTCCCTTTGTAGTTATTAGAAATGGATATATAAGACAAGGGAAGGTTAAACACTGCCATGCCATGCGCTTTTGGTTCATTTATATTAAAATATGGATGTAGATATTTTTCAAAATATGTTGATGATCTCAGATTTCATTAGCTTTGAACCATATATGTTGCTCACGGTCTGGTTCAGGTTTGCATATAATGGCTTGCTCTCAACTCCTTTCAGCTCTGGTCTCACAGACATCCGTCACCTTCTCTGCCTTATCCCTCCTTTTTGCTGCTGTCAAAGGGGGAGAAAATATCTTGTTGTGAGTCCTTTATGAGCTAATACCTTTGTCTGTCCTTTGAGTGGCCTTTGTGAGTTGTCAAAGGGGGAGAGTGAATTGTGGACGGGAGAGAGTCCACGGGGGAGAGAACCTTGTGAGCTTTGAGTCTTCATATGTGATGGGGGATTGTGCATAGCATTCACATGCTTTGATTATCCATGCATACATATCCGCATTCACATACTTACACTATCATGGATCTTGAGCTGCACATGTCGCATATGTCATAAACTTTGCCATCTTGGATATTACTGCCACATAATGACTCACAGTGTTGCCATCATCAAAAAGGGGGAGAATGTTGTGCCCCTGTGGTCATTTGAGTCATCTTGTGGTCACTTGGGTCATTCTACATCATCCTGTGGTCATTTGAGTTATTTGATATTCTTGGTTTTGATAATGGCTAAACACTATAAGTCATTGATGTTTTACCACTCGTATATGACTAAACTACTTGATGTTTTTTCATGACAGATATGCCAAGGAATGGAGTGGAGATGGCAAAAGTGAAAGCTCAATGATTGCGCCCTCGTATGCGGATCGACGGAGCGATATATCAATAGAAATCTTCAAGACTGTCAAGGTTGATGCCACAGATGAGAACGGGCTGCTAAAGGACTCAAGCGATAGAGCTAAAGGGGTTAACGGACTGACCCGGCATAACCCGGGGTCTACCCTGGCGGTCGACCGCCAGCCCAGGGGCGGTCGACCACCCATGCCAGCAACCCCCTTTCTGCACGATTCTCAGTGGCGGTCGATCGCCATCCCAGTAGCGGTCGACCGAAAATACCAGGGATTAAATTTCTACAACGTTTCTCAGTAGCAGTCGACTGCCAGCTTCTGCAGGTTGACCGCCAGCCCCGAGCCAACAAATGTTAACTTTGTTTTCCACTTCGAGAAGAGCCCATTTCCTTGTATTTGTTTAACCCCAAAGTCACCCAATCTCCCATGGATTGTGGATCTCGTCTGGGGGATGTCCAAGAACCATTCAAAAGATATAAAACCAATGCAAGAGGGTTAGAAACCCTAGTTGATCATTTGTGAATCCAAGAGAGATCAAGAGAGGCTAGAGAGGAGCCTGGAAGAAGAGGTACTGTAGCCGTGAACAGTACTCCATGCAGAAGTTCTTCATCCATTCTAAGGTGATTCAAGCTTAGATCTGAAGTAAGCAACCTTCAAGGAAGCTAGAAGTAATCAAGGTTCTCAAAGGTGATCAAAGCTACATCCATACACCTCTTCATCAACTCAAGGAGATCCAAGGAAGCTCATTTCACAAGGAAGAAGAAGCCATTGTTGCTGAATCAAGAAGAGAGCTTTGTGAAGAAAAAAGAAGTTTCTATTGGTGATCTACATTGTGTGAAGAAAAGAAGATTCAAGCTCCAGCAATCTCAGACAAGATCTTTTCTCTTTGAGCATATTCTATATCTTGTTTGAGTGTTTTCATATCTTGTTCTTTTTACATTTCATTCAAATATTTGAAACTGAAGATCGTCCCTACCGGTGGTTAGTAGGAAGACAATCGGAAGTTGTCCGATCTGCGGTGTTGACGTCCCTACCTGTGGTTAGTAGGAAGGCAATCGGAAGTTGTCCGATCTGTAGTGTTGACATCCCTACCTGTGGTTAGTAGGAAGTCAATCGGAAAGCTTTCCGATTTACGGTTCAGTGCGTGGCACTAGTGGAGCCTCACCGGATTTAGTGAGGGGTGGACGTAGGACTGGGGATTCAGTCCGAACCACCTTAAAATCTCGTGTGTGGTGGTTTGATTGTGCGATTGTTTTGTGTTAGATGCATGCTTAGGTTCAATATTTATATTACGTAATCATCTTGCTAAGCAAATCATTTGTGTCCTTCGTTAAGCTAGTTATATTCCACTACTATTATCATCATCTAGCTTTAAAGAGGGTTGCATTACGAAAAGAGGGGCAGATCTATTCACCCCTCCCCTCTAGATCCGCTATCCACTACTCAACAGTTGTGAGCCTCCGAGTCCCAGTTCAGGGCTTTGAGTGATTTTCGGCGCATGCTGAACATGTGTTCGAATTCCCGAGTTTCTTCTGATTCGGCATTCGGCACTGCCGACTGGGGAGCCGGGGCTGTCCCTTCTACCCGAGGGGCTTCTTTGTTGGGTGACGGAGCATCAGGGATATATTCGTCTTGCTTGGAGGAGGTATGGAGTTTATTCGGCCTTCCCGTCTTCGACTTGCTCTCGGGGTGTCAAGACATCCGTGCCGCAAGAAAGTTCCTTTTCTTCTCTCTTTTTCGACGTCCACAAATGCCCCCCACTCGTGGGCGGCGCAAGAGAGGGACGAATGCGCGGGGCCCACAAGTGTAGAGTTCTTCGATAGGATATATGTTTTTCCGAGCTAGTGGGATGCTAGCCCGGTGCAAATTCACGAGAAAGCGCTCACTCCTTTGGTGAAGGGATGAGGGGATCGCTTCACCACATGCGCACGGACCAACATGTCAGAGTGGGGGTTTAGTCATCGGCATGGGGGAATTCTGAAGCAAGAAGGAAGGGCTTATGCGCCATCCCAGGCAAAAGGCCAAAAGTGACTTAGATGAGGCCAATCCCAAGGGGGAGTTGTTGACTCGTGCTGGGTTTAAGAAAGTTTTTCATTCATCGACTCGGACGAAAGGTCCGAGCAAAGCAAAGGGGATGCATTTTTGTTCATGGACTGAGACGGAAGGTCCGAGCCAAGCTAGGAGGGGTTTCTTTGTGTTCATAGACTTGGATGGAAGGTCCGAGCCAAGCAAGGAGGCTTCTTTTGTTCATGGACTTGGACGGAAGGTCCGAGCCATGCAAGGAGGTTCCTTTTGTTCATCGACTTGGTCGGAAGGCCCGAGCCAAGCAAGGAGGTTCCTTTTGTTCATCGACCTGGAAGGAAGGTCCGGGCCACGGGTTTGTTCGTCGGTGGGATAGGGAATTGTAATACTGAGGTGGTTTATTCATTGACACGGGGTTAGTGACAAAGCAAGGGTCTTTCCGTTCATGGAACTAGACGAAAGGTCTGGGCCACTGGTCTTATGCGTTGGTGGGACTTAAAATATTTTGATCTCCGGCGGGACTTGACGAGTCGACATCCCTCGAAGGCTTCGATGATGATTTTTTTTCTTCTCTTTTTTTTCTTCTTTTTTTCTTCGTCTCTTTTCCTTATTCTCTTCTTCTTTTTTTTCTCTTCTTCTTTTCTTTCCCTTCTTTTTCTTCTTCTCTTCTTTTTTTTTCTTCTCTTCCTTTTTTTTGAACAACTTTGGGTAGCTACCGGCGTGGATGCCGATAGTGAAGAGTTGCTGGCTCAGATGCCAATAGTCGGAAGCTGTCGGCCTGGATGCTGGTAATTAGGAAGCTGTCGGCACGGACGCCGATAAATCTAAAAGCTGTCGGCTTGGATGCCGATAGTGAGATAGCTGTTGGCTAGACGCCGATAATGACATAGCAGTCGGCTAAACGCCGATAATCAGATAGCTGTCGGCTAAACGCCGATAATCAGATAGCTGTTAGCTTGAACGCCGACAATGGGGTAGCTGTCGGCATAGACGCCGATAATTAGATAGCTGTCGGCATGGACACCGATAATTAGATAGCTGTCAGCATGGAAGCCGATAATTAGATAGCTGTCGGCATGGAAGCCGATAATTAGATAGCTGTCGGCATAGACGCCGATAATTAGATAGCTGTCGGCATGGAAGCCGATAATTAGATAGCTGTTGGCATGGATGCCGATAATTGGATAGCTGTCGGCATGGAAGTCGATAAATAGATAGCTGTCGGCATAGACGCCGATAATTAGCTAGCTGTCGACATGGACGCCGATAATGAGATAGCTGTCGGCATGGAAATATTGAGATATATTTTATTATCATCGTTTCATTTGTTTTATTCATTTGTTCTGGTTCGTTGTTTGTTTGTTTCTTTTTGTTTGTTGTTTGTTCGTTCTTTTTGTTTGTTTCTTTTTTGTTTGTTTCTTTTTGTTTGCGTTTATTGTTTGTTTATTTATTTGTTTATTTTCTTTGTTTGTTTATTTTTTGAGTTTGTTGTTTGTTCGTTTATTCGTTTGTTTGTTCATTTTTTTTTGTTTCTTTTTGTTTGTTTGTTTGTTTGTTTGTTTGTTTGTTTGTTTGTTTATCTTTTGCTATTTGTTTGTTCTTCTTTTTTTGTTTATTGTTTGTTTGTTTGTCGGTTTGTTTGTTTGTTTGTTTGCTTGTTTGTTTCTTCTTCTTGTTTTGTTTGCTGTTTGTTTGTTTCTCTTTTGCTGTTTGTTTGTTCTTCTTTTTTATTTGTTATTTGTTTGTTTGTTTCTTTTTGTTATTTTTGTTCATTTATTTGTTTCTTTGTGTTTTTGAGCATGCAAGCATCCGCTAACATCAAGCATCAAATAGATACATAGTATATCTTCTATATAGAGGGTAGGGTAGGGATGAAGCCCCGAATTCACAGACCACGTGCGGCTCACGAGTCACAACTAAAAGAGCTGTGCATTCGCCGAAAAGACATAACATCGCCTCTGCATATAGTTTAAATCACGATTTCCACCCAAAAGAAATGTTCTGTGGTGTGAGAGTGCAGACATGTGTGCCGTGGCCCCAAAACATAGGGATGTGCAGATGTTCTAAGCAACACTAAAGGATTGCTCTACCGCCTGCGTGTACATTTCAGGCTTTCGGCTTTCGGTAGCTTCACACAGCCCCCTTATTTATTTTGGATTCTGGACTTCACTGTTCAGCGCGAGTTTCCTCATTTGTTTCAGTAGAGATTCCCGGCTACTAGGATTTGTCCTTTAACGTAATTCGCTTCACCATTTTCGCGCGAGTCTCCTCATTTGTTTCAGTGGAGATTCCCGACTACTTGGATCCATATTTCATTTCTTCATCATTTTTTTCACACAATTTTTTTAAAGGAGGCAGGCAACTTTTTTCTCACGATTACCGTTCATGCGAGCGTTGGAAATTCAAGCATCACAGTGTGTTGGGAAGAAATTCCACGATCCCTATAGTTAGAAACAACTGATCGCATTGTGCGTAAAGTGTGGGGACATCGTCTAAAGTGTATTTTGTGAGTTATGCTAACAGCATAGCTATGACTCTTCCTCTCGACGTATGCACTCGCCACGATGGGCTTTTCTTCCTTAGCATATGCCATGGCGTACGCAAGTCTATGATCGGGGCGGCATTATTTATTCAAGGAGATGCGGTCCTAGGAGGTTCAAAGGAGGTGGATTAAATATAATATAAACAATCATGCAAGCAAGGCGAGCACGCATTCAAAGTTTAACTCATGCAGCGTTTATTGTTGTGTTTTTTTGTTTTGTTTGTTTATCATTTTTTTGTTGTTATTTTTTTATTTTCTTCTTTCTTTTGTTTGTTTGTTTGTTTTTTTTTACTTGTTTGTTTTAGGGTTTTTTACATGGAAATCTTTGTTAAAAGTGAATTTGTAAAAAAATCATTCCTAAAAATGTATTAGCAGGTATATCACTATGTAATCTGAATTGTGAAAAAATGCCATATTTATTTGCATGCATATCACTTCTTTTTACCAACAACTTGTAAGAAAACCACGCTTAAATGGCATTTATGCACTATTTGAATTAACTCAGTGATATACCTGCTAATGCATTTTTAGGAATGGTTTTTTTGCAAATTCACTTTTAACAATGATTTTCATGCAAAAAACCCTTCGTTTTATTATTCACATATTTTATTTTATTCTTTATTCTTATTATTTATTTATTTATTATTATGTATTTTTTTATTCTTTCCGTCTTTCTATTTTGTGATCATTCTTCAATGGAGTGCCTAAGCATTCAGTGATATGGGCAAACGTGGGGGTCATCTTTTCTTCTAAGATCGCCTGGCCTCTTCAACTTTGGAAGGGTGACCTTATTATATCTGGTGGACCATTCAAACAAGAGTCGGGTCTTGTCCTTTGGGAAGGAGTAGGACTTCATCATTCTGGCCTGCAAGGGAGGCCCTTCTTGTTGTTCGACACGCCTGGTCGAAGGAGGGTTGGCAATACCTTTATCTTTATTTCTTCGCCGCTCGAACGTCCCAAGGTCGACTGTATGAACTTCTTCGGGCGCGGGCCGTTTATTTGTTGATTTGACCTCTTGTCTTGAGACCATAGGGGCAGAGGAGCGGAAGGCCTCAATTTCTGCCACCACATTGTTTAATCGGTCAAATGACCTAATTTTGATCCCGATCATCTTTTCGAGGATCCTTCTCTTCAAATTTTATTTGTAGATTTGCACTGCCTCTTCTTGATGTAGCGGTCGCCTGCACCTCATGCTGAGATTGCGCCATCTCTTAATATATTCGAGAGGAGTTTCATCATCTTTCTGCTTGGAAGCATATAATTCGGCCATGGTTATTTCTCTTTTGGCAACGTGAAACCGCTCCCAAAGCTTCATTTGCATGTCCAGCCAGTCATTGATAGACCCAGCTGGTAAGTTAGAATACCACTCAAAAGTGAATCTTGTGAGGGAGGACCCAAAAAACTTGAGTGGGTAGGATTCATCAACTGACAGGTCACCCATTGTGCTGACGTAGTAAGCTATGTGTCCTTTCGGCGAGCATTGTCCGCAAAATTTTTTGAACTTCGGTGGTTTATTGACGTCGGGAGGTAGCCTCTTGGCCGCATGATGGATAGGGTAGGGTACCTTGTACACATCGAAAGCGGTATAATCAACATTGCCTCTATCGGCCAGCTTCATTTCGATCATATGTTCTATGATTATTTTATTTGCCATGACCTGGTCAGTCGGGCCTGGGAATAAGTGGGCCTGCTGCATTTGCAGTGTCACTGTTGTTGCCTAAGGTGTTGCTGCAATTCCCTGGTGTGGAATAACCAGGAGTTGTGTTGAAGTTGTATGTTGCTGCAGGGGAGGAATGCCCCCTGTGTGAAGCTTCAAGGGTTTTAGGAGGGACCCTGTAGTGAAGTTTTATGTTGCTGCAGGGGAGGAATGCCCCCTGAGACGCGGCGGCCTGTAGTGAAGCTTCAAGGGTTTGGCCCTCATTTCCCAGGGTTTTAGGAGGGACTTCCACCTGTCTGGAGGTAGATGCTTCTGCGTTCTTTTCATTCAGCTACTTTTTCAATGTTTCAACCTCCTGTCGATATTCTTTTAACAACATCAGCATTGCGGGGTCATGCATGGTGGGGTTGAGAGTGACACCTCCTTCCCCAGCTAGATTTTCTTCGGACGATGTGGATGGTCTCCCGTCGTTGCCTTCAGCCGCCACTACATTGATGGTGATGACCGCCACAGTCTTGTCCTGGCTAGTTTCTTCAGCAAGGGTCCTCAACACCTCGCCGGTTTGCACTGGAGTTCGGGCCAAGATCGCTCAGACACCCTGATATGTTTGAATCTGGTTGGCTTCGGGGCCAGCCCCCCTTTTGGTTTGGCTTCGAAGTGAGGTAGCTTTTCTTGGGCCAGCACTTGGAAGGTATTACGTATCGGCATCGTTGGGATTACCATATCGGGCGTGATTCTGGCTTACCGGCCATTTAGGAAGACCCGGACGCCTCCGATGAGCACGAATTTGCCCGAGGTAGATAGCCGGCTTTGTAGTGTGCCGGGGTTCTTCTTTGCCACCCTCCTGGCGGCTGGTGCACACTTCTCATTGGTGGAGGCACGAGAATCAACATGGCGAGCATGGCAGCCCACTACAGCAGCTTCAGTCGGGGTCGCCTCGGCGACGTCGACCAATTCCATCTCCTGGATATGCTGGAGCTCCACGAATGCGACCCCCAAGAAGTTGGGGAAGCCAACGACTGGCGGGAATGTGCCAAATTGGATCAGAACTGCCAAATAGCCATGGGTGGCATGGCCGGCTACAACAAGGGGTCCGAACGACACGACCATCCTAGTTGTCGTAAAGTAGCATGCGGGATAAAAATCACACAGTTAGAATTTTAAGAAGAGGCCATTGGGCCCCAAATCCTGGCAAGGAGATGAAGGGAAGTTCAGTCTCACCGGGCGTGCCAGACTTGTGGACGCACTTTTGTTAAGATCATTGTATACTTGTTTATTGGGTTTATTAAGTGCGTGGGTATGCCAGTCACTATGGTGACGATTTATTGTGTGCTCGATCTAACTAATCAGACGATTGTGTAGTTCGTGTCGGGACCAAAACTCGCTATGCGGTAAGGTCACGGCGTCATTTACATCCTCTCGAAGAGGGGAACACCCTTGATTAATCACCGGAAATCAGGGCCTCATGGCCAGGAAACTATATCGAGAGAAACAAGCCATTAGCGGTCTCGAATAAGTCGAAAAGCCAGATGTCTAGGGAAGCAAGCATTCGAAATATGTCGGTCACTCAAGGGACCATTTTTGATATTCGGACGAGCGTCCGGCTTCAGAAAATCATGATCGTCACGGGGAAAACCGTAGCATATGTATGCCGGAGTACGGTAAATTTATTGTTCAAAGGGATAGGAGACATTCGGTTGAATCCCGGTTAGAGTGGTCGGGAATCAGCGAGTTTATTGGCCTGGTGCGAGATCGAGTCAGGACCATTCCGGGGGCACCTCCCGCGGTCCAAACGAGGCTTGCGTGGGCATCGTTAACATTTTCGGTGCCGAAGGGCCGCGGGAAAGTGTCCCGGGACTACATTCCAAAACAAAGACGTGTACAGAGATAGCTGGCTATAGGCCTAGGATGCGGGTCAGGCAATGACCATGGTTGGGGTGAACCCGAGGTCCAAAAGGTGACTCACGAAGGTCTTATTGATATTCCCACACGTAGGGTTTGAGGAAGAGGAGAGCTGTCTCGTTCCATTCAGATTTTGTTGGTCATTCATAGACCACTTTATGTTCGGACAAAGATCCGTATTGAAGGCAGGACGTAAACAGAAATAAACCCATACAAATGTATGCCCGAGTTTGCGGTGATTTTAATGAAAGAGCGAAAATGAATCCCAATGGGAACGAGTCCAGTTTGATGAATTATCAGCCCAGCGCATCGTCAGATTACGACCATATCGGGATGGTTCCCAAGGTCCACGTCCAATGCCATGGGGCGTCATTGATTTTCTCTTCACACACAGTCCGGGGAAACGAAGGTCCCAAGGTATGCGTGCATGTCGATCACTGGCAGACCATTTCTTGTTCGGACGGAAGTCCGCGTTTGTAGCGTAAGAGACGGTGACAAACCGTACAAATGTCTGCCGTGAGTACGGCAAGTTTAATGAAAGTGTGGGATTAGATCCCGGTATATATGTCGCTCACTAACGGACCATTCATTGTTCGGACGAGAGTTCGCATTTGAAGCATCGAAGATAATGACAAAGACATACGGATGTCTGTCGTAGGTATGACAAGTTTAATGTGGGTGTGGGATTGGATCCCGGTAGAGGTGGGTCAAGCTGATGAACTATCGGCCCAAGATGTGCCCAGATCATGACCATGTTGAGGATTCCAAGGTCCACGTCTGATACCATGGGGCATCGTTGCTTTTCTCTTCACACACAGTCCGGGGAAGCAAATTGTTAAGTGTGAAGCCTGAACTCGCCAACGTGCGCCCTCGCACGCGGAAGAAAACTTTGATTATAGCAGGGGTAACTTTTGATTATTGGCTTCATATTCCTTTCATTTGTTTTATCCATTAGCTTAAAGCCTTTTATTTTGATTAATTATTCTCTTCTTGTCAAGCACGCCGGCTAAGGGAGATGCAAAGAGAGAATAGGGGCGCACCGGTTTAAGAGTGTTATAAGGGAGGGGCGCGCCGGTTCAATGGAAATCATGGAGCGCGCCGATTAAGGCCACAAAGGGGGGCACGCCGGTTAAGGGTGCAAAGAGGGGCGCGTCGATTAACAAGGGATGTGGGGTGCACGCCGGTTAATGGGAGCCCAAGAGGGCACACCTGAATAGGGAGTGCAAGGGGGGTGCGCCGATCTAGTGGGTCCAAGAGAAGTTCCGGTTAAGGCCATAAAGGGGGGCGCGCCGGTTAAGGGTGCAAAGAGGGGCGTGCTGGTTAACAAGGGGATGTGGGGTGTGCGCTGGTTAATGGGAGCCCAAGAGGGGGCGCCGGAATAGGGAGTGGAAGGTGGGCGCGCCGGTCTAGTGGGTCCAAGAGAGGGAGGGCGCGGCGGATTAAGTATCAAACAGTAATGGGGCATGCACTATTCATTCCAAGAATTTGAAGATGGTTTTGAGTGTAGAGTTGAATCGGCGCAGGGGGCTACCGTGCCGGATTAGCCCGCGCCGGATAGGAGTGCGCCGGGATATCTCTTAGGAGGTTTCTTTCATTCTCTTTGCTTCTTTTTCTTCTTTCTTTCACCTGCAAGTTAACTCGTTGATTAGTTTGTTCACCCAATTGGTGGATTAAGTTTGTGGAGAGGAAGTTTAAGTATTTTAATTGTTTGTCAAGGTGAATTAGCATGAGGGTTCAAGGGTTTTGTTCAGAGAGGTTTGTTATGCAGGAACTTGGAGGTTCAGTTTGTTCCAGAGGCTTCAAACATGTGCTGTTCTTATCCTTAGAGAATAGTTTGTTTGTTTGTTCTTGTATGTTCTTGTTCCTTGTTAGTAGTGTTCTTTGCCCTGGCACAAATTGGGCAGCATCTCCCCCGGACTGAGGCTTGCCAGAGAAAAATAGAGGAAGACCAAACGGATTGCTCCGGGATGAACCTCAAAATGCAGACCTCACGGCGGTCCGATAACCCAGATGTGAGTGTGGAAAAGCTCCAGGACTAGCCTTCAGGAGCTCTCACGACTCACGGGTAATAGCTTCACGTATATTCCAACGAGACAGATATTCGCCATGGGAGGCTGTAGATGTTAACCCTTGCTATGGGTTCCTCTGATGGCCATGCTATAGAGAAGCAAGCTTCGAAGCACCCTGGATGAGCAAAAGATGAGAGAGGGAAAGCAGAAACTAAACAAACAACCATGCTCGCCAAAAGACCTTCTATTTATTCATCCACCAAAGAAGGGGGGAAAGGAGTTTTAGTACAAGGGAGTTCATCTCAGAATGAGACGGAGTACATTACAGGGGGGAGGAAGAAGATACGTTGATGGAGGAGGGGAAGAGAGGACAAGCTACTCCCCCTTCGACTCACCTCTCACTCTCACCCTTTACCTCTTTTCTTCTTTCATCATCCCAGAACCCATGGAGCTCCCGAACGCTGGATCCCTCTTCTCCTTTTTCTTGCTCTCTCCTATGCCAAGCTCTCTTCTTTTCTTCTCTCAGCTTTCTCTTTTCTGACTCTCTCTTAGCTCTCTGTGCTTGACGGGTTCGTTACATATATATGGAGGTGGGGGGAGAAGTCTCTGAACCCCCCTTCCCTTTCATTCCATTCTTCTCGTCCTCTCTGTGTCTGAAGTTATCGAGTGGCCTACAGGTGGAGGGGTTGATAGAGTAGGCATGGTGCCATCCGTGGATTGGCCGACGTCGACCGGTTGAGACACGACGGTCGATGCAGAGCTCGAAAAATCCCATCTCTGGAGTGCAATCAGGAGATATCTCCATTTCAGGTAATTTACATCAAATCTGTATGCAGGAAACAGGGGACCGGAGGTAGGATGGGATGCTTTGGGGTTAAACAGACATGGGATTGTGCACGCCGGGTTAGCAGCATGAATGGAGCGCGCTGGTTACAAGCCATTGAATGGGGTGCGTCAGTTTAATGCTCTTGCAAAGGAGGCGTGCCAGTTTAAGGTTCTTGCAAGGGGGCGCGCCGATTTAAGGCTCTATAGGTACAGTCGCACCGATTTAAGACCCATTAGATTTCTTCCCAGCTTAGCGGTGATTCGTTGTGAGCCTCCGAGTCCCGGTTCAGGGCTTTGAGTGATTTTCGGCGCATGCCAAACTTGTGTTCGAATTCCTGAGTTTCTTCTGATTCGGCCTTTGGCACTGCCGACTAGGGAGCCGAGGCTGTCCCTTCTGCTTGAGGGGCTTCTTCGTTGGGTGACGGAGCACCGAGGATATATTCATCCTGCTTGGAGGAGGTATGGAGTTTATTCAGCCTTCCCGTCTTCGACTTGCTCTCGGGGTGTCGAGACATCCGTGCCGCAGGAACATTCCTTTTCTTCTCTCTTTTTTGACGTCCACAGGGTGGGGGGGTCCAGGGGAGGAGAGTTCAGGCAGGTCCAGGGGGGCTACTCCGGGAGTGGGGGGTTCAGGGAGGGGTGCTACAAGTTGTCCGGGGTGGGGGCTGCTGGCTGGGAGGGTGGGGGGCCGCGAGCTCGCTAGAGGGGAAAGGGGGTAGGGAGGGGTTGGGAGGATTTCTGGTCAGAGGGTTGGGGTCGGGTGGGGCTACAAGATCGCTGGAGCGACCCCGGTGGGGGGTGGGGTCAGTGGGAAGAGACTGGGGAAACCAGCAGCAGCCCTTTCTTCCCCTCTTCTGTGAAACCAGTAGCCCAAACCCACAACGGCAAGTCATTTGTCACCCTTCATAACCTGTTTGTCACCCCTGATAACGCATCACCCCTATTAAGTATTTGTGAGCTCAGTCATCTTTGATATTTCTGAAATACAATTTAATGTTGATAGAGCTATCTATCAGATTATATCTTGTCATCTTCAAGGCTGCCAAGCTACAATATCAACTTGGGTGGGTCAATTGACACAATACCAGCTGACCCTGTACTCAGTCCAGCCAACTCTGCCAGTCCAAATACCTAATATTGGCCTTCTTGCTGCTTTACATTATTTAGCTTTGATGTTCTTCATTTGAATGTTTTTTTAAATTAGATGTTGTTTAATTCGATCTATGCATAATGATAATTGAGATGTTATTTAATTTTATGTTATATGTGAACTGAGGTGTGTGGGTGTGACCTAACATTACAGGCACCTCAGGAGAGCATGTTAAAACCGTGTCAATGAACCTTCCCATTCAAGACTTTTAGATTGATGTGTATATTCTCAATTTTTTTTGCGAGAATGTATATATCTACCCCAAAGTCTTGAATTGTCCCGTTTGGACAATCTCTGAATGCTTGATCACACTTAGGCAGTCATTTACTATGTGTTTGTATGGTTTGTTGAGAATTTCGGTTGCATCTTCTCACTCTTATCTAATATACCTTTATTGATTTTGAGTATTTTCTTAACCACTTACTTGTAAGTGTTTAAGAAAATTTTTTAATCAATAAATATTTTTGGTATATCGGAGAAGTGTGGGGAGATGCTGTCAAAATTTTAACAAATCGTACAACACATATAGTAAGTCATTGTGCAATTAAACCTCCATGGATGGGTTAAAAAGTGATAATCTAAATAATAGTCCTCTTCCATCTGCAAATGGTCGATGGCGAACGATGTGAGGAAAGGGTCGGGCTTATTTTTAGGAGTAATGATTTTAAAGTTATTTGTGTATTAACATTTAGTGGGTGCAGGCAAAATGTTGACATATCGTTCATGGATGTATCGTAGAATAGTTGACCGGGTGGTGTCTGTTGACTTTAAGCATGGAGTTGAGAGTTTCATTCATTTTATATTGGGGAATCCAAATGCAGCAATAGACCGCGACGGTCACATTCGATGCCCTTGTTCAAGTTGTAGAAACTTGAGGTGGCATTCACCATAGGATGTGCAACATCATTTGTACAAGAAAGGGTTCATGGATGGTTATATGAATTGGACGTGTCATGGTGAGGATGTCTTGTCGTATGAGCCCGACAATATTGCAGGCACAAGTGGGTACGTGGATATGGTTGTAGATGCTGCTGGTCCTAGTTTTAATGTTCATGAGGAACATGCATACATGGTAGAAGTACCAAATAAGACAACTGAAAGATTTTATCAACTACTTAGGGATGCTGATGAGCCGCTGTGGGATGGTTGTGAAAAGTACACTTGGTTGTCTACAGTGTCACAGTTTTTGAACTTGAAATCTAAATTTCATATCAGTGAGACTTGTTTTGAATGTCTCCTCCTCTTGATCAAGAGTATGTTACCTCGAGACGAGAAGTTGCCAGAAACTTTTTACCGTGCAAAAAAGATGGTCAATGAGCTAGGGCTTCGATATGTGAAAATAGATGCATGCCCGAATCACTATATGTTATATTACAAAGAGGATGCATATAAGATATCATGTTTTATTTGTCATCATGACAGATTCAAACCTAAGAGAGGGGACAATTCAAAGTAAAAAGATGTACCTTACATGGCATTACGATACTTCCCTCTTACGCCTAGGCTGCAACGGCTGTATATATCCTCAAAGATGGCTCGACATATGATATAGCACACCGAAAGAGTACGTCGTGCCGATGATATAATCAGTCATCCTACCGATGGTGAAGCTTGGACTCACTTCAGTCGTACTCATCTTACTTTCTCAAAGGAGCCATGTGACACCCCTAATTTTTTTTAGAAATTTTTCAGGACTTTTTGGGATTAAAATATAGTTATTAAGCAATTAAAAAGGCTTAATGGGCTATTAAGAAGGAATTAGTGAGTTATTTAAATCTATTTAAAGGCCCTATATTTACCAAAGGGCTAAGCCCAACTTAAATAGGCCCAAAGTCCCAATTTCAAGACTTTTAGGCCCAAGCTCATTAATAGAAATGTAAATTAGGTAAATTACGAATTTAAAATGGGATATATGCATCAATTAGGGGATAAACGGGAGATAATAAGAAAATCTAAAAATTTCAGATTTAATGAAGCTTGGCGGTCTATTGCGCGACCGCCAGACCCACCCTCGTGGTCCTGCTATAACCGCTAAGCAACCCCAGTTCCGTGAATAGAAGAAAATGTGAAAAGCTTGGATCTTTGACGACCAAATCACCTTGGATCGAAGCTACCTGGCATAGAAGACTCTAGAACTCTCTAGGGATTAACTCTACTCTAATTTAGGACTCTAGGTTTGATCTAATCCCTTAAACCCTAGGTGAATCCTATAAATAGACGCTAACTTCGACTCATGCGAACCCTAATGTTGGCTCGTGTATTCTGAAGGTAAGGAGACATCTTCACAGGTTAACTATTTAGAACTTTATGACCGTCTTAGTTTTGTCTAACTTCCCTCAAATTTTTATGCTAGAAGACCAAGCTATTGGAGAGTTAGAGCCTCTGCAAGTTGCTGGTTCGCAACAGACTGCACAAGAACTAGGGCGATGGTCCAGTGAAGATCTGGAAAGTAGAAGTACAAATCAAGGTATTTAGAAATTAGTCCTTTAGAACTTTCTGTTCAACCTTCGTACCTTCTATCCACTCTCCAATTTTAATGGATTTAGGTCAAGAGGATCGAGAGATAGAGGGACGGGAAGATACTTGTTTGGCACAGGACGTGCAGGAACTAGGGTCTACTTCCAGTCAGAAATTCAAAGTTTAGGAGCACTACCAGTGGTAGGTTATCTCTTGAAAAGGCCAAATTAACATGTTAGGAACAAAAACCTTCTCTTTCATCCTATTTTCATTGATTGTACATGACGAATTTGATGTTTTATTATGAATGCGCATATAGGGTTAACATAGCATGCATGAACCTTTCCCTTAATAATAAAAATGATAAATTCTAGTTTAATTCATGACAACCCATCCATCTCTCTATCTTAATATGGTTTTATCAGGCCATATTTACCTGTTGGCAGGTTTTACCATACATCTATCTGCCCTAGATTTACATGTATTTTGGTTTTATTGCTATTTACAGTAGACAAGAAGGAAACAGTCTTCCTAAGACTGCCTGAGTCCCCTAGCGGCCCTATGATAGGCCGCTAAGGCCCATAAAACAGTCCTCCTGAGACCGCTATAGTTTCTGAGTTCTTTATTATTGTTAACCCGAAACATAATGCAGAATAGTCCTATTTATCATGTGATAAGCCTAGCTAATTAGGTCTTACCACTGTTTTAAGTACTGTATTCATAAAATTAGTTATGTTAATTGTTCATCCTAGAAGATTTCATGTTCTTTATGCACTTTGGACTTATTTTAAACTTATGTTAAATTAGGCTAAAATCATATACTCTTGTATTAACCTTAAATTTCATATGGATTATGGACTTGTCTAGTTTGATTTGATCGTTGTTTTATCACGATCTCACTCTCATCTTGAGTCTTTTCCTAAGTACATGGCATGTATTTCGGTACGATGCCATTAGATACACTTTGACACTATAGGCACACTTTCTTGGACTTGTGATCCTCTCCGTTGGATATTCCTTCCATCGGACTAGGTGATCTTGTTTCAAGACCTCCATAAGACTCCGCAAGCCTGGGATTCCCACTAGGACGATGAGCTGGTTGTACCATTAAAACCCAAATTGTCTAGAAGGCACTTATACTACCAGTGGTTTTCTAAGTTCTGGTTCTAAACGGTCCTCAGATGACTGCTAAGCCCTGTCTAGCGGTTGGTCCGAGACCATTTATGTCCACAAACGGTCCGTCTATGACCGCATGTGTCCTTGATTCTGGCTTCGACCCAACGTAAACGGTCCTTACCTGACCGCATGGATCTCCTTAACGGTCCGGATGTGACCGCATGAGTTCTCAAACGGTCCAGTAAACGGTCGCTTGGTCCCTGACCATGTAACCCGAGGTTTGACCTTTGAGTTGGGTTTTATAAGTTCCTAGATGGTCTATTGATTATATAGAGCCTAATACCTTGTTCAAAAAGCTATCTAATAAATTATGGAAGTTATAGAATATGCCGTTATGCTACTAGATTCTCCCCATAGCATGACCTTGCTTTGAGTCATTGTTGAACTCTCATGATCGTTTATTGGTAAATTCTTTGCCTTGGTTATATTATCATGGAGACTATTATTGAATTGAATATTACTGGCCGTACTTTATTGTTATACTCGTGAAAGTAGCTGGATTTATAATGTGAAGATGCAGATCGGGCACTGATTGGGTCCAAGGGCTCCATACTAGCCCCCTCGACTGATTGTCGAAAATGTGCTATAAACCATGGGGGACGATGATACTGGTATCACATTACGCTGGTGTTGACACCCGTTTTATGACCGATGAGTTGGGTCAACTCCTTATCTATTTTTATGATGTCCTGAGTTGTTCACTGGTTATTGGGCCATTTTTGATCACTTTTGGGCTTATTTTTATGGGTCGCTCTCCCTGGTTGGGCTTGGTTCCTTTTATCTTTCGACATTTAAACTTATTGGGCCCGGATAAGGGCTAATAAGAGTTATATTGTAGATTTATATGGAGATTTATTGGCCTTTATCTCTTTTGCCGTGCCTATCAGCCTTGCGGTCTATCGTACGACTGTTTAGTGACGGTTGCCGATCCTTTGCTAGGCCGTTAGGCAGCAGAGAGTCATGTTGGTTTTTTTGGTCTTATCTCTTTGTGGATGACCGAGCCTTGCGGTCTATCGGTCGACCATTTTCAGAGCCTTGCGGTCTATCACAAGACCGTTAGGGGAGACAGAGAGTCCTGCTCTGTCTGTTCTTCTTCTCTTCGGCCGTGGTCGAACTAGAGTCCATGATTTGATGTTTTCTCTCTGAGTAGTGATCCTCAGAAGCTTCTGTTAGTTTCTATGGACTCTATGGAGTATTATCTTCGAGATTTATCTAAGCTCAACCCTATTTTCATGTCATTATCTCTCCAACTCGACCAGAGGGTTTGGGGGTTTATAAATAGAACCCTTGACTTCATGGCTTGAGTGGGAGATTTCTGGAACTTGCGTCGAGGTGCTACTACATCCTGGAGTGAGTACTAACCAGGGAGAAGTCCTTTCTATGTCCTTAAGGCTTCAGGTCCAGGGATTATTGAGTTTCATTTGGTTTAGTTTGTGTCTTTTTCTCTAAGTTTTCTCCTCTTCCCTCTTGCCTCTTCATAACATATTCCCCTTCCTCTTCCACGTTCCTCTGCACTTTCATCATTTTCAAACATCCTCCCACTCTTTTTCTACTCCCCACAGGGGTTAAAAAAAACACCCACCCCCAGGTATTCACCCTTCCTTTTATGCACTTTAGCTCAATTGCACTATAGATACTACACTAGTCCATGGGCTCCTTGGGTTATTTTTCTTCATGTATACATTCTTCTGCATGTTTATAGAGCTCATTGCACGAGGCCCAGCTCTTTTGTCCGGCCAGGAGAGGTGGAGATTCAAGTTCCACGTTTCTGCTCTGGGTACGCCTAGCGGCTGTTTGAAAGACCGTTTGGGGATCTCAGGTGGTCTATCGCAGGACCGTTTGCCTTCGCTTTGTTGTCGTCTGAAGATCGTTTGCCATCGCAGCGCCTGGCTTCTTTCTCCCGTGGGCGGGTGGCTTCACTCGACTCTTTCCAAGGTACATAGGTGGCTTTACTACGTTGTTTACCTTGGTGGCGATCACATCCTTCTTTATTTGGATATTTGTCATCTAGTTCATTATCTCTTCTATTTTTTTTCTTTACTTTTAGTTGCTCCTCACCCACGGTGTGTGCTTTCCTTTTATCCCTTTGCTCCACGTCCCGGCATGTGTTTTCCTTTATTTTCTGCACTATTGAGATTACTTGTCCACGAATTTCATGCTTGATATTGATTGCCTGAGTTAGTGCAACACTTGCTCACACCATATTCACATTCACTACACACATCATCATCATTACACCACAAAACACAAGAAAATATCAATAACCTCTATTTTTTGGTGATCATAGTGGGACATCTAGTGCCAATCGTGCTGTGTTACTATTTGACCTGCTATTCTTTGCTGTTCCTAGTCGCCTTTGTGTTTTCCTCGATTTTCCCATTTTATTCCTTGTTGTTTTATGCTCTCTGGTCCCTGGCGGTCTCCTCCTGGCCATTTTTGGCCTAAAAGCCATCTAGCGATAGACTGTCTTATCTCCTTGGCGGTCCTCAGACGACTGTTTCTCTAGTTACAGGTACGCATCCCGAGGGTGTTGATATTTATGCATTTTTGTTGATTCTTATTATCCCTGGGTGTTATCTGGTCTCCCCCTCTGTTGTGGCATAGATTCATATCATTGTTTGTACATTGTTTGTTAGTTTCTAGGCTAGAAATTGCATGCACTCCGGTGCACATAGGATCATTCATCTGTCATATCATAGTTGCATTCCTACCTTGGTGTGTGATCCTCTCGCCTCCATATTCCTTTGGGTCGATTAGGAGATCACATCTGGGACTTCCATAAGTCCCCGCGAGCCGTGGATTCACATACGGATGTCGGGCCGGTTGTATCTTTGCCACCCCGTGTCCAGGCTGCATAAGTGAGGGAGAGTTTATACCTAGAGTCAACCAAGTTCCCACCATTCTTCCCATTAAGAACCTATTGTTGGAAAGAACGTCTTATTCAAATCACTAAGGTTCTAAAGCAGAAACTAATAAAAATTTACACATCATTATAACTTGGTTGATTTTGGTTGTCTTGTTCTCTTTCTTTTTTTTGCATATTTCCCCTTTGTCGGGTCATTTTGTTTGGTTCTTACTGGTGCTTGTTTGTGTTGTCTTCATTCGATAGGTGCCACATTGTATGTGGAGTTGCTTCCGATCCATAGGTTCATCTCCGAGGGACAATTCCTGGTTCACTTCTTATTTCAATCCTTTATTTGACTCCACCATGTCTTCTTATGACTTTCCCCGTTCCCATGAGGAATCTCTCCCTCAGGGACTCCTAGAGGACCCGTCGAGGGTCACCCCACTTCAGTCTGGAAAAGCGTTCTTCCCTCCTCTATCCTCTGCTTCCATGGAGGGTGGTCAGCCCTCCCTTTCCTTCAACAATCCCACCAGTCACATTTTGTAAATGATGGCCCAGTTGGATCCGGCCCAACTTCAGGCCCTTTACCAGACCTTGCAGGGGTCAAGTGTCCCGTCTCCCACGATCACACAATGTCTGTCCACCTCTTCCATCTCCCTGTCTAGGGTTGATGGGCCCGGGCTTCCACCCATTCCTATTGATCTTACCCCGGTCCAACACAAAATTATTCGATTCTCTAATCTGGAGGCGGTTCAGTCCTCTGGCTCGGTCCCTCAAGTTCTTGATAAAGGGAAGACTACTCTTCCCTCATCTGCCCAGATTAATCCTTATGGGTCAGTTCCATCGGTGCCACAAGTCCTTGTTGGCCCGGCCAATTTCGCTCGCCCTCAGCCAGAGGCGGCCCATGCTTATTCTAGTTTGGGTCATCCTTCGGCCCAATATTCTTCTTATGGGCCTCCCCCTCCTTCCGCTTACCCTTCGGATCCTTGCCTTGTGCTCACTCCTTTCACACCACCTACTCCATCTAGGGAGCAGGAACTCTTTGAGAAATTGGCCGCCATGCAGCAATAACTCGACTTTTTTCAAAAGCAGGTTGGCCCACAATCTTTGGCAAACGTCCCTGCTCCTAGCTTTCACAATATTCGATTCCCTCCTCAATCCGAGCTCCCCACATACTGCAAATATGATAGGAACAACAATCCATACATTCATGTAAGGGATTTCATGTATAAGTCGGCACAATTCCAACATGATGATCGCCTCATGGCGTATCTATTCCATCGATCACTGGATGGAGTCGCACTAGAGTGGTTCTATGCTTTGCCACTAGAAGATGCCGAGAGCTTCAAAGTTGTCAAAGAGAAATTTATTCAGAGGTTCCAAGATCGGGTTAGCCTGAAATATTCTTTCACAGATCTGGTAGCCGAGAAAATGAAAGCCGACGAGGACTTTGCTACTTATGCTGATAGATGGAGGCAGATGGCTGCTCGTGTGCCCGATCATATTCCAGAAGAGGAGAAGGTCAAGTTGCTCATCTCTAATGCTACACCTACCTTCTGAAATATCTTGGCCATGAATGATATTTTCAATATGCACCAATTATACAGCCGAGTGAGGTTTATTCAAACCTAGTTTAAGGATTCCCCCGTACACTCTCTCTTTGAGACCCAAAAAACCAAATATAATAGGAAACCTTAGGGGCCTGTTACCGAAGGAGTCCAAACTAATTAGCAAATGCAAGCTATGGCATTCCCTTACCCCAACCAATCCGCACCACACCACTTTTCACAATCCCCACGTAATCCCCATTTCCCCGCTCCACAAAATGCCCAACTTGTCTTCTCCGCTCCACCAAATGCCCAACCTATTTTCCCTGCTCCACAAAACGCCCAGCCTGCCTTTCCCGCTCCGCAAAATATCTTCCCCACTCCTCAACCGTCGCAGCAACCCCCACAATACCACAATGTCCCTCAACCTAATGGCTACACACCCACACGCCCGGCTCCAAAGAGGGCATAGTACCCTCCTTTACCCGAGTCCCTTCCGGACATCTTCTCGGCTATCATGTCCATTGGTGCACTTCCACTTCCTTCGGAACGGCCTAATTGGAACTCGGTCGTTGATTAATCCAGATATTGTATATTCCATCGGTAGCCCAGACACACGATCAAAACTTGTTACCAGTTCAGGGACTTTGTCTATGATCTACATGAATGGCAGCGCATAGACTGGGAATAAATACATAAAGTCATCATCGAGATGAAAGAAAAGAGAAGGCAAGCGCCAAGGCAGCAAGTGCAGCAGCAAGCACCACAGTCATAGCCACAGCCATAATAGTAGCAGCCTGTGCAAGATTTGGGGATCCATCAAAACCCCATGCCGAATCATCCACCGTTCCACAGCCTCAGCCATCGGCACTAGCTCAGGTCAACATTGTTCAGCGCCCAGCTCCCGACACCCGGTGGTCTTATGAAGATGAATCATCTGTTCAACAACTCATGGCTCTCCACCATCCCTACCGCAATCCTCCTACACCTATTCTGATGGGAATCAACACCGGGCACTAACATTTTATTTTACATTTGTGTCCTTTTGTTTGCATTTATATCATTGACTAATTGGGTTTGGAATGGTATGGCAATTATAAACAAATATGTTAGTCATTAGAAATCTTTGGGTTTCTTTGCAAAAAGGCCTTTGGGTTTCTATGTAAAATGCTAGTAGGTCCAGCAGGGTCCCCCACCCTCTTTCCCATTGGTCCACCTAGGATCATGGGCCATGTGGGGCTTCTTCAAAGTCCAAGATTGGACTTGGACCAAGGAGACAAAAGAAGAAAATTCAAATTTCACCTCTCCCTTGGTCCAAGGGGCGCCCCTCTATATATTATTTTAATTTGGTCATTTTGACTACATGGGGGATTAATTATCCCATTCCTTATTTGCCCCTCCCTAACTCTAGATATGAGGGTAGTTTAGGACTTTTTTCTTGTATTATAAAACCCTCGTATTTTTTGAATTCCATAGCAATTAATGAAGAAAAAAAATCCCATTTTTTGCTCATGGAGGCCTAAGGGCGCCCCCTCTCTCTCTTCCCCCTTGGAGCTGTGAGTGCTCTGATCTTCAGAGGTGTGAAGTCTCTCAATCACCCCTTCTCTGAGTGAGAAGCTCAGCACCGCCGCCGCCACCGTCGCACCACCACCGCCACTTCGTCGGAAGTCTGTCCATCCCTGGACAGTAAGCTATTGCCCAATTTTTATCTCCCAATCAAGAGATTTGATCGAGCCAAAATTTTGAGGGTGAGTTCCTGACGAAATCCCCGCTCTCCAAAAAAATTTCCAGGTTATTCCTCCATCGTTTGCCCCCCATTCCACCATATTCTTCCCTGGTCTACACAATCTGTCCCTATGCAGATTCGTGTTCCAACAGCCCAATTTTTCTTCGTTTTGACCCCCTTCCATATTTCAGATCGATTTGAAATTTGGACTGGTATTTCTGTCCACCAAATCCCTCTTCCAAAATATTTTTTATGATTTTATGAATTTGTTTACCCATCCAAAAAACCACTGCAAAATCCAAAATCTGTTCTGTCCCCTGCAGTCCAGATCAGACCACCCCCTTGTATAAAACCCATTCGCCCTGTCAAACAACCTCTGAAAATTATAAAAAAATTATCATCGTGTTCCTTACTTTCCCCTCCAACCGACCCCACCCAGTCACCTCCAACCAAGTGGGTCATAGTCAGGTCACCTCCAACCAACCCCACCCAGTCACCTCCAACCAAGTGGGTCATAGTCGGAGTCAAAGAGCCCCGCATGTAGACGAGCCTAAGCCCAAGATTTGGCCAATTGAACATGAGCAAACCCAACATGATGCCCCTAGTCCAAACCGCACCTTAGACAATCTCTTGTAAATGTTTATGGACCGGATGGAAAGGAGGGATAGGATGTGGACGCGACTCCTGCCCGAGCCTAAGGAGGTCGTAGCCGATAGTCTGAACTCGGTGCCATCGACGGAGCCCCCAGGTCCTCTCCCCATCATAGAGGACGTCCTCTCCTGATCCGAGGGAGATGTTTCACGCCGAGGAGGGCCACCCCAAGGACCTCTTCCCCTTAGAGAGGACATTCCTTCCCCACCCATGAGAGCTCCATTGCCATTGCCATCACCCTCACCTTCCGATCGTTATTCGGAGCCACCTCTGCTAGAGCTACCCGTGTTTCTAACGGGAAAGCTAATCATCGTCGAGCCACTACTTAGTTGGCTCAAGAAAGGCTTGGTCCCACCTTACTATGCATCTATGGACTCCACACTACCATTAGTGTCCGTCAACTCATTCCATACCACATTCCGGTCTTTCCACCATGTTGACATTTTTGAAGACCTTATCAAGGGATTAGATTGGCAAATGAAGTTGACGTGTATGTTGGCCTGAGGCTTCGACCAACCCCATAGTCGTAGCTTCACACATCTAGCCTTAGGGTCCATTACCTCCGTGTGCACCGTGGGTCATGTCACCACGGAGGCTCTCTTATTCCTCCCCATGTCGGTCGAGCCTAGCTTCATTCCACTTATCCCGAGGGAGGAACCATACCTTCTACACATGACTGTCGTCCCACCTATCACAATGAATGAAGGTGATCATTTACACCTTCAAGAATTTCAACCTTGGGACCGTGTCATGAGGGAACCCATATCGAGGGGTCACACATTCTTTGATCCCTCCGATCCCTTCCTTAGTCAGCCTCGTGACCCACAACCACCATTCCACCTTGTTAGGGAAGTCCCCTATCACACCCCTACCCCATGGGCCAGTCCACCTACACTCCGCAAGGAGCTCGTTCATTGGGGTACGGAAGGAATTGACTTCGGCTCTCCTAGCCCCCCAAACCTTCCAAATCCAAAGGGCCGCCAGTATATGAATGGTGCATGTTAGGATGTCTAGGATCCCATTCCACCAATATTTGGTTGCGTCGTGCATATGCATGGCACACATTCGGATGTCCTGATCCACCCTTGCATATGTATGGGTCGGTCTAATAGTAGGTTTATCTAGGGTCATGTGTGAGTCCATATTTTCTTTCTTTGTCCAGCTTGTCAAGAGTCTATACAAACATGTGTTGAGCATATTAGGAGTCGCGTAGTCGGTCTCGTGTCAGCTCGCGATGTCAGTTCCTCTCGAGTGTGAGGCAAGTCGGGTCTAATGCGTACGTTGTGGACTTGTCTAATGAATAGGGGATCAGCTCTACCATTCTATGTCTCGGATCCAGTCACATAAAGGGACCCAGCGGTGATTCCTAGTGAGTCATTGAGCCGTCTCCTTCCTTCGAGAGTGACCCTACCCCGGAGTGTCCACCACTAGCCTCATTCCCACAGCAGCATGTGCATATCGAATATATACAGGATGAGCAGGTGACGATTACTTGGAGTGGAGCGTACTCCACGCTACCTGGTCGGTGACAGATCCGCATGAGCCATATGAGCAGCTACACCCGAGTTCTTCCCACCCGGGGAGAATTGATGTGAATCAACATCGGGCACTAACATTTTATTTTGCATTTGTGTCCTTTTTTTTGCATTTATATCCTTGGCTAATTGGGTTTGCAATTGTACGGCAATTATAAGCCAATATGTTAGTCATTCAAAATCTTTGTGTTTCTTTGCAAAAAAGTCCTTTGGGTTTCTATGTAAAATGTCAGAAGGTCCATCAGGGTCCCCCACCCTTTTTCCCATTGGTCCACCTAGGATCATGGGCCATGTGGGGCTTGTTCAAAGTCCAAGATTGGACTTGGACCAAGGATACAAAAGAAGAAAATTCAAATTTAGCCTCTCCCTTGGTCCAAGGGGCGCCGCCCCTATATAATATTTTAATTTGGTCATTTTGACCACATGGGGGATTAATTATCCCATCCCTTATTTGCCCCTCCCTAACCCTAGATCTGAGGGTAGTCTAGGACTTTTTTCTTGTATTATAAAACCCTTGTATTTTATGAATTCCATAGCAATTAATGAAGAAAAAATCCCGATTTTTGCTCATGTTGGCCTAAGGGCACCCCCTCTCTCTCTTCCCCCTTGGAGCTGTGAGAGCTCTGATCTTCAGAGGTGTGAAGCCTCTCAATCACCCCCTCTCTGAGTGAGAAACTCAGCACCACCGCGGCCGCCGCCACCATCGAGCCGCCGTCGCACCACCACCGGCAGTTTGTCGGAAGTCTGTCCACCCATGGACATCAATCTATTGCCTGATTTTTATCTCCCAATCAGGAGATCTGATCAAGCCCAAATTTTGAGGGTGAGTTCCTCATCAAATCTCCTCTCTCCAAAAAAAATTTCAGGTTATTCCTCCACAGTTTGCCCCCCGTTCCACCATATTCTTCCATGGTCTACACAATCTGTCCCTGTGCAGATTTATGTTCCAACGGCCCAATTCTTCTATGTTTTGACCCCCTTCCCTATTTCAAATCAATCTAAAATTTGGACTGGGATTTCGGTCCACCAAATCCCTCTTCCAAAATGTTTTTTTAAGATTTTATGAATTTGTTTACCCATCCAAAAAACCACTGCAAAATCCGAAATTTGTTCTGTCACCTGCAGTCTAGATCCGACCACCCCCTTGTATAAAATCCATTCTCCCTGTCAAACCACCTCTGAAACTTACAAAAAAATTATCCTCGTGTTCCTTACTTTCCCTTCTATCTTCCATAAAATTTTCAAGTCCAAATTACACCATTTGATCTTCAGTCAACCCACATTTTCAGGCAAATCCCAATTTGCCTAGTATTTCCTGAGTCTGTTTGTCCGTCAGTTACAAAATCCACCAAGGAAACTACAGAGATAGGAAAATTCCTATAACACCAGGCGGTTGTAGATCGCCAAGTTAGATTCGCAACGGCACTGGTTTCGCATCGATCTGACGTCCATGCTGATCACAGGAATGTTTCTCGCCAAGTCGCACAGTGCTGAAACAGCAGAACCAATTCGGGACAGCAAGCTGGCGCCCGAGTAGTAGCGCGTCAGAACCGTCGGAGCTGCCCAAGAAGCCGCCCGTCAACCCAAGTGCGATACTCCCGGGTCCCACATGTAGCACTTTACCTCCCTGCGTGGAGTGGGCATAGAAATTCACTACTTTAATTAATTACATTTACTGTATCGAGAGTTACGATCTTGGCCGGGGTCGTCTTCCCAACTCCCGGAGCGTGGAGGTACATTTTCGCTCTTTCGTTGATACATTTGCTTATCTTGTATATTTTTGAATGCCGCTGCATGAGCGATTGTTAGGATATTAGCTCGTTCAAATTTCATCGTCGCTGCGAGCGAGTGAGTGGAACCCGTCCCGTGAGTCGATCCGAGCACGCAGAAAAGCCAATACCCGAGACTCATTGCCGGTTCCTCAACTGCGCAGATCCATGCATTTCCCTCACTTAGGGACGTCAGTGAGGTAGAGTCGTAGGTTCGCGTCTTATCCCGCATCAAATTTGTATCTGAACTAATTCGAGACTAGGGTAATCGATCCAAGGTGTCACATTGCATTCCTATACCCGGTATATCAAAAGGTGTTACCGGAATGATAGGTTACGCCTATCGGGAAGGTAACACACTTGCATGAGTGCGATCTTCGGATCAAACCTTCGCCACGTACCGAATACTGGTTGAGTCTAGGTTTGTAGTCGACTCTGCATTCCAACTTGGCATTGTTGTTTAGGGTCATGTCTAGTGTCTTGTCACCAAGTGTCGGCATGGCCATCCTATAGGTGCCCTGTGTCCCATGGATCCCCAAAAGCCCACGTCATATGAATGGTGGCGACACAACCCAATCCTACCACCTCCGTAGGCCCGAAGCACTGGACCTATATTGCTCCAAAGTCCCGAGCGACTACCTAGAGTGGGAAGCCGCTATGGACAACTACTTTGAGTGTTACATTATGTCCGATGCCATGGAAGTTGATTTTGCCAAAAGGTGACTTTTTTATGAAGCCACCGACAAATGGAGAGACATTGAATGCTTGAGAGAAGTTAGGAGGCAATGGCCTATAGAGTCATGGCGTGAGATGAAGGGTGAGCTTAGAAGGGTCTACCTACCCGGCCCAGTCATCTCCAACCGACCCCACCGAGTCACCTCCAACCAAGTGGGTCATAGTCTGGTCACCTTCAACCAACCCCACCCCGTCACCTCCAACCAAGTGGGTCATAGTCGGAGTCAAAGAGCCCCGCATGTAGATGATCCTAAGCTCAAGATTAGGCCAATTGAACATGAGCAAACCCACCATGATGCCCCTAGTCCAAGCCGCACCTTAGACGATCTCTTGCAAATGTTTATGGACCGGATGGATAGGAGGGATAGGATGTAGATGCGACTCCTGCCCGAGCCTAAGGAGGTCATAGCCGGTAGTCTGAACCCGATGCCATCGACAGAGTCCCTAGGTCCTCTCCCCATCATAGAAGACGTCTTCTCCGCATCCGAGGGCGATGTTTCAGGTCGAGGAGGGCCACCCCAAGGACCTCTTCCCCTTAGGGAGGACATTCCTTCTCCGCCCTTGAGAGCTCCATTGCCATCACCCTCACCTTTCGATCATTATTCAGAGCCACCTTAGCCAGAGCTACCCGTGTTTCTAACAGGAAAGCAAATCATCGCCGAGCCACTGCTTAGTTACCTCAGGAAAGGCTTGGTCCCACCTTGCTATCCATCCATAGACCCTACACTACCATTAGTGTCCGTCAACTCATTCCATACCACATTCCGGTCTTTCAACCATGTTGGCATTTTTGAAAACCTTATCAAGGGATTAGACTGGCAAATGAAGTTGACGTGTATGTTGGCCTGAGGCTTCGACCAACCCCATAGTCGTAGCTTCACACATCCAGCCTTGAGGTCCATTACCTCTGTGTGCACTGTGGGTCATGTCACCACGGAGGTTCTCTTATTCCTCCCCATGTCTTCCGAGCCTAGCTTCATTCCACTTATCCTGAGGGAGGAACCATACCTTCTACACATGACCGTCATCCCACCTACCACAATGAATGAAGGTGATCATTTACACCTTCAAGAATTTCATCCTTGGGACCGTGTCATGAGGGAACCCATATCGAGGGGTCACACATTTTCTGATCCCTTTGATCCCTTCCTTAGTGAGCCTCGTGACCCAAAACCACCATTCCACTTTGTTAGGGAAGTCCCCTATCACACCCCAACCCCACGAACCAGTCCACCTACACTCCGCAAGGAGCCCGTTCATTGGGGTACGGAAGGAATTGACTTTGGCTCTCCTAACCCACCCAAACCTTCCAAATCCAAAGGGCCGCCAGTATATGAATGGTGCATGTTAGGATGTCTAGGATCCCATTCCACCAATATTAGGTTGCGTCGTGCGTATGCATGGCACAAATTCGGATGTCCTGTTCCACCCTTGCATATGTATGGGTCGGTCTAACAGTAGGTTTGTCTAGGGTCATGTGTGAGTTCGTGTTTTCTTTATTTGTCCAGTTTGTCAAGGGTCTATACATACATGTGTCAAGCATATTAGGAATCGCATAGTTGGTCTCGTGTCAGCTCGTGATGTCAGTCCCTCTCGAGTGTGAGGCAAGTCGGATCTAATGCGTACGTTGTGGACTTGTCTAACGAATAGGGGATCAGCTCTACCATTCTATGTCTCGGATCCAGTCACATAAAGGGACCCAGTGGTGATTCCTAGTGAGTCATTGAACTGTCTCCTTCCTTTGAGAGTGACCCTTCCCCGGAGTGTCCACCACTAGTCCCATTCCCACAGCAGCATGTGCATATCGAATATATACGGGATGACCAGGTGACGATTACTTGGAGTGGAGCATACTCTGCACTACCTGGTCGGTGATAGATCCGTAGGAGCCATACGAGCAGCTACACCCCTTACTCGACGGGGTTGAGTTCTTCCCACCTGGGGAGAATTGATGGGAATCAACACCGGGCACTAATATTTTGTTTTACATTTGTGCCCTTTTGTTTGTATTTATATCCTTGGCTAATTGGGTTTGCAATTGTATGGCAATTATAAGCCAATATGTTAGTCATTAGAAATCTTTGGGTTTCTTTGCAAAAAGGCCTTTGAGTTTCTATGTAAAATGCCAGTAGGTCCAGCAGGGTCCCCCACCCTCTTTTCTATTGGTCAACCTAGAATCATGGGCCATGCGGGGCTTGTTCAAAGTCCAACATTGGACTTCGACCAAGGAGACAAAAAAAGAAAATTCAAATGTCACCTCTCCCTTGGTCCAAGGGGCGCCCCCCTATATATTATTTTAATTTGGTCATTTTGACCACATGGGGGATCAATTATCCCATCCCTTATTTTCCCCTCCCTAACTCTAGATCTGAGAGTAGTTTAAGACTTTTTTCTTGTATTATAAAACCCTTGTATTTTGTGAATTCCATAGCAATTAATGATGAAAAAAATCCCATTTTTTGCTCATGGAGGCCTAAGGGCGCCCCCCTCTCTCTCTTCCCTCTTGGAGCTGTGAGAGTCTGATCTTCAGAGGTGTGAAGCCTCTCAATCACCCCCTCTCTGAGTGAGAAGCTCAGCACCGCCGCCGCCATCGAGCCACTATCGCACCACCACCGCCAGTTCGTCGGAAGTCTGTCCACCCCTGGACAGCAAGCTATTGCCCTATTTTTATCTCCCAATCAAGAGATTTGATCGAGCCCAAATTTTAAGGGTGAGTTCCTCACGAAATCTCCTCTCTCCAAAAAAATTTCCAGGTTATTCCTCCATCGTTTACCCCCCGTTCCACCATATTCTTCCCCGGTCTACACAATCTGTCCCATTGTAGATTCGTGTTCCAGCTGCCCAATTCTTCTTCGTTTTGACCCCCTACCCTATTTCAGATCGATTTGAAATTTGGATTGGAATTTCTGTCCACCAAAGCCCTCATCTAAATTATTTTTTATGAATTTGTTTACCCATCCAAAAAACCACTATAAAATCCAAAATATGTTCTGTCCCCTACAGTCCAGATCCGACCACCCCCTTGTATAAAACCCATTCCCCTGTCAAACCACCTCTGAAAATTATAAAAAAATTATCCCCGTGTTCCTTACTTTCCCCTCCAACCGACCCCACCCAGTCACCTCCAACCAAGTGGGTCATAGTCAGGTCACCTCCAACCGACCCCACCCAGTCACCTCCAACCAAGTGGGTCATAGTCAGAGTCTAAGAGCCCCGCATGTAGAGGAGCCTAAGCCCAAGATTAGGCCAATTGAACATGAGCAAACCCAACATGATGCCCCTAGTCCAAACCGCACCTTAGACGATCTCTTGTAAATGTTTATGGACCGGATGGATAGGAGGGATAGGATGTGGACGCGACTCCTGCCCGAGCCTAAGGAGGTCGTAGCCGGTAGTCTGAACCCGATGCCATCGACGGACTCCCCAAGTCCTCTACCCATCATAGAGGACATCTTCTCCCCATCCGAGGGAGATGTTTCACGCTGAGGAGGGCCACTCCAAGGACCTCTTCCTCTCAGGGAGGACATTCCTTCCCCACCCATGAGAGCTCCATTGCCATTACCCTCACCTTCCGATCGTTATTCGGAGCCACCTCAGCCAGAGCTATCCGTGTTTCTAACGGGAAAGCTAATCATCGCCCAGCCACTACTTAGCTCAAGAAAGGCTTGGTCCCACCTTGCTATCCATCCATGAACCCTACACTACCATTAGTGTCCGTCAACTCATTCCATACCACATTCCGGTCTTTCCACCATGTTGACATTTTCGAAGACCTTATCAAGGGATTAGACTGGCAAATGAAGTTGACTTGTATGTTGGCCCGAGGCTTCGATCAACCCCATAGTCGTAGCTTCACACATCCAGCCTTAGGGTCCATTACCTCCGTGTGCACCGTGGGTCATGTCACCACGGAGGTTCCCTTATTCCTCTCCATGCCGGCCTAGCCTAGCTTCATTCCACTTATCCCGAGGGAGGAACCATACCTTCTACACATGACCGTCATCCCACCTACCACAATGAATGAAGGTGATCATTTACACCTTCAAGAATTTCAACCTTGGGACCATGTCATAAGGGAACCCATATCAAGTTGTCACACATTCTTTGATCCCTTCCATAGTGAGCCTCGTGACCCACAACCACCATTCCACTTTGTTAGGGAAGTCCCCTATCACACCCCAACCCCACGGGCCAGTCCACCTACACTCTGCAAGGAGCCCGTTTATTAGGGTAGGAAGGAATTGACTTCGGCTCTCCTAGCCCACCCAAACCTTCCAAATCCAAAGGGCCGCCAGTATATGAATGGTGCATGTTAGGATGTCTAGGATCCCATTCCACCAATATTTGGTTGCGTCGTGCGTATGCATGGCACACATTCGAATGTCCTGGTCCACCCTTGCATATGTACGGGTCGGTCTAACAGTAGGTTTGTCTAGGGTCATGTGTGAGTTCGTGTTTTCTTTATTTGTCCAGTTTGTCAAGGGTCTATACATACATGTGTCGAGCATATTAGGAGTCACATAGTCAGTCTCATGTCAGCTCGTGATGCCAGTCCCTCTCGAGTGTGAGGCAAGTCGGGTCTTATGCGTACGTTGTGGACGTGTCTAACGAATAGAGGATCAGCTCTGCCATTCTATGTCTCGGATCCAGTCACATAAAGGGACCCAGCGGTGTTTCCTAGTGAGTCATTGAGCCGTCTCCTTCCTTTGAGAGTGACCCCACCCCGGAGTATCCACCACTAGTCTCATTCTCACAGTAGCATGTGCATATCGAATATATACGGGATGGGCAGGTGACGATTACTTGGAGTGGAGCGTACTCTGCGCTACATGGTCGGTGATAGATCCGCAGGAGCCATACGAGCAGCTACACCCCTTACTCGACGGGGTTGAGTTCTTCCCACCCGGGGAGAATTGATGGAAATCAACACCGGGCACTAACATTTTGTTTTACATTTGTGTCCTTTTATTTGCATTTATATCCTTGGCTAATTGGGTTTGCAATTGTGTGGCAATTATAAGCCAATATGTTAGTCATTAGAAATCTTTGGGTTTCTTTGCAAAAAGGCTTTTGGGTTTCTATGTAAAATGCCAGTAGGTCCAGCAGGGTCCCCCACCCTCTTTCTCATTGGTCCACCTAGGATCATGGGCCATGTAGGGCGTGTTCAACATCAAAGATTGGACTTGGACCAAGCAGACAAAAGAAGAAAATTCAAATTTCACCTCTCCCTTGGTCCAAGGGGCGCCCCCCTATATATTATTTTAATTTGGTCATTTTGACCACATGGGAGATTAATTATCCCATCCCTTATTTGCCCCTCCCTAACCCTAGATCTGAGGGTAGTTTAAGACTTTTTCCTTGTATTATAAAACCCTTGTATTTTGTGAATTCCATAGCAATTAATTAAGAAAAAATCCCATTTTTTGCTCGTGGAGGCCTAAGGGCGCCCCCCTCTCTCTCTTCCCCCTTTGAGCTGTGAGAGCTCTGATCTTCAGAGGTGTGAAGCCTATCAATCACCCCCTCTCTGAGTGAGAAGCTCAGCACCGCCGCCGCCGCCATCGAGCCGCCGTCGCACCACCACCACCACTTCGTCGGAAGTCTGTCCACCCATGGACATCAATGTATTGCCTGATTTTTATCTCTCAATCTGGAGATCTGATCTAGCCCAAAATTTGAGGGTGAGTTCCTCACGAAATCCCCTCTCTCCAAAAATATTTTCAGGTTATTCCTCCGTCGTTTGCCCCCGTTCCACCATATTCTTCCCTGGTCTACACAATCTGTCCATGTGCAGATTTGTGTTCCAGCAGTCTAATTCTTCTTCGTTTTGACCCCCTTCCCTATTTCAGATCGATCTGAAATTTGGACTGGGATTTCTGTCCACCAAATCCCTCTTCAATTTTTTATAATGATTTTATGAATTTGTTTACCCATCTAAAAACCACTGCAAAATTCGAAATTTGTTTTGTCCCCTATAATCCAAATATGACCACCCCCTGGTATAAAATCCATTCCCCTGTCAAACCACCTTAAAAAATTACAAAAAATTATCCTCATGTTCCTTACTTTCCCCTCTATCTTCCATAAAAATTTCAAGTCCAAATTACACCGTTTGATCTTCAGTCAACCCACGTTTTCAGGTAAATCCCAATCTGCCCATTATTTCCTGAGTCTGTCAGTCCGTCGGTTACGAAATCTACCATGGAAACTACAGAGACAAAAAAATTCCTGTAACACTAGGTGGTTGTAGATCGCCAAGTTATCTATGTAACGACGCTACTTTCGCGTCGATCCGACGTCCGTGCTGATCGCAGGAATTTTTCTCACCGAGTAGCGCAGTGCTGAAACCACAGAACCTATTCGGGACAGCAAGCTGTCGCCCGAGTAGCAGCGCGTCGGAACCGTCGGGGCTGCCCAAGAAGCCTCCCGTCAACCCAAGTGTAATACTCTTAAGTCCCACGTGTAGCCCTTTACCTCCCTGCGTGGAGTGGGCATAGAAATTCACTTTTGTAATTAATTACATTTACTGTACCGGGAGTTACGATCTTAGCCGGGGTCGTCTTCCCCACGCTTGGAGCGTGGAGGTACGTTTTCGCTCCTTCGTTGATGCATTTGCTTATCTTGTATATTTTTGAATGCCACTACATGAGCAATTTTTGGGATATTAACTCGTTCAAATTTCATTGCCGCTACGAGTGAGTGAGTGGAACCCGTCCCGTGACTCGATCCGAGCACGCGGAAAAGCCGATACCCGAGACTCATTGCCGGTTCCTCAACCGTGCAGATCCATGCGTTTCCCTCACTTAGGGACGTCCGCGAGCTAGAGTCCCAGGTTCACGTCCTGTCCCGCATCATGTTCTCCTACCACCGCACCTTAAAAACACTACCTCTACACCACCCGCGCCCATTGTTCTCCATAAACCCCTCATCCTTCCACACGCCTCCCCCATTGTTCCACCTATCCTTGTTTCCCCGCAAGTGCCCATGCCTCCTGTCATCGTCGCACCACCTTCCAATCCTTCACCAGTCATCCTTACACCTAGACCTATCGACACCACCACTACTCCTATTTAACCCATTATCTTCACTACGCCTACCTCTACACCGCTCATCCATCCCCTCGGGCCCATAATTAAAGCCGTCCACCATGCGCCATCTAATTCCGTGCGAGCCCAAAACCATGCCCTATGGAGCGGGCATTTGTCCCATCGGAACTATCCTGCCACTGGTGCATCCGCACCCAATCACCAACCCTCGCAACAGGCTGCTGATCAGGAGGAGATAGACCCGCTGCCGGGTACTCAGTATGACCTGTTACATCATTTAGATTGGTTGCCCGCCAAGATTTCAGTTATCTAGTTAATTAAGCGGTCTAAGCTCCACCAAGATGCGCTGCGTGATTTTCTGCAAAAAGTTATGGTTAGTGAAGATATGGCAGTGGACAGTTTACCAACCGCTCTGGCTACAATCTCCAAGGGGTCGGCTATCACATTCTCAGAGGCCGAGCTAGCACCACCTGAGGCTCGTCAAATGCCACTATGCATTTCTATCATTTTGAACCAAGTAAGCATAGATGCGGCATTGTTAGATACCAGGGCTTCTATCAACGTCTATCCTCTTAGTAGTTTAAGATCTTGTAATATTTCAAAAGAGTCATTAAGACCTACCCCAACTACTATTGCAGCATATGACAATTCAAGAAGGCCATGCCACGACGTAGTCACAATTCAAGCTGAACTTGGGCCTCTTACAATGGCCGTTGAATTTTATGTGCTTGACATTGACCCCATGTTTAAAGCTATTTTGGGTCGACCGTGGACTAATAACCTCAATGATGTACCCTCCACTGCTCATCAATGCCTCAAATTCCCTTTCCAAGAGAGGGTGGTCAAGGTCAAAAGTATTTCCACAATCCAATCAGTCGAAGCTCTTTCAGACAAAATATTGCCAACACTATGGCCCAGCAATCGGCCCGTTATTTTAGTTTTAGACCTGGATTTTTCATGGGCCTATGTGCCACACAAGCCCACCACTGTGCCAGTAAACGTCAAAGTGAAGCCCCAGATACAAGATTCTATGGGTTGGAACATGATATTAAAGTTGGGATATCAGCTAGGGAGAGGCCTCGGTGCACAGTTACAGGGGCAGACCAAGCCGGTCCCCAAGGGTAGGAAAATGAACAGGACGGTCCTTGGTTACCGAGAATCCTCATTATCAGTTCTAGGTGACTCAGGACCGTTAACTTGGGACTACCGTCAACACTTTATCAAGGGCCCTCTCCAGCCAGGTACATTGAAAGCGCTCCCCAAACAGCTCAAGCAAGAAGACACAGCTTGTACAGTCAATGACCCTCCATTGCTGCCTAAGGGGCTCGTTGATGATATGATGAATGTTAATCAAGCATTTGCAAGGTTGTTCTATGAAGAAGACTACCAGAGGAATCAGGAGGTGCGGCTTGTGCCGTATGTGCCAAAAGAGCCAGCTTATCATCCGCGGGAAAGAGGGAGCCCACCCGTCATTTGCACTTGGTTTTCTTCCCGCTTGTTCTCTTTCTTTCAAGATCTGGATTTCATATCCCAATCACCTCCTGTCATGATTGATCCTTTGCGGCTAGAAATACTGACTGAATTCTTGATTGTGACTTGTCCATGTGGGCGCTGCCCACCAATTGATCTTTCGAGTTTTTGGTTTTCCTCTTCTGATCCTTTCTTTAACATCCTCTGTCCATCCATCTACCCTCTCGTGCTTCCTCCTCCTCCTCCCCTCTCCTCTTCATCATGTTGCATGCTCTCCACTAATCTCCAAGAAGAAGAAAAAACACCCATTTGAAAATAGAGATTTCAGTGGAGGATTACACTGTGTTCCATCCGTCTTCCTTCCAGGGGCATGAGGCCCCTGCTTCCCTTCCATTAGGCTTCCTTTCTCCTAGGATAGGTTTAGTGTCTGTCGAGTCTAGGGAAGTTGGGTCTGTTAAGTCTAGAGAAGTAGGGTCATGTTCTAGTGCATCCAACCCTTCCTCCGCGTCTGAGTCACGCCCGCCGACATGCCAGTCCAAGTCCATTCCTGATAGGTTCTAGTAGGATCTAGCTCAGTGATGTCAAACTCTTCTCAAGTGCCCGGAGTTTATAGCTACGGCAATTGTGTTAGAAGATGAGGAACGAGATGGAGTATGGAGCGATGATGTATTAGGTGTCTATGAAATCATGGATGAAAAAGACTAGGTCGATCTTGAGGACGGCAATGTAGATGACACTGCCGACTTGTATGCACAAGGTATAAAAAGATTCGACGAGCCATCATCAGCAGTGGATGAACCTACAAAAGAAGTTAATTTGGGAACTAACGAGGATCCCAGGCCTATCTTTATTTATGCTAATCTCCCTCCTAAAGTTGAAGAGAAGTTGATCAAGGTTTTGAGGGAGTTCAACGATTCTTTTGTCTGGTCATATGAGGACATGCCGGGTCTTGACCCCTCTTTGGTAGAACATCGACTTGTGCTTAAGCTAGGGGCAACACCCGTAAAGCAAAAGCTGAGAAGATCCCACCCCAACATGGCCTTGAGGATGAAAGAAGAGGTCGACAAATTACATAAGGCCAGGTTCATTAGAGTTGTCTTATATCCTCAGTGGGTGGCAAGTATAGTCCCTGTTATCAAGAAGGACGGAAATGTACGCATTTGTATTGATTTCAGGGATCTTAACAAAGCATGTCCCAAAGATGATTTCCCGCTACCTCATATAGATGTATTGGTGGACAACACAGTCGGGTACAAAGCTTTGTTGTTCATGGATGGTTATTCCGGTTATAACCAAATCCATCAAGCCCAAGAAGATCAAGAGAAAATCTCGTTCATCACGCCCTGGGGCACTTACTGCTACGTGGTCATGCCATTTAGTCTGAAGAATGCGGGTGCCACATACCAACGGGCAATGATGGAAATATTCCACGATATGATGCATGTCTATATGGAAGCTTACGTGGATGATATTTTGGCAAAATTAAGGTCGAAAGAGGAACACCCCGCTATTTTGGCTAAGGTGCTTCAGAGAGCAAGGGAGTATAAGCTGAAGATGAATCCCAAGAAATGCGTATTTAGGGTGTCTTCATGGAAGTTGCTAGGTTTCATAGTTAGCAAACGGGGGATCCAAATTGATCCTAATAAAGCTAAAGCCGTCATGGATATGCCACCACCTAAGAACATCATGGAACTTTGAGGATTGATTGGACGCTTGTAGTTTATTAGAAGATTTATATCTCAACATTCTCAGAGGTGCCGCCCATTTTATGAACTGCTAAAGGCGGGGGTCAAATTTGAGTGGAATGAAGATTGTCAAAAGGCCTATGAGGATTTGAAAGCTTATTTGTCCAATCCCCCGATTTTGCAGCCTCCTGTCCCTGGGAAACCCCTAATCCTGTATATTTCTGTCATTAAGGACTCCTTCGGAGCTATCCCGGCATAAGTAGATGACGAAGGCAAAGAGCGGGCAGCTTATTACCTCTCTAGGTTGTTTAACCCGACAGAGGCCAAGTATACTGCCATGGAGAAAACCTGTGCCGCATTAGTTTGGGTAGCTCAGAAGCTGAAGCACTATTTCTTAGCCCACCAGGTTAAGTTGATCTCTAGAATGGACCCAATTCGCTATCTCTTAGAAAAACCTCTCCTTTCTAGCAGGTTAGCTCGGTGGCAGAGCTTCCTCTCTCAGTTTGATATCACATTCGTTATCCAGAAGGTAATCAAAGGATATGCCATTACTGAGCATCTAGCCCATCTTCCTATTCCTTACACCGACTCTATTTTGGATGAGTTCCCTAATGAGCATCTTGTTGTTCTTACCCACCATCCCTTCTGGTCTCTGCACTTTGATGGTGCACTCAACTCTCAAGGCCGAGAGATAGGTGATGTTCTCCTCACTCTGGAAGGGGTGACAATTCCCTTGGCATATCAGCTTCGCTTTCCTGCTACCAACAACATTACTGAGTACGAAGCTCTCCTAGCCGGATTGAAGCACGCCTATCTCTTGGGCGCGTGCTATTTGAATATTATGGGAGACTCTTAGCTTGTCCTGCACCAAGTTCTGTCCACTTATCGCACCCGTGACCTAAAGCTCAAGCCATATCAAGATTTGGTCACTCTCTTGGCTAGGCAATTCCACAAATTGATATACACCCATACTCCTTGGTCTCAGAGAATCCTCATCGATGTGCTGGCGTCTCTCGCTTCCTCCTTATCTTTCCCTCTCAGTCGGAACACTGAGACCATCATCGTCCAAAAATTGGACGCCCCCTCTCTTCAAGATCCTTGGTATGACAACCTTAGGAAAACTTTAGAGGCGAGGGCTCAGAAGGAAGATTTGAAGGAAGTGTCTTTGATAGAGTTAGAAGAGATCTTGGAGGAAGAAGAATTGCCATGGAACCATAAAATCGAGCTGTATTGCAGGGATGGATCATTCCCAAAAGGGGCAAGTGCTGAACAGCGTAAGGCTATTAGAAGAGCCACTTCAAGGTACACTATCGTAGCTGGAGAATTGTACGGGTGCGCTCTCAATGGGATGCTCATGAGGTGTCTAGATGACGATGAAGCACGGAAGGTGGCCGAAGCAACCCATTCAGGCGAGTGTGGAGGTCATGTCAATGGCCAGGCTCTAGCGAATAAAATTCTTAGGTAGGGTTACTATTGGCGCACTCTAGAGGAAGATTGCTCCCTCAATGTCCGGAGGTGTCTTAAATGCCAACTCCATGTCGATAAATTAATGCTCCTACTTTGTCTCTTCACCCTCTCTCTGTCCCTTGGCCATTCTCTATGTGGGCTTTCAACATTGTAGGTCCGCTAGGTGATCCAAATTCCCAGACTAAGTAAAAATCCTTTATCCTCACCGCCACTGAGTACTTCACCAAATGGGCAGAAGCAGAAGTGTACGCAGAGATCAAAGCAACCACGGTGTGCCGCTTCATCCTAAAGAACATCATCTCGCGGTTCGGAGTGTCAAGTAGCATAGTCACCGAAAATGGACCCTAGTTCGTCTCACATAAGCTTCAGGACTTCTATAAGAAGTTCAATATTACATTACATCATTCATCTCCATATTACCCTCAAGACAATGGTCAAGCTGAGGCCACTAATAAAATCCTTCTTAAAATCATAAAGAAGACATGTGAATCTCACAAATTTGTTGATTGGCCTTAACGATTGGTGGAAGCTCTATGGGCTTACCGTACCTCCGTCCGTACTCCCACGGTGCAAACCCCCTTTGCTCTTACTTACGGGATGGAGGCGGTGCTCCCATATGAGATCTTGATCCCTTCCCTAAGGGTACAGCTTGATAAAGAACTTAATCTTAATGAACGTCAAGAGGCGTTACTCGTCCAGTTGGAGCTCTTAGATGAAAAGAGGCTAAATGCGACCGATCACGTGTCTGTTTATCAAAAGAGAGTTTCACGTTATTTTCAAAAGAAGGTAATTGAGCGTAAATTTCAAATAGGTGATATGGTTTTGAAACGTAAGTTCATTAGATCTGGAGGTCCTAGGTCTAAATTACAACCTAACTGGGAAGGGTCGTTTATCATTAAAGAGGCTTATCCGGGGAACACATATCGTTTAGTCAACGCAGAAGGTGAGGAGCTGTCTCATGCTTACAATGGGTTGTATCTTAAGCATTTTTCCCTTAGAGTCAGGTTAATAAAGGCCTGGTAGCGAGGTGTTCCTTTACTCAATCGCGAAGGACGATTCCGAGCTTGGCACTCACACACTTCACGGCATCCCTAGTCGGGTTTCCCCATTTTTGTGTAACACCGTTTCTCGTCTGGCCATGCTTGGGGGAAGTGAAAGTCCCTATCCGTTTCTCTCTTCGGCTGAATCTAGGCGCAAGAGGTGAATAAGGGGGCGATGACTGATCTAGGCACCCCAATGAAAGGAGGTCTCAAATACGGGCAGTCTATTATGACCTAACTCCACAAGAAAATCAACAACAAAGGAACCAAAGAAAAATAAAAGAAGACGGACAAGAATCAAAGCCAAAAGCTCATTCAAAAGCTCAAAGCCCAAAAGCCCAAATACTCAAGAGTATGAAACTGGGCATGGCAAAAGTGGTAGTACAATTTTCCCGCGGGACGTTATGAGCCCGATCGTATGCGTGCCTAAAATGGATAAAGGTTCGATGATGGACACAAAGCCCCTGCGCAATAGACTGAATCTCTAAAAGGGTTGTCATGAGAAGGATTCAAGCCCTAAAAATCTCTATACCTGGCCTAGGCTTACCTCTCGAATTCCTTTTTCCTTTTTAGGACTAGGCCGTACCTTGGGTATGGCCTCGGTAGAAGCACTGTCGTACAGATTGGCCCTCGACCGGGGATTGTCACCTTAAAAGCACGCCAACCTCAGGAGATTCCTAGTGGGATAGGTAGGGCTCTTATCGCCGGGATGAAGTTGGCCTAAAAAAAATAAAAAATAAAAAAATTAGATATTTCAAAAACCAACAAAAATCAGATATTTTCAAAAATTCAACAAAAAAACCATCATCCTTTGCATAACATGCATTGCATTTATACATTTCATTACATCACGATTATTTAATAAGGCTCCACCCCTTGACCAAATATCAAGGATTTGTCATTCTCTAACTTGCTGCGGGCAAGGGGTTCAGCCTAAGAACGGATCTGACTTGTTTTCTTGTTTAAGTGTGTGCAGGCACTGGTTCCGCTGCCCAGGTTTCAAGACTCTCAGGTTTCCCTGTTCTTTGTCCTTTACTGTCTTTTGTTAGACCGTTAATCCTTCCTAAGCGGTCATGCGGAGACCGTTTTTCCTCACCCGAGAATCAAAACTCTCAGGTTTCTCTGTTTCTCATCCTTTGCAGTCCTTTGGTAGACCGTTAGGATTTTCCAAGCGGTCAAGTGGCGACCGCATGACACACCTGAGAGCCAGAAAATACACAATTTTCTTGTGCTCTTTCCACTTGCGGTCTATCGCCAGACCGTTAGGAGGGCCTAGCGGTCCTTTGATCGACCATTTTCCAAACAGAGGATCTTGTTCTATCTAAACCATCAAGCTAAGGGGCAATCTCACTGCAAATCTTTCAAGTCCAATATTGCATTTCATTCATTTAAGGTTCACAATACATCATTCTTTCCATAATTTAAAATACATGATCAATGCAAGCTCAAATTACATTCAATTTCGCATATGCGCGAGGCCGGATCTTGTGCAATGCCTTCACGTAAGCTCGGCACTCCTCCTCATTCTCTGTCACTTCCGCCTATAAGGTACGGATTCAGCTAATCTGCCACATGGTCAGAGCACTCCGGACCGCCTACTCATCCTCCTCGGTTCCAATTTTCCTAGTTTGAAGGGGTGGGAAGTTAGATATTGTTGGAACCATAGTACGGGAAAGTCTGATTTGTAAGTAGCACTGGTGGGGGTTGTAAAGCGCCAAGGTGGTGTTTCCCACTAGCTGGAGGTCCAGGCCCAGTTGCCGAGGTAATCTGAGAGTAGTGCCTTGAAGAGCCCGTGGTCGCATCATGAATTTAACAATTGGCAAGGTGCTGAGGAAAAGGTGATGCGGGACAGACACGTGACCTGGGACTGTAGCTCACGATTGTCCCTATGCGAGGGAAACGCTGGACCATGCGCGGTTGAGAAACCGGCAGTGAGTCTCGGGTATCAGCTTTTCCGCGTTAACTCGGATCGAGTCACGGGACGGGTCACTCTCGCTCTCTCGCAGCGGTGATAAAAATAGATATCGAGCTAGTTACCTATCACATGCAGCGGCATATACGAATAACTACGAATAAAGCAAATGTCGAGTAAGAGAGCAAACACGATACCTCCACGCTCCGGGCGTGGGGAAGATGACCCCGGCCAGTAACGGTAACTCCCGGTACAATGGTAAAAACTTAATTACAACAGTGAATTTTATTGCCCACTCCACACAGGGAGGTAAAGGGCTACAAGTGGGCCCGGGAGGACCGTTCTTGGGTTGACGGGCATCAATCTGGAGGTGCGTTCGGAGCGAACTCGGCCTGCTGGTCTGACTCAGTGCTGCGCCAACTCGGTAGTGCGCCTACTCGGTTGTGACTCGCTAGACAGTAAACCTTGGCCTTCAAAGGAACGTCACCTTCCTGAGATCTTATGGAGGCGCTGCTTGGCTGGAACGTGGGCATGACGTCTCTGGTCGACTCCCTGATGTGGCGGTTCTAGAAGTTGACTTTTGGTATTTTTGCACGAATTATCCACAGACTGATTTTTCTGATCTGCACAGGGAGCAGAATTGCGCGCCTCGGCGGCAAGAATTAATTCTCTCAGATCCAGAATCAGATCGAGACAAGAGTAGTGGCGTTGGAAAGAGGACTCCCAGATCTACCACATATAATGTTTGTGGGTTGATCCAAAGAAGGGATGTGAAATGGGAGGCTCTGCAAGACTAAGTTTTTTTGTGGATCTATAGATAGACACTCAGGATAGAAGGGGATCTTCCTGCAACTAACCTTTTACCGAGGGGTAAATGATTTTTTTAGGGACTAACAAAATTATGGGAGGTATGGGGCAGCGTGAGGAACACAGAAGAAGTTTTTTGGAATTTCTTAAAATTGTTAAGGGGGTGGAAAAAATACGAATAGGTGACACTGTCCTGTAGAGCTGCAAAATGGCAGATTACTGAGGGGAAGAATAAAAATATGGGAAAAATATCAAACTAAGGCCAAATGTCACAAAATTTGAACTGGAGATTAGGGGAGACAGGGAGAACAAAGCCTCAAAATTATGGATTGAACAGATAACAAAAAAATAAAATTTCAGAGATGAGGTTCTATCCTGATTTGGATAGAACTCCGACGATGGCGGTGGCGGCGCGATGGCGGCACGAACGGAAGGCGGCGGCCAGAAGTCGCATCCAGCAGAGGTTGGAGATCTTGGAGTCACACCAAGATGAGGGATTCACACCCTAGAATGGGCAGTAATCACTGTTGCAAGGGGGAGAGGAGAGACACAAGGGGTGCCCTTGGGTTTGCCATTGGCAAAAATGCTTAATTCTTCATTAATTTTTCTAATGACACTATACATAGGCTTATATAGAGAATGGCAAGGGGTGGGGGGATGGGAATTTCATGGGAGAGGGGGGATTTTCTTCCCCATGTAGTCAAATGACCAAATTAAATGAAAAATACAACATGGGATAAACTATATTATAAGGGGGAAGCATCTTGGACTTTGCTGGGTCCAATTTTGAATTTTCTTTCACCTTGTCCCCTTGAATGGTCAAGCATCTAGAAGCCCACCTTGGACCTTTGACCAGCCCCACATGGGACCCTAAGGCTTAGGTGGACCAATGGGGAAAGAGATGGGGGCCCCTTGCTGGTCCTACTAGACTTTTACACAAAAACCCAAACAATCTTAAGGAATAACAAATTGGCTTATAAAGCCTTACAATTGCGTACATTTTTTCCCAAGCAAATAAATGCAAATAAAAGGACTCAAATGTAAAATAAAAAGTAAGTGGTCTTGCTCTGATGTCCCCATCAATTCTCCCCGGGTGGGAAGAACTTGACCCCATCGAGTAAGGGGTGCGACTGCTCGTGACGCCGGCGGATCCGTCATCATACCAGGAAGCGCGGAGTACGCTCCACTCCAAGTATTCGACACCTGCTCATCCCGTATAGATTAGATATGGACACGCTGCAGGGGAGGAGGCTTGAGGTGGACACTCCGGGGTGGGGTCACTCTCAAATGAGGGAGGCGGCTCGAAGGCTCACTAGGAATCACCGCTAGGTCCCTTTATGTGACTAGATCTGATATGTAGAGGTAGAGCCGATCCCAAAGTCCGACAAGTATCGCACTCGAAAGGGACTGACAACGCGAGCGTATAAAGGACCAACTCAACTTGATATATGCATAGACACACAAGACCCTAGACAAATCTATTGTTAGTCCAACCCATACATGTGCGGTGGCGGACAAGGACACCCGAATGTGTGCCATGCATACACTAGATGTAACCGGTGGTTGGCAGAATGGGGAACTCTGAAACATCCTAAGAGGCACCATGCATGCACATGCTCCCTAGTGGATTTGATAGGTGGAGAACCGAATTCACCTTCTTTGACAATCCTATATGATGACCATGGAACGATCCCCGGGTTGGGTGTTGGTGGACTATCCCGTGGGGAAGGGGTGTGGTAGTGGACTTCCCTAACAAGGTGTAAGGGAAATGGTGGGTCACGAGGCCCACTAGTGAAGGGGTCGAATGGGTCAAAGAATGTGTGACCCCTCAGTTCCTCCATTACATAGTCCCATGTTTGAAATTCTTTAAGGTGATGGTCACCTCCATCCATTATGGTAGATGGGACAGTGTATAGAAGATATGGCTCCTCCCTTGGGATAAAAGGAATGAAGTCGGGCTCGGCCGGTAACGGGAGCAGTAGAAGAACCTCCGTGGTGACATGACCCACGGTGCACACGGAGGTGATAGGCCCTAAGGATGGATGTGTGAAGCTACGACCGAACGAAGCCTGGGGCCAACAAGTGCGTAAATGTCAATTGCCGGTCTAACCCTTTAAGAAGGTCATCCAATGTATCCACATAGTGACTAGACCGGAAAGTGGTGTGAAATGAGTTGATTGGCACTAGAGGTAGTGTGGGGTCCATGAGTGGGAAGGGAGGTGGGACCAAGCCATTCTTGAGCCATCTAAGTAGTGGCTCGGTGATGAAAAGTGTTCCCGTTAGAAACACGGGTGGCTAGGGCTGAGGTGGCTCCAAATGAAATGGCTCGAATAAAGATGTGAGGGTGGCGGCAAAGGAGCTCTCATGGGCCAGGAAGGCATGTCCTCCCGGAGGGGAAGTGGTCCTTGGGACCCTATAGGTGGGGCCAGGTTGGGGCTACGGGCTATGGCCTCCCTAGGCTCGAGTATGGCAACCTCCTGCCTCGGAGGTGGGCAAGGGGAGACTAGAGACACAAAATAAGCGCATCTCCTATCCACCCGTTCCGAAATCATTTGCACAAGTTTGGAAATGGTATGGGTTGGAGTAGAGGTATCACGGTGGACTCACCCGTAATCAACCGACCTAGGCTTGGGTCGGGGCTCATCTAAGAGCGGGGCTCCTTGCCTCCGATTATGACCCACTTGGTTGGAAGTGAGTTGGTGGGGTCGGCTAGAGGTGTGACCCACGGGATTGGAAGTAAATGGGTGGGACGGGTTGGAAGGGGCCGGATGGGGAAGGTAGACCCTCCTAAGCTCTCTCTTCATGTCCCACCATGATTCGATGGGCCATTGCCTCCTAACCTCTCTCAAGCCTTCGATGTCTCTCCACTTTTCGGCCGCCTCATAGAGGAGCCTCTCCTTGACAAAATAGAATTGCCCGGCTTCGGACATAGTATAACAATCAAAGTATGTGTCCATGGCGGCCTCCCACTTGAGGTAGTCACCCGGATCATTGGAGCCATAAAAATTTGAGGCTTCGGGCCTACAGAAGTGGAGAGGGTGGTTGCCAAGTCCATGGGTGTGCCAACGGTCATATCGCTTGGGCGATCGAGATTCCATTGGAAATGGGGAACTACAAGACGGACATGCTGACACTTGGACAAGACACTAGACATGACTATGCAAGGTTGGAATGCACTAACTAATGCACACTAAGGACCCTAGACTTAAACCAAGATCCGGTACATGGCGGAGTCCGGGGATCCGAAGATCCTCTCACGTGAGTGAATCACCTCTCTGATAGGCGTAACCTAACAGTCGGGAGAAACCTTTTTATATACCAAACAATGGTATGCAAATGCAACGACCGACTTAGACTTAGACTCCTAGACTTAAATGACTCTTTTTTTGTATTTTTATTAAGCAATGACGAATGACTACCCTAGACTCAACCTTCTCTCTGATACCAAATTGATGCGGGACGGACACGGGACCTGGGACTATATCTCGCGATCGTCCCTATGCGAGGGAAACGCTGGACCGTGCGCGGTTGAGAAACTGATAGTGTGTCTCGGGTATCGGCTTTTCCGCGTTAACTCGGATCGAGTCACGAGACGGGTCACTCTCGCTCTCTCGCAACGGTGATAAAAATAGATATCGAGCTAGTTACCTATCACATGCAGCGGCATATATGAATAAATACGAATAAAGCAAATGCTGAGTAAGAGAGCGAACACGATACCTCCACGCTCCGGGCATGGGGAAGACGACCTCAGCCAGTTACGGTAACTCTCGGTATAATGGTAAAAACTTAATTACAACAGTGAATTTTATTGCCCACTCCACGTAGGGAGGTAAAGGGCTACAAGTGGGCCCGGGAGGACCGTTCTTGGGTTGACGGGCAGCAATCTGGAGGTGCGTTCGGAGTGAACTCAGCCTGCTGGTGCGACTCGGTACTGCGCCGACTCGGTTTTGACTCGCTAGACAACAAGCCTTGGCCTTCAAAGGAACGTCGCCTTCCTGAGATCTTCTGGAGGCGCCGCTTGGCTGGAACGTGGGCAAGACGTCCCTGGTCGACTCCTTGAAGTGGCGGTTCCAGAAGTTGACTTTTGGTATTTTTGCACGAATTATCCACGGATTGATTTTTCTGATCTACACAGGGAACAGAATTGCGCGCCTCGGCGGTAAGAATTAATTCTCTCATATCCGGAATTTGATCGAGACAAGACTGGTGGCGTTGGAAAGAGGACTCCCATATCTACCACATATAATGTTTGTGGGTCAATCCAAAGAAGTGATGTGAAATGGGAGGCTCTGCAAGACTGAGTTTTGTCTTTGGGTCTGTTGACAGACACTCAGGATAGAATGGGATCTGCCTGCAACTAACCTTTTACCGAGGTGTAAATGATTTTTTCAGGGACTAACAAGATGATGGGAGATAGGGGGAACGTGAGGAACATTGACGAATTTTTGAGAAATTTCTAAAAATTGTTAAGAGGGTGGGAAAAATACGAATAGGTGACACTATCCTGCAGAGCTGCAAAATGGCATATTACTGAGGGGAAGAACAAAAATATGGGAAAAATATCAAACTAAGGCCAAATGGCAATCAGGTTTCGGGTGGGGGTGGAGTTATCAGGGACTCTAATGGGTCAATCATCTTGGCCTTTTCCCATTTTTATGCTCAAGCTAGCAGCATGATGGCAGAAGCTAGAGCTCTAAAGGATGGTCTAAAATACCTGAGAACCACCACTTCACATCCGAGCAACATTGAATGTGATTCCCAAACTCTGGTCCAAGTTATTAATCACAAGATTCCTTGTCCCTGGGAGATACTGAAGTATGTGAGGGAAATTCGGGCCCTTCTCTCAGCTAATGATACCATCACTCATATCTTTCGTGAGGCGAATAAGGTGGCAGATTCTCTGGCCAATCTAGCTTGCACAAACAAATGTAACTTTTATTTTTCCTCCCAGCAGCAGTTTCCAAGTATTATTAGAGGCGCTGCCCGTTTGGACAAGCTAGGAATGCCTAGCATCCGCACAATGTAATTCTTTAGACTCATCTATATGAATAAAATTTCACCTCCTAGCTGTGCATTGGTCCTCTAATGCACCTAGGAAAGGTTTTTGATTTAAAAAAAGGCCAAATGGCACGAAATTTGAACTGGAGATTAGGGGAGACATGGAGAACATACCCTCAAAATTAGGGATTGAACAGACAATAATAAAAAAAAATAAAATTTTGGAGATGAGGTTCTGTCTTGATTTGGATAGAACTCTGGCGATGGCGGTGGCGGCGCGATGGCGGCACGAACGGAAGGCGGCGGCCAGAAGTCGCATCCAACAGAGGTTGGAGATCTTGGAGTCACACCAAGATGATGGCTTCATACCCTAGAATGGGCAGCAATCACTGCTGCAAGGGGGAGAGGAGAGACACAAGGGGTGCGCTTGGGCTTGCTCTTGGCAAAAATGCTTAATTCTTCACTAATTTTTCTAATGACACTATACATAGGCTTATATAGAGAATGGCAAGGGGTGGGGGGATGGGAATTTCATGGGAGAGAGGGGATTTTCTTCCCCATGTGGTCAAATGACCAAATTAAATAAAAAATATAACATGTGATAAACTATATTATAAGGGGGAAGCATCTTGGACTTTGCTTGGTCCAATTTTAAATTTTCTTTCACCTTGTCCCCTTGAATGGTCAAGCATCTAGAAGCCCACCTTGGACCTTTGACCAGCCCCACATGGGACCCCAAGGCTTAGGTGGACCAATGGGGAAAGAGATGGGGGCCCCTTGCTGGTCCTACTAGACTTTTACACAAAAACCCAAACAATCCTAAGGAATGACAAATTGGCTTATAAAGCCTTACAATTGCGTACATTTTTTCCCAAGCATATAAATGCAAATAAAAGGACTCAAATGTAAAATAAAAAGTAAGTGGTCTTACTCTGATGTCCCCATCAAAAGGTGCCAATCATCCCTTGTCTTCTTATCTGACGTTCGGCATTCAACCTATGTAGGAAACCCAGATGCTCCTCCAATGAAATAGAGTGGGTGGCTTCCAAAGATGCGGCTAGCTGAGGGTATGTCTTCCTTGGGTAGAAATTTCAGCCTAACACCCATCCAAAATTCCAAAACAATCATAGACCCAAAGAGGGAACCCCCAAGAGAAGCTGAATCAAGACCATCATAGAGGTAAGAAAGGACAACTTGAGAGATGGATAAACCCCGCCACAACCCACTAATAATACTGAGGTTTTGGATATCTAAGAGGTGGTTAGTGGTGGAAAAGAGCAAGACTCCGCCCCAGCAAATGGGAGTAGCTTTGGCTATGGCTTCATACCTCCCCACTTGTTTTTGCAATGGGAAGTGACCCATTGGGCCATGGGTATCAAAGGAATATGGCAAGGGCTGATCATGGTCCTGGCATCCTTTGGGTTGTGTATGAAATCTCCCAAGATAAGTGATGGGTCTATAGGGTCAACCGTGTGTCACACCAAGTCTTCATCTCCCACCTTAGTCTTAGGAAGGGCTAGGCAAGTTTCAATCTCCTCTGTAAGAATAGTAGCTTCAAAGGTTGGGAACATGAAAGTGTGTGTTTGAGGATGCCACAACTCCACTAGAAACGAAATGCTAGGCCAATCTAATGAAATTTTCTGGAAATTCTTGGCTAGAAGTACTAAAGGGTGAAGGTGCCATGCCCTTAGGATTGAGAGGACCTCTAAAAGAAGTTCTTTTATCATGGGAGCTACCCACTTCAAGCTAGAATAGCATCTTGGGCCAGGAAGGAGCTAGAAAGAAGAATAAAAAAGGAAAAGAAGAAGAAGAGGAATTGCCATGAGAAGAAACTTAAGCAAATTCATGAATTTTGAAATTGATTTGAACTCACCTCTCTTAAAGAGATTGTGCTCAGGTGATTGGGGATGGAAGTCAGCCGCTGCAGCTCCCCATGCTCCTTCCTAGCCAGCTTTGGCCCAGTGTAAATGACGTCTCCCATGGTGTTAGCTTCTAAGCTCCTCTTCATAGTGATTTGAGTGTTTTTTATGAAGTTTTCAAAGCTTAAATCAGAGATTCCTGTGAGCTGCAAATTCTGGGTCTATTCCTAGTTATAGGGCTCTAATTCTAGTCCTATTGCATTAGGATTGAGGCTAGGTGGACTCAATTTATGTTAGGATAGGTCTTAATGCAAATTAGGTGCTTCTAGCCACGGGTTGGGACTCTCCCGGAGAGTCCCGCTCGGATTTGACTGAGTCTTCACCCTTGTGATCTATCGAGCGACCGCTAGGTTTCCTCAAGCAGTCGTTAGGCGACTGTTTCCTCTTCTCCTTCACCGCCTTCTCTCCCTCTCGTTTAACGGTCATGACTCGACCGTTTGTTCCTCCTTGCGGTCTTCCAGAAGACCGTTTTCACACTTTCTGTCCTATTTTGATTATCTTTTTTTCACTTTAATCATCAGTTCTCTCCCGCTCTCTCTCTCTCCTGCTCTCTTTGTCAGTCCTAGAGGTCATTGTTAGTAAGTCAGCATTCACATCCACACATTTGCATTTAACAAAAGACAAAAAAGATCACATGTTCACTAAAATAAAGAGTCATGTACATGTGTGTCCATAAAGAAAAGAAAAGTACAAAATCACTCTCCAGCATGTCCCCCTCCTGGACCCCCACTGTCGTCGGTACCCTCGTGCCGCTTCTCTGGTGGGCCCATGGCTGTGCTCCCCTCCTCTCGTCGACGTCTCCTCTCTGCCTCCTCATTCCTCTGCAGGCCGGAGGAGCTAGTGAGAAAGTCGGGGAACGCGCTGCTCCGTGTGCCGCTCTGTGATGCGCTCCGCTTAGGTCCTCGGCCCATCATCTGCACTGTCCACTCTACGGCTCGCAGCTCGATCTTCAAGTCATAGGCCTGGCACCGAGCCTCCCTCGCCTCGATCCGGTAGCACTCTAGGTCCGCTGCTCCTGTACAGAGTCGCTCCACCTCAGCACGTGACTGCTCTAGCTCTGATCGGAGTTACTCCGCCTCTGCTCGAGCGCGCTCTACCTCGCTAAGTGTTGTGGTCAGTTCCCTCGCCTACATAAACATTCATCATGTCCATCATTTGTATTATCATAGCATTTAGTCAAAGAAAATTGGTTGGTTTGCTTACCCTCTTTGTGAGAGTGACCTCGGCCTCCTAGGCCCAAGCAACCATCGAGCAAAGTCGGCATCTCACTCACCTCGGCCTCCCGTAGGCTGGGAAGAAGATGATGAAGCATCCGGTCCCTGCCGCTATGCTCCCTTGGCTCGCTGCATTTAGAAATCAAGTCGGTCAAGTGCATAAGCATTTGCATATTAAGTCTAAGGTTTAATGAAACTCAGCAGAAGCTCCAGCGCGCGTTGGAACTCATCTCTCTACTGAACGGTAGAGTGGAGGAGACCCTGGAGCTCCTCTATCCGTCCCTGGGGGTCTAGCTGCATATAGCAAGTCAAGGTGTCAGTGCATTAGAAGTAATTAAGAATAATAAGTTTAGAAAGTCGTACGGGTCGTCGAGCGTCGAGGAAGACCTGGTCTCCGTATCTCCTAGCATAGGCCTTCAGGTAGGCCTCCTCGCTAGGAGCCTGGGCTCATACCACCCAACCTCTACATGTCCATTCGCGCACCTGGTCGATCGCCCGGGTGACCCAGTCGATCTCGCCCCTCAGTCCCTTTGAGGACTGTCCTACACGCTCGTCGTCCCTTGCTGGGAACTCCACCTTTGGCTGGTGGACGCCCCTGGTCCTCATGATCAGGCGGTGATGGAGAGGCTCGATGATGTTCATGCAATGAAGCCATACCTCCCATCCCGCGTAAGCTTAGACTGCCTCCACCCAGGGCTGTCCCTCATGACCTTCGTCACGGTATGGTGTCCAGCGCACCAGAAAGGGCAATTGAGTCAAGTGTCAGCATTTATAATAGCATTTAAGTGCATTTAAAAGCTTAAGTCTAGAATCTTACCGATGCATAAGGAAATGTGTCCATGTCATCTTGGATCGCCCGCGTTAAGCATCGCAGCGACCCCATGTCCCGAACCGCCATCCATCACCCCACGATGGGTACCCGGTCTGGATGTACCTCCTTTCCCCGCCCTAGACCAGGGAGGTACAAGTAGCTCCATACATGCATACGCCAAATTTCACCATATAGCAATCATAATCATAAACATAAACATAAACATAAGCATTTTACCTGAAGTAGAGGCGAGAACTCGCCCAGCATCGTCTACCGGTCGGTGGTGCTCAGAGAGTCGAATAGGAAGGCTAGTGTAGCCGCACCCCAAGCGTAGTCCCCAACTGCATCCAAGTCCCTCAGTAGGAGGAGGAGCTTGCAGCTCACTCCATCCGCCCTCGTCGCAAAAATCAGCTTCCCAAACATCAACATTAAGAAGTGACGAAGGATGATGTCTCCCTCCAGTCCCTGTCTCGCAGCTACTCTCCCTGGCTCTATCTCTCAGACGTCCCAGGTGCTCCTCAGGTAGCTCTCCCACGGCTATTGCCTCTCCTGTCAGCCCCAGGCTCTCGTGGAGCGTCGCTCTCGCCAGCATCGACGAGTGGTGTCCAAGTCGCGTTAGTTCTAAGTCCAGTAACTCCCGTGCCATCTCCCGGTAGTCGGCGTATGTTGTCCCCGTCACTGGCGCTCCGCGCACCCGCAGTCTGGTGATCCGTGCCACATCCTCCAGCGTGGAGATCATATGCCCCCACGGGAACAGGAAGGCCCTGCTGACCGGGTCCCACCTGTCATGCAGCGCGTATAGCAACGCGGTGTCTATCCTCATAACCACTATCCTGAGGAACTCGGCGAACCCCATCGCTGCTAAACGCTCTCTCTGGAAGTCCGGCAGCACTAGGTACACTGCCCGGATTTGCAGCCAAGAGATCTTGGTCCATCTCTTTCCCTACATACATTTAAACTGTCAAAGTCAGTCATTCATATAGTTTATAAGTCATGTGTTGCATTGCATTTAAAAAGAGAGAGAGAAAAAAAATAACAATCATCATCACTTTGGTTCTCTAACGGTCATCACTTGACCATTTCTTTTTCCATATCGGTCATCCCTGGACCGTCTGGATCCCTAGCGGTCACTGGAAGGACCGCTAGGCTACCACCGAAGGGGTAGCTTCTTCCCCGTTTCCCCAGGCTTGTGGGATGGCCTTGAGGGCCTCTAAACCACTTCTATGGGTCCCCTGATCCATTCCCTTGCTGATCTACCCCCATGCATGCGGTTTAAAATCAAATTGGGTTTTTTTTGAGATCTCGGCCTACCTTCGATGTTCGCCGTCCGGTCGCCGTTCCGATGGCTTCCTCCCCCATGTGCTCCATCTCCTCATCGCCAGGAGCATCTTCAGGCGCTTCCACCGCCGTGGAAGACCCCTCCGCCATCGTTTGGGCCAGTGGCTTCTCTTCCCCCTCCGGTGGGTTTACCGTCACCGAAGGTGTGTCTTCCTCCGCCATTCGCCGTTGGAAGTGTCGTACGGCCCCCCTCTTCACCATCTTAGGCTGTGGGTATGCGTATGCTTGCGGTGGTCACCGGTGGGCTCGGTCGTCGGAGTAAGGATGGTCGGGTTTGAGAGGTTGAACAAAATGTGGTGAAAGAATGAGAGGGGGAATGACTGATTCTATTTTTTTGAAATCTCTCAGAGCCATGCGGTCGTTCGATAGACCGTTAGGCCCATTAGCGGTCTTCACTGGACCGTTTGTCATCTGGGTCACCATCATTAAAGAGTGTTAATCGCCCTCATCTAGCGGTCTATCTCTAGACCGTTAGGAGTCTATTTGCGGTCTTGGCTAGACCGTTTGAGCTGCTGCATGTTGATGATTTGGAATGCTATATCTGATTTGTTCTTGGCTCCATTTCTGTCTAGTTCATGTCTTATTTATGCCTCATGCTTATTTTATAGATATAATCGTTGATGGCTAACCCCTCTTATTGTCAAAGTCATAAACACCATCATGCCGTTATTTTTCTCGCCAGACAGGTAAGTCAGGTAAGTATCTCGATCTTTAGTCCCTTAATGCATTACGATATGGTATCTATGATGTATTACCTCGAGAACTGGCTGGTCATTCATGTGTTCCTGGATCTGATGTTCCCCTTTAAAAAAAATGATGATGATCTAGGTGCACATGTGTTGTGCGGGTTTTTTATGCCGAATGACCGGGGTGAAGGAAGGGATACAGCAGGGAAGGAAAATACGAGAGTTTGATATATCTCGGGTATCCTCCTTACGGTTGCATGCCTCTCACGGCGGTATCGGGCACTCTCCTTTTACAGAAAGTCAAAAGGGGTCGAATGGCACGGGAATATCAGGGTTACGGATTAACCGGACAGGGTGCGGGCATGCTAGTCGATTTCTCGACAATCACTCATGGAACCAAGGGTTGACCGGGGAAGCGTCGTCAGGACGTGGCATGTGGGCTCGAGCAATCGGGCGACACGTGGAGAGAAGGGGTTCCATGGGTGCGAGTGCGTAGGTGATTGCGGGAATCATCTACTGGACGTCTTTCCCCACCGGCCACAAGCAGCCGGTGTTTATTTACATCTGATTGAATCTGAATACCTTTGTTCTAAGCTGAAGAAAAAGTATGTATATATGTCTAAACCCGTGGGAAGAGGGCTGGGGGCATTCAGCAGCTATGGGTGTGCGTTTGACTGAGGGTTATTTAGTGGGGGTAGGATGTCAGGCATGGATGCCGAGTGGTGTAGCTAGCGAGCTAGGGGCCTGAATATGAATGCGAGAGCATTCGTCCAATTGGCGATGTAATCATGTCTTTATAGGTGGGCCGTAGTGGCCAGGGTACAACTGGTGCACGCCACGGGACAACTCCGATGTGATGATCGGTCCCTGGGTCAGTGCTTGATAGATGAACACATCTGTGTTTTACAGAGGGCCCCTGCTGTGGCGTGGGCCATGGTGGCGGCGCCGAGTGAGGGGGCTTATGACTGGACGACTGGGGGGATGCATTGATCCGGTGTCTCGATGAGGGCCGGCCCCAGCTTGAGTAGAGCGGCCGAACGTGGCCTCGTAACTGCTGGAGAGCGTGACGTCATGGTACGTGTAGGGTTGGAACCGATGGGCACGCGAGGGGGAATCCCAGCATGAGGGGACGCCCGCCCTTATCATAGCGTCTCGCGCATGGTGGGTGTTGACTTGTATGTTACGGCCAAATACAGCATGAGGGAAGTGCAAACGACATACCCCCGGCGTACTAAGCCGATGCACAAGTCACCCACACACAATTCTCCTTAGCTCGTTGTCTGGAGCCGCTTGAAGAAGGCCGGATGTCCCGGGGCTTCTATGATGTATGTTCGTATCTGTGTGTCTCTGTCCGTGTTTTTTTTCTTTTACCCCTTGAGCTCTTAAGGGGCTTTTATAGAGAAGTTGAAGGGTTGGAAGGGGTTTAGGAGGGTTAGCTTGATAGGGTGGAGCCAGCCCGCGTAAACCCCATGAATAGTGTAGGTTTAGGGGGGCTGGGTTGATAGGCTCAAGCCAACCCACGTAAACTCCATTAATAGTGTAGGTTTAGGGGGGCTGGGTTGAGGGGGTCAAGCTAGCCCGCGTAAACCCCTCACAGAGGGTGTTTTTCATAAAAAGAATGGGTTGGGAAGTGTTTACGCGGACCAGCCTCAGGGGGCTTGGCTGGTTCGCGTAAACCCCCCCACCCGGGGGGGGGGGGGGGGGTTAGGCGGGCTGGCTTTGGTCTTTTTTAATTTTAAAAAACTATTTTTTTTATTGAATAGAGGGGGTTTACGCGGACCAGCTTGGGACCAGCATGGGGGTCCAGGCTAGTCCACCTAAACCCCACCCCGGGGGGGTTTAGGCGGGCTGGCTTTGGTCTTTTTTACTTTTAAAAAACCAATTTTTTTTATTTAATAGAGGGGGTTTACGCGGACCAGTCGATAGGGCTGGGCTGGTCCGCCTAACCCCCCCCCCCCCCCAATTTTTTTTATTGAATAGAGGGGGTTTACGCGGACCAGCCCAGGGGGCTGGGCTGGTCCGCCTAACCCCCCCCCCCCCCCCCCCCCCGGGGGGGGGGGGGTTTAGGCGGATTGGCGCCATGGGATTGAGGGAGCGGTCCCCACCCTATAAAATCTATTTTTTGGTATTTTTTCTTCCTAAATTAACTAAGAAGTAAAAGGACAATTGGGTGGCAGGATACGTGGAGTCTTACGGAGGCTTGTATGCGCGTCGACTTGCGGAGTTCCCAGATGATGTCGCTTTGCGCTCCCACATTCACTTGTCAACTTCTCAAACTGGTATGGCACACGAATCGCGTCGTAGGACCGCAAATTAGATGAACTGAGGCTAAGTGGGGTCGTGGGACCACCGGGCTGGAGAGGGGGCGAACTAACCCCGGGGTCGGTTGTGACCCCGAGGGAAGGCACCCGGGTGTCCTTGTGTCTTTTGCGAGCATCCTTTGAAGGACGTTGAGCTCCAGGAAAATGGGATGGGCCCGTGGGGGCCGTTGTTCTTCGAGCTGTCGTAGCCGCTCGCAAGGTGTTCGGGTAAATGCCCGACACACCCCAGATTTCTGAACGACTTGGGTAGCTGGCCGAGGGGCCCCAAGGTGGGCCTTGGGTTGAAGATGGGACCTCGTGGGAGCTAAGGAGAGGCATCTCAGGGATGTGATTCGTGCCTCGAGCTGCATGCTGCGTTGCATGGCGGGTTGGCCAGGTAGCCTCGGGTTGGCCCGAGTGCTAAAGTTGAGTGGCTCGTCGCCACGTATCTGAGGGTCGGGGGTGGCCCCGACATACTGGGGGGTCATTGTAGGACCCAATTAGTGTGCTGGAACCACAGGGTGGACCATGGTTTTGTGTGGAAGGCCTGGAACATATGCGCCCACAAGGTGTTCGGAAAAATGCCGAACACACGTGTGTGAGCCGTATGTACGTGCTGCGGACCTCCAGAGTATGTGGTTGACTTACTTGGGTCTCCCTTTAACCTTGGAGGGTTGAAAGAGGTGTCTCAGGTTGGGCCCACGGCCCTTTCACTGAGTGCCACATGGCGTGGCTTAACGTCGTGGCGCCCCCGGGTGGTCCTGGGCGACCATGTAGGATACGGGCAAAGCCCGTATGTGAGTGGCCGGGGTTGACCCCCGGACAATTGCTTGTGTCACCGCGTGTCACGGCAAGCTGGTTAGGACCCTTGTAGGGACCCGCAGGGTTGTAGAAAGGGCTAAATATCCCGTGTCTTAAAGGTGTTCGGGGAAATGCCCGAACCCTTATTCCTTGTCATTCTGTCGGGAAATAGTTCGGGTACAACAAATGCCCCCCACAGGGCGTGCGTCGGAGGCGGAGATGAGGGCGTACGGCCCGTGAGACCCCTGTTCTGGGCTGTTGTAGTTGTATTTTGACACTTCATGTGCCTTTATTTCACTGTGCTGTATGTGCTGATCTTCTGGTATACTGACCATTTTTTTTGGGTGTCCTGTCTTGCAGCGATGGCACGCTTTGGCAGAGATGGGCGAGTCCCGAGGTGGGTGGCTCGGGAGGAGGACCACTAGGTGCGACAGACTAAGCGGCTGATGCCACCTCTGGGTCTGCCGGTGGTTACTGTGGCTAGTGTGGAGCAACTGGATTCGGGGCATACAGTGGTGGCTGAGGGTCCCGTCGGTCAGAGGGCAACTGGAGTCGGGACTGTGGAGGTGGCCCGGATCTCGGAAGCAGGCGGTCTATATGCCTATGACCGGAGCGGGGGTTGTCCTTTGGAGTTCCCCTTGGATCGTCATCTGTTTGAGTTTCTCAGGAGATACATCCCTCTCGGCATGGAGGAAGGTGACACCCAGATTCTGGGAGCCCGTCGCCAGCTTGAGCGGGCTATCTTGATTAGCAGGGACAGCCTGCATGGTGTAGCATTTTACAGTTACTCGATCTTTTTCAAGGACTACTGGAGGTAGCGTCGGCTCCCCGGTGTTGAGTGCCTGGGGTTCTTTGGCAGAGCAGAGCAGTCGGGTGTCAGAGTTGGGCCACTGGCCCTGCTTCCTAGGACTTGCACGGTCGCCCTCGTACAGAGACAGAGGGGACTGCTGGGTTGGTACATAGCCTGCGGGCATGCTGTATGTTGTATGCTGGGGAAGGCTATGACGACCACAACATCCTGGATGGGGTCATGCGGAAGACCATCATCAGCTGGTACGGTCGCTTGGCAGTGATCCCGTCACACTACTACCGTCAGGGTGCCACTAAGTGGCTGATGGGGATTGTTCACCATTACCGGGTGCTGCTGGACTGGGCTGGGATCCGGTACGCTATGACTGCCGCTCGGTACGCGTACCCATGCTACACCGAACTTCTACAGGGATTACTAGAATGCTTTAACCGTCGATGGAACATAGTGGCGACAGCAGAGGGAGAGACCAGCCTTGACTTGTGGTCTCTGTTTTAGATTTCTGGGTTGTCGATCATCGGCGAAGGTTATGAGGAGGTGGTACTGGATGACTTTCACCATAGCCATACCGATGGACAGCGGCGATACTGGGTGCCTTATAGTTATTGGTATCTTTTGAAGACCTAGAGGGACCTGGCCCTAGCCAGGAGAGACAGAGCCGCACAGACTCCGAGTGTCATGCCCCGAACTGATAGCAGCGGAACGTGTTCGTTTGCTCGGAACGTGGCAGTTAAACAGTCGTGTCAATCAGAACATAGTCATTAGACAAGATATAATTTGAACAAAATATAATTTCATTTCAAATATAAGTTTATTACAAGTTGGACCCAAAGTAAAGGAAAGACTCAATAACAAAAAATTACAATGAGAAACTTGACTAGACTTAACGTAAGACACAAGATAGCCAGACTAGATGGTTCGTCTAGATGTCGGAGTACTCATCACTCTTGCCCTTGCCCATCATGTTCGGTCTCGTCATCGCTAAGGTCATTTCTTGAAAAATATTGGAAAACACAGGGTGAGAGAACGTACAGTAGGGCTTAATATCTCAAGCTCCAAGATAGCTTTAAGTAGATTACAATTTAACATGTTCATGCAGGTCACGCAAAAGTAAGGCAAATCAAGAACTATAATGGCACGAGTTATAACGATAAAGCGATGATAAATTAAAACCAGAAAGACGAGTAAGCAAGATGCTGGATACATTTATGAAGTGTATAACAAGAGAGTATAGCAAGAACTTTCATGATGAGATAACAAGTACCTTTCATAATATAGCATTCACGTGGAAACAATAACAATCTTCTCTGTATGACGAGTATTATCACGAGAGCGGTTAATGACACTAGTACAATATTCTCTCTATGACGACATTATCACGAGAGCTTTCATGTAACTAGTACTATGAAGGAATGGCCGGTGCTCACGACTGTATGATTACCCCTCATGTATTAGCACTAGGTAGTATTTGATCACACACTTAAGAGTTCTCACGACCGTATGATTACCCATAATTGCCGTAGACCGAGTTGGTGAATGCCAACACCCGATCATCATGATACCGATACACGTTTGGACTTTGTCTCGCCCAATAAGATTAGATCAGGACCCGTAGCATTTAAAATGTCATTCCCATAGCCCCTGACATTCGACTAGACTAATTCCACTTTAATGGCCAAGAATTCCAAGGATCAAGCATGTACGAACAATATGGTAGATTTCATTGAACAGAGATTCAAGATAGACCTTGACAAGCCTAGTACGATGGCTCACAAAACCGAGACAATTCGAGAAATCTGGGAGATTAGCGTCTCGTCAGAGCGTCGTATATTTAAGAACTCGTGCCCACAGTGGTGGTCACTCATTCTCTGAACAAAGCATTGAAGAATTGGTGTCTCCACAATACGGTTGCTTTTACACTAAGCGTCCGTCAATAAGGTCACGCCTTCAACATGCTCACGACAGAAAACGGCGATAACCAATGTCGTCGCTAATCAAATTAGCACCTTATAAGTCAGATAGAGATAGATCTCTCACAGAATCGCCATAACCGCGTTCTATGAGGGCCGGGTGTCATGTTTTCTTTAGAGTGACATGACTAACAGGGTTCCAGGGTTCTTATGGTACAACCAGCTCAGTCGGCCTTGAGGGAATCCAAGGCTATGAGGAGACTTACGGAGGTCCCAATGACTAACTTGCCAGTCCGAAGGAACAGGATGTCCAACGGAGGGCTCGTATGTCACCGAGAGTTGAGGGTGTATCGGGAAACCAACGTGAAACGTGAGACTGTGTCTACGGACTGAGACGTAGTGCCAATATGATCTATGGTACAGATCAAATCTTGAGAAAAATAGAATAAATCGCGTCCATGCAAGTATGTGTCAATTCATATCTTAATTTTTATTTAATATAATAATTTAGAAAATAGCATCTCTTTAAAAGGACATATACTATTTTTAGAACTAATTATGGTAATTAAGGGAAATTTACAAGGATCACGACTATATATATATTGTAATTTTTACCGACTTTGATCGTAAGATATGAATTTTCTAAGATTTAATCATGATATGTAGTTTTTAATTTGATCATGATGAATAGTAATATTTTTTCAATAAAAGAAAATTATTGGAACTAAATATATGATAATTAAGAGAAAAATCTAAGGATTCCAAATATATATATATAATATAATTTTATTTTACATAGTTTTATAAATATGAAAATTTAAAGATATGTAAAAAAAGTTATACGGTTAATATATATATATATATATATATATATATATATATATATTAAAGAAACGATGACAACGTATGTTGTCGTTATTTTCTTAATGAATAGTGTCAATATCTTTGAACCTCAAGTTTTTGACGTACATATGTCAGAATCGCGCAATCTATATACCGAAATAAAGGGCTTGAAAAACTCTATCTAACCTGATGTTCAAAAATATTTTTACTTGAGAGTAGGGCTATCTTGAGTTAGGAGGACCAGAAAAAGGAGGTACCAACTCCACTACCATGGTCATTCTCCCAATAACATGCTCGTGAAATTTCATGACCAAAGGACACTTGTCACGCCCCGAGCGCGGAAAGAATCCGGAGTGCGTGACAAGTTTATATCGATCATGTCAATCAGAGCGTTAGTGTATTCGACAGAAAGACAGAGTGCGCAAAAGAAAAGATAACCCAATCCTTTATTCAATTACAACCTTAAAGTACTTCTATTACAATTTACTTAATGAAAGTGCTAAGACTCAATAAAGAAAAAGTACAATGAGTGACTCAAAAAAATAGAAAGATAACTAGTTGACGGTTGGATAGACGGAGTAGCTCTAATCTCTTCACTCTTGACCTTCCTCATCCGATTGAGTCTCGTCATCAGACTTACCTGAAAAATAAGGAAAAACACTGGATGAGCGAACGCTCAGTAGGAATTATATCTCAAGTGCTAGCTTACTTTAAGTAGATTACAAGTTACATGAATGCAATATAGATATGCATGTTCGCCTAAAATGACAAGAGAGAGTGTATAACAAGAGATAATTGAGTGAACTAGCATGTCTTTCAAGAACTCATGTCAATAAGTGTCAAGATATTCAAGCAAGTATATTCATCATGTCATGTCGATAATTGGCTATCATGTTTCAAACAAGTATATAATAAATATCCTTTTTGGGTCACGCAAGTCATGTCATGTCAAGTCGAGTCAAGTACGAGATTGTGGAATGTCATCGAGAATGACAAGTACTTCGGTGCAATGCCACACCGTGATCATTACAACTCCCATGGGCACTAGTACTTTCGGGTGCTCCTCCCAGGACCAGATCGGGCCCTATATGCGCAGACATTGATCATGTATTTTTTGACATCCACAATAGTTATAGCCAATATAGAGTTCCAAAGGAATAAGCTTGTAGGAACTTTAAGGTAGATCATACAGAATAGAATTTCAAGGATTGATCAGGACGCGTAAGGACGATAATAACGGTATAATCATGATTAACGATAAAACTAGGTGGAATCGGCTCCCTAGCTGGGTGCCATGACATTAAGAATAAGCGCTCATATAGAAAATGGTCGCTCATTCTTGTACATAACAAGGTAGATAGAATTAGTGTCCACAAGTACGGTACATAATTCTTAAGAAATACTAATGGCATGGTTTCCCATTCCATCAATTCAAAGATATTCTCATAACATCCAAATAGTATGTCATGAGGGCCGGTATAATAGTGTCATGGGTTTTAGGGTACAACCAGCTCAATCGGCCTTGAGGGAATCCAAGGCATCGGGGAGACTTACGGAGGTCTCTATGACTAACGCACCAATATGAAGGAACGGAATGTTCGACGGAGGGCTTATATGTCACCGAGAAAGTAGAGGGTAGTCGATAAATCACCGAGAAACGTGGGACTATACTCATGGTTGGAATATAGTGCCATATATGTAACCCGTTGGAAGGGTGTACATGAAACAACAGGAAAATCCCAAGAACAAAAAGTGGCGCCTGGGTCATGGACTCTATTTCTTACACAGCGCCTGGGATATAGCCATTATTTCTTAAATCACGCATGTGACCCATCTATTAATTCTTAATTCTGTTTCCTATTTTAGTGTAAATAAATCCTCGAATTCTTTAACCATTTAACCTGAAGTTTAGTTTTTTTTAAATAGCGCCCATGACTCAGCCACCTTTTAGTATGTAGCGCCCTAATCAGGGGTGCTATATCTCAAACGGTGATAGAGGTATTTTAAAAGACGCCCAGGGCATAGCCATGTTTCATAAATTGGCGCCCTGGATCATGCCATGTTTCAACAAATAGCGCCTAGGATTTGGGCATCTTATTCACAGAGACGATAGGGTAAGGGTCGCTATTTAACCTAGTGTGAAAATTGCATGAATAGTGTCATTTCTCCAAATAAAATAATTTTCCATGGACAAGTATATGAATAGGTGGAGAAAAATACCAGGAATCTCGCAATGCACGCATGCACTTGATTAGATATCCACAATTCAAGTTATTAAATTTTGAATATGTTGATTTAATAATTAACTATGGAAATAATGACTGCTATACGGTCGCGAATTCAAAATAGCACCCATGACGGGGTCGCTATTTCACTGTGAATCTGAAATTTGAAATAGAAGCTATTAAAACTTTGTAAAAAAGAGATTAGATGCATGCATGAACTTATATTTTATGGAATGAGGTCAAAACTTGAGAAAACCTACCTTGGTTGATGGTTTTTGGTTGAAGAACTTGAAGAATTTAATATAAATTCACAACTGAGCTTCACAGCAACCGAAACAGCTTATAGTAGTAGCACAAAAAAGGAATATAGGGGCTCTTCTTCAGCAGTAGATGCACGCAAGCAGCAGGAAGAACCAGGAAGAAGAAGAAGAAGACTATCTTCCTTCGGAGGTTCTGTAGCTACATCAATTTCCTTCTAACAGAGCTCTTCTCGTGATGTGCAGCAAGAATCAGAAGAAGCAGGACTTCTTCTTGATGATTAAACGTTGTTGATGAAGAAACAATAGCTGTGTTTAGGAAGATGCAGCAAGCTCCTTCGGCAGCCAAGAAGAACCTCAGGAGAATACAACAGCAGGTGGATGGGCAGGAGGTTGGCTCGAAGGGGTTGATAGCATGGTATTTATAGGGGTTTGGGAACCCAATGGGTTTGGAGTTTGATTAGGACTCAAACTCCCTAGTACATGTCCTAATAGTATTAGTATTTCCCATATTTAATTTTTCCCAAGCTAATTCTTTCCCCAAACTATCACACGGTTACCTTGTGTTATAAATTAACGTTAATTTAAAGTGTAACAATCTTTCTAGATTTTTGTCTTTTTTTCTTGATGGGGTATTGACATGAAATTTTATGGGTAATGTTTTCCAATTTTCTCTATTTTTCCATGTAATTATTTTTATAAAATTCTTTTGATTTAAAAAGTGGCATTATTCATCTATCTTGGAAATAATGCCTTCGTTTTGGACGTGTTATGTAAATAGAGCTCCTAATGCTAGGGCGCTATTCACCCTTTTCCTTTTGCGAATAACACTCCAAAGGACCAAAATCATATAAATGCCCATTTTTTTATCTTTTACTTACCTTTATGTATTAAAGCTTATTAATATACAATTATTCCTTAAAATAAAAATATAATGGAATAAATGTGAAATATTAAAATTTCTAAATTATTAAAAAATATAAATTGATGTTTCTTTCAAGGTTTATTGATTATTAATTCAAATAAAAATACAATATGGCTTTTAAATGGCCACTTAAAATGTTGCTAAATTCATAATCCCTTAAAATTTAAGGGATATGGCCTATGAGTTCTTTTTGTAAGGCTGATTAGGACGTCATGGGGTTGTGTACAGGGTCTGGCCTTGATTATTTATTGGTTTTAATTTATTTAGACTTTCTAGTCCCTTATTTTACCAGGGTTGCTACACCCTCCCCCACTTAAAAGAATTTGGTCCCCAAATTCAATCGTATATAGATGTGGAGAGTGAGAGTACATACCCTTTAGAATAAATCCAGGAATTATTTCTTCATAGACTCCTCGGTCTCCCATGTGACTTCGTGTTCTGAGCATTTACTATATTACACTTTAACCATGGGAATGATTTTGTTCCTTAATGTACGTACCTCGCGATCGAGGATCTTCATGGGTTTTTGTTCATAGGTGAGATCACTTTGAATCACCAGGTCTCCATGATCGATGATATGTGACGGATAATGCACATACTTCTTCAACATGGATATGTGGAACACATTATGAACTTCGGACAATTGAGGAGGCAAAGCGACATGGTAAGCAACCTCGCCAACTCTTTCTAATATCTCAAAAGGTCCGATAAACCTTGGTGTAAGCTTGCCCTTAACACCAAATCTCCTAATTCCACGTCCAGGTGATATCTTGAGAAATACGTGATCTCCGGCTTGGAATTTGAGATCTCTTCTTCTTGTGTCAGCATCAGCCTTCTGTCTTGACTGAGCTACTTGAAGTCTTTCTCTAATCAACTGAATCTTTTCGGTGGTATCCCTCACCATGTCTGGGCCTAATAGTTACTTTTCGCCAACTTCATCCCAGCACAAGGGTGATCGGCAACTCCTTCCGTACAAGGCTTTGAAAGGTGCCATTTGTATGCTTGCCTGGTAACTATTGTTGTATGCAAACTCGACCAAAGGTAAGTGATCATGCCAGCTTCCACCAAAATCAATGATGCAAGCTCTGAGCATATCTTCTACTACCTGATTGGTTCTTTCGGTCTGACCATCCGTTTGAGGATGAAAAGCAGTACTAAAGTTAAGTCTCATCCCCAACGAATGTTGTAGACCCTTCCAAAAGTGTGAAGTGAATCGTGGGTCTCGGTCAGACACGATTGAGACAGGTACTCCATGTAGTCTCACTATTTCCTTTCTGTACAGAGCAGCAAGGACATCAACTGACCATCGGCTCTTGATTGGCAGAAAGTGTGCCGACTTAGTCAAACGGTCGATGATGACCCATATCCCATCATGTCCTCCTCTAGATTTTGATAATTCCATAATAAAGTCCATACCGGTATCCTCCCACTTCCACTTTGGAATATCAAGAGGATGTAGCTTACCGGTAGGCTTTTGGTGTTCCGCCTTGACTTGTTGGCATGTGGGACAGCGAGACCCGAAGTCAGCTACTTCTCTCTTCATATTGGGCCACCAGAAGGTCCTTTTCAAATCTTGGTACATTTTGGTAGCTCCTGGATGAATGGTATATCTTGATCTGTGAGCTTCATCTAAGATCTTCTTCTTTAGCTCTGGACAATCCGGTATACAAGTTCTATTTTTGAATAATAATCTTCCATCTGATGCTAGTTTGAAATCAGATTGCTTTTCTATTTTGCCCTTGATTTCCACTAATAACGGGTCATTATCTTGAAGTCCTTGTATTTCAGAAAGTAGATCAGGCTGTATGCTCATATGTGATAAGGTAACACACCTGCTTTCCTTGTCTATGCTTATATTAAGCCTAGAAAACTGTTCTAGTAACTTCCATTCCTGAATCATACAATTGGCTAATATTGCTCTTGGCTTTCGACTGAGGGCATCAGCTACGGGACTACCCTTTCCAGGATGATATTGTATGGCGAAGTTGAAGTCCTTGAGATATTCTAGCCAACGTCTTTGCCTCATATTCAATTCCTTCTGAGAGAAGAGATACTTGAGACTTTTATGGTCAGAGTATATAGTAAACTACACTCCGTATAGATAATGTCTCCATATCTTCATCGCAAACACTACCGCAGCGAATTCTAAGTCATGGACTGGGTAGTTCTCCTCGTGCTTCTTCAATTTGCGAGATGAGTAAGCTATGACTCTTCCTTGTTGCATTAAGACACATCCGAGGCCAATGCTAGATGCATCGGTGTATACCTCAAACTTTTCTCCCTCAACTGGTAAAGATAAGATCGGGGCAGTAGTTAGGTGATCCTTAAGAGCTTGGAAGCTTCTTTCACATTCCTCGCTCCATTCATAACGGATCTCCATGCGAGTTAGCCTAGTCAGTGATACAGCGATCTTGGAGAAATTCTTGATGAATCGCCTATAATAGCCCGCAAGACCCTAGAAACTACGGATCTCGCTAGCATTGGTCGGTCTTCCCCAATTCCTTACAGCTTCAACCTTTGATGGATCTACGGATAAATCATCCTTTGAAATCACATGTCCCAAGAAGGATACTTCTTCTAGTCAGAATTCACATTTACTGAGCTTCGCATATAACTGATTTGTCCTCAATATCTGTATTGCAATCCTCAAATGCTCCTCATGCTCTTCCTTGGTCTTTGAATAGATCAGTATATCATCAATGAAAATCACCACAAACTGATCTAGATGAGGCCGGAATATACTATTGATCAACTGCATAAAGGCTGCAGGGGCATTCGTTAGTCCAAAAGGCATAACAACAAATTCATAGTGCCCATACCTGCTCCTGAACGTGGTCTTATGAATGTCCTCATCTTTGATCCTTAGTTGGTGATATCCCGACCTGAGATCAATCTTTGATAAATACTTAGATCTAGATATTTGATCAAATAATTCAACGATTCTCGGTAGTGGATACTTGTTCTTGATAATGAGATGATTCAACTGTCGATAGTCGATGCATAACCTCATGGATCCATCTTTCTTCTTTACAAACAGCACGGGTGCTCCCCATGGGGAAGCGCTTGGTCTGATAAATCCTTTCTTTAGAAGCTCCATTAGTTTCTCCTTCAGCTCCTTGAGTTCGGCAGGGGACATCCTATAAGGTGCCTTAGAAACTGGGCCAGCACCAGGGATCAAATCGATGGTGAAGGCCACTTCTCTTTGTGGAGGTAATCCAGGCAAATCTTCCGGAAACACGTCCGAAAATTCTTGCACAACAGGGATGTCTTCTACTTTAGTCTCCTTAATGGCGACAAAAGTAAAGAAAGATACACATCCTTTCCTTATTAGCTTACTAGCTCGGAGAGCCGAAATAAGAGGTGACTTGCTCCGACTCTTCGGGCTAGTATAAACCAGTTCCGGGAATTCCTTGAAAGTAACTTTGCTGTTACGGCAATAAACAGTTGCCTGGTATTTGGATAGCCAATCCGCTCCTAATATGATATCATATTCCTTCAAATCTAGGCATATCAGGTTGATAGGAAAGTTTCTACCCTCGACCAAGACTTCACAGTTTTGGTAATGATGAGTAATATCAGCTTCGCTTCTGAGAGGAGTTGAAAAAACTAATTTTATCCATTCTGGTTCCATAGGTAATGGATCGACAAACTTCTTGGAAATAAACGAATGCGATGCACCAGTATCAAATAAGACATATGCAGGCTTGGAACAAACTTTCAATGTACCTTCCACTAGTCCGCCTTCGTCTTGTTCTGCCTCCTTAATAGCCTGGAGACGTGCATTCTTCGTTGCCGGGTGCTTCACTTCACCGGCTTGTTCAGTAAGTAATGGACAGTCAGGAATCCGATGATCACGGCTCCCACAATGGAGACAAGCTCCAAGTTTTCTCCAACATTCTTCGGCCTTATGTCCGGCCTTATCACAATGCTTACACACCACTTTAGAAGGTGTGGTGGTGATGGAGAATGGCTTGTTATTCTTTTTAACTTTCTTTTCCTGGGAAGACTCTCCACTATTACTTGGCCTCTTCTTGTTGAAGTTGGGTTTGAAATTGCCGGAGCTAGTGACATGCTCCTTCTTGTCTCTCCCACGGATCCTATCAGATAGTTCCGTGGCATCCTCCAGTAGCTGGGCCCGTCATACAATCTCCGAATAGACTTGTATGTCCATCGGGGCCAGTTGTGTGATATATTGGGGCCTGAGCCCAATTAAAAATCTCCTAGCTTTCATCTTCTCTGTACTGACTAGGTGTTTAGCATACCGAGATAACCTCGAGAATTGTGCCTCGTACTCAGCCACCGACAAAGATCGTTGCTTAAGTGCGGTGAATTCAGCGGCTTTCTTCTCTTGTACTCGGTCTGAGAAATACTTGTTGTTGAAATGTTCAACAAATTCCTCCCAAGTAACTTGGTCTTGCTCTAAAGTGGCCTCTACTGACTCCCACCGGCATCGGGTGTCTCTCTCCAGTTGAAATGTTTCTAACATGACCTTCTCTTGGTCTGTGCATTGCATAACTCTAAAGATAGGTTCAGTCTCTCGGATCCAGTGCTCGGCGTCATCCGGATCATGTTGGGTTAGATGGACCCAGTCTATCTCCACTAAGTGTGGATCTAGAGGGGGGTGAATAGATCAACTTGCCTAATTTAAAACTACTGTAAGTTCTAAAGCGGAATTTAGGTAAACATCAGTTAAACTAAAGAAGAATGCTAAGCAAAGGGTCGACCCATGAAGCCATTCACCATATCTTATATCGAAAGCTAGACATAAGTATGAGCGATATAATCAATTAAGCAGATCAAAGGATACCAGCACAAACAGTTCATAAGCAATCACACAAACACAATGCACACACGATTTTTAGGTGGTTCGGTCAACGACCTACGTCCACCCCACACTCAACCGAGTATGGCTTCCTGCTGCGCAGCACAGCTTGCGTCCGCTGGGCTTTACAGCTTGGCCAAACAATCCGCTGATACACAGCTTCGCTGGGCACTACAGCTTGCCGACCAGAGGATCTGATCCTCTACAACCGCTGGGGAAATACAGCTTAACCCGTCCAGTGGAGACTACCACTGCAAGACCGCTGACACACAACTTGAAGAAATAGTGTTCAGAAATGAAAGATAAAATCAAAACGAAAACAGAAAAGCTTAAAAGTAATATTGCTCTAAGAGCAAAGCTCAGCTCTGGTTTTGAACCACGAGACTGAGATACAAGCTCATTCTCAATCTCACTCTCAATCAGCTCTCTCTCAGCTCATCTCTCTCGATCTCTTCTTCTCTCATTTTCTTCTTCTCTATTTCTTTTCTTCTTCTTCTCTGTATCTTCTTCTTCTCTCTTTTCTCTCTGTGGATCGAAGGCTCACTGCTGCTGAGTGTATAGACTTTCTCTTCTTCTCCTTCGATCTCTCTTCTTCTGTGGAAGAAGGCTCGTTTATATAGCAGCAACAGCAGTAGGCGTGTGCTCTCCACGTTTCCCGCCCAGCAATCTGGACCACGTGGCAGCATCCTAGTATCTCGTTCATCCTTGGATCACGAGCCAGGCACCTCAGATCACGTGCCCTTCATTAGCCTCTTCAGTCTGATGTATAGAGTTCTCAGTTCACGTGCTCAATGACAGCAATCTGACTTGCTGCGTCGACGCTGTCAATCCATGGCGTTAACGCAGTGAGGCATTCCAGTAAGCCATTAGGTTCGTCTCTTTAGCTGCTGCGTCGATGCTGCTCAATTGTGGCGTTGACGCAGTGGAATAGCCTGTGAAGGTCTCTGCTTCTTTAACTGCTGCGTCGACGCTGCTTGCTTGTGGCGTTGACGCAGTGGAAGATATCGTGAAGGCTTCGTCAACTGATGCGTGGACGCTTTAAGCTCCCAGCATCGACCCTGTTCCTTTCAGCAACAAGAATGAAGTCATAAGATTTAAGTATGTACATTGCAGTGTATATACTTCGTTGTATAGACTTGTGAAGGTGAATGCAACGTACAGACTTGCCCAATGTGTTGACTTCAACAAAGGAGGCCAATGTGTAGACTTGAAAAGCTGAGGCCAGTGTACAGGCTTGCCACCGACCAGTGTGTAGACTCGATCAGCATAAGGCACAGTATAGACATCAACTCTGTACATCGAATGTATATACTTCAAGTGTGAAGACCATTGTAGAGACTTTGGATTTGAAGACCAATGTACAGACTCCAAAGAAGTTGGCGAGTCAATGTACAGTCTTGATGAAGCGAAGCCAATGTACAGACTTAATGTGTAGCTGAAGCCTTGAACGTAGGAATAGGCTGGAGTGTATAGACTTCAGGCTTCAGAACCGAATGTTCAGACCTCGCCTAAAAAACGTAGGGAAAGACCCCAGTGTATAGACTTTACCTTGAGCGAAAGGTAAGTGATGAATGTATAGACTTTCACGATGTGTAGACTTGAATATGTGAAAGCTACAGTGAAAGAGTGTATACACTTGACCAGATCAAGGGCAATTCGGATGTACAGACTCTGAGGTTCAAAGCCAACGGCTGTACAGGCTTAGAATGTTAAGACTGATGTACAGACTTCATGCGTTGACGCTGTACACACTTAGCGAGTTGACGATGTACACACATCCAATGAAGTGCGTTGACGCTGTAACAGGAGCCAGTGAGATGCGTTGACGCTGTACACACTTAACCAATTCAAATGAAATGCAGTGTGTGGACTTTATCTGAAATGGACGATGTATAGACTCAATCGATGTGAGAGTTTCCAGTGTATAGACTCAGTCTAAACAAGTCTGCTGGAGGAGTCGACCCATCCTCTGATGTGTCGACCCATGACAGTGAGAAATGCAGACAGCAGTGTATTAAATGCAAAGAACACATAGTCAATCTGATAGAGCAATTTCATCAAATCAAAAGTAGTTGCCAATCAATCAAAATAATGGTGTTGCCAATGAAATAAAGCAATTGTCAACATCATCAACATAGAGGGGTCACAACAATCTCCCCCTTTTTGATGATGGCAACCCCATATGAAGTAGAATAGCAACATCCTGTCATATACATATATGTTTGATGAAAGACATGATGTGTTATGCAGATTGACATGCAGATGCTATGAATGCATGCAACTCACTGCCTCAAACTCTCCCTTGGAATGAATTCAGAATTGAGTTCAGAATTTAGACAGATATGTATTCTCCCCCTAGACATCCCCTAGACAATATTCTCCCCCTTTGCCATCAACAAAGTGGAGGGAAAAATTAAATACAATGGAGGAATCAAGAGAAGAACTGACTGGCATTCTGAACAGGTAGTTCATGAATAAGCATGCTTAAGCATAGAGTCTTCAGTCATATGAATTTAGAAACTGCTGTCAGAAAGAGTTCTGGTTTAAGGATGATAAAACTTGGAGTTCATGCACTACAAGTAATAGATAAGATCACTGTGCATGATAAAACAATAAACCAGAATCATATTTGCATGAAAGATTCAGTTTCATAATATCTTACTTTCATAGTCTCAAAAAGAATATTGAGAAAAATCAAGTCATGTATTGAAACTAAACAAATTGACACACATGAACTTTTCTTTTGAAGGAGCAGCATTATCAGTATTAAATCATTTTGAGCATTCAGGTACCATAAGTCTTTCTGCGTAAGGGTATACGTTTATAAGACGCCAATACCCCTAGATACTCAACAAGATGGACCATTCTGCCTATGATCAAATTCAACAGAACTGAGTTACACCTTTTTGTGTGAGGGTACACGTTTATCAGACGCCAGTTACCCCCAGGTACTCAGTGAAACTAGCCTACTGTTTTGAGCATTTTAAACAGAGATAGCTGATACACTTCATGACATGAGTGTTGTCCACTTCTTTGATGGATCACTCAGTTTCTCAGTGATTTACCAGTCATTGCTCTGCCAATATATATATTCAATGATTTTCAATGCTCTTTCAATATCTTTCTTAGCTGTCCTTTTTATGTTTCAGAATGACTTGTTTAAGAACAATACACATACTTAACCTCTCTAACATGATTTCAGATGAGTTTTCAGATTTCAGATATGATTAGCTTTGTCTGACATGAAATAGGAAATAGGTTGAGAGTTTTATCAATTTTCAACTTACTTATATATTGATTGCAATCTTTAAACTCCAACCATTATAAGATTTAAACCATTACATCAGTCTTTGAACAATTCAAATTCTTATAAATGAAGAAGTCCATTTTCTACTACTTAGAAATCAGAACTGACCAACAGATTGCCATAATGTCAGAGACAAGTATTTAGATTTAAAAGTTGAATGACTTCAAGAAAGTTGAAACCACTCTGAATTTCTAGCAATACTCCCCCTGTCTATATGCATGCAATATGGCAAGAATTAATTGAGAGAGAACTTATGCATATGTCATGAATGAATGATATGCAAAGACATGCAAAGACTCGATAAGCTCCCCCTGAATATATGCAATGCAGGACAGTTCTACATCCACATTCACATCCACATGATTTATCCAAGCAATCAAAAATAAGTCCACATCAGAGATTTTATTCACAGCAATTAAACAATCATTCATCATGCTGAAATTTATATAAGCCAAGTTCTCTTCTAAGAAACTTAAAATTTTCATTCCCAAGAGGCTTAATAAAAATATCAGCAATTTGTTTTTCAGTTTCTATGAAATTCATTTCAATCTCATTTTTATTTACAGCATCTCTAAGAAAATGATGTTTTATCTCTATATGCTTAGTCCTAGAATGGTGAACAGGATTTTTAGCAAGACATATAGCACTAGTATTATCACATAAAAGTGGAATGCATCCCAGATTTATCATCCAAAGTACTTGGGCTGCCCAATTACATGCTGCAACATACTCAGCTTCAGCTGTGGATAATACTACAGTGTGTTGCTTCTTAGATGCCCAAGACACTAGACAGCCACCAAGGAATTGACAGTAGCCACTGGTGCTTTTTCTATCTACTCGACACCCAGCATAGTCTGCATCAGTGTAGGCTAGAAGCTCTAACTCACACTTAGCAGGATACCAGAGACCTAGTTCTTGGGTGCCTAGTAAATATCTAAAAATCCTTTTCACAGCTTTAAAGTGAGTTTCTTTAGGACTGGCCTGAAATCTAGAGCATAAACACACAGCAAATTGTATATCAGGCCTAGATGCTGTAAGATAGAGAAGAGATCCGATCATACCTCTGTATAGCCTTTGGTCCACAGGTTTACCTTTAGAATCTTCATCCAAAGTGGTTGAGGTACCCATTGGAGTAGCTATTTCCTTGAGGTTGTCCATTTTGTACTTCTTCAATAAGTTCTTTACATACTTGGACTGGGAGATGAAGGTGCCATCTTCTGTTTGTGTAACCTGCAGTCCAAGAAATAGTTTGAGCTCACCCATTGAGCTCATTTCAAATTCATTAGTCATTATTTGAGAGAATTCCTCACACAATTTGGGGTTAGTTGACCCAAACACAATGTCATCCACATAAATCTGAATGATAATAATATCTGGATGGCTTACCTTGGTAAACAATGTTTGATCAACTATACCTCTTGTGAAGTTCTTGTCGGTGAGAAATTTGCTCAACCTGTCATACCAAGCTCTAGGAGCTTGCTTTAAACCATAGAGAGCTTTATTGAGCTTGTAAACATGATTAGGGAGATCTAAACATTCAAACCCAGGAGGTTGTCTCACATAGACATCCTCATTAATTACCCCATTTAGAAAAGTAGATTTCACATCCATCTGCTGAAGGTTTATTCCTAGGGAACATGCATAAGCCAATAGAATTCTTATTGCTTCTAACCTAGCTACAGGGGCAAAAGACTCTTCAAAGTCTATTCCAAATTCCTGATTGTACCCCTGAGCTACAAGTCTGGCTTTATTTTTAATAACATTCCCTGCATCATCAGTTTTGTTTCTAAATACCCATTTAGTCCCTATGACTATTTCATGATCAGGAGGTGGAACCAAATGCCACACCTTATTCCTGTCAAACTGATTGAGCTCCTCATGCATGGCATTAATCCAATGCACATCTTGGAGAGCACAGTCAATGGACTTGGGTTCTGTGTTTGATACAAAAGCATAAGCATTCAGTTCATGTTGAATTCTTAAGTGGCCTCTAGTCCTAGGAGGGTCATGCAGATTTCCAATAACATTATCTACAGGATGATCCTTGAGATATCTAATATTTGCAATTGGAGTATCATAAACTTGATTTACCTCCTCCTAAACTGTAGGCTCCTCTTCATTAAGCTCTTTATGTTCTTCTTCATCCTCGGATTTGTCTGCAGGATCTCCTTCCTTCAGAATTTCACCATTGTTTTCATTCCTGCATTGACCAACATTAGAATTTGCCAAGGATTCATCAAAAACTATGTGTGGAGATTCTTCAACAGTTTTAGAGTTCAGATTGTACACTCTGTATGCTCGGGTGTTTTCAGAATAGCCAAGAAAAATTCCTGGTTCTCCTTTAGGTTCAAATTTATCAAGGTCCTTTTTATCATTTATGTGAATGAAACATTTACAACCAAAAACCTTGAAGTGAGCAATAGAAGGTTTCTTACCTTTTAATATCTCATATGGTGTTTGCTGGGTAGAAGGTCTTACCATGGCTCTGTTAATTACATAACAGGCAGTGTTCACTGCTTCAGCCCAAAATTTCCTTGGTAGACCACCTTCGACAAGGAGTGTACGACCCATTTCCACTAGGGTTCTGTTCCTTCTCTCCACAACTCCATTCTGCTCAGGTGTCCTTGGTGAGGAGTACCTGTGGTTGATTCCATTTGACCTGCAGAATTCATCAAATTGTGAGTTTTCAAACTCACCTCCATGATCAGACAAAATATTTTCAATTTTCTGATTTGTTTTAACATAGAACTCCTGAAATTCTGAGAAAGCATCACTCTTATTAGATAAGAAATAAACCCAAGTATACCTAGAAAAGTCATCTACCATGACAAACCCATACCTCCTCCCTGATAGGCTGACAGATCTAGTTGGCCCAAAAAGGTCCATATGTATCAGCTCATTGGGTTTGGAAGACAGATTTTCAGTTCTAGACTTAAATGACTTTCTAGTTATCTTTGATTGAGTGCATGCATCATAGATTTTATTTTCTTTCTTGAATGAGACTTCAGGAAGTCCTCTAACCATGCCATGCTTATTTAATTTGTGCAAAACAATGTAGCTAGCATGACCTAACCTACGATGCCATAAAAATGCTATGTCTTCTCTACTGGCAGTAAAGCAAAGGTTAGTGTGTTGAATTTCATCTAAATTTATCATGTAGGTATTATTTATTCTTTTTCCAGAAAATTTGACAAGATCAGAATCAGGTTCAAAAATCTTGCAGCATTGAGAATTAAATAAAACATTGTAACCTTTATCACATAACTGGCTGATGCTAAGTAGATTATAGGCTAACCCTTCAACCAGCATAACCTCATCAATGCAGCAGGTAGAACTCTTACCTACCTTACCTGATCCGATAATCCTACCCTTTGTGTTGCTTCCAAAGGTGACAAGGCCTTCTACTTTCTCAGTCAGCATGCAAAATTTGGCCTTATCTCCTGTCATATGCCTGGAGCAGCCGCTATCCAAGTACCACAAGTTGTTCTTGGCTGCGAGGCATACCTGCATACACAATTAGGTAGAGAAGTTTGGAACCCAAGACTGATTGGGCTCCAATGTAAATGAACTAGAAGCAAAACAGGAAAGCAGATGTTTCGGAATCCACATTTGTTTAAATGAACTTTGTTCAGTGGATCCTACAGATTTTCTTCTGTTGTTGTTCCTTTTCTTTTTATTGTTCTTTTTCTTGTTGGCAGCAGCATGATTATTGACAGTATTGTTATTTCTGTGCCAGTGCCTTGGCCAGGGTATGTTCACAAGATTTTGGCCATAGTAGTTCCTGGGCTGGCTATGGAAATATTGGTTTCTAGATGTCCAGTAACCATACCCATTTACCCAATTTCTACTGTAAGGTCTTTGATATTTAGCACCCTGTGTGCAAGACCTGTAAACCTACCCTGAGTTCTAGACCAATCTGACCTATTGAAGTAGGTTGGCTGTGCATTGTAGTGGGTCTGAGCTCTGGGTTGATAAAAGTAATTGGGTTGACTCCTAGTAGCACTCTGTCTCCCCTGTACTTTGGACCCTGCTGACCTATACACAGGTTTGTATTGGGTCTTCTTAAGAGGTGGAGGTGTTGGTGGAGACTGGGTTACCTTGACCTGGGGTTTACCGGACTGTGTAGGTTGACCCCTAACCTGAGTCTGAGCCCTAGGATTCTGCTTAGATGTGCTAGCTCTACTAGGCTCACTGAGTTTTTGTTTACCCTTCTCCTCAGCACTGGTCTTTTTCAGATTAGCAGTTTTGTTCATTAAATTTGTTGAGTTCATGCTAATTAGAGGTCCCTTTTCCTTTTGAGCAACAAATGAAATTGTTTTCATTCCGAATGTTTTTGTTGCACTAGAATTAAATCCTAGGCCCTCTTTTCTGAAATTAACCTTTGACCCTAACAAAGCATTTAAGTTATCTGTTCCTTGGGTCATCTTCTCAATGGTTTTCATTTTATCCTCATTGTCTTTCTGAAGTTCATCAATAGATTTTTTTAGTTCATTGTTGACATTGAGGACAGCTTCATATTTTTCAGAGATAATTTTGACTTCACTTTCACATTTCTGAATCTTCAGCTTCCACTCATCAATTTCATTTTCAAGCCTTAGATTCTCTTCCTTAGAAGCTTTTAACTCATTTTTGATTTCATCTTCTTCAGAGCATGTGAGTTTCAATTCATCAATCTCAGATTCCAAACATGCAATTTTATCAAGTAGTGTTTTATCATTTTGCATGGAATTGATTTTTCTTCTAAGATGCCTATTCTCTTTTCTAATATCATCAGCTCTATCAGCTATGTCATGATAAGCATCTACCCAATCAGCAATTGTGAAGTTTTCAAATCTAGTGATTACCTCATCTGTGTCCTCCTCTCTATCTTCGGAGCTTGTTGCCATAAGGTAAATGGGCTGTTCAGATTCGGCTTCACTATCTGAGCTGCTCCTGAAAGAGCCTTCATCTTCATCACTCCATGTGGTGATCATAGCTCTTCCCTTCTTGGTTTTCTTCTTTGACCTGTCCTTATGTTTCTGATTGTCTGGATAGTCAATTTTTAAATGCCCTGGTTTCCTGTATTGATAACAAACATTAGCTTCATTTTTCTTTGCAGGTTTAGATTTATACCTTTTATCCTTTCGGCCACCACTGTATTTCTTCTGGCCAAACCGTCCTGCTCCCTTTCTGAGAAATTGCCTGAACTCTCTAGTCATCATGGCTATCTCAGATCGAGTCACATCTTCTTCTTCATTTAGGCTCTCCTCTGATGATGAAGAGCTGCTGGAGCTGGATTTTGTTGATTTGATGGAACTAGCCTTCAGTGCTATCGGCTTCTTCTTCCTCTCGGCTTCATCTGTCCTTGGCATGTTTATCTCATATGCCATTAGTGAGCCAATCAGCTCATCAGCTTTAGAATTACGCAGGTCCCTTGACTCCTCCATCACTGTTGCTTTGGTGTGCCAAATGGGAGTCAGGGAGCGTAGAATTTTCCTCACTACATCATATTCTATCTGAGGTTTCCCAAAACCTCTGAGGCCATTGGTTATGATAGTCAGCCGAGCGTACATTTCGCTGATGGACTCGTTCTGCTTCATCTTGAAGGCTTCATACTCAGATACAAGAAGATTGGCCTTCTACTCTCTTACTTGAGATGTACCTTCATGAATTACTTCCAGCGCATCCCACATCTCCTTAGCTGATTTGCAAGCAGACACACGGGAGAATTCTGTAGGATGCAGAGCGCACTGGATAGCATTAATAGCACTCCAATTCAGCGTGGACCTTCTAATCTCCTCCTTGGTCCATACATCTTCATTCGGGGACAGCTCATAAGGTCCCTTGCTGACAATCTTCCAAATCTCATAATCCTTAGCCCTGAGGAACACTTGCATACGGTTCTTCCAGTATGCGTAGTTTGATCCATCAAAGAATGGGGCTTCGTTGTTGAGTGACCTTCGGCAATCATCCCTCGAGCATCCATCTCTGCCTATTCTCTTCGGGCGATGAGTCCCTGCAGAAGAGTTAGGCTCTGATACCAAGTGTTGGGTTAGATGGACGCAGTCTATCTCCACTAAGTGTGGATCTAGAGGGGGGTGAATAGATCAACTTGCCTAATTTAAAACTACTGTAGGTTCTAAAGCGGAATTTAGGCAAACATCAGTTAAACTAAAGAAGAATGCTAAGCAAAGGGTCGACCCATGAAGCCATTCACCATATCTTATATCGAAAGCTAGACATAAGTATGAGCGATATAATCAATGAAGCAGATCAAAGGATACCAGCACACACAGTTCACAAGCAATCACACAAACACAATGCACACATGATTTTTAGGTGGTTCGGTCAACGACCTACGTCCACCCCACACTCAACCGAGTATGGCTTCCTGCTGCGCAGCACAGCTTGCGTCTGCTGGGCTTTACAGCTTGGCCAAACAATCCGCTGATACACAGCTTCGCTGGGCACTACAGCTTGCCGACCAGAGGATCTGATCCTCTGCAACCGCTGGGGAAATACAGCTTAACCCGTCCAGTGGAGACTACCACTGCAAGACCGCTGACACACAGCTTGAAGAAACAGTGTTCGAAATGAAAGAAAAAATCAAAACGAAAACAGAAAAGCTCAAAAGCAATATAGCTCTAAGAGCAAAGCTCAGCTCTGGTTTTGAACCACGAGATTGAGATACAAGCTCACTCTCAATCTCACTCTCAATCAGCTCTCTCTCAGCTCATCTCTCTCGATCTCTTCTTCTCTCATTTTCTTCTTCTCTATTTCTTTTCTTCTTCTTCTCTGTATCTTCTTCTTCTCTCTTTTCTCTCTGTGGATCGAAGGCTCACTGCTGCTGAGTGTATAGACTTTCTCTTCTTCTCCTTCGATCTCTCTTCTTCTGTGGAAGAAGGCTCGTTTATATAGCAGCAACAGCAGCAGACGTGTGCTCTCCACGTTTCCCGCCCAGCAATCTGGACCACGTGGCAGCATCCTAGTATCTCGTCCATCCTTGGATCACGAGCCAGACACCTCGGATCACGTGCCCTTCATTAGCCTCTTCAGTCTGATGTATAGAGTTCTCAGTTCACGTGCTCAATGACAGCAATCTGACTTGTTGCGTCGACGCTATCAATCAATGGCGTTAACGCAGTGAGGCATTCCAGTAAGCCATTAGGTTCGTCTCTTTAGCTGCTGCGTCGACGCTGCTCAATTGTGGCGTTGACGCAGTGGAATAGCCTGTGAAGGTCTCTGCTTCTTTAACTTCTGCGTCGACGCTGCTTGCTTGTGGCGTTGATGCAGTGGAAGATATCGTGAAGGCTTCGTCAACTGATGCGTGGACGCTTTAAGCTCCCAGCGTCGACCCTGTTCCCTTCAGCAACAAGAATGAAGTCATAAGATTTAAGTATGTACATTGCAGTGTATATACTTCGTTGTATAGACTTGTGAAGGCGAATGCAACGTACAGACTTGCCCAATGTGTTGACTTCAACAAAGGAGGCCAATGTGTAGACTTGAAAAGCTGAGGCCAGTGTACAGGCTTGCCACCGACCAGTGTGTAGACTCGATCAGCATAAGGCACAGTATAGACATCAACTCTGTACATCGAATGTATAGACTTCAAGTGTGAAGACCATTGTAGAGACTTTGGATTCGAAGACCAATGTACAGACTTTGGGGACATGAAGCGATGTACAGACTTCAAAGAAGTTGGCGAGTCAATGTACTGTCTTGATGAAGCGAAGCCAATGTACAGACTTTATGTGTAGCTGAAGCCTTGAACGTAGGAATAGGCTGGAGTGTATAGACTTCAGGCTTCAGAACCGAATGTTCAGACTTCGCCTAAGAAACGTAGGGAAAGACCCCAGTGTATAGACTTTGCCTTGAGCGAAAGGTAAGTGATGAATGTATAGACTTTCACGATGTGTAGACTTGAATATGTGAAAGCTATAGTGAAAGAGTGTATACACTTGACCAGATCAAGGGCAATTCGGATGTACAGACTCTGAGGTTCAAAGCCAATGTCTATACAGGCTTAGAATGTTAAGACTGATGTACAGACTTCATGCGTTGACGCTGTACACACTTAGCGAGTTGACGCTGTACACACATCCAATGAAGTGCGTTGATGTTGTAACATGACCCAGTGAGATGCGTTGACGCTGTACACACTTAACCAATTCAAATGAAATGCAGTGTGTGGACTTTATCTGAAATGGACGATGTATAGACTCAATCGATGTGAGAGTTTCCAGTGTATAGACTCAGTCTAAACAAGTCTGCTGGAGGAGTCGACCCATCCTCTGATGTGTCGACCCATGACAATGAGAAATGCAGACATCAGTGTATTAAATGCAAAGAACACATAGTCAATCTGATAGAGCAATTTCATCAAATCAAAAGCAGTTGCCAATCAATCAAAATAATGGTGTTGCCAATGAAATAAAGCAAGTGTCAACATCATCAACATAGAGGGGTCACAACAGATCAATGGATCCCATGAACTTAGGAGGGTTCATGTTTTTGAAACTTTGGTGGAGGTTTCCCGCTCCACGGTGTGCACCCCCTTTTGCTACCTGTTGAAGTGCTTGAGTAAGACCTTGAACGGTCCTTTGCATGTCGCGCCACTGAGCACGTTCTGCGGCCGTGGTCCTATAATTACAATAACTATATTAATATGTGATTATGTTCAAAGGTATTAGTTACTAAGTTAACTCAACCCTGGGTTCTACCCAATCGCACCAGGTAAAGGTTTAAACCTATCCTTGGACTTGGGTTTCCTAGGAATTGAATATACTAGACTCTGATACCACAAAAACTGTCACGCCCCGAGCGCGGAAGGAACCTGGAGTGCGTGACGAGTTTATATCGATCATGTCAATCAGAGCGTTAGTGTATTCGACACAAAGACAGAGTGCGCAAAAGTAAAGGTAACCCAATCCTTTTTTCAATTACAACCTTAAAGTACTTATATTACAATTTACTTAATGAAAGTGCTAAGACTCAATAAAGAAAAAGTACAATGAGTGACTCAAAAAAATAGAAAGATAAACTAGTTGACGCTTGGATAGACGGAGTAGCTCTAATCTCTTCACTCTTGACCTTCCCTATCCGATTGAGTCTCGTCATCGAACTTACCTGAAAAATAAGGGAAAACACTGGATGAGCGAATGCTCAGTAGGAATTATATCTCAAGTGCTAGCTTGCTTTAAGTAGATTACAAGTTACATGAATGCAATATAGCTATGCATGTTCGCGTAAAATGACAAGAGAGAGTGTATAACAAGAGATAATTGAGTGAACTAGCATGTCTTTCAAGAACTCATGTCAATAAGTATCAAGATATTCAAGCAAGTATATTCATCATGTCATGTCGAGAATTGGTTATCATGTTTCAAACAAGTATATAATAAATACCCTTTCCGGGTCACGCAAGTCATATCATGTCAAGTCGAGTCAAGTACGAGATTGTGGAATGTCATCGAGAACGACAAGTACTTCAGTGCAATGCCACACCGTGATCATTACAACTCCCATGGGCACTAGTACTTTCGGGTGCTTGGTGCGGACACCCGAGCAGTTGAGCGGCGTGACACGTCGAGCCACCGGTACCGCACACGGAGCACGACTCGAGCCACCTCAGCATCCATCTGGCTCGGAGACAGCCTGGAGACTCCCCCATGAGTCCCGGCATTTATCATATTTAGTTAGACTTTATGTGTTTAATGTGTGTTTACTTCATTTTATTCGGTATGTAATTTTGATTGTAAGAGGGGTTTATTTGTAAAATGGGACCCCCGGGCCCCACGGCCCCCCCAGACCTCTTCCCATTGATTCCACCTCAGCCTAGGGCCCCATGTGGGGTCAGTCAACATTTCAAATGGAGACATCTAGAAGGTTGAATGGTAAATGCCACATGGGTAGACAATTGGACTTCAAAGTCCAAGGTAGGCTACCTACCATTCTACCATGTCCCCCCCTTGGTCAATAGGCTGCCCCCCCCCCTTATATTTTATTTAATTTTTGTGTGTGTGTCACATTCAATCTAGGCCATCCATTCCCCCATCCCTAGATCCAAGGGTGGCTATTGGATTTGATATGTAACCTATAAGTACCTAGTATTTTCTCATTTAGGAGAATTAATGCATTTGAATTGGAAGAAAATCCCCTTGTGCAAGGCCTTGGCCACCCCTCTCTCCTCCTTGCAGCTGGGAAGGCTGTATTCTGGTGGTGTGACTCCACCCCTATCAGTTCCGGTCGCCGCCGCCGCCGCCACGTGCCGCCATCGCGCCTCCACCATCACCGCCGGTGTTCTGTTCATCCTGGATAGAGGTGTCTTCTCCGAATTCTTCCTCTCCACCCTGTCGTGTTTTTGAGCTGGGATTTTGAGGGGATGTTCCAGAGGTGTTCCTCACGATCCACACAAATTGGTTGGTCATGAATCTTCCATTTGACAATTTTTCATTTTCTTCAAACCTCTTTTCCCAGATCTATCTACTTGCTGTTTAGATTTCCACCGTCCTGTGTTTCCAGATTTCGGACCTCTTTCTAATTTTTTTTTAACCTCCCAATTTGACTGGGAGTTCCTTCCACCAACCCCACCGTCTCCAAATTTTCTTGAATTTTTGTGAGGCCATCTCATATTTTTCAAAAATTGATCTCAGAGCTAGCTACAGTGCTGTTCACTTGTTCCCAGATCCGACCACCCTCCCGTAAACAAATCATAACAAATCACAGCCATCTCCAATCAGTCCACAAAAAATACCCCCATCTTCCTTGTCCAAAATCCCATAACCTTGATGAAGAGCTCAAGAACTCAATCGGAGGTTTACTAGGCGGTCAATGGTAGTTCTCAGACAAGTGCCTTGCAGATCTGAGATTTCGGTTACTGTACAATAGGGACTTGTAAATTCAATAAAGTTCTGATCCGACCAGATCCGGCAGATCTCTTTAGATCTATATTTAAGCATTTGAAGAGAGCTTTCCAACGATAGCTTATGCGTCCCGATCCGACATCGGGATTGATCGCAGCGGCCGTTTTTGCCGGAGCGCGCGCCGGAAAATAGCAAGCAAAATCCGTGGGTTATTAGTTCAAGAGTTGGGAATCGGGGCCGATCGACCCCCGATCGGTGTTCCCGGCCGACCGCCTTCCGGGGAGGCGGGCCACCAGGGGTTCCCATCACAGTGGGACCCACCCCCGCAGATCCGGAGGACAGCGCCGTCCGTGGGCCCCGCGGGCCCGTAGAAGCTGCCGTTCGGAAAGAACGAAAACACGGAGTTCGGCACCGCCGGACGACATCAAGATGCTACCCGTCAACCCGATTTGCGTGATTCCCGTACCCCACATGTGACCTTTTACCTCCCTGTGTGGAGTGGGTCGACTTAGTGTATTGTTGTAATAATTGTTAACCGGGAGTCCGTAATTCGGCCGGGGTTGTCTTCGCCACGCCGGGTGCGTGGAGGTAACGGTCTCACCTTCTTGGCATTTGCTTGCTTAGCTAGTATACGGTCATATGCCGCTGTCGAGAGTGTAGGTTCCTAGCCCGTGTGTCCATGTCACCGCTGTGAGCGTGAGAGTGATCCGTCCCGCGACTCGATCCGAGTCCGGAAGTGAGTCTGACTACCTTGAACTCTGCCGGTTCCTTAACCGCGCACGATCCACGCCTTCCCTCGCATGGGACGCCGAGTGAGTTTGCACTTCTGTTAGCGACGTGTAGCCTATAGGAGCTCTCTGTGTCGGGCCTAAAGTCTCTCCCATCATGTGTTGCTGGTCGTGTCCGCATCTAGAGTCCGAGGTCCATACCATGTAGAGTCGGTCCCCGTGTCCGTCCCGCATCAGTTTGGTATCAGAGCGAGTCGAGTCTAGGGTAGTCTTGCATAAGTCTTATATGCATCATGGTCTAAGTCGAGTCTAGGATCATCATTAGTTTTTAAAACAAAAAAAAAGGTGTTTTAAAATTGTATTACATCCCGATAATTCGGTATCTTAAAAGGTGTTGTCCGAACGTTAGGCTACGCCTATCGGGAGGTCGCACACTTGCGGGAGTGATCTCTGGATCGATTAACTCCGCCACGTACTGGATATGGGTTTAGGTCTAGATGCATTAGTCGGTGTTTGCATCAGTTTGTGTCTCCTAGTTCGTGTGTAGTCCAATAAGAGTCAGTCGGTCTTGTCCAAGTGTCGACATGTCTAGCATGTTGTTCCGCCAAATTCACATGGAATCCCCATCACCCGGGCAACATGGCCGTTGGTCCACCCATGGGCTTGGCAACCACCCACTCCACTTCCGTAGGCCCGAAGCCTCGGATTTTTATGGCTCCAATGGCCCGGGCGACTACCTCAAGAGGGACGCCGCCATGGACACATACTTTGATTGTTATACCCTGTCCGAAGCCGGGCAATTCTATTTTGCCAAGGAGAGGCTTCTACACGAGGCCGCCGAAAAGTGGGACCACATTGAGCGCTTGAGAGAGGTTAGGAGGCAATGGCCCATCGAATCATGGTGGGACATGAAGTGAGAGCTTAGGAAGGTCTATGTGCCCCAACTGGTCACCTCCAACCGGCCCCACCCAATCACTTCCAACCAAGTGGGTCCTAGTCGGAGGCAAAGAGCCCCACACGTAGATGAGCCAAGACCCAATCCTAGGACGGTTGACTACGGGCGAGTCCACCATGATATCCCTATTCCAACCAACTCCGTTGCCGAACTTATGCAAATGATTTTGGACCGGTTGGATGGCGTGGATAGGACACGTACTCCTAGTGATGTACTCCTACACGAGCCTAAGGAGGTAGCAATTGGTAGCCCCAACCCGTTGCCATCTAAGGTGCAATCCCAAGGTCCTCTCTCCATCATAGTGGATCCTCTTCCCCCACCCACGAGAGCTCCGACGCTACCACCCTCTACTTCCGAACTCTATTCGGAACCATCTCATTTGGAGCCACCCAAGCCCGAGCCACCCGTATTTCTAACAGGTACACTTTACATAGCCGAGTCACTACTTAGTTGGCTCAAGGATAGCTTGGTCCCACTTCCCTTCCAATCTATGGACCCTATCCTACCTCTGGTGCCAATCAACTCATTCCATACCACTTTCCGGTCTAGTCACTATGTGGATATATTGGATGACCTTCTTAAAGGGTTAGACCGGCAATTGACATTTACGCACTTGTTGGCTCCAGGCTTCGACCGACCCACAGGTCGTAGTTTCACTCATCCCGCTTTAGGGTCCATCACCTTCGTGTACACCGTGGGTCATGTTACCACGGAGGTTCTTCTACTCCTCCCGTTACCGGTCGAGCCCGACTTCATTCCTTTTATCCCGAGGGAGGAGCCATATCGTCTATACACTGTCTCATCTACCACGATGGATGGAGGTGACCATCACCTTCAGGAATTTCAAACATGGGACTATGTAATGGAAGAACCGAGGGGTCACACATTCTTTGACCCATTCGACCCCTTCGCTAGTGGGCCTCGTGATCCACCACTTCCCTTCTACCTTGTCAAGGAAGTCCCCTACCACTCTCTTCCCACTCAGGCCAATCAACCTCCACATAGCAATAGGTCCGATGATTGGGGAACATGGCATAGCTTACCTACATCTAGGGGTATTGACAAAGGTAGTTTTAGATCTCCCAATCCTCCCACATCCAAGCCTGATACACCTACTTCCGGCCCTCCCAAATCCCATGGGCAACCGCATGCTAGGGATAAAGTAGGATGTCTAGGAGTCCCACTTTCCACCAACCACCGGTTGCATCTAGTGCATGCTTGCACACATTCGGGTGTCCTGGTCCACCTTTTGCATATGCATGAGTCGGACTAACTGTAGGGTTGTTTAGGGTTGTGTGTGCATCCGTGTGTTTTTATTTTGCTAAGCATTTTAGGAGTGCATAGTGAGTCTGCCGAGTCTAGTGCTAGGCATGTTAGGAGTCTGCATGAGTGAGGCCAGCAATGCACGTTACAAAGAGCTAGCCGATGCCCATCGACACCATCGAGAGTTCCAAGAGGGTGAATATGTCATGATTAGGGTAAGACCTGAATGGTTTCCCTCTGGAACCGTTAAGAAGTTGCAAGCTCACGGAGCCGGTCCATTTAGAGTGTTGAACTGTGTTTGATCCAATGCGTATGTTGTGGACCTGCCCGAGGAATATGGTATAAGCTCAACTTTCAATGTGTCAGATCTAGTTGCATATAGGGACCCAGCGGTGATCCCTAGTGAGTCTTTCGAGCCATTCCCTCCCATTGAGAGTGATCCCACACCTGAGTGTCCACCTTCAGCACCTTTTCCATGGCAGCGAGAGCATATAGATCATATACTGGATGAGCAGGTGACAGTTACCAGGAGTGGATCTTACCCACGCTACCTAGTGCGATGGAGAGGACGGCCCGCTACCGACGACACGTGGATCACACATGGAGAGTTGCAGCGGATTGATCCGGACCTTCTGGAGCGATACAGGAGCGTTGCAGACCCTTCTTGACAGGGTCGAGTTTCTCCCACCCGGGGAGAATTGGTGCGGACACCCGAGCAGTTGAGCGGCGTGACACGCCGAGCCACCGGTACCACACACGGAGCACGACTAGAGCCACCTCAGCATCCATCTGGCTCGGAGACAGCCTGGAGACTCCCCCATGAGTCCCGGCATTTATCATATTTAGTTAGACTTTATGTGTTTAATGTGTGTTTACTTCATTTTATTCGGTATGTAATTTTGATTGTAAGAGGGGTTTATTTTTAAAATGGGACCCCGGGCCCCACGGGCCCCCCAGACCTCTTCCCATTGATCCACCTCAGCCTAGGGCCTCATGTGGGGTCAGTCAATATTTCAAATGGAGACATCTAGAAGGTTGAATGGTAAATGCCACATGGGTAGACAATTGGACTTCAAAGTCCAAGGTAGGCTACCTACCATTCTACCATGTCCCCCCCTTGGTCAATAGGCTGCACCCCCTTATATTTTATTTAATTTTTGTGTGTGTGTCACATTCAATCTAGGCCATCCATTCCCCCATCCCTAGATCCAAGGGTGGCTATTGGATTTGATATGTAACCTATAAGTACCTTGTATTATCTCATTTAGGAGAATTAATGCATTTGAATTGGAAGAAAATCCCCTTGAGCAAGGCCTAGGCCTCCCCTCTCTCCTCCTTGCAGCTGGGAAGGCTGTATTCTGGTGGTGTGACTCCACCCCTATCAGTTCCGGTCGCCGCCTCCGCCGCCACGTGCCGCCATCGCGCGTCCACCATCACCGTCGGTGTTCTGTTCATCCTGGATAGAGGTGTCTTCTCCGAATTCTTGCTCTCCACCCTATCATGTTTTTGAGCTGGGATTTTGAGGGGATGTTCCAGAGGTGTTTGTCACGATCCAAAAAAAAATTTTGGTCATGAATCTTCCATTTGATAATTTTTCATTTTCGTCAAACCTCTTTTCCCAGATCTATCTACTTGCTGTTTAGATTTCCATCCGCCCTGTGTTTCTAGGTTTCGGACCTCTTTCTGACTTTTTTTAACCTCCCAGTTTTACTGGGAGTTCCTTCCACCAACCCCACCATCTCCAAATTTTTCTTGAATTTTTTTGAGGCCATCTCATATTTTTCAAAAATCGATCTCAGATCTAACTACAGTGCTGTCCACTTGTTCCTAGATTCGACCACCCTCCAGTAAAAAAATCATAACAAATCACAACCACCTCCAATCAGTCCACAAAAAATACCCCCGTCTTCCTTGTCCAAAATCGCATAACTTTGATAAAGAGCTCAAGAGCTGAATCGGAGATTTACTAGGCGGTCAACGGTAGTTCTCAGACAAGTGCCTTGCATATATGAGATTTCAGTTACAGTACAACAGGGACTTGTAAACTCAATACAGTTCTGATCCGACCAGATCCAGCAGATCTCTCTGGGTCTATATTGAAGCATTTGAAGAGAACTTTCCAACGATAGCTTATGCGTCCCGATCCGACATCGGGATTGATCGCAGCGGCCGTTTTCGCCGGAGCGCGTGCCAGAAAACAGCAAGCAAAATCCGTGGGTTATTAGTTCAAGAGTTGGGAATCGGGGCCGATCGACCCCCGATCGGTGTTCCCGGCCGACCGCCTTCCGTGGAGGCGGGCCACCAGGGGTTCCCATCACAGTGGGACCCACCCCCGCAGATCTGGAGGGCAGCGCCGTCCGTGGGCCCCGCGGGCCCGTAGAAGCTGTCGTTCGGAAAGCACAAAAACGCGGAGTTCGGCACCGCCGGGCGACATCAAGATGCTGCCCGTCAACCCGATTTGCGTGATTCCCGGACCCCACATGTGACCTTTTACCTCCCTGTGTGGAGTGGGTCGACTTAGTGTATTGTTGTAATAATTGTTAACCGGGAGTCCGTAATTCGGCCGGGGTTGTCTTTGCCACGCCGGGTGCGTGGAGGTAACGGTCTCACCTTCTTGGCATTTGCTTGCTTAGCTAGTATACGGTCATATGCCGCTGTCGAGAGTGTAGGTTCCTAGCCCGTGTGTCCATGTCACCGCTGTGAGCGTGAGAGTGACCCGTCCCGTGACTCGATCCGAGTCCGGAAGTGAGTCTGACTACCTTGAACTCTGTCGGTTCCTTAACCGCGCACGATCCACGCCTTCCCTCGCATGGGATGCCGAGTGAGTTTGCACTTCTGTTAGCGACGTGTAGCCTATAGGAGCTCTCCGTGTCGGGCCTAAAGTCTCTCCCATCATGTGTTGCTGGTCGTGTCCGCATCTAGAGTCCGAGGTCCATACCATGTAGAGTCGGTCCCCGTGTCCGTCCCGCATCAGTGCTCCTCCCAGAACCATATCGGGCTCTATATGTGCAGGCATTGATCATGTATTTTTCGACATCCACTATAGTTATAGCCAATATAGAGTTCCGAAGGAATAAGCTTGTAGGAACTTTAAGGTAGATCATACAGAATAGAATTTCAAGGATTGATCAGGACGCGTAAGGATGATAATAACAATATAATCATTATTAACGATAAAACTAGGTGGAATCGGCTCCCTAGCTGGGTGCCATGACATTAAGAATAAGCGCTCTTATAGAAAATGGTCGAACATTCTTGTAAATAATAAGGTAGATAGAATTAGTGTCCACAAGTACGGCACATAATTCTTAAGAAATACTAATGGCATGGTTTCCCATTCCATCAATTCAAAGATATTCTCATGACATCCAAATAGTATGTCATGAGGGCCAATATACCATGTTTCTTTAGAGTGACATGGCATTTAAATAGTGTCATGGGTTTTAGGGTACAACCAGCTCAATCGGCCTTGAGAGAATCCAAGGCATCGAGGAGACTTACGGAGGTCTCCAAGACTAACGCACTAATCCGAAGGAACGGAATGTCCGACGGAGGGCTTGTATGTCACCGAGAAAGTAGAGGGTAGTCGATAAATCACCGAGAAACGTTAGACTATACTCACAGCTGGAATATAGTGCCATATATGTAACCCGTTGGAAGGGTGTACATGAAACAACGGGAAAATCCCAAGAACTGAGAATGGCGACTAGGTCATGGACTATATTTCTTACATAGCTCTTGGGATACAGCCATTATTTCTTAAATCACGCCTGTGACCCAGCCATTAATTCTTAATTCCGTTTCCAATTTCAGTGTAAATAAATCCTGGAATTCTTTAAGCATTTAACCTGAAGTTTAGTTCTTTTTAAATAGCGCCCATGACTCAACCACCTTTTAGTATGTAGCGCCCTAATCAGGGGTGCTATATCTCAAACGGTGACAGAGGTATTTTAAAAGACGCCCAGGGCATAGCCATGTTTCATAAATTGGCACCCTGGATCATGTCATGTTTCAACAAATAGCGCCCTGGATTTGGGCGTCTTATTCAAAGAGACGATAGGGTAAGGGTCGCCATTTAACCTAGTCTAAAAATTGCATGAACAGTGACATTTCTCCAAATAAAATAATTTTCCATGGACAAGTATATGAATAGGTGGAGAAAAATACCAGGAATCTAGCAATGCACGAATGTACTTGATTAGATATCCACAATTCAAGTTATTAAATTTTGAATATATTGAATTAATAATTAACTATGGAAATAGCGACTGCTATACGGTCGCGAATTCAAAATAGCGCCCATGACTGGGTCGCTATTTCACTGTGAATCCGAAATTCGAAACAGAAGCTATTAAAACTTGGTAAAAAAGAGATTAGATGCATGCATGAACTTATATTTTATGGAATTAGGCCAAGAACATGAGAAAACCTACCTTGGTTGATGGTTTTTGGTTGAAGAACTTGAAGAATTTAATATAAATTCACAACCGAGCTTCACAGCAACCAAAACAGTTTATAGCAGTAGCACAAAAAAGGAATATAGGGGCTCTTCTTCAGCAGTAGATGCACGCAAGCAGCAGGAAGAATCAGGAAGAAGAATAAGAAGACTATCTTCCTTTGGAGGTTCTGTAGCTACATCAATTTCCTTCTAACAGAGCTCTTCTCGTGATGTGCAGCAAGAATCAGAAGAAGCATGACTTCTTCTTGATGATTAAACGTTGTTGATGTGCAGCAAGAATAACACAGAATATTAATGACCGCCATTTAAATGGCCATTGTGAGAAATGACTCGCTGCGGCCTCGAGAATACAGCAGATACAAGAACAACACAGAATATAAGTGACGGATATTTAAACGGCCATTGCGGGAAATGACTCTCTGCGGCCTCCAGAATATAGCAGATATAAGAACAGCACAGAATACAAATGACGAAAATTTAAACGGCCATTGCGGGAACTGACTCTCCGCGGCCTCGAGAATATGATGTGATCGCCAGGGGCCGGAGACCCCAAAATAAAGAAAGTGATCGCGCCTACCTCAAAAGCGGGAGATGGCGGGTTGCTTCTTCCTCTCGCTTCGGCCGGCCGATGGAGAGGGCTTTCCTTAGTTACCCTTGCAAAAGAAGAAACAGACAAATAACAGGTGGATCAGAAAAGATGGCAGTGTAGTATTAGTCCCTTGATGAAGAATAATAAAATCGTGGCAAGACACACACCTGGTTGGTGTTGTTTTTAAACCCCTCTCGGACACGAGTAGGAGGAAAATACTATGATGAATGGGGGATCGTACAAACGTGCATAAAAATGGATCTCCCTGATGGATGGAGATGACGGATGACGGGATGATGCATGCGATAGAAATAACAAAAGAGAAGGGGAGAGAATGACTTATTGAAGGTTCCGTTGGCGGGATTCGGCGGAGCTTCGGCAGCGTGGGGACGACGTGGAAGCAGAACGGTTGGAGCTAGCCATCCTCTCGTGAGCACAGGCACCCGAGAAGTCGGCAGAACCTCCCCCTACAAAAGACCCACGGGTTAGAAACGGGATCCGGCAGAGTCTCTCCTTCCTCTATCGGATCTGAAGCCCCCTTCCCTTCGAGGGAGGGGGGTCCCCTATTTATAGAAGGAAAGCTGATTAGGGCGTCCAATCTCTTGGACGCCTCACTGTTGAGGTGTCCAGGAGCCTGGATGCCTCAATAAATATTTTTTATATTTTTTATCTTAATATATTCATTGAGGCATCCAGGTTCTTGGACGCCTCAATGATGAGGCGTCCGGGGCCCTGGACGCGCCCATTTTTGCCCACCGAATCGCCACCAAAAGCCGTAGTCAGTGGGTAAAGCCAGTGGTTTCGAGGTGCACCCGTGACTCACGAGTGGGCGCGTCCAACTAACAGGACATCGTTAAGCTTTGGATTTTTGCACAACGTCAAATCGGACGGCAGATCGGACTTGTCCGGACCTGGATATTTGGGGCTTCCAGGCCCCTGGACGCCTCAAGATTGAGGCGTCCAGTCTCTTGGATGCCTTAAGCATTATATATTTATTATTATTATTATTATTATTATTTATTGATTGTGGCGTCCAATGAGGTTGACGCCTCAAATAACTCCTGTCGGACTCGTCCTGAAAGGCCGTCGGCATCAAACTGTCATACGTCTTCGAGTTCAGATTTTTTTGGTACGTCCGGTTGGTAGCGACGTCGTCCGCATGCCGTGTGATTTCTTGAGTGAGGGGGCTTTTCTCAGATTCAGAAGAAGTGCCACACTCTCGGAAGAAGACCAAAGAAAAGGAAGCACTCTAGCGATTCGAAATGCGAAAGCCACTGCGGGGGGTCATATTGTAATAGGAGATTTACTCAAGACGATGTCAGAAATAGCGTGTCTACAGCTGCCCCGCCTTGGCGTCTGCTTTGCACGGGAGTGACACGTGAGTGACACGTAGTGGAATGGCATTGGAGTGAAGTGGAATTGACTGAAAAGTTGATGCCAAGGTGTGATGAGACATGCTTTCAACATTATGGTTTGGAAAGTTTTTGGAGTTTTCAAGGAGATGACCTTGAAGAAGGTCTTCTGAATTCAACAATTGATTAGATGGAAATCAAACAAGGAAGGGGAAAATGTGTGCTCAGGCACAAGTAGAAAAAGAGACCAACTTCTCTGTGTGGAAGTACTCGGGTCGTAAACCTGCAGGTTTCACCTTTGGGGAGCGGTTACCAGCCAATGTGGAAGTGCTGCGGGCAAGGTGGGTCAAATGGAGTAAAAGTAAATGAATATTTAAGGTTCAATCTAAACAAGGGTCTCTTTCGAAAGAACAGCGTAGGGCTGTCTCAAGGAAGCTCAGTATTTCATTCGGAGTGGAATATCTCATATTTGTAAGAACTGGAGCATAGTGGTCTTCATAATCGAATTACTTTGAATGATCTTACGCAATGGAATCAAAGTCCTACATGAATGCATGCTGGGTTTAAAGGAAAACTTAAACAAATTAAAATAGAAAATAGCCAAGGATAATATTGTCAAGTTGTTAAGAATGGGTCAGGATACCGATCCGGTGAGCTGATACTGAGCCGGGGTCCGTTTATCCATGCACCAACTCATCGAATGGAACCATCGTCCCCTTACTTTCGCAACTTAACGGCATATCCGTACAACCCAAATTCCTCTGAAATTATCATTATTTTTGTTAAAGGGGAACTCAAATTCCAGATCCGTTCAGGTCATAGGGTCCTTGACATGTTCTAATAGCATAAATATCATATAATACAATGCATGACATGGTGGGACTAGTTACCGGATGGTGGCACATGATGGGACAATGGCGTCCATTAGTGAAACCTGCACTAATCAAAATGATTAAAAGCAGTAGAGTTGTACCACAGTACAAGAGAGATCAAGATAAAAACCTTTTGCTGAAGTCAACGATGACGACTCGACATTGATGTGACGACTCTTGGCCTTTACCCCCTTCCCTTCCTATAAGTACCCCCCTTAGGCAAGTTCAGCCAAATGAACCAAGGAGAGCTTTGAAAGCTCAAGAGGAGGAGGAGAGGAGAATCCAGGGATTTCCAAGATGGAAGGAGAGTCTTCCCGCCCTGTGAAGAGGAGCAGGCCTAGCAGCGACTTTAGGCGACTCTCCGACCTTGAAGGTCATCTGAGTGAGATGATCCGGTCGCATATGGTGAGTTGACTCATTTAAAATTTCATGTACGACTTCTCCCTCACTTCTTCCTTCTTTTGTTTTCTTAACTTTTCCAGCCGTACCCTCTCTTCCCAGGTCCTAGGAAATTCTCGAAACTGTCGTGGCTTTCGAAGCTGACTTCCGACATTACCATTGGCATGAGGGCCATAATCACGAGGTGGCACTTTCAGGGGCTCCTAGTTCATGCCAAACATTACGAGATGATTCGTATGGACTGGACAGCTATGGGCGCGCTGGTGGAGATCTGACATCCTCAAACTCACACCTTCATCTTCCCTTCTTTCGAGACGACCATCCTTCTCGACGAGGTAGAACTCCTACTCGAGTTAAAAAGGTTCAAAAGTGATGGCAGGATAAAGATTACGCGAATGCTAAAGAGGGTGACTTCTGAGGAGGTCCTTGGAAGCTTCACGCCGCCTGGTGCCATTAGAAACGTCCGTACTTAGAAGGGGATCGATCTGCAAAAACTCACAGAATGGGTCATGGACGCCCTGAGAGGATCACCAGACGATGACCGCTTGGAGGAAATCATGAGGGGATTAACAATCTGTTTGGTGGGAGCTCTCTTATTCCCTTACACTGACAACATAGTGGAGGAAGACCAGCTGAGCGTGATTTACGGGATTTGGAACGGCAGAAGGGTGGGACCCGTCATCCTTGCCTACCTTTACAGTGGTCTTACTGCTTCCAGCATGGGTAAGCCTCCCTTCAGTTACGCACTTCTCCTAAATTGCTGGATCGATTTGCATTTCAAATTTGATCACCGCAAGGGGATGCTAACTGCCTCGAAGATCTTCCAACAAAGTCCCCTCTACCACATAGCCGATGTGTTAGGCTTTGGTGGTAATGTAATGAATCGCGTCCCGTGGCTAAGGAAGCATAAAGACTGGCGGTCCCACTTCAAGACCATGACGCAAAGCTTCTTCACTTGTGCACCGGCATGCCTACTTTCGCGCGAACTCCTCACGAGGTCTTCCCCCGAAGCTGAACTCCAACTGATCGGTGCGACTGAGTTTGCTTTGTATAATGCGCATCGGTGTTGCATCCAAATCGACCTTCCCCGCCACTTGTTCCCACCGTTATCTGATATTTCTCCTCTCACGAAGAGAGAGTCAGGTACGGAAGCGGATGCCAAGGAAGTGAAGATTATCAAATCATCATGGAAGATAGGCACTTCGGGAAAGGCGTTAGTGCATGTGGAGGAAGAGCGCGAACTATGGAGAGCTTATGTAACCGTATTGGGGAAATTAAGGCCCGAAGCATCTAAACCCCTGATGTAGCCCACTCTGTTTTGAATGAAATAAAATGTGGGGTTGTGTGCAAAATTGGTTCCATTTTTTTTAACATTTCCTTTTTTATGATTTTCTGTGGTTCTTGATATTTTTATTTTACCTTTTGTTATTTTTCTTTTGCTTGCCCCCCCTTATATATAGATATATTATTATTATTATTTTATTTTGACGCGTCCAGGACCCTGGACACTTCTTTAATTATTATTATTATTTTAGAAAAACCTTTTTTTTGTTTGAACGCGTCCAGGTGCCTGGTCGCGTTCAAAAGAGTGTTTTTTTAAATATGAGAGGTCGCCTATGCGGCCTCTCACTTTCCACACCTCTTTCTCTCTCCTCTCTGGGTTCTTCCACCTTCTTTCGACCCTTTTACCCTTATTCTGGACCCATGGAGCGCGGGGAATCGAGCCAGGGAGTCAAGAAGCGGAAGCAGCTCGCCCGTCGTCCGCAGAGGACTCGAGATCGTGCAGAGGAGGCTCCTGTGGACGATGAGATGATCCCACTAGCTATGGAGGGCCCCGAGGGACCTGGCAACGCGGGACAGGATGAGCATGACTCGGTAAGCGCCTTAGAACTCCTCTATTGCATTATTGTGTGATTTCATGCGGGAAATGGGGGCGAGAGATGGCGTTGGAAGGGAGGTGAAAGAGAGAGAAGACTAACTGTTGAGGCGTCCAACCCAGTGGACGCCTCCATGTTTATTATTATTATTTTTTTATGTATTTTTTTGTTATTTACGGAATTAATTAAAATAAAAAAAGATAAATGCATAGAGGCGTCCAGGTGCTTGGACGCCTCAAACATTTTTTTTTATTTTTTTATTTTTTTATTTTAGATTTAAAAAAACAAAGAAAATAAAGAGGCGTCGAGGCCCCTGGATGCCTCAAAAAAGTAATTAAAAATTAAATGTTTTGTGGCCTTTTTTTGTTTATTTTTGTTGTTATTATGTTCATTAATTACAGACCTATTTTTACTGACGTGATTTTTGTGTTTGTTCTTTGTGGTGTGCAGGGCGTGATGAAGAGTCGGATCAGCTAGTCCTTGGTAGTCGCAGCGTACCGAGGGTTACCATACTTCCAGAGGGCGCGGGTGGATAGCATGGGGTTTGGGGCGTTCCTGAGGATTGAGCCGTTCCGACTCGACCTTCCCCTTATCCAAGCGCTGAGGGAGCGGTGACATGTGCCGGGTCGAGCGTTCCTGTTGCCCTGGGGGCATATGGTGCCGACACTAGAGGACGTAGCTTGGATCACCGGCCTACGAGTGGACGGATAGGCCGTCAGTGGGGTCACTTACCCCGACTACAGAGAGAGCGCCTTCGAGCTATTGTGGCTGGAGACGACTGCGACCCACAGAGACAGAGGACAGTCGGCCGGGTAGACATCATGGAGGCACTCGGATTCGTTGACCCGCGCCAGCGGGTTAGCGAGACTGGAGCAGAGTTTCTGGAACGAGTGGAGGGAGACACACCTGCGGTTTTTACCCAGGACCCGAGCGAGTGAGAGCTGGCGGATCTGGACCTCCGGAGGTTCCTCTTCTTTTTTCTGGGCCACCTTCTGCTGGGGACGAAGGGGGACGGCATCCATTGCCGCTTCCTCGAGATCCTAGCGGACCTGGACCGAGTGGGGGATTATGCGTGGGGATCAGCTCTACTCGCCCACTTAATTACCGATTTCTCTCAGGGTATAGAGAGGGAGACGACAGTTAGTGGCTTTGCACCTTTTCTCCAGGTAAACATTTTATTTATACATTTTACCGTAATTATAGTTATGCCATTATTTATGCTAATGATGCATGATGGATGCAGGTATGGAGTTATTATTACTTTTTGATGGGGAGAGCTAGGCAGTGGAACCGGAGAGCCGTGCCCTTAGCTGGTGGAGGCCGGTCACAGTTGCAGCACCGGGCAGCTACCAGCTGACATCACTTCGGCGTGAGTTGACTGAGTACCCTAAGGCCATGGTATGATGCATATGATTTCTTTTCGTTTTATGACTATGACTTAGTTTAGCAAAATGGTAACTAATATGATGCACGTATGGTGATGCAGGTGGTATGGAGGCCCTACCTGGGTATGGCCGATGCTGGCCAACCTTGGGTCTTAGCGGGCCGACCTCATTTTGGGCGGGACTTGTGGGTCCACTGCCTGAACGAGATCGAGCCGCTGTGGCTTAGGCTGGTCATGAGGACTTTGGGGTTGGCCCAGGAGTGGGTTGATGTAGATGAGCCGGGCCATGTCGGGTGGAAGACCCGGGGCAAGGTGAAGATCGTTGACAGGCGTACACACTTACCTGTACAGTACCAGGACTGGCAGCAGGGTGGAGTCCCGGTGGTGTCCTATGCACCGGACATCACCGACTACCTGCGATGGTATCGGGCTACGTATGCGGAGCGTCTCTACCTCGGTGGGGCGGCAGGAGTAAGTATGAGATGAAGATCCTTTTCTCTCCTTTCTTATTTTATATATATATATTTTATATGTATGTAAATTAATCTATATGCATGAATGCAGGATGCTCGTGACACCGTCATTGCCGACTTGCGGGCCCAGCTGGCAGACGCCAGGCAGCAGCTGGCAGCCGTCCGGCAGGAGTTGGAGATCCTGGTGAGCTTATGCAGTGCACTACACATTTTTTTTATTGTGACCTGGATTTTTGATACTTAGCCTTTGACTGTTGCTCCTATGTTTCAGCGGGCCCATCAGACGGCAGCAGCCGGGATGGCTGGCGGGGCAGGTTCTAGTTCCTGGGCCCCTCCTCCGGAGGTCCCTTCTCTCCAGGAGCAGCTGGCGTATGCGGTGGCCCGGGCTGAGGAGGTCGAGCGTGACCGTGCAACTCGTGTGAGTGTTTGCTTGACCCAGGCTCCCCTTCCAGTTGCTCTCCTTCCTTCACTGATCTTTTACAGGGCATGTGGGGTTTTTGACAGGTGGCGGAGATTCGAGATGCCCTGGCTCGTGCGGTTCGTGCCGAGGAGGAGCGTGATGCCCGCGACGCTTGGGTGGCAGAGCGTGATGCGCGGATAGCAGAGCTAGAGGAGGAGCGACGACGGGAGGCTGAGGAGCTTCCTCGCGATGTGCTGGAGCTACGGATTGCCCTTGAGCTGTCGAGGAGAGAGGCGATGAGAGAGAGAGAGGAGAGGGAGAGGGAGGACAAGAGGGTAGAGCGGCAGCGAGATTGGGACGAGAGGAGGGCTCTGGAGGACCAGATGATGGAGCTCCGATTGAGCCTCGGCTCAGCGGAGGGGAGGCTTCGGGAGAGTGAGGAGCGGCATCAGAGGGTGAAGGAGCGTGGGGCGCGACTTCGTCAGTTTGGTTCCTTCTCCATGGGTAGCTTCCTGGTTTCTTCGGCCGAGGAGCGTCGTCGCACCTTCGAGGCTGGCGTGGCACCATAGGGTGAGGCGAGCACCGCCCCTCAGAGTTCGCGGAGGCCCCCTAGGGATCCACGTTGGAGGGGGGAGGAGAGAGATGATCAGAAGGGTGGTAGCAAGAGTTAGAGAGTTGCTTGTACACCCCATCCTCTTCACTTTATGATGTACGACTGCCTATTTGTTATGTGAAATGGAATGGTTTCTTCTGTTGCTTGACTGCCTTGTGTGCACTTTCCCTTTCCCACGCTTCTTCTCTCACACCTGTTCTTTTGAGGTACACTTCATGAGACCTCCCCCTGAAAAGCGGGGAATTACGCCTTGCACGGAGGGACGACATTTCTCTCTTTTTAGACGCGTCTCAAGCTCTTGAATTCGAATTTAAAGCGCCGGGCATCCCTCCTTCCGTGTGTTGCCCACAAACGAGCCCGCCTCCCGTCAAGATTTACTCGCCTATCTTTGTCTTCTTCCACTATCGATCGATGGAGTTTGGTGGGCCAAATCGTGGTGAAGGGAGAGAGGGGCGAGGAACTCCTTGCCCGAGGAGGGACGCGTAAGAGCATGGAGAGGTGTCTATGGAAGAGGAAGGGCCCCTTCGGGCACTTGAGGGACCCGAGGGGCCGGATGGCACGGAGGGAGGTGAACACGGCCCTGTAGGTCCTTTGATCTCCTCCTCTTTGATCCATTTTGATTTTGGAGCGAGCCATGTGAGAGGGGAAAAGGGTTCGGCGAGTGTTGCACTCAAATGATGGACGCGTCCTTGACAGGAGACGCGTTCTCGTTGTTTGACGTAAGACCCTCCTTTCTTGATGTAGGGCATGGCAAGGACCCCGGGCTTGGCCGATGAATGGGCGAGCGCGAATGAGCCGAGCCGTGTCAGGAAGGAGAGTCGCGGCAAGGTGAAGCTCGAAGACTGGCGCATATGTCTCCCTGGACAGCAAGGGAGCGTACTGGTGCAGGACACCGCCGACTTCTTGTGGCAGCGGAGAGAGAGTCATGTGGGACCTCTCCAATCTAGGGATGCGCATGACATCAACGGCTTGCGTGCCCAACTAGCAGAGGCTAGGTGGCAGCTGACCATCACTCAAAAGGAACTGGCGATCCTAGTAAGTTAAGTGTTGCATTTTTTTATTTAATTTTTGTTTATTTTAAATTTGGAGCTTAGCCGATGGCCGTTGTTTGTTTGTTCCAGCGTGCCCAGTGGACAGTGGTGGCAGGAATGGCTAGCGATGCATCTTCCAGCTCCTCGGCCCCTTTTCTTGAGATTGCCTCCCTCCGAGAGCAACTTGCCGGTGCGGTGGCCCGCGCGGCCCGGGCTGAAGAGGAGCGTGATGCCTGGGTAGCGACTATAGCGGAGCTGCGGCGTCATAGTGAAGAGAGGCCACATCCGGACATCCTAGAGTTGAGGGTGTTCCTCCAGGTGGCCAAGAGAGAGGTAGAAAGAGAAAGGCTAGAGAGGGAGAAGGAGAGGGGGGATAGAAGAGCCATGGAGGTCCAGGTGAGGGAGCTCCAGCTAGGCCTTCGAGCTATTGGACAGAGGCTAGAGGACATGGAGGCAAGCTACGAGAGGGCACAAGAATTCAGGGTGCGACTCAGCCAGTCTGGCCAGCTCCATATGGGTGGCTTCTTTGCTATGCCAGGGGAGCAGCAGCGGGTCACCGCTGCTGAGCAGGCACCACGAGGCGAGGTAAGTGCTGCTGTACGGGGCTCCAGAAGGCCCCTGAGGGACCCTCACTATAGGGGGGAGCAGAGGGACGCCTAGAGGGATGACCGTGAGTGTGATGGGAAGAATTAGCGGGTTGGTGGTCCCACCTTTTCTTTTGTGATGTTCATGACGGTAGTGTTCATGACAGCTTATGTAGACCTATGAATGGAGTGATTTGTGTCCCTGTTGCTCATTTGTCCTCTTGCGCGTTTTTTCCTTCCTACGCTTCTTCTCTTTTACCGTTTCTATGTGACGTGCTCGACAAGGCCTAGCCACGAAATAGAGACTCGTGCTTTGCCATGCCCCTTTTTCCACGAGAATCGGCCATCGAAGTCAACAACAACGACCTTCGCCTATTCCCTATTGCATCCATTCGAACTTGATGGGTCATTTCTGAGTCATCGTGTCGCACCACTCAATCAGCTTCCCTGTACGAGCGGCGAAGTGACACATGGGACCGCAAGGAAGGTGCCCTAGCATGAGGGGGGTTATTGATGGAGGCAGTCATGGCTCACACTTCTCCCATTCCCATAAATACCTCCCCTCTTTGTTCTCCCAGGGACATCGAATGCCATCTTGAAGAGTAGGGGCTTCCACAGCACGGAAGAGCTAAGAGTTCTAAGACTTGGGATGGAGGCCGAATCTTCCCACTCTTCAAAGAGAAGCAAGTCCAGTGGTAGTAGCTCTCGGAGACTCTCGGAGCTTGAAGGGCACCTCAATGAAAGGACCCAATCGCAACTTGTAAGCTGAGCTTGCTCGCCTCTTCTTCCAGTCTTTCTTCCTCCCTTCTAACAAAACCCCTCCTTGTGTATGCACAGGGTGTGATGAAATCACACATTCTCTGGGAGTTGGTAGTGGCCGCATACCGGGGTCTCCCAGATTTTTAGAAGGCCAGGCTAGACGTGATGGGGCTTGGAGTCTTTCTTCGGATCGAGCCAATTAGGCTCGACCTTGCCCTCGTCCAAGCATTGCGCGAAAGGTGGGATCCAATGAGCCGTGCTTTCTTGATTCCTTGGGGGCATATGGTGCCCAGCCTGAAAGATGTGGTCTGAATTACGGGCCTGAAAGTGGATGGCGAGGTGCTGACTGGCATTACGTACTCTGACTACCGAGAGGCTGCCCAGAGGTTGCTAGGAGTGGACCTGGATGATCGTAAGAACATGTCTGTAGCCAAGATGCCTATTATGAAGACGTTGGGGCTTACTGACATTCGTTCTCGTGATGATGAGTCCTTGGAAGAGTTCATAGAGAGGACTGAAAGAGGATGCCGCGCTGTCTACTACGTAGACGGGAGCAATTGGGAGAGAGCCAACATGGATTTGAGAAGATTCCTGTTCTTCCTGTTGGGGAAACTATTTTTGGGCTCGAAAGGAGACAACATTCATTACCGTTTCTTAGAATTCATGGTAGACCCTGAGAAAGTGGGACGATACGCCTGGGGAGTAGCCATGTTGGCGCATCTATTTGCGGGTCTGTCTGAAAGAGCAGATCGGGAGATAACAGTAAGTGGTTTCACGCCGTTCATCCAGGTATCCTGCTTCACTCCTTTTTTTTAATTTTTTAATTTTTAATTTTTTTATTTTTTTGATATGTTAATGACACATGACGGTGCAGTTGTGGAGCTATTATTACCTCCCAATGGGAAAAGCCCGTCATTGGCAAACGATGGCGGTGCCACTGGCGAGGCGGTGGCAACCTATCACGAGCCCAGCCTCTCTATCCTACCAGCTGATGGTGTTAAGGCACGAGTTGCAAGAGTTCCCCGCGGCAATGGTGATTATTATTTCATTATCATCTTTTTCTCCCCCATTTTTTTTATTTTTATATTAAGAAGATGTGTGTGACCTGACCCAGGTCGTTGTGGACGTATAAAATTACACGTCCATATGTCCCGCTGAGCCCCGCATTAATGTCAAAGTCAAAGCAAGAGGACCCGAGAGACTGGCCATCCAGGGCTCTGGGAAGATACTACCGTCCGGCAAATCCCCACATTTGCACGAGTGCATTAAGAGACTGAGAAGTCACAGGATGTCCTCCTGAATTAACACACTACTACGGACCCACCCTCGGGCCCCTAACGGTAAAGAAATATCTCAAAGAATGCACAACTTCAAGTTCCCGAAGCAAAAGCAAAGGCCCCTGTCAAAACGGCACCTTTGGTGCCTCCAGCGGCACGGGCCTGAGGCCCTTCAGTGGCACGGCATTTCAGCTCCCAGCGGCACGGCCCTTCAGCCCTTCAACGGCACGGCCATTTGGCCCTTCAGCAGCACGGCCATTTGGCCCTTCAGCGGCACGCTTCATTCAGGGTTTCACCAAATTTATACAGCCGTCAGCCCAAGTCTGTACGTTGGCAGTTGCACAATCGAAGTCTGTACATTCACCAGTTCAGCTTTCAAATCCATACATTGGTGAAGTCTGTACATCCACCAGTTCAGACTTCAAGTCCATACATTGGTGAAGTCTGTACATCCACCAGTTCAACTTTCAAGTCCATACATTGGTGAAGTCTGTACATCCGCCAATTCAACTTTCAAGTCCATACATTGGTGAAGTCTGTACATCCACCAGTTCAACTTCCAAGTCTATACGTTGGCATTGGAAGTCTATACATTGGTAGCTTTTGATGCAGGCCCCTGCAAGTCTATACATTGCAGCTGAGTTGAAGTCTATACAGCCTTTGCTTTGCCAAAGTCTATACATTGATGAAGTCTGTACACCGCTTTTGACGCAGGCCCCTGCAAGTCTATACATTGCAGCTGAGTTGAAGTCTGTACAGCCTTTGCTTGGCCAAAGTCTATACATTGTGAACTCTCAAGTCTGTACAGAACTTCCTTGCTCAAGTCTGTACATCGTCCGGTTGCCTTGCCAAAGTCTATACACTCATGAGGCAAGTCTATACAGAGTTCAGACGCAAAGTCTATACACTCAAATTGCAAGTCTGTATAGAGTTCAGACACGAAGTCTATACAATCGTTACCAAGTTTGACCGCCAGCGGCACAGTCTTGGCCCTTCCAGCGGCACGGGGCTTCTTGGCTCCTTCAGCGGCAAGGCCTTTGGCCCTTTAGCGGCACAGCCCTTCTTCCCTCAACGCCTTGCACCCTTTCCCCAGCCGCACAGCGCTGAAAGCCTCCCGACGGCACGCACCGGCAGAAGATACAATGGTCAATAGGCAGACCCATTGGCCCGCAGTCTAGCCACTTCAAAGCCAGCTAGCGCTTGTCTCCGTGTCACCTTCTGGCTGGAGGAGGGGAGATCTGCGCCTGACGAGGAAGATATCGAAGTCAACCTCGGATGGCAGTGCCATCATGAGGTGACCTCGTCAACTGTCTGCATATAAAAGGCCCCCCCACAGACAGAAAAAAAGGGAGGTGGATGGATTTTTGGCTAGAGGGAGGAAGATAGAGAAAGAAGAGAGGATCTTCGTGTGAAGAGGCCCGTTGGAAGTGAAGAAGAAGAGATGAAGAAGGTAGAAGAACTATAGGAAAAAGAGAGAGAAGCGTTGCATGTAGCAGAGGGGGAAGGAATGGAGGAAAGGGAATGGCTGCCCTTCCTCGTTCCAACCCTCTCCTCAACTTTCTTTTCTTTCCTATTCTTAGTTTTCTTCCCTTCTTTTGTTTAGGGATGCATGTGGACGCACTTTTTATTTTAGTTCGTTGTTTATTTGTTTATTGGCGTTTATTAAGTGCGTGGGCGTGCCAGTCACAAAGTGACGATTTATTGTGCGCTCAATCTGACTAATCAGACGATTGTGTGGTTCGTGTCGGGACTGAGAACCCGCCGTACCGTGAAGGCTACGATGTTGATTACATCCCCTCGGAGAGGGGAAAACCCTTGATTGATTGCCAGGAAAAAGGGCCTCACGGCCTAGAGAGAATACTAATGATGCAGGAGGATACTGAAAGATGAACTATGCTAGAAACTCGTATTGGGACGTGAATGTTCAGACTATGTCGGCCTCTCATGGGCCACTTCATGTTGGGACGAAGGTCCGTGTTTGTAGCGTAAGAGACGGTAACAAAACCGCGCAGATGTCTGCCACGAACAAGGCAAGTTTAATGAGAATGCGGGATTGGATCCCAGTAGGGGCGGGTCAAGTTGATAGACTGTTGGCCGGAGATGATTTTAGACTATGGCCATGTCGGAAATTCCGTAAACCACGTCCGATACCATAAGGCGTCGTTGATTTTCTCTTTGCACCCAATCCGAGGGAGTGAGTTATTAAGTGCGTAGCCCGAGCTCACTAACGTGCACCCTCGCACGGGGTTCGACCTGCCCGGTCAGGTCGCGGGGGTCAAGGGGGCAGCACCCCTTGCGGGTAATAGAGTTCCTCTCATTTTTTTTATTTGATCTTTGCATTTTTGTTTGAACCCTTCTCCCTTTCATTATCATTATCTACCTCCCCCTTTTTATATAAAAGAGGCGCGCCGGTTTAACATGATGCTAGGGAGGCACGCCGGCTATGGAGGTGTAAAGGGGGCGCGCCGGGTTAAGTTAATGCCAAGGAGGGAGAGGGAGCGCGCCGGAATAGCCTAAGAAGAGTGGGGCACGCCGGTTTGAGCTCCGGAAATCCGAAGTGGATTTGAGTGTGGAGCTAATCCGGCGCGGCTCCACAAATCCGGCGTGGGGGGGGGGGGGGGGTAGCGCGCCGGATTAGCCCATGCCGGATTAGGGGGGGCGCCGGGTTAAGCCTTATTTCACTCTGTTTGTGCTCTGTTTATTCTTTCTGTTTTCGTTCTTGTTTCTTCAACCTTTAGACTGGCATTTTGATTGGTTTATTCACTTGATTGATGGGTTAAGTTGATAGAGAAGGTGGTTAAAGCTCTCTGATCGTTTATTCAGATGAACGAGCATGAAGATTGAATATCTTATTAAGGGGGAATTATGCAAGAACTTATTCGGTTTGCTTCAGAGACGGCTTCAGACATGCTGTTCATACTCCCAGAGGGCTTGGCTTGTTCGGCTGTTCTTATGCTCAGAGAACTCATCCTGCTCGTCTGTTCTTGAGTGTTCTCATCTTGGCGAAATTTGGGCAGCACCTCCCCTGGACTGGGAGTTGCCAGAGAGCAATAAGGAACACCAAACGGATAACTCCGGGGTGTACCTCAAATCTGGACCTCATGTCGGTCCAATAACCCAAATGTGAGTGTTGGAAAGCTCGAGGACTAGCCTTCGAGAGCTCTCACCACTCACGGGTGATGACTTCGTGGAACGGGACAGATGTAGGCCACAGGTGGCCATGAATGTTCACCCTTCAAATTGGTTCCCTCAGATTTCATGCCATAGAAGGGCAAGCTTCTGAGGACCCCAGGTGATGTTGAAAACCGGGAGGGAGAAAATGGAAGAAAAGGGGAAGAGGTGAGAGCAATAGAATGCCATTTATGCCCACAAGAGTCACTCTTTTATTCATCCTCAAGGGGAAAGGAGATCTACCCCCAAAGCACGGGGGAGAATACAACGGAGAAGATAAAAGAAAAGCTAAGTGTTGAGGTGGGGGAAAGAAGATACATCGGTGGGGGAGAAGGAGGAACATAGCACAAGCTCTTCCCCCTATCTCCCCTCTCTCTTTCTCACCCTCTCTCATTTTTCTTCACCTTGCAGGTGGGAATGGATGGAGCTTATTCTTCTCTTCGGACGCCGGAGACCCTAGCCGAACTAGCCAGCCTTCCCATCAGCCTCTCTTCTCTCAGCACTTTCTTCTTCGAGCTCTCTCTTCCATCCCCCTCTCCCTTCGGCTTCACAATACTGCCCCTTTTATAGAACGGCCAGCCTGGGAGCGTCCCTGCCACTTCCACCTCGTTTGCAACGAAGTCGGGAGTTGACTTGCTATGCTGGACGCCGTTGATTCGTCCCGTACACTGTTGCTCGTCCGAGTATGGGACGCTAAGAGATCTGTCGGAGCTTGCCTTGCTGCTGCTGCTTATGTGCTGTCGAACGGAGGTAGAAGCAGAGTCATGGGCATTGAATGTCCTCTGCACGCCATAATGATGCAAAACAGAGCATCGGAATGTAGATGGGACGGCTTGTTTGCGCGCCGGATTAACGTGAGATGCAAGGGAAAGGGTGCGCGCCGGTTTAACCCATATGAAGGGGAAAAGGGGCGCGCCGGTTTAGCCCAAGATGAAGGGGGCGCGCCAGTTTAACCCAAGATGAAGGCCACGCCGGTTTAAGGACCTTTCACGCCGTTTTAAGCCTCAAATGGATTCTTTTCAAAGTCGCAGCCATTTATTCGAGTGTTGGCACTCCTGGAATGTTCTAGTTGCAATGCATGGCCTCTATAATATTCCATTTGCAGCCTTTGGGGCTTGATCCCAGACTTTGCGTAACTTTCTGTGCATACTGAGGCTGTACCGGAGTTCCTGACTCTTCTTTGATTTAGCTCTCGGCACGGATGGCTGTGGGGTTGTGGTTGTATCTTCCGCCTTGGGGGCTTCCTTAACGGGTAGCGGACCACCGAGCGGGTTCTCATCCTGATCGGGTGAGGCATGAGATTTGTTCGGCATTTCCATCTTCGGCTTGCTCTCGAGTGTAGAGACGTGCATGCCATATGATCCTCATCGACATTTTTTGGCATCCACAAATGCCCCCCACTCGTGGGCGGCGCAAGTGAGGGATCAGTGCACGGGACCCGCGAGTGTAGAGTTCTTCGACAGGACGTCTGTTCTTCCGAGCCAGTAGGATGCTGGTCCGGTGCAAATTCACAGGAAAGCGCTCACTCCTTCAATGAAGGGATGAGGGAACCGCTTCACCGCATATGCACGTGGACTGAGATGTCAGAGTTGGGGTTTAGTCATCGGCATGGGGTGAATACCGAAGCGGGAACGAAGGGTCTACGTGTCGTCTCAGGCAAGAGGCCTAAAACGACTTAGATGAGGCCAATCCCAAGGGGGAGTTGATGACTCGTGCTGGGCTTAGGAAAGTTGTTCATTCACTGACTCGGACGGAGGGTCCGAGCCGAGTAATGGGATGCACTTTTGTTTATGGACTGGGATGGATGGTCCGAGCCAGGCAAGGAGGGGTTTCTTTATGTTCATGGACTTGGACGGAAGGTCCGAGCCAAGCAAAGGCGGTCCTTTTTTATTCATCGACTTGGACGGAAGGTCCGAGCCAAGCAAGAAGGTTCTTCTTTTCTCTTTTTTTTTTTTCATTGACTTGGACGGAAGGTCCGAGCCAAGCAAGGAGGTTCTTTTTGTTCATCGACTTGGACGGAAGGTCCGAGCCAAGCAAGGAGGTTCTTTTTTTTTTGTTCATCGACTTGGACGAAAGGTCCGAGCCAAGCAAGGAGGTTCTTTTTGTTCATCGACTTGGACATAAGGTCCGAGCCAAGCAAGAAGGTTCTTTTTTTTGTTCATCGACTTGGACGAAAGGTCCGAGCCAAGCAAGGAGGTTCTTTTTGTTCATCGACTCGGATGAAAGATCCGAGCCAAGCAAAGGCGTTCTTTTTGTTCATCGACTTGGACGGAAGGTCCAAGCCAAGGGTTTATTCCTCTGTAAGACTGGAGATTGCAATATTGGGGTGGTTTGTTCATTGACACGGGGTTAGTGCCAAAGCAAGGGTATTTTTTATTCATGGAATGAGACGGAAGGTCCAGGCCACTGGTTCGTTCATCGATGTCGACAGGGAGTCGGAGACCGACATGGTTCATTCATTGACACGGGGTTGGTGCCAAAGCAAGGGTCTTTTCGTTCATGGAACCAGACGAAAGGTCTGGGCCACTGGTTTGTTCATCGATGCCGACGAGGAGTCGGGGACCGACATGGTTTGTTCATTGACACGGGACAAGTGCCAAAGCAAGGGTCTTTTTGTTCATGGCACCAGACGAAAGGTCCGGGCCACTTATCTTATGCGTCGGTGGGACTTAAAATATTTTGATCTCTGGCGGGACTTGACGAGTCGACATCCCCCGGAGGCTTCGATGATGATTTCTTGCTTCTCTTCCTTTTTTTCTTTTCTTCTCTCTCTCTTTTTCTTTTCTTCTTCTCTTCTTTCTCTTTTTTTCCCTTTTTTTTCTTCTTCTTTTCTTTCCCTTCTTTTCTTCTTCTCTTCTTGTTTTCTTTTTCTTTTTGAACAACTTTGGGTAGCTGCCGGCGTGGAAGCCGATAGTGAAGAGTTGTTGGCTCGGATGCCAATAGTCGAAAGCCATCGGCCTGGGTGCCGGTAATTAGGAAGTTGTCGACATGGGCGCCGATAAATTTGAGAGCTGTCGGCATGGACGCCGATAGTGAGAGAGCTGTCGGCTAGACGCCGATAATGACATAGCTGTCAACTAAACGCCGATAATCAAATAGCTGTCGGCATGGAAGCCGATAATGAGGTAGCTATCGGCGCGGAAGCCGATGACGAAATAGCTGTCGGCATGGAAGCCGATAATTAGATAGATGTCGACATAAAAGCAAATAATTAGATAGCTGTCGGCATGGAAGCCAATGACGAGATAGCTGTCAGCATGGAAGCCGATAATGAGGTAGCTATCGGCGCGGAAGCCGATGACGAAATAGTTGTCGGCATAGAAGCCGATAATTAGATAGCTATCAGCATGAAAGCCAATAATTAGATAGCTGTCGGTCATACAAGCCGATATTGAGATAGCTGTCGGCATAAAAGCCAATATTAAGATAGCTGTCGGCGTGGAAGCCGATAAAATTAGATAGCTGTCGACACAGAAGCTGATAATTAGATAGCTGTCGGCATAGAAGTCGATATTGAGGTAGCTGTCGGCACGGAAGCCGATGATCAGATAGTTGTCGGTCATACAAGTCGATATTGAGATTATTTTTGGTTTGTTAGTTTCTTGTTTGTTGTGTGTTTGTTTTTTTTTTGTTTTTTTTTGTTAGTTTCCTTTGTTTGTGCTTTTTGTTTGTTTGTTTTTGTTTGTTTGTTTGTTGGTTGTTTTTATTCGTTTGTGTTGTTTGTTTGTTTATTTATTTGTTTGTTTGTCTGTTCCTTTGTTTATTTATTTCTATTATTTGTTTCTTCTTTTGTTTGCTTATTTTTTGTTTGTTTATTTGTTCTCTTTTTGTTCGTGTTTATTGTTTATTGGTTTATTTGGTTGTTGTTTATTCTTTTATTTATTTATTTATTTTTTGTTTGTTTGTTTGTTTGTTTGTTCCTTTGTTTGTTTGTTTCTTTTCTGTTTGTTGTTTGTTTGTTCTTCTTTTCTTTTGTTATTTGTTTGTTTGTTTTGTTTGTTTTGTTTGTGTTTTTGTTCATTTATCTGTTTCTTTGTGTTTTTTAAGTATGCAAGCATTCGCTAACATCAAGCATCCAATAGATACATAGTATGCCCCCTATATCGAGGGTGGGGTAGGGATGAAGCCCCGAATTCACAGACCGCGTGCGGCTCACGAGTCATAACTAAAAGAGTTGTGCATTCACCAAAAAGGCATCGCATCGCCTCTGCGTATAGTTTAAATCATGATTTCCACCCAAAACAAATGTTCCATGGCGTGACAGTGCAGGCACGTGAGCCGTGGCCCCGAAACATAGGGATGTGTAGACGTTCTAAGCAACACTAAAGGATTGCTCTATCGCCTACGTGTACATTTCAGGCTTTCGACTTTCGGTAGCTTCACACAGCCCCCTTATTTATTTTGGACTTCCAGACTTCACCGTTCGGCGCGAGTTTCCTCATTTGTTTCAGTGGGGATTCCTGGCTACTAGGCTTCATCCTTGGCGAAAGGTAAGTGATGAATGTATAGACTTTCACGATGTGTAGATTTGAATATGTGAAAGCTACAGTGAAAGAGTGTATTCACTTGACCAGATCAAGGGCAATTCGGATGTACAGACTCTGAGGTTCAAAGCCAACGGTTGTACATGCTTAGAATGTTAAGACTGATGTACAGACTTCATGCGTTGACGCTGTACACACTTTGCGAGTTGACGATGTACACACATCCAATGAAGTGCGTTGACGCTGTAACATGAGCCAGTGAGATGCGTTGACGCTGTACACACTTAACCAATTCAAATGAAATGCAGTGTGTGGACTTTATCTGAAAAGGACGATGTATAGACTCAATCGATGTGAGAGTTTCCAGTGTATAGTCTCAGTCTAAACAAGTCTTGATGTGACACGACCTCGGACCTAATGCAAGCAAGCACAATCGCATTCAAATGGGCCGAATTGGGCCGCCGCTCTCTCGTCGCTCACCCAAGCCCGGGGTGACTTGGTAATGCCAAGGTGAGGTTGAGGGGTTGGGCCCTTGCTGGTAGAGGGCCAACAAGGCCAAGATTTAATTCCCAATGGATTTGGAAGCCCAATTCAATGTGGCTGACGAAGTGCCAAAGGCACCGGTTGCAATTTCCCACGGTGATCACTCAAGTTTGTGGGGCTTGAGGATCGGGCTCTCACTCGCATAACCAGCGGAATTAAGAACTAATATTGAATGACAAGCACTAATTGGAGAGAAGGTTTGAGCACTTACTCGACCGGTTTGAAGAAACCGGTCCCGGTCGGAGACGAGGGCGAGCGGGGAGGCGAGTGGATCCCCACACGCTGCGGCGGTGTCGCTTGACCTGCCCAAACAAGTTACACCACTACACCTCTCGCAGGAGGGGGATCTTGGGGTGGGGGTTAATGGGATTACATCAATACTACCTCCACGCAGGGAGGGGCCTTCAGCCGGCCAAGCGGGGTGGGGAAATTAATGCAAAGAACGACGACTAAGTGTGGATGCCGAATCTGCCGGTTGTCTGCGAACAGGGACAGGGGGTCAGTGTTGCTGCTGTAGATCCCACTCACGAATTTTACTGATAGAAAGACTGGCGGCGAAAGCTTCGTAATAGGGAGGGGGATGCCTCAGAATTTCCTCAATTTCTTCTGGAACCGTTTCTGGTCGGGGCAGGAGCTTGAACAGGGCCTCTGTTTCTCGGACTAACAGGAACTGGCTTCTAACAGCAGGATGCAGAGGGTACCCCAGCCGCTCCCGTCGTCGGAATCAGGCACCGTCAGAGTCGTTGAAACCGTGGATGAATCTTCTTCGCAGAAAAACTGACGGGGATGCTAACCGATGTCGGAGTCGACCTGTGGAACCAGAAGAGTGAAGAGGGGTCGATGCAGACAGTGGGAAGCAGAGCCGCGCAATCGTGGAAGAAAATTTGTAACTTCTGCTCCCAGATGCTGAATGGACTTCTGCTTTTTGATTCTGAAAGTAGACAGGCCGAGGTAGGACTTTGAAGAAGAACTTGAGAGCTGATTCTTCCGTGGTTTGTCGGGACAGAGCTTCTATTCCAGATCAGGTCTTCTGTTGGGGAAGATCTGCGCAGTCGGGGTAGATTGGACCTCCCGGGCTGCACCAAACTCGGATGGGGGTGAGATCACTTCTGTTGCAAAGAAGACCCGGAGAAGCTTCCAGCGATGGCTCTTGTGTCTTCAAACTCATCCGGATGGCGTCGTGGTGGCCGCTGCAAGAGACTGGTTCGTCTGCAACCTGTGGACAGCAACCTGCAGCTCTTGTGTTGGCTTCTAAAGAAGGAGATGGGGGAGGTGTATGTATGAAAGGGGTGATGGGGTGGAAGAAGTAGTGTGTATGGAGGGATGGGGAATGCTACTGGAGATAGGAAGGGAATGGGAGGGGGCAGTGGGGGCAGGTCCTCAGCTGGAGGTAGGGGAAGGTGGAGGCAATGGAGGTGAATGGAGGGCGATGGGAGGGGCGACCCTAGCTAGAAGGGAGAGGGGGGGCGGCCAAATCATGGAGGGAATGGTGGATTCAAATTTGAAATGGTCTTGGGAGTGGGGGATTGTGTGGGAACTAGGGGAGATTGTGTGAAAAGGGGTGGGATTGTGTTGGAAAGTGGGAGATGCCTCCTTGGGACAATGGGAGTGGAGTAATGGCAACTTGGGGAAGTGGAGGGGTATTGAATGAGGTGGGTAGCTAGTGGAGGTGGTTGGGGAGGGGAGGAGAGAGAAGAAAATTCGAAATTGGGGTTGGAGGAGAGAGAAAGAGGGGTGAAATAGAGAGATTAAGAGGGGAATATGTGGGGAATCTCTCCCCTAGGGTCTCTCACCCAAAAAACTAGAGGAATCACTCCAATTTGAACTCAAATGGCAATTTTAACTCATTCATTCATTAAGTTCAGATGGGGGGAAATGGGGTCCTATATATAGGAAACCCACATTTCTACAAAAGACCCTGACAAAGGACTCATTGACAAATAACCGAAGGGGTAGGGGAGCTCATTGGGCCAAGCCCGAAGAAATGGGCCCAATTAGCACATTACACATTCTAATGACACTCAAACATAGAAAAATAAATGCTAGACCTAGGAACATGACTCAAATAAAATGCAAATTACATCAAATGACTCATAAAAATTACATAGGACTCAGAATTAAATGACTAGATCATGCCGGATGCAACCGGGGCGTGGAGACGAGCTGTGAACGTGGGCATGGTGGTGATGTCCCCATCAAGTCTGCTGGAGGAGTCAACCCATCCTCTAATGTGTCGACCCATGACAGTGAGAAATGCAGACAGTAGTGTATTAAATGCAAAGAACACATAGTCAATCTGATAGAGTAATTTCATCAAATCAAAAGCAGTTGCCAATCAATCAAAACAATGGTTTTGCCAATGAAATAAAGCAAGTGTCAACATCATCAACATAGAGGGGTAACAACAATCTCCCCCTTTTTGATGATGGCAACCCCATATGAAGTAGAATAGCAACATCCTGTCATATACATATATGTTTGATGAAAGACATGATGTGTTATGCAGATTGACATGCAGATGCTATGAATGCATGCAACTCACTGCCTCAAACTCTCCCTTGGAATGAATTCAGAATTGAGTTCAGAATTCAGACAGATATGTATTCTCCCCCTAGACATCCCCTAGACAATATTCTCTCCCTTTGCCATCAACAAAGAGGAGGGAAAAATTAAATATAACGGAGGAATCAAGAGAAGAACTGACTGACATTCTGAACAGGTAGTTCATGAATAAGCATGCTCAAGCATAGAGTCTTCAGTCATATGAATTTAGAAACTGCTGTCAGAAAGAGTTCTGGTTTAAGGACGATAAAACTTGGAGTTCATGCACTACAAGCAATAGATAAGATCACTGTGCATGATAAAACAATAAACCAGAATCATATTTGCATGAAAGATTCAGTTTCATAATATCTTACTTTCATAGTCTCAAAAAGAATATTGAGAGAAACCAAGTCATGTATTGAAACTAAACAAATTGACACACATGAACTTTTCTTTTGAAGGAGCAGCATTATCAGTATTAGATCATTTTGAGCATTCAGGTACCATAAGTCTTTCTGCGTAAGGGTATACGTTTATAAGATGCCAATACCCCAAGATACTCAACAAGATGGACCATTCTGCCTATGATCAAATTCAACAGAACTGAGTTACACCTTTTTGTGTGAGGGTACACGTTTATCAGACGCCAGTTACCCCCAGGTACTCAGTGAAACCAGCCTGCTGTTTTGAGCATTTTAAACAGAGATAGCTGATACACTTCATGACATGAGTGTTGTCCACTTCTTTGATGGATCACTCAGTTTCTCAGTGATTTACCAGTTATTGCTCTGCCAATATATATATTCAATGATTTTCAATGCTCTTTCAATATCTTTCTTAGCTGTCCTTTTTATGTTTCAGAATGACTTGTTTAAGAACAATACACATACTTAACCTCTCTAACATGATTTCAGATGAGTTTTCAGATTTCAGATATGATTAGCTTTGTCTGACATGAAATAGGAAATAGGTTGAGAGTTTTATCAATTTTCAACTTACTTATATATTGATTGCAATCTTTAAACTCCAACCATTATAAGATTTAAACCATTACATCAGTCTTTGAACAATTCAAATTCTTATAAATGAAGAAGTCCATTTTCTACTACTTAGAAATCAGAACTGACCAACAGATTGCCATAATGTCAGAGACAAGTATTCAGATTTAAAAGTTGAATGACTTCAAGAAAGTTAAAACCACTCTGAATTTCTAGCAATACTCCCCCTGTCTATATGCATGCAATATGGCAAGAATTAGTTGAGAGAGAACTTATGCACAGGTCATGAATGAATGATATGCAAAGACATGCAAAGACTCGATAAGCTCCCCCTGAATATATGCAATGCAGGACAGTTCTACATCCACATTCACATCCACATGATTTATCCAAGCAATCAAAAATAAGTTCACATCAGAGATTTTATTCACAGCAATTAAAGAATCATTCATCATGCTGAAATTTACATAAGCCAAGTTCTCTTCTAAGAAACTTAAAATTTTCATTCCCAAGAGGCTTAGTAAAAATATCAGTAATTTATTTTTCAGTTTCTATGAAATTCATTTCAATCTCATTTTCATTTACAATATCTCTAAGAAAATGATGTTTTATCTCTATATGCTTAGTCCTAGAATGGTGAATAGGATTTTTAGCAAGGCATATAGCACTAGTATTATCACATAAAAGTGGAATGCATCCCAGATTTATCATCCAAAGTACTTGGGCTGCCCAATTACATGCTGCAACATACTCAGCTTAAGTTGTGGATAATGCTACAGTGTGTTGCTTCTTAGATGTCCAAGACACTAGACAGCCACCAAGGAATTGACAGTAGCCACTGGTGCTTTTTCTATCTACTCGACACCCAGCATAGTCTGCATCAGTGTAGCCTAGAAGCTCTAACTCACACTTAGCAGGATACCAGAGACCTAGTTCTTGGGTGCCTAGTAAATACCTAAAAATCCTTTTCACAGCTTTAAAGTGAGTTTCTTTAGGACTGGCCTGAAATCTAGAGCATAAACACACAGCAAATTGTATATCAGGCCTAGATGCTGTAAGATAAAGAAGAGATCCGATCATACTTCTGTATAGCCTTTGGTCCACAGGTTTACCTTTAGAATCTTCATCCAAACTGGTTGAGGTACCCATTGGAGTAGCTATTTCCTTGAGGTTGTCCATTTTGTACTTCTTCAATAAGTTCTTTACATACTTGGATTGAGAGATGAAGGTGCCATCTTCTGTTTGTGTAACCTGCAGTCCAAGAAATAGTTTGAGCTCACCCATTGAGCTCATTTCAAATTCATTAGTCATTATTTGAGAGAATTCCTCACACAATTCTGGGTTAGTTGGCCCAAACACAATGTCATCCACATAAATCTGAATGATAAGAATATCTGGATGGCTTACCTTGGTAAACAATGTTTGATCAACTATACCTCTTGTGAAGTTCTTGTCGGTGAGAAATTTGCTCAACCTGTCATACCAAGCTCTAAGAGCTTGCTTTAAACCATAGAGAGCTTTATTGAGCTTGTAAACATGATTAGGGAGATCTAAACATTCAAACCCAGGAGGCTGTCTCACATAGACATCCTCATTAATTTCCCCAGTTAGAAAAGAAGATTTCACATCCATCTGCTGAAGGTTTATTCCTAGGGAACATGCATAAGCTAATAGAATTCTTATTGCTTCTAACCTAGCAACAGGGGCAAAAGACTCTTCAAAGTCTATTCCAAATTCCTGATTGTACCCCTGAGCTACAAGTCTGGCTTTATTTTTAATAACATTCCTTGCTTCATCAGTTTTGTTTCTAAATACCCATTTAGTCCCTATGACTATTTCATGATCAGGAGGTGGAACCAAATGCCACACCTTATTCCTGTCAAACTGATTGAGCTCCTCATGCATGGCATTAATCCAATGCACATCTTGGAGAGCACAGTCAATGGACTTGGGTTCTGTGTTTGATACAAAAGCATAAGCATTCAGTTCATGTTGAATTTTTAAGTGGCCTCTAGTCCTAGGAGGGTCATGCATATTTCCAATAACATTATCTACAGGATGATCCTTGAGATATCTAATATTTGCAATTGGAGTATCATGAACTTGATTTACCTCCCCCTGAACTGTAGGCTCCTCTTCATTAAGCTCTTTATGTTCTTCTTCATCCTCGGATTTGTCTGCAGGATCTCCTTCCTTCAGAATTTCACCATTGTTTTCATTCCTGCATTGACCAACATTAGAATTTGCCAAGGATTCATCAAAAACTATGTGTGGAGATTCTTCAACAGTTTTAGAGTTCAGATTGTACACTCTGTATGCTCGGTTGTTTTCAGAATAGCCAAGAAAAATTCCTGGTTCTCCTTTAGGTTCAAATTTATCAAGGTCATTTTTATCATTTATGTGAATGAAACATTTACAACCAAAAACCTTGAAGTGAGCAATAGAAGGTTTCTTACCTTTTAATATCTCATATGGTGTTTGCTGGGTAGAAGGTCTTACCATGGCTCTGTTAATTACATAACAGGCAGTGTTCACTGCTTCAGCCCAAAATTTCCTTGGTAGACCACCTTCGACAAGGAGTGTACGACCCATTTCCACTAGGGTTCTGTTCCTTCACTCCACAACTCCATTCTGCTCAGGTGTCCTTGGTGAGGAGTACCTGTGGTTGATTCCATTTGACCTGCAGAATTCATCAAATTGTGAGTTTTCAAACTCACCTCCATGATCAGACAAAATGTTTTCAATTTTTTGATTTGTTTTAACATAGAACTCCTGAAATTCTGAGAAAGCATCACTCTTATTAGATAAGAAATAAACCCAAGTATACCTAGAAAAGTCATCTACCATGACAAATCCATACCTCCTCCCTGATAGGCTGACAGATCTAGTTGGCCCAAAAAGGTCCATATGTATTAGCTCATAGGGTTTGGAAGACAGATTTTCAGTTCTAGACTTAAATGACTTTCTAGTTATCTTTGATTGAGTGCATACATCACAGATTTTATTTTCTTTCTTGAATGAGACTTTAGGAAGTCCTCTAACCATGCCATGCTTATTTAATTTGTGCAAAACAGTGTAGCTAGCATGACCTAACCTACGATGCCATAAAAATGCTATGTCTTCTCTACTGGCAGTAAAGCAAAGGTTAGTGTGTTGAATTTCATCTAAATTTATCATGTAGGTATTATTTATTCTTTTTCCAGAAAATTTGACAATATCAGAATCAGGTTCAAAAATCTTGCAGCATTGAGAATTAAATAAAACATTGTAACCTTTATCACATAACTAGCTGATGCTAAGTAGATTATAGGCTAACCCTTCAACCAGCATAACATCATCAATGCAGCAGGTAGAACACTTACCTACCTTACCTGATCCGATAATCCTACCCTTTGTGTTACTTCCAAAGGTGACAAGGCCTTCTACTTTCTCAGTCCGCATGCAAAATTTGGCCTTATCTCCTGTCATATGCCTGGAGCAGCCGCTATCCAAGTACCACAAGTTGTTCTTGGCTGCGAGGCATACCTGCATACACAATTAGGTAGAGAAGTTTGGAACCCAAGACTGATTGGGCTCCAATGTAAATGAACTAGAAGCAAAACAGGAAAGCAGATGTTTCGGAATCCACATTTGTTTAAATGAACTTTGTTCAGTGGATCCTACATATTTTCTTCTGTTGTTGTTCCTTTTCTTTTTATTGTTCTTTTTCTTGTTGGCAGTAGCATGATTATTGATAGTATTGTTATTTCTGTGCCAGTGCCTTGGCCAAGGTATGTTCACAAGATTTTGGCCATAGTAGTTCCTGGGCTAGCTATGGAAATATTGGTTTCTAGATGTCCAGTAACCATACCCATTTACCCAATTTCTACTGTAAGGTCTTTGATATTTAGCACCCTGTGTGCAAGACCTGTAAACCTACCCTGAGTTCTAGACCAATCTGACCTATTGAAGTAGGTTGGCTGTGCATTGTAGTGGGTCTGAGCTCTGGGTTGATAAAAGTAATTGGGTTGACTCCTAGCAGCATTCTGTCTCCTCTGTACTTTGGACCCTGCTGACCTATACACAGGTTTGTATTGGGTCTTCTTAAGAGGTGGAGGTGTTGGTGGAGACTGGGTTACCTTGACCTGGGGTTTACCAGACTGTGTAGGTTGACCCCTAACCTGAGTCTGAGCCCTAGGATTCTGCTTAGATGTGGTAGCTCTACTAGGCTCACTGAGTTTTTGTTTACCCTTCTCCTCAGCACTGGTCTTTTTCAGATTAGCAGTTTTGTTCATTAAATTTGTTGAGTTCATGCTAATTAGAGGTCCCTTTTCCTTTTGAGCAACAAATGAAATTGTTTTCATTCCGAATGTTTTTGTTGCACTAGAATTAAATCCTAGACCCTCTTTTCTGAAATTAACCTTTGACCCTAACAAAGCATTTAAGTTATATGTTCCTTGGGTCATCTTCTCAATGGTTTTCATTTTATCCTCATTGTCTTTCTGAAGTTCATCAATAGATTTTTTTAGTTCATTGTTGACATTGAGGACAGCTTCATATTTTTCAGAGATAATTTTGACTTCACTTTCACATTTCTGAATCTTCAGCTTCCACTCATCAATTTCATTTTCAAGCCTTAGATTCTCTTCCTTAGAAGCTTTTAACTCATTTTTGATTTCATCTTCTTCAGAGCATGTGAGTTTCAATTCATCAATCTCAGATTCCAAACATGCAATTTTATCAAGTAGTGTTTTATCATTTTGCATAGAATTGATTTTTCTTCTAAGATGCCTATTCTCTTTTCTAATATCATCAGCTCTATCAGCTATGTCATGATAAGCATCTACCCAATCAGCAATTGTGAAGTTTTCAAATCTAGTGATTACCTCATCTGTGTCCTCCTCTCTATCTTCGGAGCTTGTTGCCATAAGGCAAATGGGCTGTTCAGATTCGGCTTCACTATCTGAGCTGCTGCTGAAAGAGCCTTCATCTTCATCACTCCATGTGGTGATCATAGCTCTTCCCTTCTTGGTTTTCTTCTTTGACCTGTCCTTATGTTTCTGATTGTCTGAATAGTCAATTTTTAGATGCCCTGGTTTCCTACATTGATAACAGACATTAGCTTCATTTTTCTTTGCAGGTTTAGATTTATACCTTTTATCCTTTCGGCCACCACTGTATTTCTTCTGGTCGAACCGTCCTGCTCCCTTTCTGAGAAATCACCTGAACTCTCTAGTCATCATGGCTATCTCAGATCGAGTCACATCTTCTTCTTCATTTAGGCTCTCCTCTGATGATGAAGAGCTGCTGGAGCTGGATTTTGTTGATTTGATGGAACTAGCCTTCAGTGCTATCGGCTTCTTCTTCCTCTCGGCTTCATCTGTCCTTGGCATGTTTATCTCATATGCCATTAGTGAGCCAATCAGCTCATCAGCTTTAGTATTACGCAGGTCCCTTGACTCCTCCATCACTGTTGCTTTGGTGTGCCAAATGGGAGTCAGGGAGCGTAGAATTTTCCTCACTACATCATATTCTATCTGAGGTTTCCCAAAACCTTTGAGGACATTGGTTATGACAGTCAGCCGAGCGTACATTTCGCTGATGGACTCGTTCTGCTTCATCTTGAAGGCTTCATACTCAGATACAAGAAGATTGGCCTTCTGCTCTCTTACTTGAGATGTACCTTCATGAATTACTTCCAGCGCATCCCACATCTCCTTAGCTGATTTGCAAGCAGACACACGGGAGAATTCTGTAGGATGCAGAGCGCACTGGATAGCATTAATAGCACTCCAATTCAGCGTGGACCTTCTAATCTCCTCCTTGGTCCATACATCTTCATTCGGGGACAGCTCATAAGGTCCCTTGCTGACAATCTTCCAAATCTCATAATCCTTAGCCCTGAGGAACACTTGCATACGGTTCTTCCAGTATGCGTAGTTTGATCCATCAAAGAATAGGGGCTTCGTTGTTGAGTGACCTTCGGCAATCATCCCTCGAGCATCCATCTCTGCCTATTCTCTTCGGGCGATGAGTCCCTGCAGAAGAGTTAGGCTCTGATACCAAGTGTTGGGTTAGATGGACGCAGTCTATCTCCACTAAGTGTGGATCTAGAGGGGGGTGAATAGATCAACTTGCCTAATTTAAAACTACTGTAAGTTCTAAAGCGGAATTTAGGAAAACATCAGTTAAACTAAAGAAGAATGCTAAGCAAAGGGTCGACCCATGAAGCCATTAACCATATCTTATATCGAAAGCTAGACATAAGTATGAGCGATATAATCAATGAAGCAGATCAAAGGATACCAGCACACACAGTTCACAAGCAATCACACAAACACAATGCACACACGATTTTTAGGTGGTTCGGTCAACGACCTACGTCCACCCCACACTCAACCAAGTATGGCTTCCTGCTGCACAGCACAGCTTGCGTCTGCTGGGCTTTACAACTTGGCCAAACAATCCGCTGATACACAGCTTCGCTGGGCACTACAGCTTGCCGACCAGAGGATCTGATCCTCTGCAACCGCTGGGGAAATACAGCTTAACCCGTCCAGTGGAGACTACCACTGCAAGACAGCTGACACACAGCTTGAAGAAACAGTGTTCGGAAATGAAAGAAAAAATCAAAACGAAAATAGAAAAGCTCAAAAGCAATATAGCTCTAAGAGCAAAGCTCAGCTCTGGTTTTGAACCACGAGACTGAGATACAAGCTCACTCTCAATCTCACTCTCAATCAGCTCTCTCTCAGCTCATCTCTCTCATTTTCTTCTTCTCTATTTCTTTTCTTCTTCTTCTCTGTATCTTCTTCTTCTCTCTTTTCTCTCTATGGATCGAAGGCTCACTACTGCTGAGTGTATAGACTTTCTCTTCTTCTCCTTCGATCTCTCTTCTTCTGTGGAAGAAGGCTCGTTTATATAGCAGCTACAGCAGCATGCGTGTGCTCTCCACGTTTCCCGCCCAGCAATCTGGACCACGTGGCAGCATCCTAGTATCTCGTCCATCCTTGGATCACGAGCCAGGCACCTCAGATCACGTGCCCTTCATTAGCCTCTTCAGTCCGATGTATAGAGTTCTCAGTTCACGTGCTCAATGACAGCAATCTGACTTGTTGCGTCGACGCTGTCAATCAATGGCGTTAACGCAGTGAGGCATTCCAGTAAGCCATTAGGTTCGTCTCTTTAGCTGCTGCGTCGACGCTGCTCAATTGTGGCGTTGACGCAGTGGAATAGCCTGTGAAGGTCTCTGCTTCTTTAACTTCTGCGTCGACGCTGCTTGCTTGTGGCGTTGATGCAGTGGAAGATATCGTGAAGGCTTCGTCAACTGATGCGTGGATGCTTTAAGCTCCCAGCGTCGACCCTGCTCCCTTCAGCAACAAGAATGAAGTCATAAGATTTAAGTATGTACATTGCAGTGAATATACTTCGTTGTATAGACTTGTGAAGGCGAATGCAATGTACAGACTTGCCCAATGTGTTGACTTCAACAAAGGAGGCCAATGTGTAGACTTGAAAAGCTGAGGCCAGTGTACAGGCTTGCCACCGACCAGTGTGTAGACTCGATCAGCATAAGGCACAGTATAGACATCAACTCTATACATCGAATGTATAGACTTCAAGTGTGAAGACCATTGTAGAGACTTTGGATTCGAAGACCAATGTACAGACTTTGGGGACATGAAGCGATGTACAGACTTCAAAGAAGTTGGCGAGTCAATGTACAGTCTTGATGAAGCGAAACCAATGTACAGACTTAATGTGTAGCTGAAGCCTTGAACGTAGGAATAGGCTGGAGTGTATAGACTTCAGGCTTCAGAACCGAATGTTCAGACTTCGCCTAAGAAACGTAGGGAAAGACCCCAGTGTATAGACTTTGCCTTGAGGGAAAGGTAAGTGATGAATGTATAGACTTTCACGATGTGTAGACTTGAATATGTGAAAGCTACAGTGAAAGAGTGTATACACTTGACCAGATCAAGGGCAATTCGGATGTACAGACTCTGAGGTTCAAAGCCAACGGCTGTACAGGCTTAGAATGTTAAGACTGATGTACAGACTTCATGCGTTGACGCTGTACACACTTAGCGAGTTGACGATGTACACACATCCAATGAAGTGCGTTGATGCTGTAACATGACCCAGTGAGATGCGTTGACGCTGTACACACTTAACCAATTCAAATGAAATGCAGTGTGTGGACTTTATCTGAAATGGATGATGTATAGACTCAATCGATGTGAGAGTTTCCAGTGTATAGACTCAGTCTAAACAAGTCTGCTGGAGGAGTCGACCCATCCTTTGATGTGTCGACCCATGATAGTGAGAAATGCAGACAGCAGTGTATTAAATGCAAAGAACACATAGTCAATCTGATAAAGCAATTTCATCAAATCAAAAGCAGTTGCCAATCAATCAAAACAATGGTGTTGCCAATGAAATAAAGCAAGTGTCAACATCATCAACATAGAGGGGTCACAACAGATCAATGGATCCCATGAACTTAGGAGGGTTCATGTTTTTGAAACTTTGGTGGAGGTTTCCCGCTCCACGGTGTGCACCCCCTTTTGCTACCTGTTGAAGTGCATGGGTAAGACCTTGAACGGTCCTTTGCATGTCGCGCCACTGAGCACGTTCTGCGGCCGTGGTCCTACAATTACAATAACTATATTAATATGTGATTATGTTCAAAGGTATTAGTTACTAAGTTAACTCAACCCTGGGTTCTACCCAATCGCACCAGGTAAAGGTTTAAACCTATCCTTGGACTTGGGTTTCCTAGGAATTGAATATACTAGACTCTGATACCACAAAAACTGTCACGCCCTGAGCGTGGAAGGAACCTGGAGTGCGTGACGAGTTTATATCGATCATGTCAATCAGAGCGTTAGTGTATTCGACACAAAGACAGAGTGCGTAAAAGTAAAGATAACCCAATCCTTTTTTCAATTACAACCTTAAAGTACTTCTATTACAATTTACTTAATGAAAGTGCTAAGACTCAATAAAGAAAAAGTACAATGAGTGACTCAAAAAAATAGAAAGATAAACTAGTTGACGCTTGGATAGACGGAGTAGCTCTAATCTCTTCACTCTTGACCTTCCCTATCCGATTGAGTCTCGTCATCGAACTTACCTAAAAAATAAGGGAAAACACTGCATGAGCGAATGCTCAGTAGGAATTATATCTCAAGTGCTAGCTTGCTTTAAGTAGATTACAAGTTACATGAATGCAATATAGCTATGCATGTTCGCGTAAAACGACAAGAGAGAGTGTATAACAAGAGATAATTGAGTGAACTAGCATGTCTTTCAAGAACTCATGTCAATAAGTATCAAGATATTCAAGCAAGTATATTCATCATGTCATGTCGAGAATTGGTTATCATGTTTCAAACAAGTATATAATAAATACCCTTTCCGGGTCACGCAAGTCATATCATGTCAAGTCGAGTCAAGTACGAGATTGTGGAATGTCATCGAGAACGACAAGTACTTCAGTGCAATGCCACACCGTGATCATTACAACTCCCATGGGCACTAGTACTTTCGGGTGCTTGGTGCGGACACCCGAGCAGTTTAGCGGCGTGACACGTCGAGCCATCGGTACCGCACACGGAGCACGACTCGAGCCACCTCAGCATCCATCTGGCTCGGAGACAGCCTGGAGACTCCCCCATGAGTCCCGACATTTATCATATTTAGTTAGACTTTATGTGTTTAATGTGTGTTTACTTCATTTTATTCGGTATGTAATTTTGATTGTAAGAGGGGTTTATTTGTAAAATGGGACCCCCGGGCCCCACGGGCCCCCCCAGACCTCTTCCCATTGATCCACCTCAGCCTAGGGCCCCATGTGGGGTCAGTCAACATTTCAAATGGAGACATCTAGAAGGTTGAATGGTAAATGCCACATGGGTAGACAATTGGACTTCAAAGTCCAAGGTAGGCTACCTACCATTCTACCATGTCCCCCCCTTGGTCAATAGGCTGCCCCCCCTTATATTTTATTTAATTTTTGTGTGTGTGTCACATTCAATCTAGGCCATCCATTCCCCCATCCCTAGATCCAAGGGTGGCTATTGGATTTGATATGTAACCTATAAGTACCTTGTATTATCTCATTTAAGAGAATTAATGCATTTGAATTGGAAGAAAATCCCCTTGAGCAAGGCCTAGGCCGCCCCTCTCTCCTCCTTGCAGCTGGGAAGGCTGTATTCTGGTGGTGTGACTCCACCCCTATCAGTTCCGGTCGCCGCCGCCACGTGCCGCCATCGCGCCTCCACCATCACCGCCGGTGTTCTGTCCATCCTGGATAGAGGTGTCTTCTCCGAATTCTTGCTCTCCACCCTATCGTGTTTTTGAGCTGGGAATTTGAGGGGATGTTCCAGAGGTGTTTCTCACGATCCAAAAAAATTTGTTGGTCATGAATCTTCCATTTGGTAATTTTTCATTTTCTTCAAACCTCTTTTCCCAAATCTGTCTACTTGCTGTTTAGATTTCCACCCGCCCTGTGTTTCCAGGTTTCGGACCTCTTTCTGATTTTTTTTAACCTCCCAATTTGACTGGGAGTTCCTTCCACCAACCCCACCGTATCCAAATTTTCTTGAATTTTTGTGAGGCCATCTCACATTTTTCAAAAATTGATCTCAGAGCTAGCTACAGTGCTGTTCACTTGTTCCCAGATCCGACCACCCTCCCGTAAACAAATCATAACAAATCACAGCCACCTCCAATCAGTCCAAACAAAATACCCCCGTCTTCCTTGTTCAAAATCCCATAACCTTGATGAAGAGCTCAAGAGCTCAATCGGAGGTTTACTAGGCGGTCAACGGTAGTTCTCAGACAAGTGCCTTACAGATCTGAGATTTCGGTTACTGTACAACAGGGACTTGTAAATTCAATAAAGTTATGATCCGACCAGATCCAGCCGATCTCTCTGGATCTATATTTAAGCATTTGAAGAGAGCTTTCCAATGATAGCTTATGCGTCCCGATCCGACATCGGGATTGATCGCAGCGGCCGTTTTCGCCGGAGCGCGCGCCGAAAAACAGCAAGCAAAATCCGTGGGTTATTAGTTCAAGAGTTGGGAATCGGGGCCGATTGACCCCCGATCGGTGTTCCCGGCCGACCGCCTTCCGTGGAGGCGGGCCACCAGGGGTTCCCATCACAGTGGGACCCACCCCCGCAGATCCGGAGGACAGCGCCGTCCGTGGGCCCCGCGGGCCCGTACAAGCTGCCGTTCGGAAAGCACGAAAACGCGGAGTTCGGCACCGCCGGGCGACATCAAGATGCTGCCCGTCAACCCGATTTGCGTGATTCCCGGACCCCACATGTGACCTTTTACCTCCCTGTGTGGAGTGGGTCGACTTAGTGTATTGTTGTAATAATTGTTAACCGGGAGTCCGTAATTTGGCCGGGGTTGTCTTCGCCACGCCGGGTGCGTGGAGGTAACGGTCTCACCTTCTTGGCATTTGCTTGCTTAGCTAGTATACGGTCATATGCCGCTGTCGAGAGTGTAGGTTCCTAGCCCGTGTGTCCATGTCACCGTTGTGAGCGTGAGAGTGACCCGTCCCGCGACTCGATCCGAGTCCGGAAGTGAGTCTGACTACCTTGAACTCTACCGGTTCCTTAACCGCGCACGATCCACGCCTTCCCTCGCATGGGACGCTGTTGACGCCTAAAATAAAGATAACAATAATAGCAGCGATGAAACAATAATAATAACCCTAAAATACCTTTATTTCTGACAAAATGTCTTATTTCTGTTATCTTGTTTTCAGGAATAGAAGAAGAAAGAAGAAAAGAAGAGACGGCCGGCTCTAATAGAGAACCACTGAAACGAGACACAAGATCTCGGAAGATACTCGGGGCCATCCCCGAACGAGCAAGAAAGAAGCCCAGCCAACAAGATATGTCAACCGATGAGTCAGCCCTCGTCAGTGCTGATGCAATCAAAGGAATTAACAAGGCCAAAGAAAAGAATGGACCTGTTAATGTGATATTAAGGATGGGCTTGATGCCCCTCGCGCCGAGAACCTCCCCATGGCAGCGGGCGCGCCGGGAAGCTCCTCTAAGGGAGTGCGCCGGGAAGCCCCTCCAAAGGATGTGCCGAGATGCCCCTCACGCCGAGAAGCCAATGGAATGGGCTTATAAAAGCCATTCCCTCCGTCAAAGAAAAGGGGGGGCAAACAGAAGAGGAGAGACACACAAGAAAACACAGAACAGAAGGACAAAAAGAGAGAAGAGAAAAAGAAAAGGAGAGCTCCAGAAGGAGAGACTCGAAGAAGCGAAGGAATATCTGAGAAGAGACGAAGGAGCAGAAGCTCAAGGTGGGCAGCCGGGGAGGGAGAGGAGTCAATGCTCCGCCCTCCCCCCCCCCTTTCATCTTCTTTGTTTCTGTTTTCTTCTTTATGTAACCATGCGAGTCTTATCTTGATTCATCGGTGATAACCGGGATATTCCGGCCGCCATTCATCTCCCTTTCCTCCATTCCCTCTATGTGGCTGGGGTGAGTCCCGGAATGATGTGATTGTATGAAATGCTCCAGTGGCCCGTTTGGGCGCTAGGCGATTGAAGTATTTGCCCGCTATCTCTCCGTCTGCTGCTATGCTTTTCCTTTATATGTTTTCATTTTAAGCCCAACTGAAGTGCGTCCGATTCCCCGGTGGGTCTTCGGGCTCAATTGTCTGCAGTAGAATAAATGTCGTTCTAAATGAGCCGATGTCCCTCTCCGATTCATCATCGTTTGCATAAAGTTTCCCAGGCTTGCCCTAGGGCCAGAGACAGACCATCTCTTGGCTTCTGGGACAGTCTGCTACCGATATTGGCAGTAACTCCGAGGGTTTGCTCGAGATCCTCTTCTCAAGCTGCTTCAATAAATTAATACCGATGGTTTCTAATCCGACTCCAGTCCGAACAATTACATCAGGGTCGCCCCTGGGGTCAGAGATGGCCATCTCTTGGCTCCCAGGCGACCAAAGATGCCGGCAAATGAGCCCCTGAGGGTCAATGATAATATGACGATTCAGAACCCCATCCTGCAGTGGTTCCTTCGATTCCCCTTTGAACCCAGCCCATCTTTTGCAAATCAAACCCATATCTGTGTAATCTCTCGCTTACACTCTAAATCCAGCCTCAATCCGAGCCAGAAATCTCATAAAATCCCTAAACAGAGCATCGTTTCAGCTCTGTAGACCATGAAATCCTGTAGCAATTCCATCCTCTCGGCATGCAAATTCCCCGCCGAGAACTACACTGCCGAGAAACCTCCCTCTTCAGCAAACCGACAAAAAACTCTCCAGGCCACTTCCACGTGAACCCCCCAGCTCTTGGCTTCCCGGCACCACCTTCCCGGCGCGGTAATGGGCGCGTCGTGAAGCCCCTGGCCGAGACCTTCCCCCCTTGCCTTTGGCCTCTCGGCGCCAGCCTTCCGGCGCGGTGAGGAGCGCGCCGAGAGGCTCCACGCCGGGAGCCTCCCTTCTTCCTTCTTTTGCATTTAAACCCATGTCGAAAGCACCCCCTCTGGTCAATTTAAACCCATGCCGAGAGCACCCCCTCTGGTCAATTTAAACCCATGCCGAGAGCCCTCCTTGGCCAACCCGTAAACCCATGCCGAGAACCCCTTGGCCAACCTATAATCTCACGCCGAGAGCCATCTTCTTGCCAATGAAAACCATGCTGAGAGCCTCTCCTTCGTCCACTCCTTTGGCCTCTTCGTCCATTTATTCTGGGGCGTTCGTGAGTCGTCATATGCACCCCAGGGGATAAATTAGCTGGGGATTGACCTCCCCTATATTCTGAGGTCCCTAACAGGATTCACATGCCACCCCGTGGGTCTGACGAACCCTGTCTCTACATGAGTTTCGTCAGTCTCCGAGAAGGGGAATAGTGACCGATGCCAGAGACATGGATAGTCTCTTCGAGCCTTAGTGCTCACTCATTTTTCGGCTTTCATCCCGGCACTCCGTGGATGTCAGCCTATACCATTCTCTGGCAAATGCTCGGTCCAGGGGAGGTGCTGCCAAAATTCTCTCATGAAGATGAAAGCCGACATCAGGTTGTCCCCCGGGCTCTGCATGATAATGGCGACAGGGTTTCCCTCGACCCTAGTCTTCCTAAATCCCTCTTCTATCCTGATGCTCCTGTAAAGCCCAAATCTAATCCAGCTCAGATTTGATGAACTGATCCACTTTGACTTCACAGAATCTATCTGGCTTGTCCTGCATCGCCAAGAAACCCAAAGCAGAGCCTCCGGAACCCCTTTCGGGTCCTCACGGCGCCAGAACACCAACACTCTCTCGGCGCCATGGCTCCCGGCGCGGCCCTGGGCGCGCCGGGAACCCTCACTCCGAGAAAACCCCCCTGGCCCTCTTGTCAGCGCGCCGAGAGCTCCTCCTCCTCTTCAGCTGTGCCGAGATCCTCTTCCTCCTCCCTTCAACCAGGCCGAGAATACTCCTGGCCATCTCCCCTTCGCGCCGAGAAGCTCTCCAGTTGGCACATCGGGAACCCCGGCCATTTTGCCTTCGCGCTGGGGACCTATGTACACTTGAACTGCATTGATGAGTAACCCCTTTAGCTCGGGAGGACTCTGCCATTGCATGAGTTCCGTCGGCTTCTATAGGGAATATCAAACATTGCCCCATGGCATATATATATACATATGGGTAGGGAGGTCTGGCCTCTCTCTTTCTCCCGGATTTCATCCCGGCACTCCGTGGGTGATAGCCTATTTCTCCCTGGGCATAATCCAGATTAAGGAGAAATGTTGTCGAAATACCGATCGATGCTTTAAACCCCATCATGGTCACGACTCAGTCTACCTGTGACTGAGATCCTCCTTCCCCCCTAAGCCCGGTCTTTGAATCACTGACCTAACGATATCATCTGTTTCTATGGTTGATGTTGTTATCTTGCCCGCCTTCCTGGCTTCGGTATGAAGTTCCATTTGCGCACATGAATATATGTTTGTCTCTCGAGGCCTCCTACCTTTAGCGTTTAATCAAGGGTTGTCCTCCTTAGGGGGGATGTAATTAACGTCATAGCCTTTATGGTATGGCGGACTTCCGGTCCCGACTCGGACTTCACAATCGACTGATCAAGTCAGATCGAGCGCACAATGAAATCGTCACTTCGGTGACTGGCACGCCAATAAATCAATGAACCAAGAAAATAAAATAAAACATAAGGATTAAAATAATAAAGAGAAAAAATGTGTCAAACAAGTCTGGCACGCCCGGTGGGACTTAGTCTCCCTTCATCTCTACGCCAAAAATAGGAGGCCCAGCGGGCCCCCCTCAAATTTCTGATTCTGTGCGCTTTCTTTATTTCAAGGAAGCTACAATGACGGCTGGAATCACGACAGTGTGCTTTGACCAGCAACCGGTCGATGCACATATTCAAGAAAGCTACCTGGCGATACCTCTGTCGTTCGGATCGATGCTGCCTGCTGTCGGGATGCCTAACTGCGATGGAGGTTCCCGGCGTAGCCAAAAGGGAAGAGTCCAGGAACCTCCCGGCGCCAAGATAAGCCAGGTGATGAAGAATGCTCCGAAGGTCGTGTCCTACTTCGTCCATCACGAGGCGAAAAGAAGCACATCCTCTGCTTTGCCCACCACTTTCGGTGACTTTCCTCCGGTCGTTGGCTGCCCCAACTTCCTGGGAGTTGTGTCCGTGGATATTCTGAGCAAAGAAAATCCGAAGCCTGTAGAGCTGAAGGATGATAAAGCTACTTCTTGTCAAAGCGAGGATAAGAACAGGAAATCCCTACTCAAGAATCCAGTGACCGTGAGCTGTTATGTTCACCATGCTACCAGCCCGATTGAAGCGCATGAGAAGGGGCCCACTGGGGGCAGCAAAAAGAACTTCAGAAGAAGAAGGGCCTCTGCCGCTTCCCAATGTCGACTTTCTACATCTGGGAAGTCCATGATGATTGGGGGCGTCCGGATCTTCTTCAACGGCCGCAATGCCAGAGCTCTGCAAGATCAGGTCATCCCGACCATTCCTACCCATAATGCTTTCCAAGTGCTGGCTAGCCGGAGGGCAAACAATGATGATAGCAAGCAAGAGAAGCCAACCTCAAAATTGCCAAGACACAAGCAAATGTGGGTTCCCAAGAAGACCCGGAGTGTCATGTCAACCCTACAAGATTATAACAGTTTTGCTGATGCCCCCAAGAGAAGGGATAATAAAGTCATGAATGAGGAAGAAGTCATAGTCACAACTCCTCCACTCACTGCCAGGGTCTATACAAGACAGGCTGATATTTCCAAGAACTCAAAGAATCTCAACCAAGTTGCCAAGCTGACACGATTAGCATACATGCCACCCGCCCAAGACTGGACGATGCCTCCTGCTATCTCTTCAGAGTACAGTCAAGAGGGGATGGTTAAGAGGGTATGGGAATACTTCCATGACCTTGGAAGTCCCGTCATAGGCCGACAAAGGTCACTCCATGCCTTCAAGGCTGAAGGAGAAGGAAAAAATAAGATATCACCTGTTGGGATAGATAAAGAGAAAAAACAAGCTGAGTTCAGGAGTTTTGAAAGTCTTTCACAGAGGGAAGAAATGAAAAGAGTTCTGACAAATGAAGGGCCAACTTTCCCTCGCCAGTCCCGAAGGAGGGTTAAAAAGCATGAAAGAAGAATGCAAGTCCTCGCGTGTAATATGACAGGAGTGATGGACAGGCATGACGCCCTGCTAAATGGGCAAGAAGAACTAGCCAAGGTTACCGAAAGAGAAGATCCTGTGACAGGACAAAGCAAAAATGAAGCTGGGTTACTGCAGACCTATAAGGGCAAACATGCTACCGATGAAAACAACACTACTCTCGGCACCAAAATAATGGCATCTGAAGAAGAAGGGGTGCCCTTGTCCGGATGCGGCTTTGGTGAAACACTTGAGACCATTACCAGCAAAATAGCTATGGACCCTACCATCCTAATAGCCATGCAAAGATATCAGCGGGAGTTAGAACTGCTGAAGAAGCAACTAAAAGAGAAGACTGAACAGGATGTGGCACCCAAGCAACCGGGGGCACAAACTGACCTATCACTGGGAGGGTTTAACCCCTCGACTGCTCTTTCATAGACTGTTCTGCAAACTGACGGTCAGAGTTGGGTTGTTTCCCAGGATCATTTCCAGTCGCTCCAGCCAGCACAACTGAAGCTTCTTCAAATGCAACGACAGGTTCCCTTGTCAAAACCTCCGCCATCTCATGTTGCAACTCCAGCCACACAAGAAATGCAGCCCACCCACCTCTGTCCTGAATCAGCACTGCCAGTCGTGGTGAATAAATCAATGGTGGAAAAGATGGTTGAAGAGAGGCTAGCCAAAAGGGGTAGTGCTAATTGTGCCCCCTTTGACATGTATAAAGTGCCATATCCAGCCTACCATGTTACTAAGAGATTGCCGCCTAGCATCAATAAAATTCCTGAGTTTGACAAATTCAATGGGCAGGGCTCCCCGAATGAACACATTGCACACTATGTAACAGTCCTGGGTGACTTGGTGACAGATGAGTCATACCTATTGAAGTTCTTTGGGTGTTCTCTAATGGGACATGCTTTTGAATGGTATGATAGCTTGCCGGCTGGATCTGTCAACAACTGGCCAGATATGCAGCAGAAATTCATAGAAAGATTCCATGTCATAGAGGCAAGGGTGACCGTGGCTGAGCTGTTGGCAACCAAGCAAGAAGATAATGAAGCTGCTGCAGAATATATCAAAAGATGGAGGGATCTTAGTATGAGATGCCGGCACTCTCCACATCTAGAAGATGCAGTACAGATGTGTAAACAAAATCTGAAGAAAGAAGTCCTGGAAAAGTTAATTGGGGCGGAAGTCTGGTCTTTTGACCGATTGATTAATATTGCAACAGAGATTGAAGACTTCTGTGCAAGATATCCATTAGTTCCTATCAACTCAAGCCATCGGGCTAAACAAATTAATAAGAGGCCGACGTTGAAAGCTGTACACGCTATTAGCGTCGCGGTAAAAAGGCAGAAATGGGTGCACCATTCTCCTCTCAATGGGCCTGCTGAATGTCAAAAAACGCCTCCACACTGGAATAAAGAAAAGAAGTTCTATGCCTTCCCAAGAGACGAGACTCGAACATTGTTCGAGTGGGCTGTCAAACATGACAAGGTCATCCTGCCAAAGCCAAAGAGGCCTGATGATGCCAGGAGAAGAGATGATCCGAATTTCTGCCCTTACCACCAGATCCTCGGACATCCTATCGAAGATTGTCAAATATTCAAGGACATCGTACAAGGCTTAATAAAAAGGGGTAAGCTACAAATAGGGGAATACAAAGTTGATCCCCCACACCCGCACGAAATGTCTGTGCCAAGGGCGTCAGTCAATATGATATCTATATGTCAACAATTGCTTGAAGAAATGCCAGAGGCTTGTAGTCGGCACACCTATGAAGACAATATTCCTAAGCATGAAAAGGAACAATGAAATTGGCAAGCCGTGTCAACGGGAAGGAAAATAAAATTGGTACCTCGCTTACCTCCAAAAGCCCAGGTTTACGGAGTTATGGCCCATCCCACTCTACCAACAATCATTAAAAGGACAATGGACAGCAAGAAAAGACAAACCCCATTGTGGGCACATGAAGGAGTTAGCCCACAGCTACAAGCCATTACAAATGAGCCTGGTAACCATGAGCAGCCAAAGAATCAGCCTATGCTGCTCAAGAAGCCTGCCCCTCAAATAGGCAACGAGTCTCACCAATTGACAGAAAGAGCTGAAGAAAAGGCAGAAAAGCTGAATGCATCAAATAACCCACTGTGGGGGCAGGGGCCGACTATGAAGGAAAAGAGAAAGAAGAATACAAATACTGGAAGGAGGAATCTTATTTTCTCCTGCAACACATTGTCAGCATCCTCTAGTGAGGCACAAACTGTTGATGAGGAAGATGAAGAAATTTGCTTTGTGCCGAAGGAAGTAGTTCCAGCCAATGCTTCCACTTCTCTTCAGTCTATCAGGTCTGGGAGGATGCCAAAGCAACACTCACCAGCTAATAAGGAGGCTCAGTGCCATATTCCTCCTCTGCCCAGAGGCATAGAGCAGAGGGGGTTTGTCCCAAAGAAGCTACCTATGGCCAGCAATGATGGCGAGAAGAAATCCATTCTGCACAAATCAGAGGCAGGGGGCAGTAGAACTCCCAGTCCCTTCCTACAAGACCCTACAATAATGGCACTACTCCACCAGAAGCAGCAGGAGATTGAAATGCTACAAGGGCAACTGGATGAAATGAACATAAAGCCACATACGTCACAACTGCCGAGGCATCAATGCGAGGCATCGCAAGACAGTTCTAGCTCATCTGAAGCTTCAGCGCGGTCATCAATGCCCCGAACAACACATGATCATTCAGGGGGCATCCTCCCTCAATCATCCCAACACGCACTCCCTTGGGCAAGTCAAGGGGCAACTAAAATGTATCCGACAAAGACATCGATGAGGCCTCATATGCTGCCAACTACCATACATTCAAGATCAGTGGGTCCAGCCACAAGGGATAAGACCAAAGCAGAGCAAACAATGGATACAAAGATGGCCAAAGAAGAAGTCACTGAGGCTGAGCTGCAAATGACCAAACAAAATGATAATGAGTCCGTCAGGGACTACATAAGCAGATGGAGGAGCCTGCGTGAAAGGTGTAGGCACCCACCAAGTTACAGTGAATCTGTCCAAATCTGTAAAGAGAATATGAAATTAGAGATTCTACGATGGGTCATTGACTTCGAAGTCACGACCTTTGAAAGTCTAAATGACTTCGCAACTGAAGCTAAAGCGGTCATTGCAAGGATTTGCCCATCCTCCACGAGCTTGGGTCAAAACTACAAACCAGCCGATAAGCAGCCGGCACAAGAAGTTTGCATTCCAAGCTTTGAAGCCTTCGAGCGACAGAAGAAGGAAAAAGCAGAGACTGCTTGTATCACTTCTACCAAGCCAGACACACAAGGGTCCTCGTTAAGGGGTAAAATGATGAGGCCCTATTCATTTACAAAAGATATGACCTCAGCTCTCTTTGAGTGGGCCCTAAAATGCGATAAAGTGGTGCTTCCAGAGCCAAAGAGATCAAGCAACTCCGCAAGAAAAGATAACTCATGCTTTTGTCCGTATCACCAAGTAGCGGGACATCCTATCGAGGATTGCTACGTGTTCAAGGACATCATCGAAGGCACGATCAAGAAAGGTGAACTGCAAATGGGCGAATATAAGGTGGATCCGCCACGCCCTAACCAAATGCCCGTCTTCAGGCAAGCAGCCTCACGTGGCGTCACTGGCCTTTGCTATCCCCCGCAAACTCGGCTAAAAGCCAGCGTTTGAGCATTATCTCACAGCTCGAGGGGTTGTAAAAAAAAAGAGAGGAAAAAAAAAGAGAAGAAGAAAAAAAAGAGAAAAAAAATATATAAAAGAGAGAGCCTGTTCTGGGGCAGGCACACACAAAAAAAGGAGAGAGAAATGAAAAGATCATGATGGCCGTATCTATTGAGGGAACCGACACTCCCTCTATATCCTAATTTGTACTAGATACAACTACCATTGTGGGGCTTATGTGGTGGAGCGAGCTACTCATCCCCTCCCTGAGGAGGTGAGCGCTCTCCTACATCCCCGCCTTGGTCAATAAAAAGAAGAGAAGGGGGACGAGCCCCGAAGTAACAAGGGAGAACAAAATGCCCGTCCCGTTATGGAGACTGGGATGATTTTATTATTATTAACATAAAATGGCCCACTGGGATGCATGGCGCATCGCCATCTTCCCATCCTATAGGGATATCTCCCATTTGTCCCACCGGGATTGACCATCTACCCTTGACACGGGTCCTGGGCCCCGGCCAACACATCTTCATTAGCTTCCGGCATTCAGCCAACAATTACACCAAATATCTCAACACCCGCTGCATTGGCCCAACGGGACTTTCCACTACTGTTGTCTCAGTCCCCCTGCCCAACTTGGGCTCATACAAACCTGCCCCTTGACACGAGGTACTCCGCCCCTGTCGAGCTCTGAAAATAATCCCACCAGTCTCACCGGACTATCCCCATAAAGCCCTTTTCATTGGCTCGGGACACTCCGTCCTAGCCAAGCTAGTTTATCCCACCCGTCTGGGTCTATAAAACCCTTTTGTCCCACTGGGCCAAGTTAAAAAAAATAAATAATAAAAAGTAATAAATTAAAAATTTAAAAAAATTAAAAATAAATAAAAAAATAAATAAAAAAATAAAAAAACAAATAAAACAAACAAATAAAAAATAATAAAATAATAATAATCAATCTAATGAGCTCAACCAACATCATCAAACCAAATAAATCCTGATAAATTCAGTCGACAAATGAGCTCAATAAACCAAACAAACCTAATAAAAAAAAAGAAGAGAAATAAGCCTCAATGAACTCAACAAGCCCAAGAGGCCCAATAAAAATGATGAATAAACAAACATCTCAACAAACTCAATAAACTTAATAAACTCAAATAAATGAACCAACAAAAGATTCCTTCACTTGGCATTAGACCTTCTGTCTGAACAAGGTTTGTCGACCCCGATACCTCCATGGGTCAAAATCCATATTCTATCTCAGCTTGGACCTCACGTCTATGCTAGGTTGGTCAACTTCGACATGATGTCGGGTTGACATCCTTATCTGCACATTCTACCCCTGTTGTAGACCTTCCGTCTGAGCAAGGTTCATTGAATCTGACTTTTCATCAGATCAACATCCATACTTAGCCCTGGGTCTGGGCCTCTAGTGTGTTTATCATCTGATTTACCCTTACCTTAAACCTTCTATCAGGGTAAGGGCTCGTTGACCTTGACAGGACGTCGAGTCAACACTTATCCTATATTCCTCCCTTGGCTTATGGCCTCACGCCCTTGCCAAGCTGGTTCGTTTCGACGGGACGTCGAGTCAACACCTATCCTATATTCCTCCCTTGGCTTATGGCCTCACGCCCTTGCCAAGCTGGTTGACTTCGACAAGACGTCGAGTCAACACCTATTCTATATTCTGCCCTTGGCTTAGGCCTCACGCCTCTGCCAAGTTCGTTGGTTTCGACAGGACGTCTAGTCAACACCTATCCTATATTCTGCCCTTGGCTTTGGCCTCCCGCCCTTGCCAAGTTCGTTGACTTCGACAAGACGTCGAGTCAACACCTATTTTATATTTTGCCCTTGGCTTAGGCCTCACGCCTCTGCCGAGTTCGTTGGTTTGGACAGGACGTCGAGTCAACACCTATCCTATATTCCTCCCTTGGCTTATGGCCTCACACCCTTGCCAAGCTGGTTGACTTCGACAAGACGTCGAGTCAACACCTATTCTATATTCTGCCCTTGGCTTAGGCCTCACGCCTCTGCCAAGTTCGTTGATTTCGACAGGACGTCGAGTCAACACCTATCATATATTTTGCCCTTGGCTTTGGCCTCCTGCCCTTGCCAAGTTCGTTGACTTCGACAAGACGTCGAGTCAACACCTATTCTATATTTTGCCCTTGGCTTAGGCCTCACGCCTTGCCAAGCTGGTTGACTTCGACAAGGCGTCGAGTCAACACCTATCCTATATTCCTCCCTTGGCTTATGGCCTCACGCCCTTGCCAAGCTGGTTGACTTCGACAAGACGTCGAGTCAACACTTATCCTATATTCCTCCCTTGGCTTATGGCCTCACGCCCTTGCCAAGCTGGTTGGTTTCGACGGGACGTCGAGTCAACACCTATCCTATATTCCACCCTTGGCTTATGACCTCACGCCCTTGCCAAGCTGGTTGACTTCGACAAGACGTCGAGTCAACACCTATTCTATATTCTGCCATTGGCTTAGGCCTCACGCCTCTGCCAAGTTCGTTGGTTTCGACAGGACGTCGAGTCAACACCTATCCTATATTCTGCCCTTGGCTTTGGCCTCCCGCCCTTGCCAAGTTCGTTGACTTCGACAAGACGTCGAGTCAACACCTATTCTATATTTTGCCCTTGGCTTAGGCCTCACGCCTCTGCCGAGTTCGTTGGTTTCGACAGGACGTTGAGTCAACACCTATCCTATATTTCTCCCTTGGCTTATGGCCTCACGCCCTTGCTAAGTTGGTTGACTTTGACAAGTCTGTCAAGTCAACAGCTACCTCTGCCCTAGCCCAGACCCTTTGTCTCTTCCAGGTTAGCCATTTTGACACGGCATCAGTACGACAATGATGTTTTACGTCTGCCCTTGTTCTGTACATACCGTCCAAGCAAGGTTTGTTGACTCTGATGTCCCGTCGGGTCGACATTAATATTTTATCTGCGGCACGGGCCTTCTGTCCAATCGATGAATGAAGAGACCCTTCTACCTCTAGCTCGGACCTTTCGTCCAGTCAGTCAATAAAAAAAAGAAACCCTTCTGCCTCTTGCTTGGACCTTTCGTCCAGTCAGTCAACAAGAAACTTTCACCTTTGACCCAGACCACCCGTCTGGACTGACATGAAACCTATCTGGAATAGACCCTACGTCTATCCTGACAAAACCCGCATGTTTCTATATGTGCCACCGACAATGAAACCCTCCCGTTGATTGACCGGCGCATTGCCTGTTCAACTATGAAACCTGTCCAGGATAAACCGTACATCTTTTCTGATGAAACTCATGTGTTTCCTTAAGTCCCATTGACGATGAAACCCGTATATACCCTCATGTCCCACCTGTGATAAAAAAAAGAGGATGAAACTTACCCAGATTAGACCTTACGTCTATTCTGATGAAACTTATGGACTTCTTTACATCAGTATAAATCCAGTAAAATGATGAAACATACTATCCTACCTTGGCGTCATGGCCTTTCGCCTAAGCCAAGCTGTACGGCATCATGACTATACGTCTAGGCCGTTAAATATCCTACCTTGGCGTCATGGCCTTTCGCCTAAGCCAAGCTGTACGGCATCATGACTATACGTCTAGGCCGTTAAATATCCTACCTTGGCGTCATGGCCTTTCGCCTAAGCCAAGCTGTACGGCATCATGACTATACGTCTAGGCCGTTAAATATCCTACCTTGGCGTCATGGCCTTTCGCCTAAGCCAAGCTGTACGGCGTCACGACCATACGTCTAAGCCGTTAAATATCCTACCTTGGCGTCATGGCCTCCCGCCTAAGCCAAGATGTACGGCGTCACGACCATACGTCTAAGCCGTTAAATATCCTACCTTGGCGTCATGGCCTTCCGCCTAAGCCAAGATGTACGGCGTCACGACCATACGTCTAAGCCGTTAAATATCCTACCTTGGCGTCATGGCCTTCCGCCTAAGCCAAGCCGTACGGCGTCACGACCATACGTCTAAGCTGTTAAATATCCTACCTTGGCGTCATGGCCTTCCGCCTAAGCCAAGATGTATGGCATCATGACCATACGTCTAAGCCGTTAAATATCCTACCTTGGCGTCATGGCCTTTCGCCTAAGCCAAGCTGTACAGCGTCACGACCATACGTCTAAGCCGTTAAAAATCCTACCTTGGCGTCATGGCCTTCCGTCTAAGCCAAGATGTACGGCGTCACGACCATACGTCTAAGCCGTTAAATATCCTACCTTGGCGTCATGGCCTTCCGCCTAAGCCAAGATGTACGGCGTCACGACCATACGTCTAAGCCGTTTAAATATCCTACCTTGGCGTCACGGCCTTCCGCCTAAGCCAAGTTGTATAGCGTCATGGCAATTTGCCTAAGCCGTTTAAAAAATTCTGCCTTGGTGTCACGACCATATGTCTAAGCCAAGTCACCCAACATCATAACCTTCAGGCTAAGACAACAAATATCCTACCATTGGCTTGGAATTGTTATCCTAACCAATGAATAAAAAGACCCCTTGGTTCCACGCCAGCCCTTAGTCCCTCCAGGGATTCGTCACAACATGTGACAACTTCTCCCTGTCACCATGGCATCGGTCGTCCACTTATAAGAAAGTCGACCTAAGGATGTATTCACTGAGTTCTAAAGATAAAAGAAAAAGAGGAAAAAGAAGAAGAAGATGAGAAAAGAAAAAAAAAGAAGAAAAAGAAGAAGATGATAAAAAAGGGGGAGATGAGAAAAGAGAAAAAAGAAGAAGAAGAAGAAGAGAAAAGAAGAATAGAAAGAAAAAAAAGAGAGAAAGAAAGAGAGAGAAAAAAAGGAAAGAAGGAAAGAAGAAGAAGAAACAAAAAAAAAGGAAAACAAAACACAAAATAATAATAATAATAATAATAAATAAAAGAAAAAGAAAAAAAGAGAAAAAAAATATAATAACATGGTTTGCTTGCTTGCATGTTTTACGTGCATGTCTGCTTGAAGTATAGTATTAATACACCTTCCTTCAAATTTCTATGACCGCATTCCCTTGCTAAAATAACGCTATCTAGATTCTACTACTGTGTGCGCCACGTCACATACTAAGAAATGAAAAGCCGATTCCCGGTGAGTGCATGCGGCCAGGGGAAAGAGTCGTGTTTACGTTGCATGCGCAATTCGCAGAATACACCATAGACGAAACTCCCACACTTCACACACGGTATGAGCTATGGTCCTTAGTCATAGGGACATCTTAAATTCTTCTTAACACTTCTTGGATGCTTAAATCTCTACACTCGCATAAAGGGTGACCGTGAGGGAAAAGCCACCTACCCACCCCAAAAAAAAAGAAGGAAACGAAAGAAGAAGAAAAAAAAATATATGAACAAAAGGACTAATCCTAGTAGCCGGGAATCCCCATTGAGACACATGAGGAGACTCGCGTCGAACGACGAAGTCCATGATAATACTCTGAATAATACTAGGATGAATCCAAGTAGCCGGGAATCCCCATTGAGACATATGAGGAGACTCGCGCCGAACGGTGAAATCCATTATACCACTATGAACAAAAGGACTAATCCTAGCAGCCGGGAATCCCCATTGAGACATATGAGGAGACTCGCGCCGAACGGTGAAATCCATTACCTCACTGTGAATAATACTAGGACGAATCCTAGTAGCCGGGAATCCCCATTGAGACATATAAGAAAACTCGTGCCGAACGGTGAAATCCATTATGCCACTATGAACAAAAGGACTAATCCTAATAGTCGGGAATCCCCATTGAGACACATGAGGAGACTCGTGCCGAATGGTGAAGTCTATAAAAACACTGCCAATAAAGGGATGAATCTTAGTAGCCGGGAATCCCCATTGAGACACATGAGGAAACTCGCGCCGAACAGTGAAATCTCAAATTAAGAATCAACAAGGGGGGGTGTGCAAAACTACCAAAAATCGAGATCCCTGAATGTGTGCGTAGGTGATAAGCCAATCCTCTGGTGTTACTTAGAGCGTCTGCACGTCCCTATGACTAGGGTTCACTACCTATATGATTGCACTTTCACGCTATGGAGGAATAGTCATGGGTGTGGATTGTGATTTATGCTATGCATGCGTTCTACGCGGCATCCCCTTTACGTATGCGCATCTCCCTTAGTTGTGCTTCGTGAGCTGCACTCCGTCCATGAATCATGGATGCCATCCTTATCCTATCCCTAAAACAAGGGAGCTATCCTATATACATCTAGATATGCGTGTGATCAATAAGTGCCTGCATGTTCGCATGAATGATGAATAAAAAGACGCGTTCTCAGATGGGGGTTGCACCCGCAGGTCCCGCTCACTTGTCCCTCATTCGCGCCACCTACGGGTGGGGGGCATTTGTTGACGCCTAAAATAAAGATAACAATAATAGTAGCGATGAAACAATAATAATAACCCTAAAATACTTTTATTTCTGACAAAATGTTATATTTCTGTTATCTTGTTTTCAGGAATAGAAGAAGAAAAGAAGAAAAGAAGAGACGGCCGGCTCTAATAGAGAACCACTGAAACGAGACACAAGATCTCGGAAGATACCCGGGGCCATCCCCGAACGAGCAAGAAAGAAGCCCAGCCGACAAGATATGTCAGCTGATGAGTCAGCCCTCGTCAGTGCTGATGCAATCAAAGGAATTAACAAGGCCAAAGAAAAGAATGGGCCTGTTAATGTGATATTAAGGATGGGCTTGATGCCCCTCGCGCCGAGAACCTCCCCATGGCAGCGGGCGCGTCGGGAAGCTCCTCTAAGGGAGTGCACCAGGAAGCCCCTCCAAAGGATGTGCCGAGATGCCCCTCACGTTGAGAAGCCAATGGAATGGGCTTATAAAAGCCATTCCCTCCGTCAAAGAAAAGGGGGGGCGAACAGAAGAGGAGAGACACACAAGAAAACACAGAACAGAAGGACAAAAAGAGAGAAGAGAAAAAGAAAAGGAGAGCTCCAGAAGAAGAGACTCGAAGAAGCGAAGGAATATCTGAGAAGAGACGAAGGAGCAGAAGCTCAAGGTGGGCAGCCGGGGAGGGAGAGGAGTCAATGCTCTGCCCTCCCCCCCCCCCTTCATCTTCTTTGTTTCTGTTTTCTTCTTTATGTAACCATGCGAGTCTTATCTCGATTCATCGGTGATAACCGGGATATTCCGGCCGCCATTCATCTCCCTTTCCTCCATTCCCTCTATGTGGCTGGGGTGAGTCCCGGAATGATGTGATTGTATGAAATGCTCCAGTGGCCCGTTTGGGCGCTAGGCGATTGAAGTATTTGCCCGCTATCTCTCCGTCTGCTGCTATGCTTTTCCTTTATATGTTTTCATTTTAAGCCCAACTGAAGTGCGTCCGATTCCCCGGTGGGTCTTCGGGCTCAATTGTCTGCAGTAGAATAAATGTCGTTCTAAATGAGCCGATGTCCCTCTCCGATTCATCATCGTTTGCATAAAGTTTCCCAGGCTTGCCCTAGGGCCAGAGACAGACCATCTCTTAGCTTCTGGGACAGTCTGCTACCGATATTGGTAGTAACTCCGAGGGTTTGCTCGAGATCCTCTTCTCACAGGAGTAAGTAAGCTGCTTCAATAAATTAATACCGATGGTTTCTAATCCGGCTCCAGTCCGAACAATTACATCAGGGTCGCCCCTGGGGTTAGAGATGGCCATCTCTTGGCTCCCAGGCGACCAAAGATGCCGGCAAGTGAGCCCCTGAGGGTCAATGATAATATGACGATTCAGAACCCCATCCTGTAGTGGTTCCTTCGATTCCCCTTTGAACCCAGCCCATCTTTTGCAAATCAAACCCATATCTGTGTAATCTCTCGCTTACACTCTAAATCCAGCCTCAATCCGAGCCAGAAATCTCATAAAATCCCTAAACAGAGCATCGTTTCAGCTCTGTAGACCATGAAATCCTGTAGCAATTCCATCCTCTCGGCGTGCAAATTCCCCGCCGAGAACTATGCTACCGAGAAACCTCCCTCTTCAGCAAACCGACAAAAATCTCTCCAGGCCACTTCCACGTGAACCCCCCAGCTCTTGGCTTCCCGGCACCACCTTCCTGGCGCGGTAATGGGCGCGCCATGAAGCCCCTAGCCGAGACCTTCCCCCCTTGCCTTTGGCCTCTCGGCGCCAGCCTTCTGGCGCGGTGAGGAGCGCGCCGAGAGGCTCCACGCCAGGAGCCTCCCTTCTTCCTTCTTTTGCATTTAAACCCATGCCGAAAGCACCCCCTCTGGTCAATTTAAACCCATGTCGAGAGCACCCCCTCTGGTCAATTTAAACCCGTGCCGAGAGCCCTCCTTGGCCAACCCGTAAACCCATGCCAAGAACCCCTTGGCCAACCTATAATCTCACGCCGAGAGCCATCTTCTTGCCAATGAAACCATGCTGAGAGCCTCTCCTTCGTCCACTCCTTTGGCCTCTTCGTCCATTTATTCTGGGGCGTTCGTGAGTCGTCATATGCACCCCAGGGGATAAATTAGCTGGGGATTGACCTCCCCTATATTCTGAGGTCCCTAACAGGATTCACATGCCACCCCGTGGGTCTGACGAACCCTGTCTCTACATGAGTTTCGTCAGTCTCCGAGAAGGGGAATAGTGACCGATACCAGAGACATGGATAGTCTCTTCGAGCCTTAGTGCTCACTCATTTTCCGGCTTTCATCCCGGCACTCCGTGGATGTCAGCCTATACCATTCTCTGGCAAATGCTCGGTCCAGGGGAGGTGCTGCCAAAATTCTCTCAAGAAGATGAAAGTCGACATCAGGTTGTCCCCCGGGCTCTGCATGATAATGGCGACAGGGTTGCCCTCGACCCTAGTCTTCCTAAATCCCTCTTCTATCATGATGCTCCTGTAAAGCCCAAATCTAATCCAGCTCAGATTTGATGAACTGATCCACTTTGACTTCACAGAACCTATCTGGCTTGTCCTACATCACCAAGAAACCCAAAGCAGAGCCTCCGGAACCCCTTTCGGGTCCTCACGGCGCCAGAACACCAACACTCTCTCCGCGCCATGGCTCCCGGCGCGGCCCTGGGCGCGCCGGGAACCCTCACGCCGAGAAAACCCCCCCTGGCCCTCTTGTCAGCGCGCCGAGAGCTCCTCCTCCTCTTCAGCTGTGCCGAGATCCTCTTCCTCCTCCCTTCAACCAGGCCGAGAATACTCCTGGCCATCTCCCCTTCGCGCCGAGAAGCTCTCCAGTTGGCACGTCGGGAACCCCGGCCATTTTGCCTTCGCGCCGGGGACCTATGTACACTTGAACTGCATTGATGAGTAACCCCTTTAGCTCGGGAGGACTCTGCCATTGCATGAGTTCTGCCCGCTTCTATAGGGAATATCAAACATTGCCCCATGGCATATATATATACATATGGGTAGGGAGGTCTGGCCTCTCTCTTTCTCCCAGCTTTCATCCCGGCACTCTGTGGGTGATAGCCTATTTCTCCCTGGGCATAATCCAGATTAAGGAGAAATGCTGTCGAAATACCGATCGATGCTTTAAACCCCATCATGGTCACGGCTCAGTCTACCTGTGACTGAGATCCTCCTTCCCCCCTAACCCCGGTCTTTGAATCGCTGACCTAACGATATCATCTGTTTCTATGGTTGATGTTGTTATCTTGCCCGCCTTCCTGGCTTCGGTATGAAGTTCCATTTGCGCACATGAATATATGTTTGCATCTCGAGGCCTCCTACCTTTAGCGTTTAATCAAGGGTTGTCCTCCTTAGGGGGGATGTAATTAATGTCATAGCCTTTATGGTATGGCGGACTTCCAGTCCCGACTCGGACTTCACAATCGACTGATCAAGTCAGATCGAGCGCACAATGAAATCGTCACTTCGGTGACTGGCACGCCAATAAATCAATGAACCAAGAAAATAAAATAAAACATAAGGATTAAAATAATAAAGAGAAAAAATGTGTCAAACAGACGCCGAGTGAGTTTGCACTTCTGTTAGCGACGTGTAGCCTATAGGAGCTCTCCGTGTCGGGCCTAAAGTCTCTCCCATCATGTGTTGCTGGTCGTGTCCGCATCTAGAGTCCGAGGTCCATACCACGTAGAGTCGGTCCCCGTGTCCGTCCCGCATCAGTTTGGTATCAGAGCGAGTCGAGACTAGGGTAGTCTTGCATAAGTCTTATATGCATCACGGTCTAAGTCGAGTCTAGGATCATCATTAGTTTTTAAAATAAAAAAAAGATGTTTTAAAATTGTATTACATCCCGATAATTCGGTATCTTAAAAGGTGTTTTCCGAACGTTAGGCTACGCCTATCGGGAGGTCGCACACTTGCGGGAGTGATCTTCGGATCGATTAACTCCGCCACGTACCGGATATGGGTTTAGGTCTAGATGCATTAGTCGGTGTTTGCATCAGTTTGTGTCTCCTAGTTCATGTGTAGTCCAATAAGAGTCAGTCGGTCTTGTCCAAGTGTCGACATGTCTAGCATGTAGTTCCGCCAAATTCACATGGAATCCCCATCACCCGGGCAACATGGCCGTTGGTCCACCCATGGGCTTGGCAACCACCCACTCCACTTCCGTAGGCCCGAAGCCTCGGATTTTTATGGCTCCAATGGCCCGGGCGACTACCTCAAGTGGGACGCCGCTATGGACACATACTTTGATTGTTATACCCTGTCTGAAGCCGGGCAATTCTATTTTGCCAAGGAGAGGCTTCTACATGAGGCCGCTGAAAAGTGGGACCACATTGAGCGCTTGAGAGAGGTTAGGAGGCAATGGCCCATCGAATCATGGTGGGACATGAAGAGAGAGCTTAGGAAGGTCTATGTGCCCCAACTGGTCACCTCCAACCGGCCCCACCCAATCACTTCCAACCAAGTGGGTCCTAGTCGGAGGCAAAGAGCCCCACACGTAGATGAGCCAAGACCCAATCCTAGGACGGTTGACTACGGGCGAGTCCACCATGATATCCCTATTCCAACCAACTCCGTTGCCAAACTTATACAATTGATTTTGGACCGGTTGGATGGGGTGGATAGGACACGTACTCCTAGTGATGTACTCCTACACGAGCCTAAGGAGGTAGCAATTGGTAGCCCCAACCCGTTGCCATCTAAGGTGCAATCCCAAGGTCCTCTCTCCATCATAGTGGATCCTCTTCCCCCACCCACGAGAGCTCCGACGCTACCACCCTCTACTTCCGAACTCTATTCGGAACCATCTCATTTGGAGCCACCCAAGCCCGAGCCACCCGTATTTCTAACTGGTACACTTTACATAGCCGAGTCACTACTTAGTTGGCTCAAGGATAGCTTGGTCCCACTTCCCTTCCAATCTATGGACCCTATCCTACCTCTGGTGCCAATCAACTCATTCCATACCACTTTCCGGTCTAGTCACTATGTGGATACATTAGATGACCTTCTTAAAGGGTTAGACCGGCAATTGACATTTACGCACTTGTTGGCTCCAGGCTTCGACCGACCCACAGGTCGTAGTTTCACTCATCCCGCTTTAGGGTCCATCACCTCCGTGTACACCGTGGGTCATGTTACCACGGAGGTTCTTCTACTCCTCCCGTTACCGGTCGAGCCCGACTTCATTCCTTTTATCCCGAGGGAGGAACCATATCTTCTATACACTGTCTCATCTACCACGATGGATGGAGGTGACCATCACCTTCAGGAATTTCAAACATGGGACTATGTAATGGAAGAACCGAGGGGTCACACATTCTTTGACCCATTCGACCCCTTCGCTAGTGGGCCTCGTGATCCACCACTTCCCTTCTACCTTGTCAAGGAAGTCCCCTACCACTCTCTTCCCACTCAGGCCAATCAACCTCCACATAGCAATAGGTCCGATGATTGGGGAACATGGCATAGCTTACCTACATCTAGGGGTATTGACAAAGGTAGTTTTAGATCTCCCAATCCTCCCACATCCAAGCCTGATACACCTACTTCCGGCCCTCCCAAATCCCATGGGCAGCCGCATGCTAGGGACAAAGTAGGATGTCTAGGAGTCCCACTTTCCACCAACCACCGGTTGCATCTAGTGCATGCTTGGCACACATTCGGGTGTCCTGGTCCACCTTTTGCATATGCATGAGTCGGACTAACTGTAGGGTTGTTTAGGGTTGTGTGTGCATCCATGTGTTTTTATTTTGCTAAGCATTTTAGGAGTGCATAGTGAGTCTGCCGAGTCTAGTGCTAGGCATGTTAGGAGTCTGCATGAGTGAGGCCAGCAATGCACGTTACAAAGAGCTAGCCGATGCCCATCGACACCACCGAGAGTTCCAAGAGGGCGAATATGTCATGATCAGGGTAAGACCTGAACGGTTTCCCTCTGGAACTGTTAAGAAGTTGCAAGCTCGCGGAGCCGGTCCATTTAGAGTGTTGAACCGTGTTTGATCTAATGCGTATGTTGTGGAGCTGCCCGAGGAATATGGTATAAGCTCAACTTTCAATGTGTCGGATCTAGTTGCATATAGGGACCCAGCGGTGATCCCCAGTGAGTCTTTCGACCCATTCCCTCCCATTGAGAGTGATCCCACACCTGAGTGTCCACCTTCAGCCCCATTTCCACGGCAGCGAGAGCATATAGATCATATACTGGATGAGCAGGTGACAGTTACCAGGAGTGGATCTTACCCACGCTACCTAGTGCGATGGAGAGGACGGCCCGCTACCGACGACACGTGGATCACACATGGAGAGTTGCAGCGGATTGATCCGGACCTTCTGGAGCGATACAGGAGCGTTGCAGACCCTTACTCGACAGGGTCGAGTTTCTCCCACTCGGGGAGAATTGGTGCGGACACCCGAGCAGTTGAGCGGCATGACACGCCGTGCCACCGGTACCGCACACGGAGCACGACTCGAGCCACCTCAGCATCCATCTGGCTCGGAGACAGCCTGGAGACTCCCCCATGAGTCCCGGCATTTATCATATTTAGTTAGACTTTATGTGTTTAATGTGTGTTTACTTCATTTTATTCGGTATGTAATTTTGATTGTAAGAGGGGTTTATTTGTAAAATGGGACCCCCGGGCCCCACGGGCCCCCAGACCTCTTCCCATTGATCCACCTCAGCCTAGGGCCCCATGTGGGGTCAGTCAACATTTCAAATGGAGACATCTAGAAGGTTGAATGGTAAATGCCACATGGGTAGACAATTGGACTTCAAAGTCCAAGGTAGGCTACCTACCATTCTACCATGTCCCCCCATTGGTCAATAGGCTGCCCCCCCTTATATTTTATTTAATTTTTGTGTGTGTGTCACATTCAATATAGGCCATCCATTCCCCCATCCCTAGATCCAAGGGTGGCTATTGGATTTGATATGTAACCTATAAGTACCTTGTATTATCTCATTTAGGAGAATTAATGCATTTGAATTGGAAGAAAATCCCCTTGAGCAAGGCCTAGGCCGCCCCTCTCTCCTCCTTGCAGCTGGGAAGGCTGTATTCTGGTGGTGTGACTCCACCCCTATCAGTTCCGGTCGCCGCCGTCGCCGCCGCCACGTGCCGCCATCGCGCCTCCACCATCACCGCCGGTGTTCTGTCCATCCTGGATAGAGGTGTCTTCTCCGAATTCTTGCTCTCCACCCTATCGTGTTTTTGAGCTGGGATTTTGAGGGGATGTTCCAGAGGTGTTTCTCACGATCCAAAAAAATTTGTTGGTCATGAATATTCCATTTGATAATTTTTCATTTTCTTCAAACCTCTTTTCCAAGATCTGTCTACTTGCTGTTTAGATTTCCATCCGCCCTGTGTTTCTAGGTTTCGGACCTCTTTCTGACTTTTTTTAACCTCCCAGTTTTACTGGGAGTTCCTTCCACCAACCCCACCATCTCCAAATTTTCTTGAATTTTTGTGAGGCCATCTCATATTTTTCAAAAATCAATCTCAGATCTAACTATAGTGCTGTCCACTTGTTCCCAGATCCGACCACCCTCCAGTAAAAAAATCATAACAAATCACAGCCACCTCCAATCAGTCCAAAAAAAATACCCCGTCTTCCTCGTCCAAAATCCCATAACTTTTATGAAGAGCTCAAGAGCTGAATCGGAGATTTACTAGGCGGTCAATGGTAGTTCTCAGACAAGTGCCTTGCAGATATGAGATTTCGGTTACTGTACAACAGGGACTTGTAAATTCAATAAAGTTCTGATCCGACCAGATCTAGCGGATCTCTCTGGGTCTATATTGAAGCATTTGAAGAGAGCTTTCCAACGATAGCTTATGCATCCCGATCCGACATCGGGATTGATCGCAGCGGCCGTTTTCGCCGGAGCGCGTTCCAGAAAACAACAAGCAAAATCCGTGGGTTATTAGTTCAAGAGTTGGGAATCGGGGCCGATCGACCCCCGATCGGTGTTCCCGGCCGATCGCCTTCCGTGGAGGCGGGCCACCAGGGGTTCCCATCACAATGGGACCCACCCCCGCATATCCGGAGGACAGCGCCGTCCGTGGGCCCCGCGGGCCCGTAGAAGCTGTCATTCGGAAAGCACGAAAACACGGAGTTCGGCACCGCCGGGCGACATCAAGATGCTGCCCGTCAACCCGATTTGCGTGATTCCCGGACCCCACATGTGACCTTTTACCTCCCTGTGTGGAGTGGGTCGACTTAGTGTATTGTTGTAATAATTGTTAACCGGGAGTCCGTAATTCGGCCGGGGTTGTCTTTGCCACGCCGGGTGCGTGGAGGTAACGGTCTCACCTTCTTGGCATTTGCTTGCTTAGCTAGTATACGGTCATATGCCGCTGTCGAGAGTGTAGGTTCCTAGCCCGTGTGTCCATGTTACCGCTGTGAGCGTGAGAGTGACCCGTCCCGCGACTCGATCCGAGTCCGGAAGTGAGTCTGACTACCTTGAACTCTGCCGGTTCCTTAACCGCGCACGATCCACGCCTTCCCTCGCATGGGACGCCGAGTGAGTTTGCACTTCTGTTAGCGACGTGTAGCCTATAGGAGCTCTCCGTGTCGGGCCTAAAGTCTCTCCCATCATGTGTTGCTGGTCGTGTCCGCATCTAGAGTCCGAGGTCCATACCACGTAGAGTCGGTCCCCGTGCCCGTCCCGCATCAGTGCTCCTCCCAGAACCATATCGGGCTCTATATGCGTAGGCATTGATCATGTATTTTTCGACATCCACTATAGTTATAGCCAATATAGAGTTCTGAAGGAATAAGCTTGTAGGAACTTTAAGGTAGATCATACAGAATAGAATTTCAAGGATTGATCAGGATGCGTAAGGATGATAATAACAATATAATCATGATTAACGATAAAACTAGGTGGAATCGGCTCCCTGGCTGGGTGCCATGACATTAAGAATAAGCGCTCATATAGAAAATGGTCGCTCATTCTTGTAAATAATAAGGTAGATAGAATTAGTGTCCACAAGTACGGCACATAATTCTTAAGAAATACTAATGGCATGGTTTCCCATTCCATCAATTCAAAGATATTCTCATGACATCCAAATAGTATGTCATGAGGGCCAATATACCATGTTTCTTTAGAGTGACATGGCATTTAAATAGTGTCATGGGTTTTAGGGTACAACCAGCTCAATCGGCCTTGAGGGAATCCAAGGCATCGAGGAGACTTACGGAGGTCTCCAAGACTAACGCACCAATCCGAAGGAACGGAATGTCCGACGGAGGGCTTGTATGTCACCGAGAAAGTAGAGGGTAGTCGATAAATCACCGAGAAACGTGAGACTATACTCATAGCTGGAATATAGTGCCATATATGTAACCCGTTGGAAGGGTGTACATGAAACAACGGGAAATTCCCAAGAACAGAGAATGGCGACTAGGTCATGGACTATATTTCTTACATAGCTCTTGGGATACAGCCATTATTTCTTAAATCACGCCTGTGACCCAGCCATTAATTCTTAATTCCATTTCCAATTTCAGTGTAAATAAATCCTAGAATTCTTTAACCATTTAACCTGAAGTTTAGTTCTTTTTAAATAGCGCCCATGACTCAACCACCTTTTAGTATGTAGCGCCCTAATCAGGGGTGCTATATCTCAAACGGTGACAGAGGTATTTTAAAAGACGCCCAGGGCATAGCCATGTTTCATAAATTGGCACCCTGGATCATGTCATGTTTCAACAAATAGCGCCCTGGATTTGGGCGTCTTATTCAAAGAGAGGATAGGGTAAGGGTCGCTATTTAACCTAGTGTAAAAATTGCATGAACAGTGACATTTCTCCAAATAAAATAATTTTCCATGGACAAGTATATGAATAGGTGGAGAAAAATACCAGGAATCTAGCAATGCACGCATGTACTTGATTAGATATCCACAATTCAAGTTATTAAATTTTGAATATATTGAATTAATAATTAACTATGGAAATAGCGACTGCTATACGGTCGCGAATTCAAAATAGCGCCCATGACTGGGTCGCTATTTCACTGTGAATCCGAAATTCGAAACAGAAGCTATTAAAACTTGGTAAAAAAGAGATTAGATGCATGCATGAACTTATATTTTATGGAATTAGGCCAAGAACATGAGAAAACCTACCTTGGTTGATGGTTTTTGGTTGAAGAACTTGAAGAATTTAATATAAATTCACAACCGAGCTTCACAGCAACCAAAACAGTTTATAGCAGTAGCACAAAAAAGGAATATAGGGGCTCTTCTTCAGCAGTAGATGCACGCAAGCAGCAGGAAGAATCAGGAAGAAGAAGAAGAAGACTATCTTCCTTTGGAGGTTCTGTAGCTACATCAATTTCCTTCTAACAGAGCTCTTCTCGTGATGTGCAGCAAGAATCAGAAGAAGCATGACTTCTTCTTGATGATTAAACGTTGTTGATGTGCAGCAAGAATAACACAGAATATTAATGACAGCCATTTAAATGGCCATTGTGAGAAATGACTCGCTGCGGCCTCGAGAATACAGCAGATACAAGAACAGCACAGAATATAAGTGACGGAAATTTAAACGGCCATTGCGGGAAATGACTCTCTGCGGCCTCCAGAATATAGTAGATATAAGAACAGCACAGAATACAAATGACGGAAATTTAAACGGCCATTGCTGGAACTGACTCTCCGCGGCCTCGAGAATATGATGTGATCGCCAGGGGCTGGAGACCCCAAAATAAAGAAAGTGATCGCGCCTACCTCAAAAGCGGGAGATGGCGGGTTGCTTCTTCCTCTCGCTTCGGCCGGCCGATGGAGAGGGCTTTCCTTAGTTACCCTTGCAAAAGAAGAAACAGACAAATAACAGGTGGATCAGAAAAGATGGCAATGTAGTATTAGTCCCTTGATGAAGAATAATGAAATCGTGACAAGACACATAACTGGTTGGTGTTCTTTTTAAACCCCTCTCGGACACAAGTAGGAGGAAAATGCTATGATGAATGGGGGATCGTACAAACGTGCATAAAAATGGATCTCCCTGATGGATGGAGATGACGGATGACGGGATGATGCATGAGATAGAAATAACAAAAGAGAAGGGGAGAGAATGACTTATTGAAGGTGCCGTTGGCGGGATTCGGCGGAGCTTCGGCAGCGTGGGGACGACGTGGAAGTAGAACGGTTGGAGCTAGCCATCCTCTCGTGAGCACATGCACCCGAGAAGTCGGCAGAACCTCCCCCTACAAAAGACCCACGGGTTAGAAACGGGATCCGACAGAGTCTCTCCTTCCTCTATCGGATCTGAAGCCCCCTTCCCTTCGAGTGAGGGGGGTCCCCTATTTATAGAAGGAAAGCTGATTAGGGCGTCCAATCTCTTGGACGCCTCACTGTTGAGGCGTCCAGGAGCCTGGACGCCTCAATAAATATTTTTATATTTTTTTTATTTTTTATCTTAATATATTCATTGAGGCGTCCAGGTTCTTGGACGCCTCAATGATGAGGTGTCCGGGGCCCTAGACGCGCCCATTTTTGCCCACCGAATCGCCGCCAAAAGCCGTAGTCAGTGGGTAAAGCCAGTGGTTTCGAGGTGCACCCGTGACTCACGAGTGGGCGCATCCAACTAACAGGACGTCGTTAAGCTTTGGATTTTTGTACAACGTCAAATCGGACGGCAGATCGGACTTGTCTGGACCTGGATATTTGGGGCTTCCAGGCCCCTGGACGCCTCAAGATTGAGGCGTCCAGTCTCTTGGATGCCTTAAGCATTATATATTTATTATTATTATTATTATTTATTGATTGTGGCGTCCAATGAGGTTGACGCCTCAAATAACTCCTGTCGGACTCGCCCTGAAAGGCCGTCGGCATCAAACCGTCATACGTCTTCGAGTTCAGATTTTTTTGGTACGTCCGGTTGGTAGCGACGTCGTTCGCATGCCGTGTGATTTCTCGAGTGAGGGGGCTTTTCTCAGATTCAGAAGAAGTGCCACACTCTCGGAAGAAGACCAAAGAAAAGGAAGCACTCTAGCGATTCGAAATGCGAAAGCCACTGCGGGGGGCCATATTGTAATATGAGATTTACTCAAGACGATGTCAGAAATAGCGTGTCTACAGCTACCCCGCCTTGGCGTCTGCTTTGCACGGGAGTGACACGTGAGTGACACGTAGTGGAATGGCATTGGAGTGAAGTGGAATTGACTGAAAAGTTGATGCCAAGGTGTGATGAGACATGCTTTCAACATTATGGTTTGGAAAGTTTTCGGAGTTTTCAAGGAGATGACCTTGAAGAAGGTCTTCTGAATTCAACAATTGATTAGACGGAAATCAAACAAGGAAGGGGAAAATGTGCGCTCAGGCACAAATAGAAAAAGAGACCAACTTCTCTATGTGGAAGTACTCGGGTCGTAAACCTGCAGGTTTCACCTTTGGGGAGCGGTTACCAGCCAATGTGGAAGTGCTGCGGGCAAGGTGGGTCAAATGGAGTAAAAGTAAATGAATATTTAAGGTTCAATCTAAACAAGGGTCTCTTTCGAAAGAACAGCGTAGGGCTGTCTCAAGGAAGCTCAGTATTTCATTCGGAGTGGAATATCTCATATTTGTAAGAACTGGAGCACAGTGGTCTTCATAATCGAATTACTTTGAATGATCTTCCGCAATGGAATCAAAGTCCTACATGAATGCATGTTGGGTTTAAAGGAAAACTTAAACAAATTAAAATAGAAAATAGCCAAGGATAATATTGTCAAGTTGTTAAGAATGGGTCAGGATACCGATCCGGTGAGCTGATACTGAGCCGGGGTCCGTTTATCCATGCACCAACTCATCGAATGGAACCATCGTCCCCTTACTTTCGTAACTTAACGGCATATCCGTACAACCCAAATTCCTCTGAAATTATCATTATTTTTGTTGAAGGGGAACTCAAATTCCATATCCGTTCAGGTCATAAGGTCCTTGACATGTTCTAATAGCATAAATATCATATAATACAATGCATGACATGGTGGGACTAGTTACCGGATGGTGGCACATGATGGGACAATGGCGTCCATTAGTGAAACCTGCACTGATCAACATGATTAAAAGCAGTAGAGTTGTACCACAGTACAAGAGAGATCAAGACAAAAACCTTTTGCTGAAGTCAACGATGACGACTCGACATTGATATGACGTCTCTTGGCCTTTACCCCCTTCCCTTCCTATAATTACCCCCCTTAGGCTAGTTCAGCCAAATGAACCAAGGAGAGCTTTGAAAGCTCAAGAGGAGGAGGAGAGGAGAATCCAGGGATTTCCAAGATGGAAGGAGAGTCTTCCCGCCCTGTGAAGAGGAGCAGGCCTAGCAGCGACTTTAGGCGACTCTCTGACCTTGAAGGTCATCTGAGTGGGATGATCCGGTCGCATATGGTGAGTTGACTCATTTCAAATTTCATGTACGACTTCTCCCTCACTTCTTCCTTCTTTTATTTTCTTCCCTTTTCCAGCCGTACCCTCTCTTCCCAGGTCCTAGGAAATTCTCGAAACTGTCGTTGCTTTCGAAGCTGACTTTCGACATTACCATCGGCATGAGGGCCATAATCACGAGGTGGCACTTTCAGGGGCTCCTAGTTCATGCCAAACATTACGAGAAGATTCGTATGGACTGGGCGGCTATGGGCGCGCTGGTGGAGATCTGGCATCCTCAAACTCACACCTTCATCTTCCCTTCTTTCGAGGTGACCATCCTTCTCGACGAGGTAGAACTCCTACTCGGGTTAAAAAGGTTCAAAAGTGATGGCAGGATAAAGATTACGCGAATGCTAAAGAGGGTGACTTCTGAGGAGGTCCTTGGAAGCTTCACGCCGCCTGGTGCCATTAGAAACGTCCGTACTCAGAAGGGGATCGAGCTGCAAAAACTCACAGAATGGGTCATGGACGCCCTGAGAGGATCACCAGACGATGACCGCTTGGAGGAAATCATGAGGGGATTCACAATCTGTTTGGTGGGAGCTCTCTTATTCCCTTACACTGACAACATAGTGGAGGAAGACCAGCTGAGCGTGATTTGCGGGATTTGGAACGGCAGAAGGGTGGGACCTATCGTCTTTGCCTACCTTTACAGTGGTCTTACTGCTTCCAGCATGGGTAAGCCTCCCTTCAGTTACGCACTTCTCCTGAATTGCTGGATCGATTTACATTTCAAATTTGATCACCGCGAGGGGATGCTAACTGCCTCGAAGATCTTCCAACAAAGTCCCCTCTACCACATAGCCGATGTGTTAGGCTTTGGTGGTAATGTAATGAATCACGTCCCGTGGCTAAGGAAGCATGAAGACTGGCGGTCCCACTTCAAGACCATGACGCAAAGCTTCTTCACTTGTGCACCGGCATGCCTACTTTCGCGCGAACTCCTCACGAGGTCTTCCCCCGAAGCTGAACTCCAACTGATCGGCGCGACTGAGTTTGTTTTGTACAATGCGCATCGGTGCTGCATCCAAATCGACCTTCCCCGCCACTTGTTCCCATCGTTATCTGATATTTCTCCTCTGACGAAGAGAGAGTCGGGTACGGAAGCGGATGCCAAGGAAGTGAATATTATCAAATCATCATGGAAGATAGGCACTTCGGGAAAGGCGTTAGTGCATGTGGAGGAAGAGCGCGAACTATGGAGAGCTTATGTAACCGTATTGGGGAAATTAAGGCCCGAAGCATCTAAACCCCTGATGTAGCCCACTCTGTTTTGAATGAAATAAAATGTGGGGTTGTGTGCAAAATTGGTTCCATTTTTTTAACATTTCCTTTTTTATGATTTTCTATGGTTCTTGATGTTTTTATTTTACTTTTTGTTATTTTTCTTTTGCTTGCCCCCCCCCCTTATATATAGATATATTATTATTATTATTTTATTTTGACGCGTCCAGGACCCTGGACACGTCTTTAATTATTATTATTATTTATTATTATTATTATTTTAGAAAAACCTTTTTTTGTTTGAACGCGTCCAGGTGCCTGGTCGCGTTCAAAAGAGTGTTTTTTTTAATATGAGAGGTCGCCTATGCGGCCTCTCACTTTCCACACCTCTTTCTCTCTCCTCTCTGGGTTCTTCCACCTTCTTTCGACCCTTTTACCCTTATTCTGGACCCATGGAGCGCGGGGAATCGAGCCAGGGAGTCAAGAAGCGGAAGCAGCTCGCCCGTCGTCCGCAGAGGACTCGAGATCGTGCAGAGGAGGCTCCTGTGGATGATGAGATGATCCCACTAGCTGTGGAGGGCCCCGAGGGACCTGGCGACGCAGGACAGGATGAGCATGACTCGGTAAGCGCCTTAGAACTCCTCTATTGCATTATTGTGTGATTTCATGCGGGAAATGGGGGCGAGAGATGGCGTTGGAAGGGAGGTGAAAGAGAGAGAAGACTGACTGTTGAGGCGTCCAACCCAGTGGACGACTCCATGTTTATTATTATTATTATTTTTATGTATTTTTTTGTTATTTATGAAATTAATTAAAATAAAAAAAGATAAATGCATAGAGGCGTCCAGGTGCTTGGACGCCTCAAACATTTTTTTTATTTTTTTATTTTTTTATTTTAGATTTAAAAAAATAAAGAAAATAAAGAGGCGTCGAGGCCCCTGGATGCCTCAAAAAAGTAATTAAAAATTAAATGTTTTGTGGTCTTTTTTTTGTTTATTTTTGTTGTTATTATGTTCATTAATTACAGACCTGTTTTTACTGACGTGATTTTTGTGTTTGTTCTTTGTGGTGTGCAGGGCGTGATGAAGAGTCGGATCAGCTAGTCCTTGGTAGTCGCAGCGTACCGAGGGTTACCATACTTCCAGAGGGCGCGGGTGGACGCCATGGGCTTTGGGGCGTTCCTGAGGATTGAGCCGTTCCGGCTCGACCTTCCCCTTATCCAAGCGTTGAGGGAGCGGTGACATGCGCCGGGTCGAGCGTTCCTGTTGCCCTGGGGGCATATGGTGCCGACACTAGAGGACGTAGCTCGGATCACCGGCCTACGAGTGGACGGATAGGCCGTCAGCGGGGTCACTTACCCCGACTACAGAGAGAGCGCCTTCGAGCTATTGTGGCTGGAGACGACTGCGACCCACAGAGACAGCAGGACAGTCGGCCGGGTAGACATCATGGAGGCACTCGGATTCGTTGACCCGCGCCAGCAGGTTAGCGAGACTGGAGCAGAGTTTCTGGAACGAGTGGAGGGAGACACACCTGCGGCTTTTACCCAGGACCCGAGTGAGTGAGAGCTGGCGGATCTGGACCTCCGGAGGTTCCTCTTCTTTTTTCTGGGCCACCTTCAGCTGGGGATGAAGGGGGACGGCATCCATTGCCGCTTCCTCGAGATCCTAGCAGACCTGGACCGAGTGGGGGATTATGCGTGGGGATCAGCTCTACTCGCCCACTTAATTGCCGATCTCTCTCAGGGTATAGAGAGGGAGATGACAGTTAGTGGCTTTGCACCTTTTCTCCAGGTAAACATTTTATTTATACATTTTACCGTAATTATAGTTATGCCATTATTTATGCTAATGATGCATGATGGATGCAGGTATGGAGTTATTATTACTTTTTGATGGGGAGAGCCAGGCAGTGGAACCAGAGAGCCGTGCCCTTAGCTGGTGGAGGCCGGTCACAGTTGCGGCACCGGGCAGCTACCAGTTGACGTCACTTCGGCGTGAGTTGACTGAGTACCCTGAGGCCATGGTATGATGCATATGATTTCTTTTCGTTTTATGACTATGACTTAGTTTAGCAAAATGGTAACTAATATGATGCACGTATGGTGATGCAGGTGGTATGGAGGCCCTACCTGGGTATGGCCGATGCTGGCCAACCTTGGGTCTTAGCGGGCCGACCTCGTTTTGGGCGGGACTTGTGGGTCCACTGCCTGAACGAGATCGAGCCGCTGCGGCTTAGGCTGGTCATGAGGACTTTGGGGTTGGCCCAGGAGTGGGTTGATGTAGATGAGCCGGGCCATGTCGGGTGGAAGACCCGGGGCAAGGTGAAGATCGTTGACTGGCGTACACACTTCCCTGCACAGTACCAGGACTGGCAGCAGGGTGGAGTCCCGGTGGTGTCCTACGCACCGGACATCACCGACTACCTGCGATGGTACCGGGCTACGTATGCGGAGCGTCTCTACCTCGGTGGGGCGGCAGGAGTAAGTATGAGATGAAGATCCTTTTCTATCCTTTCTTATTTTTTATATATATATTTTTTATATGTATGTAAATTAATCTATATGCATGAATGCAGGATGCTCGTGACACCATCATTGCCGACTTGCGGGCCCAGCTGGCAGACGCAAGGCAGCAGCTGGCAGCCGTCCGGCAGGAGTTGGAGATCCTGGTGAGCTTATGCAGTGCACTACACATTTTTTTTATTGTGACCTGGATTTTCGATACTTAGCCTTTGACTGTTGCTCCTATGTTTCAGTGGGCCCATCAGACGGTAGCAGCCGGGATGGCTGGCGGGGCAGGTTCTAGTTCCTGGGCCTCTCCTCCGGAGGTCCCTTCTCTCCAGGAGCAGCTGGCGTATGCTGTGGCCCGGGCTGAGGAGGTCGAGCGTGACCGCGCAACTCGTGTGAGTGTTTGCTTGGCCCAGGCTCCCCTTCCAGTTGCCCTCCTTCCTTCACTGATCTTTTACAAGGCATGTGGGATTTTTGACAGGTGGCGGAGATTCGAGATGCCCTGGCTCGTGCGGTTCGTGCCGAGGATGAGCGTGATGCCCGTGACGCTTGGGTGGCAGAGCGTGATGCGCGGATAGCAGAGCTAGAGGAGGAGCGACGACGGGAGGCTGAGGAGCTTCCTCGCGACGTGCTGGAGCTACGGATTGCCCTTGAGCTGTCGAAGTGAGAGGCGATGAGAGAGAGAGAGAAGAGGGAGAGGGAGGATAGGAGGGTAGAGCGGCAGCGAGATTGGGACAAGAGGAGGGCTCTGGAGGACCAGATGATGGAGCTCCGATTGAGCCTCGGCTCAGCGGAGGGGAGGCTTCGGGAGAGTGAGGAGCGGTATCAGAGGGTGAAGGAGCGTGGGGCACGACTTCGTCAGTTTGGTTCCTTCTGCATGGGTAGCTTCCTGGTTTCTTCGGCCGAGGAGCGTCGTCGCACCTTCGAGGCTGGCGTGGCACCACAGGGCGAGGCGAGCACCGCCCTCAGAGTTCGCGGAGGCCCCCTAGGGATCCACGTTGGAGGGGGGAGGAGAGAGATGATCAGAAGGGTGGTAGCAAGAGTTATAGAGTTGCTTGTACACCCCATCCTCTTCACTTTATGATGTACGACTGCCTATTTGTTATGTGAAATGGAATAGTTTCTTCTGTTGCTTGACTGCCTTGTGTGCACTTTCCCTTTCCCACGCTTCTTCTCTCACACCTGTTCTTTTGAGGTACACTTCACGAGACCTCCCCCTGAAAAGCGGGGAATTACGCCTTGCGCAGAGGGACGATATTTCTCTCTTTTTGGACGCGTCTAGGCACGAGGACGCGTCTCAATCTCTTGAATTCGAATTTAAAGCGCCAGGCGTCCCTCCTTCCGTGTGTTGCCCACAAACGAGCCCGCCTCCCATCGAGATTTACTCGCCTATCTTTGTCTTCTTCCACTCTCGATCGATGGAGTTTGGTGGGCCAAATCGTGGTGAAGGGAGAGAGGGGCGAGGAACTCCTTGCCCGAGGAGGGACGCGCAAGAGCATGGAGAGGTGTCTATGGAAGAGGAAGGGCCCCTTCGGGCACTTGAGGGACCCGAGGGGCCCGATGGCACGGAGGGAGGTGAACACGGCCCTGTAGGTCCTTTGATCTCCTCCTCTTTGATCCATTTTGAGTTTGGAGCGAGCCATGTGAGAGGGGAAAAGGGTTCGGCGAGTGTTGCACTCAAATGATGGACGCGTCCTTGACAGGAGACGCGTTCTCGTTGTTTGACGTAAGACCCTCCTTTCTTGATGTAGGGCATGGCAAGGACCCCGGGCTTGGCCGATGAATGGGCGAGCACGAATGAGCCGAGCGGTGTCAGGAAGGAGAGTCGCGGCAAGGTGAAGCTCGAGGACTGGCGCATACGTCTCCCTGGACAGCAAGGGAGCGTACTGGTGTAGGACACCGCCGACTTCCTGTGGTAGTGGAGAGAGAGTCATGTGGGACCTCTCCAATCTAGGGATGCGCGCGACATCAACAGCTTGCGTGCCCAACTAGCAGAGGCTAGGCGGCAGCTGACCATCACTCAAAAGGAACTGGCGATCCTAGTAAGTTAAGTGTTGCATTTTTTTATTTAATTTTTGTTTGTTTTAAATTTGGAGCTTAGCCGATGGCCGTTGTTTGTTTGTTCCAGCGTGCCCAGCGGACAGTGATGGCAGGAATGGCTAGCGATGCATCTTCCAGCTCCTCGGCCCCTTTTCTTGAGATTGCCTCCCTCCGATAGCAACTTGCCGGTGCGGTGGCCCGCTCGGCCCGGGCTGAAGAGGAGCGTGATGCCTGGGTAGCGACTATAGCGGAGCTGCGGCGTCATAGTGAAGAGAGGCCACATCTGGACATCCTAGAGTTGAGGGTGTTCCTCCAGGTGGCCAAGAGAGAGGCGGAAAGTGAAAGGCTAGAGAGGGAGAAGGAGAGGGAGGATAGAAGAGCCATGGAGGTCCAGGTGAGGGAGCTCCAGCTAGGCCTTCGAGCTATTGGACAGAGGCTAGAGGACATGGAGGCAAGCTATGAGAGGGCACAAGAATTCGGGGTGCGACTCAGCCAGTCTGGCCAGCTCCATATGGGTGGCTTCTTTGCTATGCCAGGGGAGCAGCAGCGGGTCACCGCTGCTGAGCAGGCGCCACGAGGCGAGGTAAGTGCTGCTGTACGGGGCTCCAGAAGGCCCCTGAGGGACCCTCACTATAGGGGGGAGCAGAGGGACATCTAGAGGGATGACCGTGAGTGTGATGGGAAGAATTAGCGGGTTGGTGGTCCCACCTTTTCTTTTGTGATGTTCATGACTGTAGTGTTCATGACAGCTTATGTAGACCTATGAATGGAGTGATTTGTGTCCCTGTTGCTCATTTGTCCTCTTGCGCGTTCCTTCCTTCCTACGCTTCTTCTCTTTTACCGTCTCTATGTGACGTGCTCGACAAGGCCTAGCCGCGAAATAGAGACTCGTGCTTTGCCATGCCCCTTTTTCCACGAGAATCGGCCATCGAAGTCAACAACGACGACCTTCGCCTATTCCCTATTGCATCCATTCGAACTTGATGGGTCATTTCTGAGTCATCGTGTCGCACCACTTAATCAGCTTCCCTGTACGAGCGGCGAAGTGACACATGGGACCGCAAGGAAGGTGCCCTAGCATGAGGGGGGTTATTGATGGAGGCAGTCATGGCTCGCACTTCTCCCATTCCCATAAATACCTCCCCTCTTTGTTCTCCCAGGGACATCGAATGCCATCTTGAAGAGTAGGGGCTTCCACAGCACGGAAGAGCTAAGAGTTCTAAGACTTGGGATGGAGGCCGAATCTTCCCACTCTTCGAAGAGAAGCAAGTCCAGTGGTAGTAGCTCTCGGAGACTCTCGGAGCTTGAAGGGCACCTCAATGAAAGGACCCAATCGCAACTTGTAAGCTGAGCTTGCTCGCCTCTTCTTCCAGTCTTTCTTCCTCCCTTCTAACAAAACCCCTCCTTGTGTATGCACAGGGTGTGATGAAATCACACATTCTCTAGGAGTTGGTAGTGGCCGCATACCGGGGTCTCCCAGATTTTCAGAACGCCAGGCTAGACGTGATGGGGCTTGGAGTCTTTCTTCAGATTGAGCCAATTAGGCTCGACCTTGCCCTCGTCCAAGCATTGCGCGAAAGGTGGGATCCAATGAGCCGTGCTTTCTTGATGCCTTGGGGGCACATGGTGCCCAGCCTGGAAGATGTGGTCTGAATTACGGGCCTAAAAGTGGATGGCGAGGCGCTGACTGGCATTACGTACTCTGACTACCGAGAGGCTGCCCAGAGGTTGCTAGGAGTGGACCTGGATGATCGTAAGAACATGTTTGTAGCCAAGATGCCTATTATGAAGACGTTGGGGCTTACTGACATTCGTTCTCGTGATGATGAGTCCTTGGAAGAGTTCATAGAGAGGACTGAAAGAGGATGCCGCGCTGTCTACTTCGTAGACGTGAGCAATTGGGAGAGAGCCAACATGGATTTGAGAAGATTCATGTTCTTCCTGTTTGGGAAACTATTTTTGGGCTCGAAAGGAGACAGCATTCATTACCGTTTCTTAGAATTCCTGGTAGACCCTGAGAAAGTGGGACGATACGCCTGGGAGCAGCCATGTTGGCGCATCTTTTTGCGGGTCTGTCTGAAAGAGCAGATCGGGAGATAACAATAAGTGATTTCACGCCGTTCATCCAGGTATCCTGCTTCACACCTTTTTTTTAAATTTTTTAATTTTTTTTTATTTTTTTGATATGTTAATGACACATGACGGTGCAGTTGTGGAGCTATTATTACCTCCCAATGGGAAAAGCCCGTCATTGGCGAACGATGGTGGTGCCACTGGCGAGGCGGTGGCAACCTATCACGAGCCCAGCCTCTCTATCCTACCAGCTGATGGTGTTAAGGCGCGAGTTGCAAGAGTTCCCCGCGGCAATGGTGATTATTATTTCATTATCATCTTTTTCTCCCCCATTTTTTTTATTTTTATATTAAGAAGATGTGTGTGACCTGACCCAGGTGGTTGTGGACGTATAAAATTACACGTCCATATGTCCCGCTGAGCCCCGCATTAATGTCAAAGTCAAAGGAAGAGGACCCGGAGAGACTGGCCATCCAGGGCTCCGGAAAGATACTACCGTCCGGCAAATCCCCACATTTGCACGGGTGCATTAAGAGACTGAGAAGTCACAGGATGTCCTCCTGAATTAACACACTACTACGGACCCACCCTCGGGCCCCTAACGGTAAAGAAATATCTCAAAGAATGCACAGCTTCAAGTTCCCGAAGCAAAAGTAAAGGCCCCTGTCAAAACGGCACCTTTGGTGCCTCCAGCGGCACGGGCCTGAGGCCCTTCAACGGCACGGCATTTCAGCTCCCAGCGGCACGGCCCTTCAGCGGCACGGCCATTTGGCCCTTCAGTGGCACGGCCATTTGGCCCTTCAGCGGCACGCTTCATTCAGGGTTTCACCAAGTTTATATAGCCGTCAGCCCAAGTCTGTACGTTGGCAGTTGCACAATCGAAGTCTGTACATTCACCAGTTCAGCTTTCAAATCCATACATTGGTGAAGTCTGTACATCCACTAGTTCAGACTTCAAGTCCATACATTGGTGAAGTCTGTACATCCACCAGTTCAACTTTCAAGTCCATACATTGGTGAAGTCTGTACATCCGCCAGTCAACTTTCAAGTCCATACATTGGTGAAGTCTGTACATCCACCAGTTCAACTTTCAAGTCCATACATTGGTGAAGTCTGTACATCCACCAGTTCAACTTCCAAGTCTATACGTTGGCATTGGAAGTCTATGCATTGGTAGCTTTTGACGCAGGCCAATGCAAGTCTATACATTGCAGCTGAGTTGAAGTCTATACAGCCTTTGCTTTGCCAAAGTCTATACATTGATGAAGTCTGTACACCGCTTTTGACGCAGGCCCCTGCAAGTCTATACATTGCAGCTGAGTTGAAGTCTGTACAGCCTTTGCTTGGCCAAAGTCTATACATTGTGAACTCTCAAGTCTGTACAGAACTTCCTTGCTCAAGTCTGTACATCGTCCGGTTGCCTTGCCAAAGTCTATACACTCATGAGGCAAGTCTATACAGAGTTCAGACGCAAAGTCTATACACTCAAATTGCAAGTCTGTATAGAGTTCAGACACGAAGTCTATACAATCGTTACCAAGTTTGACCGCCAGCGGCACAGTCTTGGCCCTTCCAGCGGCACGGGGCTTCTTGGCTCCTTCAGCGGCAAGGCCTTTGGCCCTTTAGCGGCACAACCCTTCTGCCCTCAACGCCTTGCACCCTTTCCCCAGCCGCACAGCGCTGAAAGCCTCCCGACGGCACGCACCGGCAGAAGATACAATGGTCAATAGGCAGACCCATTGGCCCACAGTCCAGCCACTTCAAAGCCAGCTAGCGCTTGTCTCCGTGTCACCTTCTGGCTGGAGGAGGGGAGATCTTCGCGTGACGAGGAAGATACCGAAGTCAACCTCGGATGGCAGTGCCATCATGAGGTGACCTCGTCAACTGTCCGCATATAAAAGGCCCCCCCACAGACAGAAAAAAAGGGAGGTGGATGGATTTTTGGCTAGAGGGAGGAAGATAGAGAAAGAAGAGAGGATCTTCGTGCGAAGAGGCCCGTTGGAAGTGAAGAAGAAGAGATGAAGAAGGTAGAAGAACTATAGGAAAAAGAGAGAGCAGCGTTGCATGTAGCAGAGGGGGAAGGAATGGAGGAAAGGGAATGGCTGCCCTTCCTCGTTCCAACCCTCTCCTCAACTTTCTTTTCTTTCCTATTCTTAGTTTTCTTCCCTTCTTTTGTTTAGGGATGCATGTGGACGCACTTTTTATTTTAGTTCGTTGTTTATTTGTTTATTGGCGTTTATTAAGTGCGTGGGCGTGCCAGTCACAAAGTGACGATTTATTGTGCGCTCAATCTGACTAATCAGACGATTGTGTGGTTCGTGTCGGGACTGAGAACCCGCCATACCGTGAAGGCTACGATGTTGATTACATCCCCTCGGAGAGGGGAAAACCCTTGATTGATTGCCAGGAAAAGGGGCCTCACGGCCTAGAGAGAATACTAATGATGCAGGAGGATAGTGAAAGACGAACTATGCTAGAAACCCGTATCGGGACGTGAATGTTCAGACTATGTCGGCCTCTCATGGGCCACTTCATGATGGGACGAAGGTCCGTGTTTGTAGCGTAAGAGACGGTAACAAAACCGCGCAGATGTCTGCCACGAACAAGGCAAGTTTAATGAGAATGCGGGATTGGATCCCGGTAGGGGCGGGTCAAGTTGATAGACTGTTGGCCGGAGATGATTTTAGACTATGGCCATGTCAGAAATTCCGTAAACCACGTCCGATACCATAAGGCGTCGTTGATTTTCTCTTTGCACCCAGTCTGAGGGAGTGAGTTATTAAGTGCGTAGCCCGAGCTCACTAACGTGTGCCCTCGCACGGGGTTCGACCTACCCGGTCAGGTCGCGGGGGTCAAGGGAGCAGCACCCCTTCCGGGGGGTTTCCGGGGGCAGCGCCCCCGGAACAAAATTTTAATTGAAGCACGGGTAATAGAGTTCCTCTCCTTTTTTTTATTTGATCTTTGCATTTTTGTTTGAACCCTTCTCCCTTTCATTATCATTATCTACCTCCCCCTTTTTATATAAAAGAGGCGCGCCGGTTTAACATGATGCAAGGGAGGCGCGCCGGCTATGGAGGTGTAAAGGGGGCGCGCCGGGTTAAGTTAATGCCAAGGAGGGAGAGGGAGCGTGCCGGAATAGCCTAAGAAGAGTGGGGCGCGCCGGTTTGAGCTCCGGAAATCCGAAGTGGATTTGAGTGTGGAGCTAATCCGGCGCGGCTCCACAAATCTGGCGTGGGGGGGTAGCGCGCTGGATTAGCCCACGCCGGATTAGGGGGGGCACCGGGTTAAGCCTTATTTCACTCTGTTTGTGCTCTGTTTATTCTTTCTGTTTTCGTTCTTGTTTCTTCAACCTTTAGACTGACATTTTGATTGGTTTATTCGCTTGATTGATGGGTTAAGTTGATAGAGAAGGTGGTTAAAGCTCTCTGATCGTTTATTCAGATGAACGAGCATGAAGATTGAATATCTTATTAAGGGGGAATTATGCAAGAACTTATTCAGTTTGCTTCAGAGATGGCTTCAGACATGCTGTTCATACTCCCAGAGGGCTTGGCTTGTTCGGCTGTTCTTATGCTCAGAGAAATCATCCTGCTCGTCTATTCTTGAGTGTTCTCATCTTGGCGAAATTTGGGCAGCACCTCCCCTGGACTGGGAGTTGCCAGAGAGCAATAAGGAACACCAAATGGATAACTCCGGGGTGCACCTCAAATCTGGACCTCATGTCGGTCCAATAACCCAAATGTGAGTGTTGGAAAGCTCGAGGACTAGCCTTCGAGAGCTCTCACCACTCACGGGTGATGACTTCGTGGAACGGGATAGATGTAGGCCACAGGTGGCCATGAATGTTCACCCTTCAAACTGGTTCCCTCATAGTTCATGCCATAGAAGGGCAAGCTTCTGAGGACCCCAGGTGATGTTGAAAACCGGGAGGGAGAAAACAGAAGAAAAGGGGAAGAGGTGAGAGCAATAGAATGCCATTTACGCCCACAAGAGTCACTCTTTTATTCATCCTCAAGGGGAAAGGAGATCTACCCCCAAAGCACGGGGGAGAATACAACGGAGAAGATAAAATAAAAGCTAAGTGTTGCGGTGGGGGAAAGAAGATACATCGGTGGGGGAGAAGGAGGAACATAGCACAAGCTCTTCCCCCTATCTCCCCTCTCTCTTTCTCACCCTCTCTCATTTTTCTTCACCTTGCAGGTGGGAATGGATGGAGCTTCTTCTTCTCTTCGGACGCCGGAGACCCTAGCCGAACTAGCCAGCCTTCCCATCAGCCTCTCTTCTCTCAGCACTTTCTTCTTCGAGCTCTCTCCTTCTCTTCTTCCGTCTTCTTCGGCTTCACAATGCTGCCCCTTTTATAGAACGACCATCATGGGAGCGTCCCTGCCACTTCCACCTCGTCTGCAACGAAGTCGGGAGTTGACTGGCTGTGCTGGACACCGTTGATTTGTCTCGTACACTGCTGCTCGTCCGAGGATGGGACGATCAGAGATTTGTCGGAGCTTGCCTTGCTGCTGCTACTTATGTGCTGTCGAACGGAGGTAGAAGAAGGGCCATGGGCATTGAATGTTCTCTGCACGCCATAATGATGCAAAACAGAGCATCGGAGTGTAGATGGGATGGCTTGTTTGGGCGTCGGGGGAAGCGCTTCAGAGAATAGAATGAGGGGTTAAAACGGCGCCACATTCAAAGGGGCACCGTTTTAAGCATCAAAGGGGGAGGCCCGTTCGATAGGAGCGCGCCGTTTTAAGAGGGGGGCGCGCCATTTTAAGGCGCGTCGTTTTAAGGCCCCTTCGTGCCATTTTAAGCACCAAACTGATTCTTTTCGAAGTTGAGGCCGTTTATATGAATGCCGGCATTCCCGACATGTTCTGGTTGCGATGTATGGCCTCCGTAATATTCTGTTCGTAGCCTCCGAGACTCGGTCCCAGACTTTGCGTGACTTTCGGTGCGTGCCGAGACTGTGCCGGAGTTCCCGACTTTTCTCTGATTCAGCTCTCGACATGGCCGATCGGAGCGTTGTAGCTGTATCTTCTGCTTAGGGGACTTCCTTAGCGGGTAGCGGACCACCAAGCGGGTTCTCGTCCTGATCGGGCGAGGCATGAGGTTTATTCGGCATTTCTGTCTTCGACTCGCGCTCTAATGTGTAGACGCGAATGTCGCCATGATCATCATCGTCATTTTTTGGCGTGCACAAATGCCCCCCACTCGCGGGTGGGGCAAGCGAGGGATGAGTGGGCGGGGCCCGCAAGTGTAGAGTTCTTCAACATGATGTCTGTTCTTCCGAGCCAGTGGGATGCTAGTCCGGTGCAAATTCACAGGAAAGCGCTCACTCCTTCAATGAAGGGATGAGGGAACCGCTTCACCGCATATGCACGTGGACTGAGATGTCAGTGTGGGGGTTTAGTCATCGGCATGGGGTGAATACCGAAGCAGGAACGAAGGGTCTACGTGTCGTCTTAGGCAAGAGGCCTAAAATGACTTAGATGAGGCCAATCCCAAGGGAGAGTTGATGACTCGTGCTGGGCTTAGGAAAGTTGTTCATTCACCGACTCGGACGGAGGGTCCGAGCCGAGTAATGGGATGCACTTTTGTTTATGGACTGGGATGGATGGTCCGAGCCAGGCAAGGAGGGGTTTCTTTATGTTCATGGACTTGGACGGAAGGTCCGAGCCAAGCAAAGGCGGTCCTTTTTTATTCATCGACTTGGACGGAAGGTCCGAGCCAAGCAAGAAGGTTCTTCTTTTCTCTTTTTTTTTTATTCATTGACTTGGACGGAAGGTCCGAGCCAAGCAAGGAGGTTCTTTTTGTTCATCGACTTGGACGGAAGGTCCAAGCCAAGCAAGGAGGTTCTTTTTTTTTTGTTCATCGACTTGGACGAAAGGTCTGAGCCAAGCAAGGAGGTTCTTTTTGTTTATCGACTTGGACGGAAGGTCTGAGCCAAGCAAGAAGGTTCTTTTTTTTTGTTCATCGACTTGGACGAAAGGTCCGAGCCAAGCAAGGAGGTTCTTTTTATTCATCGACTCGGATGAAAGATCCGAGCCAAGCAAAGGCGTTCTTTTTATTCATCGACTTGGACAGAAGGTCCAAGCCAAGGGTTTATTCCTCTGTGAGACTACAGATTGCAATATTGGGGTGGTTTGTTCATTGACACGGGGTTAGTGCCAAAGCAAGGGTATTTTTTATTCATGGAACGAGACGGAAGGTCCAGGCCACTGGTTCATTCATCGATGTCGACAGGGAGTTGGAGACCGACATGGTTCATTCATTGACACGGGGTTGGTGCCAAAGCAAGGGTCTTTTCGTTCATGGAACCAGACGAAAGGTCTGGGCCACTGGTTTGCTCATCGATGCCGACGAGGAGTTGGGGACCGACATGGTTTGTTCATTGACACGGGACAAGTGCCAAAGCAAGGGTCTTTTTGTTCATGGCACCAGACGAAAGGTCCGGGCCACATGTCTTATGCGTCGGTGGGACTTAAAATATTTTGATCTCTGGCGGGACTTGACGAGTCGACATCCCCCGGAGGCTTCGATGATGATTTCTTACTTCTCTTCGTTTTTTTCTTTTCTTCTCTCTCTCTTTTTCTTTTCTTCTTCTCTTCTTTCTCTTTTTTCCCCTTTTTTTTTCTTCTTCTTTTCTTTCCCTTCTTTTCTTCTTCTCTTCTTGTTTTCTTTTTCTTTTTGAACAACTTTGGGTAGCTGCCGGCGTGGAAGCCGATAGTGAAGAGTTGTTGGCTCGGATGCCAATAGTCGAAAGCCATCGGCCTGGGTGCCGGTAATTAGGAAGTTGTCGACATGGGCACCGATAAATTTGAAAGCTGTCGGCATGGACGCCGATAGTGAGAGAGCTGTCGGCTAGACGCCGATAATGACATAGCTGTCAACTAAACGCCGATAATCAAATAGCTGTCGGCATGGAAGCCGATAATGAGGTAGCTATCGGCGCGGAAGCCGACGACGAAATAGCTGTCGGCATGGAAGCCGATAATTAGATAGCTGTCGGCATAAAAGCAAATAATTAGATAGCTGTCGGCATGGAAGCCAATGACGAGATAGCTGTCAGCATGGAAGCCGATAATGAGGTAGCTATCGGCGCGGAAGCCGATGATGAAATAGTTGTCGGCATGGAAGCCGATAATTAGATAGCTGTCGGCATAAAAGCCAATAATTAGATAGCTGTCGGTCATACAAGCCGATATTGAGATAGCTGTCGGCATAAAAGCCAATATTGAGATAGCTGTCGGCGTGGAAGCCGATAAAATTAGATAGCTGTCGACACAGAAGCCGATAATTAGATAGCTGTCGGCATAGAAGCCGATATTGAGGTAGCTGTCGGCACGGAAGCTGATGATCAGATAGTTGTCGGTCATACAAGTCGATATTGAGATTATTTTTGGTTTGTTAGTTTCTTGTTTGTTGTGTGTTTGTTTTTTTTTTTTGTTTCTTTTTGTTAGTTTCCTTTGTTTGTGCTTTTTGTTTGTTTGTTTTTGTTTGTTTGTTTGTTGGTTGTTTTTATTCGTTTGTGTTGTTTGTTTGTTTATTTATTTGTTTGTTTATCTGTTCCTTTGTTTATTTATTTCTATTATTTGTTTCTTCTTTTGTTTGCTTATTTTTTGTTTGTTTGTTTGTTCTCTTTTTGTTTGTGTTTATTGTTTATTGGTTTATTTGGTTGTTGTTTATTCTTTTATTTATTTATTTTTTGTTTGTTTGTTTGTTTGTTTGTTTGTTTGTTCGTTCCTTTGTTTGTTTGTTTCTTTTCTGTTTGTTGTTTATTTGTTCTTCTTTTCTTTTGTTATTTGTTTGTTTGTTTTGTTTCTTTTGTTTGTGTTTTTGTTCATTTATCTGTTTCTTTGTGTTTTTTAAGTATGCAAGCATTCGCTAACATCAAGCATCCAATAGATACATAGTATGCCCCCTATATCGAGGGTGGGGTAGGGATGAAGCCCCGAATTCACAGACCGCGTGCGGCTCACGAGTCATAACTAAAAGAGTTGTGCATTCACCAAAAAGGCATCGCATCGCCTCTGCGTATAGTTTAAATCATGATTTCCACCCAAAACAAATGTTCCATGGCGTGAGAGTGCAGGCACGTGAGCCGTGGCCCCGAAACATAGGGATGTGTAGACGTTCTAAGCAACACTAAAGGATTGCTCTACCGCCTACGTGTACATTTCAGACTTTCGACTTTCGGTAGCTTCACACAGCCCCCTTATTTATTTTGGACTTCCAGACTTCACCGTTCGGCGCGAGTTTCCTCATTTGTTTCAGTGGGGATTCCTGGCTACTAGGCTTCATCCTTGTCCGCAATTCGCTTCACCATTTTCGCGCGAGTCTCCTCATTTGTTTCAGTGGGGATTCCCGGCTACTTGGATCCATATTTCATTTCTTCATCATTTTTTTTTCACATTTTTTTTAAAGGAGGCAGGCAGCTTTTTCCTCACGATTACCGTTCATGCGAGCATAGGAAATTCAAGCATCCACAGAGTGTTGGGAAGAAATTCCATGATCCCTACAGGTAGAAACCACTGATCGCATTGTGCGTAAAGTGTGAGAACATCATTTCGAGTATATTTTGTGAGTTACCCTAACAGCATAGCTATGACTCTTCCTCTCGACGTATGCACTCGCCACGATGGGCTTTTCTTCTTTAGCATATGCCATGGCGCACGCAAGTCTATGATCGGGGCGGCATTATTTATTCAAGGAGATGTGGTCCTAGGAGGTTCAAAGGAGATGGATTAAATATAATATAAACAATCGTGCAAGCAAGGTGAGCACACATTCAAAGTTCAACTCATGCAGCGTTTATTATTGTGTTTTTTTGTTTTTTTTGTTATCATTTTTTGTTGTTATTATTTTTTATTTTCTTCTTTCTTTTGTTTGTTTGTTTGTTTATTTGCTTGTTTGTTTTATTATTCACATATTCTCTTTTATTCTTTATTCTTATTATTTATTACTTATTATTATTTATTATATATTTTTCTTTCCTTCTTTCAATTTTGTGATCTCTTTTTTTTGGGTTGGAATATCTGTAAGCATATGCCGACACGAATGCCAGTGGTTGAGTCTCTTGTGAATTGCTATTGGCTCGGATGCCAATGATGAGATGCTGTTGGCTTAAGTGCCTATGGATGGATTGCTGTCGGCTTAAACACGGATGGGTAGAAAGCTGTCGGCTTTACATACCGATAATTATGAAGCTATTGGCTCAACACCGATGATTAAAGAGCTATCGGCTCAGAGGCCGATAATTGGAAAGCTATTGGCTTAAAGCCAATGGATGAAGCGTTTATTAGTTTAATGCCAATGAATGGTAAGTTGTCAGTTTAGGCATCGATAAATGGAAAGCTGTCGGCCCAACGCCAATAATTTTGTTTGTTTGTTTATCCCCCTTTTTTTTTGAACATCTTTGAACAGCTATCGGCTTGGACACCGATGGTTAAAGAGCTGTCGGCTTGAAAGCCGATAATTAAGAAGATGTCGGAATGAAAGCCGATGATTAAAGAGTTGTCGGCACGGAGGCCGATGATTAAAGAGCTGTCGGCTCAGAGGCCGATAATTGGGAAGCTGTTAGCTCGACGCCAATAATTTTGTCTGTTTGTTTATTCCCCTTTTTTTGAACATCTTTGAACAGCTATCGGCTTGGACACCGATGGTTAAAGAGCTGTCGGCTTGAAAGACAATAATTAAGAAGCTGTCGGCTCAAACCCCGATGATTAAAGAGTTGTCGGGTCAGAGGCTGATAATTAAAGAGCTGTCGGCATGAAAGCCGATAACGAATACTCATTGAAAAGTTGCCGACTAGGATGTCGGTGGTTGAACAATTTGGTTGATGATTTTTTTTAATGTCACTAGATAACTGCTGGCTAGGGTGCCAGTGGTTGGGTACCTTGAGTACCTTTGGGTATTTTTAGATTTACCTGCTGGCGTAGATGCCAATGCTTGAGAAGCTGTCGGTTTAGGCACCGATGGTTGAGATGTTGTCGGCCCAACTGCCGGTTTGCTTCATCATATGCCCCCAGAGTCGGGCACCATTTACATGTTTTTTTTTTGGCTTCTGCCATGATTCAAGGGGTTTTAGACGTCCCTCGGGGTGTATTATTCTTTAGCTGGTGGGGTGAGGCTACGTTCACCGACCTCCCAAGGTTGGGCATTTGATGGGGCCGCGGCGGATTCACCCTGTGCTCGCCCATTTGTAGTTCACCTTTTTGGATCAGGCCTTCGAGAATATCTTTGGATACATAACAATCCTTAATAGGATGCCCCCTCTGTTGGTGATAAGGACAAAATTGAGGGTCATCTTTCCATTTGACATCATTCGGCCTTTTGGGCTCTGGGAGGACAACCCTGCCACATGCACGAGCCCATTCGAACAACATTCGAGTCTTCTCCTTAGGGAGGGAATAAGGTTTCTTCATCTTGTCCCTGAGCGAGGGTGCTTGTTCGGCAGGCTGAATGGGGAGAACTCCGACCGCCTCTTTTGTTCGTATTCGTTGTAGCTCAAAATCCCTAGAATCTGGGGTGCATATTCCCTTTTGCGCTCGGTGCTCACTGGCTGGCTTGTTCTCCCGGCTTAGTGCAGTAATAGTCGGGGAATATTTTACCAAGAAGGCCTCAGCATCAGCCGCCAACTCGCTTAGCTGTTCGAAGGTTCTGACCTTGATGCCCATCACCCTTTGCATGATTTCATCCTTCAGATTTCTTTCACATTTCCGAATGATGTCCTCGTAGCTCGGGGGGCTCTTGCATCTCTCATGGGAATCTCTTGCTTTTCTTACATAGTCCTGGGTGGACCCATCGTCTCTTGGCCCGGTCTCATATAATTTTGCCCTGGTGGTTTCTTCTTCGACTGGTTCTGCGCCAGCTGTCTGCTCTATACTTGGCTCATTCATTGCCAACAGAGCTGTTAAATTCGGGTTCGGGTCGGCTGAGCCCAGACCCATTTCACTCATCTTTTTCCTCATTGTTTCAATTTCCTGGCGCAGCTCCATCATTAGGGCGAGCGCAAGTTGGCAACAGCCAGAGCTGGAGGTAGATGCCTCGGGTTGATTCGGCCTTGTCGACATAAAGCATGTTTCTTCGTTTTCTTCTTCTTTCATCATTTGGCTTGCGTCAGATGATGCCGACAATGTATTGCAGGAGAGAACAACGCCCCTCTTCTTATTTCTTGACTTCTTTTCCTTTTTCCCATCTACAGCGGGCATGTGCCCCCACGGTTGGTTATCTTGTGATTGTCGGTGTATAGACACCGTGTTGACAGCTTTCTTGAAATCGGGAAGCTCGTGAGGGCGCCGAGGATCAACTCTGGATTCGCCCATCTGGAGTTCTCCCCTCCCGATCATGCCTTCAGCCATATCTTTAAATACATAGCAGTCTTCAATGGAGTGGCCAAGCATTCGGTGATATGGGCAAAAGCAGGGGTCATCTTTTCTTTTAAGGTCACCTGGCCTTCTAGACTCCGGCAAAGTGATCTTGTTATACTTGGCGGCCCATTCAAACAAGAGCCGGGTTTTTTCCTTAGGAAAGGAGTAAGGCTTCATCATTTTGGCCCGCAGGGGAGGCCCTTCTTGTTATTCGACGTGCCTGGTTGGAGGGGTTTTGGCAATGCCTTTATTATTCTTTCTTCGTCGCTCGAACATCTTAAGGTCGGCTGCATGGACTTCTTCAGGCGCGGGCCGTTTATTTGATGATTTGACCTCCTGACTTGAGGCCATAGGGGCAGAGGAGAGGAAAGCCTCAATTTCTGCCACTACATTGCTCAATCGGTCGAATGACCTAATTTTGATCCCGATCATCTTTTCGAGGATCCTTCTCTTCAAATTTTGTTTGCAAATTTGCACTACCTCTTCTTGATGTAGCGGTTGTCTGCACCTCATGTTGAGATTGCGCCATCTCTTAATATATTCAAGAGGAGTTTCATCATCTTTCTGCTTGGAAGCATATAATTCGGCCATGGTTATTTCTCTTTCAGCAATGTGAAACCGCTCCCGGAACTTCCTTTGCAGATCCAACCAGTCGTTGATAGACCCAGCTGGTAAGTTAGAATACCACTCAAAAGCGAATCCTGTGAGAGAGGACCCGAAGAACTTGAGTAGGTAGGATTCATTAGTTGCCAGGTCACCCATTGTGCTAACGTAGTAAGCTATGTGTTCTTTCGGCGAGTCTTGTCCGCAAAATTTTTCAAACTTTGGCGGTTTATTGACTCCGGGAGGTAGCCTCTTGGCCGCATGATGGACAGGGTAGGGTACCTTGTACGCATCGAAAGCGGCATAATCAACATTGCCTCTATCGGCCAGCTTCTTTTCAATCATCTGTTCTATGATTATTTTATTTGCCACAACCTGATCGGTCGGGCCTGGGCAGAAGTGGGCCTGCTGCATTTGCGGTATTGCCGTTGTTACTTGAAGTGCTGCTGCAATCCCCTGGTGCGGAACAACCGGGAGTCGTGCTGAGGTTGTATGTTGCTGCGGGGGAGGAATGCCCTCTGTGTAATCAGGTGTCGGTTGAGACGCGGCCGCTTGTAGTGAAGCTTCAAGGGTTTGGCCCTCATTTCCCAGGGTTTCAGGAGGGACTTCCACCTGTCTGGAGGTAGATGATTGCGCGTTCTTTTCATTCAGCTACTTTTTCAATGTTTCAACCTCCTGCCGATATTCTTGCAACAACATTAGCATTGCGGGGTCATGCATGGTGGGGTTGAGAGTGACACCTCCTTCCCCAGCTGGATTCTCTTCAAATGACGTGGATGATCTCCTGTCATTGCCTTCAGTCGTAACTGCATTGACGGTGATGACCGTCACAGTCTTGTCCTGGCTGGTTTCTTCTGCAAGGGTCCGCAACACCTCGCCACTTTGCACTAGAGTTCGGGGCCAAGATCGCTCAGACACCATGAAATGTTTGAATGTGGTTGGCTTCGGGGCCAGCCCCCCTTTTGATTTGGCTTCGAAGTGAGCCATCTTTCCTTGGGCCAGCACTTGGAAGGTATTGTGTACCGGCACAGTTAGGCTTACCCTATCGGGCGTGATTCTGGCTTGTCGGCCATTCAGGAAGACCCGGACGCCTCCGATGAGCACGGATTTGCCCGAGGTAGATAACCGGCTTTGCAATTTGCCGGGGTTCTTCTTCGCTACCCTGCTGGCGGCTGGCGCGCGCTTCTTGCTGACGGGGGCGCGCGAATCAACATGGCGAGCGTGGAAGCCCACTGTAGCAGCTTCAGTCGGGGTCGCCTCGGCGACATCAACCAATTCCATCTTCTGGATATGTAGGAGCTCTAGGAATGCGACTCCCAAGAAGTTGGGGAAGCCGACGACTGGCGGGAAGGTGCCGAACTAGATCGGTACCGCCAAATAGCCATGGGTGGCATGGCCGGCGACAACAAGGGGTCCAAACGACACGGCCATCCTAGTTTTCGTAAAGTAGCCTGCGGGATAAAAATCACACAGTTAGAATTTTAAGAATAGGCCATTGGGCCCCAAATCCTGGCAAGGAGATGAAGGGAAGTTAAGTCCCACCGGGCGTGCCAGACTTGTGGACACACTTTTTATTAAGTTCGTTGGTTATTTGTTTATTGGCGTTTATTAAGTGCGTGGCCGTGCCAGTCACAAAGTGACGATTTATTATGCGCTCAATCTGACTAATCAGACGATTGTGTGGTTCGTGTCGGGACTGAGAACCCGCCGTACCGTGAAGGCTACGACGTTGATTACATCCCCTCGGAGAGGGGAAAACCCTTGATTGATTGCCAGGAAAAGGGGCCTCATGGCCTAGAGAGAATACTAATGATGCAGGAGGATAGTGAAAGATGAACTATGCTAGAAACCCATATCGGGACGTGAATGTTCAGACTATGTCGGCCTCTCATGGGCCACTTCATGTTCGGACGAAGGTCCGTGTTTGTAGCGTAAGAGACGGTAACAAAACTACGCAGATGTCTGCCACGAACAAGGCAAGTTTAATGAGAATGCGGGATTGGATCCCGGTAGGGGCGGGTCAAGTTGATAGACTGTTGGCCGGAGATGATTTCAGACTATGGCCATGTCGGAAATTCCGTAAACCACGTCCGATACCATAAGGCGTCGTTGATTTTCTCTTTGCACCCAGTCCGAGGGAGTGAGTTTTTAAGTGCGTAGCCCGAGCTCACTAACGTGCGCCTTCGCACGGGGTTCGACCTGCCCGGTCAGGTCGCGGGGGTCAAGGGGGCAACACCCCTTGTGGGGGGTTTCCGGGGGCAACGCCCCCGGAACAAAATTTTAATTGAAGCACGGGTAATAGAGTTCCTCTCCTTTTTTTTATTTGATCTTTGCATTTTTGTTTGAACCCTTCTCCCTTTCATTATCATTATCTACCTCCCCCTTTTTATATAAAAGAGGCGCGCCGGTTTAACATGATGCAAGGGAGGCGCGCCGGCTATGGAGGTGTAAAGGGGGCGCGCCGGGTTAAGTTAATGCCAAGGAGGGAGAGGGAGCGCGCCGGAATAGCCTAAGAAGAGTGGGGCGCGCCGATTTGAGCTCCGAAAATCCGAAGTGGATTTGAGTGTGGAGCTAATCCGGCGCGGGGGGGTAGCGCGCTGGATTAGCCCACGCCAGATTAGGGGGGGCGCCGGGTTAAGCCTTATTTCACTCTGTTTGTGCTCTGTTTATTCTTTCTATTTTCGTTCTTGTTTCTTTAACCTTTAGACTGACATTTTGATTGGTTTATTCACTTGATTGATGGGTTAAGTTGATAGAGAAGGTGGTTAAAGCTCTCTGATCATTTATTCAGATGAACGAGCATGAAGATTGAATATCTTATTAAGGGGGAATTATGCAAGAACTTATTCGGTTTGCTTCAGAGACGGCTTCAGACATGCTGTTCATACTCCCAGAGGGCTTGGCTTGTTCGGCTGTTCTTATGCTCAGAGAACTCATCCTGCTCGTCTGTTCTTGAGTGTTCTCATCATGGCGAAATTTGGGCAGCACCTCCCCTGGACTGGGAGTTGCCAGAGAGCAATAAGGAACACCAAACGAATAACTCCAGGGTGCACCTCAAATCTGGACCTCATGTCGGTCCAATAACCCAAATGTGAGTGTTGGAAAGCTCGAGGACTAGCCTTCGAGAGCTCTCACCACTCACGGGTGATGACTTCGTGGAACGGGACAGATGTAGGCCACAGGTGGCCATGAATGTTCACCCTTCAAACTGGTTCCTCAGAGTTCATGCCATAGAAGGGCAAGCTTCTGAGGACCCCAGGTGATGTTGAAAACCGGGAGGGAGAAAACGGAAGAAAAGGGGAAGAGGTGAGAGCAATAGAATGCCATTTACGCACACAAGAGTCACTCTTTTATTCATCCTCAAGGGGAAAGGAGATCTACCCCCAAAGCACGGGGGAGAATACAACGGAGAAGATAAAATAAAAGCTAAGTGTTGAGGTGGGGGAAAGAAGATACATTGGTGGGGGAGAAGGAGGAACATAGCACAAGCTCTTCCCCCTATCTCCCCTCTCTCTTTCTCACCCTCTCTCATTTTTCTTCACCTTGCAGGTGGGAATGGATGGAGCTTCTTCTTCTCTTCGGACGTCGGAGACCCTAGCCGAACTAGCCAGCCTTCCCATCAGCCTCTCTTCTCTCAGCACTTTCTTCTTCGAGCTCTCTCTTCTGTCCCCCTCTCCCTTTGGCTTCACAATACTGCCCCTTTTATAGAACGGCCAGCCTGGGAGCGTCCCTGCCACTTCCACCGCGTCCGCAACGAAGTCGGGAGTTGACTTGCTATGCTAGACGCTGTTGATTCGTCCCGTACACCGTTGCTCGTCCGAGGATGGGACGCTAAGAGATCTGTCGGAGCTTGCCTTGCTGCTGCTGCTTATGTGCTGTCGAACGGAGGTAGAAGCAGAGTCATGGGCATTGAATGTCCTCTGCATGCCATAATGATGCAAAACAGAGCATCGGAATGTAGATGGGACGGCTTGTTTGCGCGCCGGATTAACGTGAGATGCAAGAGAAAGGGTGCGCGCCGGTTTAACCCATATGAAGGGGAAAAGGGGCGCGCCGGTGTAGCCCAAGATGAAGGGGGCGCGCCGGTTTAACCCAAGGTGAAGGCCGTGCCGGTTTAAGGCCCTTTCACGCCGTTTTAAGCCTCAAATGGATTCTTTTCGAAGTCGCAGCCATTTATTCGAGTGTTGGCGCTCCTGGAGTGTTCTAGTTGCAATGCATGGCCTCTATAATATTCCATTTGCAGCCTTTGGGGCTTGATCCCAGACTTTGCGTAACTTTCGGTGCATACTGAGGCTGTACCGGAGTTCCCGACTCTTCTTTGATTCAGCTCTCGGCACGGACGGCTGTGGGGTTGTTGTTGTATCTTCCACCTTGGGGGCTTCCTTAACGGGTAGCGGACCACCGAGCGGGTTCTCATCCTGATCGGGCAAGGCATGAGATTTGTTCGGCATTTCCATCTTCGGCTTGCTCTCGAGTGTCGAGACGTGCATGCCGTATGATCCTCATCGACATTTTTTGGCATCCACAATGCATTGTACGATGTGGGGTCTTCGGGCCATGATCTTTGTTATATCGAATCCTCCATGAATGAAATAATGTTCAGTTTTGCTTCTTACTGGATTTGTCGTCTTCTCCTCACCGGTCTCTTGTGGTTTTGCTTTCTCTTCCTTCAACCTCCCAACTCCCTGTTCTACCTGATTTCCCGTGGCGCTGGTTTATGCAGTCAATAGGGTTTGCTCCTGGCTTGACAGGGTATGGCCAGCCTCGTCCTTCTTCAATGGCTTTCCATTGCGTAACAACTCCTGATCTTGCCATACGGGTCTGTGGGAAACCATTCTCTTTAACACATTGGAGTCACTCAATGCCCCAAACATCGTCCTTTGCCCTCCTTCGGGACCAGTGGTATGCCCACGCACCCTCAAGCTCCCAGTCATTCTACAACCTAGGGCCCCCAGCGGTACGCCTCTCCCATTCAGCCGTTTGGCGGTACAGCCTTCCTTGAGTTTGCCTGGCGGCACACTCCCCTTAGGGCCATTCAGCGGTGCACCCTCTTTCTTCTTGTCAACGGTACACCTCCCTTCCTTGGCCGCCCAGCGGCACACTCTTGGACTGTCAGCCCGGCACTCCTTGGCCATCACCTCCCCGGTGTACTCATAGTTTGCATCAGTCTACTGGTTCCTCGTTCGATGTTTTCTCTGAGTTTTCTGAAGTTTCCCTAAAGGCGGCTGCTCAGGCACCCTCCTTAGCTGTTGGTTCATGCCACCCCCGTGGGCATGTTCTTTGTTATTCCTTTACCTCCCGGGTCAAGGGGAGGTGCTGCCGAATTTTTGTCAGGAATAACAATAAATCTAAAAAGATGAAAAGAAGCAGCGAACAGATGGAATGAGCAACAGTAAAAACACTCTAATGAATTAAAAGGATGATGCAAGATTCAAGGAGCTGAACTGAACAAGACTTCAAGCACTGCATTGCTAAACATGACTTGGGACCCAATCTCATGACAGAAAACTGAAAGCTTAACCATCTAAGATGCTTCATTCTGAACTGAACAAGGAACCCTCTCTCGAGTCCTGGCCCACCCCTTTAGCGACACACTCTGCTTGGTTTCGTTGGCCACTTTTCCCAGCGGTACACTCTCCTTTACCTTCAGCAGCACACCTCCTCCAGCGGTGCGCCCTAACCTTCCATCCTCCAGCGGTACGCTCCCCTTTGGCCCTCTAGCGGTGCACTCCCCCAATTCCTTTTCCAGCGGTACGCCCCCCCCCCTTGCTGTCTGAGCGGTGCGCATCCTCCCAGCATTCCATCAAGTCTATACAATGCATGCTCGTTCATTTAAAGTCTGTACATCCATGAGGTCTGTACAGCGTCTAGCGTCTCATGCAAAGTCTGTACATCAGTCTAAGCATGCACGCAATCAAAGTCAGTACATCGGTCAAGTCTGTACAGCTATTGTTCAAAGCATTCAGGCATTCAAATCCCATACACTGCACCGTCTCATTCATCGTCTTGCAAAGTCTGTACAGTGCATCACATGCTTCAAGGTATTCAAAGCCCATACATTGCACTGTCTCATTCATCGTCTTGCAAAGTCTGTACAGTGCATCACATGCTTCAAGGCATTCAAAGCCCATACACTGCACCGTCTCATTCATCATCTTGCAAAGTCTGAACAGTGCATCACATGCTTCAAAGCATTTCCAAGCCCATACACTGCACCGTTTCATTCACCGTCTTGCAAAGTCTGTACAGTCCTCGTGGCCTGTTCACGCATCGTCTCCCCCAGCCCTTCCAGCGGTACGCTCCCAATTCCTATCCCAGCAGTACGCTCCACATTCTTCCTGCGGTACGCTCTCAGTCCCCCAGCAGTACACTCCATCCTTTACCCTTTAGCGGTACGCCCATCTTCATTCTTCCAGCGGTACGCTCCCACTTTTCCCAGCGGTACACCCTTCTTTACACTTTGAACCGCACACACCATTCATCTCTCAGCGGTACACCCTAGTCTCCATCATCTCCCCAACGAATACACACATGTATGCAATGAAAAAGAGAGGGGGCTATATGATAAAAGGAACGATGAATAGTAATAATAATAATGAGATAAAAGGGGTGGTCCCAACCAAGATAACAACAAGGGAAATAATATCAAAGAAAGGGTAATGTCAATAAACAAACGATAATAACAGGCGTCGATGATCATTGTGAATACAACAATATGGCAGCAGTCTCTCCTTCCTGGATTCCGAACCCGGGGATATTAATGATGCTCCTGTAAGCCGGAAGTCACTCTCGGGAGTTCTCTCTCTTGTCATGGTGATCGCCCGGCCTTACCTCGGGCCGATAATTCATCAGGGTCCCCTCCCTCTTTGGGATCTGATTCGCCTCCCTGCATTAAAATTGTCATCCCTTGGCAAACATTTGTACGGATTCATCTCCCGGGTTATCGTCTCGTTTTCCATGTGAACTTGTGTCCAAACATAAAATGGTCCATCAGTGACCGACATGACCTGAGCATTCATGCCCCTACCTCGGGCTAACCGCATAGCCCGACGGGTGTTTCCTTCCTGCGTTAATCAATATTTCTTTCGACCGTGGAGCCCTTATTTCTGGCAATTAATCAAGGGTATTCCCCTCTCCGAGGGGATGTAAATGATGTTGTGACCTTTATGGCACAACTGGTCTCAGTCCCGACCCGAACCACATAATCGCCTGACTGAGTCAGATCGAGCACACCATGGGCTTTCCAGAGCCCAAACAAATCATCACTTTGTGACTAGCACGCCCACACACTTAATAAAACCAACAAATAGATAAACGAACAGAATGGAGATCTCTCAAATTTAAGTGCGTCCACAAGTCTTGCACGCACGGTGGGACTGGATCACCTTTCATCCTTTTGCCGGAACCAAGGGCTCCACGGCCCCCTTCTTGTAATACTAATTCCCTAATTTACAAATGCAGGTTGCGTCACGGACGTCTCGATGGCACCCACTTTCGGCCACCAACCCGTCGAGAGTCACGTGCGAAACGGCTACATGTCCGTCCCTCTCACCTTCGGGAGCTTCCCTCCCTCAGTTGGCTTCCCCAACTTTTTGGGCGTGGCCTTCGCACACCTATTGGACGTGGAAGCGTCTGACGGGATCAAGAACAACGCCTCCATCCAGGGGGCCACCAAAGCTGCTACCGGCCGACCAATGGCAGAACCTCCCAAGGCTGCCCCTGTGAAGACATTGGGCTGCAACGTGCACCATGTGCACGAAACTGCAGGCCCATCTCGCCCAGGCTCGGCTTCCCATCAGAGAAGGCTCCGGAGGAGCCATGCAACCACATCACCCCGAGGTCGGGTCTCCAGCACCGGCAAGTCTACTATCGTCGGAACGTTCCGGGTGCATCTTTCCGGCGGCGCTCCAAAGTGATCCCGGATCGCATCATACCCTCAGTTCCAGTGCGCAACTCCTTCCAGCCACTGGGGAAGATGAAGGGCAGGCTGACGTCCGTAGCTCCGGCTGTAGTCCCACAGCACCAACCGGCCTCTAGGCCGACCAAGGGCAAGAAGATATGGGTTCCCAAATTAGGCCGGGTTACTTCACCAGCCCAGGCGGGACCCAGCACCTTTCACCCGACAGGGGCTCAACGAGTAGACCGGGTCAAGACATCGGCCCCCGTCTATCAGCCGGCATCGGCCACACTGACCCCACCAGAGAACACCCGCTATCGACACCACCAATGTCACTACCAGGCTGCCCGTGCGGAGCCTGCAGCATACATGCCTCTTACTGTCAATAGGGCCCCACCACCGGCTTCTCCTCCAGATCAAGACTGGGAAGGAGTGGAGCAGGCCATGAGAAACTATCTGTGGGGCCCGGGGAGCACTCCCCTGGGTCGTCAGACATTGCTGGGGGCGGTGCCCTCGGCATTTGAAGAAGAAGAAACCCGACCCGTGCCTAGTGCCGAGTCGAGGAACTGCTCTGAGGAGCGCTATCAGTCCCCGCCGAAGGAAGAGGTGAGGCCGCGGGGGTCGGTCTTTGACAGATTGGTCTTCCCAGGCAGGCCGTCAAGAAGAGCAACAAGAAAAGGCAGAGACCTAAGGGTCTACACTTGCAATATGGCAGGAGTGTCTGGCCGGTACGAGGCCTTACCGACCGAGCCCGAGGAAATTGCCAGACTTGTGGCAAGCCCGGGACCTCTCACCAGAAGAGGGAAGGCAGCAACCGAAAAGACACAAGCTCACACTGGAGGAACTGATTATGGGGAGTCGTCGACGGCCCTGGCCGCCAATGTCATTACTGAAGGCACCACGGGAGGACCATCCACTTCGTGCGAAGAGGCGCCAGCCGAAGAGAGAGGGGGCACCCCTAGCCTCTCAATGAGTGACCCCGCTGTATTACTCATGATGCAGCAATATCAAAGAGAGATCGAGTTGCTAAGAAAGTAGTTGACCGACAGAGCTGCTCAACCCTCAACATCCGGGCAGACCGAAGCACTACCAGAGACCCCCAGGGGGTAACGGTCAGGCCTCGGAAGCTTCTCCATAGGCGACGGTGTCTCCGTCGATCCCCAGCTACACCGGGGGCATACCCTTGCACCAGCCACAGCACATAACTCCGGCCCCGCCACCGAACCTACCGTTCCAGGGATCCACCATTGCGCCTCAGGCGACAGTGTTAACAACGCCACTGGTGCAACCGTCTCATTTCTACCCGAACCCGGTGGACCCGGCGACGGTGAACAGACTTATGTTGGAACAGATGATAGACATGAAGCTGGCAGAGAGGGGCGATAGTGATTGCACGCCCTTTGATGTGTATCGGGTACCTTATCCGGCACACTATGCTGCAAGGAGGCTCCCGGTCGGCATCACTAAACCGCCGAAATTTGAAAAGTTTAATGGGCAAGGGTCTCCTAGGGAGCACATCGCCTACTATGTGAATATTATGGGGGATTTAGCTGCAGATGAAGCCTATCTCCTCAAATTCTTTGGCTCAACACTTACCGTGCTTGCTTTCGAATGGTACTCAAGCCTGCCCATCTTTGGCTCAACTCTACGCCACGAGGCAAAAAAGTGATGAGTCGACACTCGACTACATAAGTAGGTGGAGGAACCTCAGCATGAGATGCAGGCGTCCCCCGCATCAGGAGGACGCGGTGCAAATTTGTAAACAGAACCTGAAGAAAGAAATCCTTGAGAGAATGATCGGTGCGGAAATAAAGTCATTTGACTGCTTAAACAATATAGTGGTGGAGATCGAGGCATTCCTTGATCGATACTCTTCCACTCCAACTGCATCAAGTCAAAGGGCCAGACAAGCCGAGAAGAAGCAGATGCCGCCAGAAGTCCACACATTGGACTTTCAAGTTTTTGAGAAACAGACGGAGAAGGCCAAGGAGACGGCCAACCCACCTCCAGCCAGGGCTTCTGAACGGCGGGAAGGTCCTTCCCTGCGGGAGAAAATGAGGAATAAGTTGTATTCTTTTCCTGGAGATAAGTCCCGGATCTTGTTTGAATGGGCCACCAGATACAATAAAATTACATTGCCAGAACCAAAGAGGCCTGGCGACATAAAAAGAAAGGATGATCCTCGTTTCTGCCCGTACCACCAGATGCTGGGGCATACTATCGAGGAGTGTTATATCTTCAAGGATGTCATTGAATCCTTGGTTAAGAAGGAGAACTGGATATTGGGGAGCACAAGGTGGATCCTCTGTAGCCGCATGAGATGCCAAACCTCGGCACTTCTATTAACATGATCTTTCTTTACCAGCAGCTGCCTGAGCAATGGGCAGAGGCCAGTACAGCTGCAACATATGAAGCCTTTGTCATGGCACCAGCTCAAGACCAAGGAGGTTGGCAGGCTGCGCCGACAAGGAATAGAAGAAGAAGGCAAGCCCCCCGGCCCACGCCGGAGGTTCATATAAGGGGTGTCACACCTCGACCAGTCCCACCACTAGTGACGCCTGTTTGGCATGATACAGCCCCCCGGCTAGTCGTGCGACGCTTCACTAACAACAGGAAGAAGCATACCCCGATGCGGGTGCACAAAGAGACCAGTCCCGCAGTGGAAAGGCTCCAGGCCATTATTGATGGGCTTGAAGATTATGAGCAGCCCGAAATCCGGCCTGTGGAGCTGAAGGAATATGTCCCCTGGAGGGAGTTTGAATCACTCGAACTGGCGCCAGAAGTAGAAGCCGAAGCAAAGGAAGAGCCCCTCTTGTGGGGTGAGCCTCCCCAAGGCCAGTTTCCAGCCACTGAAGAAAAGAAGAAAAAGAAGAAGAAAAGGCCCAGAAACAAGAAGAAGAGCGGGGTTGTTCTCTCCTACAACACCCTGTCGGCGTTGTTTGACACTGCCCTCTCTCTGGGGAGGAAGAGCAAGAGACGCCCATTGAGCCATCAGAAGTGAACCAGGCCGAGGCATCCACCTCCCAGCATGCCACCAGGTCGGGAAGGAAATGGGGACGCCCTCCTCAGGCCAACCATAACATCCTGCTCAGAGGAGAACAGCCATATCATATCCTTAAACCTAGGATCCAAGGCATGGAGATTCCCCCTCCCTCAGGTCTCTACCCCGGAGAGCCGATCGGCCAGAATACCCCTTCATTTATTGAGTTTCTAATGACTCAAGGGGAAAGGCAGTCATGCCCCCGAGAGTCTCGACAGGTCAAAGAAGCAATTAGCCTCTCGGCCCCACTCGTGGCAAGTCCTCCTCTGTCAAGGGAAGAGACTGGCAACATCCCGAACCTTACCGAGTTCATGCAAGAGAAGGCAGAAACCCAATAGGCCCCGCAAGCCCAAGTAATACCTTACACGGTAGAGGAAGCGCCCCTTGAGCCGGCTGCCCAGGCCCCGACTGGGGGCAGGCGTAGCTGAGCCGAAGAGATGAAGTTGCTCGAGGTCTGAGCCGGCAACAGAATAGTCAAGCACTTGAAGAAGATCCCAGCCAGGTTTACCGTCTGGGTGATTCTATCTCTGGATGAAGAGACACGGCGGGCCGTCATCGCGGCACTCCAGACGCCAGCTTATGTGGAGGCTTGCCTTGCAGAAATGTCACCCGAGGTAGCGATGGCTTTCACGGAAGAAGATATGCTCCTGCCTACTTGCAGTCACAACAGGCCACTCTACATGAAGGGGCAGCTGAATGGGCACCCCATCAATAGGGTATTGATTGACTCTGGGGCGGTAGTGAACATACTCCCTTACCGAGTATACCAAAAACATTACTTTGACGTGCACTTGATCGAGGTCAAGAATGTTAAGATCACCGGCTTCCACCAGAAGTGTGAGGTCCCCATGGGGATTGCAGAGTTTAACCTCTCTCTCGGTGATTTCACGAATAAGGTCCAAGTTCATGTTATTAACTCTGGTACCTCCTACAAAGCATTACTCGGCCGGCCTTGGCTGCATCAGAATAGGGTCGTGTCGTCTACTCTGCATCAATGCATCAAGTACCCTGGCGATGGGAAGGAGGAGAGAATCTTTGCCGACCTCCACCCTTTTGAGGTGTTCGAGTGCCATCTCTCAGACGCCAACTTGTATCTAGAAAAGCCGAAGCAAACTCCCCAAGTCACCCTAGACAAGGGAAAGATGAAGGCGGAGCCGGACAGGTTGTTCCCTCCACCGCCGCTAGGGTTTGTGGCTCCCCGTCAAGTAGCATTTGTTTCTGGGGCAGAAGGAGTATTCAAAGCAACTCCCCTTTCCATCTACCCCGCACCGGGGTTGCCGCACCTCGAAGACTTGCTGGAGGACATCAGGGTCCCATGCGGGATCATCAAGCCTCTCGCAGAAGCTGACTGCCAAGTGGCGGAACCATTGAGGACCTTTGAGGTGCCTAACCCCGGAGGACGGTCCACTATTTTCTATGTGGCTAATGAACACCCGATCAGAGGGGACGATGATTGTAAACTCCCCGACGAACTGCGTGACCCACTCGTCCCGATCACGGGACTGCCCGACATGACTGGTCGTGTAGCCAGAATGACCAGGAAACAAGGGGTCCCCTTTCACCAGCTCTCCAGTCGGAAGGACATGTTCGAGAAGATGTGGAACCCACCAAACCTGGACCGGAGGTTGTTGCAAATCACCCAGCACCCGGGATTAGGTTTCTCATTAGAGGATTCCTACGAAGCCGACGTTATATCAGTCTCGGCTCCGAACGGCAGCAGCCTCACAGGCGCCCAAGGGCCACAAGAAGTGCAAGGTTGACAGTACCTTAAGCCTTTAGTCGGTGAAGATCAGGACGAGGAGGTATTCTTATGGAAGCCGCCTCCTTGCAAGAACAAGGAGAAGGCCCCGTCCTCCTCTGAGGGACCGGCCCCGAACGACTCCAGTGATGGGTCGTCATTGTCCTAGTCGGACACTGATGCAAAGGCAAAGAAGCGAGTCAAACTCCGGGCCTCCCTCGGTGCGACTCCGCCCTGTTTGCCCTGTGCTATCAACAGCGGCGAGAAATCAAGATGCTGAAGGCTCGATTGGCCGAAGTGACCACACTCATATCTAACTTGATTGGGGGCATCTTCCGCCAGCAGAATATCGGCATGCACCTGCCCCCGGGCGCCACCCCGAACATCCCTACGCACCGGAGAAAGGAGACCAGAGGCGCAACTGTTTCCCCAGTCGGACGGCCGGCCGACCGGAATCCCACATTACAAGAGAGAATGCGGAGGCCCTACTCCTTCCCGAGGAATAAAACCCGAGGGATCTTTGAATGGGCTTGCTACTATGGCAAGGTTACCCTCCCAAGGCCCAAGAGGCCGCAAGATGCTCGCAGAAGTGGTGACCCTTTGTTCTGTCCGTACCATCAAATACTGGGTCACTCCATAGAAGACAGCTACGTCTTCAAGGACGTTGCTGAAGACCTGATTGAGAAAGATGAGCTCAGAATGGGAGATTATGTGGTGGCTCCGCCACGCCCCCATGTCACGGGCAGCCACGAAAGAAGCACCTATATGGTGTCGATTCAGCATCAGACTTTTGAAGATGCAGCCGAGAACGGGCAACCTCGACCGCTGGCAGAGAACCAGCCCCTGGTGCGACAATCCATCACTTCACCCCCAGTTGGAGCCGTCTATGATGACTACCAAGAAGACCCCGGAGAAATTCTTCACCTCTCTGTACAGGAGGACCTCTCGGAGCCGCAGCCCGCCAGCCTGGAACAGGGAGATACCAGCAGAGCCTCACCGCCCAACGAGGTGAAGCAGGATGACATCTATGGCGTCCTTGAAGCAGAAGACGGCGAAGATCAAGATTTCGTCGACTTATTGCCAGCACCGCCATAAATTGAAGATGGCGGTCAGGCCACAGTAGATGAACTTATCAAAATTAACCTGGGCACGGAAGGCAACCCCAAGCCGACCTTTCTAAGTGCCCTTCTTCCTCTACAGGAGAGGGGACGGTATATCAAGTTGCTACAAGAGTTCCGGGACTGTTTTGCCTGGATTTATAAGGAGATGCCCGGCCTGAGTCCTGGCGTGACTCAACATGTTCTTGCCATCGACCCCAAGGTTGGGCCAGTGAAACAGTCTCCCCGGCGCATGAGACCAGAACTGATACACCAAATTTGTAAAGAAGTCGACAAGCTCATAGATGTCGATTTCGTAGCTGAGAACCATTATACTACCTGGTTGGCCAACATTGTGCCAATAAAGAAGAAGAATGGACAGATCAGGATTTGCGTGGATTTTCGCGACCTGAATAAAGCCTGTCCAAAAGATGACTTCCCAATGCCTATCACTGAAGTAATGATTGACGCAACCACTGGCCACGAGGCCCTGTCCTTCATGGACGGATCATCCGGCTATAACCAAATCTGGATAGCTGAGCACAACCGAATTCATACGGCCTTCCGGTCGCCCAAAGGAATATTCCATTACAAAAGAATGCCCTTCGGCCTCAAAAACGCCGGCGCCACCTACCAGCGGGCGATGACCAAAATATTCGACGAGCTGCTATACAACAAAGTCGAATGCTACATTGACGACTTGGTCGTCAAGACAAAGAAAAGGGAAGACCACCTGAAGGACCTTAGAGTCATCTTCGAGAGGCTCCGGCAGTACGAGCTGAAGATGAACCCGATGAAGTGTGCCTTCGACGTCTCCAGCGGGAAGTTCCTCGGCTTCATTGCCCGATATAGAGGGATCGAGATCGACCCTTTCAAAATAAAATCCATCCAGGAGCTGCCTCCTCCGAAGGATCTGGGAGAGCTAAGATCCTTGCAGGGCCGGCTGGCCTACATCCGAAGATTTATTTCCAATTTTTCGGGGCGCTGTCAGCCATTCCACAGATTGATGATGAAGAATGCACCTTTTAACTAGAACCAGGAATGCCAAAAGGCCTTCGATCAGCTGAAGGACTACTTAAGGACCCTGCCTGTGCTGGGGGCACCTGTTAAGGGGAGGCCGCTTATTCTATACATAGCCGCCACCGAATGCTCCCTGGGGGCAATGCTCGCTCAGAACAATGATGAGGGGAAGGAGCAAGCCCTCTATTATCTCAGCAGGAGGCTAGTGGGGGCAGAAGCAAAATACACCCCGATCGAGAAGATCTGTCTTGCCCTGGTCTTCATAGTCAAGAAGCTGAGGCATTACATGCTCTCCCATGAAGTGAGCCTGATCTCCAAGGTCGATCTAGTTAAACACATTCTCTCTCAGCCAGTCCTAAAGGGACGTCTCGGTAAGTGGGCCGTGCTGCTAATGGAATTTGATATCACCTACGTGCCGCAGAAGGCCGTTAAGGGTCAAGCCGTGGCCAAATTCTTTGCAGCACATCCTGTGCCCGAAGATTCCCCATTGGCTACAGAGTTTCCCGAAGATGAAACACTGGAGGTGGACCAAGTCCAACAAGTCGCTTGGCAACTGCACTTCGATGGAGCTTCAAGAATCGAAACGGCCCCGTCCGGACATACAAAAGTACGGGCAGGGGCCGGCATTGTCCTCAAATCCCCCGAGGGAGAAGTATTGCATACATCTTGCTCCATCAATAAACCTTGCACAAATAATGAGGCGGAGTATGAGGCTCTGATTATTGGTCTCCAAGTTGCGTTGCAGATGGAGATTAGAATGCTGCAAGTATTTGGCGATTCGTTACTAGTCGTCAAGCAAGTCGAAGGGCAATTTGATGTCCGAAAACTTGAGCTGCTCCCTTACCACGCTAAAGCAAAGCGGCTCATGGAACAATTCTACCTTATTGAGATAGGCCATGTTGCCCGGGGAGAAAATGCACAAGCCGACGCACTGGCGAAACTGGCAAGCTCATTAGCAGTCCCGCCTGATGGATCTCTTAGCATCCGGGTGGTGAATCAGCGCTAGGTGCCTAGCATGATAGAAGAGCCAGAAGAAGAAGAACTGGAGGTCGCTGCAGCAGAAGCTATCGGCCTACCGGACTAGAGGGATTTCCTCATGCAATGGTTTAAATACCAGCAATTGCCCATGCAGAGAAAAGAAAAGATCAGGCTGATCATAACAAAGGACTCTTACAAGCTCTGGAACGGGATCCTATTCTGAATTATGGCGGATGCCAAACAGAAAGTACTCCTGCGGTGCCTATCCACAGAAGAAGCTTGGAGGGTCATGAAAGAAGTCCATGCCGGAACAGCAGGTGCACACCAGGCGGGACCAAAGATGAAAATTTAAATAAAGAAGCTTGGCTACTACTGGCCAACCATGTTTGATGACTGCTGCAAGTACGCCAAGTCTTGTCAAAAATGCCAGGAGCATGCCACAATACCCAGGAGGCCGCCTGTGCCGCTACATCCGACATTGCCCAGCTGGCCGTTCGCCCAGTGGGGAACAGACGTCGTGGGCCCACTACCCGCGTCATCCGCCGGGTGCAAATACATTTTGGCGGCAACTGATTACTTCTCCCGTTGGGCAGAAGCCGTTGCTTTGAGAGAAGTGACTGGTGAGATCGTCGCCAAATTCGTCCGGCGTAACATCATATTTCGGTTTGGTATGCCAAACCGAATCATCTCAGACAATGGAAGTCACTTCCGCAACCAGAAAGTCTACCGGCTGGCCGAGAAGTACAAGATCAACTGGAGAATGTCAACCCCCTACAACCCACAAGCCAATGGTTTGGCTGAAGCTTTCAACAAGATTCTTTGTACTCTCCTGTCCAAAATTGTTAGTTCTAACAAGAGGGACTGGGAAGAGAAAATGTATGAGGCCCTGTGGGCATATCGAACTGTATACAAAACTCCGACGGGTTGTTCACCCTTCTCTTTAGTGTATGGCTCAGAGGCACTCGTCCCCATTGAGTTGGAAATACCCTCCCTTCGGGTCGCAATCCAACATGGGCTAGTCCATGAAGAGCAAACAAATGTCGAGCGAAGGCTCGAAGAGCTCTCGGACTTGGAGGGGAGGCGGCTTCACGCCCAATAGAACATCCAGATCTATCAAGCCCAAATAGCTCGCGCTTTCGACAAGCTCGTCAAAGAGCGTGAATTCAAGAAGGGTGACCTCGTTATGGTCAAAAGGAGGGAAGTCATAGCTTCCAACCCCAAGGGCAAGCTGAATGAAAATTGGCTTGGACCCTATGTAAACCAAAAGGTTTATGAAGGCGGGGCATATGTGATAGTCGATCATCGGGGGGAGGTCTAGTTTCCACCCCTTAATGGTAGGCATCTAAGATTGTATCACGCTCCAATTCCTCCATTCAATGAATAATACATTTACCCACCCCACGGCGGGCGGATTTGCTTTCAATTGCTTGAATGGTTTGCTTGCCGCCTGTTACGGACCACAAGAGAAGCGACCAAAGGGAACGCGCGCATACCAAAAAAAAGGGAAGGAAGAAGAAAAAAAAGAAAAGGAAAAGAAAGAAAAGGAAAAGAAAAGAGGAAAAGAAATACAAAAAAAGAAAAGAAAGAGAAGAAGAAAAAAGAAAAAAAAGTGGAAAGAAAAAAAGAAAAGAAAAGGAAAGAAAAAAAAGAAAGAAAAGAAGAGGAGGATTCAACCCCTTCCAATAAACGAATCAACCCTGTCAGCCCTTGACATTCTGTCGGCACTGACGAAAAATACCCCACCCGGACCTCTCGTCCGAGATTGGGGAATCAACCCATCTCCTTGCATCGACACTCACCCGTGCCGGCGAATATTCTAATAAACGAATCAACCCTGTCAGCCCTTGACATTCTGTTGGCACTGACGAAAAATACCCCACCCAGACCTTTCGTTCGAGATTGGGGAATCAACCCATCTCCTTGCGTTGGCACTCACCCGTACCGACGAATATTCCAATAAACGAATCAACCCTGTCAGCCCTTGACATTCTGTCGACACTAACGGAAAATACCCCACCCGGACCTTTCATCCGAGATTGGGGAATCAACCCATCTCCTTGCGTTGGCACTCACCCGTACCGACGAATATTCCAATAAATGAATCAACCCTGTCAGCCCTTGACATTCTGTCAGCACTGACGAAAAAAACCCCACCTGGACCTTTCGTCCGAGATTGGGGCATCAACCCATCTCCTTGCGTTGGCACTCACCCATGCCGACGAATATTCCAATAAACGAATCAACCCTGTCAGCCCTTGACATTCTGTCGGCACTGACAAAGAATACCCCAACCGGACCTTTCGCCCGGGATCGGGAAATAAACCCTCCTCCTTGTGTTGGCGCTCACCCGTACCAACGAACACACCCAGAGACAAATAAACCACACCTGTCATCGGCACTCTATCGGCGCAGATAAACAACCCTCTTTTGACCAAGTCCTCCCGTCGGGGTCATTGAATGAACAAACACTTCTCTCCATCCCTTCAGGTGACGAACAACCCCTTCTGACCAATACCTCCCGTCTGGGTCGCCGGATGAACAAACTCTTCTCTCCGCCTCTCCAAGGTCGGATCAACCTACTTGGGTTAAACGTACCGGTGACATCATTTGACTGAGTCACTTTATGGACATGGTGGAGTGGTCCCCTCGTCCTCCTCTGGAAGGGGCGAGCACTCTCCTATGCTCATATGCGAATCTCACCAGGCTCTTCCCGAATAAACTGCTAGCGTGAACTTGCGTTCCATCACATAGCGAGAAAAGAGAAAAGGAGGGAAGAAATCGCCCGACACCACACGCATACCATAGACACATGGAATAATTGCATTGTATTCTTTTCAGAAAATTTACATCAGCTTCGAGGCATACCCCGGTGATACATGCAAAGAAAAGAATGGAAGGGGAATCGGTGACTATTCTAGCCCTCGGAAGATGTCCTTAAAAGGGAGGATCCCGACGCAAGGGAAGCTTATCATCTCACACATACGGCCCTCCTGCGCCTCGAGGCGTTCCAATTCTGTGGTCACAGAGGCCACGGCTACCTCGGCAATGGCCAACTCTTCAGCCTCTTGGGCCTTACCCGTCTCTGCCGTGAGCAGGTCAGACTCCGTCTGGGTAAGCCAGCCCCAAAGTTTCTCTATCCGGTTCCCCAAGGCGTCGATGTCGGCATTGTACCTGTCCAAGGCTCCTTGATGTTGCTCCCGGCTGTCTCTCCGAATAGCCAGCGCCTCTAGATATTCATCCCTCTAGGCACCGATAGCTGTGAGCTCAGTCGGGGCTTGCGTCTTGAGGAACGTGTGACGGTTCACGTACTTCAACAATAAGAGAACGCGCCGCGACCATTCTTCGAGCGGGCAGCCCATCATCTATAGTGCTTTGGTCAGCTGCTCCACGATGGCCCTGGCATCTCGATAGGTGAGTGTTGGATCGGTGACAACCATGGAGCGCAATACCAACAGGGTATGACGGACTGGCAGATCCGAACTCACGTGACCGATAGGGGGGACGGCTGGTGGGTCGAAGCTAACTTCGCTGTCCACGACTGCCCATAGCTCTGCGTCGACCACGGCCGAGCTACCCGAAAGGTCTAGCGCCGAAAGGAGGGAGCTCGCGGGCTCCGAGGTCGACCCCTGGCCAGCCACCGCCACAGGTGAGGGAGAGACCATGACGGAGGCGTCTGGCGCCGCCATGATGAGCGGCTGCTCTAGCTCCATAGACCGGGCAGGTTCCGGACCCGACAATTCTGCCTCCTCCATCATAACCAGAGCCCCGACAGACAAAGTTGTTTCGGCCTCCGCCGCCTCGTCTGACAAAGTCTCTATGGCGGGCGGGTCTAGTGTCGCTCCCGGGAAGTCTTCATCTCCCCCTGCCTGGAATTCCTCCGAATGCTCGTGGAGGATAGCCAATATCTTCCCTAGAAGCCGGGCTTCCTCGGGTATCACCAGCGTCGGGATCGGTGGCAGTGGGATCACCAAATGTGGGATGGCTCCCATCTGTAGAAGAGACATCAAGGACCCTGCGTCCGGCCCCAGAAGCATCTTCAGCCTTTTAGCAACATGCATGCGGAAAGATGAGCTCCACTTGGGGACGGCTTTACGAGCCCGAGGCGCGCGTGCTCCGTGGGGCGTTGTTGTCACCTGGCCATGTGAAGAGAAGTTAGCCGCTTGCCAAGTGGAATAAATCATTGAATCTTCAAGAAAGCCCAGCATATTCCCCTGCTTACCTCACCCGCCGGCACTATGCTGCTCTCCGACGTTACCTCTCCTGTAGCAACCCTGATAAAAACAAGATTTTTAAATAAATCAAATTAAAATAAAAGATAAGTAAAGAGATGACAAAGAGCCTAAATGAGTAAATCATTGATCAAGAGGAAAATAACGCCTTTTATCAAGGCGCTGATTCAAAAGGAAACGCTTCTGTATAAGGTGTTAACTTAAAAGGGACGCCTAGACAATAGGGTGACAAATTTCAAACGACGGGAAAAATAAAATTAAGGAAAGGAAATGAAACGCCCTCTACATGGGCGCGTTTACATAAGTAACGACGCTCGACAAGGCGTCAATTTAAATTCGACGCCCTCGCTTAAGACGTTAATTCAGTTCGAGTTTCGTTCAACCCAGGAGTCTATCCAGGGCAGGTTATGGATAACTACGTCGAAGGTGGTGTATGGTAAGGAGTCTATCATGGAAGTATTACTTCCAATACAACTCTAACCCTATTAGGATTCCCAAAATCCTATAAATACCCTCCTGATCGACCCAGATCGCTATTTGGCGATTTGAGCTATCGTTCTGCTAAAAGGAGAGGTTTTGTTCTTCTTGTTGTTTCCTTCAAACCATAGGAGCATGAGGATTCTAATGCTTCTTCGTTTTCTTCTATCACAGATTGAGGAGCTCCTGTCTTCCTTAAAGAACGAGGGTTCTTCATCCGTGGGTAGATTACCTGTCAAGTTTTCCTATCAAACGTGAAGAACCGGTAAGTTCTTCTTCATCCTTTGACATCAACCGTATACTATAAAGGCTAATTAATCCTCTTCTCATTTTTTTTTCTCTCTCTCTTACAGCCCAACACCCGTGAAAGGAGGAAGTTTTCTTCTATTTTTGCAACGACTATTTCTTCTCTGTTGCTGTCTCTGCTTCTGCAATAGAAACAGAGCATCGGATTCTCATCAAGTCCTTCACGTTACTTCAACAGATCACCAGTTGATAATCATCAGGTAGGTTTTCTCAAGAAACGTAGCCCAAATTAATTTAAGATCCTTAATAAAATCATATGTTATCCATGCATATAGTTTCATCGTGGTTTTAAGTGTTTTCTGTAAAATTTTGAAAGAAGCGACCCTGACAAGGGCGCTAATTCTTGTTTTGACGCCCTACCTAGTAGTCATCAATTTCACATAAATTGATAATTACCCATGTTTAAAATTCGATATCTATGAAACCATGAACCTAATCTAATGCATGTTCATTTTGATTGAATCCTGCTAATTTTTTGGTCCTGATTATATAAATTGTTCCTGAAATTTGATTATCTGAAATTTGGAAAACTGCTGGATTAACGACCTGAACGAGGTCGTCTTTTATTGAACTGACGCCCCAGACCAGGGCGCTAATTGAAAAGTAACGCCCCTGTCCAGGGCGCGTTTTTGTTAAAATTCTAGAATATTGAGTTTCTGCAGAATAGAAATATTGAAGGGACGACTAATGTATAAGTCGTCAGATTGTGAATAAACGCCCCTATAGAAGGCGTTAATTTTATAAGTAATGACTTAGATTAAGTCGCTATTTTCCTGTGACACTATTTTACAATGTTACTGTTAACCGAGGGTTTCGTATATATATATATATATATATATATATATATATATATATATATATATATATATATATATATATATATATATATATATATCGGCACTATGTTCCAGTCCGTGAATATAGTCCCACGTTTCATGATGTTTTAACGTTACCCCCTTAACTCTCATTGACATACAAGCTCTCCATTGGACATTCCGTTCCTTTGGACTAGCGAGTTAGTCATAGAGACCTCCATAAGACTCCTCGAGCCTTGGATTCCCTCAAGGCCGACTGAGCTGGTTGTACCATAAAAACCCATTACACTATTTTGCCATGTCACTCTATGGAAACATGGTATACCGGCCCTCATGTTATGCAAAGTGTGTATCATGAGAATTCTCTTAATGGGATGAGGTTATCATGCCATTTGATGCTGTTCTTGTAAACCCCAATTCTATATCAACATTGTTATGATGTTCTTGTAAACCCCAATTCTATATTCAACACGATGTTCTTGTGGACCTCAATTCTATATTAAGAACGAGGACGTCTTGCCATTGATGTGCTGTTCATGTAGACCTCAATTCTATATAAAGAGTGTCCATACTTGCTTGTCATGGTACCCAAGTTAGGGAACCAATTCCACCTAGTTTCATCGATAATCGTGATTGTACCGTTATTATCGTCATTCTATGTCAAGTATCATACTTTTGGACTCTATTCTATCACAGTTATCCTACATATCTACAAGCTTTATTCTTGAAATTCCATATTGGCTATATACAAAAGTGGATGTTAAAAATACATGATTAATGCCTGCGCATATAGGGCCCGATCTGGTCCTGGGAGGAGCACCCGAAAGTACTTGTGCCCATGGGAGTTGATTGATCACGGTATTGGCATTATACCGAAGTGCATGACTAGCTTGATTGAACATTCCACAAATCTTGTACTTGTACCTGGCTTGCGTGGCCCGAAAAGGGTAATTGTATACTTGCTTGACTTGAAACAAAATAGCCAAATTCTAACGTGACATGATGAGTTTACTTGCTTGAATATCTTGATATCTTTTGATATAAGTTCTTGAAAGTTCATGACTAGTTCTTCTTGCTATCGTATTGTTATACACTCTCTCTATCTTGTCGTTTTATGCGAGCATGCATAGCTATAGTGCATTCATGAAAGATGTAATCACTTAAACCCCTTACTAGTTCTTGAGATATAATTTCCTACTGAGCGTTCGCTCACTTAGTGTTTCCCTACTTTTCAGGTAAGTCCGACGATGAGGGAACTCAAACAGATGGGGAAAATCAAGAGTGAAAGAGATAGAGCTTCTTCCGTGTTATCTAGTCTTTTTCATATTTTCTTGAGTCAACCTTGTATTTTTCCTTTATTTTAGTTAGTACTTCAAGGTTGGTAATAGACATATTCTTATGAAGGAATAAAGGACTGGGTTATCTTTACATTCGCGCATCTCTGATTTTGGTGTCGAATACACTAATGCTCTGATTGACATGATTGATATAAACTCGTCGCGCGTCTCCGGGTACCTTCCACGCTCGGGGCGTGACAGTTTTTATGGTATCAGAGCCTAGGGTATTCAATTCCTAGGAAAACCCAAGTCCAAGGATAGGTTTAACCTTTAACCGGTGAGATTGGGTAGAACCAAGGGTTAAAGTTAACATAGAAATGCTAGCTTCTAAATGAGATCACGTATTGATCTAGTTATTGTAATTGTAGGACGATGGCTGCCGAACGTGCTCAGTGGCGCAACATGCAGCGTACACTTCAAGGCATGACTCAAGTGCTGTAACAAGTAGCACAGGGAGGTGCACAACGAGCCGGAAGTCTCCACCAAGTCTTTAAAAACATGAACCCGCCTAAATTCATGGGTTCTACTGACCCGGACGACGCAGAGCACTGGATCAGGGAGACAGAGCGTATATTCCGTGTTATGCAGTGCACGGATCAAGATAAAGTCTTATTAGCTACCTTTTAGTTGGAAAGGGATGCCCGATGTTGGTGGGAATCGATAGAAGCTACCTTAAATCAAGACCAAGTTACTTGGGAAGAATTCGTTGAACATTTCAACGCTAAATATTTTTCAGACCGAGTCTAAGAAAAGAAAGCTACCGAATTTGCCGCACTCAAGCAACGGTCATTATCGGTGGTGGAGTACGAGGCACAATTTTCTAGATTATCTCGGTATTCTAAGCACTTAGTTAGCACCGAGACGATGAAAGCTAGGAGGTTCCTAAATGGGCTCAGGCCCCAATATATCACACAGCTGGCGCCAATGGATATTCAGGTCTACTCAGAGATAGTACGCCAAGCTCAATTCTTAGAAGATGCCACGGAGCTATCAGATAGAATCCGTGGGAAGGATAAGAAGGAACAAGTTACAAGTTCGGGTTCCTTTAAACCCAACTTCAAGAAGAGGCCTAGCACTGGAGGTACTTCTTCTCAAGACCAAAAATTTAAGAAGACCAAGCCCTTCTCTATCACTACTACACCTTCGAATATAATATGCAAGCATTGTGACAAGGCTGGTCATAAAGCCGAAGAGTGCTGGAGGAAACTTGGATCATGTCTCCGTTGCGGGAGCCGTGAGCATCGGATTCCAGATTGCCCATTACTTAATGAATAAACCGGTGACGGGAAGCACCCAGTAACCAAGAACGCTCGTCTTCACGCAATTAAGGAGACCGAAGAAGAAGAAGGCGGACTAGTAGAAGGTACATTGAAAGTTTGTTCCAAGTCTGCACATGTCTTATTTGATATGGGTGCATCACATTCTTTTATTTCCAAGAAGTTTGCTAACCCACTACCTATGGAACCGGAATGGATGAAAATAATTTTATCTACTCCTCTAGGAAACGAAACCGATATTACTCACCATTATCAAAACTGTGAAGTCTTGGTAAAAGGAAGAAATCTTCCTATCGATCCCATATGTTTAGATCTAAAGGAGTATGATGTCATACTGGGAGCGGATTGGTTATCCAAATACTAGGCAACAGTCGATTGCCGCAATAGCAAGGTTACTTTCAAGGACTTTCTAGAACTAGTCTATTCTAGCCCTAAGAGTCGGAGCGAGTCACCTCTTATTTCGACTCTCCGAGCTAGCAAGCTCATCAGGAAAGGATGTGTATCTTTCCTTGCATTCGTCACGATTAAGGAGGCTAAGGAAACTAAGATAGAAGATATCCCAGTTGTGCAAGAATTTCCGGATGTGTTTCCGGAAGATTTGCCTGGATTACCCCCACAAAGAGAAGTGGCCTTCACCATCGACTTAGTCCCTGGTGCTGGACCTGTTTCTAAGACACCTTATAGAATGTCCCGTGCTGAACTCAAGGAGTTAAAGGAACAATTAATGGAACTTCTTAAGAAGGGGTTCATTAGATCGAGTACTTCCCCGTGTTGAGCGCCTGTGCTATTTCTAAAGAAGAAGGATGGATCCATGAGACTATGCATCGACTATCGACAGTTGAATCATCTCACTATCAAGAACACGTATCCACTACCGAGAATCGATGAGTTATTTGATCAAATATCTGGATCCAAGTACTTTTCCAAAATTGATCTTAGGTCGGGATATCATCAGTTAAGAATCAAGGATGAGGACATTCATAAGACTGCATTCAGAAGCAGGTACGACCATTATGAATTTGTTGTTATGCCTTTTGGACTAACAAATGCCCCTGCTGCCTTTATGCAGTTAATGAATAGTATATTCAGGCCTTATTTAGATCAATTCGTGGTGGTCTTCATCGATGATATATTAATTTATTCCAAGACTAAGGAAGAGCATGAGGAGCATTTGAGGATTGCATTACAAATATTAAGGGCAAACCAATTATATGCAAAACTCAGCAAGTGTGAATTCTGGCTTGAGGAAGTGACTTTTCTCGGACATGTTATATCAAAAGATGGCTTATCAGTAGATCCATCAAAAGTTGAAGCTGTGAAGAATTGGGAAAGACCGACCAATGCTAGCGAGATCCGAAGTTTCTTAGGTCTTGCGGGCTACTATCGATGATTCATCAAGAATTTCTCCAAGATAGCCGTACCCCTCACTAGGCTAACTCGCAAGGAGATCCGTTATGAATGGAGTGAGGAATGTGAAAGAAGCTTCCAAAATCTCAAGGATCATCTAACTACAGCTCCGGTCTTAGCATTACCAATGGAAGGAGAGAAATTCGAGGTATGCACTGATGATTCTGGCATTGGCCTCGGATGTGTTCTAATGCAACAAGGAAAGGTTATAGCTTATTCTTCTCGTCAATTGAAGAAGCATGAAGAGAACTACCCCGTCCATGACTTAGAATTGGCCGCGGTGGTATTTGCACTCAAAATATGGAGACATTATCTTTATGGAGTACAGTTTACTGTATACTCTGATCACAAGAGTCTCAAGTATCTCTTTTCACAAAAGGAACTAAATATGAGGCAAAGACGTTGGCTAGAATATCTCAAGGACTTCGACTTCAATATATAATATCATCCCGGAAAGGGTAACCATGTAGCAGATGCCCTTAGTCGAAAGCCGAGAGCACTGTTAGCCATTTGTATGATTCGAGAATGGAAATTACTGGAGCAATTCTCTGAACTCAATATTAGCATGGACACAGACTTCAAAAGTGTCACATTGTCTCACATAAGCCTTCGTCCAGACCTATTATCTGAAATACAAGCACTTCAGGATAATGACCCAATATTAGTGGAAATCAAGGGCAAACTAGAAGGACAATCTGATTTCCACATAACTTGTGAAGGAAGATTAATGTTCAGGAATAGAACTTGCATACCGGATTGTCCCGAGTTAAAGAAGAATATATTAGATGAAGCTCATAGATCAAGGTACACGATTCATCCTGGATCAACCAAAATGTACCAAGATATGAAGAGGAATTTTTGGTGGCCCAACATGAAAAGGGAAATAGCAGACTATGTATCACGCTGTCTCACTTGCCAACAGGTCAAGGCGGAACACCAAAAGCCTGCTGGAAAATTACATCCTCTAGATATTCCCAAATGGAAGTGGGAGAATATTAGCATGGATTTCATTATGGGTTTATCTAAATCAAAAGGAGGACATGATGGAATATGGGTTATTATTGACCGATTGACTAAATCGGCACATTTCTTGCCAATAAAGAGCCGATGGTCAGTTGATGTTTTGGCTGCATTATACATCAAGGACATAGTCAGATTACATGATATTCCTGTTTCAATCGTGTCTGACAGAGATCCCCGTTTTACTTCTCATTTTTGGAAGGGACTACAACATTCGTTGGGAACAAGGCTTAACTTTAGTACAGCTTTTCACCCTCAAACGGATGGTCAGACCGAGAGAACTAACCAGGTGGTTGAAGATATGCTCAGAGCTTGCATCATTGATTTCGATGGAAGCTGGCATGATCACTTGCCGTTGGTGAAATTTGCATATAATAATAGCTACCAGGCAAGTATACAAATGGCACCTTTCGAAGCTCTATACGGAAGGAGTTGCCGATCACCCTTATGCTGGGATGAAGTTGGAGAGAAACAACTATTAGGTCCAGACATGGTAAGGGATACCACTGGGAAGATACAATTGATTAGAGAAAGACTGCGAGTTGCTCAGTCTAGGCAAAAGGCTTATGCCGATACAAGAAGGAGAGATCTTGAATTCCAAATTGGAGATCATGTATTTCTCAAGATATCGCCTGGACGTGGCATACGGAGATTTGGTGTTAAAGGCAAGCTTACACTAAGATTCATCGGACCCTTCGAGATACTGGAACGAGTTGGCGAGGTTGCTTATCGCATCGCATTGCCTCCTCAACTGTCCGATGTACATAATGTATTCCACATATCTATGTTGAAGAAGTATGTACACGATCCATCACATATTATTGATCATGGAGACTTAGTGATCCAGAAGGATCTCATATATGAGCAGAAGCCTATGAAAATACTAGATCGTGAAGTACGTACCCTAAGGAATAAGGTTATTCCCATGCTTAAGGTACAATAGAATAAGAACTCCGAACATGAAGCTACATGGGAGACCGAGGAATCCATGAGGAAGTGATTTCCAGAATTATTTTAAGGTATATACTCTACACTCTCCACTTATATATACTATGGAATTTGGGGACCAAATTCTTTTAAGTGGGGGAGGGTGTAGCAACCCTGATAAAAACAAGATTTTTAAATAAATCAAATCAAAATAAAAGATAAGTAAAGAGATGACAAAGAGCCTAAATGAGTAAATCATTGATCAAGAGGAAAATAACGCCTTTTATCAAGGCGCTGATTCAAAAGGAAACGCCTCTGCATAAGGCGTTAATTTAAAAGGGACGCCTAGACAATAGGGCGTCAAATTTCAAATGACGGGAAAAATAAAATTAAGGAAAGGAAATGAAACGCCCTCTACATGGGCGCGTTTACATAAGTAACGACGCTCGACAAGGCGTCAATTTAAATTCGACGCCCTCGCTTAAGACGTTAATTCAGTTCGAGTTTCGTTCGACCCAGGAGTCTATCCAGGGCAGGTTATGGATAACTACGTCGAAGGTGGAGTATGGTAAGGACTCTATCATGGAAGTATTACTTCCAATACAACTCTAACCCTATTAGGATTCCCAAAATCCTATAAATACCCTCCTGATCGACCCAGATCGCTATTTGGCGATTTGAGCTATCGTTCTGCTGAAAGGAGAGGTTTTGTTCTTCTTATTGTTTCCTTCAAACCACAGGAGCATGAGGATTCTAATGCTTCTTCGTTTTCTTCTATCACAGATTGAGGAGCTTCTGTCTTCCTTAAAGAACGAGGGTTCTTCATCCGTGGGTAGATTACCTGTCAAGTTTTCCTATCAAACGTGAAGAACTGGTAAGTTCTTCTTCATCCTTTGACATCAACCGTATACTATAAAGGCTAATTAATCCTCCTCTCGTTTTTTTTTCTCTCTCTCTCTTACAGCCCAACACCCGTGAAAGGAGGAAGTTTTCCTGTATTTTTGCAACGGCCGTTTCTTCTCTGTTGCTATCTCTGCTTCTGCATTAGAAACAGAGCATCGGATTCTCATCAAGTCCTTCACGTTACTTCAACAGATCACCAGTTGATAATCATCAGGTAGGTTTTCTCAAGAAACGTAGCCCAAATTAGTTTAAGATCCTTAATAAAATCATATGTTATCCATGCATATAGTTTCATCGTGGTTTTAAGTGTTTTCTGTAAAATTTTGAAAGAAGCGACCCTGACAAGGGCGCTAATTCTTGTTTTGACGCCCTACCTAGTAGTCGTCAATTTCACATAAATTGATAATTACCCATGTTTAAAATTCGATATCTATGAAACCATGAACCTAATCTAATGCATGTTCATTCTGATTGAATCCGGCTAATTTTCTGGTCTTGATTATATAAATTATTCCTGAAATTTGATTATCTGAAATTTGGAAAACTGCTAGATTAACGACCTGAACGAGGTCGTCTTTTATTGAACTGACGCCCCAGACCAGGGCGCTAATTGAAAAGTAACGCCCCTGTCCAGGGCGCATTTTTGTTAAAATTCCAGAATATTGAGTTTCTGCAGAATGGAAATATTGAAGGGACGACTAATGTATAAGTCGTCAGATTGTGAATAAACGCCCCTATAGAAGGCGTTAATTTTATAAGTAATGACTTAGATTAAGTCGCTATTTTCCTGTGACACTATTTTACAATGTTACTGTTAACCGAGGGTTTCGTATATATATATATATATATATCGGCACTATGTTCCAGTCCGTGAATATAGTCCCACGTTTCATGATGTTTTAACGTTACCCCCTTAACTCTCATTGACATACAAGCTCTCCATTGGACATTCCGTTCCTTTGGACTAGCGAGTTAGTCATAGAGATCTCCATAAGACTCCTCGAGCCTTGGATTCCCTCAAGGCCGACTGAGCTGGTTGTACCATAAAAACCCATTACACTATTTTGCCATGTCACTCTATGGAAACATGGTATACCGGCCCTCATGTTATGCAAAGTATGTATCATGAGAATTCTCTTAATGGGATGAGGTTATCATGCCATTTGATGCTGTTCTTGTAAACCCCAATTCTATATCAACATTGTTATGATGTTCTTGTAAACCCCAATTCTATATTCAACATGATGTTCTTGTGGGCCTCAATTCTATATTAAGAATGAGGACGTCTTGCCATTGATGTGCTGTTCATGTGGACCTCAATTCTATATAAAGAGTGTCCATACTTGCTTGTCATGGTACCCAAGTTAGGGAACCAATTCCACCTAGTTTCATCGATAATCGTGATTGTACCGTTATTATCATCATTCTATGTCAAGTATCATACTTTTGGACTCTATTCTATCCAAGTTATCCTACGTATCTACAAGCTTTATTCTTGAAATTCCATATTGGCTATATACAAAAGTGGATGTTAAAAATACATGATTAATGCCTGCGCATATAGGGCCCGATCTGGTCCTGAGAGGAGCACCCGAAAGTACTTGTGCCCATGGGAGTTGATTGATCACGGTATTGGCATTATACCGAAGTGCATGACTAGCTTGATTGAACATTCCACAAATCTTGTACTTGTACATGACTTGCGTGGCCCGAAAAGGGTAATTGTATACTTGCTTGACTTGAAACAAAATAGCCAAATTCCAACGTGACATGATGAGTTTACTTGCTTGAATATCTTGATATCTTTTGATATAAGTTCTTGAAAGTTCATGACTAGTTCTTCTTGCTATCGTATTGTTATACACTCTCTCTATCTTGTCGTTTTATGCGAGCATGCATAGCTATAGTGCATTCATGAAAGATGTAATCACTTAAACCCCTTGCTAGTTCTTGAGATATAATTTCCTACTGAGCGTTCGCTCACTTAGTGTTTCCCTACTTTTCAAGTAAGTCCGACGATGAGGGAACTCAAACGGATGGGGAAAATCAAGAGTGAAAGAGATAGAGCTTCTTCCGTGTTATCTAGTCTTTTTCATATTTTCTTGAGTCAACCTTGTATTTTTCCTTTATTTTAGTTAGTACTTCAAGGTTGGTAATAGACATATTCTTATGAAGGAATAAAGGACTGGGTTATCTTTACTTTTACGCATCTCTGATTTTGGTGTCGACTACACTAATACTCTGATTGACATTATTGATATAAACTCGTCGCGCGTCTCCGGGTACCTTCCGCGCTCGGGGCGTGACATCTCCTTTGGCAGCAACTTCAGAAATTGTCTCCTTCCGAGTCTCAGCTTTGGGTACCACCGGCACTTGCTCTTCGACCTCTGGTGCTATCTCTCCCTCTTCTAGGGCTTCGGTTGCTAGGGTAGAGGTCTCCACGGCTCGTTCAGAAGCACGAGCCTGTATTGCCTCGAATAAATCAATAACTCCGAGGGAGAGCTCAGAAAGAAAGAAGAGGAAACTATAAACTCACAGCCACTGCCGCTTCTTCCCGAAATGAGACCTTGGCATTCGAAACGGCAACACCGGAGCTCGCCATGACCTCCTCTCGCCGCACAGCCTCGGCCAGGGATGCCAATTCGTCCAAAGCCGCATCAGCTATCTCTCGCCTGATAGCTCCCGCCCCCGGAACTTGGATCTCTGCATCTTCTGACGGGGCCTGTCCCTTTGAAAGCCAAAAACAATATGATCAAGAAGATTAGCCGAGGGCCTAAAGAAAGAAAACTTGAATTAACAGGTTCGCACTTACGGGCGCATGCTTCACCAGGCTAAGAGACACAGACAGTACCGGGGCTTTCCAGGCAGGAACTTGAAGTAGGGGTTCCCCAGGGACACCCTCAGTTGAAAGTACTTCGTCGGAAGAGTAGCCGTAGTCTACCTTCTCGCCCGACGAAGATCTAGGGCTGGTGGGCACCTCCTTTGCTGGCAAGGTAGCCCCAGCCTCAACATCCGTGGTCGGCAGTCGCGCCTTCCTTGACCGCCGCCCCTTCTTCGGATATATCTGCCCGAACCGGGATGCCTCCGGGGCCGCCTCCGGTTCTGGGACCGCCACATCAGCTCCTACATAAGCAAGGTAAAATCCAGATTCGGTCAGGCCCGCAAAATTTTGAGGAACGGAGAAGTTGATCAAATGACCGGCCAAGAAAGTGCTATACCTCCTTCGACTTCGGCGGCAGGAGCGGGGGCGAAAAAGGTCTCTCCAACGGATTCTACGGCCTCGTGGGTCACAGCTTCACCCACGCCTGGGATGGGTACAGGCGCGGGCCTCTTTACGACAGCTGAAACAAAAGGACACGGGTGTCACAAGGAGCGTCCCTCTTAGCATCTCAACAAACTCTGAAGAGCCTCGAAGAGCAGAAGGGACCCAACCTGCAGGCTGACTCGGCTCGGCCTGAGTAGCTTCGAATTCCTCGGATGAGGATATTACGGGTGCTGGGGGAGTGCTTGGTATGGCTTTGGCGGCCTCTGTCTTTCTACGTTTGGCCTCCCGCCGCCCAGCCACCTTAGCAGCATCCACAGCCTTCTTCACGGGCGATTTCGCCAAGGACCACTTCGCAGGCGGGGGCAGAGGGGTCGTGGTCGGAGCTGCTGGCGCCTCCTCGAAGTAACCAGGTTTCCCTGCCAGTCGCGGGAGATTGTGATACGTCGCCAGTTGAGTGCTGTCGGGGTGATCTGTCAAAAAAAAGGGAAAACAAAGGACCCGATCAACGTCCAATATTCAAGAAAGGTCAGCACTGAAGAACACAAGGGAAGGAAGAAAACACTAAGTACTGTGGGGGTCAGTGTACAGCCGTAACGTTATCGGCCAATAGCTAAGGGACGATTCCTTGTCCCGACGAGCCGCCTCTCGGACCAGCCAGCATACGTCTTCAATTTTCTGGCAGCGATCTGAGAGTGCAGCCAGGTCTGCATGCTTCTTGGCAGCCAGGTGACAAAAGAAGTTGAAATGGTCCATCCCCCATCCCTCGGTGTCACGCCCCGACGCGAAAGATCGGAGCGTACAGTCAGAGACGAGCTAGCACTAACAATAATATTTTAATCTAAACAATTAGACAGATTTATAAAGTGAGAAACACTTCCATTAATCAAAAGTAATTCCAACTTTATTACAATAACCAACATGCTAAGACTCTTTCAAACATATCTTCCAAAAGAAATTCTAATACAACACTGACTTATAACAATAACCAAACACTAATACAACTCCAAAGATAAAACTGGAAGTAAATACTAATCTGACTCAATAACTAGGTACAATAGCACTCAAGGATCACTCCTGACCCCCCCATCAGTGTGAACACCACCACCTGAAAAACCTGGAAAGAGGGGAAAAAAACAGGCTATGAGCTAACGCTTAGTAGGTAATAACGGCATATTTACGTAGTTAACATCTTAATTACAAGTTGTATGTAATGTAGAACAAGGAATTAAATAAAGAGATCAAGAACAATGTAGAAGGTCTTGCAAGGTCAAGAATTGAATAATTTCCAATGATCAATAATAACATGTATAAGAAATTCACTAAGAGCAATTGAAATAATAATTGGCCAACATGCAAGTATTTCAAACATGAAAAAATTCACAATCAAGTACAAGGAATAATAATAGATCAAATGTCGTAGACACACACTAGTCAAGTACTCGGTGCAATGCCACACCTTGTCATTAACATCCCATGGGCTCACTAATTTTCGGGTGCTCTCCCCAGGACCAGACTGGGCCCTATGATGCGATGGTATTGGTTTTACGGATCGATGATCCCAATTGTCTAGACATTTCTTGTATAAATATGGCCAATGAATTTCAAGGAATAAGATAAAATATAACAAGTACAGATCTGGCAAAAATCAGAATAACAAGAAAATGAAGGATTAAACTTTGGCATCATATTTAACGACAATTAAGTCGTGGAATCCAAGAATGAAATGATAAGTAGGAAAATACAATCTTTAGAATACTTTTAATTCCATGATTTAACATTTTATTGTGTTGGTTTAACAAGTTTTATCATGCTGGAAATACCTTAAATTAATTGGATGCAAAAAGCCAAAGAAATGATTTATTTAGTATTATCAGAGTAAATTACTAAGAATTTAACTTAATTCATAGAAATAAATCCTATCATGGTGAAAATATCCCTAATGTTTTTAAGTAACTCCAGCACATGATTCCTCTGGAAAATGACAGTAAAACCCATTTTTGTTACTGGAATGGAATTTTTACACATTTAAATGCCCTTTTAGACACAAAAATCCATATTTGGTGTGCTATAAAAAGTTCCTTATGGAATTTTTGGATGGTTTATTAGGAATAAATCATCTTATTGGTTGTTCATTTTTCATGATACCCATAGTATTTTTAGCATACTGATAGTAATTTTTCTACATTATTCTACCATTTATGCTATTTATTAAATGGAAGAAATATATTAGAAATTTTACTCAAGTATAAAAATTTCTTTATAACTTGTTGTTATCATTCTAACATGCTTGAAAATTTTTGTTATGCTGTAAGAACTTTTAGCATGCTGTAAGGGTTATTTTTAACAAGCTAATATAATTTTCATGCATTTATTCTCTATTATATGGAGAGTAAAAGAATTTTATTTGGTAAAAATATCTATTTTTCACAGAAAACTAACTTTCACATGATAGCTATATCAGAGCATAATATTCATGAATTTTCATACATTTGAGATCTTTTTAGCATACTAATATATAATTTATATGCATTTACTTTCATTCTATGGGAAAAATATAGATTTCTATAAGATAAGATATTCTAAATCCACAAAATTTAAATTCTCACATGCTGCTACTATAAAGTCAAATTTTTCATGGATTTCAGTTATTTATTAATAATTTTAGCATGCTGGACATAATTTCTTATACATTTATATCCCATTATTTAAAGGAAAAATAGGTTTATATGGATTAAAAATAGATTAAAACACTTTCCATTAACAGGAAAATAACTTTAAAATCCTCGGGTAGTAGAAGAATGTGTTTTATAGGGATTCAGGATATTTAATTATCCATTTATTAAACTTCTGGACGCGTTAAAGGCGGAGGCCGGCCACCCGGTCCTCCTTATGGTGTCGCAGCCGTTTTCTGGTTTTTGGGGTGTGAGATCCGAGGATTAAAACACCTATATCTTCCTCAATCCTTAATGGAATTTAGCATATGATATATAAATGGAAAGCTAAGACAGAGTATTATCATTTGGTAAGGTCAATTTTAGATTTAGGTTTTGTAATTATGATCTGTATTGATAGGAACATTAAAAAACCTAATCAGGATAGTATGTTACTAAAATATCAAATTCTCTACGTATTCATGATAACTTTTAGGGCTTTTTATGTCACTGGAAAGTTAACAGAGAGGGCTTTCCAATCATGTATTATACATGCTATAAATTTCAACACTTAGGTTTCGAATTCATGGATTAAGCAGGTTCCAAGTATATAAAATCACAATAGGGACAAGCTTATGTTCAAACTACAAATTCTCTAAATAGAATTGATGAATCATAGGGTTTTTTAAGCCAAAAGAGAGCTAACATGCTAATCTTCAATTTGATATACAATAATTAACATTTAGCCAGTTATAACTTACCTCAATTGAAGACTTAAACCACGAGATAGATTAGACCCACGAACTATAAGAATTCCCTTCAAAGATCGCCTGATTTCTCCCTCAATACCCAATAAAATTTAGGGCTTTTAGTCTCAGACGATAGATTTTGTCGAGCTGATCAAAAACCCCTACTCATATGCCTATTTTGGTTGAGGTACTAACCTGATTTGATGAACCAAATCCTAGAGAGAGAAAGACGACAGGGAGCAGACCACCTTCCACAAAATCGCCAAGATCTCCCCAGTCAGAGCTTATCTTCGGACAAACCAGACACCAAATGAAACTAGACTGGCCTAGCTTTCATTTAATAACAATTTCACCTTCTGGATCCTTCCAGGAAGGGCGAATTTTGATCTGGAAGAGGCGTGTTAATTATGCCGCCGAAATAATTGACCTAGATTAAACTCATCTAATCACTTTTATCCTGGTTAATCTTACACAAAATTTGATGGGGGTTATTAATCTACCAATCAATGGCTTTCATTTGCCCCTAACCTCATCGCATTTAGTTAATAAATAGGCTCTAATTTCGGGTTTAAAGGTGAGGGTTACTATAGCATTCACTATTGGGGGTTGGTGGATCTTAAACTCGATTAAACTCCAGATTTGACCAGGTCAAGGATTTTATTAGGGTTAATCACAGAAGATAACTTTGTTAAGTAAATGGCATTCTACCAAATTAAAATTTTTTGAGATTTTAATATGGTCGACGAAATTTCACTTCACTATTCATTTAATAATAAAATATTAAACTCGATTAAACTCCAGATTTGACCAGGTTAAGGATTTTATTAGGGTTAATCACAGAAGACAACTTTGTTAAGTAAATGGCCTTCTACCAAATTACAATTTTTTGGGATTTTAATATGGTCAACGAAATTTCACTTCACTATGCATTTAATAATAAAATATTAAATTTGAAATTTAAATTTCAAATTCCCTCTTTTCATTTCATTTTCATTCCAACCCAATTACATTTGTGTTTCATTTCACCTAAATCTTATTTTCATTTGGGTTGCATTTCATTTTCATTCCAACTCAATTGCATTTGTGTTTCATTTCACCTAAACCTTATTTTCATTTGGGTTGCATTTCATTTTCATTTCAATTCAATTTAATTTAAATTTTTAAAGGTTTATTTTAATTTCTATTCATTTATTAATTCAACTAAATTCAAATAAATTCTAAAAATTTCAATTTGATAAGAAAAATATAAATAAAATTATTAATTAAATACGGGATATTACACCCTCCCCTACTTTAAGGAATCTGGTCCTCCAAATTCACTACATTACGATGCGAAAATAAAGGATAACAATTTCAAGGGACAACTAGCTCACCTAGAAAAGGTCGGGATACCGCTTTCGCATAACATCTTCGGATTCCCAGGTGGCTTCTTCAGCTCCACGCCGACTCCACTGGACCTTGACCATAGGTATAGATCGACTCCGGAGTTGTTGCTGCTTCCGGTCCAAAATCTTTATCGGTCTTTCCTCGTAGGTCAGATCCTCATTCAGTTCGAAGTCCACATGCTGAATAACATGAGTGGGGTCGTACACATACTTCCGCAACATAGAAATATGGAAGACGTTGTGCACGCCAGACAACTGAGGCGGTAACGCCAATCGATAAGCCACTTCTCCCACTCTATCTAAAATCTCGAACGGGCCAATGTACCTCGGACTCAGCTTGCCATGAATACCAAATCTGCGAATCCCTCTCGTAGGAGAGACCTTTAGAAACACATGATCACCTACCTGGAATTCCAATGCTCTTCTTCTGTTATCGGCATAACTCTTCTACCTTGACTAAGCCACTTGTAACCGATCGCGGATAATACGGATATTCTGTGATGATTCCGAGATAAGATCTGGTCCAAGCCATTGTCTCTCACCTACCTCATCCCAACACAATGGGGATCGACAGCTTCTCCCATACAAGGCTTCAAATGGAGCCATCTGAATACTAGACTGATAGCTGTTATTGTAGGCGAATTCAATTAATGTCAAATACTCATTCCAATTACCACCAAAGTCAATCATACATGCCCTCAGCATATCCTCCACTATCTGGTTGGTTCTCTCTGTCTGCCCATTTGTCTGTGGATGAAATTGTTGGGACGCTAAAGGGTGATCTAGAGGGGGGTGAATAGATCAATTACTTGTTAAAAAATTACTGCAGCAGAATCAAGTGCGGAATGAAAAACTTCTACTAAACAGATAGTAGGCACAATGCGAATGCCACCCAGAACAGATGAAGAACCGTCCTAAGCATACATCTACTGTGGGAAGATAGAAATATAGAAGCTAAGCAAACCACAAAACAATCACACAGTAGACAAAGGCTTTTAGGTGGTTCGGTCCTCCAGACCTACATCCACCCCACACTCAACCCGAGTGTGGCTTACTGCTGACTCACAGTTTGAACAGCTGGGCATCACAGCTTGCCTTACAACCGCTGGGCCTCACAGCTTGCCGTCCAATGGAATCCACCACTACAACTGCTGGGGATTACAGCTTACCCATCCAGTGGAAACCTCTACTGCCCGCTGAGCAACATAGCTTGTTGTCCAGTGGAATCTTCCACTGCAAACCGCTGGGCAATACAGCTTAGCCGTCCAGAGGCAGCACCTCTGCAATCCGCTGACTAACAGCTTAAAGAAGATGTAAAATAGAAAATAGAAAATGGAAATAAACAGCAATCTGAAAGCTGTAAACAATGAAGCACGATGTGGCCCTTAAAGAGCTGAATGGCCTGGATTTGATCCACGGTCCATCAAGGACAGATCTCCCTCGATCTCACTTTCTTTCTTCACTCTCTCTCTTCTTCTTCTTCACACTCCTTTCACTCTCTGCTCTTCTCTTCTTTTCTTCTGCTGGATCGTGGAAGCTCTCTCTCCTTTTTCTCTTATTCTTCTCTCAGCTTCTGCTCCCTGGCTTCGATCACGATCAGCCTCCATCTGAAGACGAAAGCTTCATTATATACCAGCAGTAGCAGCCAGGGCGCGTGTGGCTTCCACAGTTCCCGCCCTAAAACTTCGGACCACGTGGCAGCATCCTGGTATCTCGTCCACCCTTGGATCATGAGCCAAGCACCTCGGATCACGTGCCCTTCTTTAGTACGCATTTGAATTTTTCCAACTGCGTCGACCCTGCTGTGGATAGCGTTGACGCGTTGAAGACAGCCAGAGATAAGTCACCCCTTTCTTGAACTGTTGCGTCGACGCTGCCAGTTGGTGGCGTTGACGCACGAACATGTACATTTGTATATTGGCGTCTCTTGAGCCGCTGCGTCGACGCTCTCAGTATGCTGCGTTGACGCATCGGCAATCCAATGATCAAGGTCTTTGGCAGATAACCGTGCTGCGTCGACGCTGTCTTGCAATGGCGTTGACGCACTACAGTATTCCAGTGAGCTATGGACTCTGCCTTATTAACTACTGCGTCGACGCTGCTGTAGCATGGAGTTGACGCAGCCAGGTGAAGCTCTAAAATCCTCTTCAGCTGAAGCGTGGACGCATTGAACTCCCAGCGTCGACTCTGTTCTTCATTGTTGTCATCATCTGACGACAGTGTATAGACTTTATCAGCAGCAGATGAGCAAGTATGAGCACTGAGAGAGTGTATAGACTTTATGCAATGCAATGCAGATGAATGTATAGACTTCATGCAATGCAATGCAGACCAATGTACAGACTTTGGCGAAGCAAAAGCTGTACACACTTCAACCAATAGAAGCACGATGTACAGACTTGAATTCAAGTGATGCACAGTGTACAGACTTCATGAAATTCCATTGTGGATGTATCAACTTGCCTAAGCGAAAAGGCTGTACATACTTTAACTTCAACAGAGACACTGCATGAGACACTGAAATCTGTATAGACTTTAACAGTGAAACGATGTACAGACTTCAATAGTAAGACAGTGACCAAGATGATGCAGACTCTGTATAGACTTCAACTCAATCATGCATAATGTAGTCTGATGTGTAGACGTTGAAACGTGAAAGCTACAGTGAAGGAGTGTACACACTTGACCAATTCAAAGGCGAGTCGAGTGTACAGACTTAATGCATTGACACTGTACAGACTTTGCCTAAGACGTATGAATGTATGGACTTTAGCCAATGCAATGTATAGGCTTGAATGAGAGTCCAATGTATAGACTTTACGAACAACACGCACCAGAGTGTATAGACTATATGAATTGACTCTGCATGAGACACTCAGATGGACAGTGTTTAGACTAATGCATGAAGCAAAGCAAGAGCTCTTTCAAAACAATTACAATGCGTCAACGCATTGAGTCCACTGCGTCGACGCACCAGTTGACACATTTTATAGACTAGCTCTGGGACAGACCAGTGAGTTGACGCAATGATCCCATGCGTCAACGCATCATGCAATACTCATGCAAACTCATGCATTCAATGTTGTATATCAGACACAGTCCTATGCAATCATATCAACAGCCATATTCAAAACACAATATCATAATGCACTGACTGTGTTGCAATCATCAAAACAAATCAGCATGATATCATCAAAACACAATGCACATGCTTGTGCCTAAGAGGCACAACATTCTCCCCCTTTTTGATGATGGCAACACAATGTGACAGTGAGTCACACACAAGATTTTCTCCCCCTTTGACATGATCAAAAAGAGAAAAATAGTAAAAGCAAGAGTGCAAAGTGCATTATGCATGCAAATTCCTCTAGAACATTCTCCCCATGAATGTAACACTCCCCTGAATTATTTCTCCCCCTAATAATAGCTCCCCCTTTGAGAAGGAATATGAACAGATAAACAAGGAAGAGAAGGTAGGAGGGTCACTTGACAACAGCTGAATCATAGGTTCAGAAGGGAAGCATGATTATAAACAACTGTTAAAGTATAAGAATCAGCAACATACAATTTTGACAAAAATTCAGGTTTAACAGTGATAAATCTAGAGTAAAACATTTGACCCCTGAACAAGAGTTTATAGATTCCATTTATAGCAATGAATCTAGGGCACATGGTATTAATAGATAAGTTAGAAATAATACCCTTTTGTGATTAAACAAGGAAATTCAAGAGAGGCAACTTGAACATGTATTGATAAAAATAATTTTCACTCATTGACTTTTAATTTTTCGAAAGGTTACAGCAGTTTGATTTTCACTTTTGAATTTTTCAGAACCTGAACTAAGTAAATAGATCAGTGGCATTTATGCTGTTGACATTAGGTGTACACCTTGATCAGAGGTAGATACCCCCAGTTACTAGGCATAAACTACTAGACCTATTTCAGATCAGAACCCACAAAGGATAGTCTTCACTTTTGGACATTAAGGGTACACCTTGATTAGAGGCCAGTACCCTCAGTTACTTGGTGAGGACTCCCCCTATAGATTTGACCCTTTGAACAGAGATATTCTGAAGCACCTCATGACATGTGAATTCTCCTGCTTCTTTGGGGGAGTTCACAGTTTCTCAGTGCAATCAGCCATTGCTCTGTCACTATGTTCAGCTCATAGCATTTATGATCTTATTTACTGCTGCCTTTATCTCTTTTAGAGTGATTGTTTGAAAAATAGTACACGCTCTTATTCACCTTTTCTAGAAATTTCCAGATCAACACATTAGGCATTACAAAAACTTTTTCTATTTTAGCCATGAGACAAAGATTAAGAGCTATAAAAGTTTTCTTTTATCTCAAATTCTGAAGTGCAGACACTTAACTCTCCAATTTATAAAGGTTAAACCTTTAGTTCCTTTCATTTTGTAAGTGTGATTCTCATAAGTGAACAATTGCAATAATCACCATTCAATGTACTAAACCAGATGCAAAGCTGTTGTTTAGTGAAAATGATGGGGAAAAGATAGCAATTGACAATATGGTTCAATGAGCAACTGATGTCAAAGAATATGAATCATTTGAATGAGAACACTGAGAGGTGAATATGATTCAATGAATTGAATAGAACTCTCAGCTCCCCCTGACATCATGATGCAAGAGATATGCTATGCAATATACTGTCCTACATGCAGACTATGCACCATGGATACATGAGACAAGTATGCAATCAATTCAGGTTTATGCATCCAAGTTATAAGCATTTTCATCCTTTTTCAGATTTTTCAACATATGATGCAGTGCACTGTTCTACATAAAGACAGGACCCATGGTACTTGGCGGAGAACCTGGTCTCAAAGACCATCTCACACATGGTATAAACCTCCGGGCAGATTTCCCTACCTTTTAGTAACTTACCATTTACATACCAAAGTGGTCATGCAAAGAAATACAGTGCAAAGCTGTCCTATATGCATTGAACAATTTCATTGACAGTCATGCAAATGATGTATGCATACATTAGACACATGCATTGACTGTATGTACTAACTGAACCATTCACAATCAGCAAGTTATGCATTTAATAACAAGCATGCAATACATTGACACAAAACACATGCATCGACTCTATACATTAAAGAACCGTTTAGCCTAGTGCAAAATGCAGTACATCTAGCATCTCATTCATTTAGTGCAAACAACAGCATGAGAAGAGCATCAAACATATTCAAAATTGAATTCAGTGAAGAGATCATCAAAATTCAGACAAGCAGATCAACATGAAATTCACAATTCAGTTCTGAAGGTAAATCACTTACCTGCTTTACCAGATTGATTTATTTTTACCCTTGGTGTTGCATCAGATTTTTGACAAGGCCTCCAATTTCCTTCAGCTCTTAGGATTTTGGCCCTGCCTCTTGTCATATGCCTGAAGTAGCTCTTTCTATTTCATCAGTTTGTTCCCGGCTACCAGACATACCTGCAAACACACTTAGGGAGCAGGTTTTGGAACCTAAGATATTTTGGGCTCCAAGACAGAACCAGATACTTGAGAGTGAAAACAAGACAACAGCTGTTTAGGGATCCACATTTGTGTAAAGATGGAAGGTTTAGTGGATTCTACAGCTTGAGAGTTCTTTTTGTTATTTTTCTTTTTCTCAGCACCAACAGGTTTAGTTTTCTTTTTCTGGTGCTTTGATGGTTGTTGTGTAGTCCTGGCATTCATTTTATTAAAAACATTTTTATTTTTCTGCCAGTGCCTTGGCCAATGAATGTACTGAAGGTTATGGCCCAAATTGGTCCTAGGCTGACCAAAAAATCTTTGGTGACTAGGACTCCATGTCCTAAACTGACTATCCCATCTCCTAGCTGGCTGAGGTCTATATGGCTGATACCAAGTGGGGAAATTCTGATACCCGAACCTCATGTGTACAGGGTTCCACTCAAACCTATTAAGTGGTTGAGGATGAAAGTTATGATAGACTTGGGCTCTAGGGAAATAGGGATGAGCAAATGGGTTCCTAGCTGCACTTGGTCTCCCTGCCACCTTTGACCCTCTAGGTTTCTGAACTGACTTATATTGGGTCTTTTTCTGAGCAGTTGATGGTGATGGAGACTTAGCAGCCTTGGGCTGGGGTTTTGATGTGTTAGCTGGCTGACCCCTAGCCTTGGACTTATCTTTGGAAGAAGAGCATGCAGCTCTAGGCTCTACAACTTTCTGCTTTCCCTTGTCCTTAGCATTAGACCCTTTTGATTCAACATTATTGAAGGCAAATTTTTCATTGACCATTTTTATGAGTGGTCCTCTATTCTTTTCTCCCACACATGAAATGGTTTTCAATTCAAAGCTCTCTTTAGCTGAGGGATTAAAACCAAGACCCTCCTTTCTGAAATTAACTTTTGACCCTAGCAAGGCATTTAGATTTTCAGTTCCTTGGGTCATGCTTTCAATGATTTTCATTTTGTCAGAATTTTCATTTTCTAGATTTTCAATAGTTTTCTTTAATTCAACATTCACTGACAAAACAGCTTCATATTTTTCATTTGAAGTCTTTATTTCATTTTCAGACTTCTGAATTTTCAATTTCAACTCATCAACAACATTTTTCAGCAAATTATTTTCTTTCCTACAATCAATCACAACATGCTTTAATTCATCAAAATCAGAACATGCATTTTTCAATTTGTCATTCTCTGATTGTAAGCATGCAACTATATCAGAGAGAGATTTATCATTAACCAGAGAGTTCATTTTCTTCTTTAAGAGTCTGTTTTCCTTCTTAATATCATTAGCTTTATCTAACATGTCTCCATAAGCATCTGCCCAATCAGAAATAGTGTAATGTTCGAAGAGGGATGATACTTGATCAGACTCTTCTTCTTCATCTCCATTTCTAGCCGTCAAGCAGATGTCCTTTTCTGATTTTCCACTATCTGAGGAAGTGCTCAGCGTGCCTTCTTCCTCATCACTCCATGTACTGACCATGGCCTTTCCCTTTGGCGCCTTCTTCCATGGTCTTCCTTTCATTTTCTGTAACTCTGGACAATCAGCCATCATATGACCTGCCTTCCTGCAATGATAACAAGCATTAACATCAGATTTTTCAGCAGGGTTAAATTTATACCTGTTTTGCTTCCTGCTGTGGTATTTTCTGTAGAGATTCTTCCCTTCTCTTCTAAGAAATCTATTGAACTCTTTTGTGATCATAGCTATTTCATCCTTTTCAAGATCTGATCCAGATGAATTCCGATCACTGGATGATCCAATGCTGCTGGACTGTTTTGAGCAGCCATGCTTGGCCTTCAGAGCAATAGGCTTCCTGTTTTCAAGCTCTTCAGCTTGTAGTAAATTCATCTCGTACGCCATCAAGGAACCTATCAGCTCATTGGGTTTCATCTTTTGTAGATCTTTTGACTCCTCAACCACAGTTGCTTTGGTATGCCATATAGGAGTCAACGATCGAAGGATCTTCCTTACAACTTCATGATCAGTATAACTCTTTCCCAGATTTCTTAGACCATTTGTGATGATGGTCAGACGAGCATACATTTCGGTCACTGTCTCACCAGGCTTCATCCGAAATGCTTCATACTTTGACACTAGCATATTTGCCCTTGTCTCTCTCACTTCAAATGTTCCCTCATAGATAACTTCGAGGGTATCCCACATCTCCTTCGCTGTCTTGCAGGATGACACTCTGTCAAATTCAGTGGGATGGAGTGCACACTGAATGGCATTGATAGGGCTCCAATTCAGAGTAGATTTCCGACTTCTTCTCTTGTCCATAATTCCTCATTCTCATGTAGCTCATAAGGACCTTTGCTCACAATTTTCCATACCTCGTAATCTTTGGCTCTGAGGAAGACCTGCATCCGGTTCTTCCAATATGGGAAGTTGGAACCATCGAAGAATGGTGGCTTCGTAGTGGACTGACCCTCTGCTGTTAGCCCTCTAGCATCCATGGCCGATCCTCTTTAGGATGTTAGTCCTGCACAAAGAGTTAGGTTCTGATACCAATTGTTGGGATGCTAAAGGGTGATCTAGAGGGGGGTGAATAGATCAATTACCCGTTAAAAAATTACTGCAGCAGAATCAAGTGTGAAATGAAAAACTTCTACTAAACAGATAGTGGGCACAATGCGAATGCCACCCAGAACAGATGAAGAACCGTCCTAAGCATACATCTACTGTGCGAAGATAGAAATATAGAAGCTAAGCAAACCACAAAACAATCACACAGTAGACAAAGGCTTTTAGGTGGTTCGGTCCTCCAGACCTACATCCACCCCACACTCAACCCGAGTGTGGCTTACTGCTGACTCACAGCTTGAATAGCTGGGCATCACAGCTTGCCTTACAACCGCTGGGCCTCACAGCTTACCGTCCAGTGGAATCCACCACTGCAACCGCTGGGGATTACAGCTTACCCATCCAGTGGAAACCTCCACTGCCCGCTGAGCAACACAACTTGTTGTCCAGTGGAATCCTCCACTGCAAACTGCTGGGCAATACAGCTTAGCCGTCTAGAGGCAGCACCTTTGCAATCCGCTGACTAACAGCTTGAAGAAGATGTAAAATAGAAAATAGAAAATGGAAATAAACAGTAATCTAAAAGCTATAAACAATGAAGCACGATGTGACTCTTAAAGAGCTGAATGGCCTGGATTTGATCCACGGTCCATCAAGGACAGATCTCCCTCGATCTCACTTTCTTTCTTCACTCTCTCTCTTCTTCTTCTTCACACTCCTTTCACTCTCTACTCTTCTCTTCTTTTCTTCTGCTGGATCGTGGAAGCTCTCTCTCCTTTTTCTCTTATTCTTCTCTCAACTTCTGCTCCCTGGCTTCGATCACGATCAGCCTCCATCTGAAGACGAAGGCTTCATTATATACCAGCAGCAGCAGCCAGGGCGCGTGTGGCTTCCACAGTTCCCGCCCTAAAACTTCGGACCACGTGGCAGCATCCTGGTATCTCGTCCACCCTTGGATCATGAGCCAGGCACCTCGGATCACGTGCCCTTCTTTAGTACGCATTTGAATTTTTCCAACTGCGTCGACCCTGCTGTGGATAGCGTTGACGCGTTGAAGACAGCCAGAGATAAGTCGCCCCTTTCTTGAACTGCTACGTCGACGCTGCCAGTTGGTGGCGTTGACGCACGAACATGTACATTTGTATATTGGCGTCTCTTGAGCCGCTGCGTCGACGCTCTCAGCATGCTGCGTTGACGCATCGGTAATCCAGTGATCAAGGTCTTCGGCAGATAACCGTGCTGCGTCGACGCTGTCTTGCAATGGCATTGACACACTGCAATATTCCAGTGAGCTATGGACTCTGCCTTATTAACTACTGCGTCGACGCTGCTGTAGCATGGAGTTCACGCAGCCAGGTGAAGCTCTAAAATCCTCTTCAACTGAAGCGTGGACGCATTGAACTCCCAGCGTCGACTCTGTTCTTCATTGTTGTCATCATCTGACGATAGTGTATAGACTTTATCAGCAGCAGATGAGCAAGTATGAGCACTGAGAGAGTGTATAGACTTTATGCAATGCAATGCAGATGAATGTATAGACTTCATGCAATGCAATGCAGACCAATGTACAGACTTTGGCGAAGCAAAAGCTGTACACACTTCAACCAATAGAAACACGATGTACAGACTTGAATTCAAGTGATGCACAGTGTACAGACTTCATGAAATTCCATTGTGGATGTATCGACTTGCCTAAGCGAAAGGGCTGTACATACTTTAACTTCAACAGAGACGCTGCATGAGACGCTGAAATATGTATAGACTTTAACAGTGAAACGATGTACAGACTTCAATAGTAAGACAATGACCAAGATGATGCAGACTCTGTATAGACTTCAACTCAATCATGCATAATGTAGTCTGATGTGTAGACTTTGAAACGTGAAAGTTACAGTGAAGGAGTGTACACACTTGACCAATTCAAAGGCGAGTCGAGTGTACAGACTTAATGCATTGACGCTGTACAGACTTTGCCTAAGACGCTGTACACACTTAGCCTAAGACAATGCATGAACTGACGTTGTATATACTTAGCCAATGCAATGCACTATGAATGTATGGACTTTAGCCAATGCAATGTATAGGCTTGAATGAGAGTCCAATGTATAGACTTTACGAACAACACGCACCAGAGTGTATAGACTATATGAATTGACTCTGCATGAGACACTCAGGTGGATAGTGTTTAGACTAATGCATGAAGCAAAGCAAGAGCTCTTTCAAAACAATTCCAATGCGTCAACGCATTGAGTCCACTGCGTCGACGCACCAGTTGACACATTTTATAGACTAGCTCTGGGACAGACCAGTGAGTTGACGCAATGATCCCATGCGTCAACGCATCATGCAATACTCATGCAAACTCATGCATTCAATGCTGTATATCAGACACAGTCCTATGCAATCATATCAGCAGCCATATTCAAAACACAATATCATAATGCACTGACTGTGTTGCAATCATCAAAACAAATCAGCATGCTATCATCAAAACACAATGCACATGCTTGTGCCTAAGAGGCACAACAGAAATGCCGTGCTGAAATTCAGACGAGTACCCAAAGACTCTTGTAGTCCCTTCCAGAAATGAGAAGTGAATCTAGGGTCTCGATCAGATACTATATTCACTGGAATACCATGCAATCTCACCACTTCCTTCATATACAGAGCTGCTAGAACATCAACTGTCCATTTAGATTTAATGGATAAGAAATGGGCTGACTTTGTCAGTCTGTCGACGATCACCCAAATTGCATCGAAACCGCCACGAGTTTTTGGCAGACCCATGATGAAGTCCATGCCAATACTCTCCCATTTCCATTGGGGTATGTCGAGTGGCTTCAATTTCCCTGCCGGTCTGAAGTGCTTGGCCTTATCTTGCTGACATACCAGGCATCTACTCACAAAATCTGCAACTTCTCTTTTCATATTCGGCCACCAAAAGGATCTTTTTAAATCCTTAAACATTTTAGAGCCTCCAGGATGAATCGTGTATTTAGATCTATGAGCTTCGTCAAGAATCTTGTTCTTGATTTCAGCTACGTCAGGTACACACGTTCGTCCTCGAAATAGAAGTCTTCCATCATCAGAAATCATGAAATCTGGTCTGCTGCTCAAACTTCCCTTGATCTCTACCAGTTCGGGATCATTATCTTGCAAGGACTTGATCTCCATTAATAATTCAGGTTTAAGTTGCATTTGTGCAATAATGACCCTATCATTATTGATATTCAAATCCAGACTAGCCATCTGCTCCAATAGCTTCCATTCTTGCATCATAAGACTAGATAACTTTGCTATAGGCTTCCTGCTCAATGTATCTGCCACCACATTACCTTTGCCAGGATGATACTCAATAGAAAAGTCGAAGTCCTTCAAATACTCCAACCATCTGCGCTGCCGCATATTGAGTTCCTTCTGAGAGAATAAATACTTCAAACTCTTCTGATCTGAAAATACCGTGAAAGATTCTCCATACAGGTAATGCCTCCAAATCCTCAAAGCAAAGACGACAACTGCCAATTCCAAATCATGAACAGGATAGTTCTCTTCATGCTTCCTCAACTGCCTGGAAGAATAAGCAATTACCTTCCCATGCAGCATAAGCACACAGCCCAACCCAATACCTGATGCATCGGTGTAGACCACAAAGCCTCCTTCACTAGAAGGTAAAGCTAACACAGGTGCTGAAGTTAAGCATTCCTTCAATGTCTGGAAGCTTTTCTGACAAGTATCCGACCATTCAAACTTATTCTCCTTGCGGGTCAATCTGGTAAGGGGTACCGCGATCTTGGAGAAGTCTTGAATGAATCTACGATAATAACCTGCCAGGCCTAAGAAACTTCTGATCTCAGTCACACTGGTGGGCTGTTCCCAATTCTTCACTACTTCCACCTTCGAAGGATCAACAGAAATACCATCTTTGGTAATAATGTGTCATAGAAAAGACACCTCTCGAAGCCAAAAATCACACTTACTGAACTTGGCGTACAGTTGATGATCTCTTAATATCTGCAGTGCCATTCTCAGATGTTCGGCATGCTCTTCTTCACTCTTAGAATAAATCAAGATATCATCAATGAAGACCACGACCCATTGATCAAGATAGGGTCGAAAAATGCTATTCATCAACTGCATGAAAGTCGCTGGTGCATTCGTTAAACCAAAAGGCATAACGACAAATTCGAAATGACCATACCTGCTGCGAAAAGCCGTTTTATGAATATCTTCTTTCTTAATCCGCAACTGATGATATCCAGATCGAAGATCGATCTTAGAAAAGAATTGAGCTCCTGCTATCTGGTCAAATAACTCATCAATCCTCGACAATGGGTACTTGTTCTTGACAGTTATCTGATTCAATTGCCGATAATCGATGCACAGCCTCAACGAACCATCCTTCTTCCGGAAAAATAGTATAGGGGCTCCCCAAGAGGAAGTACTAGGGCGAATGAAACCCTTCTCAAGTAACTCCATCAATTGTTGCTTTAATTCTCTCAGCTCCGCAGAAGATATATGGTACGGAGCTTTAGAGACAGGAGAAGAACCAGGAATAACATCAATGGAGAAGATAACTTCCCGCTCAGGCGGAAGTCCCGGTAGTTCCTCAGGAAATATATCAAGAAATTCACGGATAACAGGGATGTCCTTAATCTCCACCTGTTGCTCGGGAGTAGCATAGACAAAGGCTAGAAATGCCTCGCAACCTCGCCTCATCAGTTTATCAGCACGAAGGGCCGAAATAAGTGAGATAGAGCGATGGTATCTAGCTCCCATAAATGAATGTCCCGGATGCCTATTAAAAGACACCGAGCTAGAACTGCAGTGAACATTGGCCTCATACTTGGCCAACCAGTCAGCTCCTAGGATTACATCATAATCCTTCATGTCCATGCAGACTAAATCAGCAGGTAAATTCTGCCCACTACCATAACCTTGCTAGAAGGATAATAATGCTGAATTGCCGATCTAGAACCAATAGGTGTAGATATCGCTAACGAAGAACTCATCAAAACAGGTTCCACAGCTATAGACTTAGCAAATCTCCGAGAAATGAAAGAATGCATTGCACCAGTATCAAAAAGAACAAAGGCTGGCTTGTCGAGTACAATAAGAGTACCTTCGACGAGTCCACCTTCTCCGGATGTTTTTGCTTCATCAACCTGAAGTGCCTGGAGCTTGCCTTGCGGCTTCTTGAAGACCTGAGGCTTCGCCGGTGTAACTTGCTCCGATAATAATGGACAATCCGGGATACGGTGCTCCCTACTTTTGCAACGTAGACAGGCGCCCAACTTGCGCCAGCACTCTTCCATCTTGTGACCAGGACGGTCACAATATCTGCACACACCCTTAAAGGGTACAACAGGGCCAGGCTTCTTTTCCTCCTGCTTCGACATCTTTCCCTTCCATGATCCTGCTCCGGTCCATGAACTCGACCCACTCGCGGGCCTCTTCTTGCTAATGCTAGGTCTGATCTTACTTTTCTTGAAATCCTTCGGTTGTTCTTTCTTCATGCCTTTGCCACGGATCCTCTCCGTCATCTCAAGAGTGTCCTCCAGAACTTGCACCTTCCTTACCATCTCAGAATAAGTTGATATCTCCATAGGTGCCAATTAGTTGATATAATGAAGCTTCAAACCATTAAGAAAGCGCTTCGCCTTCATCTTTTTAGTGGAAATGAGATGAGTAGCATATCGAGATAGTCTGGAGAATTGTGCTTCATACTCTGCTACAGATAAGCTCCGCTGCTTCAGAGCCGCAAACTCAGCTACCTTCTTCTCTTGAACTCAGTCAGAAAAGTACTTGTTGTTGAAATGCTCCTCGAACTCTCCCCAAGTAACTGGCTGATCACCGAGTGCCGCCTTAACAGAGTCCCACCAGGTACGTGCATCACGTTCTAGTTGGAAGGTCGATAAAAGGACACGTTCTTGGTCGGTGCATTGCATGACTTCAAAAATTCTTCCCATATCATCAAGCCAGTGTTCGGCTTCATCAGGGTCGGTCGAACCAGCGAATCTAGGCGGATTCATCCCGCGGAAGTTCCGGTATAAATCACCGGTGCCATGGTTCGCTACTCCAGCTTGAGCAACTTGCTGCAGGGCCTGTGTGAGGCCTTGAACGGTGCGTTGCAGGTTCCTCCATTCTGCGCATTCAGCTGCTATTGCAATAGCCTACAAACAGAATAAATCATTCAGGATTTTTTAGGGTAAATGTTTTACTAACAAGGTACTAGCTTAACCCGAGTTTCTACCCAATCTCACCAGGTCGGGTCCTTAAATACTAACGGAGACAGGGTCCTATGATAACTCCTAGAACACTAGAACTTAGAAAACCTAGAACTTAGGGGAAAACCTAGGATTATTTAACCTAGGCTCTGATACCAACTAAACTGTCACGCCCCGACGCGGAAGATCGGAGCGTACAGTCAAAGACGAGCTAGCACTAACAATAATATTTTAATCTAAACAATTAGACAGATTTATAAAGTGAGAAACACTTCCATTAATCAAAAGTAATTCCAACTTTATTACAATAACCAACATGCTAAGACTCGATCAAACATATCTTCCAAAAGAAATTCTAATACAACACTGACTTATAACAATAACCAAACACTAATACAACTCCAAAGATAAAACTGGAAGTAAATACTAATCTGACTCAATAACTAGGTACAATAGCACTCAAGGATCACTCCTGACCCCCCCCCCCCCATCAGTGTGAACACCACCACCTGAAAAACCTGGAAAGAGGGAAAAAAAACAGGCTATGAGCTAACGCTCAGTAGGTAATAACGGCATATTTACGTAGTTAACATCTTAATTACAAGTTGTATGCAATGGAGAACAAGGAATTAAATAAAGAGATCAAGAACAATGTAGAAGGTCTTGCAAGGTCAAGAATTGAATAATTTCCAATGATCAATAATAACATGTATAAGAAATTCACTAAGAGTAATTGAAATAATAATTGGCCAACAAGCAAGTATTTCAAACCTGAAAAAATTCACAATCAAGTACAAGGAATAACAATAGATCAAATGTCGTAGACACACACTAGTCAAGTACTCGGTGCAATGCCACACCTTGTCATTAACATCCCATGGGCTCACTAATTTTCGGGCGCTCTCCCCAGGACCAGACCGGGCCCTATGATGCGATGGCATTGGTTTTACGGATCGATGATCCCAATTGTCTAGACATTTCTTGTATAAATATGGCCAATGAATTTCAAGGAATAAGATAAAATATAACAAGTACAGATCTGGCAAAAATCAGAATAACAAGAAAATGAAGGATTAAACTTTGGCATCATGTTTAAAGACAATTAAGTCGTGGAATCTAAGAATGAAAGGATAAGTAAGAAAATGTAATCTTTAGAATACTTTTAATTCCATGATTTAACATTTTATTCTGTTGGTTTAACAAGTTTTATCATACTGGAAATACCTTAAATTAATTGGATGCAAAAAGCCAAAGAAATGATTTATTTAGTATTATCAGAGTAAATTACTAAGAATTTAACTTAATTCATAGAAATAAATCCTATCATGGTGAAAATATCCCTAATGTTTTTAAGTAACTCCAGCACATGATTCCTCTGGAAAATGACAATAAAACCCATTTTTGTTACTGGAATGGAATTTTTACACATTTAAATGCCCTTTTAGACACAAAAATCCATATTTGGTGTGCTATAAAAAGTTCCTTATGAAATTTTTGGATGGTTTATTAGGAATAAATCATCTTACTGGTTGTTCATTTTTCATGATACCCATAGTATTTTTAGCATACTGATAGTAATTTTTCTACATTATTCTACCATTTATGCTATTTATTAAATGGAAGAAATACATTAGAAATTTTGCTCAAGTATAAAAATTTCTTTATAACTTGCTGTTATCATTCTAACATGCTGGAAAAAAATTTTATGCTGTAAGAACTTTTAGCATGCTGTAAGGGTTATTTTTAACAAGTTAATATAATTTTCATGCATTTATTCTCTATTATATGGAGAGTAAAAGAATTTTATTTGATAAAAATATCTATTTTTCATAGAAAACTAACTTTCACATGATAGCTATATCAGAGCATAATATTCATGAATTTTCATACATTTGAGATCTTTTTAACATACTAATATATAATTTATATGCATTTACTTTCATTCTATGGGAAAAATATAGATTTCTATAAGATAAGATATTCTAAATCCACAAAATTTAACTTCTCACATGCTGCTACTATAAAGTCAAAATTTTCATGGATTTTAGTTATTTATTAATAATTTTAGCATGCTGGACATAATTTCTTATACATTTATATCCCATTATTTGGAGTAAAAATAGGTTTATATGGATTAAAAATAGATTAAAACACTTTCCATTAACAGAAAAATAACTTTTAAATCCTCGGGTAGTAGAAGAATGTATTTTATAGGGATTCAGGATATTTAATTATCCATTTATTAAACTTCTGGACGCGTTAAAGGCGGAGGCCGGCCACCCGGTCCTCCTTATGGTGTCGCGGCCGTTTTCTGGTTTTTGGGGTGTGAGATCCGAGGATTAAAACACCTATATCTTCCTCAATCCTTAATGAATTTAGCATATGATATATAAATGGAAAGCTAAGACAGAGTATTATCATTTGGTAAGGTCAATTTCAGATTTAGGTTTTGTAATTATGATCTGTATTGATAGGAACATTAAAAAACCTAATCAGGATAGTATGTTACTAAAATATCAAATTCTCTACGTATTCATGATAACTTTTAGAGCTTTTTATGTCACTGGAAAGCTAACAGAGAGGGCTTTCCAATCATGTATTATACATGCTATAAATTTTAACACTTAGGTTTCGAATTCATGGATTAAGCAGGTTCCAAGTATATAAAATCACAATAGGGACAAGCTTATGTTCAAACTATAAATTCTCTAAATAGAATTGATGAATCGTAGGGCTTTTTAAGCCAAAAGAGAGCTAACATGCTAAGCTTCAATTTGATATGCAATAATTAACATTTAGCCAGTTATAACCTACCTCAATTGAAGACTTAAACCACGAGATAGATTAGACCCACGAACTATAAGAATTCCCTTCAAAGATCGCCTGATTTCTCCCTCAATACCCTATAAAATTTAGGGCTTTTAGTCTCAGACGATAGATCTCGTCGAGCTGATCAAAAACCCCTACTCATATGCCTATTTTGATTGAGGTACTAACCTGATTTGATGAACCAAATCCTAGAGAGAGAAAGACGACGGGGAGCAGACCACCTTCCACAAAATCGTCAAGATCTCCCCAATCAGAGCTTATCTTCGGACAAACCAGACACCAAATGAAACTAGACTGGTCTAACTTTCATTTAATACCAATTTCACCTTCTGGATCCTTCCAGGAAGGGCGAATTTTGATCTGGAAGAGGCGTGTTAATTACGCCGCCGAAATAATTGACCCAGATTAAACTCATCTAATCACTTTTATCCTAGTTAATCTTACACAAAATTTGTTGGGGTTATTAATCTACCAATCAATGGCTTTCATTTGCCCCTAACCTCATCGTATTTAGTTAAGAAATATACTCTAATTTCGAGTTTAAAGGTGAGGGTTACTATAGTATTCACTATTGGGGGTTGGTGGATCTTAAACTCGATTAAACTCCAGATTTGACCAGGTCAAGGATTTTATTAGAGTTAATCACAGAAGACAACTTTGTTAAGTAAATGGCCTTCTACCAAATTAAATTTTTTGAGATTTTAATATGGTCGACGAAATTTCACTTCACTATTCATTTAATAATAAAATATTAAACTCGATTAAACTCTAGATTTGACCATGTTAAGGATTTTATTAGGGTTAATCACATAAGATAACTTTGTTAAGTAAATGGCCTTATATCAAATTACAATTTTTTTGGATTTTAATATGGTCAACGAAATTTCACTTCACTATTCATTTAATAATAAAATATTAAATTCGAAATTCAAATATCAAATTCCCTCTTTTCATTTCATTTTCATTCCAACCCAATTGCATTTGTGTTTCATTTCACCTAAACCTTATTTTCATTTGGGTTGCATTTCATTTTCATTCCAACTCAATTGCATTTGTGTTTCATTTCACCTAAACCTTATTTTCATTTGGGTTGCATTTCATTTTCATTCCAACTCAATTGCATTTGTGTTTCATTTCACCTAAACCTTATTTTCATTTGGGTTGCATTTCATTTTTATTTCAATTCAATTTAATTTAAAATTTTAAAGGTTTATTTCAATTTCTATTCATTTATTAATTTAACTAAATTCAAATAAATTCCTAAAAATTTTAATTTGACAAGGAAAAATTAAATAAAATTATTAATTAAATATGGGGTATTACACTCGGCATAGTAGTAGGCGATGTGGAGGCGCTTGCCCAAGATGACCACGGCTGAATCTTCAATCTTCAACCCGTGCACTCGAAGGAGGACGTAGATCCACGTGGTGTCCTTGTAATTCTCCGGGTTCCGCTCCTCCCTCCTCACAAATGTATGATAGGGACACAGTGCATCCCTCTCCGGTCGCCAGCTCCTCGCCGGGGTGCCTTCTTCCTCCATGGGGAATGGATAGTTGATCAGTTCCGGATGGTCACCCCCGATGTGGCAGAGGTCCCGCAAGGTCTTCTTGAAGTCATCCTTTGCCACGGGAGGTAGTTTGACCTGCGGCGCTGGCTTGGTCTCACGAGCTGCCTTGCGCACAATCATGTAGGCGGCAACTTCCTGTTCCTTGTCGCGCCTTAATCGGAGTAGGTGCTCTGGGTCAATGTCCAGTACCGGCACTGGCTGCCGGCTCAAAAATCTCCTCTCGGCCCCGTCCCAGCAGTCGGTCCGGCACAGTCGGTAAAAAGCTATCCGGGCATTCCACCACTTCACATATTCGGGGGTCACCTGTGGAACCCGACCTGGGGCTGGCACCCGGAAGCTGGCAGTGTCTGCCCGATGAAAGAAATCCCACCAGGATCGGGCAGCTTCGGCGGTAGGACTCCCCCGAAGACTTCGCACCGATAGTTCAAAGTGAGCACTGTGCGCCGGGATATGCTGGTCATATCCAAAATTCCTGTCGAAGCGAAAGGGATAATATGGCTCTAACATCAAACTGTCCCCTTTGCGGAAGGCCAACACGCTTGGACGGATGGACAGTGCCCAGGCCCTGAGTTCCGGCTCCAATAGGGGGCGAACCAGGTTTTCCTGACTGATCGGGTGCACATATTTCTCCACTTGGTCGTCTCGGCACTCCCGGTTACTGTTTACTAAGGGACTTGAGTGAGCGGCCAGGGTCCAAAAGTGGATGGTACCCGCGGCATCAAGGGGTACCGTCGTCAACTTGCCTCGAATGTCGTATAGTCGCATGGACATCGAGCTTGGCGCCACACTCGCGAACTCCAGCATCCGTGGCACCAACCCCCAGCCTTGAATGGTGCGCGGGGCGAATTCTAGGAATAAAGAACAGACCCACGTATTGAAAAAATGCAGTGGGCACACATACCGCGCTTGACGCGGGAATTGTTGACGACTGATGTCCCCGAGCGCTTTTTATATCAGACACAGCGTGGCTGGGCACAAAGACAGCTTGATACCCCAGGCCATCTGACAGGCTGGGTAAATGGCGTCTTGGCGAATGACGGTCTCGTCCCCGTGGGGCATGGCGAACGAGCACAGCCAATACGTCAGATACGCCGCGCAATGTGTCAATGGGTTGACTCCCATCGGGTTCGGCCCTTCGCGGCGCCCTCGAGAAGGGATCTTCACGTCAACCTTTGACTTGGCGCGTTTCTTCCGGCCAGCAGCAGTGCCAATGTGTGAGAACTCCTCATACTGCTTCAGCCCATCATAGAAATGCTACACCCAGAGGACCATGCGGACCCTTTTCCGGTCCCCTCGGGGGGGTTGCCTCCCGCCGTGCGACAGCTGATATAATTCCCGATACGCCTTCATAAGGTCCTAGTATGAATAGCCCAGAGAATATTAGCCATCTCTGTTGGTTTCATCCTTGATCATATCCGGTGGACAGACTTCTTCATAAGGCTCCCCGTCAATTGGCAAGCCACTGAGCTGACTGAGACTCCACAGATCCAATGAAGTCTCGCCCTCTGCGGTGTAAAAGGTGTTGGTCTCTGCATTAAACACCTTGATCATCCTGCAACAAAGACCCCTGGAAATAGGGTAACTGTACCGGGAGGCGTACACACTGTGGTAGACGCCAGCCCGGATGAGGATCGGGGCATAGTTGAAAAGCACATACTCTGTGAATTCCACGGCCCCTTCCCAGAAGTTGTGCGCGTCTTTGAGCTTCAGCTCCCCGAACCATCCCAGAGCCAGTTCATGCTTGAATCGGATGGCCAAGCAGTCCAGCAGAAAATGTTGCTCTCTGTCTCCCCACTTCAACGGAGCAAGGAATAGAACGAACCGGGGATGCTCACTTTGAACCCGCCCGGCAGATGTGTCCCACCGAGCAAGGATGAACTGAGGCGCCCACACTAGTTTGTCCTCTGCCGGCAGCACGGCTTCGAGCCCCAAGATGGGCTTCCACCCCGAGGTTCTCCCACTAAGTACATCGGGATGCTCCTCGAAACACTGTAAAATAGGCTGTCCCGGGACTGCAGAATCGTCCACTCAGCCTCTTTGACAACCCGAAAGTTTCGCCTATCCTGGTGACAGAGGTGCTTCAGGAAGCGAACGAGATGCTTGTCCTTCGGGAAGTCCTTCCGGTACTCCCCTGTAGCATGGTCAAAAGTCATGACGCCGTCAACCCGGGTAAGCCAGCGGTAATCCATTGTCTCAGTGTCTGAGCCCGACGATCCGGCCAGCGCCGCTATCTCGGTGTGCTCCCTGTCCAAGTCTTCTACGTTGAACCAAGTGACTGCTGGCACCAGAGGTGGGGGAACGTGCTCGGCGCCGGAAACATCGGAATCTCTCGGGGCAGCCATTTCCCTGCGAGGGGCAAGATACTGCAAGTCAGAACAAGGCATAAGTAAAGAAAAAGAAAGGGAATTGCAAAGGGGGATACACTACAGTTGAATTAAAAGAATGCCAATAATTTCAGATGAAATTTCGGTAGAGTTTCCCCTAGGCCGGAGGCGTAAGGGAAAACACGGGTGCATGCCCACAAGGAGTGACGGCCCCAACAAAGTCACGGTGTGCCCAAGGGCGACACCGGAGGTCCTCCGGTTGAAGAACTCTTCTTTCCTCTCTTTAGCGGTACGCCCAGGACACATCCCCTGGCGGCACACCCTGTGCCTCTTCCCAGCGGCACACCCCCTGGCGGCACACCCTCAGTGGCCCCAGCGGCCACTCCCAGTGCCTCTTCCCAGCGGCACACCCCCTGGCGGCACGCCCTCAGTGGCCCTAGCGGCACACCCCCCTGGCCGCCTAGCGGCACACCCTCCGTGGCCCCAGCGGCACACCCTGTGCCTCCTCCCAGCGGCACACCCCCTGGCACACTCCCTGGCCCCCTGGCAGCACGCCCCGCGCCCTCGTCAGTGGCACGCCCCGATGCCACAGCCTACCCACACTGAAAAGAAGAAGGAGAGGAACGAGAGGAAGAAAAGAAGAGGAAAAGAAGAGGGGGAGAAGAAGAAGGAAGGGAGACAGAAACGAAGAGAAGAAAGGAAGGAAGAGGACAACGGAGAGCTTAGGGCTCCGTCATCCCCCGAACGGAGAAGTCACGAGGGCTCCGTCGTCCCCCGAACGGAGAAGTCACGAGGGGAAGAGGATGAAAAAAAAAGAGAGAAGAAGAAGGGGAGAAGAAGGAGAAGAGGAGGGGAGAAGGAAGAACGAAGAAGAAGAAGAGGGGCCCGGCGCCCTCACCGGCGGCAACGACGACGACGACAGCGGCGGTGGCGCTCGCCAGAGAAGAAAGAAAGAGGGATGACGGGGGTCGAAGAGACGAAGAGAGAGAGAGAGAGAGGGAAAAAATTTGAAAAGAGAAGGGGGGGAGTTTCGAACCCCCCTCCCCCCCCTTTTATAGCCGTCTAAAAAAAGAGAGAAAAAAGAGAAGAAAAGAAGAAAAAAGGGGAAATAAACGAACGGAATAGAAAAAAAGGGGGAGAAAAGAAAAATGAGAAGAAAAAAAAAGAGAAAGAGAAAAAAAGGAGAGAAAAAAAAAGAGAGAAAAGAAAAAAGGGAGAAGAGAAAAAAGGAAGAACAAATATACATGTGTGTGTATATAATAATAATAATAATGATTATATAACACACATATAATAGTGATACAATAAATAGACAATAGAGATAATGATGTCCGCATCACATGTCTTATGAACGTACGTCCAACAATGTACGTTAATTCCCCAGACACACCCGCGGGCACGGTCTGGCTCATCCTTCGCCCGCACTGCCCTCGGGTGGGGGGCATTTGTGGACGTATAAAATTGCAAGTCCATATGTCCTGCTGAGCCCCGCATTAATGTAAAAGTCAAAGGAAGAGGACCCAGAGAGACTTGCCATCCAAGGCTCTGGGAAGATACTAACGCCCGGTAAATCCCCGCATTTACACAGGCGTATTAAGAGACCGAGAAGGCACAAGATGTCCTCCTGAATTAACACACTGCTACGGACCCACCCTCGGGCCCCTAACGGTGAAGAAATATCTCAATGAATGCACAGCTTCAAGTTCCCGAAGCAAAAGCAAAGGCCCCTGTCAAAACGGCACCTTTGGTGCCTCCAGCGGCACGGGCCTGAGGCCCTTCAGCGGCACGGCATTTCAGCTCCCAGCGGCACGGCCCTACAGCCCTTCAGCCGCACGACCATTTGGCCCTTCAGCGGCACGACCATTTGGCCCTTCAACGTCACGCTTCATTTAGGGTTTTACGAAGTCTATACAGCCGTCAGCCCAAGTCTGTACGTTGGCAGTTGCACAATCGAAGTTTGTACATTCACCAGTTCAGCTTTCAAGTCCATACATTGGTGAAGTCTGTACATCCACCAGTTCAACTTTCAAGTCCATACATTGGTGAAGTCTGTACATCCGCCAGTTCAACTTTCAAGTCCATACATTGGTGAAGTCTGTACATCCACCAGTTCAACTTTCAAGTCCATACATTGGAGAAGTCTGTACATCCACCAGTTCAACTTCCAAGTCGATACGTTGGCATTGGAAGTCTATACATTGGTAGCTTTTGATGCAGGCCCCTGCAAGTCTATACATTGCAGTTGAGTTGAAGTCTGTACAGCCTTTGCTTTGCCAAAGTCTATACATTGATGAAGTCTGTACACCGCTTTTGACGCAGGCCCCTGCAAGTCTATACATTGCAGCTGAGTTGAAGTCTATACAGCCTTTGCTTGGCCAAAGTCTATACATTGTGAACTCTCAAGTCTATACAGACCTTCCTTTCTCAAGTGTGTACATCATCCGGTTGCCTTGCCAAAGTCTATACACTCATGAGGCAAGTCTGTACAGAGTTCAGACGTGAAGTCTATACACTCAAATGGCAAGTCTGTACAGAGTTCAGACACGAAGTCTATACACTCGTTACCAAGTTTGACCGCCAGCGGCACAGTCTTGGCCCTTCCAGCGGCACGGGGCTTCTTGGCTCCTTCAGCGGCAAGGCCTTTGGCCCTTTAGCGGCACAGCCCTTCTGCCCTCAACGCCTTGCACCCTTTCCCCAGCGGCACAGCGTTGAAAGCCTCCCGACGGCATGCACCGGCAGAAGATACAACGGTCGATAGGCAGACCCATTGGCGCGCAGTCCAGCCAGTTCAAAGCCAGCTAGCGCTTGTCTCCGTGTCACCTTCTGGCTGGAGGAGGGGAGATCTTCGCCTGACGAGGAAGATACCGAAGTCAACCTCGGATGGCAGTGCCATCATGAGGCGACCTCGTCAACCGTCCGCATATAAAAGGCCCCCCCCACAGACAGAAAAAAAGGGAGGTAAATGGATTTTTGGCTAGAGGGAGGAAGACAGAGAAAGAAGAGAGGATCTTAGTGCGAAGAGGCCCGTTCGAAGTGAAGAAGAAGAAAAGAAGAAGGTAGAAGAAATATAGGAAAAAGAGAGAGAAGCGTTACATGTAGCAGATGGGGAAGGAATGGAGGAAAGGGAATGGCTGCTCTTCCTCGTTCCAACCCTCTCCTCAACTTTCTTTTCTTTCCTATTCTTAGTTTTCTTCCCTTCTTTTGTTTAGGGATGCATTGTACGATGTGGGGTCTTCGGGCCACGATCTTTGTTATATCGAATCCTCCATGAATGAGATAATGTTCAGTTTTGCTTCTTACTGCATTTGTCATCTTCTGCTCACCGGTCTCTTGTGGTTTTGCTTTCTCTTCCTTCAACCTCCCAACTCCCTGTTCTACCTGATTTCCTGTGGCGCTGGTTTATGCAGTCAATAGGGTTTGCTCCTGGCTTGACAGCGTATGGCCAGCCTCGTCCTTCTTCAATGGCTTTCCATTGCATAACAACTCCTGATCTTGCCATACGGGTCTGTGGGAGCCCATTCTCTTTAACACATTGGAGTCCTTCAATGCCCTGAACATCCTCCTTTTCCCTCCTTCGGGACCAGTGGTATGCCCACGCACCCTCAAGTTTGCCTGGCGGTTTGGCGGTACAGCCTTCCTTGAGTTTGCCTGGCGGCACACTCCCCTTAGGGCCATTCAACGGTGCACCCTCTCTCTTCTTGTCAGCGGTACACCTCCCTTCCTTGGCCGCCCAGTGGCACACTCTTGGACTGTCAGCCCGGCACTCCTTGGCCATCACCTCCTCGGTGTACTCATAGTTTGCATCAGTCTACTAGTTCCTTGTTCGATGTTTTCTCCGAGTTTTCTGAAGTTTCCCTAAAGGTGGCTGCTCAGGCACCCTCCTCAGCTGTTGGTTCATGCCACCCCCGTGGGCATGTTCCTTGTTATTCCTTTACCTCCCGGGTCAAGGGTAGGTGCTGCCGAATTTTTGCCAAGAATAACAATAAATCTAAAAAGATGAAAAGAAGCAGCGAACAGATGGAATGAGCAACAGTAAAAACACTCTAATCAATTAAAATGACTATGCAAGATTCAGGGAGCTGAACTGAACAAGACTTCAAGCACTACATTGCTAAACACGACTTGGGACCCAATCTCATGACAGAAAACTGAAAGTTTAACCTTCTAAGATGCTTCATTCTGAACTGAACTAGGAACCCTCTCTCTAGTCCTGGCCCAACCCTTTAGCGGCACACTCTGCTAGGTTTTGTTGGCCACTTTTCCCAGCGGTACAGTCTCCTTTACCTTCAGCAGCACACCTCCTCCAGCGGTGCGCCCTAACCTTCCATCCCCGAGCGGTACGCTCCCCTTTGGCCCTCTAGCGGTGCACTCCCCCAATTCCTTTCCCAGCGGTACGCCCCCCCCTTGCTGTCTGAGCGGTGCGCATCCTCCCAGCGTTCCATCAAGTCTATATAATGCATGCTTGTTCATTTAAAGTCTGCACATCCATGAGGTCTGTACAGCGTCTAGCGTCTCATGCAAAGTATGTACATCCGTCAGTCTTACTTAGCGTCTTATGCTATCAAAGTCTGTACATCGGTCTAAGCATGCACGCAATAAAAGTTAGTACATCGGTCAAGTCTGTACAGCCCTTGTTCAAAGCATTCAGGCATTCAAAGCCCATACACTGCACCGTCTCATTCATCGTCTTGCAAAGTCTGTACAGTGCATCAAATGCTTCAAGGCATTCAAAGCCCATAGACTGCACCGTCTCATTCATCGTCTTGCAAAGTCTATACAGTGCATCACATGCTTCAAGGCATCAAAGCCCATACACTGCACCGTCTCATTCATCATCTTGCAAAGTCTGTATAGTGCATCACATGCTTCGAAGCATTTCCAAGCCCATACACTGCACCGTCTCATTCATCATCTTGCAAAGTCTGTACAGTGCATCACATGCTTCAAGGCATTCAAAGCCCATACACTGCACCGTCTCATTCATCGTCTTGCAAAGTCTATACAGTGCATCACATGCTTCAAAGCATTTCCAAGCCCATACACTGCACCGTTTCATTCACCGTCTTGCAAAGTCTGTACAGTCCTCGTGGCCTGTTCACACATCGTCTCCCCCAACCCTTCCAACGGTACGCTCCCAATTTCTATCCCAGCGGTACGCTCCACATTCTTCCAGCGGTACGCTCTCAATCCCCCAGTGGTACACTCCATCCTTTACCCTTCAGCGGTACGCCCATCTTCATTCTTCCAGCGGTACGCTCCCACTTTTCCCAGCGGTACACCCTTCTTTACACTTTGAACCGCACACACCATTCATCTCTCAGTGGTACACCCTAGTCTCCATCATCTCCCCTAAGAATACACACATGTATGCAATGAAAAGGGGAGGGGGCTATATGATAAAAGGAACGATGAATAGTAGTAATAATAATGAGATAAAAGGGGTGGTCCCAACCAAGATAACAACAAGGGAAATAATATCAAAGAAAGGGTAATGTCAATAAACAAACGATACTAACAGGCGTCGATGATCATCGTGATTACAACAATATGGTAGTAGTCTCTCCTTCTGAATTCCGAACCCGGGGATATTAATGATGCTCCTGTAAGCCGGAAGTCACTCTCGGGAGTTCTCTCTCTTGTCATGGTGACCGCCCGGCCTTACCTCGGGCCGATAATTCATCAGGGTCCCCTCCCTCGTGGGGATCTGATTCGCCTCCCTACATTAAAATTACCGTCCCTTGGCAAACATTTGTACGGATTCGTCTCCCGAGTTATCGTCTCGTTTTTCGTGTGAACTTGTGTCCAAACATGAAATGGTCCATCAGTGACCGACATGACCCGAGCATTCATGCCCCTACCTCGGGCTTACCGCATAGCCCGAAGGGTGTTTCCTTCCGGCGTTAATCAGTATTTCTTTCGACTGTGGAGCCCTTATTTCTGGCAATTAATCAAGGGTATTCCCCTCTCCGATGGGATGTAAATGACGTTGTGACCTTTATGGCACAACGGGTCTCAATCCCGACCCGAACCACACAATCGCCTGACTGAGTCAGATCGAGCGCACCATGGGCTCTCCGGAGCCCAAACAAATCGTCACTTTGTGACTGGCACGCCCACGGACTTAATAAAACCAACAAATAGATAAACGAACAGAACATAGATCTCTCGAATTTAAGTGCGTCCACAGTGGTCTGGAAGCCATATGCGGGCATGACTGACGCCGATCAGCCATGGGTCATAACTAGCCGTGCCCAGTTTGGACGCGACCTCTGGATGCACTGTTTGAACGAAATTGAGCCGCTTCGGCTACGATTGGCCATGAGGACTCTAGGGCTGGCCCAAAAATGGGTGGACATGACTATCACACCACGTTTCGGGAGGAAGACGCATGGGCCGGCGACCTCTATTGATTGGAGAGTGCGGTTCCCTGAGCAATACGAGGACTGGCAACGGGGTGGCACTCCCGTGGAGTCACATGCTCAAGACAGCGAGGATTATCTGCGCCTGTATAAGGTGTTGTATGCAGAGCGACTCTATCCTGAAGGGACCGTGGAGGTGAACAACCTTTTTTCCCCCTTTTTTTTAATGTTAACCTATGTCCTGGCCACAGGATGTTCGTGACACTATGATAGCGAACCTGTAGGCTCGCCTAGTAGGCACAGAGCGACAGTTACATGATACTCGCGCAGCCTTGAGTTCTTCGGTAAGCCTACATACACACGATCATAGACCAAGATTCCTGGCGTTAGGTCCTCAGTGTCACCATATGTGTGTTGCAGCTCGCCCAGCTTGATGCGGCTTCCTCAGCAATGGGGGCGGATGGTGTCTCTTCCAGTTTGTGGATCCCCACTTCCGAACTTGATTTGCTTCATGAGCAGCTTGCTCATACTACGCAGTGAGCCGCGGAGGCAGAAGGCATGCTCTCCGCCCAGGTGAGAGTCTGGTCATTGAATTTCACTTATTCGTGCCTCCACATACCTGAGATGATGGTTATGGCAGACGAAAGAGGTGCAAGATGCACTTTCCTGCACCGCGCAGGGGGAAGCCAGAATAGCGGAACTGGAGGAAGAGTTACGGCATCGTCCAGACGATGGCTCTTCTCGGGACGCCGTGGAGCTGAGGATCACCCTTCAGCTGGAGAGGGAGGACAGAGAGAGAGAACGCACGGAAATGGAAAGAGACACCGAAAGACGGAGAGCTGACATATTGGCTGAGAGGGAGGAGCGTAGGGCCATGGAGGCCCAACTGTTTGAACTCCGAACCAGCCTCGGTCTTGCTGAACAATGGTTGAGAGATGGTGAAGAGCGCTACCATAGAGCATGAGAGCGTGGCTTTCGTGTTAGTAGCTTCTTTGCTGCTCCTGTCGATCGACAGGGAGTAGAGACGGGAAGAGGGGTACAGAGCAGCAGAGGCACCGCCTCGCATGGTTTAGCTACACCCTCCAGGGTTCTTCGCCTGGAGAGTGGAGAAAGGGGTAACACTGAGAGAGAGGACGGGACTTAATGTACAATTTCTAGAAGAAAATAAAGGAAGGAATGTTTAGTTTCATGTCTTCTGCCTTCATTCCTGCTTTTCAATCCTGTACACATTGCTCAATGAAACAAGTCGGTTTTTCCGTTCTGACTTGGCCCCTTGCTCAAGAGTGGGTAATTGTTTTGAGACTAGCCTTGATAACGAGTCAAGGGGCCAAGCCCTTATTAATTAAGGCAAGGGCAAAGATGACGAATGCAATATATGGGCACACAAATGGGAATATAACGTAAAAATGTAGCACACAAATGAGATCACACTGATGCATTTTTTGTGTTGTTTGTTTATGCTTTTTTTTTGAATTTTTTTTCTTTGAAAGACACTTGTTATTACAACTGGCATGGTTCTTGCACCAAGGGTGTTTGAATCGTTCTTAAGTATCCTAATACGGGGTTAACGTGCTCCAAGAGGATTCCCACTTTAGGACTTACCTGGCGGCGTCTTCGAGGTCTCTTTTTTTTTTCTTTGGATGTTAATGCCTAGCGACCAATCTTATGGCACCTGACTCTTATGAAGACAGGGTTTCTTACTAATCCCCCAAGTATCTTGTGCGCACATCTAGATTGATTTGGGCCCCTAGACTCCACAAATGATAATCCTGCCGGTTAAGACTTAACCTGATGACAAAACCGTCATGCCATGCTTAGGCTCCCAGTTTCTTCCGACCGCAAGGACACACCGAAAGAGTGTTCGAGGTAAGAGATTTGCCCGACCCGGGTCTATTTCCTTACAACTCTAGATGGTATATGATGGAACACCTTGTGGTGTGACATGACCCCTTGGACCTAGATTCGCAAGCAACCGAACCGAACGGCGGACCCACTCAAGCGGGTTCACCCGCGTCGCGCACACCCGGGTCCGTAGGTGGACCGGCGATAGTGGTGAGGGTTCGAGGATGGATCTCGCCTATCTGGGGATTTGACTAGCTTGGGATGAACCCTTAAGGGCCTGGGATGTCCAATTCCATGGGCGTCCGGCACGCCAAGGGCGTGGGATGTAGTGGCTCTCTCACAACTCGCTTCGCGGTGGCACTCAATTAGATGGCAATTTGAGATCGGGCACTCGCCTCACCGCCGACGGGCAACTAGAAACGATACTAAGACAAGCAATAGTAAAACCAGCAGAGGATGGGGGCTCAAAGCTCACCTGATCGGTGTAAAGACACTGATCCCGGTCGGAGACAAGGGCGAGCGGGGAAGCGTGGGCTACCCCACACACCGCGCCGATGACGCTTCGGCCGAAGACCTGCTAGTACAAAGCTACTCCTCGCGCAGGAGGGTGATCATGGGGTGGGGAAAATAGAGGTTACATTCAAACACTACCTCCACGCAGGGAGGGGCGCTAAGCCGGCCAGGCAGGGAAGGGAAAATAGCTAAGGAGGTAGCCGATTGATCCCACTGTCGGTTCTGCCTGCCTGTTTGCCCGTCTGACAGGTGCTCGCTGTTGACGCTGCCGAGGATGCTCTCGAACTCAGAAGCCAACGAAACCAGAGCCAAATTGTCACTGACTGGTCCGGAATAACTCCAGAAGTTTCTTGTGAGCTCTGGATGTCATCTACAGTTGGGACCGAATCTGGAGCTGGACTGTTCTGTTCTGGCTCGGATTGACTCCAGAACTCTGCAGCAGGATGAAGAAGCCGCAATGAACACTCCTGAGCTCAGAAGGTAATGCAGCTTATATTGACACGATTGTGGGAGGATCCTCTTCGAGCAGCAACCAAGGAGCCCACCAGAAAAGGTCGGATCAGGGAGATAGGGCCCGTAGAGTGAAGGTGGGTCAGTTCAGGCCCTGACTGGACTGTCCTGTGCACCTCGGGGAGAAAAATTGGAACTCTATGGCCCGAGATCCAAATGGCTCCCTTCTTGTTGGTGCTGATAGAGGTCTTGGAGGAGAAGGCGTCATCCAAAAATCACATCCAAAGTCATCCTTTAGAAGCCGTGGTCGTGTCTGCACTTGGGCTTAGGTTCTCTGCCAGAGCAGCTTTACGCAGTCGGGGGAGAATGGATCCTCTGCGCAGCAGCGATATCAAATGCCAGCAAAACCACCTCACATGCGAAGCTGCTTCGATGAGCTTTTCATAAATGTAAGGCATGCTACCTGAAGATGTGTGATGACTCCAGGGCAGGCTCTGCAATTCGCTGGTACTTCTGCTTCTGCTGCTGGACTGGGTAGCACTGGTAGATAGGGAAGGATAAAGGGGGAGAGGAGTGGGAGGACGGGTGGGAAGGGGCTGTGGGCTTTCCCTGGTTGGGAGGGGAGGTGGGGAGGGTCACCACAGGTTGGAGAAGGGGGGGAGAAGGCTGGAGGGGGCGGAGTTAGCAGAGGAGGGAGATGGGGTCAAAATCTGCTAGGGCTGGGAGAGAGGAAGGGGCACAAGTGACCCTTAAGGGAGGGAGGATGTGTTTGAATTGGGTCTTAATGGTGGGTGATCAATGGTGGTCTTGGGAAGGGGAAGGGGTGTGTTGGGAGATGGAGAGGTGTGTTGGGGAAGGGAAGGGGTGGCTTGGGAAAATGATTGGTTGCTTGGGGAAGAGGAAGGGTTGCTTGGGAGAATGGAGAGGTGCCTAGGAGAGGGGAATTCCACCTAGGGGTTGGAGGGGAATTGAATGAGTGTATGGGGAAGGGGGAGGGGCCTTAATGAGAGGTGAATGGGGAGGAGAGAGAGAGAGAATTTCGAAATTGGGGGTGGGGAGGAGAAAGAATGGGGTTCGCCCCCTTTAGGGAGAGAGAGAGAGAGAGGGAGGGAGGGAGCTTCTCACTCCAAGGAAGAAAATTCTCCGGGAATTCAAAATTTTCTCAATATCTCAGTAGCTTCAAATGGAAGAAATGGGGTCCTATTTATAGGGATCCCACAATTTACAATAAGTCCATGACTTTTACACTAATGACAAGAAACCAAGGGGAAGGGGGGGCGCCCATGGGCCTAGCCCATTGAATTGGGCCCATTAACCTATCAAACCAACATAATGACTCAAGACCTAGGTAAATGACTCATTAACCTAGGTACTAGACTTAAATAAAAGGAAAATTACATGATAAAAAAATAAAAATTACATCATATGACTCGAAATAAAGTGACGAACATGATGAAGCACAGCTAGCAAGCATCAGGATCCTCGAACAAATGAGATCGCCGGTGATGTCCCCATTATACCCCCGGGGTGCGGAGAACTCGACTCCGTCGAGTATGGGTCCACTGGGGAAGTGGTCCTCTAAAGCAACTCGGGGTGAACCTCAACCTCCAAACTCAACCCTGCGTCCGCAACCAGGGGACGGTCCTTCATCCTCTCACGGTGGCTTGGGCACACCCTCTTGCTGGCGATGGAACCCTGCTTCCTTAGTATTGCCTCCGTGTGCACACGTCGGGCTCTCAGGTTGATTTTTGGTGGCTCTCCGTGGGTATCACTCACAAGGAAAGATATAGGCTCAAGGTACTCACTAGGATCCACCGCAGTGCCCATATAGGGTGCCGGATCCGCCACGTAGGAAATGGGGTGAATCCCAAAACCCATTCATAAGTCCAACCCATAAGCCGGGTTGCCAAAGTCACTCAGAACTTGGCAAGGTCCAAGTCCTCGTGCCCTCAAGTTGGAGGTGACTCTAGGGTAGAGCCACTCCAATGCCACCATCGGTAGGTTGCCTACATGGAATTCCAAGTGGTGCTTGCGAGCCAAGTGGCGCTCGTGAACCTCACCGCTCATTATGATTTGCTTGCGTGTATGCTCATGCCATGCATTATGATGCGGTGAGTGGTTGTGAAAGTGGGTAGTGTGAAAAGGTGGACCGGGGCAACCATAAATTGACCTATCATGCTTTGATGCCATGTGGACCTTGATGAACTTAGGTGGACCGGGGCAGCCACAAGTGGCCCTATCATGCATGAGACGGATGATGAGTGGGGGAGGACCAGCATATCCAAATGTAAACCTGCCATGCACTGGACCTAGTGTGTGTGCGACACAAATGACGTGACTAGCCTTACCACATGATGCAAAATATTGTGACACATGCATTCCTATCAAGATGGTCCCATCTTTAGGTGGGGGTTGATTTGGGGGTTTCCACTCATTGGGGTCGAAGGGGTCCCAAAAAGTGGACATTTTGGGATGGGTCACTTTCTCATTTCCTAGGTGGACGTCACCCTTGGTCATGGCTCTCATAGTGTGGGCTAAGTTTTGGAATGGGTGGGTTAGGTTCGACATGGTGGGTGAGGGTAGGGTAAGGTGGGTGGTGAGTAAGGTGGGTGGGTCACATGGGGAACTAGACTCCCATAGGAAGGGATCAAAGGGATCATGGTAGGGGCTACCAAGGGAGAGGAGCTCTGTGTCCTCATGGTCCTCAAATGGTGGCGGTTCCTCCTCCTTTAATGAAATAGTTGGGACGAAGTCTTTGGTGGGATGGTCGGCCATGAATATAGGGCTTGACATTCTACTCGAGATAAGTAACTGTAGCACCCCGTATAAAAAAATATATTTATTAATAATATTTCCCAAAAAAAAATATTAGATAAACTCTAGAGGAAGCTTAAGTAAGAAGTTGGAACACAAAGTTATCATATGTAAAGATTATTTACTTAACAAGTGGCTTCCTAGTGTAGTTGGTTAAGTAACTTGCCTTTCAACCTAATGACTAGGGTTCAAATCTTAGCATCCACCATTTACCTTTTTGTGCCAATTAATTATACATTATAGGCTAGCAACGTACAGACTTTGAGAGGAAGCCAATGTATAGACCTTGAGAGGGAGAGGATGTATAGACTTCACAAACTTCACAAATGGCCAATGTATAGACTTGAGCTGCAATGTATAGAGTTGGAGTTGCAGCAATGTATAGACTTCATCAATGTATAGACTTCATAAATGGCCAATGTATAGACTTGAGCTGCAATATATAGACTTGGAGTTGCTGCAATGTATAGACTTGCACAAATGGCCAATGTATAGACTTGGAGTTGCCAATGTATAGACTTTGAGAGGATGTACAATGTACAGATTTTGTGATGTGTAGACTTTGTGATGGAGAGGATGTACAGACTTTGCGATGTACAGACTTTGAGAGGATGTACAGACTTTGTGATGGAGAGGGTGATGTATAGACTTTGTGATGAAGAGGATGTACAAACTTTGTGATGTATAGACTTTGAGAGGATGTACAGACTTTGTGATGTACATACTTGTGATGAGAGGATGTACAGACTTTGTGATGTACAGACTTGTGAGCCAGCCAATGTATAGACTTTGAGATGTACAGACTTTGTGATGGAGAGGATGTACAGACTTGTGAAGCCAACGTATAGACCTTGAGAGGGAGTACAGACTTTGATTTGATGAATGTCATAAAATGACGCCCCTTACAATGGCATCAATTATAAAATGGACGACCGTATTGATAGGCGTCCATTTATAAATTGAAGATGAGGCCTGAGGCGTCATTTTGTTTTAAACATATGGGCCACAAATAGTACGCCGTAAGATTCCTTGAACCACCAAAGTAATTGACGCCCCTCTCTAGGGCGTCAATTGTGAAATTGAAGACCATTTTCCCGGGCGTCAATTTCAAATTAAAGACATGCATAGAAGCGTTAATTTTAACAAAACAAAATCACGTGCGTGGGGCAGCAGTGTCTAACAAATAACGCCCTCTGTAAGGACGTCATTATCCTTAATAATTGCCCAATAATGCACCCAACAAAGTGACGCCCTCATGCAAGGCGTCATTTATTAAATGGACGCCCCTTCTCCCGGGCGTCATTTTCACACATGCTTCTAGAATGTCTAGACACGAACGACTCTTTCGAGCTGGCAGGGACAAATCCCACTCAGCCTGACCCATAAGACATTGTCTAATGTCTTGTGATTCCCTATATCAAATAGCATCCGTAGCACTGCGAGAAGGCTACTGCTGTGCTGCAGAAGCTCTATCTCCCCTGCTACTACTGGGATCCTGCTGCAGGTCTAATCGGTATCACACGTCAAAGGTAGGTCTTCTCAAATCTTGCCTAACCAGTAGCTAACAGGTTAATTGGAGCATGTTAGAGTTAGACAAATCACGTAACCATGCAATATATATATATACATATACCTTATCTTACATCTGTAAATATCATGTTAGATAAACTCATAAACACCATGATATCATCTGTATATACTAATATCTTGTTTTACATCCTTAATATCTAGTTATCATATATATATATCATGTTTTTACTAATACCATGTTTTACATCTTTAATTATATAGTTATCATGTTTTTATGAATTTATATTAGTTATTTCATCATAGTTATCTCAGTTAATTCCTGTCATAATCATTAAAATGGATGACCCATAACAGGGCGTCAATTGTAAGTAGCGCCCCTTACAAGGGCGTCAATTCAACAATGGACGACTGTTCTCCCAGTCGTCAAAAGATCTGACAGAATTAGCGCCCCAGACAAGGGCGTCAATTAAACAAATTAAGACTGTTTAACAGGCGTCAATTACTTGAATGAAATATAACAGTAGTTATGATTTTAATTAAAATCATTATGCAATTAACGCCCCAGACAAGGGCGTCAATCATAAAATTGAAGGCTGTCACACAGTCGTCAATTATTTTAATTGACTGTTCTCATGCTCGTCAAAAGATCTGGCTGAAATTAGCACCCCCGATCAGGGCGTCAATTAAACAAATTAAGACTGTTTTAACAGTCGACAGTACATGAAATAAAATATGACTGTAAATGTTAATTAAATTAAAATCAGACTAAAATTAACGCCCTAGACCAGGGCGTCAATTTTAAATTTGAAGACTGTCAAAACAGTCGTCAATTTGATAAATAAACTGAAATGTTAAATTAATTAGATAATCCGGCAATAAATAGCGCCCTACATCAGGGCATCAATTTTAAATATTTCACGGATTATATTTAAATCTGACGGTAATTAACGCCCCACTCCAGGGCGTCAATTGTAAAAAGTGAAGAAATTAATGCCCCAACCCATGGCGTCAATTTTAAAATTGAGACTGTTCCCATAGTCGTCAATTGGTAGCAGAACATAATATTTCATTAATTACGATTCATTAAACTATAAATAACGCCCCTAGAAAGGGCGTCAATTTGAAATTTCTGAGAGTAGCGCCCTTGACCAGGGCGTCAATTGATAAATTAAAGGGTTATTGCATAGTCGTCAGTTCTATCCAGAAAGAATATTGGAACGCATTTAAAAAATTCGTAATTATGAAATTAAACACGTAATCTGTACCTGGAGTCAACTCACTGTAATTGGCGTCCCTGACCAGGGCGTCAATTTCAGAAATAAAGTCGTTCTTCCAGATGTCGATTTGGACAATTGTTAAACCGAAATTCTTATAAATGAAAACAGCGCCCCTGACAAGGGCGCTAATTGAAGAATGGAAGACTTCTAAAGGGACGTCAATTCATTTTTCACATTTTTATCGAATAAAATAGCCCCTGTGACTAGCGCCCCAGGACAGGGTGCCAATTCTTGATTTGACGACGGCCTAGCCGTCGTTAATTAAATAATGACATGCTGGGGGGCGCCAATTTCATTTTTGGAAAACATTGGCTAACATCATAAACCCTAATTATACTCGTGAGTTTTTCACCAATTCTTGAATTCTATTCCCTACATGGTCAAACCTTGAAACTCTTAAACTACCATTTGGGAGTGTAGGAACTAAGTGCCATGCAGGGCAAAGTGCTACGTTGTGGGAGCCACCTCTTGAGGCCGTACGGCGCAAAGTGCTACACGACGGGAGCCACCTCTTGAGCCTGTAGGGGCCACCTCTAGAATCCTCCATAACCAAGTGACTAGTTAATCTCGTCTGTAATACTACGTTTCTAGATTCTTGAAATTCTATATTGGCTATAAATGAAAGTGGATGTCAAAGGTATTACATGAAATGCTGTGCATATAGGGCCTGGTCTGGTCCTGGGGGGGAGCACCCGAAGGTACTTGTGCCCATGGAGTTTATTGACCACGGTGTTTGGCATTGCACCGGAGTACTTGCTTGACTTGAGACATTCCACCCTTCTCTCTCGCTTTACTTGCTTGACTTGCGTGGCCCGGAATGGGCAATACTTGACTTGTGGCCCGAGAAAGGGCAAAATACTTACATGAAAATAGCCAATTCTATTGATACATGCTTGACAGTACATGCTTGACTTGCTTGATATACTTGTACATGAGTTCTTTCTCATACTTGCGTTTATACTTGTACACGAATCCATACTTGCCAAAGTGGCATCTACTTCAGTAAATTCTTGAAATACTGTTTGTACATACTTGAAATTCTTGCTATACTCTCTCTATACAGTTCTTATTCCTCCTGTCTCGATTTACCTGTACACTTGATTTTTTGCTATACGTAGATCATGCATAGCCATACTGAATTTACATGCAAATTGTAATTAACTTAAAGATTGCTAGAATTTGAGATGTAATTCCTACTGAGCGATTCGCTCATCAAGTTATTTCCACAAATTTTCAGGTGATTCAGATAGCGACAGGAATGGGGTTGACACCGAGTGAAGAGTGCTAGAACGCCGGTCACTCACCATTAGCTAGTCGTGTCTTTGATTTTATTTGGGTTCTATTTGTACTTTAATCATCCGAACCATGTTAAGGCACTTAGCCTAGTGTTGTCTAATTAAGTTAAGAAATTGTCATGGATTGTCTTTATTTCCTTGATTAATCAAATAAACATCATTTGGACTATTGGAATGTATTAGATTTTAGTCAATTGCGCACTCCGAAAATTTTGTATATCAAAAATTATATCGCTCTAATGACACGATCTATATAGACGCGTCACGCATCCGAGTATCTTCCACGCTCGGGACGTGATAGTCTTCGTGGTATCAGAGCCTAGGTTTTTAAACCTAGGGAACTAGAAGAAATAAAAGGTTAGAAATTGAAATCTAAGTAAAAACTTGAGTCCAAGGATAGGAAAAATCCGAGTCTAAGGATAGATATACCTTACCCGGTGAGATGGATAGAGCCATGGGTTAAGTTCTATAATGACTTTTGACATTACAAGTAAACCCGATCTTTATCATACTTAACTCTTTTATAGGATCATGGCTGCGGAAAGAGCACAATGACGCGAGATGCAGCGCACCGTGCAAAACCTCTCCCAGGCACTACAACAAGTGGCCCAAGGCGGAGCAAACCGTGGAGCGGGAGATATCCACCAAAGTTTCCGTAACATGAACCAACCGAGGTTCACGGGTTCGTCTGACCCCGAGGATGCCGAGAATTGGCTGAAGGAGTTGGAATGAATCTTTCGTGTGATGCAATGCTCGGATGAAGAGAAGGTGTTACTGGCCGTATTCCAACTGGAGCAGGACGCTCGATGCTGGTGGAAATCCATAGAAGCAACACTGCCAGAATACCATGTCCAATGGGATGAATTCACGGAGCATTTCAACAACAAGTACTTCTCTGATCATATCCAGGAAAAGAAAGCCACAGAATTCGCCGTTCTAAAACAGCGGGGCTTGAAAGTGGCCGAGTATGAGGCCCAATTCTCCAGATTATCTAGGTATGCACCCCACTTGGTGTGTACGAAAAGATGAAGGCGAGAAGATTCCTCAACGGGCTTCGGCCCCATTATATCACACAACTTGCCCCGATGGACATCCAAGTCTATTCGGAGATGGTTCGGCGTGCTCAACTGCTGGAAGACGCCACCGAATTATCTGAGAGAATCCGAGGAAGAGACAAGAAGGAACCCGTCACAAGCCCTGGAAAATTCAAACAATCCTTCAACAAGAAGCGGTTCTTCATGGGAGGGGAGCCCTCCAAGGCAAAGAAATTTCAGAAGAATGACAGGCCATTCTCCACCACCACACCATCAAAGGAAATTTGCAAGTATTGTGATAAAGCTGGACATAAGACCGAGGAATGCTGGAGGAAGTTAGGAGCTTGTCTTCGATGCGGGAGCCGAGAGCATCGGATTCCAGACTGCCCACTGATGAAGGAGCAGGACATCAAAGACGAGAAGCGTCCGGTAAAGAAACAAGGCCGTCTGCAAGCTCTCCGAGAGACGGAACCCACTGAAGGTGGAATTGTGGAAGGTACTCTCACTATTTGTTCAAAAACTGCTCAAGTTTTATTCGATACCGGAGCAACTCATTCATTCGTTTCCAAGAACTTTGCTGCTTCATTTTCTAAGAAATATGAACTGTTAGATTTGATCATATCTACACCTCTTGGGAATGAGTCTGATATCACTTATCACTATCCAAATTGTGAAGTGATGATTAAGGAAAGCAATTTACCTGCTGACCTGATATGCCTAGATATGAAGGGTTATGACGTCATACTAGGTGCCGACTGGCTATCCACATACCAAGCAACTGTAGATTTCCGGCATGGTAAGGTAACTTTTGTGGATTTCCTAGAGCTAGTTTACAATAGCCCTCGGAGTAAATCACTTCTTATATCAGCACTCCGAGCTAGTAAACTTATAAATAAGGGATGCATGGCTTTCATAGCATTTGTGATTGCCACAGAAGTCGAGAAGGTTAAACTTGAAGATATCCGGGTAATTCGAGATTTTCCCGATGTTTTTCCAGAAGATTTAACCGGCTTACCCCCGGAAAGGGAAGTGTCGTTCACAATCGACCTTGTCCCTGGTGCTGGTCCTGTTTCCAGGGCACCATACAGAATGTCCCCTGCTGAGCTGAAGGAACTAAAGGAGCAGCTAATGGAGTTATTGAACAAGGGTTTCATCAGGCCGAGTACTTCCCCATGGGGAGCACCCGTGCTATTCGTCAAAAAGAAGGACGGATCGATGAGATTATGCATAGATTATCGACAGCTAAATCACCTTACAATCAAGAACAAGTATCCACTGCCAAGGATTGATGAGCTGTTCGATCAACTATCTGGAGCTTTATATTTCTCCAAGATTGATCTTCGTTCTGGTTACCACCAATTGAAGATCAAAGAAGAAGATATTCATAAAACTGCATTCCGAAGCAGGTATGGGCATTACGAATTTACTGTTATGCCTTTCGGACTAACAAATGCCCCCGCAGCTTTTATGCAGTTAATGAACAGCATATTCAGGCCTTATTTAGACCAATTTATTGTGGTCTTCATTGATGATATTCTAATCTATTCAAAGACCGAAGAGGACCATGAAGAACATCTCAAGAAGGCACTACAGATATTAAGGGAAAACAAGCTATATGCCAAATTCAGCAAATGCGAGTTCTGGCTCAAGGAAGTATCCTTCTTAGGCCATATTATTTCAAGGAATGGAATTGCTGTTGACCCATCCAAGGTCGAAGCCGTGAAGAACTGGGATCGACCCACAAATATAACAGAAATTCGAAGCTTCTTGGGTCTAGCTGGTTACTACCGGCATTTTATCAAGGACTTCTCCAAGATTGCCGTTCCTCTGACCAGGTTAACCCGCAAGGAAGTGCCTTATGAGTGGAAGGAAGACTGTGAAAAGAGTTTCCAAACTTTGAAGGATCTCTTGACCACTGCTCCAGTCTTATCATTACCAATGGAAGGAGAAAAATACGAGGTATATACCGATGCTTCTGGTATTGGCCTCGGATGTGTATTGATGCAGAATGGGAGAGTCATTGCATACTCTTCCCGACAATTGAAGAAACATGAAGAGAACTACCCAGTTCATGACTTAGAACTGGCCGCAGTAGTATTCGCTTTAAAGATCTGGAGGCATTATCTCTACGGAGAACAATTCACTGTGTACTCCGATCATAAAAGCCTCAAGTACTTATTCTCCCAAAAGGAGCTGAACATGCGGCAAAGGCGTTGGCTCGAGTATCTCAAGGACTTCGACTTCACTATACAGTACCATCCTGGTAAGGGTAATTCCGTAGCTGATGCCCTTAGTCGAAAGCCGAGAACAATATTAGCCAACTGCATGATACAAGAATGGAAGCTGTTGGAGAAATTCTCTGAGCTTGATATCAACACAGATGAGAAGAACATGTGTATTATTCTATCTCATTTGACCCTACATCCAGATCTGCTACCTGAAATCAAGAAGCTACAGGAAGAAGATCCCTCACTAGTGGAGATAAAGAGCAAGCTGGACGAGAGACTGGATTTCAAGCTGGCACCTGATGGCAGATTGCTATTTCATGAACGGACATGTGTGCCCGACTGTCCCGAATTGAAGAAGAAGATTCTTGAAGAAGCTCATCGATCAAGGTACACGATCCACCCTGGAGCCACCAAGATGTACCAAGACTTGAAAATAACTTTCTGGTGGCCTAACATGAAAAGGGAGGTAGCAGACTTTGTGTCTCGTTGCCTCACATGCCAACAGGTGAAAGCGGAACATCAAAAACCCGATGGGAAGCTACATCCGCTGGATATTCCTAAGTGGAAGTGGGAAGACATTGGCATGGACTTTATCATGGGTTTACCCAAGTCTAGGGGCGGATATGATGGAATTTGGGTAATTATCTACCGACTAACTAAATCGGCCCATTTCTTACCCATCAAAGGCCGATGGTCTGTCGACATACTTTTCGCCCTGTATATGAAGGAGATGGTTAGATTGCATGGAGTTCCCGTCTCGATCGTGTCTGACCGAGACCCGCGCTTCACCTCTTATTTTTGGAAGAGCCTACAACACTCATTGGAGACGAAACTCAACTACAGCACTACTTTTCATCCCCAGACAGATGGACAGACTGAGAAGACAAATCAAGTTGTGGAAGATATGTTAAGGGCATGCATTATAGACTTCGGTGGTAGTTGGCATGACCACTTACCATTAGCTGAATTTGCTTATAACAACAGCTATCAAGCCAGTACACAAATGGCACCTTTTGAGGCATTATATGGCAGGAGTTGCCGATCTCCCATATGCTGGGATGAAGTTGGTGAAAAATAAATTCTAGGCCCCAACATGGTGCGAGATTCTACCAAGAAGATACAACCCATTAGAGAAAGTTTAATGATAGCACAGTCAAGGCAGAAATCTTATGCCGACAACAGGAGGCGAGACCTGGAATTTCAAGTCGGAGATCATATTTTCCTCAAGGTATCTCCTGGCCGAGGCATTAGAAGATTTGGTGTTAAAGGCAAACTGACACCAAGGTTTATCGGTCCATTCGAAGTACTGGAAAGGGTAGGCGAAGTGGCTTATCGTATCGCCCTACCTCCACAACTGTCAGAAGTGCACAACGTATTTCATGTTTCTATGCTGAAGAAATACATACACGATTTCTCCCATGTCATTGACCACAATGATTTAGCAGTACAGAAGGACCTTACCTACGAGCAGAAGCCACTGAAGATCCTCGACCGAGAAGTCCGAGTTTTAAGAAACAAGATGATCCCTATGGTGAAAATCCAATGGAATCGATGTTTAGAACAAGAAGCTACATGGAAAACTGAGGAATCCATGAAAAGAAGATTTTCAGAGTTATTCTGATTGTAAGAACTCCACACCTCTCCTATTTTCGTATAATGTAGTTGAATTTGGGGACCAAATTCTTTTATGTGGGGGAGGGTGTAGCACCCCGTATAAAAAAATATATTTATTAATAATATTTTCCAAAAAAAAATTAGATAAACTCTAGAGGAAGCTTAAGTAAGAAGTTAGAACACAAAGTTATCATATGTAAAGATTATTTACTTAACAAGTGGCTTCCTAGTGTAGTTGGTTAAATAACTTACCTTTCAACCTAATGACCAGGGTTCAAATCCTAGCATCCACCATTTATCTTTTTGTGCCAATTAATTATACATTATAGGCTAGCAACGTACAGACTTTGAGAGGAAGCCAATGTATAGACCTTGAGAGGGAGAGGATGTACAGACTTGTGAAGCCAATGTATAGACTTCGCAAATGGCCAATGTATAGACTTGGAGTTGTAGCAATGTATAGACTTCATCAATGTATAGACTTCATAAATGGCTAATGTATAGACTTGAGCTGCAATGTATAGACTTGGAGTTATAGCAATGTATAGACTTGCACAAATGGCCAATGTATAGACTTTGAGAGGATGTACAATGTACAGACTTTGTGATGTGTAGACTTTGTGATGGAGAGGATGTACAGACTTTGTGATGTACAGACTTTGAGAGGATGTACAGACTTTGTGATGGAGAGGGTGATGTATAGACTTTGTGATGAAGAGGATGTATAGACTTTGTGATGTACAAACTTTGAGAGAATGTACAGACCTTGTGATGTACATACTTTGTGATGGAGAGGATGTACAGACTTTGTGATGTACAGACTTGTGAAGCCGGCCAATGTATAGACTTTGAGAGGATGTACAGACTTTGTGATGTACAGACTTTGTGATGGAGAGGATGTACAAACTTGTGAAGCCAACGTATAGACCTTGAGAGGGAGTACAGACTTTGATTTGATAAATGTCATAAAATGACACCCCTTACAATGGCATCAATTATAAAATGTACAACCACATTGATAGGCGTCCATTTATAAATTGAAGACGAGGCCTGAGGCGTCATTTTGTTTTAAACATATGGGCCACAAACAGTACGCCGTAAGATTCCTTGAACCACCAAAGTAATTGATGCCCCTCTCTAGGGCGTCAATTGTGAAATTGAAGACCGTTTTCTCGGGCATCAATTTGAAATTAAAGACATGCATAGAGGCGTTAATTTTAACAAAATAAAATCACGTGCGTGGGGCAGCAGTGTCTAACAAATAACGCCCTCTGTAAGGACGTTATTATCCTTAATAATTGCCCAATAATGCACCCAACAAAGTGACGCCCTCATGCAAGGCGTCATTTATTAAATGGACGCCCCTTCTCCCGGGCATCATTTTCACACATGCTTCTAGAATGTCTAGACACGAATGACTTTTTCACGCTGGCAGGGACAAATCCCACTCAGCCTGACCCATAAGACATTGTCTAATGTCTTGTGATTCCCTATATCAAATAGCATCCGTAGCACTGCGAGAAGGCTACTGCTGTGCTGCAGAAGCTCTGTCTCCCCTGCTACTACTGGGATCCTGCTGCAGGTCTAATCGGTATCACACGTCAAAGGTAGGTCTTCTCAAATCTTGCCTAACTAGTAGCTAACAGGTTAATTGGAGCATGTTAGAGTTAGACAAATCACGTAACCATGCAATATATATATATACATATACCTTATCTTACATCTGTAAATATCATGTTAGATAAACTCATAAACACCATGATATCATCTGTATATACTAATATCATGTTTTACATCCTTAATATCTAGTTATCATATATATATATCTATGATGTTTTTACTAATACCATGTTTTACATCTTTAATTATCTTGTTATCATGTTTTTATGAATTTATATTAGTTATTTCATCATAGTTATCTCAGTTAATTCCTGTCATAATCATTAAAATGGACGACCCTTAACAGGGCGTCAATTGTAAGTAGCGCCCCTTACAAGGGCGACAATTCAACAATGGACGACTATTCTCCCAGTCGTCAAAAGATCTGACAGAATTAGCGCCCCAGACAAGGGCGTCATATAAACAAATTAAGATTGTTTAAATGTCGTCAATTACTCGAATGAAATATAACAGTAGTTATTATTTTAATTAAAATCATTATGCAATTAACGCCCCAGACAAGGGCGTCAATTATAAAATTGAAGGCTGTCACACAGTCGTCAATTTAAAGGAATCGACAAAAAAATCAAATATCTGATTGAATGTAGCGCCCCATACCAGGGCGTCAATTCCAAAACGGACGACCGTCCTCATACTCGTCAAAAGATCTGGCTGAAATTAGCGCCCCCGATCAGGGCGTCAATTAAACAAATTAAGACTGTTTTAACAGTCGACAGTACATGAAATAAAATATGACTGTAAATGTTAATTAAATTAAAATCAGACTAAAATTAACGCCCCAGACCGGGGCGTCAATTTTAAATTTGAAGACAGTCAAAACAGTCGTCAATTTGATAAATAAACTAAAATGTTAAATTAATTAGATAATCCGACAATAAATAGCGCCCTACATCAGGGCATCAATTTTAAATATTTCATGGATTATATTTAAATCTGACTGTAATTAACGCCCCACTCCAGGGCGTCAATTGTAAAAAGTGAAGAAATTAACGCCCCAACCCAGGGCGTCAAATTTAAAATTGAGATTGTTCCCACAGTCGTCAATTGGTAGCGGAACATAATATTTCATTAATTACGATTCATTGAACTATAAATAACGCCCCTGGAAGGGGCGTCAATTTGAAATTTCTGAGAGTAGCGCCCTTGACCAGGGCGTCAATTGATAAATTAAAGGGATATTGCATAGTCGTCAATTCTGTCCAGAAATAATAATGGAACGCATTTAAAAAATTCATAATTATGAAATTAAACACGTAATCTGTACCTGGAGTCAACTCATTGTAATTGGCGTCCCTGACCAGGGCGTCAATTTCAGAAATAAGTCATTCTTCCAGACGTCGATTTGGACAATTGTTAAACCGAAATTCTTATAAATGAAAATTGCGCCCCTGACAAGGGAGCTAATTGAAGAATGGAAGACTTCTAAAGGGACGTCAATTCATTTTTCGCATTTTTATCGAATAAAATAGCCCATGTGACTAGCGCCCCAGGATAGGGCGCCAATTCTTGATTTGACGACGGCCTAGCCGTCGTTAATTAAATAATGACATGCTGGGGGGCGCCAATTTCATTTTTGGAAAACATTGGGTAACATCATAAACCCTAATTATACTCGTGAGTTTTTCACCAATTCTTGAATTCTATTCCCTACATGGTCAAACCTTGAAACTCTTAAACTACCATTTGGGAGTGTAGGAACTAAGTGCCATGCAGGGTAAAGTGCTACGTTGTGGGAGCCACCTCTTGAGGCCGTACGGCGCAAAGTGCTACACTACGGGAGCCACCACTTGAGCCTGTAGGGGCCACCTCTAGAATCCTCCATAACCATGTGACTAGTTAATCTCGTCTGTAATACTACGTTTCTAGATTCTTGAAATTCTATATTGGCTATAAATGAAAGTGGATGTCAAAGGTATTACATGAAATGCTGTGCATATAGGGCCCGGTCTGGTCCTGGGGGGAGCATCCGAAGGTACTTGTGCCCATGGGAGTTTATTGACCACGGTGTTTGGCATTGCACCGGAGTACTTGCTTGACTTGAGACATTCCACCCTTCTCTCTCGCTTTACTTGCTTGACTTGCTTGACTTGCGTGGCCCAAAATGGGCAATACTTGACTTGTGGCCCGAGAAAGGGTAAAATACTTACATGAAAATAGCCAATTCTATTGATACATGCTTGACAGTACATGCTTGACTTGCTTGATATACTTGTACATGAGTTCTTTCTCATACTTGCGTTTATACTTGTACACGAATCCATACTTGCCAAAGTGGCATCTTCTTCAGTAAATTCTTGAAATACTGTTTGTACATACTTGAAATTCTTGCTATACTCTCTCTATACAGTTCTTATTCCTCCTGTCTCGATTTACCTGTACACTTGATTTTTTGTTATACGTAGATCATGCATAGCCATACTGAATTTACATGCAAATTGTAATTAACTTAAAGATTGCTAGAATTTGAGATGTAATTCCTACTGAGCGATTCGCTCATCAAGTTATTTCCTCAAATTTTCAGGTGATTCAGATAGCGACAGGAATGGGGTTGACACCGAGTGAAGAGTGCTAGAACGCCAGTCACTCACCATTAGCTAGTCGTGTCTTTGATTTTATTTGGGTTATATTTGTACTTTAATCATCCGAACCATGTTAAGGCACTTAGCCTAGTGTTGTCTAATTAAGTTAAGAAATTGTCATGGATTGTCTTTATTTCCTTGATTAATCAAATAAACATCATTTGGACTATTGGAATGTATTAGATTTTAGTCAATTGCGCACTCCGAAAATTTTATATATCAAAAATTATATCACCCTAATGACACGATCTATATAGACGCGTCACGCATCCGAGTATCTTCCGCGCTCGGGACGTGACAGTAACTCTAATTCATGGATAGCATCGGGCTCATCAGGTGTAGGGCGGAATAGAAGTGGGTTACTAGTGTAGCAACCCACAGTGTAAACCGAGGTGATAGTCCCAACACATAGATGTAGGAGGTCAAAGCTCCTAGGTTGGTCGGTGATTGTGGTCAACATGCCAGTCAACTCCATTTGCCATGCTAGGCCCTTAAGGAGATCCCCTAATGTCTCCACTTGGTAAGATGATTGGATGGTGGTGTGATAGGAGAGGGGCACTATAGGGAGGTGTTGCTCCATGGGTAGGAGGTATGAGTGCAAGCTATGGAGGCCGGAGTTCACCTTGAGCCAATTGAGTATGGGCCCATCTATGGTTATGGTGCCATGAGTGAAGGTAAGTGGCTCTTGATGGTCTGAGATATGGGAAGGGGAGATTTGAGGTTCTTCCTCACCATTGGTGTGTACTTGGGTTTCCTCGAGGGTGGGAAGGGACTCTAGGTTAGCATCTGTTCTTGTGTGGATGGGTGTGGTCTCCTTTTCCAAGAGAATGGGAAGGTCTTTTGGGGGTGGGGTGATGATAGCCGGTGTGTGGTGCACCCGGGGTGGTGAACAAGGACGGGACTCCAGCGGATGGGAGAGTACAAGGTTGTTTAATTTAAAGGCTCCCGGAAGGTGTGGCGGATGCACTAGGCAAGTCCGACGTGTCGGGTTGATGTCGGCATTCCTTTCATCTAACCATCTCCTACCTAGGATTATGCCAGGGCCCGCCAAAGTACCAATTTGACACCAAGCTCTATCAAAGTATTTGGTCTTCCTGAACCATTTATGGAATTCAACGAAGACTTGGTCTCCGTTGTGCACAATTTGTCCGGTCCTAGAAAGAGAGGCAACGATATCGGGGGATATCCAACTATCGGACTCCAAGTCAATAAAATCAATTTCCGTAGGCTCTCCATTGGGTAGGTATGCAAGGGATATGATTGGGAGAGGGATCATTTGGTCCGTAGACTCATTGACAATGGGTGGTGGACAATGCATGGGACGGTCTGTCGGGGACTCTAATGCAAGTGTGCCCATGGACTAGACTCATAGAGACAAGTCTAAAACTTGCTCTGATACCAAATTGGTGTGACACGACCCCTCGGACCTAGATTCGCAAGCAATTGAACCGAACGGCGGACCCACTCAAGCGGGTACACCCGCGTCGCGCACACCCGGGTCCGTAGGTGGACCAACGATAGTGGTTAGGGTTCGAGGATGGATCTCGCCTACCCTGGGATTTGACTAGCTTACCCTTAAGGGCTTGGGATGCCAAATTCCGTGGGCGGCTGGCACGCCAAGGGCGTGGGATGTAGTGGCTCTCTCACAACTCGCTCCGTGGTGGCACTCAATTAGATGGCAATTTGAGATCAGGCACTCGCCTCACCGCCGACGGGCAACTAGAAACGATACTAAGACAAGCAATAGTAAAACCAGCAGAGGATGGGGGCTCAAAGCTCACCTGATCGGTGTGAAGACACCAATCCCGGTCGGAGACGAGGGCGAGCGGGGAAGCGTGGGCTACCCCACACGCCACGCCGATGACGCTTCGGCCGAAGACCTGCTAGTACAAAACTACTCCTCGTCCAGGAGGGTGATCATGGGGTGGGGAAAATAGAGGTTACATTCAAACACTACCTCCACGCGGGGAGGGGTGCTAAGCCGGCTAGGCGGGGAAGGGAAAATAGCTAAGGAGGTAGCCGATTGATCCCACCATCGGTTCTGCCCGCCTGTCTGCCCGTCTGACAGGTGCTCGCTGTTGATGCTGCTGAGGACGCTCCCGAACTCAGAAGCCAACGAAACCAGTGCCAAATTGTCACTGACTAGTCCGGGATAACTCCTAAATTTTCTTGTGAGCTCTGGATGTCACCGACGGCTAGGGCCAAATCTGGAACTAGACTATTCTGTTCTGGCGCGGATTGACTCTAGAACTCTGTAGCAGGATGAAGAAGCTGCCACGAACACTCCTGAGCTTCGAAGGTGACGCAGCTTATATTGACACGATCGTGGTAGGATCCGCTTAGTGCAGAAACCAAGGAGCCCACCAGAGAAGGTCGAAGCAGGGAGATAGGGCCTGTAGAGTGAAGGTGGGTAAGTTGAGGCTCTGACTGGACTGTCCTGCGCACCTCGGGGAGAAAAATTGGAACTATATGGTCCGAGATCCAAATGGCTCCCTTCTTGTTGGTGATGACAGAGGTCTTGGAGGAGAAGGCCTCATCCAAAAATCACATCTAAAGTCGTCATGTAGAAGCCATGGTCATGTCTACACTTGGGCTCAGGTTCTCTGCCAGAGCAGCTTTGCGCAGTCGGGGGAGAATGGCTCCTCTGGGCAGCAGCGATATCGGATGCCGGCGAAACCACCTCGCCTGCGAAGCCGCGTCGACAAGATTTTCATAAATGTATAGCACACCACCTGAAGATGTGTGATGACTCCAGGGCAGGCTCTGAAATTTGCTGGTACTTCTGCTGGACTGGGTAGCAATGGTAGATAAGGAAGGATAAACAGGGAGAGGAGTGGGAGGACGGGTGGGAAGGGGCTGTGGGCTTTCCCTGGTTGGGAGGGGAGGTGGGGAGGGTCACCACAGGTTGGAGAAGGGGGGGAGAAGGCTGGAGGGGCGGAGTTAGCAGAGGAGGGAGATGGGGTCGAAATCTGCTAGGGCTGGGAGAGAGGAAGGGGCACAAGTGACCCTTAAGGGAGGAAGGATGTGTTTGAATTGAGTCTTAATGGTGGGTGATCAATGGTGGTCTTGGGAAGGGGAAGGGGTGTGTTGAGAGATGGAGAGGTGTGTTGGGGAAGGGAAGGGGTGGCTTGGGAAAAGGATTGGTTGCTTGGGGAAAAGGAAGGGTTGCTTGGGAGAATGGAGAGGTGCCTAGGAGAGGGGAATTCCACCTAGGGGTTGGAGGGGAATTGAATGAGTGTATGGGGAAGGGGGAGGGGCCTTAATGAGAGGTGAATGGAGAGAAGAGAGAGAGAATTTTGAAATTGGGGGTGGGGAGGAGAGAGAATGGGGTTCGCCCCCTTTGGAGAGAGAGAGAGAGAGAGAGAGAGAGAGAGAGAGAGAGAGAGAGAGAGAGGGAGCTTCTCACTCCAAGGAAAAAAATTCTCTGGGAATTCAAATTTTTCTCAATATCTCATTAGCTTTAAATGGAAGAAATGGGGTCCTATTTATAGGGATCCCACAATTTACAATAACTCCATGACTTTTACACTAATGACAAGAAACCAAGGGGAAGGGGGGGTGCCCATGGGCCTAGCCCATTGAATTGGGCCCATTAACCTATCAAACCAACATAATGACTCAAGACCTAGGTAAATGACTCATTAACCTAGGTACTAGACTTAAATAAAAGGAAAATTATATGATAAGAAAATAAAAATTACATCATATGACTCGAAATAAAGTGACGAATAGGATGAAGCAAAGCTGGCAAGCATCAGGATCCTCGAACAAATGAGATCGCCGGTGATGTCCCCATCACCTTGGAACCCTAACGGTCAACCGTGTGACGCTGACCCGGAATAAGACGCCATCACACCTATTGGTGACGCGCTTGCATTGACCTAAGCTCGAGGTTGAAGTAAGAAACCCACGGGGTAGTAGATAGAGGTCTTGACTGGACAGAAACACCGAGACTCCTTCGTGGTGATGGCTTTTGCCTTTCGAAGTAGACAATTATATGTGTGTTTTGCTAAAACGAGGTTGCTTGCCTTCGCGGGGCACACTTTTCAGGATTTTCACGGAGCTTTCATCTTTGAGGGGAGAAAGAAGAGTACGGTGAGGGAAACCTTCCGAGAGAACCGATAAAACCGTTAACCCGACGAGCTAACCGGGACCTACTCGACCTCTCCCTTTTGGGCGACTTCGGACCAAACCTCGAACAGAATTACGTTGTCCCTTTGTGGAATTAGCTTTTGTTTTGAGGGGTTTCACTTATTGAAATCAGGCACAGCCACGACCAGGATTTCATTTGAGTTTGATTTATCTCTTCTTTTTTTATGTTTTTTTTGAGGGAGACACGATGATTTGATATGTGGGAATTCCTCTTGTATGCCTGCGGGGACACTGCCCTCTTCTCGTGCTCTGACTCGAGTTTGAGGAGATGAATCCTACTCTCGCCTTCAGGGTATGGTATTTTGGTTCCCTTATGCTCAGTGTTTTAAGGGCGCCGGCTGTCTCATTGGGCCGAGAAAGAAGAGAACAAAGATTACGGCTTTCCTGGAGACCTTCGAGTATGGCCCCACAATAAGCAATACGACCAATTTGTTTGGCTAAAACAGCTGCGTGTACGCGTGTTGCCTCCTTTTAGTGGGCGTAAGCCGACATGAATGACCATGAATCTCCACGGTTCTGGCGGGCCAAGACCCGAGACCTACCGAGCCTTAATGGGTCCTATCCTACATGAAGGACATATGCAAAGATTTGACTGCATGATGAACACTAGGCACTCCCCTTTTTTTTTCTTTTTTTTTTGGCCTCCCTCGAGTTCCGCTTCGTTTGATCCCGAAAGCGAGTAGTAGGAGTATGCGCAGGTTAACCCTGAGTTAGACTACAAAGACCGAAGAGTGAATTTTTGGCCCCGATGGTCCTCGTACCATGCTAGTTGTTACAGTTATCTAAGGGTAGTATTTCTTAAGATAAAGTCTGTTCCAGGGGTGGGATAACTTGGTCCCTTCGGCATTGACTTGCTTATAGGCGTTGCCAGGGTACACAGCTTGAACCACGTATGGTCCTTCCCAATTGGGTTGGAGTTTAGAACGCGGCCCTCCAGGTTTGACAAAAATTCTTTTTACAACCATCTCGCCAACTTTGAATTTTCTCTTAATGACCTCCTTTTGATAAAAACGAGCGAGTCTATTTTGATAAACACGTGCATGCTCGGCAGCGGCCAGCCGCTTCTCGTCTAAGAGTTCCAATTGGTCAAGGAGTGAATTACGATGTTCGTTGAGGGGAAATTCCTCATCCAATTGTACCCTGAGAGAAGGAATCAAAGTCTCATACGGGACTACCGTTTCCATTCCGTAAGTAAGGGCAAACAGAGTCTGCCCGGTGGGGGTACGGATTGAGGTGCGATAGGCCCATAGAGCTTCGATAAGCTTTTCGGGCAAGTCTGAAAACTTACTAGACTCACAGGTTTTCTTTATGATTTTGATCATTATTTTATTGGTGGCCTCTGTTTGGCCATTACCTTGTGGGTAATAAGGTGATGAATGATGCAATGCGATTGCGTACCTTTTGCAGAGGTCTTGAAGATCCTGGGAAATGAACTATGGCCCATTGTCGGTGACGATTGTGCTTGGGATGCCAAACTTGGTGAGGATGTTCTTCATGACGAACTTGTAGACTGTTGACACCTTAATTTTCGCGTAAGCTTCAGCTTCGGCCCATTTGGTGAAGTACTCCGTCGCAGTGAGGATGAAAGATTTCTGCTTGGTGAGGGAATTGGGATCACCTAGGGGACCAATGATGTCGAATGCCCACATGGAGAAAGGCCATGGGGAGGATATTGGATGAAGTGAAGAAGATGGTGAATGAATTTTATCGGCGTGGAGTTGACACTTGACACACCTACGGACATAAATAGCATAATCCTCATCCATAGTGGGCCAGTTAAAGCCTTGCCTAATGATCTTCTTAGCGAGCATTTGGCTATTTACATGGCCACCGCATGCACCTGAGTGTGCTACATCTACACATTTCCAGACTTCATCGTCATCAAGACATCTTAATAGAATACCAGTAAGGCTTCTCTTCTATAGTAGACCTCCAACCAATGTGCATTTCTGGGCCACCCTTCTTATGACTTTTTTATCCTTTGTGGTGGCTCCTTCAGGATAGGACTGATCTTTGCAATATTTGACGATTTCGTAGAACCAATGTTTCTCCTCATCGGCCAGTTCTTCTTCAAATTCTGCCAACATGATTTCCCTCTTCTCAAGGATTTCCCCTTCCTGAATCCTCCGTAGGACTCTTTCTTTGATTTTTAAGAGGTAAGGGTCCTGAACAGCAGGGACGAGGCGCTTGTAGATGTTGATGGATTTAGACCATGCACCTAAAGGGAATTTGAAAGATGACGCCAAAGAGGCGAGGGCATCGGCCAGGATGTTCTGTTCGCGAGGAACATGGACAAAGATCAGCTCGGTGAACAATTTGACATAAGCGAAGACCAGCTCTTGATAGGGCTTGAGATTTGGATCAAGGGTACGATATTTGGTAAGCACCTGGCAAAGAACAAGTTGAATATTGTAGATTTGTTTTAATTAGATTCCTATCCCGCCCCCTTTAAATACATACATGCATAAACATGTGAATCAAAGACAAGGGGGATGAAAGGATGAGAAATATTAACCGTGATCGCCACCAAGGTTCCAACAATGCCAAAGGATGAAGAAGTGTAAAGAACGGCACCGTGTACCTTGGAAAGAAAACTTGATCGCGCTTGACAAATGAGGTGTGGGGAACTTGTGGATTCAAATCTCCTCTCCTTCCAGCCGGCTAGAGGAAGAGGGCCTCACATTGTATTCATGCTCTCCTGCAAAACAAAGCCAAAAAAAGGACAAAAAACCCATTAGAACATACATGTGTAGCATCAATCCCGCAGTGATAAAATAGGGGTAGAAATTGAGGGCAAACTCACCGGGGGAGGTTTTTAACCCCTGTGGAAGGGTGAAAATAATAGGTGGGTGTGTTGTGCATACATGAGATTTGAAATAACGAGATTTGGTTAAGAGAATAGAGAGAAATCATTGATGCAAAACGGGGGAAAACACATGTGTAGCAGAAAAGTGCAGAAAATTGTGATGATTTGTGATTTTAAGAGGAAGAGAACTAAGAATATAGATAATGAAATCAAGCCCAAAAGGATGGAATTGAAAGCTAATACTTCCCTCTTCAAGCCAAGGTCGAAGTTGTGAGTTGGAATTGCAGCATGGCTTTGCCTCGAACCAAGAAAGAGCCCCCCCGTCGCGACTGCGAACTGGGCAGTTTTTATAGAGTTTTGTAAGAAAGCCTCATCTTCTTATCACGATTCCCGGAGATAAAGTTCAAGATAAATTGAGTTCTCTGAATCAAACTTGAGATAATACTAAGGACAAGAGATAGGAACAAACGGGGATCAATTCGGAGGAGGATTCTAGAAGATATGGCTCTTGGAAGGTAGCCATGTCGTACTGAAAATCCAAGTTTTAGTTGTACCAGGATGCTTAAATCCTGATCTTGTGAACTAGATCTCGAGATATATAGCAAATGAAAATTTGATTTCTATGAACCAAATTCAAGATAATACAAAGGACTAGAAGTAGGAAAAAATGGGGATCGGTTTGGATAAGAATTGAAGAAGTTATGGGCTCTGCAAGATAGGCTCGCCGTGCAGTTTTCGGGACAAAGTCCATCATAAATTGGACTCTCGGTTGTCTATAACGGTGTATCGTAGGACCGTCATAGTTATGTAATGGCCTAGGGTAGGTCCGTCACGCTCTGGGGGTCGAACGGGATGATTTCGGACAAGTTTGACAATGACAGTCTAGTATAGGACCGTCATAGTGCTCTGACACATCTATACTAGACCGTCACATGTGATCTGACGCACCTACACTAGACCTTCACATCGATGAAGGAAAATTCTAGGTAGACTGCGTGCGACTTTGGAAATTGAAGTGTATCTCTCAAACGGTGTAGAAATAGCGAAGGTAGTAGAAGAAGAAATCGTAGATAACTGAGAGAGGAACAACTTTCATGAAGAAAGCAAGTTGAGAAAATGATAAGAAGAGGGAGAAAATGGGGCTGGAACAACGAGAAAAATTCTGGGACATAGGTGAACAGCACAACACGCCGGAAAAATGCGAATACCTCACAAACGGGGCAGAACGGGCCAATGGTGTAGAAGAAGAAATTGTAGATCTTTGAAAGATGAACAACTTTGTTGAAGACAACTTTCTGAATAGAGGAAATAAAAAGGGTGAAAAAGACCTCTTTCAGGACTACGCAGCGGGAGAGAGCCGAATGCTTGAAGGAAGCTGGCCTAAATGGGCCGTAAGTTGACTTGGAAGCTGAAATTTGATAAGATAAGCTCCATGGCTCTAGAAAATCATGATCTCCAAGACTCAAAGGATATGAAATGGTAAAAATGGGCTCAAAATCCATCCAAGGAAGCTCCAAAACAATGGCTAATTCGGGACATCAAAAATGATGAATAAGAGAAATGACATAACTTGCCGGCTAAAACGGGTGTCAATAGATGCCCCTCCTTGATATCCGCTTTGCAAGGGAATGAGCAAAAGCGACGCAGAGGTGAAATGGAAAGGCGATGGAGCGAAAGCGATAGCGACGTGAAATGGAGATGAAGCGGTGATGAAGTGGAGAGAACTGATAAGCGGGTATCAAGGTAAAAAGATACCTGTCACAACCAACAAGCAACAGGAATTCTCCCGAAAATGCCAAACTAACCACCTGGAATGGATGACAAGGATGAGACATGTCTGGAGAACTAACTAAGGGAGAAAACACGACCAACCTCATCAGGGACACTATCCACGGATAATGAGTGGGTCGGAAGGAACACAGCGTAAGAGCTGGAAAAGGAGAGATAAGACTGAGATAAAATCCAGACAGGAATCACCCTGGCCAACCAAATCAAGCAGCAAGATCAGAGAAATCATTCAAACTCGAAGTGGAATGAAGAATCTCTTACCCAAGGGAACTGAGGTGCAATTAACCATTGCTGAGGAAAAATCCTTGAACGGATCACGAGGCATGAATGCTCAAAATGACATGATGCATGCTGGGCTAAAATAAAGAAATCATTAAAATGAATGCAAAGAAAGATAAAATAGAAAGTACTCAAGGATACTATTGCTAGACTGAGCCAAGACGGGGTCAACAGTCTTCTTGCAACCACGGCGTGTGAGACAGAGTCTATCGTCCCCCACCCGACTCAACCGAGCGGCTTATCCAATGATTAACCGTATGCTCTTAGATCATCATCATTTTTGTTAAAGGGGAACATCAGATCCCAGAACACACGGATAACCAGCGGTCCTTGAGAGGCTATAACAATGTAGATACCATATAGTAATGCAACAATGAGAAGGGATAGAGAGCCATACCTGACTTACCTGCCAAGCGAAGCAACATTTTCTTTTGTCCATATTTTTTTGATTTTTATGAATTTTCAAATAAGACAGACATGACATGATGTGAACATGAACGAATATAAACGAGCATCACATGAACATAATAAAATAAGAGAAATATGAAGGAAACATGGCACAACATAACATAACGAAGATGGATGAAACATAACAAACAAACAAATGGCAAACATGCATGCGACTAAAGGCACAGTGGGACAAGATAATACGCACACGGTGGGACAGCACACGCGGTGGTATAAGGACATGGTGGGATAAAGACACGTGGGATGACAATACCACAGAGGACAAAGACACGTGAGAAGAATGACACGGCAGGGTAGGGACACGTGTGACGAATGACACGGCTGGACAAAAGATACGGAGGACCATAGATATGATAAAGACAACAAACACATTCTTCAATCAAAGCCCAAGATCAAATTAAGCGGAACCGCCAGGTTCAAAATCGTGAGGCAATGCCCTCTCATGGAGACATGATTAGGCAGATAAGCAAAAGCTGAGAAGGCCATGAGCTTCAGAACAGATCCAGAGATAGGATTGAAGAGAGAACAGATCGAAGAATATGAGCAGGAGACAGAGCGAAAGATAGAGCAAGGAAAGCTTGTACCTGTAACCTGCACACTTAGCAAACAGATTACGTATCTGTCCTCAAGATAAATATAAAAGATAAATATTTTTTTATTTTTTAATTTTCTTGATTTTTTTGGATTTTGAAAATATTTGATTTTTTTAACAATATTTCATTTTTTAGAATCTCATTTTTTTGGATTTTTGACAATATCTCATTTTTTTTAGATTTTTCACAATATCTCATTTTTTTAGATTTTTGAAATCGCAATCCGTAGCACCCAAAGACAGGCTCGAACTACTGGCCAGGGATCGCCGTCCCTCCCCTCTCATTAAAGACTTCCCTTGAGTAGGGCGTGCATGTGAGGGTGACTTACCACAACCAACTGTCTCTAAAGAACGGTGCCCCTACTAAGGCCATACCCGGGATACAACCGAGCCTAAGAGGGAGAAATAGAAGAAAAATTAGAGACAAACTTTATGCAGGATGGGAGATATCAAGACTTGAATCCCTTCTAGGGCACTACCCCTCAAAGATTAGGTCTGTTGCACCGGGGCTTTCTGTCTTTGATTTTGAGACCCATATTTACTACGCACGCATGCGACCGGGCTCATGATGCCCCGCGGGGAACTATACTGCCACTCTTGCCATGCCTTTGATTCATAAATTTGCATTGATTCGTCCATTTATTTTTGACAGCCCTTATTGGCTAGATATAGCATGAAAGCTTACTTTTGAGGGTCAAGACTGCCCCTATTTGAGACCTCTCTCGTATTAGGGAGCGCCTAGGTTGGTCATCTCATCCATCCATCTGTTGCCCCTACACTTGGCTGAGCAGAGAAGAGAAAATGCCTTCGTGCATACCCAAGGTATGGCCAAAGCAGCAACGGTGTGCCTCAGAGAGATCGGCTATGGCTCGCCGTGTAGTGTGTGAAAACCCATGCTCAATAGTCACCCTCAACGATCGGGGAAAGGAATTAGACTCCCAGCGCCAAGCTATCACTGGCCTAAGGATGCTGCAGAAGCGAACTCATTTTAAATGACCTAAATGAACTAAGCAAATTTCTAAAAGCCACTTAACCATGTTGAGGAATAGCATTATAAGCGTGTGTAGAAAAAATAGAAATAATGGAAATGAAAGCATGTTTCTTTGCTCAAAATAAAGATACCTTTGTAAATCCATGGCGTGGAAACCGACATCCTGAAGCGATCTCGCTCATCGAGCTTTAAGGAGCGTGAGTAGCTTTGTATTCCTTGCTTGTCAGGATAAAGGATGAAAGGAGAGTAAAGGATTAGATTCCTCAACACAGGGGAGTGGCAGACATCATACTGGATGAAGAAGGGATAAAAAGGAAGAGAGACGAGGGCTAGAACTCCCTCGTTAAGGCACTAAGGCCCTGATAACAAGGAACCAGATACAGAATAAACCAGATTAGCTGAGATCAAGGTGGACTAAAGCCTCGAAAATAGAAAGAAAAGGGTAAGAGCACTGACATGATGAGGAAGAATGAGTAGAAAGATGAGAAGAAGAATCATCCGACAGGGTCAGAGAAGAAGAATGAGGACCACCCGATAGAGTCGGGGAAGGAGAATCATAGACACCCGACAAGGTCGGGGAATAAGAAGGAGAACCCGGGGATACCGGAGGAGAAGAACTGGGAGATGTCCCGAGATCGGGATGATAAGAGGGCATAGGCCGAGGCCCAAAATTGTGAGAGGAGGGAAAATCTGGAGGATCTGGAGAAAGAGGAGAGGAATGGGGATGCACAAACCTATGAAAGGAGGAGAAAATGATGGAGATAGGATCAGATGGAGGAAGGTACACCACCCAAGGGTGGGAACTGAGTAGAAGGAAGGATGAATGAAAAGAAAGGGAGGAAGAGGTGGACCCCTGAATGCATAATTGACGACTCTTGCACCTGTGCCGCCGCCTCTTCTTAGCTGAAATTGGCTTGAAATGGACCCGCTTGACGCGGACTCGGATCTTCAGGCCTATTATTCTACAGTGTCTCCTTAAATAACGGGCCCATCTGGCAGAGGACCTGACCCAGCTATGAATATGCAGCTTCATCGAGGCAGTTGCCCCTAGACACCCGGTGCTAACAACAGTAGACGGACATTCTTGAACAACTAACTCCTCATAATGCTGAATATCATAAAACCATGGAGTCTTGTTACTTGGCACAAGTAGCATGAGATTTTACAGCTCCACTCGGCAATCAGACTTGAAGTGTAACTCCCTTGCTAGAAGAGACGGGTGAAGCTGAGGGAGAGTAATACATGGTGTTGACATGGCCAGCTTGCTAATAAACCGAGGAAGATTACATAACAAGTGTAGAATATCCCCAAAAAGTGTACAAGATATGGCCAATTGCCCCTTGAACATAGAATCCATAATCTGCTTGGCGACCGTATGCGTTAGCACAACACGGGTAGAGAACCCTTCTTGGCCTATCATCTGAATGGCAATAGAGCGAAGAGAAATAATAGCATCAACGGTGAACTCTCCGGCGAGCAAAGAGATTGCCACCGGCCTGGCTCGGGAAGAAATTGGCATCAACTCAAGACAACTCTTCTTGTCAACTGTCTTCACTAGGAGTGTAGGCTCAACATCCCCAAAATAACCAGGGACCAGGATGTGGATCGGCATTTGGCAAATAAAATAGTGAATCCTGAAATGCATGGCCGGCACTGAATCATCTTGACTTGGCTTATTGTCTCCCTGGGGATTAGACCCAAGGGGCACCATGGGTAACGCACACCCTCTCCGTGGGGTATAAATAGGTGGAAGAATGGGGATAGGAGTAGGTTCAGAAGACGCAGAGGTTTCAACGGGTATGGTGTGTTTAGGTGGAGGCAAAGGTAAGGGTGGAGGTGTGGCTTGGTCGGGCGAGGGCGATAGAGATGAAACTTGCTCAGGCTCGGGCAAAGGTGATGGCGAGGATGATGGAGGTTTAGGCAATGGTAAGGGTGGTGGAGATGGTGTAGGCGATAGAGAGGGAGGTGAGGATGGCGGTGGAGGTAATGGAGATGGTGATAAAGGGGATGGAGAGGAGGGTCGTGGTGTCCACCGTCGACGCATCGACACAATGGGTCGGGCGGCATTGGGGGTAGAAGTAGTGGTAACGGGAATGGAGGAAGAAGGAGAGGTGGCACTGGCCTGAGCAGAGGCTTGGGTTTGTGGAGGTTGCAGAGATTGGATAGAGGATAGCGAAGGTAATGGGGTGGTTGACGGAGCGAGTGCAGCACTAGATGAGGAATCACAGGGGTGCCCCTGGTCTTGAAGTAACGGAGACGGCTGCCTGGTCGGCACATCTTGTTGTTGCTGATTGCTACGGAGATGTAGAATGACTTTGTGAATAGCGGCCCAATCAATCCTTTTTTGATCTTCCAAGCCGTAAACAAACTCCCGGAACTCGGGGCAATCCTTAACCAAATGCCTCTGCTGGCGGTGGAAATAACAGAATTGGAGCAGATCCCCGACCATGGGTCGGCAAGGCACAACTGGAGGGAGCGACAACGCGTGAGTGGCCATCAAAGCCCTAAAGATGTCGGTGAAACACTCCGGCAATGAAGGACGAGGAGCCCGCTTCAGACAAGGCGGATGCCGAGGGGTATGAGGTGGTGGAGACGGAAGTGAATGTTGCGTAGGCAATAGTGCTTGGCCGGCGGAGGAGGGATTTGATGAAGGTATATGTGGAACGGAGGTGGGAGGTATGTAGACGGCATCCACCTACTCGGGATGTGGTGTGATCTTGACCGGTGGTGGAAACGGAGACGGGTATGCGGACACAGGAGGCTGACTCATGGAAGGTTGATATGCGGAGGTGTATAGGTATGTATAGGTGGGGGTTGGCTCGTGGAGGGATATGTAGTGGAAGGCTGACTCATGGGAGCGTAGGGTTGGCACGTGGAGGGTGAATGTTGATATGTGGAGGTGGATGGTGGAGACTCGGGGTCAAGGGAATCTTGGATTTGTTGGCGAATGAAGCGGGCTCGGCTGTAAAGTTGTTGCCAGGAGGTGATGTCGTTGAGGGCTAAGATAAACCGATACTCGGGTGTTGCATTTGAAATAAGCATCTTGATTTGTTCTCCCTCCGGAATGTGTCCCGGGACTTGCGCGGCCAATGGACGCCAGTGGTCAGCAAAGGTGTAGAACTCCTCGTTGGGCTTCATCTTCTCATGGGCCAGATCCACAATAGAGTACTTAGGCCCAACCTGGTCTTGAAACTGTTGAATGAACTTCTCTTGCACGGCTTGAAAATTCACAACTTGCTCTTGCGGAAGGGAGAAGAACCAATCCCGAGCCGAGCCTTCCAATGATAGACCAAATAGATAGGCCATCAAGCGTTGGTCATGTCGAAACTGGACCGACTCATAAATAAACTCCTTCAAGTGCACATAGGGGTCACCGACTCCACCATAATGGTGATATGCGGGACTTTGTGAAGATGGCGGAAGCCGAAGACCTTGAAGTGCGAATGGAATACTTAAGGAGGATTTGGGATCAATTTGGCGTTGAAGTTCATCAAGCTGGCGCTGGGCTTGAGCAATCATCTCCTAGGTAGGGAGAGATTAAGAAGAATATGGGCCAACTTGAACCAGTGAATTTGGACCAGGATGATATTGGGCCGGATGAGAGGATCTAGGCTGAGAAGAAGAAGGGCCCATTCCGAGAATGGAAGGATATATGGACCTAGAAGGATCATGAATATGAGGACTACTCAGGCTAGCAGCAGCATGGGTAGGAGATGGAGGCCTATTAAGAAGAGTAGGTATACTAAGAGAATAAGAAGGCCCGTTAAAGGAAGGGGGTCCATTAAGAGTAGAAGAGGGCCCATTGAAGGAAGGTGGCCCATTAAAGAAATGAGGCCCATTAGATGAATGAGTATTAGGAATCGGGCTAGCCACATGGGAAGAAGAAGGAGGCCCATGAAGATAGGAAGGCCCATTATGAGAAGAAGGCCCATTAAGATGATTTGCAATAAGACGAAGGGCCTGGGCCGGGTCCATTTGGTGAACAAGGCTTGAAAGATGGGCCATGAGATTAGCCTGTCCTTTAGATGGGTCAGAAGGACCATGGGAAGATGGGCCTGCGTGGGAAGAAGATTCCACGTGGGAATATGAAGAAGGATAGGAAGAAGGATGATACACGAGGTTGGAACGATGCTCCATGAGGGCAAATGTAGGCTTAATACAACGATATCAAGGAGAATACAAGTGGGGAAGCAATGGCTGAATGGGCTTGAGGACAAGAGGGGACTGACCCACTAACGTAAAGATGAATGGACAACGGATCACGGGACAATGGACTGGACAATGGACACACAAAATGGGCTAAGCTAAATGGGCCTAATAACAATAAAACATGTGGATGATGAAAGAATGCAACACAAACACCACTAATGGGCTTGGACAAGCCCAAACAAAACAAACAATGCAATGTGAGAGTTTTCACCCAAGTCAAACAAGTTGATATGATGGGAAATATTTCAGGGATTTTAATAGACCGTTTAATGATTTGAATTAATAATAATTCCCTCAAGATAGGAATCCTATGGGAATAAGGTCTACACTTTGGGTTGACTAAGGTTAACTCCCTCACACTTATGTAAATGCAAGCCTAAGGGGTGGGAAGGTACAATTGGCCCGGTGTCCGTGTGGGAATCCACGGCTCACGGGGACTTATGGAGGTCCCGGATAAGATAACCTAGTCGACCCCAAGAATATGGAGGCGAGAGGATCACTTACCAAGGTAGGAAATGCAACTATGATATGCAATGTATGGCCCTATGTGCACCGGAGTGCATGCAAATTCTAGCTTAAAACTAGAAAATCAAGACTAGATTAAACTATGCAAACATGATCCAAATAAGATAAATAGTATATGGATGGAAAGATAATACAAATGTCTGCACAATGGGCCCAAGAATAGATCAATCTGACCCCGGGAGGTCAATCAAATCACTGAGCAAAGTTGCCCCCATGAACCTGTGCGCAGACCACATGCATATTTTATGGACAAAATGCTAAAATGATGATAATTTTTAACTAAGCAAATGAGACCCAAATGATGCAAATAAGCTATGTGTAAGACCCCAGAATATTTATAAATTATTTTTGGTATATTTAAAGAGAATTTTAAAGTCCCAAAATGGATTAATAAATAAACATTGAATTAAATAAATAATTAGAAGGCCTAATTTATGTTAAGTAATTAATATAGCTTTGATAATTGAAACCCAAAAGGTTTTAAGACCAAGCCCATTTAGTTTGGCCCATATTTTAGAAGGTTATTTAGCTTATTCACGGATTTTAAGGATAATTACCACTTAATAAGATAATTGGAGGATAAATGGATAAAAGAGTTTTATTAAAAATTAAAATTCTGAATGCGTTAGATGTAGCGGTCTATCGAGCGACCGCCACAGCCGTGTAACGCGCCTACCCTGGACCGTTACACTCTGCGAGTTCCGTAAGTTAAAGAACTCGTGAAAAGATTGAAACTTTGGATTCTTATCTACAAGAGACCTAATTAGAACGATATGTTAAGTCACTAGGGACTCTTAGAGATCAGGTTTTTGTAGAATAAGGACTCTAGAATCGATCTAATCCTCAAACCCTAGCTAGAACTCTATAAATAGGACCTAGTTCTGAACTGTGCGACCCTTACTTTTGCTCGCGTGGAATCAAGGTAAGGAGTCATAATATTGGGTAAGTTCTTTAGAGGAATGTGTTTACAATACTTTAGACTAACTCCTCTCCAAATTTCACGTCCTTAGGTCAAGAGGTCGTAGAGTTAGAGCCCAAGGAAGTTGCTAAAAAGTCACAGGAAGAGGAGAACTAGGGCCGGCTTTTCAGACCCAAATTGGGAGTTTGAAGCCTAGTTAAGAGGTAGGTCATCTCATGAACGGAAAAAATAGCTTGATAAGAATAAAAGCCCTTTAGTTTGATTGAATTCCATGCATGCTAGATCACAAATTTCATGTTTTAATAGTTCTATGCATTCATACATCTCTTAGCCCTAAGTAGAAAATTAAAAGATGTTATCTGTCTATTCACTGATACCTATCCATGTAGTTGGCCTACACTTCATTAAAATGTCTAGGACTACATGATGTTTGATTTACAGACATGATGCGAGTTGATCTCTCGGATTTCATACTATTTTCTGTTAGCAGACTCTCTGACGCATCAGCATAGGACCGCCACACTCATATAACGGCCTTGCGATAAGCCGTCACAGTCTTGCTATCTATTGCTCTACTCTGTTTATCTCTGACGCATCTATGCAGGAGCGTTACATTTATGTAACGGCTGTTCTATAGACCGTCACAATCACTATGACGCACCATCTATAGACCGTTAGAGCCCTGTCTTCTGACAATGCTAGACGGAATAAGACTTGCCAGATTTGCTTATTATTATGCCTAGTTATCTAAGTTGTAACCTATTATGTGAACCTTAAGTTATTTGATTACTCATGATAGGTATTGCATGATTTTGATACTTTAATGTTATTTTAAGTTAAGATAATTTCATTGCCAAAGTTCTATAGTTTTGTATTCTAAATCATGATTTTTAAATGATGTATTGACGGAGTTTTATCTTGATTTCCATATTGATACACATTTCCTCTATCTGTCTATAGAGTCATTTCTTTAAGTACATGGCACATACTCCGGTATGTTGTCCATTAGTTCACTTTGCACTATCGGAACATTATTCTTGGGCATGAGGACCTCTCTATTGGATATTCCTTCCAATGGACTAGGAAATCTTGTTTCAAGACCTCCGTAATTCTCCGCGAGCCTGGGATTCCCACTAGGATGCCGAGTTGGTTGTACCATTAAAGCCCATTGATTAGACTACACTATCGATGTTTTCTGATTATCAGTAATGTAACGGCTCTGTGTTGGACCGTCAGGCACATGTAACGGCCCAATATAAGACCGTCACATTCATCTGAGTTTGAATTCTTGATTCGGGGTTCAGACTAATGTAACGGCCTAATCCTGGACCATCACATAATGTAACGGCCCAATGCATGACCGTCACCTCTCTCTGAGTCTATTTTTATTGTTCTGGACTCGAATTGTTGTAACGGCCCACTACTGGAGCATTACATGATGTAACGGCCCAGTAAAGGACCGTCACATTGCTTAAGTATTTAACCCAAGGTTCGACCCAAGGGTTGATATTCCAAAGGTTCTAGATGGACTAATGATAGTCTAGAACTTATAATATTGATCAAGAAACTTAATATAATGATTGGAAAGAGAAAAGAATGTACCATTATGCTGTCGATTTATTTCCATGAGCATGACATTGTTTAAGTCTTTTTCTTGATCTCTTATACTCTAAATTGAAGCATTCATTCATTGATTGTTGTTATCATGAATTTGTTTAACTTATTACATTCTTGGCCATACTTTATTGTTACACTCATGGAAGTAGCTTGATTTATACGTGAAGATGCAGTTCGGGCACTGATTGTGTCCAAGGGCTCTATGCTAGTCCCCTTGGCTGACTGCCGGAAACATACTATTTTATAAACCATGGGGTATGATGCTACTGGCATCGCATTGCGCTGGGAGTACTTTCTTTATAAATAAGTGAAATCCATGAGCACTCGTGAAAAGCTAGTGAATTGCTACATGATTGACGTTCTCGTGCGTAACCTTTATGGTTATGAAAGTGAAAAGTGAAAGTGCATTCTTATTACATTCTTGTTCATGAAAGGCCAAATATCATATTCTTGTTACATACGTGCTAATTAATTCTTGTTTTCATTCTATCTCACATGATTATCGTGTTACTTTGGTTTAATTACGTGATCATTGCATTACATGATTTTACCTTACTTCTTTAGAGCTAAAATGTTATTTACTTTAATAGTGCCATCATGTTGATGCGAAGATACCTACTGGGCAAGTGTGCTCATTACCTATTTTCCAATCTTTTCAGAAGATGGAAGTGATTCGGGTTCGGATTCGGAAGGTTCAAGTAGCGGATCCGAGAGTGAATAAAGAATGAGTGAAGACTTAGGAAGTCTACATTGTTTAGATTGAGTCTATGTAATTTCCTATTTCTTGAGTCTAGTGCATAATGGAAATTGAATTAGTGGATGTATTTGAATATTTGATTATCAATGAAATAAAGTGGGAGTTTGAATATTGTGCAATTGCATCTTTATGTGTGATTGTCTTGCGCTCTGATTGTTCTTGCTCGCAAGAGGCTTATCATGCCGACTGTTCGCGCTCCCCGAGTTAGTCTTCGCTGTAATAAAGGCTCGGGGCGTGACAGTTAAATTGGTATCAGAGCCTAAGTCTCAGGACTTAGGGAGAAGAGTTATGTCATAGGATAAGTCCAAGGTTTAAGGACCCCTACCTATGAACTAAGGATGAAACTTCCGCACCCACGTGAGGATTAGGTAGAGCCCGGGATGAGGTAGTTATATAGAAATTACCTTAGGATAAATCTTCCAGACTCTAAATAACTAAAATGTTCTTGATTCTCAGGTACCTTGATTCTCAATGGCTCATCGTATAAACTGGGACGAGATGCAGCAAACTGTTGCAAGACTTACTCAAGCCCTACAAATAGTGGCCCAAGCCAGTGGAAGGGCTGGTGCGGGTAACTTGCATGGCAACTTCCGAAGTTTAAATCCTCCACGATTCTCTGGATCTTCTAACCTGGATGAAGCAGAAAATTGGATCGACAAAATGAATCGAATATTCGATGTCATGCAATGCACCGACCAGGAGAAGGTTCGACTTGCCACGTTCCAACTCAACAAGGATGCTCGTACATGGTGGAAATCTATTCCAATGCCACCTACAGACGCACCTCATACATGGGAGGGTTTTCTTACACTTTTCCGAGCCAAGTACTTTTCCGAGCATGTGAAAGAGAGAAAGGCTATGGAATTTGCCTCCTTAAAACAGGGCACGATGTCCGTGGCAAAGTATGAATTATAATTCTCTCGACTAGCACCTTATGCTTCTCACTTGATAAGCACAGATTTATTGAAAGCCAACCGATTTATGGATGGTTTAAGACCCAGATTCATCCAACAACTTGGAACTCAGAATATCCGCATCTATACCGAGATGGTTCAAAGAGCGCATCTATGTGAAAGAACCATGGAGAAGGTAGAGAAGCTCCGAGGAGAGAGGTCAAGCCAAAAACATGATAGGCAAGAAGAGAACGAAGTAGATGAGGATGAAAATCGTCACATTAAGAGGTTCCATAGTAGGAACGGGAATGGAAAAAGAAATAGAAATGGAAACGGAAAGAACGAGAAAGTTAAAGAAGAAAAGGAGCAAGCTGTGGCACCTTGCTCATTTTGTGAAAAGTTTGGGCACTCGGCAGAACAATGTTGGAAGCGTCTCGGCACTTGTCTCAAATGTGGAAGCCGGGAACATCGCTTGCCCCTATGTGCTTTCATCAACGGATAATCATCAAGGGATAATAACGGACGCGGGAAGCAAGGTCGATTAAATGCCATTCTAGACGAGGAAGGTAAGATGATAAAACGTACTTTCTTAACCCATTCGTCTCACGTTAATTCTTAATGCATTAAAATAAGTACACTCTCTGAAATCCATATATTGAATTTGGGGACCAAATTCTCTTAAGTGGGGGAGGGTGTAAGACCCCAGAATATTTATAAATTATTTTTGGTATATTTAATGAGAATTTTAAAGTCCCAAAATGGATTAATAAATAAACATTCAATTAAATAAATCATTAGAAGGCCTAATTTATGTTAAGTAATTAATCTAACTTTGATAATTGAAACCCAAAAGGTTTTAGGACCAAGCCCATTTAGTTTGGCCCATATTCTAGAAGGTTATTTAGCTTATTCACGGATTTTAAGGATAATTACTACTTAATAAGATAATTGGAGGATAAATGGATAAAAGAGTTTTATGAAAAATTAAAATTCTGAATGCGTTGGTTGTAGCGGTCTATCGAGCGACCGCCACAGTCGTGTAAAGCACCTACCCTAGACCGTTACACTCTGTGAGTTCCGTAAGTTAAAGAACTCGTGAAAAGATTGAAACTTTGGATTCTTATCTACAAGAGACCTAATTAGAACGATATGTTAAGTCACTAGGGACTCTTAGAGATCAGGTTTTTGCAGAATAAGGACTCTAGAATTGATCTAATCCTCAAACCCTAGCTAAAACTCTATAAAATATGACCTAGTTCTGAACTGTGCGACCCTTACTTTTGCTCGCGTGGAATCAAGGTAAGGAGTCATAATTTTGGGTAAGTTCTTCGGAGGAATGTGTTTACAATACTTTAGACTAACTCCTCTCCACATTTCACGTCCTTAGGTCAAGAGGTCGTGGAGTTAGAGCCCAAGGAAGTTGCTGAAAAGTCACAGGAAGAGGAGAACTAGGGCCGGCTTTTCGGACCCAAATTGGGAGTTTGAAGCCTAGTTAAGAGGTAGGTCATCTCATGAACGGCAAAAACAGCTTGATAAGAATAAAAGCCCCTTGGTTTGATTGAATTCCATGCATGCTAGATCATGAATTTCATGTTTTAATAGTTCTATGCATTCATACATCTCTTAGCCCTAAGTAGAAAATTAAAAGATGTTATCTGTCTATTCACTGATACCTATCCATGTAGTTGGTCTACACTTCATTAAAATGTCTAGGACTACATGATGTTTGATTTACAGACATGATGCGAGTTGATCTCTCGGATTTCATACTAATTTCTGTTAGCAGACTCTCTGACGCATCAGCATAGGACCGCCACACTCATATAACGGCCTTGCGATAAGCCGTCACAGTCTTGCTATCTACTGCTCTACTCTGTTTATCTCTGACGCATCTATGCAGGAGCGTTACATTTATGTAACGGCTGTTCTATAGACCGTCACAATCACTATGACGCACCATCTATAGACCGTCAGAGCCCTGTCTTCTGACAATGCTAGACGGAATAAGACTTGCCAGATTTGCTTATTATTATGCCTAGTTATCTAAGTTGTAACCTATTATGTGAACCTTAAGTTATTTGATTACTCATGATAGGTATTGCATGATTTTGATACTTTAATGTTATTTTAAGTTAAGATAATTTCATTGCCAAAGTTTTATAGTTTTGTATTCTAAATCATGATTTTTAAATGATGTATTGACGGAGTTTTATCTTGATTTCCATATTGATACACATTTCCTCTCTCTGTCTATAGAGTCATTTCTTTAAGTACATGGCACATACTCCGGTATGTTGTCCATTAGTTCACTTTGCACTATAGGAACATTATTCTTAGGCATGAGGACCTCTCTATTGGATATTCCTTCCAATGGAATAAGAAATCTTATTTCAAGGCCTCCGTAATTCTCCGCGATCCTGGGATTCCCACTAGGACGCCGAGTTGGTTGTACCATTAAAGCCCATTGATTAGACTACACTATCGATGTTTTCTGATTATCAGTAATGTAACGGCTCTGTATTGGACCGTCAGGCACATGTAACAGCCCAATATAAGACCGTCACATTCATCTGAGTTTGAATTCTTGATTCGGGGTTCAGACTAATGTAACGGCCTAATCTTGGACCGTCACATAATGTAACGGCCCAATGCATGACCGTCACCTCTCTCTGAGTCTATTTTTATTATTTTAGACTCGGATCATTGTAACGGCCCACTATTGGAGCGTTACATGATGTAACGGCCCAGTAAACGACCGTCACCTTGCTTAAGTATTTAACCCAAGGTTCGACCCAAGGGTTGATATTCCAAAGGTTCTAGATGGACTAATGATAGTCTGGAACTTATAATATTGATCGAGAAACTTAATATAATGATTGGAAAGAGAAAAGAATGTACCGTTATGCTGTCGATTTATTTCCGTGAGCATGACATTGTTTAAGTCTTTTTCTTGATCTCTCATACTCTAAATTGAAGCATTCATTCATTGATTGTTGTTATCATGAATTTGTTGAACTTATTATATTATTGGCCATACTTTATTATTACACTCATGGAAGTAGCTTGATTTATACGTGAAGATGTAGTTCGGGCGCTGATTATGTCCAAGGGCTCTATGCTAATCCCCTCGGCTGATTACCAGAAACATACTATTTTATAAACCATGGGGTATGATGCTACTGGCGTTGCATTACACTGGGAGTACTTTCTTTATAAATAAGTGAAATCCATGAGCACTCGTGAAAAGCTAGTGAATTGCTACATGATTGATGTTCTCGTGCGTAACCTTTATGGTTATGAAAGTGAAAAGTGAAAGTGCATTCTTGTTACATTCTTGTTCATGAAAGGCCAAATATCATATTCTTGTTACATACGTTCTAATTCATTCTTGTTTTCATTCTATCTTACATGATTATCGTGTTACTTTGGTTTAATTGCGTGATCATCGCATTACATGATTTTGCCTTACTTCTTTAGAGCTAAAATGTTATTTAATTTAATAGTGCCTTCATGTTGATGCGAAGATACCTACTGGGCAAGTGTGCTCATTACCTATTTTCCAATCTTTTCAGGAGATGGAAGTGATACGGGTTCGGAAGGTTCAAGTAGCAGATCCGAGAGTGAATAAAGAATGAGCGAAGACTTAGGAAGTCTACATTGTTTAGATTGAGTCTATGTAATTTCCTATTTCTTGAGTCTAGTGCATAATGGAAATTGAATTAGTGGATGTATTTGAATATTTGATTATCAATGAAATAAAGTGGGAGTTTGAATATTGTGCAATTGCATCTTTATGTGGGATTATCTTGCGCTCTGATTGTTCTTGCTCGCAAGAGGTTTACCATGCTGGCTGTTCGCGCTCCCCGAGTTAGTCTTCCGCTGTAATAAAGGCTCCGGACGTGACACTATGGATGGAAAGTTAATACAAAGGACTGTCCAATGGAATAAAAATTACTGCAATCAGACACCAGGAAGGCAGTCAAATCACTGAGTAAAGATGTACCTGTGAACATGTCCCTGAGCTTGCCTGCAGAACTTATGCACAAAAGTCAAAAAGTTGGACAATATTAGAATATGCAAATGTTAACCAAATGATGCAAATCATATATGTATGGAAAGACAATACAAAGGTCTATCCAATGGAAGAAAACTCAGTGCAATCGAACATGGGATCAAAAGTTATGCCCCGACGAACATGGGCCTGTGAGCATGCGCGTAGGACTGCCAGAATCTGTAACGGTCTACCAAGTGACCGTTACATCACCGTGATGGTCTACCATAAGACCGTGACACAACCAGAGCCCGTAAAACACCAAAAATTGTAGGAGAATAGAGAAAATACTACCTAAACATGAACATGCACCCACCCAACCTACAAAAGAGCATGAAAACAAGCGTAATGGGCATTGGGGTCCCACTGTGATCGCCAAACACTGTAGATTTGTTTTAACTAGGTTCCTATCCCACCCCCTTTAAATACATACATGCATAAACATGTGAATCAAAGACAAGGGGGATGAAAGGATGAGAAATACTAACCGTGATCGCCACCAAGGTTCCAACAATGCCAAGGGATGAAGAAGTGTAAAGAACGGCGCCGTGTACCTTGGAAAGAAAACTTGATCGCGCTTGATAAACGAGGTGCGGAGAACTTGTGGATTCAAACCTCCTCTCCTTCCAGCCGGATGTAGGAGGAGGGCCTCACGTTGTATTCATGCTCTCCTGCAAAACAAAGCCAAAACAATGACAAAAAATCCATTAGAACATGCATGTGTAGCATCAATCCCGCAGTGATAAAATAGGGGTAGAAATTAAGGGAAAACTCACCAGGGGGAGGTTTTTAACCCCTGTGGAAGGGTGAAAATAATAGGTGGGTGTGTTGTGTATGCATGAGATTTGAAATCACGAGATTTGGTTGAGAGAATAGAGAGAAATCATTGATGCAAAATGAGGGAAAACACATGTGTAGCAGAAAAGTGCAGAAAATTGTGATGATTTGTGACTTTAAGAGGAAGAGAACTAAGAATATAGATCATGAAATCAAGTCCAAAAGGATAGAATTGAAAGCTAATACTTTCCTCTTCAAGCCAAGGTCAAAGCTATGAGTTGGAATTGCAGCATGGCTTCGCCTCGAACCAAGAAAGAGCCCCCCCGTCGCGACTGCGAACTGGGCAATGTTTATAGAGTTTTGTAAGAAAGCCTCATCTTCTTATCACGATTCTCGGAGATATAGTCCAAGATAAATTGAGTTCTCTGAATCAAACTCGAGATAATACTAAGGACAAGAGATAGGAACAAACGGGGATCAATTCGGAGGAGGATTCTAGAAGATATGGCTCTTGGAAGGTAGCCCCGTCGTACTGAAAATTAGAGTTTTAGTTGTACTAGGATGCTTAAATCCTGATCTTGCGAACCAGATCTCAAGATATATAGCAAATGAAAATTTGATTTCTATGAACCAAATTCAAGATAATACAAAGAGCTAGAAGTAGGAAAAAACGGGGATCGATTTGGATAAGAATTGAAGAAGTTATGGGCTCTGTAAGATAGGCTCGCCGTGCAGTTTTCGGGACAGAGTCCAGCATAAATTGGACTCTCGGTTGTGTGTAATGGTCTATCGTAGGACCGTCAGAGTTATGTAATGGCCTAGGGTAGGTCCGTCACGCTCTGGGGGTCGAACGGGATGATTTCGGACAAGTTTGACTGTGACGGTCTAGTATAGGACCGTCACAGTGCTCTGACACATCTATACTTGACCGTCACATGTCCTCTGACGTACCTGCACTAGACCTTCACACCGATGAAGGAAAATTCTAGGCATCCTACGCGCGACTTTGGAAATTGAAACGTATCTCTCAAACGGGGAAGAACTAGCGAAGGTGGTAGAAGAAGAAATTGTAGATAACTGAGAGAGGAACAACGTTAATGAAGAAAGCAAGTTGAGAAAATAATTAGAAAAGGGAGAAAATGGGGCTGGAACAGAGGGGAAAATTCTGGGACATAGGTGAACATCACATCACGCCAGAAAAATGTGAATAGCTCACAAACAGGTCAGAACGGGCCAACGATGTAGAAGAAAAAATTGTAGATCTTTGAAATATGAACAACTTTGGTGAAGACAACGTTCTGAAAAGAGGAATGAAAAAGGGTGAAAAAGGATCACTTTCAGGACTGCGCAGTGGGATAGAGCCGAATGCTTGAAGAGAACTGGCCTAAATGGGCCGTAAGTTGACTTGGAAGCCGAAATTTGATAAGATAAGCTCCATAGCTCTAGGAAATCATGATCTCCAAGACTCAAAGGATATGAAATGGTAAAAATGGGCTCAAAATCTATCCAAGGAAGCTCCAAAATAATGGCTAATGCGGGACATCAAAAATGATGAATAGAGAAATGATGTAACTTGTGGGCTAAAACGGGTGTCAATAAATATCACCCATGACTCACAATTTGGTGATATAGAAAGAATGGGCTAGTTCCAGACCAGCTAGAAGAGCCTCATATTCAGCAATGTTGTTGGTGACTGGGAATGCGAGATGAAACGCTTTTGGGATGGTGACGCCTTCAGGCGTTAGAAGGACAATGCCAATGCCTTTCCCTTGGGAATTCAGAGCTCCATCAAAATATAATGTCCACATTGGCTCATCGGATTGAGTGACAGACATTAGTTCCTCATCCGAAAACTCTGATTGGACAAGATCAAACTTGAGGAGAGGATGATGAGCGAGATGCTCGGCTATTGCATAGCATTTAATCGCCTTTTGTTAAATGTAGGAGATGTCAAACTGAGATAGGAAACTTTGCCAGCGTCCTAGCCTATCGGTAATGATGGATTTCTCCAGGAGGAATTTGATAGGGTTCATGCGGGCGATCAAATGGACCTCATGAGCCAAGAAGTAGTGCTTCAATTTCTATACTACCCAAACAAGGGCAGCATAGGTTTTATCCATGGCTGTGTACTTCTGTTCACAGGGATTGAGGAGTTTGGACAAGTAATAGGTTGCCCGTTCCTTGCCTTCTTCATCGGCTTTTGCGAGGACGGCTCCCACGGAGTCATCCAAGACTGAGATGTAAAGGATCAGAGGTTTTTCTGGTTTGGGTGGAATGAGAACGGGTGGACTAGCCAGGTATTCCTTTAACCCTTCAAAAGCTTTTTGACACTTAGAATCCCAATGGAATTCTACTCCTGGCTTGGTCAACTCGTAGAAAGGTCTACACCTTTGTGAGTGTTGAGACACATACCGACGGATGAATTGCAGTCTCCCAATTAAACCTCGGACTTCCCTCAAATTTTTGGGAGGCGGCATGTCCTTGATGGCCTTAGCTTTGTCGGGATCTATCTCGATCCCCATTTTACTCACAATGAAACCCAGTAATTTACCCGATGATACGCCAAACACACACTTCTTCGGGTTCATTTTCAACTGGAACTCCCTTGATCTTTGCAACACCTTAGCCAAAACTTTCGGATGTTCCATCCTGGTTCTTGATTTCACCAATAAATCATCCACATACACCTCCAGATATATATGCATCATGTCATGAAATATGGCCATCATAGCTTTTTGGTAAGTAGCTCCAGCATTCTTTAACCCAAACGGCATGGCCACGTAACAATATGTTCCCCATGGTGTAGTAAATGACGTCTTCTCCTGATCCTCTTCTGCCAAACGAATTTGATTATATCCCAAAAATCCATCCATGAATGAGAGGGTCTCATAACCTGCTATGTTATCGATTAACACATCAATGTGAGGCAAGGGAAAATCATCCTTTGGACACGCGCGGTTAAGGTCCCGAAGTCAATGCAAATCCTGACTTTCTCATCTTTCTTCATGACTGAGACAATGTTCACCACCCATTGAGGATAAAGAACGACTCTAATGAACCTGGCTTTGTGGAGCTTGTCGACCTCTTCTTTCATTTTCAAAGCCATCTGAGGGTGGAAACACCTTAACCTTTGTTTTACCGAGGCGAACCCTGGTTTTAAAGTTAAGCGGTGTTCGACCAAGGTGGAATCCAAACCTGGCATATCCTCATAGCTCCATGCAAACGTGTCTCTATACTCTTTGAGAACCTCAATTAATGCCTCTTCTTCAGATGATGACAAATTATCACTTATGAGGACGATCCTAGGGTCTTCCTCGGTTCCTAAATTGATTTCTTTGGTGGACTCTTCTACGGCGGCTGACGGCTCGTCGAATCTCCTCTTCCCACTAGCATATGCGCCAGCCGCATCCTCATATTCTTCATCCTCGTCTCCAGTAGGGTATTGTTCATCGGTGATATCATAAACCCCATATCCTTCATCAATCACCCAATTGTCCTCACATTCTATCTCCGATAGTTGGATGGGTTTTTCTAGCAATTGAGGGACGGATAGAAGGGCTTGACACCTGGTGGCTAAATCTAGAAGGAATCGACAAGGGATCTTCTTACCCTTGGATTTCTTTGTGGATACTACCCTTGACTCATTATTCCTAGGTTGACTCACATTATTTACAGAAGGAGAAAAGGCTGAAGGGGATGGTGAAGAATGTACAGGGAAGGACCCCTCAGAGGAGGGGTAGAAAAGGTCGCTCATAGGACCTTGGATGGGTGGCCCGCAGGGCGGGACGCACTCGTGGGAGATGTAGGAGGTTTCCTCAACAATGATGTGTTGTTGAGGAGTTTGAAAATTGACGTATTTTTTTGTTTTCATTTTTGATGACAAAACAATGAAAAGAAATCGGAGGAGGGGGAAAGGTGGTTATGGCTAAAGGATTGGGAGGCTCATAGAGCATATCATGATTGAAAACCTGGCGCGGGTTGATAAACCCGCGCAGGTATGTAAGTAGAGAAGGGGACCTGGGAAGATCATCAGACAACCGTCTGGCCTAGGAGGAAGACATCAGCGAAGGCTGAGGTGAGTGAATGGAGAAGACGAGGGCTAATGAGCCGTCGATGGCAATGTTGATGACGGATGAAGATCCGTCGGTGACAGAGTCCTTTTGGCGAGGATGGTTTGGAACTTTGGCAACAGTAGTGGTATTCCCTGGCATTTCAGAGATCAATGGTGGCCCTTCCACCTGCGGTGGTGAGAACATTCTTTCTAGTGCAATGGAAACATCTTGTATGTCAAACCATTTGCCCCATTCGCATTCCGGATCTTTGATCTTGCCTTTCTTACCGGCCCTTGAACATTTTTCAGCCAAGTACACAACATGCGATCCTCCACGTGTTTCCTGCGGGTAATCTCCCATCTGAACAACGGGCCCCTTCTTGAAGTGAGAGGATAGGGTCCATGTGAGGGGTTTCCCATCCGCCTCGAGCGGTCCTTTAAAGCCTAGGCTGAACTTGTGGCCTAACCTTTTTTCCTTTGGCGGCTTCAGCCTTCCTTGTAATTATGCGCCCAAGCCTTTGCCTTATTGATAGCCGATATTCCTCATTATCTCCCATCTTTTAGAATGGGAAGGGAGACGTGACATCGGTACTGAAGGTGGCTTCTTTGGTGTTAGCGGAATTCGGGACGGGTCATACACATCCAGTAGTGATAATATGGGCCGATGAGACAGCCAAATAGATGGTAAAGAGATGTTAACATCATCCACTGTATGAAGGACAAGCGTGCTGACCACTTTAATAATCCTCCCATTATATGGGAACTTTAGGCATTAGTGGTTGGTGGAGGGTACAACATCCATGACTTCGATATAGGGGCGACCCAGTATAGCCTTGAATGTGGGATCCATGACTCCCCCAAAGCTCAAGACAAATCCAAGACTCACTGATATTGCAAACTTCTCTCCCCCTTTGACATCAGCAAAAAGAACTACAGAATGTATGCCAGTGCTGGAAACATGAGGACTAAGGGCAGTAAGTTCTTAGTGCAGAAAGTCACGAATAGATCTTAAGAGAATAAGTGAGTTTCTAATCTCAAGAGAAGATTCTTTAAATTCCAGTACATAATAGAGAAGTAGAATGATTGACAAGTTTATCAGCATACATAGTGGATGATTTAGAGCAGGAGTTCACAAGTATGGTCAGATATAGCTGATCATTCAACTATCCCACAAGACAGCAAGAGACGAAATCAGAGAGGTGTTCTAAAGGTATTGAAAACAAGCAATCCATTAGTTGCATAACAACAAGGAATTTTTTTTGTTGGAGATGATTTTCAAGAAGATCAATGAGTAAGTTGGTAGTTCACTCCTTTGACATTAGAGAGACACCTTGATTAGAGGCCTGAATCCCCAGTTACTCAGAGTGAGTACCTCATTACTTCCCTTTTTTTATTTATTAAGGAACAGAGTTAGTAACTGTGGCTTTTGACATGAGGAAACACCTTGATTAGAGGCCAGAGTCCCCAGTTACTCACCAGCAAGCCACCATTGCTCTGTCATGTCTTTTCATTCATTTTAAGCATTTGACACCTCATGACTTGGGAGAAATATTCATTTCATTGATGAAGCTCCCAGTTTCTCAGTGATCAAAATAGAACATATTTGTTCAGTTAATCCCATGAGTTAAAGAGATAGAATGATTGAAAACAATACCAAAAGGACTATTCCTTGAATTGAGTCTTGAAGTCTAGATTTCAAGCTGATTGGGTCAGATATCAAGACATACAAGTTTTTGTCCAGATCTCTGAAGGAGTACCAAAGGAAAGATTCTAACTGGAGATTAGAGTTACTGACTTATAGACTTAAGAGATAAGTGACACTCTACTGTCTGAGATAACCACACTAGATCAGTCATGCAAGATCAGCAAAGTTACACATCTGGACAGCCCTTTTGAATCTGTCAAAGAACTTCTCTTCTCACATGACAACTCAGCTCCCCCTAAAACATAGCATTCCTCAATAAAACAATCTAGCATAATCTCAAAGCTTCCCCTTACTCAAAGCATTTTCTGAAAGCCAACGAGTAAGCATTCTGAACTCCCCCTTAAACCAGCAAGAAAGAAGGCTAAATATCAGACAAACACAACTCCCCCTCACAACAAGAACATGCTTCATAATTATGACAATTTGTATAAGCCTAATTCCCTTCTCAATGTGGTGAATTTTTCATTATCCAGAGGTTTTGTGAATATGTCAGCAATCTGATTATCTGTGCCTACATGAATCAGTTCAAAATTATTCTTAGACACCTCATCTCTTATAAAATGATGTCTTATCTCTATGTGTTTGGTTCGTGAATGCAAAACAGGATTTTTAGCAATATTGATGGCACTAGTATTATCACAGTAAATTGGTGTACACCCCAGGTCTACTTGGTAGTCCTGAAGCTGGTGTTTAATCCATATTACTTGTGTTCCACAACTCCCTGCAGCCACATATTCAGCTTCTGCAGTAAAGAGGGCCACAGAATGTTGTTTCTTGGAGCCCCAAGACACTAAACACCCACCCAAAAATTCACAATGGCCACTAGTGCTTTTCCTATCTAGTTTATAGCCTGCATAATCAGCATCTGTGTATGCTACTAAGTTAAGTGTGTGAGATGCAGGAAACCATAACCCAAGAGAATGAGTAGCTGACAAATATCTGAAGATTCTTTTAACTGCAGCTAAGTGTAATTCAGTAGGTCTAGACTGCTACCTTGCACACATTCCTACACTGAATTGTATATCTGGTCTAGAGGCTGTCAAGTAAAGAAGTGATCCAATCATACCTCGATAAAGTTTGGCATTTACTTCTTTACCTGTCTCATCTGCATCCAATGAGGTATTGGTGCCCATGGGTGTTGTAATGTGCTTTAAGTTTTCCATACCAAACCTCTTGAACAGTTCCATTGTGTATTTGGTTTGGTTGATGAAGCACCCATCCTCTAGCTGCTGTACCTGCAATCCAAGGAAGTATTTTAGTTCACCAACCAAGCTCATTTCGAATTCAGCAGACATCATGGTGGAAAATTCATCACATAGTTCATGCTTAGTTGATCCAAATACAATGTCATCTACATATACCTGAACTATGATGAGATCTTTATTTATGCCCTTGGTAAATAAAGTTTGATCAACTTTACCTCTTTTGTAGTCCTTGCTGATCAGAAATTCAGATAATCTTCCATACCATGCTCTTGGAGCCTGCTTTAGACCATACAAGGCTTTGTTTAACCTGAAAACTTGGTTAGGTTGAGGAGAGTATTGAAATCCAGGAGGTTGTTCAACAAAAACTTCTTCTTTAATGACTCCATTTAAAAAGGTACTTTTAACATCCATTTGTTGGAGTTTTATATTCTTTGAGCAAGCAAAGGCAAGTAACAATCTTATAGCTTCCATCCTAGCAACAGGTGCATAGGATTCATCAAAGTCTACACCGAATTCCTGACAGTAGCCTTTGGCTACTAATCTGGCCTTATTCCTCGAGATGATTCCATCTTCATTCATCTTATTTTTGAACACCCACTTAGTTCCTATGATATTAATACCATCTGGTCTTGGGACAAGCTCCCAGACATTATTCCTTTCAAACTGACCTAATTCCTCACTCATAGCATTGACCCAAGCTTGATCAGCTAAGGCCTCTTCTACTGTTTTGGGTTCAATTTGTGAGACTAAAGCAATTAAGTCATCATTATTCACATTTCTAAAATGAGACCTAGTCCGAAGAGGATCTTCAGGATTGCCTATGACTTTATCTAATGGATGGTCTTTAAGAAATCTAATATTTGTTGAAGACTCACCTGTTTCTCTTAGCCCTTCCTGATTGGGGGAATTTATTTCTCCACTCGGCTGAGTCTTCTCTTCTTCCTGTTGGTCTTCTAGAAAATCCCCACCATGATTGGAATTCCTGTCAAGATTTTCAACATTAGAAACATCTTTCTTTTCACTAAAAAGGATGTGTGGAGACTCTTCCACTTTCTGATCAGATATGTTAAATACCCTATATGCCCTTGACACTTCAGAGTAACCCAAGAAAATTCCAGGTGTGCTTTTGGCTTCAAACTTGTCTAAATCTTTCTTATCATTGTTATGAATAAAACATTTTGCTCCAAAATTTTTGAAATGAAACAAGTTTGGTTTCTTACCATTTAGAAGCTCATAGGGTGTTTTCTTGTGAATGGGTCTTACCATGGCCCTGTTGATTATGTAGGTTGCTGTATTGGCCGCTTCTGCCCAAAACCTTCAAGGTAATTTGCTTTCAATCAACATGGTTCGGGCCATCTCCACCACAGTTCTATTTCTTCTCTCCACAATCTCATTCTGTTCAGGTGTCCTGGGAGAAGAAAACCTGTGAGTTAGTCCTTCTTTTTCACAGAGATCAGTAAACATGGAGTTTTCAAACTCACCTCCATGGTCAGATTGAATAGAACAGACCTTGTACTTCCCTTCTTGTTTGACCTTGTTGAAAAATAGATTAAACTTTTGAAATGCATCACTCTTATTTGCTAAGAAAAATATCCATGAATATCTAGAGAAGTCATCTATGATGACATAGCCAAATCTGTTTCCATTAAGACTCTGAGTTCTAGTGGGACCGAAAAGGTCCATATGAAGAAGTTCCATTGGTCTAGAAGACAATGGCTCAGATCTTAATTTAAAAGAATTTCTGGTCTGTTTGCCTAGAGCACAGGCATCACATGCTTTTGATATTGAGTTGAATTTAATTCTAGGCATGCCTCTAACTAAATCATGCTTGACCAATTTATTTAAAGTTGAAAAGCTAGCATGACCTAGACGTCTATGCCATTCAAAAGCATCATTTTCAGAATTGGCAGATAAGCAAATTGTAGATTCAGATTTCTCATCTAAGTCTACAATGTAGACATTATTAATCTTGTTGGCTACAAATTTAACCACATCAGAATTTGTTTCAAGGATTTTGCATGAACTATCATCAAATACAACCCTGTGACCCTTGTCACATAACTGACTAATGCTAATCAGGTTGTGTTGAAGCCCTTCCACAAGTAAGACTTTTTCAATGGAGTTTGTGGAAGACTTACCTACTGTACCAACTCTAATTATTTTACCTTTGTTCTTTCCTCCAAACTTGACCAGACCCCCTGGCTTCATCTCTATCTTGCTAAACTTGGATCGGTCTCCTGTCATATGCCTAGAGCAGCCACTGTCGAGGTACCACTTGTTGTCTTCAGCTGCCAGGCCGACCTACACAAATACATCAAGCAGAGTGATTTGGAACCCAAGATGAGTTGGGTCCAAGGACATTGTTCAAATCTCTGATCAAGTGTTTAGGTATCCAGATTTGCTTCAGCATGGTTTTCTCTGGCACCTTCCTTTCTGGTTTATTAAAGTTGAATCCAGCTAGACTGGAGAAGTGAGTTCTATTCCATTCATTAGTCTTCCTATTCCTAGGAAATTTCCTGTAAGCTTGTTGATTGACATATTTTTGACCATGAAAGTTATTTCTCCAGTAGGTCCTGTTTGGACCCATCTGATTGTTGTAATTCCAGCTCTTATTCTGATTCACTTTCTTGGTCCATCTACCATTTGTGTTCTGGTGAGTGGACTTAGTGTTATTCTTCATAAAATTCATTCCCATCTTAAATGGTTGTCCAGTTCTGGTTTTTATGTTTTCTTTAGGACTTTGAATTTTCTTAGAGCTGTTTGAGCTGGATGGTGTGTCCAGCTTCTCTTTTCCCTTCTCTGGGCAGAAGGTGATGGTCTTGAATTGCAAGGGTCTCTTGTTGGTTGGGTCATAGCCTAGACCTTCCTTATTGAAATTGACCCTAGTCCCTAGTATAACTTCTAAACTAGTCTTTCCTTGGACAAACTTTTCTAAGACTTTCTGTTTGTCTTCCAGCTCCTTTTGAAGGGACTCAGAATTTTTTAGGAGCTCAGCATTTACTTTCTTCACAGCTTCATATTTCTCTGAATTCACTCTAATTTCATTCATGCTTTCTTCAATTTTAGTTTTGAATTCATTGAGCTGTTTTTGACTTTCTTGAATTTCTCCCTTGAGCTTATCATTTTCTTTCCTTAGTGAGGTCATTTCTTCTAGTTGTTCTTTTAGCTTCTCATTTTCCTCACAGACCAGAGTTTGTTCTTCAACATTTGTGTTAAATTTTCTTTTCAGAACTCTGTGCTCTTTACTAAGAGAATTAAATTTATCTAACAAATCACCATAAGCATCCTCCCAGTCATCAATTGAGAAATTTTCAAAAACATTTATTACCTCCTCTTCACTGTTTGCCATAAGGCAAATTCCATCTTCATATTCTTCTGAGGGAGCATCTTCGGGGTCTTCTTCTTCCTCGCTCCATGTGCAGACCATCGCCTGTGGCTTCTTCTTCTTCTTCTGCACCTTTATGTTTTTCTTTTGAAGATAGGGACCCTTCTTCTGGAGTTCTGGGCATTCACCTTTCATATGTCCCTGTTTGTTACAATTAAAACATGTCAGTCTCTTAGGATTTCTATCCCTGTAACTAGCAAATTCAGCACTCTTATTGAAAGAGTGTGGCTTCTTCTTCCTAAAGGTCTTTCCCTTTTTCTTCAAAAATTTTCTGAACTATCTAGTGAGCATTGCCTACTCCTCCTGGTCGAGATTTGACAAACCTTCAAGCTCAGACTCGGACTCTGGGCTACTGCTACTACTCCCACTGTTTCTACCCTTGTTGCGGGAAGCTCTTAGAGCTACATTTTTACCCTTCCTCTCACTTCCTTCTCCACCTCCTTGGAAATTCATCTCATAGGTCATAAGGGATCCTATGAGTTCATTCACAGTTAAGATAGTCAAATATTTTGACTCCTCAATCACAATGGCCTTAGTGTGCCATGCCGGGGATAAAGATCTAAGGATTTTCCTGACTATATCTGCCTCAGCAAGATCCTTCCCTAGCACTTTAAGAGTATTTGTGATTAAAGACAACCTGGCATACATTTCAGTTATATTCTCGTCTGCATTCATCTTAAACATTTCATACTTAGAGGTGTAGAGGTTTACCTTTGAGGCTTTCACTTGAGCTGTACCTTCATAGATCAATTGCAGCTCATCCCACATTCGCTTGGCGGTCTTGTAGGCGGATATACGGGCATACTCCTCTGGATGAACAGCACACTGGATGATATTCAGCATCGTCCAGTTGAGTGAAGAGAGCTTGACGTGGTCATCTATCCAAGCGTCCTCGTTTGGTGGCAGATCATATGGCCCCACCGTGATTACGCTCCACAGTTTATGACTCTGAGCCCTGATGAACACTTCCATCCTGTTCTTCCAAAACAGATAGTTACTACCATCAAAATATGGAGGGCGACTAATGGATTGACCTTCGGCCATGAAGGTTCTAGGACCACCAGCATTTCCTTGACCATTCGTCCACATGGCGTAAACCTGCTTTGATACCAATTGTTAGCGCAGCAAGAGTGATATAGAAGGGGGGGATGAATAGATCACTCCCAATTTTTAGAAACTTAGGCGGAAAATAAATTCTACTGCTAAAGCCCCTCCTTAACCCGCACACAGAGAAATGTAAATACAATCACCAAGCAAGGCAGTATAAGCAAATGAGAATGAAGAACTGATCACATGGAAGCAAAGAGACAAGCAGATGAAGAGCGCAGATAACAATAGCAAACCACAGATGAGGCACTCGGTTTTTAGGTGGTTCGATTGCAGTCCGCAATCTACATCCACCCCTCACTCCAACTAGAATGAGGATTCCACTAGACAATGCTAGATCACTGCAGACTCAATCAGCGAACAACATGCTGCCACACAGCTTGAACAACCAAGGGAAACAAATCCCTCAACCAAGCTCTGCTACCTACAGAACTTGAAACCTGTTCTAGCTCCCAGCTAGAACACAATCGGAGTGTCCTCTCCCTTCCTCCACACACCGGAGGGAAACTGTTAATGACAACCTGTCACTAACAACACCAGAGATCACCGATCTCTCTTCCTCTGCAACCCAGAGGGAAACTGGAGTAATACTCCCTTCCTCCACACATCGGAGGGAAACCAATTCAAATCAGAAGGATGAACAAAATGAAACGAAAACAAAGTAGAAACAAAAACCAATGAAGATGCAGTCGGTTCTGAAACCAATACAAATGTAGCTTCAAATGAAGCAATTCATCACACCACAAACACTGCTCTCTCTCTCGAACAAACTCCTCTCGGATCTGGAACTCTCAGCTCTTTTTCTTTTCTGGATCGTGCAAACTCTCACCAATGGCTTCTGCTTTTTCTTTTTACGATCAAGCTTCTACTGAAGGATGAAGCTCTATATTTATAGCAGATATTGGCGTGTGGCTGCCAGGTTCCCGCCCATGCACTTTTGGCCAGATTATTTGAATTTCGACCACATGGCAGCATCCTGACTAGGTTGCCATCCACGTGTCATGTGCCTGTTGTCTTGGATCACGTGTCAGGTGCCAACCTTGGTTCACGTGCCCAATCATCAGCTTGAATCGCCTGCAGACAGACAGAAGTAATGTATATACTTAGTCAGTTCAGGCTATTAACTAGAATGTATATACTTCATAAACACAACTGAGTAAGTGTGTACAGCGTGAGAGAGTGTACAAACTTACTGAATAAAACACATGTGAAGGCAGTGTATAGACTTATGAACAATGCATATGAAGGCAGTGTATAGACATGTGATGAATCAATGCATACGAGCCTTACCATTGTGTAAACTTAACAAAGCTTCAGCCACTGTATAGACTTCACGAAGTCTAAACAGTGTACAGACTTGGAACCTATGTGAGACTCTTAATAAGACTGTGAGCAGTGTGTAGACTTGATGCTCAACGGAGATGTATAGACTTCGACAAGCTTTAACCAATGTATAGACTATGCCAGAGTGAGATGATGCATTAGACACTCGCTGTACAGACTTGGAAAGTTCTGTATGAGACGATCGGCTGTTGAACCGATGTACAGACTCTAGATGTAAAGGTAGTCTGTATAGACTTGAATCGCTTGAAGCGATGTACAGACTAGATGAAGCTCAAGCACTGTACAGACTTGTGAAGACTTCAGCGTTGTACAGACTTGGTGAAGCTCAAGTGAATGTATAGACTTGATGAACTACTGTGGATGTGTGGACTTGAGCGAATGAAGCCGATGTACAGACTTGCCTAAGACGCTGGCTGAGATGGACGCTGTACAGACTTTGAAGAGCAGTTCAATGTATAGACTTGAACGAATGAGGCCGATGTACAGACTTGCCTAAGACGCAGCATGAGACGCTGGCTGAGACGGACGATGTACAGACTTTGAAGAGCAGTTCAATGTATACACTTAGTGATGTACAGACTTGGCCAGGAAAGCGTAGGGAAATGTTGAGTGTATGGACTTGGCCAAGCGTAGGAACAGATGAGGAGTGTACAGACTTGGCGTTGTATAGACTTGGCTTTGAACGCTTGGGCTGAAGGCAATGTGCAGACTAAGTGATGTATAGACTTTGCCCAAGGAACCGAATGTATAGACTTTGCCACAGTCTAATGTACATGCTTTGCAGAAGTGAACGAGCCAATGTGTAGACTTCAAAAGAAGCAGTCCGATGTACAAACTTCAAGAATTCTAGACAATGGATGCTGTACAGACTTGGACTCAAGGAGTGTATATACTTAGCATGAAGACTGCCAGTCGATGTATAGACTTGGCTGAAGCTATCTCTGAACCAATGTTCAGACATTGTGCAATGTATGAACTTTAGTTTGTGCGAGCCTGCTGACATGCAATGTGTAGACTTGAGTGTGTGAAGCAGGCGTTGTACAGACTATGCAAGCAAACGCTGGGCGCTGTATAGACTTACACTATCAGATGTGTAGACTTCATGAGAATGCAGTAACCAGTGTATAGACATTAAGCTTGACACTCCAATGTATAGAGTTGAAGATTGGAAGGATGTATAGGGTTGAGCTGAACTGACTTTGGCAATGTGCAGACATAACAGGTCGGGCAGTGTACAGACTTAGAGTATTAGGATCAATGTGTAGACTTCAGTTAGAAAGTGGCCGATGTACAGGCTAGAAGCAGATATGCCAATGTACAGATGAGTCGACGCATCAGCAAGGGTGGGTCGACCCACTGCTGTCAATACTAACTAAGCAGAGTGTAGACAGTATCAAGATAGCATGCTTATCTGACAACCATATGAACTGTACTCACTCACATGATGAAACAACATAAATCTAGATTTAGAAGATTGATTTATAGTGTGAGACATCATCAAAACCATAGGGATGCAACATCCTTTGTTACTGTGGGGGGCCATAATTCCCTGGGGGTGGAACTTGGTGGTACTGAGGTGGCGGTTGTTGTTGCTGGGGTCGGGGTTGTTGTTGGGGTTGAAGTGGTTGAGGCATTTTATTCTGGGTGGATTGTTTTGGGGTGGAGGACGAGAGGGGAAAGGACCTTGTTGGAGGGGAAGTCGGGGCATTTGTGGAGGCCTTGGGTTGAGTGCATAGTTGGCATTGTTGACTGCACTCACCTGCTCATTTGTTACAACCCCTTCTGTCGCTCCACCAGTGCCTATCTTTCTGATCACCTTGGGCTTCGACGGCTCAAACATGTGCATAATAGGGGAGTCTTTCAACTGGGTCTGGATATACCGGGCCCTTTCATAGAGCTCTTCCATTGTGGTAAGCTTGTTCATGGCCAGGACGTGCTTGAACTATGGGGTTGCATTGGACACAATCATTTTCACTTGTTCAGGCTCTGAGAGGATATCTCTTATTCTTTCTGCTAGGGACCTCCATCTGTCAGCATAGCGGACAAAATCTTCGTCGGGCTTCATTTTCTCGGCCACTAGGTCGGTAATGGAAAGAGAGCGACCGACCCTATCCCGATACTTTTGCAAGAATCTTCTTTGAACCGTATCAAAGTTCTCGGCCTCGCCGGGCTCCAAAGAATAGAACCACTCTAGCGCAGGACCATCCAATGATCTCTGAAAGAGGTATGCCAGGGATCTCTGGTCATTTTGCCAATAGGAGGATTCATACATGAAGTCCTTGAGGTGAATAAAGAGGTTGCCAGTGCCATTGTACCTACGGTACGTGGGCATTTCAGAGGGAGGAAGATGGATCACCGGAAGGACTGGTAAAGCAACCTCCGCGGTGGATTTCACGTCCACCGTTTTTGTTCGTCCATTCTATTGAACCTGTTGAGGAGCGATTGGGCAAGCTCCTCGGGAGGTGAAGGTGGCACCTGCCACTGGGGAGGAAAATGTCTCCTGGAGACTTGAAGGGGAAACCCCGAGTGAGAGGGAGCTGCCGGACCGCCGGCAGTTGGCCCCGACTGGAGTGGTATATGGGGAACAGCAGGGTTTTGAGATTGTGAAGGGAATTGGAACGAGGGTGGTTGTTGGCTCGCCTTCCCTTGAAGCGAGGGAGACTGGATGGCTTGCACCAGTGAAGGAGATGGGATGGCCTGCACTGACTCTTGGAGGGGTGCGATGGCTGGAGTTGACTCTTGGGGGGTGGGAGAAACAGATTTCCCTTTCAGAATGGCCTGGAAGGCCCGGAGCTGCTCAGAGGTAAGCTCCGTGTTGGCGAGGACACCTAGCAAAAAGGAGATGTCCTGTGGTGGGGATGTGTCCCCTGCGGTAATCTGCACCTCGTGTGAGGGCTCATAAGAAGGACCCGAGTCCATAGCATGGACTCGCAGCTCGATTGATTGACCACGGCCAGGGAGGTTCTCCTCAAAAGACTCGTGAGCCATGCTCAAAGTTCTTCCGTAACGTAAAAACATACACCAACAAGCAGATAGCAGAAATTATCAAACAAGTGGATGCCTTTACGCCCTCTTTTTTGTTTTGATTTTGATAATTTTTTTTGTGTTTTTAACCAGATCTGAAGTTCACACAAAAATAGGGACCCTAGTTAGTTTTTTTTTCACCGCCGTGTCAACTAGGGTCTCTCGTCTCACCATGAATGGGTCGACTAACTCCGGCGAACTTCAATGGTACAACTAGCCCAGTGAACGAAGAGGGAATCCTTCGCTGTCAGGGACTTACGGAGGTCCCGGTGGAGGAGATTCTAGTCCGTCGAGAGGAATTCCCGAACGGAGAGTCCTTCCTTTACCGAGAGAGGGTGATCCTTAGAAAAAAATGAAAAAAAACTAGAAAAGGGGTGGATGCATGCAATGAAGTGCTGAACAGATATACAGAACATAAGAAAACAACAGAGATAACAAAGATATAATCAACAGCCAATGAATCACAAGGGACTAGGGGCGAAGTGCACGAGGTGCACGAGGGATAAGAACTGAAAGTGCTACTGTGAGCACAATTGGAGCGCGCGAGGGCGCAAAGGTGGAGGAGCACACGGCGGTGTCGAACTTGCAAGGGTAACTGAGGGAAAGTGAAAGTCATCCCACCGTGATCACCAATCTGTGAGTGACGTCACGCGGAATGCCGGAGGAGGCGAAGCGGAGCGTGCGGTCTCGTTTTGTTGCAACACAGAAAGAAGAGAGAAGAGGAGAGAGACCACCACGGGAGATTACTCCGGCGGGGCGTGCGGGACAGATGCAATGTAATAAGATATGAGGATTAAACAACCATAGCGGGAAATGACTCTCCGTGACCTCGGGTTATGGGAAAAGTGCAGAATTTAAGTGACAGAAATTTAAACGGCCATTGCGAGAAATGACTCGCCGCGGCCTCGAGAATATAACAGATATAAGAAGCACAGAATGTAAGTGACAGAAACTTAAAATGCCATTGCGGGAAATGACTCGTCGTGGCCTCGAGAATATAACAGATGTAAGAATAACACAGAATATTAATGACAGCAATTTAAACGGCCATTGCGGGAAATGACTCGCCGTGGCCTCGAGAATATAGCAGATACAAGAACAACAGAGAAAATAAGTGACAGAAATTTAAACGGCCATTGTGGGAAATGACTCTCCGCGGCCTCAAGAATATGATGTGATCGCCAGGGGCCGGAGACCCCAAAATAAAGAAAGTGATCGCGCCTACCTCAAAAGCGGGAGATGGCGGGTTGCTTCTTCCTCTCGCTTCGACCGGCCGATAGAGAGGGCTTTCCTTTGTTACCTTTGTAAAAGAAGAAACAGACAAATAACAGGTGGATCAGAAAAGATGGCAGTGTAGTATTAGTCCCTTGATGAAGAATAATGAAATCGTGGCAAGACACACACCGGGTTGGTGTTGTTTTTAAACCCCTCTCGGACACGAGTAGGAGGAAAATGCTATGATGAATGGGGGATCGTGCAAACGTGCATAAAAATGGATCTCACTTATGAAAGGAGATGACGGATGACGGGATGATGCATGTGATAGAAATAACAAAAGAGAAGGGGAGAGAATGGCTTATTGAAGGTGCCGATGGCGGGATCCGACAGAGCTTCGGCAACGTGGGGATGACGTGGAAGCAGAACGAATGGAGCTAGCCTTCCTCTCGCGAGCACGGGCACCCGAGAAGCCGGCAGAACCTCCCCCTACAAAAGATCCATGGGTTAGAAATGGGATCCGGCAGAGTCTCTCCTTCCTCTGTCGGATCTGAAGCCCCCTCCCCTTCGAGGGAGGGGGGTCCCCTATTTATAGAAGGAAAGTTGATTGGGGCATCCAGTCTCTTGGACGCCTCATTGTTGAGGCATCTAGGAGCCTGGACGCCTCAATAAATATTTTTTATATTTTTTATATTTTTTATCTTAATATATTCATTAAGGCGTCCAGGCTCTTGGACGCCTTAATGATGAGGCGTCCGGGGCCCTGGACGCGCCCATTTTCGCCCACCGAATCACCGCCGAAAGCCATAGTCAGTGGGTAAAGCGAGTGGTTTCAAGGTGCACCCGTGACTCACGAGTGGGCGCGTCCAACTGATAGGACGTCGTTAAGCTTTGGATTTTTGCACAACATCAAATCGGACGGCGGATCGGGCTTGTCCGGACCTGGATATTTGGGGCGTCCAGGCCGCTGGACGCCTCAAGATTGAGGCGTCCAGTCTCTTGGATGCCTCAAGCATTATATATTATTATTATTATTATTATTATTATTTATTTTTATTTATTGATTGAGGCGTCCAGGCAGGTTGACGCCTCAAATAACTCCTGCCGGACTCATCCTGAAAGGTCGTCGGCATCAAACCGTCATACGTCTTCGAGTTTGGATTTTTTTGGTACGTCAGGTTGGTAGCGACGTCGTCCGCATGCCGTGTGATTTCCTGAGTGAGGGGGCTTTTCTCAGATTCCGAAGAAGTGCCACACTCTCGGAAGAAGACCAAAGAAAAGGAAGCACTCTAGCGATTCGAAATTCGAAAGCCACTACGGGGCCTCATATTGTAATATGAGATTTACTCAAGATGATGTCATAAATAGCATGTCTACAGTATCCCTCACCATGTCTGGGCCTAATAGTTAGTTTTCGCCAACTTCATCCCATCACAAGGGTGATCGGCAACTCCTTCCGTACAAGGCTTCAAAAGGTGCCATTTGTATGCTTGCCTGGTAACTATTGTTGTATGCAAACTAGACCAATGGCAAGTGATCATGCCAGCTTCCACCAAAATTAATGATGCAAGCTCTGAGCATATCTTCTACTACCTGATTGGTTCTTTCGGTTTGACCATCCGTTTGAGGATGAAAAGTAGTACTAAAGTTAAGTCTCATCCCCAACGAATGTTGTAGACCCTTCCAAAAGTGTGAAGTGAATCGTGGGTCTCGGTCAGACACGATTGAGACAGGTACTCCATGTAGTCTAACTATTTCCTTTATATACAGAGCAGCAAGGACGTCAACTGACCATCGGCTCTTGATTGGCAGAAAGTGTGCCGACTTAGTCAAACGGTCGACGTTGACCCATATCCCATCATGTACTCCTCTAGATTTATATAATTCCATAATAAAGTCCATACCGGTATCCTCCCACTTCCACTTTGGAATATCAAGAGGATGTAGCTTACCGGCAGACTTTTGGTGTTCCGCCTTGACTTGTTGGCATGTGAGACAGTGAGACACGAAGTTCGCTACTTCTCTCTTCATATTGGACCACCAGAAGGTCCTTTTCAAATCTTGGTATATTTTGGTAGCTCATGGATGAATGGTATACCTTGATCTGTGAGCTTCATCTAAGATCTTCTTCTTTAGCTCTGGACAATCCGGTATGCAAGTTCTATTTTTGAATAATAATCTTCCATCTGATGCTAGTTTGAAATCAGATTGCTCTTCTATTTTGCCCTTGATTTCCACTAATAACGGGTCATTATCTTGAAGTCCTTGTATTTCAGAAAGTAGATCTGGCTGTATGCTCATATGTGATAAGGTAACACACCTGCTTTCCTTATCTATGCTTATATTAAGCCTAGAAAACTGTTCTAGTAACTTCCATTCCTAAATCATACAATTGGCTAATATTGCTCTTGGCTTTCGACTGAGGGCATCAGCTACGTGACTACCCTTTCCAGGATGATATTATATGGCGAAGTCGAAGTCCTTGAGATATTATAGCCAACGTCTTTGCCTCATATTCAATTCCTTCTGAGAGAAGAGATACCTGAGACTTTTATGGTCATAGTATACAGTAAACTACACTCCGTATAGATAATGTCTCCACATCTTCATCGCAAACACTAACGCAGCCAATTCTAAGTCATGGACTGGGTAGTTATCCTCGTGCTTCTTCAATTGGGGAGATGAGTAAGCTATGACTCTTCCTTGTTGCATTAAGACACATCCGAGGCCAATGCCAGATGCATCGGTGTATACCTCAAACTTTTCTCCCTCAACTGGTAAAGCTAAGACCGAGGTAGTAGTTAGGTGATCCTTGAGAGCTTGGAAGCTTCTTTCACATTCCTCGCTCCATTCTTAACAGATCTCCTTGCGAGTTAGCCTAGTGAGTGGTATGGCGATCTTGGAGAAATTCTTGATGAATCGCCTATAATAGCCCGCAAGACCTAAGAAACTGCGGATCTCGCTAGCATTGGTCGGTCTTTCCCAATTCCTTACAGCTTCAACCTTTGATGGATCTATGGATAAACCGTCCTTTGAAATCACATGTCCCAAGAAGGATACTTCTTCTAGCCAGAATTCACATTTACTGAGCTTCGCATATAACTGATTTATCCTCAATATCTGTAATGTAATCCTCAAATGCTCCTCATGCTCTTCCTTGGTCTTTGAATAGATCAGTATATCATCAATGAAAACCACCACGAACTGATCTAGATGAGGCCTGAATATACTATTCATCAACTGCATAAAGGCTACAAGGGCATTCGTTAGTCCAAAAGGCATAACAACAAATTCATAGTGCACATACCTGCTCCTGAACGCGGTCTTATGAATGTCCTCATCTTTGATCCTTAGTTGGTGATATCCCGACCTGAGATCAATCTTTGAGAAATACTTAGATCCAGATATTTGATCAAATAATTCATCGATTCTCGGTAGTGGATACTTGTTCCTGATAGTGAGATGATTCAACTGTCGATAGTCGATACATAACCTCATGGATCCATCTTTCTTCTTTATAAACAGCACGGGTGCTCCCCATGGGGAAGTGCTTGGTGTAATAAATCCTTTCTTCAAAAGCTCTATTAGTTGCTCCTTCAGCTCCTTGAGTTCGGCAGGGGACATCCTATAAGGTGCCTTAGAAACTGGGCCAGCACCAGGGATCAAATCGATGGTGAAGGCCACTTCTCTTTGTAGAGGTAATCCAGGCAAATCTTCCAGAAACACGTCCGAAATTCTTGCACAACAGGGATGTCTTCTACCTTAGTCTCCTTAATGGTGACAAAAGCAAGGAAAGATACACATCATTTTCTTATTAGCTTACTAGCTCGAAGAGCCCAGATAAGAGGTGACTTGCTCCGACTCTTCGGGCTGGTATAAACCAGTTCCAAGAATTCCTTAAAAGTAACTTTGATGTTACGGCAATCAACAGTTGCCTGGTATTTGGATAGCCAATCCGCTCCTAATATGATATCATATTCCTTCAAATCTAGGCATATCAGGTTGATAGGAAAGTTTCTACCCTCGACCAAGACTTCACAGTTTTGGTAATGATGAGTAATACCGGCTTCGCTTCCGAGAGGAGTTGAAATAACTAATTTTATCCATTCTGGTTCCATAGGTAATAGATCGGCAAACTTCTTGGAAATAAACGAATGCGATGCACCAGTATCAAATAAGACATATGCAGACTTGGAACAAACTTTCAATGTACCTTCCACTAGTTTGCCTTCGTCTTGTTCTGCCTCCTTAATAGCCTGGAGATGTGCATTCTTCGTTGCCGGGCGCTTCACTTCACCGGCTTGTTCAGTAAGCAATGGATAGTCAGGAATCCGATGATCACGGCTCCCACAACGGAGACAAGCTCCAAGTTTTCTCCAACATTCTTTGGCCTTATGTCCGGCCTTATCACAATGCTTACACACCACTTTAGAAGGTGTGGTGGTGATGGAGAATGGCTTGTTAATCTTTTTAACTTTCTTTTCCTGGGAAGACTCTCCTCCATTACTTTACCTCTTCTTGTTGAAGTTGGGTTTGAAATTGCCGGAGCTAGTGACATGCTCCTTCTTGTCTCTCCTACGGATCCTATTAGATAGTCCCGAGGCATCCTCCAGTAGCTGGGCCCGTCGTACCATCTCCGAATAGACTTGTATATCCATTGGGGCAAGTTGTATGATATATTGGGGCCTGAGCCCATTTAGAAATCTCCTAGCTTTCATCTTCTCGGTACTGACTAGGTGTTTAGCATACCGAGACAACCTCGAGAATTATGCCTCGTACTCAGCCACCGACAAAGATCGTTGCTTAAGTGCGGCGAATTCGGCGGCTTTCTTCTCTTGTACTCGGTCTGAGAAATACTTATTGTTGAAATGTTCAACAAATTCCTTCCAAGTAACTTGGTCTTGCTCTAAAGTGGCCTCTACTGACTCCCACCAGCATCGGGCGTCTCTCTCCAGTTAAAATGTTGCTAACAAGACCTTCTCTTGGTCTGTGCATTGCATAACTCTAAAGATAAATTCAGTCTCTCGGATCCAATGCTCGGCGTCATCCGGATAAGTGGATCCCATGAACTTAGGAGGGTTCATGTTTTTGAAACTTTGGTGGAGGTTTCCCGCTCCACGGTGTGCACCCCCTTGTGCTACCTGTTGAAGTGCTTGAGTAAGACCTTGAACGGTCCTTTGCATGTCGCGCCACTGAGCACGTTCTGCGGCCATGGTCTTACAATTACAATAACTATATTAATATGTGATTATGTTCAAAGGTATTAGTTTCTAAGTTAACTCAACCCTGGGTTCTACCCAATCTCACCGGGTAAAGGTTTAAACCTATCCTTGGACTTGGGTTTTCTAGGAATTGAATATCATAGGCTCTGATATCACAAAAACTATCACGCCCCGAGCGCGGAAGGAACCCGGAGTGCGTGACGAGTTTAAATCGATCATGTCAATCAGAGCGTTAGTGTATTCGACACAAAGACAAGTGCGCAAAAGTAAAGATAACCCAATCCTTTATTCAATTACAACCTTAAAGTACTTCTATTACAATTTACTTAATGAAAGTGTCAAGACTCAATAAAGAAAAAGTACAATGAGTGACTCAAAAAATAGAAAGATAAACTAGTTGATGCTTGGATAGATGGAGTAGCTCTAATCTCTTCACTCTTGACCTTCCCCATCCAATTGAGTCTCGTCATCGGACTTACCTGAAAAATAAGGGAAAACACTGGATGAGCGAACGCTCAGTAGGAATTATATCTCAAGTGCTAGCTTGCTTTAAGTAGATTAATAGTTACATGAATGTAATACAGCTATGCATGTTCGCGTAAAACGACAAGAGAGAGTGTATAACAAGAGACAATTGAGTGAACTAGCATGTCTTTCAAGAACTCATGTCAATAAGTATCAAGATATTCATCATGTCATGTCAAGAATTGGCTATCATGTTTCAATCAAGTATATAACAAATACCCTTTCCGGGTCACGCAAGTCATGTCATGTCAAGTCGAGTCAAGTACGAGATTGTGGAATGTCATCGAGAACGACAAGTACTTCGGTGCAATACCACACCGTGATCATTACAACTCCCATGGGCACTAGTACTTTTGGGTGCTCCTCTCAGACGAGATCGGGCCCTATATGCGCAGGCATTGATCATGTATTTTTCGACATCCACTATAGTTATAGCCAATATAGAGTTCTGAAGGAATAAGCTTGTTGGAACTTTAAGGTATACCATACAAAATAGAATTTCAAGGATTGATCAGGATGCGTAAGGATGATAATAAAAGTATAATCATGATTAACGATAAAACTAGGTGGAATCGGCTCCCTAGCTTGGTGCCATGACATTAAGAATAAGCGCTCATATAGAAAATGGTCGCTCATTCTTGTACGTAATAAGGTAGATAGAATTAGTGTCCACAAGTACGGCACATAATTTTAAGAAATACTAATGGCATGGTTTCCCATTCCATCAATTCAAAGATATTCTCATGACATCCAAATAGTATGTCATGAGGGCTGGTATACCATGTTTCTTTAGAGTGACATGGCATTTAAATAGTGTCATGGGTTTTAGGGTACAACCAGCTCAATCGGCCTTGAGGGAATCCATGGCATCGAGGAGACTTACTGAGGTCTCTATGACTAACGCACCAATCCGAAGGAACGGAATGTCCGACGGAGGGCTTGTATGTCACCAAAAAAGTAGAGGGTAGTCGATAAATCACCGAGAAACGTGGGACTATACTCACGGCTGGAATATAGTGCCATATATGTAACCCGTTGGAAGGGAGTACATGAAACAACGGGAAAATCCCAAGAACAGAAAATGGCACCTCGGTCATGGACTCTATTTCTTACATAGCGCCTGGGATACAACCATTATTTCTTAAATCTCACCTGTGACCCAGCCATTAATTCTTAATTCCGTTTCCAATTTCAGTGTAAACAAATCCTGGAATTCTTTAGCCATTTAACATGAAGTTTAGTTCTTTTTAAATAGCGCCCATGACTCAGCCACCTTTTAGTATGTAGCGCCCTAATTAGGGGTGCAATATCTCAAACGGTGGCAGAGGTATTTTAAAAGACACCCAGGGCATAGCCCTGTTTCATAAATTGGCGCCTTAGATCATGCCATGTTTCAAAAAATAGCACACAGGATTTGGGCGTCTTATTCAAAGAGACGACAGGGTAAGGGTCGCTATTTAACCTAGTGTAAAAATTGCATGAACAGTGTCATTTCTCCAAATAAAATAATTTTCCATGGACAAGTATATGAATAGGTGGAGAAAAATACCAGGAATCTAGCAATGCACACATGTACTTGATTAGATATCCATAATTCAAGTTATTAAATTTTGAATATGCTGATTTAATAATTAACTATGGAAATAGCGACTGCTATACGGTCGCGAATTCAAAATAGCGCCCATGACTGGGTCACTATTTCACTTTGAATCTGAAAATTGAAATAGAAGCTATTAAAACTTGGTAAAAAAGAGATTAGATGCATGCATGAACTTATATTTTATGGAATTAGGCCAAGAACTTGAGAAAACCTACCTTGGTTGATAGTTTTTGGTTGAAGAACTTGAAGAATTTAATAGAAATTCACAACTGAGCTTCACAGCAATCGAAACAGCTTATAGCAGTAGCAAAAAAAAGGAATATAGGGGCTCTTCTTCAGCAATAGATGCACGCAAGCAGCAGGAAGAATCAGGAAGAAGAAGAAGAAGACTATCTTTCTTCGGAGGTTCTGTAGCTACAACAATTTCCATCTAACCGAGCTCTTCTCGTGATGTGCAACAAGAAACAGAAGAAGCAGGACTTCTTCTTGGTGATTAAACGTTGTTGATGAAGAAACAATAGCTGTGTTTAGGAAGATGCAGCAAGCTCCTTCGGTAGCCAAGAAGAACCTCGGGAGAATACATCAGTAGGTGGATGGGCAGGAGGTTGGCTCGAAGGGGTTGATAGCATGGTATTTATAGGGGTTTGGGAACCCAATGGGTTTGGAGTTTGATTGGGACTCAAACTCCCTAGTACATGTCCTAATAGTATTAGGATTTGCCATATTTAATCTTTCCCAAGCTAATACTTTCCCCAAACTATCACACGGTTACCTTGTGTTATAAATTAACGTTAATTTAAAGTGTAACAATCTTTCTATATTTTTATCTTTTTTTGTTGATGGGGTATTGACATGAAATTTTGTGGGTAATGTTTTTCCATTTTATCTATTTTTTCATGTAATTAGTTTTATAAAATTCTTTTGATTTAAAAAGTGGCACTATTCATCTATCTTGGAAATAACTCCTTCATTTTGGACGTGTTATGTAAATAGAGCCCCTGATGCTAGGGCGCTATTCACCCTTTTCCTTTTGCCAATAACACTCCAAAGGACCAACATCGTATAAATGCTCATTCTTTTATCTTTTACTTACCTTTAATGTTTTAAAGCTTATTAATATATAATTATTCCTTTAAATAAAAATATAATGGAATAAATGTGAAATATTAAATTTTTTAAATTATTAAAAACTATAAATTGATGTTTCTTTCAAGGTTTATTGATTAATTCAAATAAAAATACAATATGACTTTTAAATGGCCACTTAAAATGTTGCTAAATTCATAATCCCTTAAAATTTAAGGGATAGGGCCTATGAGTTCTTTTTGTAAGGCTCATTAGGACGTCAGGGGGTTGTGTACATGGTCTGCCCTTGATTATTTATTGGTTTTAATTTATTTAGACTTTCTAGTTCCTTATTTTACCAGGGTTGCTACAACACTCCTGCGCCCATGAAAAAATTATAAAAGCAAAAACTCATAACTAGCGTGATACAATAGTTCAAGGTGATTCGCCATATAAGTCTATAAATCCTATTAAATTAATTAACTAGTTAATGTTACTACTTAATATCCATATGAAGGCATGAACATTTAAAGAAAAACATGGGATTCTAGTCGTATGCACTTTACAATTTTTAGACAAAAGATTACATAGATATAAAATTTTTAATGTGCAGTAATTAATATTAACCCACAGAAATTAACGACAGTTGCACTGTCGTTGTTTAATTAGCGCTCGTTCACGCGGGTGTTTCTTATTGAATTAACGGCCAGGATGTGGTCGCTAATTCTTTTTTTATGCAAAAACGTAAAAACTCAAGATATAGATAAAGAATCACGTAGCAAGAAATTTCATGAGAATATCTACATGTTCTATACATCTAGCATGCTAGTTGTTTTATAATTTTACTTGGGAGATTGCCTACCTCGATGCTCTTATAGTAAAGAGGAAGAAGAATACAACAGCTGCACGATCGATTAGCAGAGGATGAAGAAGAAGAAGCCTTTGCTTCTTCCTTCCACGACGACAGCAGCAGCATGCAGCCACTGCAGCAGGGAAAAACCTCTACGGCAGCAGCAGCCCGTTAGCAGTGGAAGAAGATGAAGATGTTAATAACGGCAGCTGCAATGGGATGAAGAGGGAAGGAGTTCTTTCATGCACTGCCGCACGACCACTGCAGCAGCAAAGGAAGAAGGTGGACGAAGGATAATTGCAACGATAATAGCAGTTCGCCTACGCGATGGGAGGTGGTCGACGCAGTGGCTTCTCAAATGCAAGAACACGAAGCCTCCGGCAATCATCTAACCATGTATTTTTATAGGGACGAAAACCCTTTTCTATCGGGAATCGACCTCCTCCATTTACATTCCTAAAAACTCTCCACGATCGATCTCATCTTTCCTATCTTATAGCCGCCTGCTAAGTTTGTTTTAAAACCCTAAAGCTAATCCCTGCCACGTCGAATATGGCATCGGGGGTTTTGTTTGGCTAATAGTGGGCTGGGTTCCTAATCATCTAGGTCCATTGTGAGCCCCCTTCTATAGGTATATGGGTTAAAGAGAATCATGGCTCCCTCACGTAAAGCCCATGAGGGTTAAGGCTCAGGATGGTTCGGCATAGTGGGTTTGACTTTATATGTTTAAGGCCTCATGAGTAGTTGGATAGGGCTTCTTTATGGGTATGGGTATATATATATATATACATCAAGCGTTTCTCTATCTGGCCTTATGACATTATTGTGAGGGTTTTATCTTTATTGGTTTATATATATATATACGGTAAGGATTTAAGGCCCCTTTTTAATGTATGTGGCTATATGTATTACATAGTTATGGGTTTTGGAAGTTTGTGTCATGGGCTTTGGTTAGGGCCCATTATGGTTTAGCATTATCTGGGTTGGATTTTCATCATGTTTTAAGCCTTAAACCTTTATTAAGAGTCACTAATGATACACGTTATAGTTTTAATGGGTTTTAGCTTATATTCCAGCGTCTTTGTTCACTTGTGAGTAGAACTCCATATGGGGATTTTATTTTCTAAAATTTTATTTATTTACTGTTGCCTCAGGTATCAGAGTCAGTTTCGACCCTATGAAATTCTTTATATATATATATGTATATATATATATTTGGAATAAGGTCCCTTCTAAATATTTGAATCGTATTTTCAATTTACGCAACAATTAGATAAAAGGATATATTCAATTTCCATTACTCACTTATTTATTTTAGCTCCATTTATCGATATTTTTTTATTAACCATAATTATTCCATGACTAATATTTGTAGTTTTTTTTTCCTATTTAACTTTTCGGGGTGCTACATCCTCCCCCACTTAAAAGAATTTGGTCCCCAAATTCATATGATTTTCTTCCAAAATTAGTGGGGTAAGATCAACCTATCTAAAACATGTTCTCTAACTAGATCTATTCTCGCAGTATGCTAAGTACTTAAGGTCATATCCGATTCATGCAAATTTTGGAGTTTAACCCATAGCTCTACTCAAATCTCACAGGATTCCTATATGATAACCGACAAGGATGACTCAATCTAGGACTTGAACTTGATGACCTAGGGATTTAGAAAGGTTAGGCTCTGATACCACCTTCTGTCACGTCCCGAACCGATAGCAGCGGAACGTGTTCGTTTGCTCGGAACGTGGCAGTTAAACAGTCGTGTCAATCAAAACATAGTCATTAGACAAGATATAATTTGAACAAAATATAATTTCATTTTAAATATAAGTTAATTACAAATTGGACCCAAAGTAAAGGAAAGACTCACACAAGATAGACAGACTAGATGGTTCATCTAGATGTCGGAGTACTCATCACTCTTGCCCTTGCCCATCATGTTCGGTCTCGTCATCTCTAAGGTCGTTTCCTGAAAAAAACGTAGGGTGAGCGAACGCTCAGTAGGACTTAATATCTCAAGCTCCAAGCTAGATTTAAGTAAATTACAATTTAACATGTTCATGCAGGTCACGCAAAAGTAAGGCAAATCAAGAACTATAATGGCACGAGTTATAACGATAAAGCGATGATAAATTAAAACTAGAAAGACGAGTAAGTAAGATTCTGGATACATTTATGAAGTGTATAACAAGAGAGTATAGCAAGAACTTTCATGACGAGATAAGAAGTACCTTTCATAATATAGCATTCACGAGGAAACAATAGCAATCTTCTCTCTATGACGAGTATTATTACGAGAGCGGTTAATGACACCAGTACAATATTCTCTCTATGACGACATTATCACGAGAGCTTTCATGTAACTAGTACTATGAAGGAATGGCCACACTTTAAGGGGTGCTCACGACTGTATGATTGCCCCTCATGGATCAGCACTAGGTAGTATTTGGTCACACACTTAGGAGTTCTCACGATTGTATGATTACCCCTAATTACCGTAGACCAAGTTGGTGAATGCCGACACCCGATCATCATGATACCGGTACACGTTTGGACTTTGTCTCACCCAATAGGGTTAGATCATGACATGTAGCATTTAAAATGTCATTTATTTTGGACCCATAGCCCCTGACATTCGACTAGACTAATTCCACTTTAATGGCCAAGAATTCCAAGGATCAAGCATGTACGAACAATAGGGTAGATTTCATTGAACAGAGATTCAACATAGACCTCGACAAGCCTAGTACGATGGCACACACAATCGAGACAATTCAAGAAATCTTGGAGATTAGCGTCTCATCAGAGCGCCGTATATTTAAGAAGTCGCGCCCACAATGGTGGTCACTCATTCCCTGAACAAAGTATTAAAGAATTGGTGTCTCCACAATATGGTTGCTTTTACACTAAGCGCCCGTCAATAAGGTCACCCCTTCAACATGCTCACGACATAAAACGGCGATAACCAATGTAGTCGCTAATCAAATTAGCACCTTATAAGTCAGATAGAGACAGATCTCTCACAGAATTGCCATAATAGCGTTCTATGAGGGTCGGGTGTCATGTTTTCTTTAGAGTGACATGACTAACAGGGTTCCGGGGTTCTTGTGGTACAACCAGCTCAGTCGGCCTTGAGTGAATCCAAGGCTACGAGGAGACTTACGGAGGTCCCAATGACTTACTTGCCAGTCCGAAGGAAGGGAATGTCCAACGGAGGGCTCGTATGTCACCGAGAGTTGAGGGTGTATCGGGAAACCAATGTGAAACGTGGGACTGTGTCTACGGACTGAGACGTAGTGCCAATATGATCTACGGTATAGATCAAATCCCAAGAAAAATAGAATAAATCGCATCCATGCAAGTAGGTGTCAATTCATATCTTAATTTCTATTTCATCTAATAATTTAGAAAATAGCATCTCGTTAAAAGGATGGATACTATTTTTAGAACTAATTACATGGTAATTAAAGGAAATTTACCAGGATCACGACTATATATATATTGTAATTTTTATCGATTTTGATCGTAAGATATGAATTTTCTAAGATTCAATCATGATATGTAGTTTTTAATTTGATCATGATGAATAGTAATATTTTTTCAATAAAAGAAAATTATCGGAACTAAATATATGATAAATAAGAGAAAAATCTAAGGATTCTAAATATATATATATATTATAATTTTATTTTACATAGTTTTATAAATATAATTTTTTAAAGATATGTATAAAAAGGTATACGGTTTATATATATATATATATATTAAAGAAACGACGACAATGCTCGTTGTCGTTATTTCCTTAATGAATAGTGTCGATATCTTTGAACCTCAAGTTTTCGACGTACATATGTCGGAATCACGCAATCTATATACCGAAATAAAGGGCTCAAAAAGCTCTATCTAACCTGATGTTCAAAAATATTTTTACTTAAGAGTAGGGCTATCTTGAGTTAGGAGGACCAGAAAAAGGAGGTACCAACTCCACTACCTCGGTCATTATCCAATAACACACTCGTGAAATTTCATGACCAAAGGACACTCCTGCACCCATGAAAAAATTATAAAAGCAAAAACTCATAACTAGCGTGATACAATAGTTCAAGGTGATTTCCCGTATAAGTCTATAAATCCTATTAAATTAATTAACTAGTTAATGTTACTAGTTAATATCAATATGAAGGCATGAAAATTTAAAGAGAAACATGGGATTCGAGTTGTATGCACTTTACAATTTTTAGATAAAAGATTACATAGATATAAAAATTTTAATGTGCAGTAATTAATATTGACCCACAGGAATTAATGACAGTTGTATTGTCGTTGTTTAATTAGCGCTCGTTCACGTGGGTGTTTCTTATTGAATTATCGGCCATGATGTGGTCGCTAATTCTTTTTTCATGCAAAAATGTAAAAACTCAAGCTATAGACAAAGAATCACGTAGCAAGAAATTTCATGAGAATATCTACATGTTCTATACATCTAGCATGCTAGTTGTTTTATAATTTTACTTGGGAGATTGCCTACCTCGATGCTCTTATAGCAAAGAGGAAGAAGAATACGACAGCCGCACGATCGATTAGCAGAGGATGAAGAAGAAGAAGCCTTTGCTTCTTCCTTCCACGACGACAGCAGCAGCCTGCAGCCATTGCAGCAAGGAAAAACCTCTGCGGCAGCAGCAGCCCGTTGGTAGTGGAAGAAGATGAAGATGCTAATAACGGCAGCTGCAATGGGATGAAGAGGGAAGGAGTTCTTTCTGGCACTGCTGAACGACCACTGCAGCAGCAAAGGAAGAAGGTGGACGAAGGATAATTGCAGCGACAACAGCAGTTCGCCCACGCGATGGGAGGTGGTCGACGCAACGGCTTCTCAAACGCAGGAACACGAAGCCTCCGGCAATCATCTAACCATGTATTTTTATAGGGACGAAAACCCTTTCCTATCGGGAATCGACCACCTCCATTTACATTCCTAAAAACTCTCCACGATCGATCTCATCTTTCCTATCTTATAGCCGCCTGCTAAGTTTGTTTTAAAACCCTAAAGCTAATCCCTGCCACGTCGAATATGGCATCGGGGGTTTTGTTTGGCTAACTATGGGCTGGGTTCCTAATCATCCAAGTCCATTATGAGGCCCCCTTCTATAGGTATATGGGTTAAAGAGAATCCTAGCTCCCTCACATGAAGCCCATGATGGTTAAGGCTCAGGATGGTTCGGCTGTGTGGGTTTGACTTTATATGTTTAAGGCCTCATGAGTAGTTGGATAGGGCTTCTTTATGGGTATGGGTTGAGGCCCTTGCACACACACACACACACACACACACACACACACACACACACACACACAGAGAGAGAGAGAGAGAGAGAGATATATATGTGTGTGTGTTAATATACATCATGCGTTTCTCTATCTGGCCTTATGACATTATTGTGAGGGTTTTATCTTTATGGGTTTATATATATATATACGGTAAGGATTTAAGGCCCCTTTTTAATGTATGTGGCTATATGTATTACATAGTTATGGGTTTTGGAAGTTTGTGTTATGGGCTTTGGTTAGGGCCCATTAGGGTTTAGCATTATCTGGGTTGGATTTTCATCATGTTTTAAGCCTTAAACCTTTATTAAGAGTCACTAATGATACATGTTAGAGTTTTAATGGGTTTTAGCTTATATTCCAACATCTTTGTTCATTTGTGAGTAAAACTCCATATGGGGATTTTATTTTCTAAAATTTTTTTATTTACTGTTGTCTCGGGTATCAGAGTCGGGTTCGACCCTATGAAATTCTTTATATATATATATGCATATATATATTTGGAATAAGGTCCCTTCTAAATATTTGAATCGTATTTTCAATTTACGCCACAATTAGATAAAATGATATATTCAATTTCCATTACTCACTTATTTATTTTAGCTCTATTTATCGATATTTTTTTATTAACCACAATTATTCCATGACTAATATTTATAGTTTTTTTCCTATTTAAATTTTCGGGGTGCTACACCGAGGGTGCCGCTAAATGTGTGGGTCCGCCATTTCTACAACGGACCCTTTTGCTTCTATTAGGAATTCACCAGGGATCAGACTCCGTGGGAGGAATATACTGAGGTGGAGCTATGGTTTCGGACGTACTCCCGATATATATATGCTCCAGGGGAGGGGTGGAATCCCCACGGCTTACCGGACATGACACATCTTGCTGCCTACTTGGCATACAGGTTGGCAACATTTGTGGTCCCGCATAGAGAGGATGGTCTGTTGAGGACCGAGCTGCTATGGCCGGCCTGTTTGTTAGCTGAGGGGAGGCAGTTGGCTCTAGCTCCTGCTGCGCTCGCCAATATATATCAGGGACTGGGAGTTCTGGCGGCGCACCCGATGCCGAGAGAGAGGAGTATACTTCTGCCGACCCATTATCTCAGTGTGTGGGCCGGGCTGCTGTTTCCGGGACTGGTGACGAGAGGGACTATGGCAAACTCGACGGCACCACTTTTATTCAGCTTCACTGGGCAGCCTGACAATGACACAGAGGCATAGTTGGAGGGGGCCAGGAGAGCCCTTTGCTACATGCCCGCCCGGGGCTAGGAGGGATGGCCTTTTGACAACGCTGCGAGGGATTCCAGCCTCTTCTTGGGGGTGTCAGGCAGAGGGGCGATCAGTGCCCACCCCGATCAGGGAGTGACAGATACTGGGCCGCGGACCGAGTGGGTGTTGAGCACTCGGTCGGCAGTGTTGACGTTGCACCGGTCGATGAAGAGTTCCATGGAGCCGTACTACCCGCATCGGTTTGCAAGGAAGTTCAGGTACGACCAGGGGATCCCACCGAACCGATAGTTTCCCCTGACAGGTAGGCAGTACAGGGGCATAGATACCCACTTACTTGCAGCAGCATGGTGGGACTTTTACTATCGCCGAGAGCCCAAGCGACTCCCGATGTCGGGATAGGGACGTCGAGGGTGATTTGACGTACACTACGCTAGGTGATGGTTCGAGCACAGCCATCTGTACCGACAGAAGGCCTCCGCGATCTGGAAGGCAAAGGAGGGTCGCTTGCTGAGGAAGGATCTACCTCCGATTGTACTAGAGGAGGGGTACCTGAGGACCCGCGCCTCTCGGATCCGTCGAGAGATCGAGCGAATTGTAGAGTAGTGGCCCCGGAGGAGCTGGGGCTCGGCGTCCGAGAGCCGAGGCAATGGAGGGGCACTGAAGCCCCTAAAACAGGTGGTGACGGCAGCGGCAATGACCGAAGCGGAGGTGCCTCGACCGAAGGCACCCCGAAGCTGGTGGACTCAGTTCCTGGCCGATTGCGGCATCCAAAGCAGAGGTTCATTGTACCGGGCACTCCCCGACGGGAGCTTTGCCGACACGGCGATCGACGGTTGGAGGCGGCACATCAGTCACATGATCGGATCAGCCGGGCCTGTGGAGTTCGTGTCCCAGATTGAGTGTGCTCGCACTCTAAGAGACATTCGGGAGGCCGTCATGAAGGCGGCCCGGGTGCTGGCACTGAAACCGGAGCAGTTGGTGCCCTTGCCGCTGACCCCCTTCGGAGCTTCAGGTAAGGCTATCTTCTTTCTAGCATGCGCCCCCCTTTTTTTGCTTTTATAGTATTTTACGCATAGAATTGAGCCATTGTATAATGCTATGTTTGTTGACAAGTTCTGCGGCAGAGGGGGATCACCCCTCCACTGAGGCATCCTCGGGGAGTGGGGACGGAGGTCTGCAGCCTAGGTGAAAATGCCCGCGAGTAGAGGCTGCAGTAGTTGAGACTGGTGAGTCCTCTGAGGGACTCGAGACTGGCGGGCAGGTTGAGGCAGAGACGACCTTGAGTAAGTGTCGCTTCTCCTTCTTTGCTCCTGCTGGGTTTAGCCATGGTAGTTGGCTAATCTTGTTTTGCTGGATTTGTGTTTTGTAGCTCCTCTGGAGACTGGTGTGGAGGCAGCTTTCTCGCCTCCTCAATGATGGGGACATCACCTCCCATGCCCACGTTCACAGCTCGTCTCCTCGCCCCAGTTGCATCCGGCATGATCTAGTTATCTAATTTTGAGTCCTATGTTATTTTTATTTGAGTCATTTGATGTAATTTTCATTTTACTTGAGTCATGTCCCTAGGTCTTGTGCTTATTTCCCTAAGTTTGAGAGTCATTATGTTGTTTAGTTAGTTATTGGGCCCAATTCATTGGGTTTGGCCCAAGTTCACCCCCTACCCCCTCGGTTATTTGTCATTGAGTCTTTTGTCAGGGTCTTATTGTAAAATATGGGTTGCCTATATATAGGGCCCCATTCCCTTCATTTTAAACTAATGAATCAATGAATGAAAAACTTGCCATTTTGAGAGTTTACACTTCTTATCTAGTGGAGAGATTCCATTTTTTGGGTGAGAAACCCTAGGGGAGAGATTCCCCACCCTTCCCTCTCTTAATCTATCTTTTTCACTCCACTTTCTCTCTCCTCAACACCCAAATTCGAATTTTCTTCTCTCTCCTCCCTTCCCAACCACCTCCACTCCCCACCTACCCCATTTAAGCCTCTTCACATTCCCCACAACCCTCATAAATACTCCATCCCTTCCCAAGACCCCCTCCACCAATCCTCTCCTCACCATCCAACCCCCAACTACCCCTCCCACTTTCCCAAGCACCCTTCCCACTACCCCAAGCACCCATTCCCTTCCCCAACACAACCCCCCCATTCCCAAGACAAACAAATTAACCCTACCCTTAAACCCATTTTCAAATACCCTTTCCCTCTCACCCACCGTTCCAAATTCGCAGCCCCCACTACCACCATCTGTTGGACCCTCTTCCAGACCTTATTCTCCACCTCCCACACCTTAGAACACCCCCTCCAAGACCCCCTTACAACCAGGGGTCACTCCCACACTCATCTACCCCCTTCCCCTTCTTCTTTCTTGGTCATTGGAAGCTACTTCGAAGTTACAGTTTGCTGTCCAGAGGTTGCAGATGAACCAGCAACTTGCAGCGGCCACCACGACTTCCTCCGGACAAGTTTGAAGACCCAAGAGCCATCGTCGGAAGCGTCTATCAGTCTCCTTCGCAACAGAAGTGGTTTCATCTTCTTCCGATCTCCGAGCCATCCAGGAGGTCCATTCTCCCACAACTGCGCAGTTCTGCCTCGGCTGAGAACCTGAGCCAGATGAGAAGCTCTACCACGACGTACCCCAGAGGAATCAGCCCACGAGTTCTTCTTAAAAATTCTTCATCGACCAGTCTACTTCCAGAATCAGGAAACATAACTTCATTCGGCGTTCGTGATCCAGAGTTCTCATTTTTCTCCCTCAGCTACGCAGATCTGCTACCAACAGTCTGCACCGACTAGTCGCCATTGTTCTGCATCTCCTAGTCTTCTCCGACATCGGTTGACTTCCTCGTTAGTTTTGCTGCGAAGAGGACTCGTCCACGATTCCAACGACTCTGACGGTGCTTGATTCCGATGTCGGGAGATGCCGGGGCATTCTATGCAATCTGCTGTTAGAAGTCTGCAGCTACTGGTCCGAGAATCTGAGGCTCTGTTCAAACCTCCATCCCGGCCAGCAACGACTCCATAAGAAATTAAAGAAATTCTGAGGCATTCCCTTCTCAGCTACGAAGATTTTCCCACCAGTCTCGCCACCAGAAAAATTCCTGAGCGGGTTCTACAGCAGCAACACCGACTATCTGTCCCTGTTCGCAGACAGCAAGCAGATTCGGTGCCGTTACTTAGTCATCCCTCTTTAGTCTAATTTCCCCGCCCCACTTGGCCGGCTGAAGGCCCCTCCCTGCGTGGAGGTAGTATTGTTTGTAATCTCATTAACCCCCACCCCAAGATCCCCCTTCTGCGAGAGGTGTAGTGGTGTAACTTGTTTGGGCAGGTCAAGCTACCCCGACGCGGCGTGTGGGGATCCACTCGCCTCCCCGCTCGCCCTCATCTCCGACCGGGACCGGTTTCTTCAAACCGGTCGAGTAAGTGCTCAATCCTTCACTCCATTTAGTGCTTGTCTTTCAATATTCGTTCTAGTTCCACTGGTTATGCGAGTGAGAGCTCGATCCTCAAGCCCCATTACTTTGAGTGATCACCGTGGGAAGAGAGAGTAACCCGGTGCCTTTTGCACTTTGTCGGCCCCATTGAATTGGGCATCCACAACCTTTGGGATTCAAATCTTGGCCTTGCTGGCCCTCTACCAGCAAGGGCCCAACCCCTCAACCTCACCTTGGCATTGCCAAGTTACCCCGGGCTTGGGTGAGCGACGAGAGAGCGGCGGCCCAAATTGGGCCGTTTTGATTGTGAATGTGCTTGTTTGCCTAAGTCTTAGGTTGTGTCACATCACTCAAGAGGCGGATCCCCTACCTGAGGAGGGGGGCGAGTACGAGATAGACATGGAGAGGCTCCTTCGTCTGATGGATGATGTCATGCTCCGAGCCTTTATTACAGCATAAGACTCTCTCGAGGAACGCGAACAGCCGACATGGTAAGCCTATTGCAAGCAAGAATGATCAGAGTACAAGGCAATCACACATAAGAATGCAATCGCACAATAATTACTCAAACTACAACTTTATTTCATTAATAATCAAGTATTCAAGTACAATAACCTTTTCATCCTTTTTTCATCCCACTAGACTCAAGAAACAAGAAATTACATAAACTCAATCTAAACATTGTAGACTTCCTAAGTCTTCACTCTCAATTTGATATGACTTTCATTCGCTCTCGGACCCGCTACTTGTATAACTCGAATCCGAATTCGTATCGCTTCCATCTCCTGAAAAAGATTGGAAATAGGTAATGAGCACACTTGTCCAGTAGGTATCTTTGCATCAACATGATTAACAATGTTTAAGTAATTAGCATTTTAGCACTAAAGAATTTAGGTAAAATCATGCGAATGCGATCAATCATGCGATTAAACCAAGTAACAAGATGATCATGTAAGATAGAATGAACAAGTATGAACTAGCAAGAATGTAACAAGAGTGTAGCATGGCCTTTCATGAACAAGAATTTATCGAGAATGTACTAACAAGTTCACATACTCCTCACCCAACGTCTTTTACTTATGAGCAAGTATTTGGTGAATTTCTGTGGAATATCATGTAACAATCAAGAAAGTCATGTAACGTGTACGTATATCGTGGATTTCACTTATTTATAGAGAGAGTACTCCCAGCGCAATGCGACGCCAGTAGCATCATACCCCATAGTTTATAATAGTATGTTTCCGGCAATCAGTCGAGGGGATTAGCATAGAGCCCTTGAACACAATCAGTGCTCGATCGCATCTTCAAGTATAAATCAAGCTATTTCCACATTTCAAGCAATAAAATTATGGCCAAGAATGTAAATAAGTTCATGATAACAATGAACGTTTCAATGAAGAAATGCGGGGTCAAGAATGACTTAAAATAAGGTTATGCTCATAGAAATACTTCGGTAGCATAACGGTACATTTATTATCATTCCTAATTTAAATTAAGTTTCTTTGGACAATATGACAAGTCCTAGATCATCAATAATCCATCTAGAATCTTTAGAATATCAACCCTTTGGTTAAACCTTGGGTTAATGTATTCAAGGACTGTGACATAACGTGACGCTCCAGTATTGGGCCGTTACAACAGTCTGAATCTCGAAACAAGAAATTGGACTCAGTTAGTGTGACTGTAATACCCCGAATTATTATTTGAGCCCAATATAATTATTAAGCTTTTATTAACTGAGAATTGAATTTTTATTGAACTAATAATGGAATTTCGGATTATTAATATTTAATTCCTTAGAAATAGAATAAGTGAAAATCCGACTACCTTATAAAAATCTATAAAAATGGTAAACAGGTTAAGGTCGATGTAGTTAGTAACTTTGTCTTCTGTAATTAAGCCATTAAAAATCCGTGGTTAGATCTATTTAGTGATTAAGACCAAAAGTGCACACTTTTTGACCCTTACCTAACCTTAGTTTAAAATGTGAAATTAAGGCTTAATAGTTAACCAAATGAGCTCAAACCGGAAGCAAATGAACGGCCATGATCTGAGGATCAAAAGCCCTCTACCAATTTCTCGAAACCCTAACCCTAGAATGCGCAGCCGCCGAGTTTGGTTGAGTAAACCTTTTCGGCGCCGTTTCTAACACGTCACTTGCCCCGTCGAATTCTCTCAGCTCCGAACTCTCCAGAAGATGTGTGAGATATAGATAGAAAGCTCTTCGACCCTAGTTTCGTTTGGTAGCAGCTGTGTCCACAGAGGAGTCAGATCTGGGGAGATATCCGGCGATTACTGAAGGTGTGTCGGCAGGCCATCGTCTACCTTCTTCCTTCCTTGTTTCTTCAATTGAGGTAGGAATTCTCAACCAAAATTCGAACATGAATACATCATTTTATTCCTCTCGACGAGATCGATCCAGTGGGACTGAAAGCCCCAATTTTTATCAGGTGTCTAGAGAGCTATCGAGGTTTTTGTGAAGGGTTAGCAAGTTCGTTCTTCATATCTAGCATCTTATTTCAACCTTCGATTGAGGTAGGTTTAATAGGCTAAACTCTAATTAACCTATATGATGTAATCAGCATCTTATTAGCTTTCTTTAGGCGTAGAAAGCCCTAAAATTCATGAAGCATGTTTAGAGAATTTCTGTTCGTAGTAACATCATGTTTAGACCTAGTTTTGATATGTTCTTCCGAGTTGATTTCTGATTTCGAAGTATTAATCCTGATCCACATGAACCATATTATATATGGTTGTATTCAGCATCGTAGTAGCTTTCTTTTGATATAAGAAGCCTCAAATTTCATTCTATATATTGAGAGAATTTTACAATTTAGTCACAACATGTCAAAATTAGGGTTTCCCGTGTTCTTGCCTTAGTAAATCATGATTTTAGTAAGATAATTTGAAATTGGCCTTACTGTTAGATAGTATTCTCTGTTAGCTTTCCAACGGTACCAAAATCCCCTTATTTGGAGTCCATTTCCATTAGTTATTAGCGTTTTAGTGCAACCCTATCAACCCCCTTAGCTTCCCGGCGTTCATCGGACGCGGAAGGGACGACTGGAGACGACCAGAGATGGACGGTCACACGATAGACCGCACAACTCAAGCCCAGACATGAATCTGGCATAGACAGGAGTTAAACAGTTCCTAAATGACCACACAACTAGTTGGATGGTTCAAAACTGACCACATATCCACTCCCAGCAGGTTAAACGGTCCAAACAGGACCACACAAGTTGAACGGCCCTGCAGGTGGCCGCACAAGTAGATGGGCGGCCCTATCTTGGGCCGCACAACCCTAGGATGGGCGGCCCTACCCTAGACCGCCCATCACATGGGTGGCCATGTCCTAGACCGCCCAACTCCCAGTGCTCCATTTGAACCCCGTTTCAGCCCCTGTTAAGCTCGATAGATATACGGCCCTTTACCAACCGTTTATCTAGACAGAAAACTACTTAATACTAGTTCTAATGCATTCATCTTAGTGTTCTAAATGGTAATTAATAAAATATAAACCCACTTGATAAACGATTAATTATGCAACTAAATTTCTGTTAATTGCTTGTTTTTCGTGCCTACGCGACTTACGCGATCTTGTTCGTTAGCTTATCATCTTGAATCATTCTTTTTGGCATCTTGACTTAATGTATAACTTAATTCTTATTAATTTGACATGAAATTATGATTAATATGGTCATTAGCTTGCTGTTTAGCTGCTGTACTACAGTAGAACAGTGTGTTCAACTTTCAGACTTTTAACAAGTCGTTAGCCGATTAGCGTGCTAGTCTTGGTTTTACCCCCGGAAACTCTATCCGGCGGCATTACCATCATCACGGGATTTCTTTATATCCCTATTATGAACCTAATGAACTACCAAAACATCGTTTTATGTGTTCAAATCGCTGGTTCAAGGCTTGGATCAAATTGGACGACGAGAGGCATGCGCGGCTAGTAGTTGACTGCATATCCTCTTCGGCGGCCCGATTATGACCGCATACCTTTATGCGGCCCAATATGGACCGTATATCTTATTCATGGGTCTTAATATCTTTTGGACATGAGCGGCCCATAATGCACCGTTCATACCTTTGAGCGGCCCACTGTCAGCCGTTCTTTCTTGACCTCGTAGGCTGAGTTTCAACCAGTTCTGTATGCACGGCCCGGTGTTAGCCGTACATACCCTTGCGCGGCTTATGTACGACCGTACATCTCTTGGAGATGAGTTTGACCGTGTTTATGTGTTCTTGAATCCAAGGACAAGGTTAGTCCTTTAAATCTGAACTTCTGGCAGTAATTCCTCTGATTAAATTGGCCATTAAAATTGACTGAATGTCTAGAGGCGTGGGATCTTGGATCCAATAAATCGATGCCAACGCACCGTAGGGGCCCGGTCTGGTCCTGGGGAGAGCGCCCGAAAATTATTGAGCCCATAGGATGTTAATGACATGGTGAGGCATTGCACCGAATACTTGCTTGCTTGTTACGTCTATGACAAAAATCTCTTATTACTTGTTACTTGATCGTGATTGAATTGATGTTAATTATTGCTTCTTGGCCAATTCTTTATTACTATCTCCTATTGTAAATTCGTGTACTTGTTATCTTGTTAATTCTTGGCATCTTATATTTCTTGACCTTGCAAGATCTTTTTATTACGTCGTTTCATTATATCGTTATCGTCATTTATTTCTTTTTAGCATGGCATGTGAAAATGTAATTAACTTGTTAATCATGTAAACTTGCCTGTTACTTCCTACTGAGCGTCAGCTCATAGTTGTTGTTTCCCCCCTTTCCAGGCTATTCAGGTGACGAGCTTACCATCGGGGATGGGCAGGAGTGATGTCTTGAGTGCACCAGTTCTAGAGTGGTGTTGGCAGTGTTATCCTATTAGTTGTGCTTTAGAGAGTATTTAGCTTCAGTTATGTTGTTAATGTTTAGTGTTTAATGTCTCAGTTGTATTAAGTTGGTTTGAGGATTATTGTATCAGTTGTGGTTTGTTTAATGATCAATAAGTTATTTCCATTCATAGCACTTGTGTTATATTTAGATTAGCTCTCTCTCTCTCTCTCTCTCTCTCTTTCCTGCTAGCTAGTTTCTAACTATACGTCCAGAGTTTCCGCATCGGGGCGTGACAGTGACGGTCATAGATTGGTCCGTTAGACGTACCTGACGGTCCAACATTGATCTGTTACATCTCCAAAAACCAGAAACCATTGATAGTGTTTTCTATTGATTGAGCTTTCATGGTACAACCAACTCGACGTCCTAGTGGGAATCCCAGGCTCGCGGAGAATTATGGAGGCCTTGAAACAAGATTTCCTAGTCTATTGGAAGGAATATCCAATAGAGAGGTCCTCAGGTTCAAGATAATGTTCCTATAGTGCAAAGTGTGAACTAATGGCCATATACCGGAATATATGCCATGTACTTAAGAAAAATGACGATGTAGATAGAAAAGACTGTGAAATGGTGTATAACCATGATTAAACTTTGTCAATACATCATTTGAAATCATAAATTAAATACAAACTATAATATTTTATCCAATGAAATTAACATAACTCAAAATAACTTCAAATGCTTGTAATCATGCAATTCCTATCATGAATCAATAAATAAACTCAAAGTCATGATATCAGGTCAAAACTTAGATAACTAGGCTTATTTATAAGTAGACTTGACTAATTTCCATTCCGTCTCGAGTTGACAAAAAACAGTGTTCTAACGGTCTAGCATAGGCGCGTTACAGTCCATGTGACAGTTTGTCGAGGGGCCGTTACAGTATGGTAACGCTCCTGCTATGGTGCGTCAGAGACAACAGATCAATTTAAATACAACAGAGAGTGTGACGTCTTATCATAGGGCCGTTACAATCATGTGACGGTCCTACCCTCATCCGTCAGAGCTTCTGCTGACAGTAAAGATAAAGAACTATGTCCATGCAAGAAGAATCATAATCACTAGCTAGTCTAGCCATGATAAACGAAGTAAAGGCCAGGTATATGCATAGGTCGCAGTGAATAAATAAGATGATATCTTTTATCTTTGGTTAGGCTAAAGGTATGCATGTATGCATGAACTTACTAAAACATGAAATTCATAATCTATAATGCATGAAATCAAGTCAAATCAGAGGGCTTTTATCCCTAACGAGATCTTTTTACTGTTCATGAGATGACCTACCTTTTCCCTAGGCTTTATACCTCCAATTTGGGTCTTCAAGACACGCCCTAGTTCTCTTCTTCCTGTAGTTTTTCAGCAACTTCATATTGCCCTAACTCTCCAATCCCTTGACCTAAAGAGGTGAAATTTTGAGGGTAAGAAGATTAATCTAAGGGGAATAAAAAGTTCTAAAACACCAAACTCTAATTACCTCATTTAGGCATCCTAATTCCTTGATCTTCAGTGGTCCTTTGCTCTGAATCCTGGGTTGCTATAACAGAATCAGCAACTTTAGAAGCCCTTATCTGCTTAGTTACTTGATCTCCTAACATGAAATTTTGAGAGTTGTTAGACCTTAGTATTATAAACAAAAAGCTTCAAAGGACTTACCCAAAATTCTATCTCCTTACCTTGATTCTTCACGAGCCAAAAGTATGGGTCACTTAGTTCAGAACTGGGTCCTATTTATAGAGATTTGGCTAGGGTTCAAGGATTAGATCGAGTCTAGAGTCCTTAGTTGGCCAAAACCTGATCCCTAAGAGTCTCTAGTAACCTTACATGTTCTCCTAATTAGGTCTCTTGCAGATAGGATCCCAAAGATCTAATCTTTTCGCAAGTTCTTCAACTTACGAAATCAGCAGGGTGTAACGGTCGTGTCTAGGTGTGTTACACCACTGTAGCGGTCGCCCGATAGACCGTTACATTCAACGTGTGCAGAGTTTCAATTTAATAAAACTCTTTTATTCATTTGATCTATATATTTATCTATAAAAATAGTATTTATCCTTAAAATTTGTGAATATTCTAAAAAACCTTCTAGAATATGGGCTAAACTTAATGGGCTTGGTCCTTAAACCTTTTGGGTCTAAATTGAATAGGCTAGGCTAATTATTTAACACCATTAGGCCTTATAACCCATTTATAAATTCAATAATCCATTTATTAATCTATTTAGCACTTATAAGTTCCTAATAAATTCCAGGAAATTCGATTTTTAATCAAAAAATATTTATATAAATTCCGGGGCACTACAGACGAGACTGCCCCCAATGTTGTGACCTTTCCCGATTTTGAGTCGTGGAAGGCTACTGGCGGAGCCCATTCAAGTAAGGGCTTCTAGTGCTGGGTGTGAGCTGCGATTTCACTTGCTTCCGGTTACTGACATAACTGTTTGGATTGTAAAGAGGAGGCAGAGGCGTGGGGGCCAAGGCCCCTTCTGGGGTACTGAGCGGAGCCCCTGAACAGGCAGAAGAGCCAACACCGACGGTGGCTAGTAGCTGTCCGAGTAAGTGTCCAATTGTTGTTTAGGGGATCTTCCCGTTGTTGTTGGACTTTTAGCAAGCCGGAATTGTTGACTTGACTTGAGTTGTTCGTTTGGCAGGTGAGGATGTGGCGGCCAACCTGGAGATGATCCAGGAGCTGGTTGATGCCGGCCCCTCAGTGGCTCTGCCATCCTTTGCCAGCGAGCCTGGGTAGGTGACTTCTATGTTCCCACCCATTGTTGAGGGCACGCTGGGTGGACTGCCACAGCTGCTAGCAGAAGTACTTCTCCTACCCGTGTCGACCGTGGTATCGGCTTGCACGGTAGGGCTGGTAGGGTCCTCCAGTGTGGGACCATCCGGTACGTAGTTGAGCACTTGGTCATTTCATGGTAAATTGCTTTGTTTTACCCACCCATGCTAAGCTTTCATCAGGGTTGATTGCAGGTACCTCCTCCGCTCTAGAGGAAGGAGAGCTTCCCCCGGGACATGGCCTGGGTAGTGGGAGACGAGTCCGCTACCGCAGCTTCTACTGGGGGCAACGAGGAGTTCATCGACATTAAGGGGGTTTTCGAAGGGGACGCCCCAGTTGGTGAGCTTCTTGCCTAACACTTCTGGCTAGGAAGTTGTCTTCATGTGAGGCTGGATTTGGTAGTAGCCTAACCTGGCTTCTTGATATATAAGTGCCTCTGATTTGCCTGCGGTCGAGGGTTCATCGGAGACCTCGTCTGGTTCTTCCGATAGTGGCAGGGCAACGATGGAGACTGACGAGAGCTTGAGCTTAAGCTCTTCTTCCTCCAAGGCCTCTTCTGCCAAGGATGCCGAGATGGAGACGGTTTTGGAAGGTATATAGAGATCCTTCCCTCCTTTCCATTAGCTTTGGTTTAGAGTTTATAGCGGGGTGTTGATGCCCCTGGGTTTTGTCCAGGCTTGGAATCTGAGGGGTAGCGCACGCTAACTCCCATCGAGGATGACCCGGGAGAGCCTTCCATCTCCCCGATGGCAGCTGGGGATGGCCAGATTATCGGGGAGGTCCTGCCCTCCCCGACTCCAGCGGGGGATGCCGCCGATGCGGGGGAGAGGTTACCCTCACCGACCCCGAGCTGAGATGTTGCAGGCGCGGTGGGAGCCACACCAGGTGAGGGTTAGGACCTTTCTCAGGTTTTTCACCTAGTTTTGTCACCGGGAAGTCCCGGATGTTGCTGACTGTTTGATGAAATTGTGCAGATTCTTCCAGTGTGTTGGCTGAGATGGGCCACTCTTCCCTGGAGCTGGGGATTGAGTGGCCTATGTCTGTTCCGCCACTAGAGCCACTGATGGATGCCAGCGTGGGTGCGGCCTTGCTGCAGCGAGCCTGAGGGTACCTAGGAGGCGACCCCCTGCCTTCTCCGGAGGAGCTTTGGCAGCGGTTGAGAGACTACACCTAGAGCTACCATGGTCTTGGCTTCCCGCGCAAGCTCTGGGTGTCTGGCTTGGCCAGCATCTGGGCAGAGTACCTGCGGCTCCTGGAGGCTCAGGAGCAGAGGGTTCGGTGACTAGCGGCAATTCGAGAGGTGCAGGAGCAGCGGGCTCGACTCGCGTTAGCAGCTGTTGAGCAGAGGAGGCTCGCTGATGTGGCCCTATCACTTGCCGGGGACCGCGGTACGCGTCTGAGTGAGGCGAAGAGTAGGGCTGAGGTCTTGCAGAAAGCCCTGGAGGAGCAGCAGCAAGCCATGGAGCTTGCTAGGGTTGAGTGGCGGACTGCCGAAGCCAGGGCCGAGGCTAGTGTTCAGCCTGCGTCGACCTTGGAGGCAGAGCTCGCGGCTACGGAGTCTTGCCTGACGGCACTAGAGAGGGGCGAGCCTGGGATATGATTGTATCACCTTTCTCTCTTTTCTTCTTTTTGTTATCCTGACTATATGTCTTTTTGTTACCCCAAGGTCATGTCTTGGGCTCCCTTTTATAGAGTATCAATGACAAACTCCAGATTTTGGTATTATTGTTTGTTTGCTGAGTTGTTTTTCTCCCCATTCTATGGGACATGGTTGGGTACAAGAAATGGATACCACCTACTGTCGGTCGTGCTTGATTGTTTCAACACGTACCAATGTAGGGGGCAGAGGACTGGGTTTACCTGAAACTGGAGTTGGGATAAAATGCTGGGTAAAGGGGATGGTGTAACTGTATTTTGAATGATGGGCGTTGAGTGCTGGTTGCTGGGAGTAGGGGAAAAGCCCTAGTGCAGGAATGGCGTAGGCCTGTCAGAACGTGGCGGCCTACTGGGTTGGAGTGGGGGACTGGCTCCAGAGGGCGTCGTTTGTGGGTTGACGCCTAGGTATTGGTTGTTTGTATGTCATTGGCCGAAAATGTAACTCTTCTCGGCTTGATAAATTGGGGCTGAGTTTGCCGAATGGCCTCAGAAGGTATCACAGCCGAAGGTCAGGATTGGGGGATAATTGGTTGGCCGACCTGTGAAGGGGTCATGGACAAAATTGGAACTGGGAGCTGGCGGCTGGCCTGTGAAGGCGTTGTAGTTAGAAACTGGAGTTGGAGACTGGTGGTTGGCCTGTGAAGGCGTTGTAGCCGAAGCACTGGAGCCAGAGACTGGCGGTCGGCATGTGAAGGTGTTGTAGTCGAAGACTGCAGCTGGAGACTGGCGGCTGGCCTGTGAAGGCGTTGTAGTCGAAGACTGGAGTTGGAAATTGGCGGCTGGCCTGTGAAGGCGTTGTAGACGAGGACTGGAGCTGGAGACTGGCGGCTGGCCTGTGAAGGCGTTGTAGTTGAAGATTGGAGCTGGAAATTGGCGGCTGGCCTGTGAAGGCATTGTAGCCGAAGACTGGAGATGGAGACTGGCGGTTGGCCTGTGAAGGCGTTGTAGCCAAAGTACTGGAGCTGGAAACTAGCGACTGGCCTGCGAAGGCGTTGTAGCCGAAGACTGGAGCTGGAAACTAGTGGCTGGCCTGTGAAGGCGTTGTAGTCGAAGACTGGAGCTGGAAACTGGCGGCTGGCCTGCAAAGGCGTTGTAGCCGAAGACTGGAGTTGGAAACTGGAGCTGGCCAGCTAGCTACAGATGCGTAGCGACCGGAAGGCTGGAACTGGTGGGCTGACCGTTGCGGTGTGTAGCCGAGACTAGAGCTGGTGTTGGTGACGACTAACCCTCGGGGGGTGTAATGGCCACCATTGTTGTGGAGTCATGCGAAGGTCACAGTCAGTGAGGTATCGCGGTTGATGACTTTCATTGATGAAAAGTAGAGAGGGAGAGAGTTTTTCTTTTTCTCTTTACTAGCCCTACCGCCTTTGCCGATTTTCGCCAGAGCTAGCCCCCTTTTGCTTTTTCCGGTGCGCCCTTGCGGGTTTTCACACTGAGGGGTTACCCATTTTTGCCTAAGGTGCCCTTTCGGGTTTTCACCTCAGCTAGGTTAATGGCAATTTTTGCCCTCAGTAATCCTATGGAAGGAGTCAACCGAGGCCGCCGGGGTATCTCTATTTTTAACTCCCATTTTTTTTTGTTTTTATATTTTTATATATATATTGAGACTGCTGTCCATAGCATGTTGCTGTTAGGAAACGTAACCTGAAACTGGAAGGTGTGGGTGGTCGGATATTGTTTCGCCATCAATAAGGGTTCTTTACAGACACTCATGTCATGGTGGAGAAGGGCCGCTTTGTTATGGCAAGATATGACTGGAGTTACGGCTGGTGGATCAGGGATTGTAGGGGAAAACTGGGATCATGGTGAAACTTGAAGGCTCTGGATTCGCAGGGTATGTAGGGTGTAGGGGCATAGAATAATAAGTGTCTGGGAATGTACCGGGACATAAGTCTATCAGGATGGTGACTGGGAGCTTGACTGTCACAAGGACTGGTTGACCTGTGTCGTCAAAGCAAGGGCCTAAGGTTGGCCGAACTGAGTGGGGGTAGTACAGGGCAAATTAGGGATTATAGGGTTCGTGCTCTAGCAGTGTAAGTTGACTGAGGACTGGCTTTAGGTGAGACTAATGGCCCACCGAGGAATAGGTGGAGGGCCGTTCTGACTGGTGGGGAGAGGAAGATTTTCTCGTTATCGACTCTACCGCCCTTTCGGGTTTTTGCTAGAGCCGACCCCCTTTAGCTTTTTCCAACGCGCCCTTGCAGGTTTTCACGTCGAGAGGTTTCCCAATTTTGCCTGAGGTGCCCTCTCGGGTTTCCACCTCAGTCGGGTTACTGGCCTTTTTGCCCCCAGTCACCCCCTTGGGGTGAGGATGACTGGGTCTGCCGAGGCATCTATATTTGTAACCCCATTTTTTTGTTTGTTTTATTTTTTACTTTCCTGGGAGCCTGGCGGCTAGACTGGTGCCGGTGCAGAAGTGCCCGTGCTCTCGTGGTAGCGGGAACGAGGGCAGGAGATTAGTCCCCGAGGACGCCTGGCGGCGGTTCTGGGGAACCGGGCTAGGGTGCTTGACTGGGAATTGAAGACTGGGAGGACCGACCGGTTAGATCCTTCGTGAGGAAGGACTGGCCTCACTGGTAGTAGCTGAGATGTGCACCTCAGTCAGGCTGACATGCGAACTCATGCTCTGGCACATAGTATAGCTTCATATGTTTGCCGTTGAGAGGCGAGAACAGTCTATGACCTTTGTGGTCGACAACCGTGTAGGCCCCACCCTCATAGACATTCTGGATAATATACGGACCTCGCCAATTCGGCTGTAGCTTTTTGCTAGAGCGCCCTGCCATGACTTCCTTTTTATTGATCATGACAAGGTCGCCTTGCTTGAAAGCTCATTGTTTGACGAGCTTATCATAGGCCCGGGCCATGCGGGCCTGGTATACTTGCAGGTGTTTGTAGGCTTCGATTCGCTTGCCTTCTAGATCGACGAGCTCTTCTAGCCTTCTCTGGTACTCACTTTCGTCGGGGCCTGCAAGGCCGATGTGGATCACCACACGATAGGAAGCTAACTGGATTTTGATGGGGATGACTACTTCTGTCCTGTAAGCAAGAGTGAACGGCGAGCACCCCGTGGGGGTTTTGTAGACCGTCCGATAGGCACATAATGCTTCGAAGACCTTCTCACCCCGATCGCATTTCCGGTGGCTAACAATCTTAGCCAGGAGCTTGCAGAGAGTCTTATTGAAGGCTTCTGCCAAACCATTAGCCTGGGGGTTGTAGATCAAAGTAGTTCTCCAATCGATGTGGAATTTGGCCGCTAGCTGGTATACGGCCTTATTCTTGAATGGTGTCCCATTATCGGACACAATGCGACTGGGAGTACCGAATCGGGATATGATGTTGTGCCGGACGAATCTAGCAACGATTTCGCCGGTGACCTCTCGCAAGGGAAGGGCCTCTGCCCATCGGGAGAAATAATTAGTGGCGGCCAAGATGTATTTATGGCCCCTAGAAGATGGCGGGAAAGGCCTCGCGATGTCCATGCCCCACTCGGAAAATGGCCAGGTGGGGGCTGTAGGATGCAATGGATTTGGAGGTCTTCTGGGTACTAGACCAAAGGCTTGGCATTGATGGCATGTATGGGCGTACTAAACATAATCCATGTACATGGTCGGCCAATAGAAACCTTTAAGGTTGATGTTATGCTTCATACGATCTCCGGCTTGGTGCGCGCCGCACAACCCAGAGTGGGCCTCCTGCCTGACGGCTCGAGCCTCGGTGAGGGAGACACATCTCAGGAGAAATGACTAGTCCTTCTTGTGGACGAGTCGATACAGGGAGTCGCCAATCAACTCGTAGGAGGCCGCTCAACGGAGTAGCTAGACCCTTTGAGCTCGGTTAGGAGGGAGCCAACCCTTCTTGAATTCGATGATGGGCGCACGCCAATCATCCTTTTCTGGAGGTGCACTCTGGTCAAGGTCATGGACCTCGTAAATTGTGAGATCAGTGTTTCCTTCGAGTGAGCTCGACATCAGTCTTCTATGTTTGATGACGATGTCGACCTCGCCCTCGAGCGGGAGCTTGATGGCCGCGGCCAATTTTGCTAAGGCATTTGCCTGAGCGTTGCTGCTTCTGGGAATATGATCTATTTTGAAGAAATAGAACTTCTAGGTTAGTCTGGTGACGACGGTATGGTATGGAACCAATTCTGGCTTTCACACGTCACAGATGCCGAGGACCTGTCGGACTATCAGTTGGGAGTCCCCATAGGCTGTGAGGTATTTAATGCCCATGTGGAGAGCCATCTGGAGCCCAATGAGTAGAGCTTCATACTCGGCTTCATTGTTGGTTAGGGACTTCATAAGGGCGCAAGAGTTGCATAAAACTCCGCCCTGAGGAGTCAGGAAAATAATGCTGGCACCTGCCATGGTGGCCGGATCCTGGTTGCTCTGGGTAATCCCTCGGGATGCGCCATCGAAGTAGAGCTCCCAGTAGGGTACGCTGGTTGTGAGAGCGTTCTGCTGCCAGTAATGCAAGACATCTCCGCTTTGTTCAACTGGTTGTTATGATTGAGCAGCAAGGGACTCCTCGTCCAGGAGCTCCGAGTTGAAGGGTGAGTCATCTGGCACTGGATGGGCTGCCAAGAATTCAGCCATGCCCTGTCCCTTGATTGATTTTCTGGGGACATAAGTAATGTCGTACTCCATCAGCAGGGGAGCCCACCTTCCCAGTCTGCCTGAGAGGACAGGTTGTCAAAGGAGGTACTTCAGGGGGTCGTGCTTAGATATAAGCTCGACTCGATGGGACAGGAGGTAATGCCGTAACTTCTTAACTGCAAACACCAATGCCAAGCAAACCTTCTCCATAGGGGAGTAGCACTACTCGGCACCGATTAGCTTCCAGCTGAGGTAGTAGAGGGGCTGCTCTTTACCTTCCTCATTGATTTGCACCAGCAGAGCTCCTAACGAAGCGACCATGGCAGCGATGTAAAGGATGAGGGGTTTACCCTTGATTGGTGCCCCCAGCACTGGGGGAGTAAGGAGGTACTCCTTGATTTCCTCGAAAGCCACTTGGCATTCGAAGTCCCATGTAAACGGGGCATCTTTCTTCATCAGCCTGCCGAAAGACGCACACCGACCGGAGAGGTTGGAGATAAACCTCCGAATATAGGCCAGCCTCCCTTGGAAGGACCTAAGTTCGGTGATGTTGCCGGGCGGTGGAAGCTCCCGAATCGCTTTGATTTTGCTGGGATCCACCTCGATTCCTCGGTATCTGACGATGAAGCTGAGAAATTTGCCACTAGATACACCAAAGGCACATTTCATGGATTTCATTTTGACACCATATTGCCGGAGACGCTCGAAGACTTGGCGGAGGTCACGCAAATGATCTTCGCATCTTTTAGTCTTGATGACGAGGCCGTCAACATAGCATTCGAAGGTGTTGTGCAGCATCTCGTCGAATATTTTGGTCATGGCCCTCTGGTAAGTAGTGTCGGCATTCTTCAGACCGAAGGACATGCGCTTTTAGTTGAAAATCCCCTTGGGGTATCTGAAGGCTGTATGGTTCTTGTCTTTGAGGGACATCCGGATCTGGTTATAACTTGATGACCCATCCATGAAAGACAAGGCTTCATGACCAGTGGTCATATCGACCATCGTTTCTGTGATGGGAACTGGAAAGTCATCCTTCAGACAGGCTTTGTTGAGGTCCCAGAAGTTGACGCAGATGCGGACTTGACCATTCATCTTCTTGACTAGGACTATGTTAGCGAGCCAGATCGGATAGATGCACGGCTCGATGAAGTCAACCTCCGCCATTTTATCGACTTCGGTCGAAACCTGGAGCTCCAGCTCATGACGCATGCGCCGCTGTGGTTGCTTGACCGGAGCGACTGAGGGAGTAATGGCTAGGTCATGCTCCGCTACATAGGGGTCTAGCCCTGGCATCTCCTTGTATGTCCAGGCAAAGCAATCTTTGTACTCTAGCAAGAGTTGCTTGTAGTCCTGCCTTTCTACCTCGGTAAGGAGAGCACTGACGAATGTAGGCTGAGGAGCTTCATCTTTGCCCAGGTTGATCTCCACAAGATCATCGACGGTCACCTATCCACCGTCCTCCAACTCGGGAGGAGCAGGTTGGAAGTTGATGAAATCCCCATTATCGGTGTCGGCTTCGAGCATTTCTTGGTTTTCAAAGCCACCGTCGACGCCGATGGGACTGGAGAGTCGTTGCTGCTGGGATCCATCGAGGATTGATCAGGACGGCTGGCTCCTGGCCAGCAGTCGTCAACTGGGGCTGCTGGGATCTCCCCAGGGTTGCCTGGTGAAGCTGACAATCCTTCGTAGCTCAGACCAGGGATATTCCCCCCCCTAGGAGTGTTTGCTGACTGGGTCCTTCCACTGGCTGAGAGACTGGAGGAGCTTCTTCGACCCCTTTGTCTTGGCAGGAAGGCGAGGAAGGTTCCTCAACGGATTGAGCTGGAGTTCCGACTTTGACAGAGATCAGGATCAAAATTTCCTCTTCCTCATCCCCAGAGCTGTTGAATTTGGCTTTGACTCTAGCTCGGTCGTCGGCTGGTAGTGTCAAGCCTATGACGTTGACTGCATGGTAGACGCGAAAGTCCAGGTCTTGGTCGTAGCCAAGTCCCCTGGTGTCCTTATGGAAGGACGGGGGTTGCCCCCGGACCTAGGAAGGGGTCCACAGTTGACGAAAGTATCTTTGTTGTGCAGAAGTCCGCCACAGGGGAATGTGTTGCTTCAGACACATTTCTTGAATGTGCGGCGACAGATCGCCCCACACTTGAACTGCTTCAGGGGTATTGTCGGATTGCCTTGACCAGCCGAAGTCGTTATCTAGCGGGGCTTGAAGGACCGCGTGATGCGGGACGATATGCTCTGATACCACTTTGATGCGGGACGGGACCGAAACAGGCTAGGACCTACGAATGCAATGAAGTGCGGCCAGCACTCGCACGCCAAAGGCAAGCCGGGCGGCTGACCTCCATAGCGTTCCTCCGGGTGGAGGCGTCTCTCAACAAGAAATCCAAGCCCAACGACCGTCCCTATGAGGGAAGCGCGGGGATCTCAGCGGCTAAGGAACCGCCGTGCGCCTATGGGAAATCTAGTCCGAGCTCGGCGCTCGACTAGGACCACGGAATGGGTGCTCAACTCTCAATCACGCGGTGAATAACAAGCTAGCTAGGAACCTACACACACTCACGCGGCATGCTAGAAAGTATACTAGTAAAGCAAATGCCAACAAAGGGAGCGTCGCACGTACCTCCACGCCTAGACGTGGGGAAGAAACCCCGGTCGAGATCGACAACCCCGATACACAAGGTGAACCATAATACAACTCCAACCCAAAAATGCCCACTCATCGTAGGGAGATAACAGGCTACAACATATGGATTCGGGGCTGTCAATGCACGGGCTGACGGGCGGCACTCGATGAAGGGTTGGCCGCGAGGAGGGTCCGGACGGTGATCGGCAGGTTCGCAGCAATGCGCGACTCGGCGGTGAAAGCTCCCACGACCCGATCCGGTGTCCGATTGAGGCGCCGTCAGCGAGGGCGCGTAGCTGGGTCATGGGAGGAAGCCTCAGACAAAGGGGGCGCGTAGATTCCATCCGTGGAAGCTGGGGGCGCACCTGCAAGTTGTGAATGGATTCTGCTCCCAGAACCGCGCGCTCGAGCGGGAAAAATGATAAGTGGCTCCGAAGGTCGAACGGAGCTCCGCTTGTTGGAGGACGAAGAGGACGCAGAGCAGCAGGTCCCGACCGAAGGAATCGGTCAGATCTGGTCGTGGCTGAGAGCAGCAAGCTCTGGAATCCGCAAGTGGTCCTGGCGCCGGGTGGACAGGGCAGACCTGCGCGACCTCACGGGAATGGACGCCACGAGCAGCTCGGACGTCGGAACGAGGCGAGATCAGCGGCGTTGGACAGAGGACGAAGAGAGGTACGACCGGTGAGGATCCCATGTCCAAACTCGCAGACGTCCATCCCGTGGGATTTTTGCAAGGGGGCGAACAGAACCAGGCTCGCAGGGAGAGGGGGTCCTGCGCGCGCTCACGAAGAAAATCGCCACGGGTGATGCCGAACTCCGAATGAGGCGAGACCACCTCGCACGCGTCGGCGACTCGTAGAAGAATCACACAAAAATGGGCTGGTCGCCCAAAGTCGCCAAGAACAGAGGAGGTCGTCGCAGCTCTTGGAGACAAGATGTGGTTGCACTGAACTTGAATCTGTGAAGAGATAGAAGAGAGGGGAACCTCGGCGTCGCACCGAGGGGATGGGGAGTCACACCCCAGGCTTGCTCCCGTCGCAGGAGCAAGGAGGAACAAGGAGGGGCGCAGCCACCTTCAAGGAAAATCAGCAATTTCTTTCATTCATTAATTTATTCTCCAAAGAAAATACAAAGTTTATATATGGGGAGGGGGAATGCTAGGGTTGAAACCCTAGCCACAAGGGAAAGGGGGAATGCGCAATGGGCTAGGGGGGAAAGGGGGGGTGCGCACCACTCCTAGAATCTAGGAGTGGATTGGGGATGGGGGCGGCCAAAGGAGGGAGGGGGGTGATCGAATGGGGAAGGAAAGGGGGGGCCGCACCCCTCTTCCTAAAATCTAGGAGAGGGGCGGCTGCCACCTTCCAAGAGGAGGGAAAGAGGGGAGGGGGGCGCCCAAACCCTAACCCTAGGGAGGGGGGTGCAAATCTCCAGGTGGGCCAAGCCATGGTTGGGCAGCCATGCCCAATGGGCCAAGGCTTGAACCAAGAAAGTGGCCCAATAACCCCATCTACTACCTAATAAGCATAAAAGACTCAAGTAAAGCCTAATTGGCCCCAATTGGCCTACAAAGGTCCACACAACTAATAAAAGTGTCCACGCAGGGACTAAACCAAGGCCCAACATGGCCTCAAATGGGAAGAAAGATCCTCTAGTAGATGCCGTAGTCGCCTAGCCAAAGAGATGCTGGCGTGCTCCGTGTGCTCTGTCGAGTGATGCGGCACGTGTCCTCACCACCGCGTCTCCCTTATAGAAGATAATAGGTTTGTCCCTACTAGCCTTCTTCTTGTTTCGACGTTGTCGCTTGAAGGTGACAATGAATGTTGTCAGCGACTCGACGCCGTGCTTCTCGGATGCACATGGAAGCTGGATGCAGCTAGGTGGCAAGCATATACTCTTGTCGATAGCTTGGCTAATAAGAATAGCCTCGAAGTCGATTTGGTGCCTCTCTGGGCGATCTGGGGTTGACTTGGAGCCGAGGCGCAGCCGATGAAGCTTAGCCTTTTCCTCGTCAACAGAGAAAAGATCATCATCATCTTCCTCTGAGAGCCAACCGTTGCTTTTACTCTTAATAATAGGGTATGGACTAATCCCCTTAAAGTAGAGCGCAGCGTCAGCCAGGTTGCATTCTGCTGGTGTGAACGGCGACAGGTCTGCGAAGACCGTGCGTTGCTCCCCGTCTTTGGCATACTTGATGCATTGGTGGAGAGTCGACGGGACGACCCAATTTTCATGGAGCCAGGGTCTACCCAGTAGCATCTTATAAGATGTATTGGAGTCGATGATGTAGAATGTTGCCTTAGAGGCGAAATCATCGAGTACCAGGTCAAAATCCACCCGGCCGAGGACATCCTTGGTGTTCTGGTTAAAGCCGGATATCTTGACCGCTTGAACCTTCTAGAGGTACGGGGTCAGATATAGAGACTTAAAGGTCTTTAGCGGCATGATATTAACAGCAGCACTTGCGCCCACAAGGATCTGGTTCACATCATGCCCGTTGATCTTCCCCTTCATGTAGAGAGGACAGTTGTGGCACGGAGGGGAGAGCAGCATGTCTTTCTCCGTGAAGGAGATGGCGACCGTGAAGGCTCCATAGGCAGCCGCCTTCATTTTCGCGGCATGTACTTCATAGCTCTTGGAGTATTTTGATAAGGGTTTTCCTTAGGTCTTTACTCCAAGCGATGGCTTCCCAAATTGAAATACTGGCCGGGAAGCGTTTCATCTGGTGAAGGACCTTCCGGTCAGCTCAGGCTCGAGCATCCTCCAAAGAGGGTAATATCAGGCTCAGCCTTCTGCGAGCTACCGTGCTGTTCCACGTTGGGAAGTTGCACTGTCTTGCCCTTATCACCGGGATCAAACTGACTTTGATCGCCAGCGGACTCCTAGAACAGGGATGCCAATGATGGCTCTTCTGGGTGTGACTGGCGGACTGGCTCGTCCTTGCCGGACGGTCCCGCATGTTCCGCCGCAAAAGTCGGTACTGGTGCAGGGGCCGGGAGGCTAGCCATAGCCTTGTCACTACCGGAAGTATCGAAGATATCGGGTCCGCTCCGAATTTCTACTTCAAGAATGGGAGCCGGTTCCTCTCCTCAAAAGAGGATGATTCGCTCCGGGTCGAAAGTAGATGGAGATAGGGGTAGCTCGGGGGTTCTCCCACGGCCTCTACCACGTCCCCGGCCATGACCTCGGACGTGGCATGTGTGCTCTGGAGCTAGCTGTAACCTAAGAGGAGCAATGGTCCTTTGTCTTGTCCGGGAGGCTACTGGCTCGCCTCGTCAAGAAGCGTTGATATTGTCAGGAGGTGGAATGGCCACCATGTTGCAAGTGCAGCACCGAAGCATTTCTTCCAGCTACTCTGTTGTGATCTCCTTATCTTTATAGCACAAGGAGAGCTCATCTGGGATCATGAGTCTTTCACCGTCCTTGAGCTTTTGGATCATTTCTTGGACCCAATTTCTGAGGTGGGCTTGTTTCTGCATTTCTTCCCACGGGATGTAGCTGTCAAGTGGGAGAGCTCCGGTAGGACGAGGAGGAACGTATTCCTCTAGATAATCAATGAGCCGCTGGAGCCTTTGGAGAGGCGTCGGCTCGACTGGTGATTTTAGGGCGGCCACTTGTTCGGCTTGTTTCTTGAGCCGCCTTCTGAGGTTCTTCCTCCTATTTTTCTCTTGTCTCTTGACAATAGCAGTCTCCAAGGGAGTAGGAGGGAGAGGTGCTGGGACCGGAGTTGATAAATCTTTGTGATGATATCTCCGAGCGGGTGCCTTTGCAGGGCGAGCTCGATGACTCTTCCTTGCCTGGATTTCGATCTAGGCGCCTTCCGCTTGTTGTATCTGGAAGGTGGCATTGATCGCCTGCTCGATTACCTCGAGCGGCAATTCCTGGAATGCCAAAATACTAGGACCGGCGTCTAAAGACATATGCGCAGTTTGGTGCCTTACCTGCGGTGGCGGCAGGAGCTTATAAAGAGTGGGTTGATTGGTGCTGGCGTCCAAACACGTGTGCACGGTTTGATGCCTAAACCGTGATGGCGACGACTTTTCTTTAGGAGCGAACTGAGAGGTATACTTGTTGTCCTGCTCCTTAGCCTTGTCTTTGTGATCATGCTGAGAGCTGGGACTGACGACAACTGATGGCGTCGCAAGACATTGTCGCTCTGCACAATTATCTCGACTCTGTAGACTGGCTGCGCCTTGTGGCGGTGGGCCCGCCACTTGAATCGAAGCCGCTGAAGACTCCGAAGATGTGTTCTTTGTACTTCAGGTTGTGTTAACGGGTGGGCGGAGAGGATCTGACGACCCATCTGCTGAGGAGATGTGACGAGGGTGAGGCGGGGCCTCACCCTACTTTTACTTTCCCTTCCTATCCACGGCCGCCGGAGATGGAGATAAGATGGGGAGATGATGAGAGAGAGCTATGGAGCTCGTCATCGTCTCACCCACCAAAATGTCCTCTCGGCGAAGAAGGACCCGGAGGAGCCTGGTGATATCTTCTTCAGGGAAAGGAAGAGACTTTAGCTCCCGCCAGGATCGCCACAGCACAGGCGAAGTGGCTGGGGTTGGCTGGCTAGATGCTGACGTCTGGGAGCCCACAAGGGCAGGAGGAGCAGGGGAATGGATGACGTTGACCGAGAAGTTGGTCGGCTCCGTCTCTTGACTGGCATCCTACTCTCTACGCCTCCGCAATCGCTCCTTCTTGGTTGTCAATCCGGAACTCGCGCCATTCTACAGGATGCTGGTAAGGTAGCTCGTGCCCATTTTCTTGAGGGGAGTGTGGTCACTCTGAAGCACTCCTGGCGGTGCTCAGGGTCTCCTCGACAGCTTGTCGAAGTCTGACAAGTGAAATGGAGATCCCTTCCGCATCGATCTGCTCCAATTGGATCTGTTCCTGGATGAGGTGTTGGACTTCCTCACTGGACTCGATCGGGTGGCCTATTCCAGCATGGAAGGGGCAGTAGTGAGGGTGACTACGATCCCAATGGGTGTAGTCAGCAGGCGGGTCGCGGGGCATGATCTGCCCATTCTCGATGAGAATATCAAAGAGTTGCCGGGTTCTCTCCCTGGGGAAGGAGAGAGGTATTTGATCATGCCAGGGCCTCCACCCTGGATACCATATCGAACGTCCCCTTCGACTGGCGTTGGGCTCCTCTGACTCGTCATTAAAAAGAGAGAATGCGGCCATCATGTGGATCACATTAGCTGAGTGGTGAGCCACGCGTGCTACCTTAGCTGGCCTGGCCCACGTATGTGGTTGCGGGGGATCGACGAGACCACTCTTCATTTGAACGAGGCCGTCTCGGATCAACTTCTGTGCCTGGGTCTTGAAGACGTAGCAATCTTCAATTGAATGACCCAGCATGCGATGGTACATGTAATAACTGGGATAGTCTGTCCTCAGGCACTCGTCCGGCTTGCGGATTTCTGGCAGCTCGACAATCTTCTAGGCCATGCAGAGGTCAAAGAGCATCTTCGTATGTTCCTTCTTGAAGGGGAAGGGTGTCTTCATATGCTCTGAGAAAGAGGGAGCAGCCGACTTGTCCGCTGGCTTCTTATCAGAGCCACTGGATTCGGCCTCCTTACTGGCCTTTGCGGCAGGGGTGAACTCTATGATATTCACCTCCTTTCCGGACCGGCGTTCTCGCGCTTGCTTACCCTTTGCTACAGTGTAGCTTGGGTTATCGATGAAGAACATTTCTATTTCAACGACTGCCGAATTAAGTTGGTTGAAGCCTTTGATATTGGTGCCGAGAAGCTTTTCGCTGACCTTAGCCTCCAAGCCTCGATGACATATGGTTATGGCGTCCTCCTGAACGGGTGGATTAACACACCTCATGCTGAGGTCTCGCCACTTTTTGATGAAGTCGAGGGCGCTCTAGCCCTTTTTCTGCCGAAGCGAACAGAGCTCGGCTAGGGAGACCTTTCACTTGGCCGTCTGAAAGTGGTCGAGGAACTTCTTCTAGAGATCCACCCAGTCGATGATTGAGTTAGGCTTCAGGCGGGAATACCATTGAAAGGTCATTCCCGTGAGCGAAGTAGCGGAGGAGATATGATTCATCCAACGCTAACTCACCCATGGCCGTAACATAGTAGGCCAAGTGTTCATGTGGCGACCCCTGACCGTCAAACTTTCGTAGTTTCGGGGGCTTGGAGTACTCTGGGGGAAGGTTTTTTAGCTGGTGGTGAAGCGGGTAAGGTACACTGTTGAGATCTACCATGACAGCCCCTTCACCATACTAGGCGAGCTTTGTCTCGACAATGCGCTCGATCATCTGGCATTGCGCTAGGAGATTTTTAGGCACTGGCGTATTGGAAGCTTGTGGCAGGGCCTCAACCGGGGGTGTGCCGAACCCAATTGCCAATGGGGTTTGGGCAATTGCCGTTGAGGTGTTGGCCGCATCACGGGCCGCCAGGGGTACCGGTGCCTCGGCCTGGGGCCTAGCAGGTTGCTGAGGATGAAGGTCTCGTTCTTGGAGGAGGTCCTACAGGAGGGCCTTCAGATGCTGGTTCTCCTTCATAAAAGTGTCGAGGATCACCTCTTGGGCCTCGTTCGCAGGAGGGTCGTTATTGACCGGCTCTGTGTTGATAGGAGGGTCGCGGTCTTCCACCGGGACCTCTTCCGCGCGTTCTGACACCTGCGGTCTGACAGACATGCCGATGTGACTTGTTGGGGGAGGTGGCGGAGCCTAATGGCGCGGCCTCCTGAAGTGGGATAGGGGCTAGTTCAAGTCATCAGACTAGGTGTCCGACAGGTGTCCGGTGGTGTAGAACGCGAACACTCGAACCGCGTCATTGATGAACCGGGCCGTCTGCTTCCTGCGCATATGCCGCTCAGGGCAGATAGGCATCCCTAGTCTGTCAAAGACCAAGGTACGTTGAGGAGGGGGCTCACTTCCAATATTACTCGGAGGGGAACCATGGACAAGCTGCTGGGGGGCCCGGGAACGAGGTCACCTTTGCCTCCGCTTGCTTGTGCAGGGGATATTAGACGACTGGGCGTTGTCAGATGATGCTACTGTAAGGCTAGTCACATCCCGTCTGATGCCGCGTCTGAGCGCTCGCAGGGGGTTTCTAATACGTGCCCTCCGAACGGCCTGTGCTTCTTCTAAGGTGACCCAGATTCTTCTCAAGTCAGGTTGCTAGTCTCCCTTGTCGCCATTTTTCTGACGAGTTGTCTTGGGAGGCCGTGTGTCGGGCTATGGTGGGTGCCCCCCGGGCTACGGTCGAGGAACCCGCTCCTTTGAGCTTCACCCCGTCCTCTCGTGTTTGCTGCAAGAGGTCAAAATGATTGGAGGTGGGGATGGTGGAAACGGTCCATTCCTGGGGTATGATTGGTTCACCCCCATTGAGATGGATCCGCAAGTCACCGACAAGAATAGTCTTGCCGGATTTGCTGGTTGTAGCGGGTATAAGCCTTCGCCCGCGCCGATAAGAGTGTTGCCGATGCTCGAGATGATCCTCTTGCACCGGGAGGTGACGTCGTCGAAAGTGTTGAGGTGTCGATGCCCCTGGGTCGAGGACCCGCAGTAGGTGCCGGTGTAGTCCGGGCTCAGGTCGGAAGGCCCGAGAAGGGTGCTGAGGAACCTTGCCTCGTGGGTAGAAGACCCACGGGGAGAGCCGGTTCAACTGGAGCTCAGAACCGGGGTCCCGAGTGTAATGTTAGAGAGCCACGAACTCGGGGCTGGAAGCCTATATCGAGAGTCGACTTTGCCGGGGTTCGGGCCTATGGTCCCAAGGACAGTGCTGAGGAGCTGTGGACCCGGGGCTGGAAGCCCGTGTTGGGTGCCAACTTTGGTGGAGCTCGAGCCTGTGGGCCCAAGGAAGGTGCTGAGGAGCCGGGGACCCGGGGCTGGAAGCCCGCGTTGGGTGTCGGCTTGGCTAGAGCTCGGGTTGGAAACCTGAGGAAGATGCTGGGAAGCGGTGGACCCGGGGCTGGAAGCCCGTGTTGGGTGCCAGCTTGGCTGGAGCTCGGGGTTGGGGACCCGAGGAAGATGCTAGGAAGCCGTGGACCTGGGGCTGAGAGCCCGTGTTAGGTGCTGGCTTAGCTGTGGCTCAGGGTTGGAGGCCCGAGGAAGGTGTTGAGATAATGACCAAAGTCTGGGACACAGGGCCCGTGCCGAAGATCAGACGAGGTTGGCCTTGGGAGCTAACGCTTACCCGGGCCGACGTTGATCTGGTGGCCCTGCTGGGGCAAGTGGTGGCGGTCCGGTGCCTAGCGCTCAAGCGGGACACCGTGCTAGAAGTGCGCGTGGAGTATTGGCCACATGAGCCAACATAGGAACTGGGGCTGGCTGAGGAATATCCACAGGAATCACACCCAAGAAGTAGGGCGATCCGATGATGGGGGCGAAGCTGCCGAAAGCTATCGGCGTCGCCAAGTAGCCCACCTGGGCATGGGTGGCAATGATGTTGGGATCGTAGGTGATGGTCGCCATGGTTGCTGAGTACTGCGAAGGCGATGGTTGCTGACAGTCGCCGAGCACGGTCCGACGGCCGGAACGCGAACCGGAAGTTGCTAGAGAATGCATGCACGAGTACCCTCCTTTGCCTCTCGTGCAAGGACAGGGAAAGGGAACCAGGGCTTCAGGGCAGGCACAGACTTTTCTTCAGCAAAAAGAAGGAAGGTAGGAGAGGTCCCACCGGGCGTGCCATCCTCTCTATTACGCGGGTTTTTTATGCCGAATGACCGGGGTGAAGGAAGGGATACAGCAGGGAAGGAAAATACGGGAGTTTGATGTATCTCGGGTATCCTACTTACGGTTGCATGCCTCTCACGGTGGTATCGGGCACTCTCCTTTTATGGAAAGTCAAAAGGGGTCAAATGGCACGGGAATGTCAGGGTTATGGATTAACCGGACAGGGTGCGGGCGTGCCAGTCGATTTCTAGACAATCACTCATGGAACCAAGGGTTGACCGGGAAAGCGTCGTCAGGATGCGGCACGTGGGCTCGGGCATTCGGGCGACACGTGGAGAGAAGGGGTTCCATGGGTGCGAGTGCGTAGGTGATTGCGAGAATCGTTTATTGGACATCTTTCCCCACCGGTCGCAAGCAACCGGTGTTTATTTACATCGGATTGAATTCGAATACCTTCGTTCTAAGCTAAAGAAAAAGTCTGTATATATGTCTGAAGCTGTGGGTAGAGGGCTGGGGGCATTCAATAGCTATGGGTGCACATTTGACTGAGGGGTGTTTACTGGGGGTAGGATGTCAGGCACAGATGCCGAGTGGTGTAGATAGCGAGATGGGGGCCTGAACATGGATGCGAGAGCATTCGTCCAATTGGCGATGTAATCATGTCTTTATAGGTGGGCCGTAGTGGCCAGGGTACAACTGGTGCATGCCACGGGACAACTCCGATGTGATGATCGGTCCTCGGGTCAGTGCTTGACAGACGAACACATATGTGTTTTACAGAGGGCCCCTCCTGTGGCGTGGGCCATGGTGGCAGCGTCGAGCGCGGGGGCTTATGACTGGATGACTGGGGGGATGCATCGATCTGGTGTCTAGGCGAGGGCCGGTCCCGTCTCGAGTAGTGCGGTCGAACGTGGCCTCGTAACTGCGGGAGAGCATGACGTCATGGTACGTGCTGGGTTGGAACCGACGGGCACGCGAGGGGGAATCCCAGCATGAGGGGATGTCCGCCCTTGTCATAATGTCTCACACATGGTGGGTGTGGACTTGTATGTTACGGCCAAATACAGCATGAGGGAAGTGCAAACGACATACCCCCGGCGTACTAAGCCGACGCACAAGTCACTCACACACAATTCTGCTTAGCTCGTTGTCCGGAGCCGCTTGAAGAAGGCTGGATGTCCCGGGGCTTCTATGATGTATGTTCGTATCTGTGTGTCTCTACCATGTTTTTTTTTCTTTTACCCCTTGAGCTCCTAAGGGGCTTTTATAGAGAAGTTGAAGGGTTGGAAGGGGTTCAGGAGGGTTAGCTTGATATGGTGGAGCCAGCCCGCGTAAACCCCATGAATAGTAAGGGTTTAGGGGGGCTGGGTTGATAGGGTCAAGCCAACCCCCATAAACCCCATGAATAGTGTAGGTTTAGGGGGGCTGGGTTGAGGGGTTCAAGCTAGCCCACGTAAACCCCTCACGGAGGGTGTTTTTCGTAAAAAGAATGGGCTGAGAAGGGTTTACGCGGACCAGCCTCAGGGGGTTGGGCTGGTCCGCGTAAACCCCCCCACCGCGGGGGGGGGGGGGGGGGTTAGGCGGGTTGGCTTTGGTCTTTTTTAATTTTAAAAAATCAATTTTCTTTATTGAATTGAGGGGGTTTACGCGGACCAGCCTGGGGGTCCAGGTTGGTCCGCCTAAACCCCCCCATTGGCGCCATGGGAGAGAGGGAGCGGTCCCCACCCTATAAAATACATTTTTTGGTCTTTTTTCTTCCTAAATTAACTGAGAAGTAAAAGGACAACTGGGTGGCAGGATACGTGGAGGCTTGCGGAGGCTTGTATGCGCGTCGACTTGCGGAGTTCCCACGTACTGTCGCTTTGCGCTCCCGTGTTCACGTGTCAACTTCTCGAACTGGTACGGCATGTGAACTGAGGCTGAGTGGGGTCGTGGGACCACCGGGCTGGAGAGGGGGCGTGACCCTCGGGGAGTTCACCCTCCCTGGGGGCGCGCACCCGCGCCCCGGGGGCCAGTTGTGACCTCGAGGGATGGCCCACTGGTGTCCTTGTGTCTTTTGCGAGTGTCCTTTGAAGGACGTTGAGCTCCGGGAAACTGGGATGGGCCCGTGGGGGCCGTTGTTCTTCGAGCTGTCATAGCCGCTCGCAAGGTGTTCGGGTAAATGCCCGACACACCCCGGATTGCCAAACGACTTGGGTAGCTGGCCGAGGGGCCCCAAGGTGGGCCTTGGGTTGATGATGGGAGATCATGGGAGCTAAGGGGAGGCATCTCAGGGATGTAAGTCATGCCTTGAGCTACGTGCTACGTTGCACGGCGGGTTGGCTGGGTAGCCTCGGGTTGGCCCGAGTGCTAAAGTTGAGTGGCTCGTCGCCACATATCTGAGGGTCCGAGGTGGCCCCGACTTACTGGGGGGTCATTGTAGGACCCAATTAGTGTGCTGGAAGCATGGGGTGGCCCGTGGTTTTCTGTGGAAGGGTTGGAACATATGCGCCCACAAGGTGTTCGTGAAAATGCCGAACACACGTGTGTGAGCCGTATGCACGTGCTGCGGACCTCTAGAGCCTGTGGTTGACTTACTTGGGTCTCCTTTTGACCTTGGAGGGTTGAAAGAGGTGTCTCGGGGTGGGCCCATGGCCCTTTCACTGAGTGCCATGTGGCGTGGCTTAACGTCGGGGCGCCCCCGGGTGGTCCCGGGCTGCCATGTAGGATACGGGCAAAGCCCGTATGTGAGTGGCCGGGGTTGACCCCCGGACAATTGCTTGTGTCACCGCGTGTCATGGCAAGCTGGTCTGGACCCTTTTAGGGACCCGCAGGGTTGTAGAAAGGGTAAATAGCCCCTACCTTAAAGGTGTTCGGGGAAATGCCCGAACCCTTATTCCTTGTCATTCTGCCGGGAAATAGTCCGGGTACAACAACATGTTTAATCGTTGGATAGGCTGTTAGGTTGGAAGAGTTGGGGGACGATGGTTCTGTCTTGCACCCCGTGGTTGCAGATAGTGTCTTGACCCTGATTTATCCGGTCTAGCAATACTATTCTCGGGTATTTTTCTATTTTATGGTTTTCTTTGCATTCATTTTTATGATTTCTTTTACTTTAGCCCAGCATGCATCATGTGCATCTTTGAGCATTCATGAGCCCTAATCTATCCGAGGTGTCTCAGTACTGGTGGATAGCTGTATCTATGGTCTTGGATAAGGAGAGTCATTCCACTATGAGTTGGAAGGTTCCCTTCGGTCTGTTTGCTCGGTCTGATTAGCTGAGGATTTTTGTCTGGAGTTTAATTACTCATCTTTTTACTTTTCACTACTCCGACCGCCTATCAGCTGTGTGTTCCAGTAAGGAGGTTGGTGGTGTTTTTATTTCCTTAGTTGTTAGTTCCTCCAGGCATGCGTCATTCGGTTTGGCCATTCTTTGTGATTGGTTCGAAGTTTTTCAGAAGGTTCCTGTAGACACGCCAAAATCGATGCTATCTTGAGTAAATATCATGTCACCATGTGACGCCCCAAAGTGGACTTCAATATTGGCTTAATACGAAGTTTTTCTAATTTCTCCATATTTAATTGTGATTTCTTAGCTTTTTGCTTTAATAATTAAAATTAACGCCTATGGGGAGGGCGTCATTTAATTAACGACCTAATTAGGGGTATTTTTCTTAAATAAACGACTGTCCAAATGGTCATCAATTCCTGGATTTGACAAATTCTAACGAAAATAAAACTCAAGGTAATTGACGTCCTATTGAGGGGCGTTGATTATTTAACGCCCATTCAAACATGCGTCATTTGACAATTTTAAATAAGGAAAGTCCTTTATTTCTATAATTAAATTTAGGAATTACGACGGTGTGAATGTCGTCATTTCAATTGACGCCCCTAGCTAGGTCGTCATTTTCACTTCCGTCTCCCTTTCGCCTGCTTCTTTCCAGTAGTAACCCGTTCCCCATTTTGCACCTTGTGTTCGATTGGGAAGAGGGTTCCTTATTGAGGATTCATTGTCTTGTTTTAATCCCATTAAGGCAAGGATTTTTGGCCCTATAAATACCCCCTTGAATCCCTCACACGCGCGAGAGAACGCAGAAGAACAGAGAGAGCAGAGAGTTCTTTTAATTTCCCTACAAGTTCTTCCTCCTAGTGGCGTTCTTATCCCACGGGCGATAGAATTTCATCCAGCATAATCTTCATCCACTGTCGCAGCTGAAGCTTTTGTTTTCCTCCCTTTACTGCTGCACACACAGCAGAAGGGTGTCTCTTCTTTTAGCCTTTTAGTTTGTTAGTTATATTCATTTCATCACACACGCACCCTTTCTCTCTAGTTCTTTGTAGAGATACTCTTTAGTATAATTACTTTGCACAATCATATCACTGCATCCATTATTCCTAACCTTGTTTCTCCTCTTAAGGGGTTTTAAACCAAAACACACAAGGTGTGTTCATGCTTAATTTGATTGATTTCATATTTTTATAGCATTGACACTACACACTTTGGCTAATCCATATCTTTGTTCATTTTGTGTGTTTCTTGCAAGGGTAATCAAACTATAAACCCCCTTCATCGGCGGCCGATAGAAGGAGGAAGGAAGAATCACCAATCTCACCCACTCAACATAAGATACATGCGATCACTCCTTTGATATTTTGAGGTAACCCCTCTGGCGATCACCCTCCTTATTAGCACTACGTGCATGCTTAATTCTTTTATGTCTATATTTTCTTAGTGGATTGTTAATTAGAATCCAGAAATTGGTGATCACAGTGGGACACTTTTTGTTTTAGTTTGATTACCCCTCCCTTTGGTGCCCTCGCGTGCCCCTCCTTCGGTGCCCTCGCGTGCCCCTCCCTTTGGCGCCATCGCGTGCCCCTCCTCCGTGCTCCACGTAGCACACTCCTTTTGTGCACCACGTGCACACCTCCCACTGATTTAGCCAATTTGCATAGTATCCATATCTTTTTTATTAGAAAAGAAATTGATTTCTATCTGTCATCAGGGTTAACGGTTCTCTGGAATTGAATAATGCCCTTCATACCACCGTCATTTCTACATACAGCGACTATTTGAACATGTGCTGTTTCCATTTTTTATTGCGAGCATTTTCATCATTTTATAATTAACGCCCCTCACAGAGGCGTCATTTCCCAATATAACGCCTCACACCAAGGCGTCATATTTCTAATTACTACATTTTGACGCCCCTCCCAGAGGCGTTGTTTACTGGTACAACGCCTTACTGAAAGGCGTTATTTTGATTATCATTGCATTTATTCACATTTTAAGTTCGACTACTGCTATCTGACGCCCCGGTGCACAGGCGTCACTTCCACAGGCAGCGCCTCACTCTAAGGTGCTATTTTATTTTGATTGCTATCTGTTTTCACTGTTCACAGTAACTAGCGACTGACACTCAGTCGTCTCTTGTTGATATAGCGACCTTATCCAGGTCGTCTTTTTTTGTTCTGTGCCCACAGAACCCCGTTTACTGCTGTTCATTCATTTGACTGATTCTCATATCACCTACTTGATATTGCCTGCATTAGGCTGCATTTAGGGCATTCGGTTTCGGAGACCTCCTCTCCCCACACTTTTAGGAGTCACACCCCCCCTCTTGGTGAAGGAAGGACCCTCCTTTGAGCATTCCATCTCATTGGACCGGAAATTCCTAAACCAAGCCTCTGTAAGTCCCCGCACCCGTGGATTCCCTCACGGACGCTGGACAGGTTGTACCATTGAAGCACCCGGAGTATAGTTGACCCATACGTTGGTGAGGAGAGAGAAAGAACCTTGATACCCGGAGATTATACCCAAATTTTCAACCAGGACCCACCTTCAAAGGAGAGAGCTCATTATAAAATTCACCTTAATCTTTAAAGAAAACCTTAAAACTTTGGGCTCATTACAACTTGAGTGTTTATTTTGTTTGATAAGGTGATATCTCTTGGGTATACTTGTTTGTTGGAAACCTATTTCTTCTTCCTTAAGCATGAAACTCCGTTCAGGTAAAATCATCAAAATAGCCAACTACGGATATACTTATGATGGTTATGAGGAGGGTCACTCTAACCTGTTTTATGAGGTTCCCTCTCAGGATCCTGTCTACCACGAGGGAAACTATATTTCTTCTCCCACTCAAGTCCACATGGTGGACACCACTTCTTTGGAGGTTGATCCTTCTTCCCAAGCTCAACCTACCACTCAAAATACTTCAGGGGACGTTTCCCCTTCTTTCAACTTCAACGAAGTTCTCAAAGTTCTTGCTCACCTGGATGATTCCCAGTGCCAGGCGGCCCAAGCCGCTTTAAAGGGAAAGTCTGTCCCATCATCTTCTAACCCTCCCCAGGCCATGGGTGGCCACTCTGCTAGTTCTCCCAACGACCAGGCGATCGTACCTAGGGTGCCCTCGCGCCCATCAACTCATGTTATGACTACGCCGACCCAACCGGCAAGTCACTCCATTGCTAGGCCTCAACAACCTCCTGTTCCTCAAATTTTGAGAAGGCCTATGATGAACCAATACTCTTTTCGTCCGGCCCCAGCCGAGTCTGATAACCACACTATACTCCTCCAAAGGATGGCTAGTATGGAGGAACAGCTCAAGAAGGTCACTGCATCCAAGGTCGCTCCCAAAATTATGCTTCCCACTCTGCCAGTTTTTCACCTACCCCCGTCTGAAATGTCGAATTTCTGACAGTATAATGGAACGGGTAATCCGCACATCCACTTGAAAGACTTCTTATATGAGGCATCATTCTGGCAAGATAACAAGACTTCTCTGGCTTATCTCTTTAGGCGATCTTTAGATGGCCCGGCACTAGAATTATTTTACTCCCTGGAGCCGGCGGATGCCGGTGATTTTGATGTAGTTCAACGAAAGTTTCTGCAGAAATACAAGGACCGTGTGGGTCCCCCTTTGTCTGTTACTGATCTGGTTTCCGAAAAGATGAAGCCCGAGGAGGACTTCGTTTTGTTTGCTGATAGGTGGAGAGCTATGGCCGAGAAGTTAAAGGACACACTATCGGAAACGGAGCAAGTGAAGATGATTATATCAAACTCCACTCTGCAGTTCCGTCATATTTTAGCCATGAACAAGTTGAGCACTATGGAATAGCTCTACGAAAGAGCTAGATACATACAAATACAGATGAAAGATTCGCCTATTATGGGCATGTTTGAGCCAAGACCAAAGGTAATAAAGAGGAACGTTAATGTTGGCAATACTGGTGCGACCACTGAAGGCACTGTTATTAATGAGCAGGTGAGCGCGTTCGGTAATTCCACACCCTTCTGCCACCCTCCAAACCAAGGGCCACCACCACAACAGCCCGCCTTCCAAAACCAAGTCAACAGCATCAACCTGCATAGTACCACCAAATGCCCCCGCCAGCCAATTATGCACAGCAACAACTGCAACAACCAAGAAGACCATTGGGTCCCCGAAGAGCACAATACCCTCCCTTACCCGAAAGCCTATTAGATATTTTCAATGCCCTCATGGCCGCCAACCTGCTCACCTTGCCTAAAGAAAGAACGATATGGCCGCAACATGTAGACACCTCCCGATATTGCGTCTTCCATCGGCAGTCGGGCCACAACATCGATCATTATTTTCACTTCAAGGATTACATACATGATATGAATGATCCAGGTGATATTGATTGGGATGAGATGAGGAGGGTTATTGCTACTCTAAAGGCTCGAAGGCCTCCTCGGCAACCATCGGCTCAGCAGCACCCGCAACAAGGTCAGCAACAACAAGTTCCCCAGCAACAGTAGGCTCCTGCACCCCAGCCAAATATGGGGATTGTCAATAATCCGCTACCGGAGCACCCGGTTCAAAATCAACAAGTAAACCTTGTCACCTCAATCCATGAAGTGGAGAGAGGGCAGGTTTGGCATGAGGAAAACGCCTCTGTCGGGGCCATTAATCAAAACTCCAGTCAACCGCAACCACCACAATTGCCAAGGAGGCTTCAGCCTATACCCCCTTCCCAAATGCCACGCCCCCTTATACGTTCAAGCACTCCAGGGCCACTCAACCCTAACCCTACTACTTCATGGCCTCTTCTTTTACGCCAACCCACGAATTCTCCTTCACCCCAAAATCCTCCACCAAGTAGACCTCTCCTTATCTGCCCCTCGCCGGCAATCATCACCCCTCCTATTTCACCACAATCTACCCCGTCCACCACCATCATGCTTCCAAGGCCCCTTCTTGTCACTCGATCCCCGTCGCCACCTTCCGATAATCCCCAGCCGGCGAGGCCTCTTATAAGAACCCCTCCTTCTGCCAATCATGCACCAGCACCCAACACGCCCTACACCATTCCCTCTACCTCCTCTACCCCTTTACCCACTCTAAGCCCGAGAGAGGCTCCGAAAACAATGGTGCTCCGTAGTGGATGAATGTTTCATCGAGTGTTTCCCCAGCGGGAGCAGGAGCCAGTACAAGAACAAGGAGAACAGGAACAAGAGTCTGCACCGGGCACGGAGTATGACTTACTAAAGCATTTGGACAGAACACCGGCCCGAATTTCTATTCTGGAATTGATCAAAAGATCTACTACACATCAGCAGGCTTTGAAGCAATATCTGCAGAAAGTAATGGTAAACGAAGATATCCTAGTTGAACAGGTCACTACAGTCTCAAGTCCAGCCAGCAATCAACCGGCCATCACTTTCTACGAACATGAATTGGCTCCGCAGCCGGCCAGAAAATATGCACTGTGCATTACTATTGACATTAACAAGGTGGCAGTAAAACAATGTTTGGTGGATACTGGGGCATCCATTAATGTTTTGCCACCAAGTACCTTGAAAATGTGTGGCATTCCGGAGAGTCAAATCCGGCCATCTACAATCACTGTCACAGCCTATGATAACACCAAGAAGCCGCCTTTAGGTATGATCACTTTAAAAGTTGGTTTGGGTCCAGTCTCAGTCACATCGGATTTCCATATTCTAGACATGGGCCCGACATTCAATGGCATTTTGGGTCGCCCTTACATTCAAGAGCTTGATGCGGTGCCTTCAACAAATCATCAATGCATAAAATTTCCGCACAAAGGGCGCATTGTTAAAGTCACTAGTATGCCCATTTTGCCAACAGAAGATATACATTCCGCAACATCAGTGCCTTTTTTTTCACTAAGGTCATACTTGTAAGGGATAGGGGGAGAGACTCGACCCCGGCCACCTTACAAGAAAGTTTTTTATATAATAAGCATAAAAGAAAGAAGGGTAGGGGATACAGGGAACCATGAAGGTGTGGGGGGGGGGGGGGAAGGCATCCTGCTAAAGAGGAGAGGAGACCCAAATACAACAAGGGGGAAAGGCCCAATATAGCCCAAAAGAGAGACGGGCCAAGGTAACATAGAAGTAGAGCGTAGGACGTGGTCGCCGGCGGCAGCAAGCATGACCGGCGGTCGGGAGCGCGCCAGGGGTGGGCCATCCACCCTGAGGACGTGATCGCATCAGCAAGCGGGAGCTCGAACAGGGGCAGCACACGGGGATGGTGGGTTGACCATGCCGGAGCAGCGACGAAGAGCCCACCATAGGTGGCAGGCAAACGAAGAGGGCTGCATGGCGGACGAGGCCCACGGGGGACTCCGCAAATGAAGCCGAAGGAGGCGGAGGCAGCAAGCTTGGCCGCCGGTCGGGAACACGCCATGGGTGGCCACCCACCCAGAAGACGAGGGCGCAACAACAAGCGGGAGCACAAACAGGGCCAGATGCATCAACCTGCGCGGGGGGTGCTTCGACCTGAACGGTGGAGGGCGCAACGGCCTCAACGCGGGCATGGACCAGGGCATGAGGGGCAGCAGGGGAGTGGCAGGAGCAGTGACCTGAACGGGGAGGAGCAACGACCAGTGCGCTAGAGGTGACGACTGGAACCGGGGGGGCTCCGACCTGAACGACAGTAGGGGAGAGGGCATCAACATCCAGGGCGCGAAAGGTAGCAGGGAAGCTGAGGGACCTGAAGCCTGCAGTCGACGGCAAAGGAGTGGCAGGGAGAAGAGAGAAGGAGAGGGGGAGGACAGAAAGGGCCAAGGGAGAACCGGGAGGGCTGACAAGGCCAAAGGGGAACCAAAGCGGAGGGGGGATGAGGCAGAGGCTAGGCAGAGGGCAGCCACGCAAGGGAGACAGGAAGGCCAAGAGGGGGGGCGGCCAGCCGAGGGAGGGGAGAGGAGACCGAGGGGGAAGCAAGGGAGCCGGTAGGAGGACAGAGAGGGGGGAGGGACGCCAGGACGGCCGGCGATGGGTCAAGAGAAGGGCCAGAAAGATGAAAGGTAGGAGAGGGGGGGAGAGGGGAGGGGCCAGGGGGGAAAGGCCAAAGGGAGGACGGAGGGGTTCGAAGGGAGCATGGACCAATAGGCGAGGAGTAATAAGAGGGGTAGATAGGCAGGAGCAACGGAAGGGGGGGGGAGAGAGGGTAGTAGGCCAAGAAGGGTGCCACACGGGGCACACGCAGTCAAGGAGAATGGCTAGGGGCGGGAGAGGAACACCAACGCCAACACGGGGTGGAACCAGAGCACCGTCGAGGCCGACGGAGGGACAAAACCGGAGAAGGGCCGGAGAGCCCAAGAAATAGAGTATCATTTCCTGGCCCCGTCCCATCGAAGTCAACGGCTGTCAATGCGGGCTGAAGAAGCTAGGGCGATGCGTGGACGCAAGCGAAGGCAGCAATGCAGAGCAAGCACCACCGGCCGTCGACGACGGAGAGACAACGGCCGCAGGAGAGGTGGGGCCGGCTAACGGAGGTGACCGGCAACACCATCGCCCACAGGAGGGGGAGGAGGTTGGGAACCAAGAAGGACGGACCCAAGAGGGGCTGGGGAGGCAGACACACCAAGGGGGGGGGGGGCGGAAAGGGAGGGGGCAACGGAAGCTGGATGGAGGAGAGCAAGGAGGAGGGAATAACACGAAAGGAGGCACGGCTAAAGAGAGGAGTCTTCGAGACGAGTGCAGAGGGGTTGACGAGATAGGGAGCAGAGGATGACGCTTCGACTGGGGGTGGCGTGAGTTGGTCGCCAAAGACGTGTCGACCAAATTGTGGTAGAGAGACGACTAAGGGGTCAAAGGAGACGCCGGCAGGAGTCCCAGGAGAGGCCGGAGGGTAGGCAATCATCGTCAAAGTAGGAAAACCACCGATGCAGTCGGTGATTCCAGGAGCTGAATGACCAGCAGGATGCACGGGAGCCCCAGGGAGGGCGAAGACAGGGAGCACGGCGGCTTCGGCGGGAGAGACACCGAAGAGGATCTGCGGGGATGAGGGATCGGAGAGGCTACGAGGCTGCCAGACAACACAGATGGAATGCCACCTACAATTGCTGGAGGAAGAAGACGACTGACGCATACGATGATCGCAACGGCCGCACGACTGAAAGCTGCAGCATGAGGCCCTACGAGGGTGAGGACATGGCTGGGAGGACCTCCGTGGATGAAGGAACGCCACTGAAGAGGCATCCAGATGACACAGACGGAGCACCAGAAGGGAGGGCAAGGAGAGCGACCGTACAAGTGGTGCCAAACGCGGCCGAAGAACACCACCGTGGGGCACAGGGGCACCGGTGACGGAGGCTACAACGAAGGAGGAGGACGCCAGAGGGGCAGAGGATCAGGATGGGGCAGCAAAAGCTCCCCCCCCCCTTCGGCCATGGCCGGAGAGGGGGGAGGACGCGAGCGGGAGGAGGAATGTTCGTCGGCTCCAACATCAGTGCCTTCTATGTGGCCTTCCAATAGGCCTTTGCTCTCAGTTTTGGATGTTGCCGATCTGCGGCAAGACTTGGTAAGGCCGTCTCCTTCAACCCCTCCTACCACTCAAATGCCACCACAACTATCGAAAGGCAAGAAGAAAAAGGGTTTGATGAACACACCAGGATGGAACATTCTGATGAAAATGGGGTATAGAACTGGTAAAGGCCTGGGTGTTAATCTTCAGGGGAGAGTCAAGCCCATCAGGCATCAAAAGACGATTCCTCGAGGTGGCCTAGGGTACAAAGGGCCAAGCAAAGACAAAAATGAGCCATGGGCCATCATGACTTCCACTCTCAAGACAGATCGGCAGCCTCTCACATGGACCCTACAAACACACTTCATGAAAGGAGGCACTCATAATGATGAGCAAACCACGCTAGTCACTTCCATGATGGATTGTTAAGATGTACATGCACGGCAGTTTGCTCATCACATAGCCCCACTGGTTACATACAAAGCTCTGGAGTCTTTACGGCCAGATAAAAGAAGAAAGATGGATGACCCCGAATGTGACTGGTATAGATGGTTCGACATAAATGATATCACTATTGCTCTAAGCCGATTGTTTATGCCAACTGATCCGGAATGGCCGCCACTAATTCATGAATTAATCAAAAAGCCAGCAGTGATCATGGACAAGAGGCAACTTCTAAGCAATTACACAGATACCGGGGAGCCTGATGTGCCGTTTGAAAATGGCTTCAACGTGGATAGGCTGTGGGCCGGCCTCTTCTCTATTAAATGCATTCATCCAATGATTGTTGTCCGCTTGTTTAATCAAATATTTTGCTCAGATATCCCTAGACCACTCGCAGTCTTGATAACCTTTTCTCCAAATTCACTTCAAGTTTCTCCTCCGATTCCTCCCTCGCTCCTCGAGCAATTCTCTAAACTTTCCATCACACCCTCGCATGGGTCACTATTTACTCAATCTGTCAATCTCAACACCACCCCCTATTCCTCTCTCTCATTGCCTTCTTCTTGAAAATGAAAACAAAAATAAATGCCAAAATTCAAACTTTCCAATCTTTCATCTCCATTGAGGAGACCTCCTATCTTCTTCCTGAGTGTGTCCCGACCTAGGGGCTGCTCTTCCAGGATTCATTAGGGAACCTTCTCTACACCTCCGATGAGGGGTCTTCATCTGTATCCCCTTCTATACCCATCTTTTCCTCACCTCCTTCATCTTTGACGAATTCTAGTGATCAGGCTAGTTGCTCTTACTCTTTTAATATTAAGACTCATGGGGTAGCTTTGCATAAGAGATCCAAGGGTAAACAGATTCCCCGTAGATTCTTGATAGAGTTAGCCATCAGATGCCGGGCATGCTTAGCTCTTCCCGAATTTTTGGAGAATCCGATTATCCTGCCGGAAGTAGAATATGAAGATACTTGTGTTTTTAATGAGGGTTTTGATGTTTATGAGATAATGAATAATGAAGACCCAATTGAAGAGGGGGATGAAGGTTACGAAGAATATGAGGACGAGGCTGATGCTTTTGCTAGTGGCATAAGAATATTCGATGAGCCATCAGCCTCAGTAGAAGAGCCTACCAAAGAAATAAATATGGGTACTGAGAAAGACCCTAGGATTGCCCTCATTAGTAAGAACTTGCCGCCCTCCGAAGAGGAGGCGCTTATTTTGGTTCTTCAAGAATATAAGTGATGGGGGCATCCCTTGCCCCACCACTTTTTTCGAAGCTCAGTTGGATCGTTGGCATGCGTCATTATGTTCCCTACAAGTTTTTGAGTCTAGTCATGTAATTTTCATACTTTCTTTGAGTCATAAACTATGTAATTTTACTTTTATTTGAGTCTAGTACCTAGGTATAAGGGTCATTTACCTAAGTCTTGAGTCATGTAGTTAATTAAGCAGTCTAATGGGCCCAACTAATGGGCTAGGCCCAAGGGCGCCCCTCCCTTGGACTGCTTTGGTCATTAGTTAGTTTGTCAGGGTCACTATGGTCATATGAATGTATGGAGCCTATAAATAGGCCTCCCCTCCCTCTCATTGTAACAACTTTTATGATCAATTCAAAAAAATCAAGTGTGCCTTAGTGTTATTGGAGAGGATTCTCCACTTCTCTCTCTCTCTCTCTCTGATGTAAAACCGACCTAAGACCTATGATGATGTGATGAAGATGTTTTGATACACTTGATGTGAGACCAACTAGGATGCTATGATGATGATACCAATTGATGTGAGACCGACCTTGGACCTAAGTATGCAAGCATTCGGGTTAGGCAGCGGACTCACACTAGCGACTCACTCGCTTGGCGCACGTTAGTGCCCGAAGGCGACTCGGTGATGATGGAGAGGGTCCGAGGTGGGACCTTGGTTCTCCAAGGGTCGGCTAGCTTATTGCGGACCCCAAATGGGCCAAGGGAAGCCCAAATCACGGGCGGCCAACACACCAAGGGTGTGGGTTGAGTGGAAGCTCTCACAACTCACCCGCGGTGGTCACTCAATTTGGTGGCAATTTAAAATCGGACACTCTCTCACCGCCGACGGAGTAACTATAGCAATACTAAGCTAAGAAAGTCCATTACAGCAATGAGAGATGTTCAGGAGCTCACCTAGCCGGCGTGAAGACGCCGACTCTGGCCGGAGACGGGGGCGAGCGGGGAGGCGAGGGTATGCACCCGCACGCCGCGTCGGTGTCGCTTCAACCTGAAATTGAAAGGAGTACAGCACTACGCCCCATGCAAGGGGGGGGGATCTCGGGGTGGGGGTTAATGTATTACAACCAAAAGTTACCTCCACACATGGAGGGGCCTTCAGCCGTCCAAGCAGAATGGGAAATCGAGCTAGAAATGATAAATGGTCGCCGTAGCCGGGTCTGCCCACTGTCTGCGCTTCTGGACAGGCAGTCGGCTCTCTGGATGCTGCGGCCACTCCCGAATTTTTCTAAGACGAAACCTGCAGGAAAACCTTCGTAACTGGATCGGGAAGGTGCCTGAATTTTCTTGATTTCTCCTGGTACAGCTGCTGGTCGGGGAAGGGGCTTGATCAGGGTAGCAGCTCCTCGGTTCTAACGGTTGCAGGTTCCAAGCAGCAAGATACAGAGGGCGTCATGAATGCTCCCAGGCTCGGAATCCAGTGCCGTTGGTGCCGTTGGAACCGTAGGCGGGTCTACTTTGAAGTCAAACTGACGGGGATATCAAATGATGTAAGAGTCGACTGGTGGCTTCTGATCAGTGACGGAGGGTCGGTGTAGACAGAGGGGAGGCAGATCCGCACGATCAGGGAAGAAAATTGGTAACTCCTGGTTCCGGATGTTGAATGAAGCTCTGCTTGTTGGGGATGGTGGAGGGCTCGAAGTAGAACACTTTTACTGAAGAAAGCTCGATCTGATTCCTAACAGGTATGTCGCAGTAGAGCTTCAACTCCGGCTAAGGTGCTCTGCCAGGGAAGCTACGCACAGTCGGGGGAGAAGTGGTCTCACGGCCAGCTCGGAGCTCGGATCTAGACGAAACCACCACCGTTGCGAAGATGACTCGAAGACCCTTCCAACGGTACCTCTTGGGCCTTCAGATTCACTGGGATGTGATCGAGGTCTCTGCAGCAAACATGTGGTCTTCTGCAGATCGCCAGCTACAACCTAGTAGTATCAAATGGTGTTGGAGTGGGGCAAGGAAGAATGGTGGAGATGAGAGAGAGAGGGGGGATGCGACCCTAACCAAGGGGAGGGGTCTTGGGGGTGCCCTAGGGCTGTGGAGGGAAGGGGGATTTGAATTCAAATGGCCTAGGGAAGTGGTGGGTTGTATGGGGGAGAGGGAAGGGTGCTTGGGGAAGTGGGTAGGGTAGTTGGGGGTTGGAGGGTGGCCTAGTGATTGGGGGGGAGTTAAATGAGTGTATGGGGAAGGGGAGGGGTCTTAATGAGAGGTGAATGGGGAGGAGAGAGAAAATTTCGAATTTTGGGGTTGGGGAAGAGGGAGAGAGAGAGGGGGGGACCCCTTAGAGAGAGAGAGAGAGAGATCTAGTGGGATTTGGAATTGGATTTCAATATTCATGCAATGGTTCATTAGTTCAAAATGAGGGGAATGGGGTCCTATATATAGGAAACCCACATTTTTACAAAAGTCCCTGACATTTGACTCAATGACAAATAACCGAAGGGGTAGAGGCGCCCTTGGGCCAAGCCCAATGAATTGGGCCCAATAGCCTAACAAACCAACCTAATGACACAATACTTAGGAAAATGACTCACTAACCTAGGTACATGACTCAAATAAAGGGAAAATTACATGATATTGATTCAAAGAAAATGTGAAGATTACATGACTAGACTCAAAAATACATGACTAACATAATGGCGCTTGCCGACGAACAATCCGAGTCCGGAGAAAATGTGGAGGGGCAAGGGATGCCCTCATCATACCCCCGGGGTTGGGAAAACTCGACCCCGTCGAGTATGGGTCCACCAGGGAAGTAGTACATCGAACTGCGGCTCTGGGCGATCCACGATCTCCATACTCAACCCGCGACCATAGTCAGGGAACGGCGCTTCAGCTCGACAAAGTGACTCGGTCATACCCTCATGCTGGCGATGGGATCTTGCTTGCCTAATATTGCCGCCGTGTGCTCACGTCGGGCTCTCAGGCTATTTATGGTGGCACTCCGAGGGTGTCTCACAAGGGTAGGTGTAAGCTCGAGGCACTCACTAGGATCCACCGCGGTGCCCTTAGAGGGTGCCAGATCCGCCACATGGGAAGTGGGGTGAATCCCAAAACCCATTTGAAAGTCCAACCCATAAGCTGGGTTGCCAAAGCCACTCAGATCTAGGCAAGGTCCAAGTCCTCGTGCCCTCAGATTGGAGGTGACCCTAAAGTAGAGCCACTCCAAAGCCATCATCACCAAGTTGTCAACTTGGAACTCAAAGTGGTGCTTAGGTGATGTGGCACAGCCCAATGATGACTAAATATGTAATGAACAACCTAGGACCTAGATCCACAAGCATACAAGCACTCAATGATTCTCACAATAGCGTCTTACTTACACGGCACACGCGATCACCCGGCGGGGCCGGGGGATGATGGCAAGGGTCCGAGGCGAGACCCAATGAGTCTAATGGACTTAGTTGGCTTAGGCTGACCCCAAAGAGTCTAGGATTCCCAACTTAGTGGGCGGCTGGCCCGCAAGGCGGGGTTTGGGTGGCACTCTCTCACGGCCCGCGGTGGGCACCAACAAATGAACATACAAGAACGGACCCTCTTCTCACCGTCCGACGAGCAATCAAAGCAATACTAAACTTGCAGAAGTAAGGCTATCAAGGTTAGTATCAGTGGCTCACCTGATCGGTGTGAAGACACTGATCCCGCTCAGAGACGAGAGCGCCGGGAGGCGAGGGTATACACCCGATCGCCGCGGCGATGTAGCTTGACCTGAAAATGCAAAGGTGTACAACACTACGCCTCGCGCAGGAGGGGTGATCTTGGGGTGGGGATTAGGCTTATTACATTCAAAACTACCTCCACGCAGGGAGGGGCCTTCAGCCGGCCAAGCAGGGTGGGGAATTAAGCTAAGGAACCCGACTTGTCGAACCCCGCCGGTTCTGCCAATCTGCAAATTTACCAGACAGTGGGGCGGTGTTGATGTTGCCAGAAATTCCACAGAGCGTGGATCTTGATGAAACCTGCGCCAAAAGTTCCCCAACAGGACGGGGATGGTGTCTGAATTTTGGCAGAGCGCTGGAACTCAGGGCTGGTCGGGCCGGCGACTGGAACAGGTCAGCAACTTCTTCCTCTGACTAGTGCAGAACAGGTACAGCGAGTTGCAGATGGCACCACAGACGCTCCTGAACTCCAAATGAGGCGAGCCTGGCGGTGACGTGATCGCGATCGGAGTATTTTCGAGTAGGAATTGACGGGGCCCCAATCGGAGGTCGGAGAAGAGCGAGGTAGCCGGATAAGCAGGGACAGGTCAAACCTGGACCCACAGGGGGTAGATGACACACCCCGACGAAGAAAATGGTAACTGGAAGCTCCGGAGGCGAATGAAGTCCTTCTTCTTGGAGATGACAGATAACTGGTAGTAGTTTCAGCCCTCTGAAAATGGCACTCAGATCTTCAGGGAGGAAGCCGTGGTCGGACTGTGACTGCAGCTCTGGTTCCCTGCCTGAGAGCTTCTGCGAGGTTGCGGGAGAATGGCTGCTGTGGACTGCTCGGAGCTCGGACGCCGACTAAACCACCTCACCTTGGAAGCTCTCTGGACGACCTTTCCAGAGATGTAGGCCTTGCCACCAGGAGGAGCAGGGAGCGGCCGGGGATGACGTGGCTTCAGGTCCTCACTCTGCTGCCTGCGACCTGCTACTTGAAGCTGCAACTTGCAAGAACAAGGGGAGGGGCAAAGGGAGTTAGCACAGCTTGGGGGTGATGGCTGAGGGTTTGGGAGAGGGGAGGGACGTGGTTAGGGCTTCTAAGGGGTTCTGGTGGGGCAGGGAAGGTGGAGATGGCTGGAGCTGCAAGAGGTGGTGGTGGAGAGGTGGGTATGTACAAGAGAGGGGGTGAGTGGAAGAGGAGGTGAGGGGGGCGAACTTGCCCTAAGGGGGAGTGGAGAGGGGCGGTCAAGGCAAGGGAGGGAAGGATTTCAATTTCAAAAATGGCCTAGGGAGTTGGGGAATGGTGTGGGGAAGAGGGGTGATTGTGTTGGAATGGGAAAGAATGTGTTGGGGTTGGGAAGATTCCCCTTGGGACTAGGGGGGGTGAGTAAAGATAGCTATGGGAAGTGGGGAGTCTTAATGGGGGTGGGTGGGAGTTGGAGGTTGGTTGGGGAAAGAGGAGAGAGGGAAAGTGGCGAACTCCCCTTGGGGAGAGAGAGAGAGAGAGAGTGAGAGGTAATAAGGGGTAGTAGAAATGCTTTTCAAATTTCATCAAAAGTTGAGTACATGAGGAGAGATGGGCCTATATATAGGCAACCATCTTTTACATGACCACAATGACCTTGACATTAAGATAAAAGACTCAACAAGTCCTAGACTCAACCCATTAGGCCCACACTAAGGTATTAAGGCCCAATTACACAAAATAAGAGAATTAAACTAGATACCAAGACTCAATAAAAAGAAAGTACATATGATAAGACTCAATAAAATGAAAATACATAAGATGGGATCAAGAAAAGGAAGATAACATGTAGAGATCACAGCCATCCCATAACAAAAGTGTGTAGTCAACCCGAGCTAGAGGGAGTGTCGTGAGATGCCCTCATCAAATCCCCCGGGGTGGGGAGAACTCGACCCTGTGGAGTATGGGTCTGCCTGGTTGTCGTAACGCTCCAGCATGTCAGGGTCCAAGCGCAGCAGATCCTCTCGACTCACCCACGTATCCTCTATCGGGGGACGGTTCCTCCACCTAACCAGGTAGTGCTGATACACCTTGTGCCTAGTAATGATACTCTGCTCATCTAGTATTGGCTCTACCTGCTCTCGTCGGTCTCTCAAGCTAGAAAGTGGAGTCCCTCCGGGAGTGTCTCTCTCAAGGTGGGGTAAAGGCTCAAGATCCTCGCTGGGTTCCACCGCGGGGCCCTTGTAGGGTACCAGATCCGCCACATTGAAAGTAGGGTGCACCCCAAAGCCCTCGGGTAGGTCTAGCTCATAAGCATTACTGCCAAGTCGTTTCAGAACTTGAAAGGGTCCCGAACCCCGTGCCCTCAATTTGGAGGCAGGCCCTGGAAGGAGCCGCTCCGTCCTCACCATCACCGAATCTCCCACTTGGAACTCGCACTGGCGCCGGTGAGCATCTGCCCGCCTCTTGTAAGCCTCATTGCTTTTTCCTATATGCTTGCGGATGTCATTATGCAACTCTTTGATATGCTGTGCAAAGGACTCAGCTGAGACTGACACTCTAGCATGTGGGGGAAGGGGAATAAGATCGGACGGTTTTCTAGGCCTATAACCATGCACAACTTCAAATGGACTCTTGCCTATGGACCTATTAACAAAATCATTGTAGGTAAACTCGGCTTGAGATAAGAGGAGATCCCAATTCCCAGGGTGGTCCCCTACAAGGTAACGGAGCAAGTTCCCAAGGCTTCGGTTGACGACCTCAGTCTGGCCATCGGTCTGAGGATGGTAAGCAGTGGAGAATTTGAGGAGGGTTCCCATTAGGTGCCAAAGAGTCTTCCAAAAATAACTGGTAAACTTCACATCCCGATCAGACACAATAGTCTTAGGTAATCCATGGAGTCGGACTACCTCATCAAAGAATAATCGGGCAACCCTAGAAGCATCGGAGGTCTTGGAACATGGGATAAAGTGGGCCATTTTAGAGAACCTATCAACCACTACAAAGATGGAATCATGTTTGCGCAAGGTCTTAGGTAGGCCAAGGATGAAGTCCATGCTCAAATCCTCCCATGGTCGGTCTGGTATGGGTAGGGGTGTGTAAAGTCCAGTATTCTGTTTCACTTGTTTGGCTGAGGCACAAATGCGACATTGTCCCACAATGTGGGCCACATCTTTCTTGAGACTAGGCCAATGGAATTGTCTTTCAACTAACTCTATGGTCTTTTGGACCCCAAAGTGTCCAGCTAGGCCCCCACTGTGTAACTCCCAAACTAAGAAGTCCCGAAGTGAAGTCTGGGGTATGCAAAGCCTAGCTCCCTTGAATAGATACCCTTCTTGAAGTATGAACCCCTCATGTTCCTTGTGGGGCTGAGTGGAAAGGGTGTTGTAGTGAGTCCCAAAGTCGGGGCAATTTGGATATTCTCCTTTGATTCTCTCAAACCCGTTTACTTCCACTTGGATGGTGGAGAGTAAGGCTACCCGCCTACTTAGCGCATCGGCTGCGCGGTTCTCACTACCCATCTTGTACTTGAGGACAAAGGTGTAGGCTTGAATGTATTCTACCCATCGGGCATGTCGGGCATTGAGTTTTTGTTGGGTATTGAGATATTTCAAGGCCTCATGGTCCGAGAAGATCACAAACTCCTTGGGTAGGAGATAGTGCCTCCAATGCCGAAGGGATTGAACCACGGCATAAAGCTCTTTGTCATATGTAGAGTACCTAGTCCTAGCCTCACAAAGTTTCTTACTAAAATAGGCTACCGGGTGACCTTCTTGGCTAAGAATGCCCCCAATCCCTACCCCGGATGCATCACAAGTGACTTCGAAGACTTTTGAGAAGTCGGGTAGGCAAAGGACCGGGGCTTGGGTCATCTTTTCCTTAAGCTCTAGGAAGGCCTTTGAGGCTGCCCTAGTCCACACAAAGGTGCCTTTCTTGAGGCAATCCGTGATAGGAGTGGTGATTGTGCTAAACCCACGGATGAATCTCCTATAGAAGGTAGCTAGCCCGTGAAAGCTTCGCGCCTCATGAAGGGTCTTGGGTTCGGGCCACTCAAGAATAGCTTGGACCTTTTCGGGGTCCATGGATACCCCTTGGGATGAGACAATAAATCCTAGGAAGGCTAGTTGATTGGTCAAGAAATGACATTTCCCGGGGTTAGCGAAGAGACTCTCCTTCCTAAGAATGGTGCACACTTGTTTGAGGTGATCGAGGTGGGCTTCCTTGGATTGGCTATATATGAGGATGTCGTCAAAATAGACAACTAAAAAGATGCCAATGAAGGGCCGGAGGACCTCGGTCATGAGGAGCATGAAGGTGCTTGGCGCATTAGAAAGGCCAAAAGGTATAACAAGCCATTCATAGAGACCGTCCTTAGTCTTAAAGGCGGTTTTCCACTCGTCCCCGGGCCTAATGCGGACTTGATGGTAGCCACTCTTGAGGTCAATTTTAGAGAAGATGGTGGCTCCCGCTAGCATGTCTAACATATCATCAAGCCGAGGGTGGGGAACCTATATTTGACCGTTATCTTGTTGATGGCTCGGCTATCCACACACATGCGCCAAGTTCCGTCCTTTTTGGGTGTAAGAAGAGCCGGGACGGCACAAGGGCTTTTGCTAATTCGGAGGAAGCCCTTCTTGATGAGTTCCTCAATTTGCCTCCTGAGCTCGACATGCTCGGTGGGGTTAAGGCGGTAGTGTGGGAGGTTGGGTAAGGTAGCTCCGGGCACAAGGTCGATGGCATGTTGCACATCGCGCATGGGTGGTAGCTTATTCGGAAGCTCCTCGGGAAACACATCATGGAAGTCCTCCAAGAGTTGTTGAATTTCTATTGGGTGTGGGTCGGTTGGGGTGGATTCCCCAAGGCAAATAACAATGGCACACACATGTTCCCCTTGGTTGACTTCTTCCTCAAGCTCTTTCCTTGTGATGAGGTGTAGGCTCCTAGGAGGCTTGTTGACCATACTAGGGTTAGGGCTTGGTGGGGTGGGGTTTGGTGGGTTTGGAATAGTGGGAGGGGTAGGGGATCCCTCAAGGGAGGGAGATGCCTTCTTGGGAAGGGGGCGAGGTGAGAAGGGTTGAGTTGGATTTTCTTCCCCTCATGAATGAAGATGCAAAACTCTGCCATGGCCGGTCCCAAGCCCGGGTCAGAAAAGAGGAGGGTTTACGTTAGGTCGACAGCCAGCAGTAAAATTTTGTCACATCTCCAACATGAATTCTGAATCCGAATACATTATGTGCTAATGCTAGGGCGTTCCCCGTAAGCGACGCGTTACATCGGAACCCGGATGGAATGACAAGTGAGGAAGGGCCAGCTAGGGCATTCCCTGTAAGCGACGCGTTACATCGGAACCCGGATGGAATGACAAGTGAGCAAGGGCTAGCTAGGGCGTCCCCCGTAAGCAACGCGCCGCCATGGCGCCCGATTGCGGTGTCAAATAGGCAAGGGTTCTCGTGTGGGGTTGGACGCACACGGGTAAAGAAGCAAGTCCAAAAACATAAGATCCGTCTAGCTACTTGGAATATAGGAACTTTAACAGGTAAGGGTTTAGAATTAGTTAAATTAATGAAGGACAGGAGGGTTAACATAGCTTGCCTACAAGAAACTAGGTGGAAAGGACATAAAGCTAAAGACATTGATGGGTATAAAATTTGGTATACAGGTAATAATAACTCTAGAAATGGTGTTGCTATAATAATAGATAAAAACTTAAAAGACAGAGTTGTGGAAGTAAATAGATTGGGGGATAGACTAATGGTAATTAAACTTATCTTAGGTGATGATATTTTGAATATAATTAGTGCATATGCACCTCAAGTAGGATTAGAAGAGAGCATTAAAAAGCAATTTTGGGAGGCTATTGATAGTTTGATCCAAAATATCCCTAGTGAAGAGAGAATCTTTATTGGAGGGAATCTTAATGGTCATGTGGGTATAGATAATAGAGGCTATGAGAGGATTCATGGAGGGCTTGGTTTTGGTAATAGAAATGATATGGGTAACACTATTCTTGATTTTGCTATGGCCTATGATCTAGCAATTATTAATACCTTCTTTAAGAAGCGGGACGAACACTTAATAACATACAAGAGTGGAACACATATAAGTCAAATTGACTATTTTCTGATTAGGAAGGTCGATAGAGTTTTATGTAAAGATTGCAAAGTTATTCCTGGTGAGAGTCTAGCCCCTCAACATAGATTGTTAGTAATGGATGTCACTATCCCTAAATTCAAAAGAAAGATCATTATAAATAATTATTCCAAGATTAAATGGTGGAATTTAAAAGGTAAAAGTTTAGAAACTTTTAAAAATTATCTATTAAAGGAAAATATTTAGAATTTAGAGCAAGAAACTAATGTAATGTGAATAATGTTACAAATTGTATAACGAGGGTTGCAAAACAACTCTTAGGCGAATCTAAAGGTAAAAAGAACTTAGAAAAAGAGACTTGGTGGTGGAGTGAGGAAATTCAAAATACCATTAAAGTAAAAAAGGAATGCTTTAAAGTTTGGCAAGCTAACAAAAATGCTCAAACCCTAGAAGCTTATAAAATCGCTAAAAAGAGAGCTAAGAAAATAGTCAGCGAAGCCAAATCAAAGGCATTTGAAGATTTATATAATAAATTAGGAACCCGAGAAGGTGAAAAGGACATATTTAAACTAGCTAAATTAAGAGAAAGGAAAACTAGAGATTTAGATCATGTTCGGTGCATTAAAGGTGAAGATCAAAGGGTTTTAACTAAGGATCTTGAGATTAAAGGGAGGTGGCATAGCTATTTTCAGAAGTTACTTAATGGAGATTCCGTCAAGGATTTATCTTTAGAAGGTACCCAAGAGTCCACAATATTTGATAAATATCAATATTTCAGGCGTATTAAGATGTCAGAAGTGGAGGATGCTTTAAGGAAAATGAAAGTGGGCAAGGCCTTAGGACTAGATGGCTTACCTATTGAAGTATGGAAAGGCCTAGGAGATATTGGTATTCAGTGGCTAACTAAATTTTTTAATAAAATTTTAAAGGAACGGAGAATGCCAGAAGTTTGGAGAAAAAGTGTTGTAGTTCCTTTCTATAAAAATAAAGGAGATATTCAAAGTTGTAATAATTATCGTGGAATTAAGCTTATGAGTCATACTATGAAACTTTGGGAAAGAGTAATTGATAAACTCCTCCGTGGTATGACTACTGTGTCGGAAAATCAGTTTGGTTTTATGCCAAATAGATCTACTATAGAAGCTATTTTCTTGCTACGACAGCTAATGGAGAAGTATAGAGAGATGAGAAAAGATTTGTATATAGTTTTTCTTGATTTAGAGAAGGCGTACGATCGAGTACCGAGAGAATTGATTTGGTGGACATTAAGAAAGAAAGGAATCTCTCAAGGATATGTTGATTTGATTAAGGATATGTACGACGGTGCTATTACTAGTGTTCGAACTATTGCTGGGGAGACTGGTGAATTTCTCGTTTCTATAGGTTTGCATCAAGGTTCTGCACTAAGTCCGTATCTCTTTGCCTTAGTTATGGATGAAGTAACTAAACAATTGCATGAGGATATCCCTTGGTGTATGCTATTTGCAGATGATATTATTTTAATTGATGAGAGTATTGATGCTCTAAATGCTAAGTTAGAGCGTTGGAGACTTGCCTTGGAGTCTAAAGGTTTTAAAATTAGTAGGAGCAAGTCAGAATTTATGCACTGTAATTTTAGTAATGGGAGAGTGGTTCAGGAAGACATGGTTCTAATTGATGGACATAACATTCCGAAGAGTAGTAGCTTTCGATACTTAGGGTCTATCATACAAGAGAATGGGGAGATTTATGATGACGTTACACATAGGATTAAGGCAGGCTGGTTAAGATGGAGAAGTGCATCAGGTGTCCTTTGTGATCGTCGTATGCATGTGAAACTCAAATGGAGGTTTTATAGAACGGCTGTGAGACCTGCTCTGTTATATGGTACCGAGTGTTGGGCAGTACGAAAGGAACACATCCACAAAATGTGTGTAGCAGAGATGAGGATGTTGAGATGGATGTGTGTCAAGACTAAGAAAGACAAGATTAGGAATGAGCGCATCTGTAAGGACTTAGGGATAGCTCCAATTGATAGTAAAATGAGAGAAAATAGACTCAGGTGATTTGGACATGTGTTTCGTCGCCCTAACTCAGCGCCGGTTAAAAGATGTGATCAAATCTTAGTGGATGCTAGCAAAAGAGCTCGAGGAAGGCCTAAAATGAGATGGTGCGATGTTATTAGGAAGGACATTAGTTCCTTGAGTTTAAATATGAATATTGCACTTGATAGAAATCTTTGGCAGAACAGGATTCATGTAGCCGACCCCAATTAATTGGGATAAGGCTCTGATGATGATGATGATGATGATGATGATGAAGATGCAAGTGTTTGTCTTTCCTAGAAAGGTGGCATCTACATCGTAGATCCAAGGTCGTCCTAGGAGTATACTCTCAACTTCCATTGGTAGGATGTCACACCACACTTGGCCTTGATAGGATTGGAATGTAATGGGGACAAGGCAACGAGCACTAACGGGTATGGAGGTGGTATCAATCCATGCTACCCGATATGGGTGGGGATGCGGGGAGGTAGTAAGGCCCAAAAGTTTGACGGTATCGGGTGACACTACATTCACACTACTCCCATTGTCCAAGATGACCTTCCTAACATGGCTCCCTATCCGTATGTAGGTATGGAATATGGTGTTTCTTCTCCAATTATGCTCTTGGGTTTGAGTGAGGGTGCACCTAACCACTCCGAGGTGGGAGTCGGTGGGTGGAGGGAGTTGTTCTTGGTTGGTCTCTACGTAGTGGTTCTCATACTCCCCCTCCCATTCAAGAGAGGGTTCATATACTTCAATTTCCCCTTCAAATTCAGCTTGGGGTTGGGGGTTGGTCTCTTCTATGAGCAAGTTAGATGCTCCCTTGGTGGGGCATTGGTTGGCAAAGTGTCCATACCCATAGCACCTAAAGCATTGCTGCCCACTTTGATGGTTTGGGGTCATCTTAGTGTGAGGGGGAGTGGGTGTCGGATTGGGCCTATTGGGAGTTGTGTTTAGGGGCCCACTTGTGGGGCGGGATGGTGGTGTGCCACTAGGAGGGGTGACCTGGGTGGGAGGAGCTCCCATGGGTGTGGGAAGGAGACCTCTATGGGGAGGTGGAGGGTTGGCTCGAGGTGCCATGGCTTTAGGGTCCATCCCCCGAGGGGGAACCATTCGTGTATACCGAGAGAATTTCTCGGCATCCCGAGCTACTTGGTAGGCTTGCTCTAAAGTGGCTACTTGACGTATGAATAACTCCTTTTTGATATGGAATTGAAGTCCATTCCTAAAGCGGGAGAGTGTGACGGCGGGGTCCTCTTGGACTCCACACTTGAGAAGGTAGTAGTCAAACTTCTCAATGTACTCCATAATGGTCTTTCCCTCTTGGGTCAAGGCTTGCCACTCATCTAGGAGGTTTTGATGATAGGACGGTGGGACATATTTGAGTTTGAGTTGGTCTTTCATGGCTCCCCATGTGGCAATGGGAGCTTCCCTCCTAACTATCCTTAATGCCTCAACATTCATCCAATGAGTCTTAGCTAACTTGGTGAGTTGCATCTTTGCAAGACGGACTCTCCTATCCTCGGTCATTGGGTACCAATCAAAATATTGGTCCATGGCTGCCTCCAAATCTAAGTAAATACTTGGATGATGAGACCCATCAAAGGTGGGTGCATCGACTTTCACAAGTCTCATTAGTTGGTCATCCGGGTTGTCCCGGGGAGGTCTCTCATTCCTTCTAGAAGGTGGGTCCCTTTCCGGTTCGGGAGGGTGATCAAGGTTGAGCTCCCCTAGGGCTGGCTCCACATGTGGAGGTGGTTCCCTCCTATCTCCTGCCCTTGGGATAGGCCTATTCTCCTCAATTTGTTCAAGCCGGGCCGTAATATCGTCAAGCCTTCCCATAATATTGGTCATGCCTTCCACAAGAAACCTCATATGGTCGGGAAGCTCATGCTCATTGTGAGCGGGATTTCCTTGGGGATTGGGATTCATAGTGTTGTTGGAAGAAGATGAATTGACTTGATAATGAGTTCCACTACGAGTGGTCATGCAAAGTTGGGTGGGCTATGCAAGGGTGTGCGGATGCACCTATGAAAGACGTAGTGTGACCCAAGACTAGACTTGTGAGGACAAGCCTATGACCGCTCTGATACCACTTGATGTGGCACAGCCCAAGGATGACTAAATATGTAATGAACAACCTAGGACCTAGATCCACAAGCATACAAGCACTCAATGATTCTCACAATAGCGTCTTACTTACACGACACACGTGATCACCCGGCGGGGCCGGGGGATGATGGCAAGGGTCCGAGGCGAGACCCAATGAGTCTAATGGACTTAGTTGGCTTAGGCTGACCCCAAAGAGTCTAGGATTCCCAACTTAGTGGGCGGCTGGCCCGCAAGGCGGGGTTTGGGTGGCACTCTCTCACGGCCCGCGGTGGGCACCAACAAATGAACATACAAGAACGGACCCTCTTCTCACCGTCCGACGAGCAATCAAAGTAATACTAAACTTGCAGAAGTAAGGCTATCAAGGTTAGTATCAGTGGCTCACCTGATCGGTGTGAAGACACTGATCCCGCTCGGAGACGAGGGCGCGCCGGGAGGCGAGGGTATACACCCGATCGCCGCGGCGATGTAGCTTGACCTGAAAATGCAAAGGTGTAAAACACTACGCCTCACGCAGGAGGGGTGATCTTGGGGTGGGGATTAGGCTTATTACATTCAAAACTACCTCCACGCAGGGAGGGTCCTTCAGCCGGCCAAGCGGGGTGGGGAATTAAGCTAAGGAACCCGACTTGTCGAACCCCGCCGGTTCTGCCAATCTGCAAATTCGCCAGACAGTGGGGCGGTGTTGATGTTGCCAGAAATTCCACAGAGCGTGGATCTTGATGAAACCTGCGCCAAAAGTTCCCCAACAGGACGGGGATGGTGTCTGAATTTTGGCAGGAGCGCTGGAACTCAGGGCTGGTCGGGCCGGCGACTGGAACAGGTCAGAAACTTCTTCCTCTGACTGGTGCAGAACAGGTACAGAGAGTTGCAGATGGCACCACGGACGCTCCTGAACTCCAAATGAGACGAGCCTGGTGGTGACATGATCGTGATCGGAGTAGTTTCGAGCAGGAATTGACGGGGCCCCAATCGGAGGTCAGAGAAGAGCGAGGTAGCCGGATAAGCACGGACAGGTCAAACCTGGACCCACAGGGGGCAGACGACACACCCCGACGAATAAAATGGTAACTGGAAGCTCCGGAGGCTGAATGAAGTCCTTCTTCTTGGAGATGACAGCTAACTGGTAGTAATTTCAGCCCTCCGAAAATGGCACTCAGATCTTCAGGGAGGAAGCCGTGGTCGGACTGTGACTGCAGCTCTGGTTCCCTACCTGAGAGCTTCTGCGAGGTCGCGGGAGAATGGCTGCTGTGGACTGCTCGGAGCTTGGATGCCGACAAAACCATATCGCCTTGGAAGCTCTCTGAACGACCTTTTCAGAGATGTAGGCCTTGCCACCAGGAGGAGTAGGGAGCTGCCGGGGATGACGCGACTTCAGGGCCTCACTCTGCTGCCTGCGACCTGCTACTTGAAGCTGCAACTTGCAAGAACAAGGGGAGGGGCAAAGGGAGTTAGCACAGCTTGGGGGTGATGGCTGAGGGTTTGGGAGAGGGGAGGGACGTGGTTAGGGCTTCCAAGGGGTTCTGGTGGGGCAGGGAAGGTGGAGAGGGCTGGAGCTGCAAGAGGTGGTGGTGGAGAGGTGGGTATGCACAAGAGAGGGGGTGAGTGGAAGAGGAGGTGAGGGGGGCGAACTTGGCCTAAGGGGGAGTGGAGAGGGGCGGTCAAGGGGTTCTGGTGGGGCAGGGAAGGTGGAGAGGGCTGGAGCTGCAAGAGGTGGTGGTGGAGAGGTGGGTATGCACAAGAGAGGGGGTGAGTGGAAGAGGAGGTGAGGTGGGCGAACTTGGCCTAAGGGGGAGTGGAGAGGGGCGGTCAAGGCAAGGGAGGGAAGGATTTCAAATTCAAAAATGGCCTAGGGAGTTGGGGAATGGTGTGGGGAAGAGGGGTGATTGTGTTGGAATGGGAAAGAATGTGTTGGGGTTGGGAAGATTCCCCTTGGGACTAGGGGGGGTGAGTAAAGATAGCTATGGGAAGTGGGGAGTCTTAATGGGGGTGGGTGGGAGTTGGAGGTTGGTTGGGGAAAGAGGAGAGAGGGAAAGTGGCGAACTCCCCTTGGGGAGAGAGAGAGAGAGAGGGAGAGAGAGAGTGAGAGGTAATAAGGGGTAGTAGAAATGCTTTTCAAATTTCATCAAAAGTTGAGTACATGAGGAGAGATGGGCCTATATATAGGCAACCATCTTTTACATGACCACAATGACCTTGACATTAAGATAAAAGACTCAACAAGTCCTAGACTCAACCCATTAGGCCCACACTAAGGTATTAAGGCCCAATTATACAAAATAAGAGAATTAAACTAGATACCAAGACTCAATAAAAAGAAAGTACATATGATAAGACTCAATAAAATGAAAATACATAAGATGGGATCAAGAAAAGGAAGATAACATGTAGAGATCACAGCCATCCCATAACAAAAGTGTGTAGTCAACCCGAGCTAGAGGGAGTGTCGTGAGATGCCCTCATCATTAGGAGTTTGTGCTCGCTTCTTGTGAATCCCACCGCTTGTTACTTGATACTTGCTTGAATGCATATGCCATGCACTATGATGCGATGTGAGTTGACAATGTATGGTATGCAAAGGTGGTCCAGGACAACCACATATAGACCTATCATGTATTGATGTTATGAGGACGTTGAATGATTTGGGAGGACCGGGGCATCCATAGGTATGCATGGTGGTGACAAATGCTGGGGGACCCGGACATCCATGTATGCTCCTTTCATGCTTATGACTCATGATGAAAGAGGGTGGACCATTACATCCAAATATGGTCCACTTATGCTTCCTACTTGACATGTGAGTGATGTGATGAATGTACCCGACGGACTAATCATGCCAAGCGGTGTGATGTGCCAAGACATATGAATTCCTTTCCCAAAGATGACTTCCTCATGTGGGATGGTGGGGTGGCCTTTGAGCTTCCACTCAAAAGGGTCGAAGGGATCTAGGTAGGTGGATATGGGGTGGGGCACTTTCTTGATCTCTAGGCGGGTGTTGCCTAAGGTCATGATTTCTATGGTGTAACCTGGGTCATGGATGAGGTGGGCTTGGCCCAACATGGTGGGTGGGGGTAGGAAAGGGTGGGTGGTGGGTGATGTGGGTGGGTCACGTGGGTACCCATACTCCCAAAGGAAGGGATCAAAGGGGTCATGGACTGGGTTTCCTAGAAGAAGAGACTCTATGCCCACATGGTCTTCACACGGTCGGTCCTCCTCCCTCAAGGTAATTGGACCAAGGTCGTTAGTGGGCCAGTCGATCAAGGTACTTGGGATCTCAATGGAAGTGGAGTGGATCATGATGGGTTTTTCATCCATAGGGAGAATGAGAAGGAGGTCACTAGTGTAGCAACCAATGGTGAAGACCGAGGTGATAGAACCATCACATGGGTGGATGAGACTAAGGCTTTTTGGGTGGGCCTTTCCTAAGGTCAATAAGCAAGTCAACCCTAGTTGCCATTCTAAACCCTTGAGGAGATCATCCCAACCTTCTACCTCATAGTAGGATTGGATTGTGGTGTGATATGAGTGGAGGGGGGCAATTTGGGATGGATATCCCAATGGTGAGAGAGGTGGGGGTGAGCTAGGATGGGTGGGTCCTTGTTTGAGCCATTGGAGTATGACTTCATTCATGGTGAAGGTGTGTGGCTTTTGAGGATCCGGACTAGGAGAGGTGGGTGGAAGTGGAGGTTCTTGGATTTCCTCTAGAGTAGGTTTTTGTTCGGGACTAGCATCTATTTCCATGTGGATAGGTGTGTGGGTTTCAATTCCTAGTGTTAATGGTTTGGGTAGGTCTAATACGGGAGAATTGGTGATAGCTGGAGCATGGTGCACTTGGGGTGGTGGGCAAGGGTGGTCTTAGATTTGGATAGGAAGGGGAAGTAGAGGAGGCCTAGGTTAGGGAAAGATTGGTGTAGGAAGCGGGAGGTGGGTTGGGTGAGGGGTTTTGGGTTGGGGGGTGATGGCCATTATGGGCCTAGGTGGAGGGGTGGTCATGGGGTCCACTTGGGTTTGAGTGGTGAAGGTTGGATGAGTGGTGGTCCTTATGGAGGGAATCGGGCCGGTTAAGGGTCTCTTGCCCTTGGGATCGTTTGGGGTGGAGGTGGGGGTTAAAGGGGCTTGACTAGTGTAGGTTAGGGGAGGGGGTTTTGGTTGGGGTGTGGGGGACCTTATGGGGTTGGGTGAGGAGGTGGAGGCCTTAGATACTTGGGTTTTAGGGGTGAGGTTTTGGACGGGTGGGGTTGAGGGAGTGGGAGTGCTCCTTGGGCTTTGGTAACCCGGGTAGGAAGGGGACATATATTTTGCCCTAAGTTGCTCCTTCATGTCCTTCCAAGTGGTGATGGGAGTTTCCCTTCTAAGTACCTTTAGCCCGACAATTTGCATCCAATAAGTTTCTACCCGTTTGGTAAGTTGCATTTTGGCAACCCATGCCTTTTCATCCTCGGACATAGGATACCAAGTGAAGTATTGGTCCATTGTAGCTTCCCAATCTAAATATTCTCTAGTAGAGGTTCCATCAAAGGTGGGAAGTGGGAAAGGGACCATCCTATCGTCCGTCCTTGGGGCGGGCCTATTTTCTCAAAGTTGGTTGAGTCGGCCCGATATGTTATCAAGCCGCTCATTGGCATAGGTCAAGGCTTTCATGAAGTAGTTGACATGGCCAGGGAAGTTATGGGTGTTAGTGGTAGGCATCTCTTGGTGGCTTGGACTTATGGAGTGGGCCGATTGGTAAGGTCGATATGAGGTGGCCATACTAGGGGACAAGAGTGATGCACTTGAAGACTCTAAATGCATAGACATGCCCTAGGACCAACTTGATAGAGACAAGTTGTGAACTTGCTCTGATACCACTTGATGTAAAACCGACCTAAGACCTATGATGATGTGATGAAGATGTTTTGATACACTTGATGTAAGACCAACTAGGATGCTATGATGATGATACCAATTGATGTGAGACTGACCTTGGACCTAAGTATGCAAGCATTCGGGTTAGGCAACGGACTCACACTAGCGACTCACTCGCTTGGCGCACGTTAGTGCCCGAAGGCGACTCGGTGATGATGGAGAGGGTCCGAGGTGGGACCTTGGTTCTCCAAGGGACGACTAGCTTATTGCGGACCCCACATGGGCCAAAGGAAGCCCAAATCACGGGCGGCCAACACACCAAGGGTGTGGGTTGAGTGGAAGCTCTCACAACTCACCCGCGGTGGTCACTCAATTTGGTGGCAATTTAAAATCGGACACTCTCTCACCGCCGACGGAGTAACTATAGCAATACTAAGCTAAGCAAGTCATTACAGCAATGAGAGATGTTCAGGAGCTCACCTAGCCGGCGTGAAGACGCCGACTCTGGCCGGAGACGGGGGCGAGCGGGGAGGCGAGGGTATGCACCCGCACGCCGCGTCGGTGTCGCTTCAACCTGAAATTGAAAGGAGTACAGCACTACGCCCCATGCAAGGGGGGGGGGATCTCGGGGTGGGGGTTAATGTATTACAACCAAAAGTTACCTCCACACAGGGAGGGGCCTTCAGCCGGCCAAGCAGAAAGGGAAAATCGAGCTAGAAATGATAAATGGTCGCCGTAGCTGGCTTTGCCCACTGTCTGCGCTTCTGGACAGGTAGTCGGCTCTCTGGACGCTGCGGCCACTCCCGAATTTTTCTGAAGACGAAACCTGCAGGAAAACCTTCATAACTGGACCGGGAAGGTGCCTGAATTTTCTTGATTTCTCCTGGTACAGCTGCTGGTCGGGGAAGGGGCTTGATCAGGGTAGCAGCTCCTCGGTTCTGACGGTTGTAGGTTCCAAGCAGCAAGATGCAGAGGGCGTCACGAACGCTCCCAAGCTCGGAATCCCGTGCCGTTGGCGTCGTTGGAACCGTAGGCGGGTCTACTTTGAAGCCAAACTGACAAGGATATCAAATGATGTGGGAGTCGACTGGTGGCTTCTGATCGATGACGGAGGGTCGGTGCAGACAGAGGGGAGGCAGATCCGCACGATCAGGGAAGAAAATTGGTAACTCCTGGTTCCCGATTCTGAATGAAGCTCTGCTTGTCGGGGATGGTGGAGGGCTCGAAGTAGAACACTTTTACTGAAGAAAGCTTGATCTGATTCCTAAGAGGTATGTCGCAGTAGAGCTTCAACTCCGGCTCAGGTGCTCTGCCAGGGAAGCTGCACACAGTCGGGGGAGAAATGGTCTCACGGCCAAATCGGAGCTCGGATCCAGACGAAACCACCACCGTTGCGAAGATGACTCGAAGACGCTTCCAACGGTACCTCTTGGGCCTTCATATTCACTGGGATGTGATCGGGGTCGCCGCTGCAAATAGGTGGTCTTCTGCAGATCGCCAGCTGCAACCTAGTAGTATCAAATGGTGTTGGAGTGGGGCAAGGAAGAATGGTGAAGATGAGAGAGAGAGGGGGGGTGCGACCCTAACCAAGGGGAGGGGTCTTGGGGGTGCCCTAGGGCTGTGGAGGGAAGGGGGATTTGAATTCAAATGGCCTAGGGAAGAGGTGGGTTGTATGGGGCAGAGGGAAGGGTGCTTGGGGAAGTGGGTAGGGTAGTTGGGGGTTGGAGGGTGGCCTAGTGATTGGGGGATTCCACCTTGGGGGTGGGGGGGAGTTAAATGAGTGTATGGGGAAGGGGAGGGGTCTTAATGAGAGGTGAATGGGGAGGAGAGAGAAAATTTCGAATTTTGGGGTTGGGGAAGAGAGAGAGAGAGGGGGGGGACCCCTTAGAGAGAGAGAGAGAGAGAGACAGAGAGATCTTGTGGGATTTGGAATTGGATTTCAATATTCATGCAGTGGTTCATTAGTTCAAAATGAGGGGAATGGGGTCCTATATATAGGAAACCCACATTTTTACAAAAGTCCCTGACATTTGACTCAATGACAAATAACCGAAGGGGTAGGGGCGCCCTTGGGCCAAGCCCAATGAATTGGGCCCAATAGCCTAACAAACCAACCTAATGACACAATACTTAGGAAAATGACTCACTAACCTAGGTACATGACTCAAATAAAGGGAAAATTACATGATATTGACTCAAAGAAAATGTGAAGATTACATGACTAGACTCAAAAATACATGACTAACATAATGGCGCTCGCCGACGAACAATCCGAGTCCGGAGAAAATGTGGAGGGGCAAGGGATGCCCTCATCAATCTCTCTATTGGGGTGGATTCCCCTCTTTCCTCTCTCTCTTCTATCTCTCTTCTCTCTCTCCCCAAGGAGGAGGTCGCCCCCCTCTCTCTCTCCTCCCCTCCCAACCACCTCCACTCTCCCACCTACTCCAATTAAGGCTTCTCCTATTCCCCACACCCCCCCATTACTCCACCCTTGTTCCAAGAGAGCCCCACCCAATCCACATACCACCCTCTAACCCCCAACCACCCAATACCCATTCCCAAAGAAACCTTCCCACTACCCCAAGCACCCTTCCACCTCCCTAGGCCGTTTGAAGTTCAAACTCACCTTCCCTCCACCCACTTGTGCCCCCCTCACCTTCCCCTCTCCCCCCAAGCCCCAAATTCGCAGCTCCTCTCTCACCCATAGCAAACACCCCCTTCCAGCCCCCATTCTCCCCTTCCCACACTTTGAAAAACCCCCTCCCAGACCCCCTCACAGCTGGGGGTTGCCCCTACACACAACCACCTCATTCCCCTCCCATCTACCCCATTCCCCATTACCTATCACCACACTCTCAAGTTCTGGTTGTAGGCAGCAGATTGGCCGCAGGTTGCAGAAGCCACCCCGTCGTCCCCTGGGAGATTCAGGTGGCATACAATATATCAAAGGAAGAGTCTGCAAGTCAGCTTTCCAACGGTGGTGGTGCCGCATCCATCCGAGCTCAGAGCTGACTGGAGGAGCCATTCTCAACCGGCTATGCAATGTGTCTCCGACAGGAAACCAGAACCTGAGTGGAGGATCTACTACAAAAATCCTACTGATAATCTGAGCAAGAGTTCTGCATGAAAAGTCTTCTACTCCAAGTCTTCTTTCATCCCCAAAAGACAGTGCTCCGTTTGGCATCTGAATCCAGAAGTTATCAATTTTCTCCCCCGGGTACGCGGTTCTGCTTCTACTTAGTCTGCACCGACCCTTCCTTAGTGTTCAGCATCTACCGGCCGACCCCGACAACATCTGGCATCTCGTTGGCCTTGCTTTGAAGAGGACTTGTCAACGGTTCCAACGACGCCAGTGGCACCTGATTTGGAGCTCTGGAGTGATCGTGGCAGTCTCTTCTTCCTGCTATTGTGATCCTGAAGCAGTCAGAACTAACAACCTGTTCCCCTGTTCAAGCTCCTACTCCGACAAGCAACGGTGCCCTCAGAAATTGGAAAAATTCTGAAGTCATCCTGATCCAGTTACGAAGATTTCCTTATTGGCCCCGCCATCAGAAAAAATCAGGAGAGGTCGCAGAGGTGCCATCTTAGACTGCTGGTCCCTGATTCCAGAATGTGGACAGATTCGGCATCGGCGGCCTTTCATCACTTCTAGCTCGAATTCCCCTCCCCGCTTGGTCGGCTGAAGGCCCCTCCCTGCGTGGAGGTAGTATTGAGTGTAATCTCATAATCCCCACCCCGAGATCCCCCCCCCTAGAAAGGGGTGTAGTTCATGTAATAATTCAAGTCGCATGTTTGAAGCTTCATCGACGCGGCGTGCGGGTGCATACCCTCGCCTCCCCGCTCGCCCTCGTCTCCGACCGGGGTCAGCATCTTCACGCCGACTAGGTGAGCCTCGGTTCCCCCTCTTGGCTGGTTTAAATTCCTTGCTTAGCATAGTATTATTGCTATTGCTTCATCGGACGGAGAGTGAGAGTTCGGCCCATAATTGCCATTAATGTGAGTGATCACCGCGGGTGAGTTGTGAGTGAACCTCTACATCCCACACCCTTGGTGTGCTGGCCGCCCATGTTTTGGGCATCCCTGGCCCATTTGGGATTCTCCCCAAGCTATCCAACCATTGGAGCATCAAGGTCCCGACTCGGACCCTCTCCATCATCGCCGAGTTGCCTTCGGGCACTAATGTGCGCCAAGCGAGTGAGCTCACTATTGTGAGTCCGCTGCCCAACTTGAATGCTTGCAAAATAGGTCCAAGGGTGGTTTCACATCAAGTGGTATCAGAGCAAGTTCATAACTTGTCTCTATCAAGTTGGTCCTAGGGCATGTTTATGCATTTAGAGTCCTCGGTTGCATCTCTTGTCCACTAGTATGGCCACCTCTTACCGACCTTACCAATCAGCCCTCTCCATAAGTCCAAACCACCAAAGGATGCCTACCACTAACACACATAACCTCCCTGGCCATGTCAACTACCTCATGAAGGCCTTGACCCATGCCAATGAGCGGCTTGATAACATATCGGGTCGACTCAACCAACTTGGAGAAAATGGTCCCGCCCCAAGGGTGGATGATAGAAGGACGTGTCCCCCACCTCCCACCTTTGATGGAATTCATCCTAGTGACTATTTGGATTGGGAGGCTTCCATGGACCATTACTTCACTTGGTATCCCATGACCGATAACGAGAAAGTCCAATTTGCCAAATCACAACTTACCAAACGGGCTCAAACCTATTGGCTACAAATTGTCGGGCTAAAGATAATTAGAAGGGAAGATCCCATCACCACTTGGGTAAACATGAAGGAGCAACTTAGGGCTAGTTATGTGTCCCCTTCTACTCGGATCACCAAAGCCCAAGGAGCACTTCAACTCCACCATTCCCATCCGGCCAACCCAAGACTCTAATTCCCCAATTCCCCACAATGCAACCAAAACCCCATTCCACAACCCACACTACCCAAGCCTCTTTGACCACCCCTCACCTCACCCCTTCTCAAAAGAGAAAGAGCCCAATGGAGATAGAAGTGAGTGAAATAACCCCGGGTAAGTGCGAGCCGGAATGTTATAGGTGCCAGCAATTGGGGCACATCGCTGGACAATGCCCCACAAGGAAGCATCTTCCTATGTCCCTAGTGGTTGAAACATCTCCCACCCCGACCACCATTATCCCGCCATCGTTCACCAAAAAGGACACTCCTCCTAAGGACAATCTCTCCAAAACCCCTCAACCCACCCATCTTCCTCTTCTTACCCCAACCCAACCCCAACCTAGACCTCCACTACTTCTCTTACCAATCCCAACCCAAACCCATACTTGTTCACCACCTTGGGTGCACCATGCACCGGCTATCACCAATTCCCCCGCATTAGATCTACCCAACACATTATCATTAGAAGTTGAAACCCATACACCCACCCACATGGAAAAGGATGCTAGTCCGGATCCTCAAGAGCCACACCCCCTCACCGTGAATGAGTCCATACTTCAATGGCTCAAGCAAGGCCCCCGCGTCCCTAGTTCACCCCCACACCTCTCACCCATGGGACATCAATCCCAAATTGTGGCCCTCCCCTCCTTTCACACCACGATCCAATCCTATTATGAGATAGAGGGTTGGGATGATCTCCTCAAGAGTCTAGAGTGGCAATTAGACTTGACTTATTTGTTGACTCTAGGGACGGACCGACCCAAGAGCCTTGACCTCATCCATCCATGCATTGGGTCTATCACCTCGGTTTGCACTATTGGTTGCTACACTAGTGACCTCATTTTTCTTCTCCCCATAGTGGAAGAGCCCATCCCAGTCCACTCCCCTACCATTGTGATTCCTAGAACCTTGACCAACCAACCCACCCCATACACCGGCCCAACCATTTCACTAGCAGAGGGCGACTCACCACCATATGAGGATCTTGAGGACATGGAGTACCCCTATCTAGGTGACCCTTACCATGATCCTTTTGACCCTTTACTATGGGAGTCTAGTTCCCCATGTGACCCACTCACCTTATTCACCACCCGCCTTACCCTACCCTTACCACCCATGTTGAACCAAACCCCTCCCTTCCTAGACTCGGGTAACACCATGGGAGCCTTGACCATAGGTAACATACACCTTGGGATTGATGAATTGCCCTACTCCATGATGACCCCCTTCTTAGATCCCTTTGATCCATACGAGTGGAAGCTCAAGGGCCATCCCACACCCATGCACATGGAAGTCCTCTCTAGGATAGAAATGCATAAGTCTTGGCACAACACACCACTTGGCATGATTAGAAAGTCAGGTCCATTCATTCACATCATCCACATGTCAAGTAGGAAGCATGAGTGGTCCCTATTTGGGTGTAACGGTTCTCCCCAATTCACCATTGGTCTTATGTATGCTAGGAGCCTACATGGGTGTCCGGGTCCTCCAACTTTCACTCATAAGAGGGACACCTATGGATGCCCCGGTCCTCCCAAATCATTCAAAGTCTTCATAACATCAATGCACAATAGGTCTATATGTGGTTACCCTGGACCACCTTTGCATACCACACTTTGTCCACTCACACCGCATCAAAGTGCATGGCATATAAGCAAGTATCAAACAACAAGCGGTGAGATTCACAACAAGCGGGCTAAAACTCATGGGCGCCACTTGGAATTCCAAGTTGGTAACTTGACGATGATGACTTTGGAGTGGCTCTACCCTAGGGTCACCTCCAATTTGAGGGCATGAGGACTTGGACCTTGCCAAGTTCCGAGTGATTTTGGCAACCCGACTTGCGGGTTGGACTTACCGATGGGTTTTGGGATTCACCCCTGATGGGGACATCACCTCCCATGCCCACGTTCACAGCTTGTCTCCTCGCCCCGGTTGCATCTGGCATGGCCTAGTTATTTAATTTGAGTCCTATGTAATTTGTATTTGAGTCATTTGATGTATTTTCCCTTTTATTTGAGTCTTGTACCTAGGTTAATGAGTCATTTAACTATGTTAAGTGTCATTAGATTGTTTAGAATGGTTATTGGGCCGAATTCTTTGGGCCAGGCCCAGGGGCGCCCCTACCCCCTTGGTCTTTGGTCATTGTAGTAAGAGTCATGGACTTTTGTAGAAATGTGGGTAGCCTATATATAGGACCCCATTCCCGCCATTTCAACTTAATGAATCAATGAATAAAAATTACCATTTTGTGAGTTCTAACTTCAGATTTATTGTGGAGTGAATCCATTAGTGAGGTGAGAAGCCTTAGGGAGAGAATCCCACACATCCCTCTCTTAATCTCTCTCTTCCACTCCCCTTTCTCTCTCCTCCACACCCAATTTTGAATTTTTTCTCTCTTCTCCCCTCCCAACCATCTCCACTCCCCACCTACCCCATTAAAGCTTCTCCCCATTCCCCACAACCCTCTTCAATACTCCACCCATTCCCAAGACCCCTTCACCAATCCTCATCTCACCTCCCAACCCCCAACTACCCCTCCCACTTTCCCAAGCACCCTTCCCACTACCCCAAGCACCCCTCCACCTCCCTAGGCCATTTGAATTCAAATTTCCCCTTCCCTCCATAGCTTTGGCCGCCCCTCTCCCCTCCCCTTTGGTTAGGGTCACCCCCCCTCTCATCCCCTCCATCTTCCCTTGTTCACCTCCATCACCCCACCCTCTACCATCTAGAGTAAGAGAACCTGCAGAAGACCTGAAGCTTGCAGCAGCGACCCCGACCTCCTCCGGATGTTCCTAGAAGCCCAAGAGCCATCGTTGGAAGCGTCTCTCCGTCCTCTTCGCAACGGTGGTGGTCCCGTCCCGTTCTGAGTTCATGATCGCCCAGGGTAGCCATTCTTCCCCGACTGAGCAAAGCCTCCCTGGCAGGAGTTCAGAGCCGGAGTGGAAGCTCGACTGCGACGATCCTATTGAGAATCTGATCGAGAGTTCCTCTTCAAAAGTCTTCTACTCTGAGTTTTCTTTCATCCTCAGAAAGCAGAGCTCAGTTAGGCATCAAGATCTGGAAGTTATCAATTTTCTCCCCCGGGTGTGCGGTTCTGCCTCCACTCAAGCTGCACCGAACCCTCCTCAGTGTTCAGAGCCTACCAGTCCTCTCCGACAACATTTGGCATCCCCGTCAAGCTCATGTCGAAGAGGACTCACAGACGGTTCCGAAGACTCTGGCGGTGCCTCATTCTGAGTCCGGGAGCGCTGGTGGCAACAACTTCTTCCTGCTGTTGTGATCCTGAAGCTGTCAGAACTGAAGATCTACCTCCCAGTTCGAGGCTCTGCTCCGGCCAATAGCGACCTCCCGAAATTCCGGAAAAATTTGGACAGACTTCCCCATCCTTCTATGAAGAATTTCCAGGTGGTTTCGTCCCCAACAAAATTCGGGAGCAGTCACAGCAACTACTTCTTCGACCTTCTGTCAGCACTCACAGAAAGCGGGCAGAGCCGACATCGGTCTCCTTATTGGTTGCGAGTTCGGTTCCACCCCTCCTCGCTTGGCCGGCTGAAGGCCCCTCCCTGTGTGGAGGTAGTTTCAGATGTAATATCAGTTAACCCCCACCCCAAGATCCCCCTCCTGCGAGAGGTGTAGTGTTGTAATCGTTTGAGCAGGACAAGCTTCTCCGACGCGGCGTGTGGGGAACACTCGCCTCCCCGCTCGCCCTCGTCTCCCACGGGACCGGTTTCTTCAAACCGGTCGAGTAAGTGCTCCAACCTAGTTCCATTTTGTGCTTGTTCTTTCCAATATTAGTTCATAAACTCCGTTGGCCGTGAGAGTGAGAGCCCGATCCTTGAGCTCCTTGCTTCAAGAGATCACCGTGGGGTGAGGAGTGTAACCCGTGCCTTGGCACCTCGTCGGCTCCCTTGAATTGGGCAGCCATACCCTTGGGGAAACAAAGCCCTCTACCAGCAAGGGCCCAGCCCACACAACCTCCACTTGGCATTGCCAAGTTACCCCGGGTCTTGGTGAGCATCGGGTGAGCGGTCGCCAATATCAGTCCGTTTGATTGCAAATTGTGCTTGTTCATTTTGGTCCAAGGGTGTGTCACATCAAATTGGTATTAGAGCAAGTTCTAGACTTGTCTCTACTAAGTCTTGTCCTAGGGCCATTGTATGCATCACCCTTGTCCACTATCATGACTACCTCATACTTGGTATATTCGCCACTCTTAGGCCCATTAGAAGCCTTTGTGTTTGATGGATCCCGCCCTAGCATATATCTAGAATGGGAGAAGTCCATAGACCAACACTTTGGGAGGTTTACCCTGTCAGGGCTTGTCCAAGTCAACTATGCCAAGAGTTTGCTCTGGCGCCAAGCTAGGAAAGAATGGGAGAATATTGTAAGTTTGAGAGAAGCCAAAGGGGAAGCACCCATTGAATCTTGGGATGAAATGAGGGCCGATCTTAGAAAGATCTACGCACCCCAACCCAAACCTCTTCAACCAACCGATCTTTCACCCCCGACCCCAACTCCCACCCAAGAACTTTCTCGACCAAGCCCAACCCAAGTCCACCCATGTTCACCACCCCGAGAGTACCATGCACTGATCATTATCACTCCACCCACCATAGACTATCCTACCCCATTATCCTTGGAAGTTGTGGCCCACGCACATACCCAAGTGGAGATGGATGCCAATCCGGATTCACCTCCCACCATAGAGAACATCCTAGACCCCCCACTTCCACCCACCTCTCCTAGTTCGGGTCCTCATGAGCCGCACACCCTAACCATGAATGAGTCCATACTCCAATGGCTTAAGCAAGGCCCCGCCATTCCTAGCTCACCACCTTACCTCTCACCCTTGGCATATCAAGTCCAAATTGTGCCCACCCGATCTTCCCATATCACACTTCAAACCTCCTACTTTGTAGAAGGCTTAGGGGACCTAGTGGACTGTTTATAATGGCAAGTCTACCTGACCAATATGCTAGCCATAGGACCATTGGAGTCTAGCCCCGTCTACTCTAGTGGACCCTTCCTAGCTTACCCCGCCACCGGTTCCATAACCTCCATCTACACTAGTGGCCATTATACGAGTGAAATCCTCCTCTTTCTCCCCAAGGATGAGAAACCAATCTTGGCCCACTTCCCACCCATCAAGATTCCAATTGCTTTAATTGGCCAACCCACTAGAGACCTTGGCCCAATTATCTTGGAGGAGGATGACTCACCGTTTGGGTACCTTGAAGACATAGAGTGCCACCCTCTAGAAAGACCTTTCCACTACCCCTTTGATCCCTTCCTATGGGAGCCTAGACCCCTATGGGACCCAACCACCTTATCCACCACCCACCTTTCCCTATCCCAACCCACCATGTTTGACCCAATCCACCCCATCCTAGACCCGGATTACACCTTGGGAGCCATGACCTTGGGCCACATATCCCTAGGTAATAAGGTTGTGCCCCACCCCATGATGACCACCTTCTTAGATCCATTCGATCCTTTCCAATGGGAGTTCAAAGGTTGTCCCACACCTATACACATGGAAGTCACATTTGGGAAAAGCATGCATGTGTCTAGGCTTACCACACCCCTTGGCATGAACACTATGTTGGGTCCATTCATTCATATCACCGACATGTCAAGTAGGAAGCATGAGTTGTCCAAATTCGGATGTAGTGGTCCACCTTCACTCATCATGAGTCGTAGGCATGATAGGAGTATTCATGGATGTCCGGGTCCCCCAACATTTGTCACCCCCATGCATGACCGGATCACCTATGGATGCCCCAATCCTCCCCATTCCATCAAAATCTTCTTGGCGTCAAAGCATGATTGGTCTACTTTTGGTTGCCCAGGTCCACCCATCACCCCTAGAATGTCAACATTCACAAAATTGCATGAAAACCTTTGCAAGCACATTAGCAAGAAAAATGAGATCTATAAGAGGCAGGCTGACTCCCTTCGGCGTCACCAAGAATTCCACGTGGGTGACTTTGTGATGGTGAGGAAGGAGAGGCTCTCCCCGGGAGTCATCTCCAAATTGAGGCCACGTGGGGCTGGTCCCTTCCAGGTCCTGAGGCGCATTGGCGCTAATGCCTATGAGTTAGATCTCCTCGAGGAGTATGGAGTGAGTCCCACATTCAATGTAGCCGACCTAGTGCCATATAAGGGACCCACGGTGGTACCCAGTGAGGATATTGAGCCTATTCCCTCCGTTGAGAGAGCACCCACCCGTGAGGAGAGACCACCAGCCAAGAGAGCCCAGCGTGAGCGCATTGAACGAATATTGGATGAACAGGTCACTACCACTAGGAGCAAGGTATATGAGCGCTATCTCGGCAGGTGGATGGATCGGTCTCGTTCGGATGACTTGAGGGCAGTACCACTTCTACACCCTCCGAGGAGGGAAGGACACTTACTCGACGGAGTCAAGTTCTCCGCACCCCGGGAGTATGATGGGGACATCACCTCCCATGCCCACGTTCATAGCTTGTCTCCTCGCCCCGGTTGCATCTGGCATGGTCTAGTTATTTAATTTGAGTCCTATGTAATTTTTATTTGAGTCATTTGATGTATTTTCCCTTTTATTTGAGTCTTGTACCTAGGTTAATGAGTCATTTAACTAGGTTAAGTGTCATTAGATTGTTTAGAATGGTTATTGGGCCGAATTCTTTGGGCCAGGCCCAGGGGCGCCCCTACCCCCTTGGTCTTTGGTCATTGTAGTAAGAGTCAGGGACTTTTGTAGAAATGTGGGTAGCCTATATATAGGACCCCATTCCCCCCATTTCAACTTAATGAATCAATGAATGAAAATTGCCATTGTGTGAGTTCTAACTTCAGATTTATTATGGAGTGAATCCATTAGTGAGGTGAGAAGCCTTAGGGAGAGAATCCCACACATCCCTCTCTTAATCTCTCTCTTCCACTCCCCTTTCTCTCTCCTCCACACCCAATTTCGAATTTTTTCTCTCTCCTCCCCTCCCAACCACCTCCACTCCCCACCTACCCCATTAAAGCCTCTCCCCATTCCCCACAACCCTCTTCAATACTCCACCCATTCCCAAGACCCCTTCACCAATCCTCATCTCACCTCCCAACCCCCAACTACCCCTCCCACTTTCCCAAGCACCCTTCCCACTACCCCAAGCACCCCTCCACCTCCCTAGGCCATTTGAATTCAATTTTCCCCTTCCCTCCATAGCTTTGGCCGCCCCTCTCCCCTCCCCTTTGGTTAGGGTCGCCCCCCTCTCATCCCCTCCATCTTCCCTTGTTCACCTCCATCACCCCACCCTCTACCATCTAGAGTAAGAGAACCTGCAGAAGACCTAAAGCTTGCAGCAGCGACCCCGACCTCCTCCAGACGTTCCTAGAAGCCCAAGAGCCATCGTTGGAAACGTCTCTCCGTCCTCTTCGCAACGACGGTGGTCCCGTCCCGTTCTGAGTTTGTGATCACCCAGGGGAGCCATTCTTCCCCGATTGCGCAAAGCCTCCCTGGCAGAAGTTCAGAGCCGGAGTCGAAGCTCGACTGCGATGATCCTGTTGGGAATCTGAACGAGAGTTCTTCTTCAAAAGTCTTCTACTCTGAGTTTTCTTTCATCCTCAGAAAGTAGAGCTCAGTTAGGCATCCGGATCTGGAAGTTATCAATTTTCTCCCCCGAGTGTGCGGTTCTGCCTCCACTCAGTCTGCACCGACCCCTCCTCAGTGTTCAGAGCCTATCGGTCCTCTTCGACAACATTTGGCATCCCCGTCAAGCTCGTGTCGAAGAGGACTTACAGAAGGTTCCGAAGACTCTGGCGGTGCCTCATTCTGAGTCCGGGAGCGCTGGTGGCAACAACTTCTTCCTGCTGTTGTGATCCTGAAGCTGTCAGAACTGAAGATCTACCTCCTTGTTCGAGGCTCTGCTCCGGCCAACAACGACCTCCCGAAATTCCGGAAAAATTTGGATAGACTTTCCCATCCTTCTACGAAGAATTTCCAGGTGGTTTCATCCCCAACAAAATTCGGGAGCAGTCACAGTAACTACTTCTTCGACCTTTTGTCAGCACTCACAGAAAGCGGGCAGAGCCGACATCGGTCTCCTTATTGGTTGCAAGTTCGGTTCCACCCCTCCTCGCTTGGCCGGCTGAAGGCCCCTCCATGTGTGGAGGTAGTTTTAGATGTAATATCAGTTAACCCCCACCCCAAGATCCTCCTCCTGCGAGAGGTGTAGTGTTGTAATCGTTTGAGCAGGACAAGCTTCTCCGACGCGGCGTGTGGGGAACACTCGCCTCCCCGCTCGCCCTCGTCTCCGACGGGACCGGTTTCTTCAAACCGGTCGAGTAAGTGCTCCAACCTAGTTCCATTTTGAGCTTGTTCTTTCCAATATTAGTTCATAAACTCCATTGGCCGTGAGAGTGAGAGCCCGATCCTTGAGCTCCTTGCTTCAAGAGATCACCATGGGGTGAGGAGTGTAACCCGTGCCTTGGCACCTCGTCGGCTCCCTTGAATTGGGCAGCCATACCCTTGGGGAAACAAAGCCCTCTACCAGCAAGGGCCCAGCCCACACAACCTCCACTTGGCATTGCCAAGTTACCCCGGGTCTTGGTGAGCATCGGGTGAGCGGTCGCCAATATCAGTCCATTTGATTACAAATTGTGCTTGTTCATTTTGGTCCAAGGGTGTGTCACATCAACCCCATTTCTCATGTGGCAGATCCGGCAACCTCTAAGGGCACCGCGGTGGATCCTAGTGAGTGCCTTGAGCTTACACCTATCCTTGCGAGAGACACCCTCGGAGTGCCACCATAAATTAGCCTGAGAGCCCGACGTGAGCACACGGCGGCAATACTAGGCAAGCAAGACCACATAGCCAGCATGAGGGTGTGTCCGAGCCACTTTGAAAAGCTGAAGCGCCATTCCCCAGCGATGGACGCGGGTTGAGTTTGGAGTTCGTGGTTCTCCCGGAGCTACATTTTGCGTACTACTACCCCGGTGGATCCATACTCGACGGGGTCGAGTTCTCCCCACCCCGGGGGTATGATGGGGGCATCCCTTGCCCCACCACTTTTTTCGAAGCTCAGTTGGATCTTCGGCATGCATCATTATGTTCCCCACATGTTTTTGAGTCTAGTCATGTAATTTTCATACATTCTTTGAGTCATAAACTATGTAATTTTCCTTTTATTTGAGTCTAGTACCTAGGTATAAGGGTAATTTACCTAAGTCTTGAGTCATGTAGTTAATTAAGCAGTCTAATGGGCCCAACTAATGGGCTAGGCCCAAGGGCACCCCTCCCTTGGACTGCTTTGGTCATTAGTTAGTTTGTCAGGGTCACTATGGTGATATGAAAGTATGGAGCCTATAAATAGGCCTCCCCTCCCTCTCATTGTAACAACTTTTCTGATCAATTCAAAAAAATCAAGTGTGCCTTAGTGTTATTGGAGAGGATTCTCCACTTCTCTCTCTCTCTCTCTCTATTGGGGTGGATTCCCCTCTTTCCTCTCTCTTCTCTCTCTTCTCTCTCTCTTCTCTCTCTCCCCAAGGAGGAGGTCGCCCCCCTCTCTCTCTCCTCCCCTCCCAACCACCTCCACTCTCCCACCTACCCCAATTAAGGCTTCTCCTATTCCCCACCCCCCCCATTACTCCACCCTTGTTCCAAGAGAGCCCCACCCAATCCACATACCACCCTCCAACCCCCAACCACCCAATACACATTCCCAAAGCAACCTTCCCACTACCCCAAGCACCCTTCCGCCTCCCTAGGCCATTTGAAGTTCAAACTCACCTTCCCTCCACCCACTTGTGCCCCCCTCACCTTCCCCTCTCCCTCCAAGCCCCAAATTCGCAGCTCCTCTCTCACCCATAGCAAACACCCCCCTCCAGCCCCCATTCTCCCCTTCCCACACTTTGAAACACCCCCTCCCAGACCCCCTCACAGCTGGGGGTTGCCCCTACACAGAACCACCTCATTCCCCTCCCATCTACCCCATTCCCCATTACCTATCACCACACTCTCAAGTTCTGGTTGCAGGCAGCAGATTGGCCGCGGGTTGCAGAGGCCACCCCGTCGTCCCCTAGGAGCTTCAGGTGGCATACCATACATCGAAGGAAGCGTCTGCAAGTCAGCTTTCCAATGGTGGTGGTGCCGCATCCATCCGAGCTCAGAGCTGACTGGAGGAGCCATTCTCAACCGGCTGCACAAAGTGTCTCTGACAGGAAACCAGAACCTGAGTGGAGGATCTACTGCGATAATCCTACTGGGAATATGAGCAAGAGTTATTCATCAAAAGTCTTCTAATCTACGTTTTCTTTCATCCACAAAAAGTCGAGCTCTGTTTGGCATAAGGATCTAGAAGTTATCAATTTTCTCCCCCGGGTGCGCGGTTTTGCTTCTACTCAGTCTGCACCGACCCTTCCTCAGTGTTCAGCATCTACCGGCTGACCCCAACAACATCTGGCATCTCCGTCAGTCTTTCATAGAAGAGAACTTGTCAACGGTTCCAACGACTCCAGCGGCACCTGATTTGGAGCTCTGGAGTGATCGTGGCAGTCTCTTCTTCCTGCTGTTGTCATACTGAAGCAGTCAGAACTGACAACCTGTTCCCCTGTTCAAGCTCCTACTCCGACCAGCAGCGGTGCCCGAAGAAATTGGAAAAATTCTGAAGTCATCCTGATCCAGTTACAAAGATTTCCCCACTGGCCCCGCCATCAGAAAAAATCATGAGAGGTCACAGAGGTGCCATCTTCGACTGCTGGTCCCTAATTCCAGAACGTGGACAGATTCGGCATCGGCGGCCTTTAATCACTTCTAGCTCGAATTCCCCTCCCCGCTTGGCCGGCTGAAGGCCCCTTCCTGCGTGGAGGTAGTATTGAGTGTAACCTCATAATCCCCACCCTGAGATCCCCCCCCCCCTTGCAAGGGGTGTAGTTCATGTAATAATTCAAGTCGCATGTTTGAAGCTTCATCGATGCGGCGTGCAGGTGCATACCCTCGCCTCCCCGCTCGCCCTCGTCTCCGATCGGGGTCGGCGTCTTCACGCCGACTAGGTGAGCCTCGGTTCCCCCTCTTGGATGGTTTAAATTCCTTGCTTAGCATAGTATTATCGCTATTGCTTCGTCAGACGGAGAGTGAGAGTTCGGCCCATAATTGCCATTAATGTGAGTGATCACCACGGGCGAGTTGTGAGTGAAACCCTACATCCCACACCCTTGGTGTGTTGGTTGCCCGTGTTTTGGTCATCCCTGGCCTATTTGGGATTCTCCCCAAGCTAGCCAACCATTGGATCATCAAGGTCCCGACTCGGACCCTCTCCATCATCGCCGAGTTGCCTTCGGGCACTAATGTGCGCCAAGCGAGTGAGCTCGCTAGTGTGAGTCCGCTGCCCAACTTGAATGCTTGTAAAATAGGTCCAAGGGTGGTTTCACATCAATAAGGACACGTTCGCATGGAGTTATGAAGATATGCCGAGACTAGACCCTGCGCTTGTTGAACATCGACTAACGCTTAAGCCAGGGTCCATTCCAGTCAAACAGCGGTTGAGACGTTTCCACCCTAATGTGGCATTAAAAATGAAAGAAGAGGTCGATAAGCTTCATAAGGTTAGATTCGTTAGAGTTGTCCTCTATCCCAATTGGGTGGCTAACATCGTCCCAGTCATGAAGAAAGATGGAAAGGTGCGGATTTTTATAGACTTTCGGGACCTCAACCGCGCGTGTCCTAAAGATGACTTCCCCCTCCCTCATATTGATGTCTTGATTGACAATACGGCAAGATATGAGACTCTCTCCTTTATGGATGGCTTTTTAGGTTACAATAAGATTCACCTGGCTGAGGAGGATCAAGAGAAAACATTGTTCACTACACCATGGGGAACTTATTGCTATATAGTCATGCACATTGGACTTAAGAATGCTGGAGCCACCTATCAAAGGGCTATGATGGCAATTTTTCATGATATGATCCACATTTATATAGAGGTGTACGTTGAGGACTTGGTAGTAAAATCAAGAACAAGGATTGAGCATCCCGGGGTTCTAACCAAAGTCTTGCAAAGAGCGCGGGAGTACAAGCTAAAAATGAATGCCAAGAAGTGCGTGTTTGGTGTTTCCTCGGAGAAGTTGCTTGGATTCATTGTAAGTAAGAGGGGTATCGAGATTGATCCTAACAAGGCAAAGGCCATAAGGGAAATGCCTCCTCCCAGGAATTTGAAAGAAGTTCGAGGGTTATTCGGGAGGTTGCAATTCATTCACCGATTTGTCTCCCAGCATTCACAAAGATGTAGGCCGTTCTACGAGCTTACTAAGCCGGGAGTCAAGTTTATTTGGGATGACAAATGTCAGGCAACTTTTGATGGATTGAAGGATTATCTCTCAAATCCTCCTGTCCTGAGGCCGCCAATTCCAGGCAAACTGCTTGTTCTCTACATTTCCCTCCTGGATGACACTGTAGGCGCTGTCCTAGCCCAAGTTGATGAAGAAGGAAAAGAAAGGGCAGCCTACTACTTGTCAAAGCTTCTCAACCCCTGTGAGCAGAGGTACTCAGCTATAGAAAAGACTTGTGCTGCTTTAGTCTGGGTAGTTCAGAAACTCAAGCATTATTTCTTAGCTCATGAAATTCATCTCATTACCCGTATGAATCCAATCAAGTTTCTTCTTGAAAAATCCATTCTCACCGACCGATTAGCACGATGGCAAAGCTTCCTTTCTCAATTAGATATTATCTACATTCAGTAAAAAGTAATTAAAGGCTATGTCATAGCAGAACATCTTGCTCATCACCCTCTCCCTAGATTTGACCATATTTGCTCAGAGTTTCCAGATTGTTGCATCCCTACGGTTTTGATGATGTCTCACACTATAAATCAATCTTCTATCTCTAGATTAATTCATGCTTCATCATGTAGGACAGTGCAGTTCATATGGTTGTCATATAGATATGCACTACTTGATCATGTCTACACTCTGCCTGCATAGTCTGGACAGTTGTGGGTCGACGCCCCCTTCTGATGGGTCGACGCCCCCTTTATTTTCCAAGTCCATACATTGGTCTTCATATTCAAAGCCTGTACAGCCATTCCTTGAGGTCAAGTCCATACAACGGCACTGTAGCTTGCACATCTGAAGTCTATACATCTTTCAAGGGGCCAAGTCTATACACTCTCTCGTTCATTTCAAAGTCTACACATCGCCTCACATCTTCCAAGTCTATACATCCAGTTGAACCTCAAAGTCTACACATCACCTCACATCTTCCAAGTCTATACATCCTCAGTTGAACCCCAAGTCTATACATCCTCAGTTGAACCCCAAGTCTATACATCGTCTACCATTTCAAAGTCAATACATTGTCCTTCGTCTCACGCATCATGTCCCAAAGTCTGTACAGCCTCTAGTGATGCGGGACGGACACGGGGACCGACTCTACGTGGTATGGACCTCGGACTCTAGATGCGGACACGACCAGCAACACATGATAGGAGAGACACTAAGCCCGACACGGAGAGCTCTATGGGCTATACGTCGCTAACAGAAATGCAAGCTCACTCGTCGTCCCAAGCGAGGGAAATGCGGATCATGCGCGGTTGAAGAACCGGCAGAGTTCAAGGTAGTCAGACTCACTTCCGGACTCGGATCGAGTCGCGGGACGGGTCACTCTCATACTCACAGCGGTGACATGGACACACGGGCTAGTACCTATCGCTCTCGGCAGTGGCAAAAGACCATATACTAGCTAAGCAAATGAACGCCAAGAGGTTCGGACCATTACCTCCACGCGCCCCGGCCGAATTACGGACTCCCAGTTAACAATGATTACATCAATACACTAAGTCGACCCACTCCACGCAGGGAGGTAAAAGGTCACATGTGGGGTCCGGGAATCACGCAACTCGGGTTGACGGGCAGCATCTTGATGTTGCCCGACGGTGCCGAACTCCGCATTTTCGTGCTTTCCGAACGGCGGCTTCTACGGGCCCGTGGGGCCCACGGACGGCGCTGTCCTCCGGATCTGCGGGGGTGGGACCCACTGTGATGGGGACCCCTGGTGGCGCGCCTCCACGGATGGCGGTCGGCCGGAAGCTCCGATCGGTGGCCGATCGGCTTCGATTCCCACGTTTTGAAGTTGCTGCCCACGGATTTCGGTTGCTGTTTTCAGGCGCGCGCTCCGGCAAAAACGGCCGCTGCGACCAATCCCTATGTTGGATCTGGGCGCATGAGCTATCGTTGGAAATCTCTCTTCAAATCCTTCAATGTAGACCTAGAGAGGTCTGCTGGATCTGGCCGGATCTGGACTTTAATGAATTTATAAGTCCCTGTTGTACAGTAATCGAAAGCTCAGATCTATAGGTGAGTTGTCTGAAGACTGGCTTTGACCGTGAGGAAGTTGGCCGATTCAGCTCTTGAGCTCTTCATCAAAGATGTATGATTTTAAACAAGGAAAACGAAAATATTTTTGGTGTCCTGATTAGAGGTGTCTGTGATTTGTTATGATTTGTTTATTGGAGGGTGGTCGGATCTGGGAACTGGCAGAAAGTACTGTAGCTGGAGAAGAACTCGAATTTTGAAAAATATGAGATGGCATTACAAAAATTCAAGAACATTTGGGGAAGGTGGGGTTGATGGACAGAACTCCCAATAAATTTGGGAGATCTAAAAAAAATCCGAAAGGGATCCAAACAGGGGAAACACAGGGCGGGTAGAAATTGAAACAGCAAGCAGATAGATCTGGAAATTAAGATGTGAAGAAAATAAAAAAATATCAAATGGGATCTTTATGACCAACCAATTTTTTTGGGATGTGCTTGACACCTCTGTAACATCCCCTCAAAATCCTAGGTCGATCTGAGCTCGTGGCGGACACAGAGAATTCGTGGAAAGTTCTATGGTCGGATGAAGGCAGAACTCCGGCGATCACGGCGGTGATGCGATGGCGGCTCGTGGCGGCGGCGGCGGCGACCGGAATGATAAGGGGAGGAGTCACACCTCCAGAGGGAAGCCTTCACAGATTCAAGGGGGAGAGGGGGGCGTCCTTGGCCTTTGCTCAAGCAATTTTCCAAGTTTAAATGGCATTAATTCATCAAAATTGAAAATTACAAGCATATATAGGTCATATGTCTAATCAACCCTCAACCGTTGGATCTAGGGGTGTGAGATGGAGGGTTGGGATAGCATGTAACCATCCACAAAAATTAAAATAAAAAAATACATGGAAGGGGGGGGCCTATTGACTATGGTGGCAAGGGGGGACAAGTTTGGTAGCCACCTTGGACTTTGAAGTCCACTTGTCTCCCATGTGTTTTTTACCATTCAAACTTCTAGATGCCTCCATTTGACATGTTGACTGACCCCACATGGGGCCCATGGGCTGAGTTGGATCAATGGGAGGGGCCTGGGGGTCCCGTGGTGCCCAGGGGTCCCATTTTGCAAATAAGCCCCTCGTACACTCATAATTACATACCGAATACAATGAAATAAACATAAATTACACACACATAAAGTCTAACTAAATAAGATAAATGGGAAGGCTCAAGGCGGAGTCTCCAGGCTGTCTCCGAGCCAGATGGATGCTGAGGTGGCTCGAGTCATGCTCCGTGTGCGGTACCGGTGGCTCGGCGTATCGCACCGCTCAACTGCTCGGGTGTCCGCACCATCTAGTCACAAACCAAGTCCATACATTACCTTCTGCAAGCATTACATCAAGTATGTACAGCCTGTGCATTGCTTCATAACAAGTCTAGACATTCTGGTTGCATTCAATGTCTACACATCCTGCTAGGTCACACTGTACAAGTCCATACACTGGCTGCACTGCACAAGTCTATACATTGGCTTGGGCATCCAAGTCTAGACATTGATTCACTCTTCATGCCTTGATTCGAAGTCTGTACAGCGAGCGACGTTCATCAAAGTCTGTACATTGCTTGGCGCTCACCAAGTCTGTACATCGCTTCAAGCGTTCCAATGTCTATACAAGGCTTGCATCATTAAGTCTAGACATAGCATTGTAGCTTCCCTAGTTGAAGTCTGTACATTGCTGATCGAACATAAGTCTATACGTTCCAACCTATTCCTACGTTCGCTGCTTTAGCTACACCTTAAGTCTACACATTGGCAAAGTGTATACATCATTCATGCAAGTCTGTACAGCAAATGCTTTCATTGATTCCAAGTCTGTACACTGGTCCTCAGGCATTCCAAGTATGTACATTGGTTCAGGTTTACCAAGTCCATACAGTGCTTCAATATTCTCCAAGTCTACAGCATGCCTTCACATTCAGAGTCTCTACATCATTCCTCAAAGGCCAAGTGTATACATTGTCCATGTGTTTAAATGTTTCAAGTCTATACATTGGATAGGCTCGTTCATGCTTCGTTCATCTCATGTCTGTACACTGCCTTTCACATGCACTCATTAATCAAGTCTGTACAGTCCCTTGTTTGTTAGTCTATACACTCGATTCCTTCACGCATTACCAGAAGCCTACACATCCCCCTCTGCCATGTTAATGCATCAGATTTCAAGTGTATATCCTCCCACATTGTTCATACTTGGCTATATGCTGTTTTCAAGTGTATACACTCTCACATTTGACACACTTGCCTAATTGATGTCTCACAAGTCTATACACTCTATTCCTTCATACACTTCACAGAAGTCTCACATTCCCCCTTGTTGTGTTAATACACTTTACTGCAAGTCCATACACTGAGCTCGCATGAAGAACTTCAACTCTATACACTCGATGGCTCCATACACTTCACAGAAGTCCACACATTCTCCCTGTTGTGATAATGCATCCTTTAGCAAGTATATACACTGACGTCGCATGAAGACTCACAAGTCTATACACTCTCTCAGTGTACTCACTTATTCGTTTCCTATTCTAAAGTATATACATTCGTTGATATATGACTGAACTAACTAATCACATTTCCTTGTCTCTACCTACAAATGATTCAGGTTAATGATTGGGCACGTGAACCGAGGACGATGCCAAGCACGTGATCTGAGGATGTTGCCTGGAAAAGGAGGGAATGAGACCCACTCGTGTGAAGGCCTGAAAGTCAGGTCGAATGCCATATAAAAGGTGTCTTCTGCGATTAGATGGACTGAACTGGAGAAAAAATTGAAGAGAAGAATCCCTGAGCAGAAGGAGAAAAGAGAGAGAGCCTCCACGTTCCAGAAAGAAGATAGAGAGAAAAGATCTGAGAGTATTGCTGTGAGAGAAAAGTTTGAGTGAGAGAGAAGAGTCTAATTTGCTTCTTCGGAAGCTACATTTGATTTTGGTTTTTTGAAACGATTGTTGTTCATCGTTGGTCTTGTTTACATTTCTGTTTTCCTTTCATTTCTTCATATCTCTGATTTCGAGTTGTTACCCTCCAGTGTTTGGAGGAAGGGAGAGTTACTCCGGTTCCCCTCTGGGCTGCAGAGGAAGAGAGATCTGTGATCTCTGGTTTTGCCAGTGACGGGTTGTCATTAGCAGGTTCCCGCCGGGTTGGAGGAAGGGAGAGCCATCTCCGGTTCTGGTCTTGCTGGTAGTAGGTCCAGGTGTCAAGCTCTGTGGGTAGCATAGTTCGGTTGAGGGATTTGTTTCTCTTGGGTGTTCAAGCTGTGTGGCAACATGTTGTTCGCAGGCTGAGTCTGTAGTTTTCTAGCAGTGTCTAGTGGAATCCTCACTCTAGTTGGAGTGAGGGGTGGATGTAGATTGTGGACTACAATCGAACCACCTTAAAATCTCTTGTCTCCTCTGTGGTTTGCTACTTTTGTTTGTGCTCTTCTTCTGCTTGGCATTGTGTTTGTGTGTGGACGGCCTCTTCCAATCGCACCTTATTATTCTATCTTAGTTTCTCACTGCGTTAGCTATATTGTTTAGCTACTTCTAAAGGGTTGTATTTCGAAGTAGTGAATTTCCGCTGAAGTTTTCCAAATCGGGAGTGATCTATTCATCCCCCCCTTCTATATCACACTTCGCTGCGCTAACATTTGGTATCAGAGCAGGTTTACATCATGTGGACAAACGGTCAGGGAAATGCTAATGGTCCTAGAAGCTTCATGGCTGAAGGTCAATCCATTAGTCGCCCTCCATTTTTTGATGGTAATAACTATCTCTTTTGGAAGAACAGGATGTAAGTGTTTATCAGGGCACAGAGCCACAAGCTGTGGAGGGTAATTACTGTTGGGCCGTATGATCTGCCACCCAACGAGTACGCGTTGACAGATGACCATGTCAAGCTATCTTCACTCAACTGGACGGCTCTGAACATCATCTAGTGTGCTGTTCACCCAGAGGAATTTGCCCGTATATCTGCCTACAAGACTGCCAAGCGAATGTGGGATGAGCTGCAATTAATCTACGAAGGTACAGCTCAAGTGAAAGCCTCGAAGGTAAACCTCTACACCTCTAAGTATGAACTGTTTAGGATGAATGCAGAGGAGAATATTACTGAAATGTATGCCAGGTTGTCCTTGATCACAAACACTCTTAAGGGGCTAGGGAAGGATCTAGCTGAGGCAGATATAGTCAGGAAAATTCTTAGATCTTTATCCCTAGCATGGCACACTAAGGCCATCGTGATTGAAGAGTCAAAAGATCTGACGACCTTGATAGTGAATGAACTCATAGGATCCCTCATGACCTATGAGATGAATTTCAAAGGAGGTGGTGAAGGAAGTGATAGGAAGGCTAAGAATGTAGCTCTCAAGGCATCCCGCAACAAGAGTAGCAGTAGCAGCAGCAGCAGCAGTAGCGGTGAGTCTGATGGCTTCTCCGATCTCAACCAGAAGGAGCAGGCAATGCTCACTTGTCAGTTCAGTAAATTTTTAAGGAGAAAGGGGAAGACCTTTAGGAGGAAAAAGCCAGACTCCTTTAACAAGAATGTTGAATCTACCAATGATAGGGATAGAAATCCTAAGAGACTGACTTGCTATCATTGTAACAAACAGGGACATATGAAAGGCGAATGCCTAGATCTTCAGAAGAAGGGTCCCTACTTCCAGAAGAAGAACACAAATGTGCAGAAGAAGAAGAAGCCACAGGCGATGGTCTGCACATGGAGCGAGGAGGAAGAAGATCTCGAAGACACTTCCTCAGACGAGTATGAAGAAGGAATTTGCCTAATGGCAAACAGTGAAGAGGAGGTAACCAATGTTTTTGAAAATTTTACGATTGATGACTAGGAAGATGCTTATGCTGAGTTATTAGATAGGTTCAATTCTCTTAGTAAAGAGCATAGGGTTCTGAAAAGAAAATTTAATACTAATGTTGAAGAACAAACCCAGGTCTGTGAGAAAAATCAGAAACTAAAAGAGCAACTAGAGGAAATGACCTCACTAAGAAAAGAAAATGATAAGCTCAAGGGAGAAAACCAAGAAAGTCAAAATCAGCTCAATGAACTCAAAATAAGAATTGAAGAAAGCTTGAATGAAAGTAGAGTGAACTCAGAAAAATATGAAGCTGTTAAGAAAGTCAATGGTGAACTTCTAAAAAATTATGAGTCCCTTCAAAAGGAGCTGGAAGACAAACAGGAAGTTTTGGAAAAATTTGTCCAAGAAAAATCTAGTATGGATGCTATACTGGGGGCTAGGGTTCACTTCAATAAGGAGGGTCTAGGCTATGACCCAACTAACAAAAGACCCTTGCAATTCAAAACCATTACCTTCTGCCCAGAGAAGGGAAAAGAAAAGCTGGACACACCATCCAGCTCAAACAGCAGTAATGGAACTCAAGGTCAAACAGAAAGTTCTAAAAACAGTGCTGGTCAACCATTCAAAATGGGAATGAATTTTGTGAAGAATTTCACTAAGCCTACCAATCAGAACATAAATGGTAAATGGACCAAGCAAGTGGATCAGAAGAAAAGCTAGAATTACTACAATCAGATGGGTCCAAAGAGGACCTACTGGAGAAATGATCATCATCTTCAAAAGTCTGTTGATCAACAAACTTACAGGAAATATCCTAGGAATGGCAAGCCTAATGAATGGAATAGAACTTACTTCTCTAGACCAGCTGGACTTAATTTCAATAAACCAGAAGAAAAGGTGCCAGGGAAATCCATGCTGAAGCAAATTTGGATTCCTAAACATTTGATTAGAGATTTGAATAATGTCCTTGGACCCAACTCATCTTGGGTTCCAAATCACTCTGCTTGATGTTATTTGTGTAGGTCGGCCTGGCAGTTGAAGATAACAAGTGGTACCTCGACAGTGGCTACTCCAGGCACATGACAGGAGACCGATCCAAGTTCAGCAAGATAGAGATGAAGGTAGGGGGTCTGGTCAAGTTTGGAGGAAAGAACAAAGGTAAGATAATTGGAGTTGGTATAGTAGGTAAGTCTTCCACAAACTCCATTGAAAAAGTTCTACTTGTGGAAGATCTTCAACACAACCTGATTAGCATTAGTCAGTTATGTGACAAGGGTCACAGGGTTGTGTTTGATGATAATTCATGTAAAATCTTTGAAATAAATTCTGATGTGGTTAAATTTGTAGCCAACAGGATTAATAATGTCTACATGGTAGACTTAGATGAGGAATCTGAATCTAATATTTGTTTATCTGCCAATTCTAAAAATAATGCTTTTGAATGGCATAGACGTCTAGGTCATGCTAGCTTTACTACTTTAAATAAATTGGTCAAGCATGATTTAGTGAGAGGCATGCCTAGAATTAAATTCAATTCTATTTCAAAATCATGTGATGCCTATGCTCTAGGCAAACAGACCATGAATTCTTTCAAATTAAGATCTGAGCCATTATCCTCTAGACCAATGGAACTTCTTCGTATGGACCTCTTCGGTCCTACTAGAACTCAGAGTCTTAATGGGAACAGATTTGGCTATGTCATCATAGATGACTTCTCAAGATATTCATGGATCTTTTTCATAGCAAATAAAAGTGATGCATTTCCAAAGTTTAATCTATTTTTCAATAAAGTCAAACAAGAAGGAAAACACAAGATCTGTTCTATTCAATCTGACCATGGAGGTGAGTTTGAAAACTTCATGTTTTCTAATTTTTGTGAAAGAGAGGGACTAACACAGAGATTTTCTTCTCCCAGGACACCTGAACAGAATGGAATTGTGGAGAAAAGAAACAAAACTGTGGTGGAGATGGCCCAAACCATGCTAATTGAAAGTCAATTACGAAGGAGGTTTTGGGCAGATGCAACTAATACAGCAACTTACATAATCAACAGGGCCATGGTAAGACCCATTCACAAGAAAACACCCTATGAGCTTCTAAAAGGTAAGAAACCAAACTTGTTTCATTTCAGAATTTTTGGAGCAAAATGTTTTATTCATAACAATGACAAGAAAGATTTAGACAAGTTTGAAGCTAAAAGCTCCCCTGGAATATTTTTGGGATATTCAGAAGTGTCTAGGGCATATAGGGTCTTTAACATAATAGATAAAAAGGTTGAAGAGTCTCCACACATTATTTTTAGTGAAAATAAAGGTGTTACTAACATTAAAAATTTTGATAGAGACTCCAATCATGATGGGGAATTCCTAGAAGACCAAGAAGAAGAGAAGACTCAGCCAAGTGGAACAGCAAATCCTCCTAACCAGGAAGAGCCAAGAGAAGCAAGTGAGTCTTCAATAAATGTTAGATTTCTTAAAGATCATCCGATAGATAATGTCATTGGCAATCCTGAAGATCCTCTTCAAACTGGGTCTCATTTTAGGAATGTGAATAATGAAGACTTAATTGCTTTAGTCTCACAAATTGAACCCAAATCAATAGAAGAGGCCTTGGCTGATCAAGCTTGGGTCAATGCCATGTGTGAGGAATTGAGCCAGTTCGAAAGAAACAATGTCTGGGAACTTGTTCCAAGACCAGATAATGTTAATATCATAGGAACCAAGTGGGTGTTCAAAAATAAAATGAATGAAGATGGAATCATTTCTAGGAATAAGGCCAGATTAGTAGCCAAGGGCTACTGTCAGGAATTTGGTGTAGATTTCGATGAATCTTATGCACCTGTTGCTAGGATGGAAGCTATAAGATTGTTACTTACTTTTGCATATTCAAAGAATATAAAACTCCAACAAATGGATGTTAAAAGTGCCTTTTTAAATGGAGTCATTAAAGAAGAGGTTTTTGTTGAACAACCCCCCGGATTTCAATTCTCTCCTCAACCTAACCGAGTTTTCAGGTTAAATAAAGCCTTGAATGGTCTAAAGCAGGCTCCTCGAGCATGGTATGAAAGATTGACTGAATTTTTTATCAGCAAGGGCTACAAAAGAGGTAAAGTTGATCAAACCTTATTTACCAAGGGTACAAATAAATATCTCATCATAGTTCAGGTATATGTAGATGACATTGTATTTGGATCAACTAAGCATGAACTATGTGATGAATTCTCTAAAATGATGTCTGCTGAATTTGAGATGAGTTTGGTTGGTGAACTAAAGTACTTTCTTGGCTTGCAGGTACAACAGTCTGAGGATGGATGTTTCATCAACCAGACCAAGTACACAATGGAACTGTTCAAGAGGTTTGGCATGGAAAACCTAAAGCATATTACAACACCCATGGGTACCAATACCTCACTGGATGCAGATGAGACAGGTAAAGAAGTAAATGCCAAACTCTATCGAGGTATGATTGGATCTCTTCTTTACTTTATAGCTTCCAGACCCGATATAGAATTCAGTGTAGGAATGTGTTCAAGGTATCAGTCTAGACCTATTGAATTACATCTAGCTGCAGTGAAAAGAATCTTCAGATATTTGTCAGCTACTCATTCTCTTGGTTTATTGTTTCCTGCATCACACACATTTAACTTAGTTGTATACACAGATGCTGATTATGCAGGATGTAAACTAGACAGGAAAAGCACTAGTGGTCATTGTGAATTTTTGGGTGGGTGTTTAGTGTCTTGGGGTTCCAAGAAACAACATTCTGTGGCCCTCTCCACTGCAGAAGCTGAATATGTGACTGCAGGGAGTTGTGGAACACAAGTAATTTAGATTAAACACCAGCTTCAGGACTACCAAGTAGACCTGGGGTGCACACCTATCTATTGTGATCATACCAGTGCCATTAATCTTGCCAAAAATCATGTTTTGCATTCACGCACCAAACACATAGAGATAAGGCATCATTTCATAAGAGATGAGATTTCTAAAAATAATTTTGAACTGATTCATGTAGGCACAGATAATCAGATTGCTGACATCTTCACTAAACCTCTGGATAGTGAAAAATTCACAACACTGAGAAGAGAATTAGGCTTATACAAATTGTCTTAATTGTGTAGTCTGTTCTTTTTGTGAGGGGGAGTTTTGTATGACAGTTGGTTAGCTTTCAGGAATGTTGTGAGTGAGGGGGAGCTGGTTGAGCTGTGAGAGGAAGTGTTATTTGACAGACTCAAAAAGATTGACCAGATGTGTGTCTTTGCTGGTTTTCATGATAGATCTAGTGTGGTTCTCTCAGACAATAGAATGTCACTTAATTCTTAAGTCTATAAGTCAGTGATACTAAAGTCCAGTTAGAATCTTTCCTCTGGTATTCCTTCAGAGATCTGGATTAATTGTAAAAAGTATATCTTCCTACATTGTCAATGATTCTGGTTCAGGCCAAAACCTGTATGTCTTGATATCTGACCCAATCAGCTTGAAATCTAGACTTCTAGATTCACTTCAAGTAATAGCCCTTCTGGTATTATTTTCAATCATTCCATCTCTTCAACACAAGGGCTTAACTAAACAAACATGTCTTGTTTTGTTCACTGAGAAACTGGGAGCTTCATCAATGAAATGAATATTTATCCTATGTCATGAGGTGTCAAATGCTTGAAATGAATGAAAAAGACATGACAGAGCAATGGTGGCTTGCTGGTGAGTAACTGGGGACTCTGGCCTCTAATCAAGGTGTTTCCTCATGTCAAAAGCCACAGTTACTAACTCTGTTCCTTTAATAATAATAAAAAATAGGAAGTAATGAGGTACTCACTCTGAGTAACTGGGGATTCAGGCCTCTAATCAAGGTGTCTCCCTAATGTCAAAAGAGTGAATTACCAACTTACTCATTGATCTTCTTGAAAATCATCTCAAAAATTCCTTGTTGTTATGCAACTAATGGATTGCTTATCCTCAATACCTTGAGAACACCTCTCTGACTTTGTCTCTTGTTGTCTTTTTGGATTGTTGACAGTTCAGCTATATCTGGCCATACATGTTAACTCCTGCTCTAAATCATACTCTATGTATGCTGATAAACTTTTCTATCATTCTATTTCTATAGTGTGTACTGGAGTTCAAGAATCTTCACTTCAGTTTAGCACCTTACTTATTTTCATAAGACTTGCTCGTGCCTTTCTGCACTAAGAAGTTATTGTACTTCTTCTTCATGTCTCCAGCACTTTCATATATTCTGCATTTTCTTTTGCTGATGTCAAAGGGGGAGAGAGGTTTTGCAATATCAGCAATATCAGTAGATCATGTATTGTCATGAGCTTTGGGGGAGTTTTGTTCATGAGCTAAGGGGGAGATTACCTTGTCATGTGATGGCTTTATCTGAGAATGGGTTGTAGGGGAGCTGAGAGTAAGTTGTCGGGGAGTGGTTTTAGAGAAAGAAGTGCTTCTGCAGTAATGTTTAATTTGGCTGTGCTTTCACTTGCTTTGAATTTGCTTTGATTGTTGAAACTGCAGTTAATTTCTTGTTAAGCTTTGATATTGCTTGATTCATAGTGTTGCCATCATCAAAAAGGGGGAGATTGTTGCATCCCTACGGTTTTGATGATGTCTCACACTATAAATCAATCTTCTATCTCTAGATTAATTCATGCTTCATCATGTAGGATAGTGTAGTTCATATGGTTGTCAGATAGATATGCACTACTTGATCATGTCTACACTCTGTCTGCATAGTCTGGACAGTTGTGGGTCAACGCCCCCTTCTGATGGGTCGACGCCCCCTTTGTTTTTCAAGTCCATACATTGGTCTTCATATTCAAAGCCTATACAGCCATTCCTTGAGATCAAGTCCATACAACGGCACTGTAGCTTGCACATCTGAAGTCTATACATCCTTCAAGGGGCCAAGTCTATACACTCTCCCATTCATTTCAAAGTCTACACATCGCCTCACATCTTCCAAGTCTATACATCCAGTTGAACCTCAAAGTCTACACATCGCCTCACATCTTCCAAGTCTATACATCCTCAGTTGAACCCCAAGTCTATACATCCTAAGTTGAACCCCAAGTCTATACATCGTCTGCCATTTCAAAGTCAATACATTGTCCTTCGTCTCACGCATCATGTCCCAAAGTCTGTACAACCTCTAGTCACAAACCAAGTCCATACATCGCCTTCTGCAAGCATTACCTCAAGTATGTACAGCCTGTGCATTGCTTCATAACAAGTCTAGACATTCTTGTTGCATTCAATGTCTACACATCCTGCTAGGTCGCACTGTACAAGTCCATACACTGGCTGCACTACACAAGTCTATACATTGGCTTGGGCATCCAAGTCTAGACATTGATTCACTCTTCATGCCTTGATTCGAAGTCTGTACAGCGAGCGGCGTTCATCAAAGTCTGTACATTGCTTGGCGCTCACCAAGTCTTTACATCACTTCAAGTGTTCCTATGTCTATACAAGGCTTGCATCATTAAGTCTAGACATAGCACTGTAGCTTCCCTAGTTGAAGTCTGTACATTGCTGATCGAACGTAAGTCTATACGTTCCAACCTATTCCTACGTTCGCTGCTTTAGCTACACCTTAAGTCTACACATTGTCAAAGTGTATACATCGTTCATGCAAGTCTGTACAGCCAACACTTTCATTGATTCCAAGTCTATACACTGGTCCTCAGGCGTTCCAAGTATGTACATTGGTTCAGGTTTACCAAGTCCATACAGTGCTTCAATATTCTCCAAGTCTACAACCTGCCTTCACGTTCAGAGTCTCTACATCATTCCTCAAAGGCCAAGTGTATACATTGTCCATGTGTTTAAATGTTTCAAGTCTATACATTGGATAGGCTCGTTCATGCTTCGTTCATCTCAAGTCTGTACACTGCCTTTCACATGCACTCATTAATCAAGTCTATACAGTCCCTTGTTTGTTAGTCTATACACTCGATTCCTTCACGCATTACCAGAAGCCTACACATCCCCCTCTGCCATGTTAATGCATCAGATTTCAAGTGTATATCCTCTCACATTGTTCATACTTGGCTATATGTTATTTTCAAGTGTATACCCTCTCACGTTGTTCATACTTGGCTATATGTTGTTTTCAAGTGTATACACTCTCACATTTGACACACTTGCCTAATTGATGTCTCACAAGTCTATACACTCTATTCCTTCATACACTTCACAGAAGTCTCACATTCCCCCTTGTTGTGTTAATGCACTTTACTGCAAGTCCATACACTGAGCTCGCATGAAGAACTTCAACTCTATACACTCGATGGCTTCATACACTTCACAGAAGTCCACACATTCTCCCTGTTGTGATAATGCATCCTTCAGCATGTATATACACTGACATCGCATGAAGACTCACAAGTCTATACACTCTCTCAGTGTACTCACTTATTCGTTTGCTGTTCTAAAGTATATACATTCGTTGATATATGACTGAACTAACTAATCACATTTCCTTGTCTCTGCCTGCAATTGATTCAGGTTAATGATTGGGCACGTGAACCGAGGATGATGCCTGGCATGTGATCCGAGAATGCTCTGGAAAAGGAGGGAACGAGACCCACTCGTGTGAAGGCCTGAAAGTCAGGTCGAATGCCATATAAAAGGTGTCTTCTGCGATTAGATGGATTGAACTGGAGAAAAAGCTGAAGAGAAGAATCCCTGAGCAGAAGAAGAAAAGAGAGAGAGCCTCCACGTTCCAGAAAGAAGATAGAGAGAAGATCTAAGAGTATTGCTGTGAGAGAAAAGTCTGAGTGAGAGAGAAGAGTCTAATTTGCTTCTTCGGAAGCTACATTTGATTTTGGTTTTCTGAAACGATTGTTGTTCATCATTGGTCTTGTTTACATTTCTGTTTTTCCTTTCATTTCTTCATATCTCTGATTTCGAGTTGTTACCCTCCAGTGTATGGAGGAAGGGAGAGTTACTCCTGTTCCCCTCTGGGCTGCAGAGGAAGAGAGATCTGTGATCTCTGGTTTTGCCAGTGACGGGTTGTCATTAGCAGGTTCCCTCGGGTTGGAGGAAGGGAGAGCCATCTCCGATTCTGGTCTTGCTGGTAGCAGGTCCAGGTGTCAAGCTCTGTGGGTAGCAGAGTTTGGTTGAGGGATTTATTTCCCTTGGGTGTTCAAGCTGTGTGGCAGCATGTTGTTCGTAGACTGAGTCTGCAGTTTTCTAGCAGTGGCTAGTAGAATCCTCACTCTAGTTAGAGTGAGGGGTGGATGTAGATTGTGGACTATAATCGAACCACCTTAAAATATCTTGTCTCTTCTGTGGTTTGCTACTTTCGTTTGTGCTCTCCTTCTGCTTGGCATTGTGTTTGTGTGTGGACGGCCTCTTCCAATCGCACCTTATTATTCTATCTTAGTTTCTCACTGCGTTAGCTATATTGTTTAGCTACTTCTGAAGGGTTGTATTTCGAAGTAGTGAATTTCCGCTGAAGTTTTCCAAATCGGGAGTGATCTATTGTGGGAATGGATTTATTCTTTATTGATTTATTGATTTATTGGTTTGTTAGTTGGTTTGTTAGGCGTGCCAGTCACCGGAGTGACAATTTTATTGTGCGCTCGATCTGACTCAGTCAGTCGATTGTGAAGTCCGAGTCGGGACCGGAAGTCCGTCATACCATAAAGGCTATGACGTTAATTACGTCCTTCCAAAGAAGGACAACCCTTGATTAATCGCCAAAGTAGAAGGATCCCAGGGGCAAAACCAATGTGATAGGTATGCTCATTCATTTGCAGGATAGAAGATGCATGCAGATGATCACGTGATGCAAGATATGATATATCAATACACGGAGTAAATCCGACAGCATATCCCCTTATCTTGGTCTATGCCAAGTGGGAATATAGGACATCCATCCACGGAGTGCCGAGATGGAAGCCAAAAGAAAGATGGGCGTAGCCCGAGATCCAAGAGGATCTAGATGCGACGGGACAATACCCATTATTATGGTATTTATTGATATCCCCTTAAGAAACCATTGGAGGACATGCGGTGGCAGAACTCCAAGAGTCAGTAGGGTTAGAAGAAAATATCACGGTCAAATGGTATAATGTTGGAGTAGAACCCCGTTAATTTAGCTCCCTTAGACTTGGATGAAGAACCATGATTCCCCGTGATGTGATAAGAGTGGGCTTGAAGGCAAATGAGGTTGAGACATCGAGTTTAGACTGAGTTTAGGGCTCATTAAGGTTGCTCGGAAGTTGAGTGTTTGAATAGTAGATGGCATTGAGGTGAACCGGCACGGAGGGGAGCCCAAGGGTAATCGGCACGGCATGGCAATCGACACGGCCTGGCAAACGGCACGGCATGGCAGTCGGCACGGCATGGCAAACGACACGGTATGGCAAACGGCACGGCATGGCAAACGGCAGGTTTCGACGCGCCCCCCACCCGGCGCGGGTAGGATTCCGGCACGAAAGCAAATCAGCATGACTAGGTTCCGGCACAAAGGGGTCCCGGCGCGACATGAGGCCAAGGGGTAGACAGCGTGGCATGGTTCCCGGGGCGCCCTTCACCCGGCACGGGTTTGGCGCCTGGAGGAGATGGCGCCGGGGGGAGATGGCGCTGGTGGCCATTTTGTTGGTTTTCTCCAAATGTTATGAGGGGTTTTATTGAGGGGGTCTCTTGTGTTTAATTAGGGGTTCATGGGCTCTGGTAATGATGTTCAGGTAAGCTGAAAGGGGAGGAGGAATTCATACACAGAAGGTCTAGGGAGACTATGTGACAATCAACGGAAAATCTCATGATGATCATGTTCCCCTTGTACAGTGGGCAATGGGCCATGAGATAGTCTGTCTCATGCCTCTGTCACACAGCAGGGGGTTTATTTATCAGTTTAACGAAAACATCACACGATATGACAAAGCAATGATCGTGAATGAATTTCAGCAGCATCTCCCCTTAGTTTGGACTATGCCAAAAGGGGAGTATGGGACATCCATCTACGGAGTGCCGAGATGGAAGCCAAAATAAAGATGGGCGTAGCCCGAGATCCAAGAGGATCAGAAGTCAGCGGGACATTGTCCACTCGTCGTGGCAACTCATTAATATTCCTTAAAAGGGACCAGCGGAGAACATGCAGTGGTAGAACTCCGTGACCCGACGGGGTGAAAGAAGGAAATCAGAAACTCGAAACCCGAATTGAAATAAATGTAGGGGTAAAACCCTGTTGATACAACTCCTCTGACTCTCACAGAACTGGACGTAAATGGCCCAACAGAATTGGTCCATAAAAATACATGTGTCTATTCTTATATTCATGCGTGCACACATATGTATGCGTCTATGAGCAGCATATGAATGTAGTATGCATGGTGAAAAATAAAAGATGATGATTAAAGGGTCAATTGGGGACTTATTATTGCACACACTCACTATGCATATTTAAGCATGGGTGGACCAAAAGGGGCCTTCACGTAATGGATCCCATGCATCTTGGGGAATTGTTTTATGCATTCATCAAGGGTTCACATATTCTCATACGTATGTGTATGGCATCAGGTGGTATTTTGGAATAAGGTGAATAGAGTTGTATCCATGAGATTGATAGATGAGCCCATATACATATATATATTCACACATATGGGATGGGTTTAGAAAAGCATGGTGAACAGATATGCACATGGGTTAACGAGAGGGGGGGAATTAATAACCATAGCGTGAATGGATATGATTAGCAGAAGTCACGCATTCGTGGGATTGGCTTAATTAGCCAGGCCTCTCATAAATGCAATACAGCGAGTGGGTCACTCCGTACCAGGTTATGAGTCATGCATGCATGCACGGGCAACAAATGCAAACATCGGGTGGTCTCATGCGTTCAGCGCCCAACAGGAGGATTTCACGTGCTCGGCGCTAAAACGAAAGGAGAGTCTCAGCGCTGGAGGTAATCGGCATGTGTTTGGCGCCGAGAGCCATTGGCGCCGAGGCTAGTTGAACAAGGGGTTTTTGAGATTTAAGATTTCATAAGAGCTGTCGGGTGAACGAAAAATCACCAGGAAAATACAAAAATTAGAACATGGCCAGGTAAAATTGCTTTTCCTCATGATTTGGGGGACAGGAAAACCACGAGATAAGCTGTCTCAGGCTCCCATCTCATATCAGAGATAAATGCTTCGACTACTCGCGGTAGAACTCAGGGAGTAAGCACCAAAAATCAGTATTCTCGGAGCGTAGCAATGCCTTCGCGAATGTCATTGATAGATGGGATAATACTCCCACTATCTCTGCAAAGTTGTAGTAGCCATAAGGCGGTCGCCCCGGGTTGAACGGAAGAAGCGTAAAATCGGAACTACAGAAATTCTAGATAGAATAAAGGGAGCACACAGATGACATCAAGGGGATTTAATTGCAGCAACACACCTATATAAAGAAAGAATTCTTATCATAAACAGATGCATCAATACATATCTTTCATTCATATAAAATTGGGCATAGCCGGATACAAACAGAAGAAAGCCTCAAGAGGCCATTGCATTACAGAGCTCGCCGACAGAAATGTAGCGGCAGAGGAACGTATAAAACAGAAGAGAAAAGAAGCAGGGGGGGGGGAGATTGTAGCCCCGAAGGGCCTTACATGGTGGGACACCCACCTTGACAGCAGAGGGAAACCCTCACTTTCTTCAGCGCTCTTTCCCTTCTATGGGTTGGTTGCTCTCTCTCTCTCTCCCTCTTTTTCTCTTGAGTTCTTCTGTGTGTTCCTTCCCGGCCCTCGACTTCGTCGAACAGAGGCCTTTTATAAAGGGGGTGGAACCCTTCTACAGTCGGCCGGTTGACCCTCGGCGCGCCCTGGGACTTGGCCATCGGCTCGCTTTCCTTTGTGGGTATCGGCGCGCAGCTTTCATCATGGTGGTCGATGGGCCATGGGCGGCCCATTCCCAGTGTCATCGCCTTTCCTTTCATCTCTGAAAAATGAGAAATATAAGATAAAATATGTTAGTATTTTTATTTATATTGTTATTATCGAATCATTTTATTATTATCCTATTATTATCGTTATATCTTTTTTCTCTCTTTTTTATCCTTTTTTGTTGTTGTTACTATTATTATTATTTATTTTCTTTTCCTCTTTTCCCTCATTTTCCGTCTCATTTATCATTATATATACATATATATTTTATGTGTCAACATCTATTCATCCCCCCCTTCTATATTACTCTTCGCTGCGCTAACACAGATGAGGAACTAATGTCCGTCAATTAATCCGATTCGATGTGGACGTTACATTTTGATGGAGCTTTGAATTAAAAAGGAAAAGGGATTGGCATTGTTCTTCTATCACCGGAGGGTATCACTATTCCACTCGCCTCTCAGCTTGCATTTTCAGTTACAAATAATATAGCTGAGTATGAGGCCCTTCTGGCCGGGCTGGAGGCCGCTCATCAATTCGGTGTTACCCAATTGTGAATTGTAGGTGATAGTCAGCTTATTCTTTGCCAAGTGCTCACCAAGTGTCGTACGCTCAATCCTAAACTCAAACCCTATCAGGAATTGACTTCTACTTATACCAAGCTTTTCACTAAATTAATCTTCGTTCGCATTCCTCGTAAACATAACATTTTAGCTGATGCTCTCGCTTCTCTTGCATCTTCTTTGGTTTTCCTTCCCGAAAGGGATTCCCATTCTATCATTGTTCACAAGTGGCTCACTCCAGCTATTAAGGATCCAGCTTTCCTTAGTGTTAAGGAGGAGGTGCTTAGGAAGGTTAAGCAAGGTGGAATCATTGAGAATAAGGAGGTCATGCTATTGGATTTAGAAGAAGAATTGGATGATGAGGAAAAGTCGTGGTATTACGAGATTGATAAGTATTGTCAGGATTAATCCTATCCTGAGGAGGCCACGGCTGAAGAAAAGAAAGCCATTCGAAGAGTTGCTCAGCGATACACCCTGATTGGAGGTATACTCTACAGAAGAGGTCTCACCGGAGTTTTATTAAGGTGCCTAGATGATGATGAATCTTGTAAGGTCGTGGAAGAGGCGCATTCAGGAGTGTGTGATGGTCATGTCAATAGCCAGATGCTTGCTAAGAAGATCCTTAGGCTAGGTTTCTATTGGCCCACTCTAGAAGAGGATTGTTCCATCTATGTTCGAAGGTGTGTTAAGTGCCAATTGTACGCCAACAAAATTCACTCTCCTGCTTCTTCACTCCATCCTATGTCCTCCCCATGGCCTTTCTCCATGTGGGTTTTCGACATCATTGGACCCCTTAGTGATCCGAACCTCCTCACAAAACCAAAGTCATTTATAGTCATGGCCACAGAGTACTTCACCAAGTGGGCGGAAACGGAAGCTTCCATGGAAATAAAAGTGTCAACTATCTGCAAATTTATAATGAAGAACATCATCGTAAGGTTTGGCATCCCAAGTACCATCGTCACCGATAATAGGCCACAATTCATCTCTCAGGAGCTTCAGGACCTATGCAACAGGTATAACATTGCATTACATCATTCATCTCCTTACTATCCGCAGGGCAATGGCCAAGCAGAGGCAACTAACAAAACCTTGATCAAGATTATTAAGAAAACATGTGAGGCTACTAAATTTACAGATTGGCAAGAAAAATTGGTTGAAGCTCTTTGGGCCTATCGCACTTCTATTCGTACCCCTACTGGGCAGACCCCTTTTGCCCTTACTTATGGATTGGAGGCGGTAGTCCCTTACGAGATTAGTATCCCTTCCCTTAGAGTACAATTGGACAAGGAGCTCCTCATTGATGAGCGTCGCGAATCTCTCCTTGCTCAGTTTGAACTCCTAGATGAGAAGCATCTGGCCGCCGCCGAGCATGCGCGTATTTATCAAAATAGGCTTTCACGTTTTTACCAAAAGAAAGTAATTGAGAGAAAATTCAAAATCGGTGAAATGATAATTAAAAGAATCTTCGTAAAACTCGGAGGGCCTCATTCAAAGCTTCAACCTAACTGGGAAGGGCCCTTCATCATAAAAGATGTTTATCCTGGCAATGCTTACAAATTAATTAATGCTGAAGGTGAAGAGCTAGCTCACCCCTGGAATGGTCTTTACTTGAAGAAATACTACCCCTAAAAAAAGAAAAAAAAGTCGGAAAGAGAAGATCAAAAACAACAAAACAACAAAAAAAAATCAAAAATTACAGACTAGCACGCTACATAGGCCGCGAGCCCGAAAAATCAAAATCCTTAATTCATTCTTTAGTCTTGATGGTTTAACTTTGGGGTCAACTCCCGCACACACTACATGCTTTGCTTTTAAACTCGAGCGGCCCAAAATTTGAGGAAAGTCAGACCCAAACTAAGAGTACACGAACCTTACCTATTCTCTCCTCTTCGGCTCAGAGAGGAAGTACGAGTCAGGGAATACTAACCAAACTTGTCCGCCGCCCTAGTAGGTGGAAGTCAGGGCCCAAAAGGGAACAGAAGCTTAAAGCCCAAGTACAATTAGGTCTCTATCTGTTTGAAGAAAAGAAAAACAAAGTCGAAATAAAGGAAAAGTATGTCAAGAGGACAAAGTCCCCGCAGGGAAACCCCTGATCATAAGCATGTATGAATAAGGGTAAAAAGAGCAACAAAATTTTCCTAAGCCGAAGACCGAATCTCAACGGGCATTTGGGCAGGGGAGGAAAGTTTCCCCGTTCTTGGAAATCTCCCGTGAGCTTCCTCAACTTATTCTTTCATTCCCCCTCCATGGTAGGTTACAAGCTCTGAGCATGGCGAAGACCGACTAAGAAGGATGGGCCGCGAGAGAATATGAGTAAAAGCACAAGTATTTAAGCATGTTGACCCTTTGTTAAATCTTTTAAGAAAGATTAATGAATTCAAGACGATGATTATGTAAGGTTTAAGGCCCTTATACTGTGCCCAGTCCCATCAAAAGAAGAAAAAAATTATTTTCCTTAAAAATAATGCCCTCTAGGCAGGCGTCATTTTCATGAGCCGCGACTCCTCTAGGGTCGTCATTTCCAAAAAAAAAAAATTTAAAAAAATAACAAAAAATAAACGAAAATATAATTGATCTTTTAATTCACGCCCTTTATAGGGGCGTCATTTAATAAATTCACGGCTTTGTCGATGTCGTCATTTTTCATGATAAAAAAAATAATAAAAAAATAATTTTCTAAATAAACGCCTCCACTTCGGCGTCAATTCCACAATCAGCACCCGTTTGCGGGGACGTCATTTTTAAACTATAAATAAAAAAAAGAGAGAATAACAGAAAGTCAAGCCTGCTGCTCATCATCTCATATGCTTGATTGCATCTTTGTGTGGACATCTTTTATTTTAAGTTGACATCTGTTTGCTTGCATGCTGCATTTCCTTATATATTTTTATTATCCACCTTTATTAATTAGAGGCTTGGCCCTTTGACCCGTCAACAAGATCAAAGAAGAGACAACCCCTTGCTTATTGAGCAAGGGGCCAAGTCGGACAGATGCATTAATCTGTTTGTTTAAGTATGAACTACAGACACAGGGCAAGAAGGAAGACAAAGAAAGGAAGAGACAAGGCAAGTACACAAGTCCACAAGTGCTCAAAGTAACTCAGGTAACAAAAATTTTAATTTCATATATATATATATATATATCAATGTATATCTGAGTACAGGTATGAGGGTGGAGGGGTACAAGTAAGTCTCTCTCAACTCTCGCCTCCACCCTCCTCTCTCCTACTCTTTACCTCACTATCGTCGTCCCAACGAGGCACTCGTGGAGGGGGCATGGACCCCCGGGAAGTAGCTGGAGCTCGAGCCTGCTCCTCTGTCTCGCTCCTCTACCGAAGAGAGGAACCCGCTACAAAGGTGGAACTGGTGAACGCGTACCCCGCAGCTCTCGCTCGGTCCCGGCCTCGCTGTAACCGCTGCTCGGTCGACCGTAGCCGCTCCTGAGTGACGGCTAGCTGGATCCTCAAGTCTGCAAGCTCCTGCTCACGTGCTGCCTCCGGCTCATGATGCTCCTCTCGCTCCCAGGAAAGCTCCTGCTCGTGTGCTGCCTCCTGCTCACGGTGCTCCTCTCGCTCCCAGGCACGCTCCCTGCGCTCCATCTAGAGGGTGACTCTCAGCTCTGCCACGTCCTGAGGTAGCTCCTCTTGCCGCCTCAAGGCCCTCTCCATCTCCGTGACTCGCTGCTCACAGATGGTCAGCTCCGTCCCAGCTAGTGCAGCCTGGGTAAGTGCCGCATGTAACTCGGAGGTCTGCAACCAATTAAACGAATCATTAGTTACACATTTAATTTAATAATTCATGAAATAAGCAACTGAAATAAGATCTTTGTTAACTTACCTGGGTAGCCATCGCTTGCTGTAATGCCTCGATGCAGGTAAGCGAGGCTCGGAGATCCTTAGTCTGTAACACAAATTTTCATCAACGCATAATAAACATGTAATCAAATGCAAATCTGAGTTTGAGTTCAAGTTTACCCGTGTGGCGAGGTCGCGCTTGCCGCCTCGGCCCATGCCACCGCTCCAGCCAGCTGCTTTGCTAGTGTAGTCATCTCTGCACTAGGCCCCCTCGAGCTGGAGGGTCCTCTCGTCTCTCTCATGGTCGCTCCCTGCTGGGCACGCTGCATTCAATGAGATTATTAGTGGTTAATCATCAATAATTCAGGAAATCATTTGCATATAGGTAATTTAAACACTCACTAAGGTCTGTAGGTCTGCCCGTGTGGTAGCCAGCTGGGCCTCTAGGCTGTGGAGATGGGCTTGCATGTCCATTGCCGCTATGTCCCGTGCATCCTGCATTCATCATACACATCAGTCACACAATATATATAACATTTTCAATTAATTAGAAAGAAAATGCATTCATACGTACCCTTAAGGCCCTCATCTGGGGTCGGCCGGCATAAATCTGCCAGTAGCGTCGGAGGTACTCGGAGCTGTCTGTCGCCTGTGACGTAACTCGGGTCCCGCCACGCTGCCAGTGAGCATACTGGTCAGGATATCGGACTCTCCAGTCGATCGCCTTCGTGTGACCGCGTGTCTTCTTGCCTATCCCCCGGGGCTCTCCTACCTCAACCCACTCCTGGTGTAGGCCGAGGGTCCTCATCACCAGCCTAAGCCGTAACGGCTCAATCTCGTGCAGGCAATGAACCCAAAGCTCATGCCCAAAGCGAGGTTGGCCCACTACGACCCAGGGCTGGCCCTCATCGGTCATCCCCTCATAGGGTCTTCACATCACCTGCATTCACAAACATGCATCATCATATCCCATCATCATTTCATACATATTTCATAAAATAAAAATTTTGCATCGTATTTCGCATGCATACAAGTGAGGTAGGGTAGTCACGGAACTTCCTCCGTAGAACTCGCAACTCGTAGGCGAGTGGCGCTCCTGTCACGACGGTCAGCCAACGCCGTGCTAGAGGGAAGGATCCCTCATCTCCGAGTCGAGGGTCGACACGCCCCATCGACATGTATAGGTGGCTCCATATCTGCATCCATGCATTGCATTAATAAAGCATTCACATACATTTAAGAAAAAGAAAAAAAGAAAAGAAAAAGAAAATGCATACCTGAAGAAAAGGTGAAAAACCGCTAACAGTCGTCTCTCGACCTGTCCTTGTGGACAAGTGGCCATCAGGTGCGCCAGCAACGCTGCACTCCAGGCGTATCTGCCGACGCCCTCTAAGTCCTCAAGAATCCTAAGAAGCAGCAGTTGATAATGTCACCCTTTGTGTTGAGTAATAACCTCCCGAGCATCAGGAATAGAAACCTCCTCAAATCTTGATCTGCTCTCTCTCCCTCTTTGCTGGGTCCTGGCAATAGGCGGCCCTAGCCTCATCAATCAGCCTCTGCGAGAACTACTCTAGAGACTCCCTCGACCTCTGCCTAGAGTCACCCAACCCCATAGCAATGGTAAGATCGGTGCGGTAGATGGTCCTACACTCACTCGGCGTCTCGTAGACTGTCTCTAACCCTACCAACCTCTGTGTGAACTCACTGTAGTCAGGTAGGGTGATCCCACTCACAGCCTCGCCATCTACCCTCATCCCGGTAATCCTAGCAACATCCTCTAGGCTAGGAACCATGTGACCCCATGGCATCAGGAATGCCTGTTTGCGATCGTTTATTTTATGATCTACCCTGGGGTATCTTGTTAGGTAGGTCCCTAACTGTTTGGGACGGGATTTCTATTCTGTTTGTTGGTTTATTTCACGTGTCGATCAATCAATTAACTGACTGGCAATTAACTGACTGATTGACTGCGCGGGCGTGCCAGTCACGTACGTGACAAGTTTATTATGCGCTCATTCTGACCCGTGTCGGGCGAGAGAGAGGTTCGGTAGGGACTAGCAGTTCGCCATACCATAAAGGCTATGGCGTTAATTACATCCGCCGCGAGGAGGAAAAACCTTTGATTAATTGCCGAGATAGTGGGCTGTCGAGGCCGGAATAAAAGATGCGATGTTATGAACATGACAAGATCACGTGAGATGCATCTATCTATCATGCAAGAGAGGCATGATGTATTAAATTGATGACCCCCGGTACAGGGCGAAGGACGTAGGTCCGAAGACCACCATCGCGCATAGCGGAGACTTCCGATCGGACATAACCCGGCCTTACGTCAACGCCGTTTGATATACCCAAGGGTCTATGCAAACATGCATGCATGATGCTCATGACTATGCTAAGCATGACAATAGAGTTATGAAAACGAATAGAGCTCAATCACATTTATTAATCCCTGCGAAAGGGGGAAAAGGTAACACAAGCATGATAACGAAAGCAAAGTGCTGACGGACATGGTAGTGAAAGCATGATAATGAAATGATTCGGACTTGAACGGCCCCCCTCTGATTCAGTTTATTACTAATTAGAGTTTATTAACTCCGCCCACGGGAGACGAGGATCGCTCCGGAGGCAAGTGAGCGATTAAAACAGCAAAAAGGTTCAAAACCGGCGCGGCGACGCGTAGGGGTAGGTTTCCCCGGCACGGCCAAACATAGGTGAAGGGCCTTAATATGGCGCGGTCATGACAACCGGCTAATACGGCGTGAAGGGCACGGGGTGCGCCAGTTTAGGGCGTGCCGGGAACGGGCCAAATAAAAAAAGGAAAACATGAGTCTAGTGTTAATTCGGCACGATGGGGTATCGCGCCGTATTAGGGCGCGCCGGATTAGGGCCGCGCCGTTTTAGCTTATTTTTGATGGATTTTTGAAACCATTTAAGTTCATTAAGGTTTTGAAGTTATTTGGGCCAATTGCTTGTTTGATTAAAGTCCAGGATCCTTCCAGAATGAAGTAATGGGCCAGTGCGAGGTCCATACTCGAGCACTAGAGTCCCTGATTCAGAGTGAATGCTATATTACGGCGAGTCCATATAGATGATTCAACTGTCCAGAACCTGCCAAAAATTGGGCAGCATCTCCCCTGAACCTGAAAGGTTGCAGGAGAGGAACGGGGTCATACTCACTTGTGGAGTAAGCCCCTTAAACTACCGATCTGCATGGTGACAGCTAGCGAATTCCCAACGGATAGGATACCCCGAGGACTAGCCTACGAGGGGCACCAAAGCTCCGTGGGTGAGGATAGAGGGATGAGGCAGATGATAATGGAAGCAGCACCCCGAGGACTAGCCTACGAGGGGTGGGCAACCCACAGCCTGTAACACATCCCTTAGAGAGAGACCGACCATTAGGGAGGGAAGCTCCGAGGAGTAGCCTGCTAGGAGCACACATCCCTTGGTCACCATCGGATCTCCAAATTACTGAGGCTAAGATTGTTGGGTTAAAAACCCTGTTATTATTCACTGTGACCTTGAGGGAGCATCTTCCATTGAGAGGTAGTGCCCTCGATCAGTCAGCAGCTCCGTGAAACAATGGGGAATGTCCCCCTCCCCGGATGATTAAAGTAAAAATCGGCAGAATCTCAGAACGGCTCAACGGACGTAGACCAGAAACAAGCGAAGTGGGGGGCGTTCGGTGTAGACAGATTGCCAGACGCAGGGTTGAGGCATCGATGCCAGCGTGATCGGGCTAACATGCCCTGAAGAATAGGCAACTGGCCACGACACAGAGGGATAGTTGATGCATAGATGAGATGAGCGAACTGTAGAAGCATATGCTCGAACAACTAGAACGCAATGCTCAGACCATGGACCCTGCCATCCCGGAGGTGACTTCCACCCCCGTGAGCAACAGAACAGTGCAAAGGGGAGAATTAATGGAACTTAGGCCCTCATATCACAGTGGGAAGAAGCATATGCATAAGCACAGCTCTGTCCACGGGGGACGCAAAGACCGTCAAATAAAACATAGAAGCGTTCGATGGGAAGGACCCGGGGAGGGGTCATCTCTGTAGCCCGTGATGTCTCGGGGCATGGTCGGGATAAACTACGCACGGAAGGGCCCCGGTATATGCATTGACAGAGATCAAAAAGGGGGGAAACCTCGAGCATTCATTCGACCCATTCATCCATACATCTATGTATATATCACCACCCCATAAGCGGGGATGGGGTAACATTTACACATTACGAATCCGGCATCGGCGTCATCGCTCGGTCGCCGTTCATCAGTTGCAGAGGAATGTACAGAGGAGCAACAACAAAAAAGATCACAGAGAAGGAGGGGAGGGGTCGGCTCATATCATCGCCATCCCTCCCCCCTCCCGCTTACATTTGATAGAGAGAGAATAAAGCACGGAATCCACGATAACACGGGCGCCCACCTATTTCCGGAACAGAGTATCGGATGACTCCTCCTTCTCCAGCTCCGAAGGACTTCAGTTAGAGCAGAGGAAGACGGCCGCCGAAGGACGCTCAGATAGAACCCTATTTCCCAAGGAAGCTCTCTCTCCCTGGAATATGGTTTTTTTCTCGAACCCTCTTCCTTTCCTTCTTCTTTTTACCTCTTCTCTTTCTGCCTCTTCTCTTCTATTTTCCAATTGTCTCCCTTTTATCAATCGAACGGCTGCCTATATATAGGAGGAGGTTCGAAGCCTTAATTTGGCTCGGAGAATGGCACAGCGGGAAGGGGAGCTCCATCACTTGCGCACCAGAATAGGAGGGCTTCAGTTGAGGGTTCTAGCACGCTGGAATGGGGGGCGACGGATGGAGGCGCGCCGGTTTAGGGCGCATCGGAATGGAGGCGCGTCGGTTTAGGGCGCGCCGTGTTAACACTCTTCGCACGTCGCGAGTCGGCCGATGAGTCCGGGGATGATTACGGGGGTCACCGTGAGCATATATCTCGCCACTGCTCTTTGAAATCTCGAGGCGACATTTTTTTGAAGCTCTCAGGCCGACGTACGGCCATTCTTGGAGCTCCCAATGACTTTGGTTTGATTACGCAGGTTTTCCGCTGACACGGCTCTTGGCACTATGATAGGTGCTGTTGGCTCGGTCTTGCTCGTGCTCAAAGCTCCTTAGAGGGTGGGATAACACCCGGGATAGTTCTGCCTGAGCTGGGTGATCATTCCGCCACTAAGGGGCCCATCTGGGCGGAAGCCGCACCCGTGCCGGGTGACCGGGATCTTCTACCGACAGAGCTTTCGGTCCTCCGTTCTGGAGAGCCAAGGGGACTCTTTCATCTCAAGACAACCTTTCATGAGGTGGGTAGCAACTGGGTAGACCGTTGTCCTTGGTCAGACAACGGGTGTAGTGTATGCGGTACAACGGAGTCGATGCCGGTTCATTGGGCAGGCTTGGTCGCACTGCCGGTTAGTTGTGAGTTCATCTCGGCTCTCCTGAGGTGAAGTCCCCATGTTCATACGGGGTGACTCGAGGCTCTGGCAGCTTGAGAAGTCTTCAATATGTTGATCTTTATCGGCTTCTGTGCTTCAGCGGGCCGCATCATTCGTCTTTATGGCTTGATCACCGACGATCATATTCTGGGTGCCAATAAATGCCCCCAGACGTGGGTGTTGCGAGCAAGGGACGAGTGCAGCAAGGCCGACGGATGAATTTCACCCTGAATGATCTTCTCCTCAATTGATGGAAGCTCGGGACGGCCCTTAATCCGGCACGGATGGTAGTCCGGTGCCGTTTGGATGTTAACACTTTAATGCGACGCGGTATCAGGGCTTTATCTGTTGATCCGACGCGCTCCTGGCCCTTTGCGTTTTTTAATACGGCACGACCCTGGCCCTTTGACCGTTAACCCGGTGCGGCTGATTTCGGCGCGCCTTTTTGTTGGGGAATGTTAATTCAGCGCGCAAAATAGCGCGCCGGATTAACCGCAGGGGAGGCTCCACCCTATATATTATTTTCCCTTCGATTTTTTCTTCATCACCACTCATTCTTGCAGTTTCTTTCTCTCTCCTCCCTTCCTTCTCTTCCTTTGGCGCCGAGTGAAGTGAGGGCGAGAGCGGCAGTGGCTCCTTCGGGGTGAGCAGAGTGCTGCCCTTTTGGGTTTCAAACCCATTCGTTGGGCCCCGGGAGGCTTCTAGTAGGGCTTGCCCTCGGAGCTATTTCCCCCGGGTGTTCCTTTTGGCCTCGGTGTAATGCCGATGGATGCTTTTAGGGACCGTTCCCTTAGTGGACATGTTCCCGTTTTTCTTTGGCAATCTCCCGTGCTGGGGAGACTCTGCCGAAATTTTGTCAGAAATCTACCTTTAATCAGCTATTTTCTGACTTTTGCTTATTGTTTGATGTGCTTCTTTGCAGCTAACATGGCCTCTGGTTCTTCTTCTCGTGCCGTGGTGACGTGGGAGAACGTCAATTCCCTTGATCGGGGGCACGGTCAAGTGGCTGTGGTTGCGGAATCCTCAGATTCGGAGACAGATACTGTGGACACCAGTTGTCTCCTCATTCTTGGGGGTGACTCCTTTCATTGTGACAGGGAAGGTGTCGTCAGGAGGGACTACCCCAAAGACAAACACCTGATGTCCCTTGTCCAACGCTTCAACCTCCAAGGGAAGAGGGACCTATTCCTTGTCTGAAAAGCCGAGCAGGCCCTGTTGGTGGAGAGGGACAGTCTGACAGATTGTGTGGTGGGGGGAAGACCCATTTATCTCCCCAGAGAGGTCAGGAAGTGGAGCGTCGTGCTGGGACTGCAAGATCTGGCTCCAGAAGATGGGATGCTGACCAGGGCCCTTGAATTTGTACCTGCTCGGTGGAATGATTCCGCAGGCAGGGGGACCAGGAGAAGCCGATCTTTGGCTTGTTTCTTGCCCCGTTGAAATGGGGTTACAAAGAAGAATCATTTCTACTGGACTGCCTTGCGGTTCGCTTCAAGCACCAGATATCAGTGGGGTGGTTCGCTGAGCTGAGAGCTACCGACGCCCACGCATTTAGGCCCGGAGCAGTGGAGTTCATGGATTACGTGCTGCAACATTATGGTCCAATCCTGACCAGGGCTAGCATATACCACAGCGTGTATGCTTCAAGGTAATGCTACCCCATTTCCCGGGGTTTGTGCTACGGTATGATCGAGGTGTTTTGCCCCGAGTACAACACTTTCTATACCTCGGAAGGAGAGACCTCTCTGGATCTGTGGAGCCTTTCATAGCTTAGCGGCCTACCCATTGATGGAGAACCGTATGAGGAGGTCTGCTGGCCTGACTGGCTGAAGGATCAGACCGACGGTGAGGGTCAGTATCTGGCAGGTTATGCTTATCGCTATCTGATGAAGGCGTATCGCACCCTCTATCATTCGTCGCACGACACGAGGGAAGCTCAGAATCCGGGCGAGAAGCGGAGGGTGCGAATGGGCACCTGGCTTCAATATTTCTTCAATGGGAAGAACAAGTACGAAGACTTTCCCCCGATAGTGCCAGTGGCTCAGAAGCGGAAGAAGAGAGTCCGACGCCAGGCCGCATCATCATCATCTTCAAGAGGAGGGCAGAGGGAGGACCCAAACCCTACTGGTGTCGACGCAGTCACGCACTGTGCTGCGTACCTGATCTACTGGATCTGTTCTTTTGCCCTTTCGCAAGGTGACGAGAGCGTAATTAGGGCGGAAGCCATTTATCCAGCCTGTCTCATGGCTTGGGGTACCAAGCCATCTCTTTGCCCGGTGGCTCTGTGTCTTGTTTACAAGATGTTGGGAGACCTTCACAAGACGCGTCTCCCCAGAAGTCTTCGGACTGTCGGTCCGTTACACTTTTTCAATGCTTGGGTCTGTACCCTGTTCCCAGAGGCGGCTCCTTGGGCGTTACAGTCTGTTCCTCTTGTTCCGTGGATGATAGAATTCACGAGTGCTGAGCCATCCTCACTAGCGGAGCAACTCTACGCCATTCGGGGCAAATTGGCCCGTATTCCCATAGATTCCCCCGGGGTTCTTCACTTTTGGAGCTTGGCTGCCCATTCTAGCCCACTGGTGAACAGGACGAGGCAGTGCAAGCTTTTTGAGACTGAGGAGTATATCCATCCGATTTCCGAGGCCAAGTTTACCAGACCCATTCTTGAGCCAGAGTTGGTTGACTGGGCACTGGCTATCAGGCCGAGTGTCCTTATATTCCGCAAGAGCGGCATTTTATGGTTGGAGCCGTACTACCCGTTCTGCTTCAGTCAGAACTTCGACTATGACCAGCACATTCCACATTCTTCTTCGCAGTTTGTGCTGCCTAACAGGCACAGAGCCGGGCAAGTTTCAAATGATGATGCCCGGATATGGTGGGACTTCTTCCATCGCCGGGAAGATGTTTCTTTCAGGGTGCCAACCCCTGCCCATTTCCCCCGTGTCACGCCTGAGTATATCAAGTGGTGTAACGTGCAGACGGGGTTTTACAGGAGCTCCCGGCGAGAGTGCTGGGCCGTGGCAGAGCACAGGTTTCTGGACTCCCAACCAGAGCCAGTCTTTGATATTGAGCCTTCTTATTTTAAGAAGTTGAAGTCCTGGACCCGTACGGAAGTGAAGGCCTATCTGGAGGCCCGCAAGGTCGTAAAAAGTCGCAGGATGAAAGTTGACCCGAAGCTGCCCACAATCAACAAGGATGACTATGTGAAAACACTTCGGGGCTTATGCCGGGTAAGCAGCGAGAGGGTGGTCCTTCAGCAACTTCCTCTGCCGATGGAGGAGCCCATCTCGGTTGTGGCCGACTGGCGTCTCGAGGTGGATAGGTTGTACCCCTATCGGACCTTCATTCGCAAGGAAGACAGATGGGATGCCTTGTACGACAACACCCCCTAGGTATTTGTGCTCCTTCGGTCGCATGGCCTTTCAGTGGGTGGTCCTAGCGAAGCCATCCTGGACCGACCTCTTCATGTCTCGTTCAAATATGCTGACAGATGGGGGTTGGACCACCTGAGCCTATATTATCTCCTGTCTTCTCGGGGTCATGAGGACTTGGCGCTGCTGGCCGAGACGAGTGAAAAGATCGGAGATTTATGCTGGCTTATTCGCGAGGTGGCTTCGAGAGACAAAGTGCCCTCGCTATATTATTGGCCTCTCTTCCCTTCTACACGGGGCCGACAAGTATGTTCCATTTCTTCATTCAGGCCCTTCGGCCAGCTTCCTTCCTTCATTGTGGTGCATTATTCTCACCTGTGTGCATGTGCAGTCCGACCAACTTCGGAGGAGACCCGACACTTTAGGGAGTTGATAATAAAGGCTCAGAAGCCAGCATATTTCGAGGCTCCCGAGCCGGCCCGGACCACAACGCCACTGCCTCCCGGTGATTCGAGAAAGAGGACTCGATCCCAGTTGAGAGAGGCCGTCGGGAAGGCGAAAGCGGCGGTGACTCGGGTGACACATGCGCGCCGAAAGAAGGCCACAGAAAGGGAATCAGCAGCTGTTCTTCCTCCAGTTGTATCCTTTGAAGAGTTTGAGGCTTCTCGCACACAAAGGCCAGAAGCTGAAGGTAGGATCTTCTTTTCTTCAGAGTTCATTAGCTCACTTTGACTGCCTTGGCTAGCTCATGCTGACGGTTGCCGACACAGTTGCCGCGGTCGTCGGGCTGGAGGCGACGGTAGATGTCGCGACTAGGGAAGGGGCAGAGGAAATCCCTGCTGCTCCCATAGAGAGAGATCTGCCTTCTCCAATGCCCAGACATGAAATGGAAGGTAATTTATAGTTTAATTGTGGCGCCACCATGAATCTTCATGTCTTCAGCCGGCTTGACCATTTCATGCCGTAAATTTCAGTTGATATACAACCGTCATTACTTCCGGGCTCGGAGAGTGCAGAAGAAGTGATTATCCAGGGGCAGGGTGAACTTGCCCTTAAGGTCCCATCCACTGTTGCCCCTGATGTGGAGTGCACGGGGGAAGCTCCTGCCGCGGGTGATGCTCCTCCTGGCGAGGCTCCTGCCCCGATAGTGGAGCGTCCCGAAAAAGCAGAGGGATCTTCCTCCTCTGAGCAGGTCGATTATGGTGGCGGCTCCAGTGATGAGGAGTTCCCACCTGTTGACACAGAGACTGAGGATGCCGGGGCGTCTTCAGCCTATGAAAGCGATCATCCTACTTTTAGCCCACCCCGGTTGTCATGGAGTGGTCTTGGGCCGTCAGGCTCGCTTGTGAGCGGAGAGGCTGGCGCTGGAGAAGTTGCCCTTAGAGATTTGAGCTTAGTACCGGCTGAGGTAGGGACCCACCTGTGGTCGGCGCCTGCTGCCCTTTTTTTCTGTTCCTTTTAGCTTCTTTTTTTAATGTACATATTTCTTGTGCAGACTGAGGTGGTGCTGCCAACCATGACGGTGTAGATACCCCTCCCAGCTCTAGGCACGGGCCACGCAACCCTCCCGTCCGTTCTGCGGCCTATCGCACTGCGATACCCCAAGGACTATGCAGCGGCAGTGGCTCCAGCTGGACCCGGAGCACTTGTAAGGGTTGATAGTTTTGCAGTAGTCGAGGACTCTCAGTCATTAGAAGTCGCACAACAGTCGGCTTCGGAGAAGGATGGCCCCTCCGAAATAGAAGCCGGAGAGATCGTCGAAGAACAGATGTCCTCGGTTCTTGATATTCCTATTGCACCTCCATCCCAGGGGGCTGGCAGGTAAATTGTCGTCATTGAGGCTCCAGCTACCATATCGGCCACCGCGGTTGTTCCCCACACCAGTGCACTGCAGCTCATGCCGTCGTGATCTTCTGGGACGGGCGACGATATCTGGGCCATTGTGGACAGTAGAGTGGAGTTTGAACTACCCGAGATGTCGCCGCTTGGTCTCCAGTCTTCGAGTTACCTTGTGTGGCAGTTCTTAGGGACTCTTCAGCAGACCATAATGGCCAGCAGAGATTTGACTTATGTTCAGCTAAGGGGCTTGATAGAGCACTTATCCCGCTCGCCATTGGCCTTTGGTTGCCCCATGGACGACTGGACTCCACGGGTGATCCTGCTTCTGAAATATGTAAACAGGAGGGAATTCTTAGGCCGGGAGGTAGCTGACCAGCTGGCGGCCGTAACACTGGAGCGGGCCGAATGTTGAACGGCTCTCATCTCTCTGAAAGGGACTACGACGAGGATGAGGGATGACGCCAATGCCTCTTTGCAGCGCCAAAGCTTTCTCATGGCCCGCATAGCGGAACTACATGCCGAACTCTCAAGGGCAGAGGCTGAGCTTCAAGAGGTAGAACGCCTGGAAGTCCAGAGGGTGGAGGAGGCAGAAATGGCCGAGGGGCAAGTTGCTTCCCTCGGGGAGAGACTATCTCAGCTAGAGGCCACTGAGTTCAGACTGCAGGAGCTGGCCCGCCATCCTTCCCTGGGCATTCCGGCGCTGGAGGACATCTTCTGACGCCCTCTGCCATAGTCCTTTTCCATTTGCCTCTTTTTGATGGACTTCATGTATTCCGGGGAATGCCTCGCGTAACATGTACCCTTTATTCTATAGGAATGAAAATCTTCATTTTACTGTTAAATGACGACTCCATTCTTTCGTTATTCTTCTTTTTTCTTTCCATTCGCTAGTTGATTCTAGTCCGAGCGTGTGGGTCACGGGGGCAGGCGAGCGCCCACGCCTTCAGCAAAGGGGTGATGCGTTCGCTCCACCGCGCCGTGGCTGTTCTCGAGACTAAACAATGGCCAGTGCAAGCCGAGAGTTTGGAGGACCCACAAGGGTATATGGGAGACGAAAACCGAAACAGATAGCGAGCGACCTTGCCGATGGTGACAAGGGTCGAAAAGGGTGGATGATCTTGCCGATGATGACAAGAATCAGAAAGGGTAGCGACCGATCTTGCTGATGGTGACAAGGGTCAAAAAGGGTAGACGGTCTTGCCGATGATGACAAGAACCGGAAAGGGTAGCGACCGATCTTGCCGATGGTGACAAGGGTCAAAAAGGGTAGACGGTCTTGCCGATGATGACAAGAACCGGAAAGGTTAGCGTCCGATCTTGCCGATGGTGACAAGGGTCGAAAAGGGTAGACGCTCTTGCCGATGATGACAAGAACCGAAAAGGGTAGCGACCGATCTTGCCGATGGTGACAAGGGTCGAAAAGGGTAGACGATCTTGCCGATGGTGATAAGAACCAAAAAGGGTAGCGACCGATCTTACCGATGGTGACAAGGGTCAAGAAGGGTAGACGGTCTTGTCAATGGTGACAAGAACCGAAAAGGGTAGCGACCGATCTTGCCAATGGTGAAAAAGGTCGAGAAGGGTAGACGGTGTTGCCGATGGTGACAAGAGCCGGAAAGGGTAGCAACTGATCTTGCCGATGGTGATAAGGGTCGAGAAGGGTAGACGGTCTTGTCGATGGTGACAAGAACCGGAAAGGGTAGCGACCGATATTGCCGATGGTGACAAGGGTCGATAAGGGTAGATGGTCTTGCCGATGGTGACAAGAACCAGAAAGGGTAGCGACCGATCTTGCCGATGGTGACAAGGGTCGAGAAGGGTAGGAAATATATATATATATATATATGTGTGTGTGTGTGTGTGGGGGGGGGGGGGGGGACATTGGATGAAGACTCCGCTTCGACCCTGTAAATGGTCTTCAGGGCGGAGGATGGATCATCACTATTCATCATTGATTTACAATTTCTTTCTCTTTTCTTTTTTTTTTATTCACATTATTGACCTAAGCACCCTTTCGGGTTTTTACCGAAGCCAGCCCCCTCTTGCTTTTGCCCACGCGCCCTCTCAGGTTTTCACGTGACGGGATACCCGATTTTGCCTGCGACGCCCTTTCGGGTTTTCGCCACAGCTGGGTTATAGCCATTTTTGCACTTGTCCTAATACAGGAGCAAGTCTGGCGGGGTATCTCTATTTTTAACCCCATTTTTTCGTTCTTTTTTTTGGATTTAGAGTACAGAAGAACTTAACTACTAGAACGCTGACTGGCCTTGCCGATGATGGCAAGGATTGGTCCCTGGTTTAGATCGTCGACACTGGTTAAATGCCGAAGCAAAGGACATGGTTCATTAACAAGGACGTAAGATCCGAGTTAAGGGTAGAGGTCGACCGATCTCGCCGATGATGACGAGGGTCGAACACAGGTTTGTTCATCAGCACTGGTCACATGCCGAAGCAAAGGTAGGGGTATTACCAAGGATGGAAGGTCCAAGTTAGGGGTAAAGATCGACCGATCTCGTCGATGATGACGAGGGTCGAACATGGGCTCGTTCATCAGCATGGGTCACATGCCGAGGAAAGGTAGGATTATTAACAGGGACGGAAGGTCCAAGTTAGGGGTAGAGATTGACCGATCTTGCCGATGATGACGAGGGTCGGACATGGGTTTGTTCATCAGCATGGGTCACATGCCGAAGCAAAGGTAGGATTACTAACAGGGACGGAAGATCCGAGTTAGGGGTAGAGATCGACCAATCATGCCGATGATGACGAGGGTCGGACATGGGTTTGTTAGAGGATCTCCGGTGGGATTTTTGATGACTGCCCCTTTCGGAGTTTAGTCGGGGGAAGAACAAAAGAGGAATTTTTTAACTTACCACTTTACTGACTTAAGCGCCCTTTCGGGTTTTCACCGAAGCCAGCCCCCTCTTGCTTTTGCCCACGCGCCCTCTCGAGTTTTCGCGTGGCGGGGTACCTGATTTTGCCTGTAGCGCCCTTTCGGGTTTTCGCCACAGCTGGGTTATAGCCATTTTTGCACTTGTCCTAATATAGGAGAAAGTCTGGTGGGGTATCTCTATTTTTAACCCCATTTTTCTTTTCTTTTCTTCTCTTTTTTTTTTGATATAAAGGGTGGTAGGTCGAGGTATAATGTCCGACCCTTGGTTGATAGTAGACGGCCATTGGCCGGAGCACCGGGCCTCGTGTCGGGTAGAGAGGTTCATTCGCTAGCAAGTGCTGAATGCTAACGCAAAGGAATGATCTTTCACCGATTCGGACGTAAGGCCCATAACGGTAATATGGTGTATTCTTTTGAGAACTCGGCTAGGGTGGAGTGCCACTAGACCAAGGAAAGGTAGCTCGATTAGGGCGGAGTGCCACTAGACCAAGATAAGGGTAGCTCGGTTAGGGCGGAGTGCCACTAGACCAAGATAAGGGTAGCTCGATCAGGGCAGAGTGCCATTAGACCAAGATAAGGGTAGCTCGGCTAGGACGGAATGCCACTAGACCAAGATAAGGGTAGCTCGGGTAGGGCGGAATGCCACTAGACCAAGATAAGGGTAGCTCGATCAGGGCGGAGTGCCACTAGACCAAGATAAGGGTAGCTCGGCTAGGATGGAATGCCACTAGACTAAGATAAGGGTAGCTCGGCTAGGATGGAGTGCCACTAAACCAAGATAAGGGCAGCTCGGCTAGGGCGGAATGCCACTAGACCAAGATAGGGGTAGCTTGGCTAGGACGAAATGCCACTAGACCAAGATAAGGGTAGCTCGGCTAGGGCGGAACGCCACTAGACCAAGATAAGGGTAGCTCGATCAGGGCGGAGTGCCACTAGACCAAGATAAGGGTAGCTCGGCTAGGACGGAATGCCACTAAACCAAGATAAGGGCAGCTCGGCTAGGGCGGAATGCCACTAGACCAAGATAAGGGTAGCTTGGCTAGGGCGGAATGCCACTAGACCAAGATAAGGGTAGCTCGATCAGGGTGGAGTGCCACTAGACCAAGATAAGGGTAGCTCGGCTAGGACGGAGTGCCACTAAACCAAGATAAGGGCAGCTCAGCTAGGGCGGAATGCCACTAGACCAAGATAAGGGTAGCTCGATCAGGGCGGAGTGCCACTAGACCAAGATAAGGGTAGCTCGGCTAGGACGGAGTGCCACTAGACTAAGGAAGGGTAGCTCGATCAGGGCGGAGTGCCACTAGACCAAGATACAGGTAGCTTGGCTAGGGCGGAATGCCATTAGACCAAGATAAGGGTATTCCGACCGATCACTTGGGGAATGTTGGTTGCGCTGTATGATACATCTTTATATGCTTTCTATTGAGGGGAGAGAACTGGATGACTCTTTGTGGTCTACCGGGATGTAGGCACCCCCTTCATATACTCGGCGAACGATATATGGTCCGATCCAGTTTTTGACCAACTTCCCTTTGGGGTTGGGGGCCATCACTTCTCTTCTTTTGACCATCACCAGGTCTCCTTTCTTGAATTCTCGACCTTTGACCAGCTTGTCAAAAGCACGAGCCATGCGAGCTTGGTAGAGTTGGATGTTTTGTTGTGCCCGGAGCCATTTTGATTCGAGCTCGGCGAACTCTTCCAATCTTCTTTCTGCATTGATTTTTTCATCGCTGGCTAGTCCATGCTGGATGGCAAGTCGCAGTGAAGGAACTTCCAATTCAATCGACACCATAGCCTCTGATCCATAGACGAGGGGGAATGGTGAACAGCCGGTTGGGGTTTTGTAGACAGTACGATAGGCCCAGAGCGCTTCGTACATCCTTTCTTCCCAATCTTTTTTATTAGACTTGACAGTCTTTGCCAGCAATGTGCATAGTGTCTTATTGAAGGCGTCTGTGAGCCCATTGGCTTGAGGGTTGTAGGGGGATGATGTCCTCCAGTCAATCTTGTATTTTTCGGCCATTCGATAAACCTTCTGGTTTCTGAAATGGCTGCCATTATCAGAGATGATTCGGCTAGGGATCCCGAACCGGAATATTATATTCTGCCGGAAGAATCTTGTGACCAGTTCCCCTGTTACATCTCTCAATGCGACTGCCTCTGCCCATCTGGAGAAGTAGTCTGTAGCTGCAAAGATATATCTGCACCCTGATGAAGATGCTGGTAGCGGCCCTACCACGTCCGTGCCCCACTCAGCAAACAGCCAACTTGGTAGGGTCGGATGTAATGGCACTGGAGGTCTCCTTGCCACGTTAGCGTGTTCTTGACATTTCTGACAAGCCTTGGCGAACTTGCAGCAATCATCAAACATAGTGGGCCAATAGTAACCCAATTTATTTATCTCAATTTTCATCTTTGGGCCAGCCTGGTGTGCTCCAGCTGATCCGGCATGGACTTCCTGCATTACCTGCCCTGCTTCTATTGAAGACAAGCAACGAAGTAGGACTTTCCTTCGGGCATCTGCCATTATTCAGAACAGGGTTCCGCTTCTCATCTCGTAAGAGTCATTGACCCTCAGGAGCTTCATTCTCTGTTCTTTTTATTTCGGGAGCTGCTGGTGTTGAAACCACCGCAGGAGATGTTCTCGCCAGTCGGGTTGTTGAACCTCCTCGACGGCTACCACCTCAACCTCTTGTTCGTCGGCCAAGACCTCTGTTACACTGGGGACCTACCGGCGGTTGATCACTGTTATATTCAGGCTCGTGTCTGGCGGGACCGCCAACGAACTGGCCAGCTTAGCGAGGGCGTCTGCCTGAGCATTCCAGCCTCGGTTGATGTGCTTGATGCTGATGAAGTAGAATCTTGACATCAGGTGGGTTGCCAACTGGTGATAGGGGAGAAGCTCTTGCTTTCGCACATCGACTCTCCTTCCAGTAGTTTTATGACTAGCATGGAATCTCCGAATGCTTCCAGCATCTGAATTCCCATGGACAGAGTGATCTGTAACCCGATTATCAGGGCTTCATATTCTGCTTCATTATTCATGCAATGCTTGTTTATGGAGCAAGATGTGTGCACCACTTCTCCTCCTGGGGATTTTAGAACTATGCCTGCCCTTGCCCTGACCCTGGCCGATCCAGCAGTAGAGGTGATGTAACACACCCTTGGACTTAAGCAAGCAAGCACATTTGCATTCAATTGGGACGATTTGGGCTACCGCTCTCCCGTCGCTCACCCAAGCCCGGGGTGACTTGGCGATGCCAAGTGGAGGATGTGAAAGTTGGGCCCTTGCTGGTAGAGGGCCAACAAGGTCAAGATTTGATTCCCAAAGGATGTGGAGGCCCAATTCAATGGGGCCGACAAAGTGCCAAAGGCACCGGTTACACCCTTCCCTACGGTGATCACTCAAGGCAACGGGGCTAGAGGATCGAGCTCTCACTCTCACGGCCAGCGGAACTAAGAACTAATATTGAAAGACAAGCACTAAATTGGAGTTAGGTTTGAGCACTTACTTGACCGGTTTGAAGAAACCGGTCCCGCTCGGAGACGAGGGCGAGCGGGGCGGCGAGTGGATCCCCACAAGCCGCGTCGGGGTAGCTTGACTTGCTCAAATGATTACAATACTACACCTCTCGCAGGAGGGGGACCTTGGGGTGGGGGTTAATGGATATTACAACTAAAACTACCTCCACACAGAGAGGGGCCTTCAGCCGGCCAAGCGGGGAGGGGAACTTGAGAAAGGAACACCGAAGATGGGAGGTTGCCGATTCTGTCCACGTTCTGTGAGTGCTGACAGATGATTGAAGAATTGACTGCTGCGACTGCCACCGAATTTTTTTGGGGACGAAACCACCTGGAAAATCTTTGTAGGAGGCCAGGAAAGTCGTCCAAATTTTATTGATTTCTTTTGGCGCCGATGCTGGTCTGGGTGGAGGCTCGAACAGGGAGGCAGATTCTTGGACTGACAGCTTCTGGTTTCCAACATAAGGAAGAAGAAGATGCCCCGATAGCTCCCGAACTCAGAATCAAGTACCGCCAGAGTTGTTGGAACCGTGGACGAGTCCTCTTCGCAGTAAAATGGGCGGGGATGCCGAACGATGCCGGAGAAGACCAGGGAACTCTGAACAATTATACAAGGTCGGTGCACACTGTGGGAAGCAGAACCGCGTACCCAAGGGAGAAAATTGATAACTTTGGACCACGAACGTCGATCGAAGTTCCGCATCTTGATTCTGAAAGTAGACAAGACGAGGAACAACTTTTCAGAAAAACTCTTGGCCTGATTCTCTAGAGGTTCATCGTGGTAAAGCTTCTACTCCGGTTCAGGTGCTCATCAGGGGCAGCTCTGCGCAGTTGTGGTAGAACGGATATCCTGGGCAGCCCGGAGTTCGGATGGGGATGAAACCACCGCTGTTACGAAGAAGACTGGTACACGCTTCCGTGGATTCCTCTTGGGCCTTCAGATTCACCAGGAGGTGGTCGTGGTGGCTGCTGCAAGCTGCTGGTTCACCTGTAACCTCTGGACTGCAAGCTGTAACCTAGATGTAGCTTCCAATGACAAAGAAATAAGAAGGAGAAGGATGCATATGGTGAAGGGGAGGTGGATGGGGGTGGATGGGGATTGTGAGGGAGTGGTGGAGAGTGTCTAGGGGTGGTGGAGGGGCTGGAGAAGGGGTAGGGTGCAGGGGTTAGTGCTGGTTCAGCCAAAGGGGAGGGTGAGAGGAGGGTGGAGGGGAGGAAGGGGGCGAACCTAGCCTAAGGGAAGGGAGAGGGGCGGCCAAAGCAAGTGGAGGGAAGGGTTTAAAATTTGAAATGGGTCTTGGGAGGTGGAAGGTTGCATGGGGAAGAAGGAAGAATGTGATGGAAAGAGGTGGGGGTGGTTGGAGGGTGGGGTGGGGATTGGGGGTTCCCTCTTGGAACTAGGGGGTGAGTAAAGAGGGTGGTGGGAAGTGGAGAGGTCTTAATGGGGTAGGTGGGAGGGTGGAGGTGGTTGGGAAGTGGTGGAGAGAGAGAAGGGGGCGAACTAGGGAGAGAGAAAGAGGAAGAGAAAGAAGGTGGGGTGGGGTGGAGAATCTCTCCCCTAGGGTCTCTCACCCACTATTGGAATCACTCCACTAGAACTAAATTGAACTCTCAATTGGAAATTTTACATTGATTCATTAGTTCAAAATGAAGGAAATGGGGCCCTATATATAGGCAACCCACATTTTACAATAAGACCCTAACAAAAGACTCAATGACAAATAACCTGTTGCATCCCTATGGTTTTGATGATGTCTCACACTATAAATCAATCTTCTATCTCTAGATTAATGCTGTTTCATCATATGAGTGAGTACAGTTCATTTGGTTGTCAGATAAGCATGCTATCTTGACTCAATCTACACTCTGCCTAGTTAGTACTGACAGCAGTGGGTCGACCCACCCTTGCTGATGCGTCGACGCATCAGAGCATTGATAGCTTGGGCACAAAGTCTATACACCAGCTTGATCTATTTAGTCTGTACATTGGCATATCTTCTTCAAGTCTGTACATCGGGCACCTTCTAACTGAAGTCTACACATTGATCCTAATACTCTAAGTCTGTACACTGCCCGACTAGTCAAGTCTGCACATTGCCAAAGTCAGTCCAAGCTTCAACCCTATACATCCTTCCAAGCTTCAACTCTATACATTGGATTGTCAAACTTCATGTCTATACACTGGCTGCTGCATTGTCTTGAAGTCTACACATCCGATAGTGTAAGTCTATACATCGCACAGAGTCTTGTTTGCAAAGTCTGAACATTGCTTCAGAGATAGCTTCAGCAAAGTCTATACATTCGGTTCCTTGGGCAAAGTCTATACATCTCTTAGTCTGCACATTGCCTTCAGCCCAAGTGCTCAAAGCCAAGTCTATACAACGCCAACCCAACACATTGAACAGTTCTCCAAGTCTATACACTAGACTTCATTTCTCTAAGTCTATACACTGGTCTGTGATTCACCAACTCTGTACATTCGATATCTTTTCCTACGCATTGGCCAAGTCCATACACTCAACATTTCCCTACGCTTTCCTGGCCAAGTCTGTACATCACTAAGTGTGTACATCTCATGCTGCGTCTTAGGCAAATCTGTACATCGGCCTCATTCGTTCAAGTCTATACATTGAACTGCTCTTCAAAGTCTGTATAGCGTCCGTCTTAGCCAGCGTCTCATGCTGCGTCTTAGGCAAGTCTGCACATCGGCCTCATTCGTTCAAGTCTATACATTGAACTGCTCTTCAAAGTCTGTACAGCATCCGTCTTAGCCAGCGTCTCATGCTGCGCCTTAGGCAAGTCTGTACATCGGCCTCATTTGTTCAAGTCTATACATTGAACTGCTCTTCAAAGTCTGTACAGCGTCCGTCTTAGCCAGTGTCTCATGCTGCGTCTTAGGCAAGTCTATACATCGGCCTCATTTGTTCAAGTCTATACATTGAACTGCTCTTCAAAGTCTGTACATCGTCCGTCTTAGCCAGCTCTCATGCTGCGTCTTAGGCAAGTCTATACATCGGCCTCAGTCGTTCAAGTCTATACATTGAACTGCGTCTTAGGAAAGTCTGTACAGAGGCTTCGATTTACCAAGTCTGTACATCGGCTTCATTCGCTCAAGTCCACACATCCACAGTGGTTCATCAAGTCTATACATCCACTTGAGCCTCACCAAGTCTGTACAACGCTGAAGTCTTCATAAGTCTGTACAGTGCTTGAGCTTCACAAAGTCTATACATCGCTTCAAGCGATTCAAGTCTATACAGACTGCCTTTACATTCAGAGTCTGTACATCGATTCATCAGTCGATCGGTTCATTCAGAAATCTCCAAGTCTGTACAGCCGAGTGTCTAATGCATCGTCTCACTCTGGCAAAGTCTATACAGTGCTCACAGCACATTGGTTCAAAGTCTGAACACTGGCTCAAGCATGTTGAAGTATATACATCTCCGTTGGGGTTCAAGTCAGTTCATTGCTCACCGTCTTATTAAGAGTCTCACACAGGTTCCAAGTCTGTACATTGGTTAGGCTTCGTGAAGTCTATATAGTGGCAGAAGCTTTGTAATGTTTACACACTGGTAAGGATCGTTTGCATTGTTCATAGTCTATACACTGCCATTCATTTGCATTGTTCATAAGTCTATACACTGCCTTCACACATGCGCTTCTTTCATTAAGTCTGTACATTCTCTCACGTTGTACACACTTAATCAGTTGAAGGTTCTGAAGTATATACATTCATGTTAATAGCCTGAACTAACTAAGTCTACACATTTCATCTGTCTGTCTGCGGGTGATTCAGGCTGATGATTGGGCACATGAATCGAGGTTGGTACTTGGCACGTGATCCAAGACAACAGGCGCATGACACGTGGATGGCAACCTGGTCAGGATGCTGCCATGTGGTCGAAATTCAAATGATCTGGCCAAAAGTGCATGGGCGGGAACCTGGCAGCCACACGCCAATATCTGCTATAAATATAGAGTTTCATCCTTCAGTAGAAGCTTGATCGTGAATAGAAAAAGCAGAAGCCATTGGTGAGAGCTTGCACGATCCAGAAAAGAAAAAGAGCAGAGAGTTCCGAATCCGAGAAGAGTTTGTTCAAGAGAGAGAGAGCAGTAGTTGTGGATTGATGAATTGCTTCATTTGAAGCTACATTTGTATTGGGTTTTAGAACCGATTTCTTCTTCATTGGTTTTTGTTTCTACTTTGCTTTCGTTTCATTTTGTTCATCCTTCTGATTTGAATTTTTTTCCCTCCGGTGTGTGGAGGAAGGGAGTATCACTCCAGTTTCCCTCTGTGTTGCAGAGGAAGAGAGATCGGTGATCTCTTGTGGTGTTAGTGACTGGTTGTCATTAACAGTTTCCCTCTGGTGTGTGGAGGAAGGGAGAGGATTCTCCGGTTGTGTTCTAGCTGGGTGCTAGAACATGTTTCAAATTCTGTGGGTAGCAGAACTTGGTTGAGGGATTTGTTTCCCTTGGTGTTCAAGCTGTGTGGCAGCATGTTGTTCGCAGACTGAGTCTGCATTGATCTAGCATTGTCTAGTGGAATCCTCACTCTAGTTGGAGTGAGGGGTGGATGTAGATTGCGGACTGCAATCGAACCACCTAAAAACCGAGTGCCTCCTCTGTGGTTTGCTATTGTTATCTACGCTCTTCATTTGCTTGTCTCTTTGCTTCCATGTGATCAGTTCTTCATTCTCATTTACATTTCTCTGTGTACGGATTAAGGAGGTGCGTTAGCAGTAGAAATTATTTTCCGCCTAAGTTTCTACAAATTGGGAGTGATCTATTCATCCCCCCCTTCTATATCACTCTTGCTGCGCTAACAATTGGTATCAGAGCAGGTTTACGCCATGTGGACGAACGGTCAAGGGAATGCTGGTGGTCCTAGAACCTTCATGGCCGAAGGTCAATCCATTAGTCGCCCTCCTTATTTCGATGGTAGTAACTATCTGTTTTGGAAGAACAGGATGGAAGTGTTCATTAGGGCTCAGAGTCATAAACTGTGGAGAGTAAACACGGTGGGGCCATATGATCTGCCACCAAACGAGGATGCTTGGACAGATGACCATGTCAAGCTCTCTTCACTCAACTGGACGGCGCTGAACATCATCCAGTGTGCTGTTCATCCAGAGGAATATGCTCGTATATCTGCATACAGAACTGCCAAGCGAATGTGGGATGAGCTGTAATTGATCTATGAAGGTACAGCTCAAGTGAAAGCCTCGAAGGTAAATCTCTACACTTCTAAGTATGAAATGTTTAAGATGAATGCAGACGAGAATATAACTGAGATGTATGCCAGGTTGTCTTTAATCACAAATACTCTTAAAGGGCTAGGGAAGGATTTTGCTGAGGCAGATATAGTCAGGAAACTCCTTAGATCTTTATCCCCGGCATGGCACACTAAGGCCATTGTGATTGAGGAGTCAAAAGATTTGACTATCTTGACTGTGAATGAACTCATAAGATCTCTTATGACCTATGAGATGAATTTCAAAGGAGGTGGAGAAGGAAGTGTGAGGAAGGGTAAGAATGTGGCTCTAAGGGCATCCTGCAACAAGGGTAGCAACAGTGGGAGCAGCAGCAGTAGCCCCGAGTCTGAGTCCGAGCTTGAAGGTTTGTCAAATCTCGACCAGGAGGAGCAGGCAATGCTCACTAGACAGTTCAGAAAATTTCTGAAGGAAAAGGGAAAGACCTTTAGGAAGAAGAAGCCACACCCTTTCAAAAAGAATGCTGAATTTACTAGTTACAGTGATGTGAAACAAATGCCGAAGTCGATTCTGTCCGGTTCTGGAATCTGTGACCAGCAGCTGTTGAAGTGGCTGTGGATCGCACTCTGGAATTTTTCCGGAGGCGCGGTTGGTGCCGTTGGCTTCGTAACAGGGTAGGGATACAGCACAATTTTTCTGAATTTTGGTTCCGCCCGAACCTGGTCGCCACGGACGACTGAGCGGGGACCCCGTTCTGGTTCTGTGCAGGGGCAGCTTCTGAACAGCGGCTTGACAGGGACACCACGAGCAACCCCGAACTCCGTTTGGTGCGCGGCAGGTGGCGTTGGAATCGTGGGGACGACTACTTTCCAGCGGCACTGGTCTCGCCTCAGTCGGATGTCGGTGTGGACGTGCAGGTCCCGTTGAGTGGGGACTGGTCGGAGGAGACAGACAGGAGGCAGAATGGGGTCGTCGGGGTATAAAATTTGTAACTCTGGCCACCGACCTCTGATTGCGGTTCCGTCTTCTGATCCCGGTAGCTGACTTGAGGATGGAGAACTTTGATGAAGATTCTGGAGCCTGAATCCTTCAAGAAGAGGTCGTGGTTGCTGCCCCAAACCGCTTCAGGTCGCTGTCAGGCCTTCTCTGCGCAGTCGGGGAAGAAAGTCCCTTGTGGGCGGCCACGAACTCGGATCGACACGATTCCAACTCGCTTGCGAAGAGGACTTGTGGACGATCAACTTTGCTGAAGACCTTGGATGCAGACTCCACCTGGAACGAGCTGGAAGTTACTCTGCAAATTGGGCCAGAAGCTGCCGGCGGGTTTGGGATGGGCTTGTGGAGTGGGGGCTAAGTTTAGTGGTGGTGTTTGTGGGTGTAAGCTATGGGGATAGTGGGTGGACGTGGTTGGGGTTGCAGGGGGTTGTCTTGAGGCTGTGGAAAGGGGTGCAGTGCGTGTATGACGGGAACGGAGGTAGCGTGGGCGTATGAGGTAATAGCGTGGCCGGGAGGAAGAAGCTTAGAGGGTGAGGCAAGGAAGGTAGACTGCCGCAGCAGTGAAAGATTGGGTTAGAAGACAGGAGGAACTGGGGAACGGGAAGTTCGGCCAAGCTGTGGGGGTGAGCGGAAGATGCTGGTGGCTGGAGGAGAAGGGAGGAATGAAGGGCATCAACACCCGTGGCAAGGAGGGAAGAACTGGGCATCTCACCCGTGGAGAGGGAAGGAAGAACAGGCACTCACGGCCATGGGAATTAAAAGAGGGGGGGGGGGAAGAAGATAAAGGAGGGGAAGGCCCCTCCTACGTGGGCATCACATGGGGGTTCCAAAAATAAGATTTCATTCACTGTTTTTCAAATGAAAGATACATGACTCTTTTATAGACTCTCAAAGAAGACCAAAAGACACTATCCTAAACACTTAATGTCTACTCATTATAGTTCTCTTGGGGAGACTAAAAGACACTCTATTGGAAGACTTAAAGACAAAAATATGAAAGGACTATTACATAATTGCTACGGACATAACCCATAAGGCCCATAAAGAGGCCCATTTATCATGAGACAAATAGATTGGCCATTTGATTGTGTTGATGAAGTTGATTGCCGATCCCCGTCAAATTTTTAAATTTTGAATCTTGAACCGAGGATTCCATCATACTCCTCCGCTTGGAGGAGGTTCGACCTCGAACCTCAAAGCTCAGGATCTCGGTCCGATGGGACGGCCCGATTCCCTAAGCTCTGATACCACTTGATGTGAAACAAATGCCGAAGTCGATTCTGTCCGGTTCTGGAATCTGTGACCAGCAGCTGTTGAAGTGGCTGTGGATCGCACTCTGGAATTTTTCCGGAGGCGCGGTTGGTGCCGTTGGCTTCGTAACAGGGTAGGGATACAGCACAATTTTTCTGAATTTTGGTTCCGCCCGAACCTGGTCGCCACGGACGACTGAGCGGGGACCCCGTTCTGGTTCTGTGCAGGGGCAGCTTCTGAACAGCGGCTTGACAGGGACACCACGAGCAACCCCGAACTCCGTTTGGTGCGCGGCAGGTGGCGTTGGAATCGTGGGGACGACTACTTTCCAGCGGCACTGGTCTCGCCTCAGTCGGATGTCGGTGTGGACGTGCAGGTCCCGTTGAGTGGGGACTGGTCGGAGGAGACAGACAGGAGGCAGAATGGGGTCGTCGGGGTATAAAATTTGTAACTCTGGCCACCGACCTCTGATTGCGGTTCCGTCTTCTGATCCCGGTAGCTGACTTGAGGATGGAGAACTTTGATGAAGATTCTGGAGCCTGAATCCTTCAAGAAGAGGTCGTGGTTGCTGCCCCAAACCGCTTCAGGTCGCTGTCAGGCCTTCTCTGCGCAGTCGGGGAAGAAAGTCCCTTGTGGGCGGCCACGAACTCGGATCGACACGATTCCAACTCGCTTGCGAAGAGGACTTGTGGACGATCAACTTTGCTGAAGACCTTGGATGCAGACTCCACCTGGAACGAGCTGGAAGTTACTCTGCAAATTGGGCCAGAAGCTGCCGGCGGGTTTGGGATGGGCTTGTGGAGTGGGGGCTAAGTTTAGTGGTGGTGTTTGTGGGTGTAAGCTATGGGGATAGTGGGTGGACGTGGTTGGGGTTGCAGGGGGTTGTCTTGAGGCTGTGGAAAGGGGTGCAGTGCGTGTATGACGGGAACGGAGGTAGCGTGGGCGTATGAGGTAATAGCGTGGCCGGGAGGAAGAAGCTTAGAGGGTGAGGCAAGGAAGGTAGACTGCCGCAGCAGTGAAAGATTGGGTTAGAAGACAGGAGGAACTGGGGAACGGGAAGTTCGGCCAAGCTGTGGGGGTGAGCGGAAGATGCTGGTGGCTGGAGGAGAAGGGAGGAATGAAGGGCATCAACACCCGTGGCAAGGAGGGAAGAACTGGGCATCTCACCCGTGGAGAGGGAAGGAAGAACAGGCACTCACGGCCATGGGAATTAAAAGAGGGGGGGGGGAAGAAGATAAAGGAGGGGAAGGCCCCTCCTACGTGGGCATCACATGGGGGTTCCAAAAATAAGATTTCATTCACTGTTTTTCAAATGAAAGATACATGACTCTTTTATAGACTCTCAAAGAAGACCAAAAGACACTATCCTAAACACTTAATGTCTACTCATTATAGTTCTCTTGGGGAGACTAAAAGACACTCTATTGGAAGACTTAAAGACAAAAATATGAAAGGACTATTACATAATTGCTACGGACATAACCCATAAGGCCCATAAAGAGGCCCATTTATCATGAGACAAATAGATTGGCCATTTGATTGTGTTGATGAAGTTGATTGCCGATCCCCGTCAAATTTTTAAATTTTGAATCTTGAACCGAGGATTCCATCATACAGGGATAAAAATCCTAAGAGACTAACTTGTTTTAATTGTAACAAATAGGGACATATGAAAGGCGAATGCCCAGACCTCCAGAAGAAGGGTCCCTATCTTCAGAAGAAAAACATAAAGGTGCAGAAGAAGAAGAAGCCACAGGCGATGGTCTGCACATGGAGCGAGGAAGAAGAAGACCCAGAAGAAGCTTCCTCAGAAGAATATGAAGATGGAATTTGCCTTATGGCAAACAGTGAAGAGGAGGTAATAAACGTTTTTGAAAATTTCTCAATTGATGACTGGGAGGATGCTTATGGTGACTTGCTAGATAAATTTAATTCCCTTAGCAAAGAGCACAGAGTTCGGAAAAGAAAATTTAACACAAATGTTGAAGAACAAACTCTGATCTGTGAGGAAAATGAGAAGCTAAAAGAACAACTAGAAGAAATGACCTCACTAAGGAAAGAAAATGATAAGCTCAAGGAAGAAACTCAAGAAAGTCAAAAATAGCTCAATGAATTCAAAACTAAAATTGAAGAAAGCATGAATGAAATTAGAGTGAATTCAGAGAAATATGAAGCTGTGAAGAAAGTAAATGTTGAACTCCTAAAAAACTCTGAGTTCCTTCAAAAGGAGTTGGAAGACAAACAGAAAGTCTTAGAAAAGTTTGTCCAAGGAAAGACTAGCTTAGATGCTATACTAGGGACTAGGGTCAATTTCAATAAGGAAGGTCTAGGTTATGACCCAACCAACAAGAGACCCTTGCAATTCAAGACCATCACCTTCTGCCCAGAGAAGGGAAAAGAAAAGCTGGACACACCATCCAGCTCAAACAGCTCTAAGGAAATTCAAAGTCCTAAAGAAAACACAAAAATCAGTACTGGACAACCATTTAAGATGGGAATGAATTTTATGAAGAATAACACTAAGCCCACTTATCAGAACACAAATGGTAGATGGACCAAGAAAGTAAATCAGAATAAGAGCTGGAATTACAACAATCAGATGGGTCCAAATAGGACCTACTGGAGAAATAACTTTCATGGTCAAAGATATGCTAATCAACAAGCCTACTGGAAATTTCCTAGGAATAGGAAGACTAATGAATGGAATAGAACTCACTTCTCTAGTTCAGTTGGATTCAACTTTAATAAACCGGAAAGGAAGGTGCCAGAGAAAACCATGCTGAAACAAATCTGGATACCTAAACACTTGATCAGAGATTTGAACAATGTCATTGGACCCAACTCATCTTGGGTTCCAAATCACTCTGCTTGATGTATCTGTGTAGGTCGGTCTGGCAGCTAAAGATAACAAGTGGTACCTCGACAGTGGCTGCTCCAGGCATATGACAGGAGACCGATCCAAGTTTAGCAAGATAGAGATGAAGCCAGGGGGTCTGGTCAAGTTTAGAGGAAAGAACAAAGGTAAAATAATTGGAGTTGGAACAGTAGGTGTAACGCCCGGTAATTTTGGAATAGGAATAAAATATATACATAAGTATATAATGTTTAATGATTAAAGTTTATTCAAATAAATACTTGGTCAAGTGATATTCCTAAAGGGTTGCTCAAATCGAACCTGCCTCTGATACCTAGGACAAGGACTAATAAAAGTTAAAGAACTTATGAGCAATAAAATCTCTAAATAGAAGATTACTAAGATCTCAATGTATGTGAGAACTAGCCACACCAAATCAATGAGGTATAGAACCTTAGAGATAGTCTTAAGAGCCTTATTTATGCATAGACGGAAATACATGCAAGTTATTAAAAGATATAAGTCGTATGTGTAAGGTCTTGACAAATAAACAAGTAAGACTTCCAAACAAAGTAAACTTGTGTAAAGGAACAAATAGAAATAACTAGTTATAAATAAAATTATTAGGCCTTGACAAAGGATTAACAATTAACCTTAAAAACATTTAAGTTAATGCTAAGCTCCATTGTCCCAAACTCAACGCAAGCAATTAATGGGCTTTTTAACACGTTTTATTCCATATAGGCAAAATAAATATATATATATATATATATACATAAGTACATAACATAAACCAGTAAATATGTATATATATATATCTACCTAGAAATAGAAGGAAAGTATATATTATATACGAATGAACAAATAATAGAGTGAAATGAAATAACGCCTCTGATAAAGGCGCTATTTAAATTAGACACGCCCTTAAACAAGGCGTGATTCAAGAAAGGACGCCCTCACCTCACGGCGTCAATTTCAACCGACAAACAGGGCAAGGACAAGTAACGCCTCTAGTATGGGCGTGTTTTAAAATAAAGAACGCCATCGTACCAGGCGCTTCTTAAGAAACGACTTGAACCAGGTCGTCAATTCAGGAATCGACGCCCTGACCAAAGTCGTTAATTCCATTCGTGAACCGTTCGAACCCAGAGCTTATCCAGGGAAGGATCATGTTAATCTAGTAAGTGGTTAATAGGGCAAGGACTCTAATAGGGATATATTACCCTCACTCAAACTCTAACCCTAATAGGACCCCCAAAATCCTATAAATACCTTTGATCACCCAAGCCCTAAAAACTATTTGATCGATCGTCTGTTACGGTATGTATTCCTGTAGCCTTTCCTATGATTCTCTAGAGTTCGTGAAGAATAATTATTCTTCTTCTTGTTCAGGAAACTCTGCTGCTGCCGTCGAAGAATAGGTAATATTCTTCTATCTTTTTCCTTAAACGTCGATTATAACTATGAAGATTATTAACATCTTCATCTTCCTTCTTTTTCTCTTCCTCTACAGGTTCTGTAGCGTGAAGATCTCTGAAGAACATTTGTTCTACCTCATGCTGCTGCTGCTGTTGTGGATATTTCATTGCTGTTGAAGCAATAGAGCTCATCTTCTATCTAATCCTTCACGTTCCATCTTCCCAAATCTTCTTAAGGTAGGTTTTCTCAAGCAACGTAGCCCAAATCAATAGTTAATAAATATACCAACATGACATGCATGTTAGATAAGTTTTCTTGTGGTTCTAAAATGATTTTTCTGTAAATTTTGAAAGTAACGCCCTGGACTAGGGCGCTACTTTAAAAAGAAACGACCATCCCAGAGGTCGTCAATTTCATAATAGACGCCTGGTACTTAGGCGTTAATTTCGTGAAACTATTAAATACCCACATTAAAATATGGTTTATATGAAATCCTGATTCTATAATAAAGCATGTCTCTACCTGTTAGTTTGCCTGTCCATCCATGAAAATTTGATAATTGTTCCTGTCCTGTCCATAATATTTCATCTCAGCGAATTGCTTGATATACATATTTTCGTTCCTATTTATGACCCCTGAAGAATTAACGACCTGATTCAGATCGTGACTCATGAAACTAACGCCCTGGACTAGGGCGTGAATACCTAACTAACGCCCCTTGACAAGGCGCTTTTTTGAAAAATATAGGAAATAGAATTCTGACAAATATAGAATTAAAAGAATGGACGACTACTGTTCAGGTCGTCAAATTGAAATAAAACGCCCCTGAACAGGGCATGTTTTAGATAAAAAAATTGTAATATTAAATTTCTGGAAATAGAAAATGCCTGTATAACGCCCTTCTGTAAGGCGTTATTTACTTAAGAGAAGACTTATCTTAAGTCATTATTTTCCTGAAAATTGATATTTTTATTGCTACTGTTAACCGATGGTTTTATATGTTATATAATATATCAGCACTATATCTCCACTCCGTGAGTATAGTCCCATGTTTTCACGTTGTTTCATCGATCACACTCAATTCTCATTGACATACAAGCTCTCCATTGGACATTCCGTTCCTTTGGACTAGCGAGTTAGTCATAGAGACCTCCGTAAGACTCCTCGTACCTTGGATTCCCTCAAGGTCGACTGAGCTGGTTGTACCCTAAAAACCCATTACACAATCTTTACCATGTCACTCTAATGAAACATGGTATACCGGCCCTCATGTTATACTATATGTATGATATGAGAACTATCTTAAGGAATGGGGGAAAACATGCCATCAATGAGATGTTATTGTAGACCCCAATTCTATATCAATTTTGTTATGATGATTCTTGTGGACCTCATGTTATTAACATGCTGTTCTTGTAGATCACAATTCTATATAAAGGAGTGACCATCTACATATGGGCACTTATTTGTCATGGTACCCGGTTAGGGAACCAATTCCACCCAGTTTATCGACATGTCATGATTTATATGCTTTGCGTGGATTTTATCGCCAGTATGTCCTTACTCAAGGGTCTTGCCCTTGAATTCCATGAAAATCTTATCTTATCATCCTAATTAAAGCTTGTTCTTGGAACTCCTTATTGGCTATAAACTATCATGGATGTCTAGATCTATCGTGAATGCTGTGCATATAGGGCCCGATCTGGTCCTGGGAGGAGCGCCCGAAAGTACTAGTGCCCATGGGAGTTTTAATGATAACGGTGTCTAGCATTGCACCGGAGTACTCTTTATCTTGATCTTTGGCATTCCACGATCTCTCTTTTCTTGCGTGCGTGACTCGACTTGCGTGACTTGACTTGCGTGGCCCGACTCGGGCAATGTACTTGCGTGAAATAGCCAATAATCTATAAAGTCTCTCATGAAAGTTTCTTGAATGTTTTGCACGATGTGTTATTCTCTTGATTAGTTACTTGTTCAGTTATTTCTACATGCATAGCCTTATTGCATTTACATGTGAGAAATTGTGATTACTTAAACCCGTTGCTAGTTCTTGAGATATAATTTCCTACTGAGCGTTCGCTCACTCCGTTTTATTCCAACATTTTCAGGTAATCAGGTGGCTAGCAAGACCGAGACCCACACGGGCGGAACAAGTGTGCAAGCGAGCTGTGGAAACTAGTGAACCCGAGTCTTTTATCTTTCTTGAGTCTAGATAGTGTTGTCTAGCTAAGTCAGCTTGTCGTCTCTTATTCAGTTATCTTGTCTAAGTCTGTTAGCATGTCGTTATCTTCTTTTCCATTATGTTGAAGTCTCCAAGAAGGACAACAAGTTCTTGTAAGAGATTCATATTAGAAATAAAATTTCTATTGTTGTTCAAAATTATCTTGGTCTTATGCGATTGCTCTTGATCATTCACGACTGTTAACTGCCACGTTCCGAGCAAATGACACGTTCCGCTGCTATCGGCCCGGGACGTGACAGTAGGTAAGTCTTCCACAAACTCCACTGAAAAAGTCTTACTTGTGGAAGGGCTCCAACACAACCTGATTAGCATTAGTCAATTATGTGACAGGGGTCACAAGGTTGTATTTGATGATAGTTCATGCAAAATTCTTGAAACAAATTCTAACATGGTTAAATTTGTAGCCAACAGGATTAATAATGTCTACATTGTAGACTTAGATGAGAAATCTGAATCTACTATTTGCTTATCTGCCAATTCTGAAAATGATGCCTTTGAATGGCATAGACGTCTAGGTCATGCTAGCTTTTCAACTTTAAATAAATTGGTCAAGCATGATTTAGTTAGAGGCATGCCTAGAATTAAATTCAACTCAATATCAAAAGTATGTGATGCCTGTGCTCTAGGCAAACAGACCAGAAATTCTTTTAAATTAAGATCTGAGCCATTGTCTTCTAGACCAATGGAACTTCTTCATATGGACCTTTTCGGTCCAACTAGAACTCAGAGTCTTAATGGAAACAGGTTTGGCTATGTCATCATAGATGACTTCTCTAGATATTCATGGATATTTTTCTTAGCAAATAAGAGTGATGCATTTCAAAAGTTTAATCTGTTTTTCAATAAGGTCAAACAAGAAGGGAAGTACAAGGTTAGTTCTATTCAATCTGACCATGGAGGTGAGTTTGAAAACTCCATGTTTACTGATATTTGTGACAAAGAAGGACTAACTCACCGGTTTTCTTCTCCCAGGACACTTGAACAAAATGGGATTGTGGAGAGAAGAAATAGAACAGTGGTGGAGATGGCCCGAACCATGTTGATTGAAAGCAAATTACCTAGAAGGTTTTGGGTAGAAGCGGCCAATACAGCAACCTACATAATCAACAGGGCCATGGTAAGACCCATACACAAGAAAACACCCTATGAGCTTCTAAAAGGTAAGAAACCAAACTTGTTTCATTTCAGAATTTTTGGAGCAAAATGTTTTATTCATAACAATGATAAGAAAGATTTAGACAAGTTTGAAGCCAAGAGTTCACCTGGAATATTCTTGGGTTACTCTGAAGTGTCAAGGGCATATAGGGTATTTAACATATCAGATCAGAAAGTGGAAGAATCTCCACACATCCTTTTTAGTGAAAAGAAAGATGTTTCTAATGTTAAAAATCTTGACAGGGATTCCAATCATGTGGAGATTTTCTAGAAGACCAACAAGAAGAAGAGAAGACTCAGCAGAGTGGAGAAACAAATTCCCCAAATCAGGAAGGTCCAAGAGAAACATGTGAATCTTCAACAAATATCAGATTTCTTAAAGACCATCCTTTAGATAAAGTCATAGGCAATCCTGAAGATCCTCTTCGGACTAGGTCTCATTTTAGAAATGTGAATAATGATGACTTAATTGCATTAGTCTCACAAAAAGAACCTAAAACAGTAGAAGAGGCCTTAGCTGATCAAGCTTGGGTCAATGCTATGAGTGAGGAATTAGGTCAGTTTGAAAGGAATAATGTCTGGGAGCTTGTCCCAAGATCAGATGGCATAAATATCATAGGAACCAAGTGGGTGTTCAAAAATAAGATGAATGAAGATGGAATCATCTCGAGGAATAAGGCCAGATTAGTAGCCAAAGGCTACTGTCAGGAATTTGGTGTAGACTTTGATGAATCCTATGCACCTGTTGCTAGGATGGAAGCAATAAGATTATTGCTTGCCTTTACATGCTCAAAGAATATAAAACTCCAACAAATGGATGTCAAAAGTGCCTTTTTAAATGGAGTCATTAAGGAAGAAGTTTTTGTTGAACAACCTCCTGGATTTCAATATTCTCCTCAACCTAACCAAGTTTTCAGGTTAAACAAAGCCTTGTATGGTCTAAAGCAAGCTCCAAGAGCTTGGTATGAGAGATTGTCTGAATTTCTGATCAGCAAGGGCTACAAAAGAGGTAAAGTTGATCAAACTTTATTTACCAAGGCATGAATAAAGATCTCATCATAGTTCAGGTATATGTAGATGACATTGTATTTGGATCAACTAAGCATGAACTATGTGATGATTTTCTACCATGATGTCTGCTGAATTTGAAATGAGCTTGGTTGGTGAACTAAAATATTTTCTTGGATTGCAGGTACAGCAGCTAGAAGATGGGTGCTTCATCAACCAAACCAAATACACAATGGAACTGTTCAAAAGGTTTGGCATGGAAAACTTAAAGTACATTACTACACCCATGGGCACCAATACCTCATTGGATGCAGATGAGACAGGTAAAGAAGTAAATGCCAAACTTTATCGAGGTATGATTGGATCACTTCTCTACTTGACAGCCTCTAGACCAGATATACAATTCAGTGTAGGAATGTGTGCAAGGTATCAATCTAGACCTACTGAATTACACTTAGGTGCAGTTAAAAGAATCTTCAGATATTTGTCAGCTAGTCATTCTCTTGGCTTATGGTTTCCTGCATCTCACACATTTAATTTAGTAGCATACACAGATGCTGATTATGCAGGCTGTAAACTAGACAGGAAAAGTACTAGTGGCCATTGTGAATTCTTGGGTGGGTGTTTAGTGTCTTGGGGCTCCAAGAAACAACATTCTGTGGCCCTCTCCACTGCAGAAGCTGAATATATGGCTGCAGGGAGTTGTGGAACACAAGTAATATGGATTAAACACTAGCTTCAGGACTACCAAGTAGACCTGGGGCGCACACCAATTTATTGTGATAATACTAGTGCCATCAATCTTGCTAAAAATCCTGTTTTGCATTCACGAACCAAACACATAGAGATAAGACATCATTTTATAAGAGACGAGGTGTCTAAGAATAATTTTGAACTGATTCATGCAGGCACAGATAATCAGATTGCTGACATATTCACAAAACCTCTGGATAATGAAAAATTCACCACATTGAGAAGAGAATTAGGCTTATACAAATTGTCTTAATTATGAAGCCTATTTTTTTTTTATTGTGAGGGGGAGTTTTGTTTGTTTGATGTTTAGTCTTCTTTCATGCTGGTTTAAGGGGGAGTTCAGAATGCTTACTGGTTAGCTTTCAGGAATACTTTGAGTAAGGGGAAGCTTTGAGATTATGCTGAAATGTTCTATTAAGGAATGCTATGTCTAAGGGGGAGCTGAGTTGTGATGTGAGAAGAGAAGTTCTTTGACAGATTCAAAAGGGCTGTCTAGATGTGTAACTTTACTGATCTTGCATGACTGATCTAGAGTGGTTCTCTCAGACAGTAGAGTGTCACTTATCTCTTAAGTCTATAAGTCAGTGACTCTAATCTCCAAATTAGAATCTTTCCTTTAGTACTTCTTCAGAGATTTGGACTAATTGCATAAAGTATATCTTCCTACATTGTCATTGATTCTGGTTCAGGCCAAAAACTTGTATGTCTTGATATCTGACCCAATCAACTTGAAATCTAGACTTCAAGACTCAATTCAAGAAATAGTCCTTTTGGTATTGTTTTCAATCATTCTATCTCTTTAACTCTAGGGCTTAACTGAACAAAAATGTTATGTTTTGATCACTGAGAAACTGGGAGCTTCATCAATGAAATGAATTTTTCTCCCATGTTATGAGGTGTCAAATGCTTAAAAAGAATGAAAAGACATGACAGAGCAATGGTGGCTTGCTGGTGAGTAACTGGGGACTCTGGCCTCTGATCAAGGTGTTTCCTCATGTCAAAAGTCACAGCTACTATCTCTGTTCCCTAATAACAAAAAAAAAGGGGAAGTAATGAGGTACTCACTCTGAGTAACTGGAGATTCAGGCCTCTAATCAAGGTGTCTCTCTAATGTCAAAGGAGTGAACTACCAACTTACTCATTTGATCTTCTTGAAAATCATCTCCAACAAAAAAAAATTCCTTGTTGTTATGCAACTAATGGATTGCTTGTCCTCAATACCTTGAGAACACCTCTCTAATTTCGTCTCTTGCTGTCTTGTGAGATAGTTGAATGATCAGCTCTATCTGACCATACTTGTGAATTCCTGCTCTAAATCATCCACCATGTATGCTGATAAACTTATCTATCATTCTACTTCTCTATTGTGTACTGGAGCGTAAAGAATCTTCTCTTGAGATTAGAAACTCACTTATTCTCTTAAGACCTACTCATGACTTTCTGCACTAAGAAATTACTGCTCTTATTCTTCATGTCTCCAGCACTGTTATACATTCTGTAGTTCTTTTTGCTGATGTCAAAGGGGGAGAGAAGTTTGCAATATTTGTAATTTCAGTGAGAAGTTCTGCAATATCAGTGAGTCTGGAGCTTTGGGGGAGTCATGTTGCTTTGTGGAAGATATGGTTATGAGTGTGGGGGAGATGAGAGTGTGTTGTAGGGATTGTATAATTCATCTGCATGTGCATGCCTTGAATTTAATATGTTTGTTGCAGCTGATATAAATCTCTTGTTGAACCTTGATATTGCTTGATTAATAGTGTTGTCATCATCAAAAAGGGGGAGATTGTTGCATCCCTATGATTTTGATGATGTCTCACACTATAAATCAATCTTCTATCTCTAGATTAATGTTGTTTCATCATATGAGTGAGTACAGTTCATTTGGTTGTCAGATAAGCATGCTATCTTGACTCAATCTACACTCTGCCTAGTTAGTACTGACAGCAGTGGGTCGACCCACCCTTGCTGATGCATCGACGCATCAGAGCATTGATAGCTTGGGCACAAAGTCTATACACCAGCTTGATCTATTTAGTCTGTACATTGGCATATCTTCTTCAAGTCTGTACATCGGGCACCTTATAACTGAAGTCTACACATTGATCCTAATACTCTAAGTCTGTACACTGCCCGACTAGTCAAGTCTGCACATTGCCAAAGTCAGTCCAAGCTTCAACCCTATACATCCTTCCAAGCTTCAACTCTATACATTGGATTGTCAAACTTCATGTCTATACACTGGCTGCTGCATTGTCTTGAAGTCTACACATCCGATAGTGTAAGTCTATACATCGCACAGAGTCTTGTTTGCAAAGTCTGAACATTGCTTCAGAGATAGCTTCAGCAAAGTCTATACATTCGGTTCCTTGGGCAAAGTCTATACATCGCTTAGTCTGCACATTGCCTTCAGCCCAAGTGCTCAAAGCCAAGTCTATACAACGCCAACCCAACACATTGAACAGTTCTCCAAGTCTATACACTAGACTTCATTTCTCTAAGTCTATACACTGGTCTGTGATTCACCAACTCTGTACATTCGATATCTTTTCCTACGCATTGGCCAAGTCCATACACTCAACATTTCCCTACGCTTTCCTGGCCAAGTCTGTACATCACTAAGTGTGTACATCTCATGCTGTGTCTTAGGCAAGTCTGTACATCGGCCTCATTCGTTCAAGTCTATACATTGAACTGCTCTTCAAAGTCTGTATAGCGTCCGTCTTAGCCAGCGTCTCATGCTGCGACTTAGGCAAGTCTGTACATCCGCCTCATTCGTTCAAGTCTATACATTGAACTGCTCTTCAAAGTCTGTACAGCGTCCGTCTTAGCCAGCGTCTCATGCTGCGTCTTAGGCAAGTCTGTACATCGGCCTCATTCGTTCAAGTCTATACATTGAACTGCTCTTCAAAGTCTGTACAGCGTCCGTCTTAGCCAGCGTCTCATGCTGCGTCTTAGGCAAGTCTATACATCGGCCACATTTGTTCAAGTCTATACATTGAACTGCTCTTCAAAGTCTGTACAGCATCCGTCTTACCCAGCGTCTCATGCTGCGTCTTAGGCAAGTCTGTACATCGGCCTCAGTCGTTCAAGTCTATACATTGAACTGCGTCTTAGGAAAGTCTGTACAGAGGCTTCGATTTACCAAGTCTGTACATCAGATTCATTCGCTCAAGTCCACACATCCACAGTGGTTCATCAAGTCTATACATCCACTTGAGCCTCACCAAGTCTGTACAGCGCTGAAGTCTTCATAAGTCTGTACAGTGCTTGAGCTTCACAAAGTCTATACATCGCTTCAAGCGATTCAAGTCTATACATACTGCCTTTACATTCAGAGTCTGTACATCGATTCATCAGCCGATCGGTTCATTCAGAAATCTCCAAGTCTGTACAGCTGAGTGTCTAATGCATCGTCTCACTCTGGCAAAGTCTATACAGTGCTCACAGCACATTGGTTCAAAGTCTGAACACTGGCTCAAGCATGTCGAAGTATATACATCTCCGTTGGGGTTCAAGTCAGTTCATTGCTCACCGTCTTATTAAGAGTCTCACACAGGTTCCAAGTCTGTACATTGGTTAGGCTTCGTGAAGTCTATATAGTGGCAGAAGCTTTGTAATGTTTACACACTGGTAAGGATCATTTGCATTGTTCATAGTCTATACACTGCCATTCATTTGCATTGTTCATAGTCTATACACTGCCATTCATTTGCATTGTTCATAAGTCTATACACTGCCTTCACACATGCGCTTCTTTCATTAAGTCTATACATTCTCTCATGTTGTACACACTTAATCAGTTGAAGGTTCTGAAGTATATACATTCATGTTAATAGCCTGAACTAACTAAGTCTACACATTCCATCTGTTTGTCTGCAGGCGATTCAGGCTGATGATTGGGCACGTGAACCGAGGTTGGTACCTGGCACGTGATCCAAGAGAACAGGCGCATGACACGTGGATGGCAACCTGGTCAGGATGCTGCCATGTGGTCAAAATTCAAATGATCTGACCAAAAGTGCATGGGCGGGAACCTGGCAGCCACACGCCAATATCTGCTATAAATATAGAGTTTCATCCTTCAGTAGAAGCTTGATCGTGAATAGAAAAGGCAGAAGCCATTGGTGAGAGCTTGCACGATCCAGAAAAGAAAAAGAGCAGAGAGTTCCAGATCCGAGAGGAGTTTGTTCAAGAGAGAGAGCAGTAGTTGTGGATTGATGAATTGCTTCATTTGAAGCTACATTTATATTGGGTTTCAGAACCGATTTCTTGTTCATTAGTTTTTGTTTCTACTTTGCTTTCGTTTCATTTTGTTCATCCTTCTAATTTGAATTGTTTTCCCTCCGGTGTGTGGAGGAAGGGAGTATCACTCCAGTTTCCCTCTGTGTTACAGAGGAAGAGAGATCGGTGATCTCTGGTGGTGTTAGTGACTGGTTGTCATTAACAGTTTTTCTCCGGTGTGTGGAGGAAGGGAGAGGATTCTCCGGTTGTGTTCTAGCTAGGAGCTAGAACAGGTTTCAAATTCTGTGGGTAGCAGAACTTGGTTGAGGGATTTGTTTCCCTTGGTGTTCAAGCTGTGTGGCAGCATGTTGTTCGTAGACTGAGTCTGCATTGATCTAGCATCGTCTAGTGGAATCCTCACTCTAGTTGGAGTGAGGTGTGGATGTAGATTGCGGACTGCAATCGAACCACCTAAAAACCGAGTGCCTCCTCTGTGGTTTGCTATTGTTATCCACGCTCTTCATTTGCTTGTCTCTTTGCTTCCATGTGATCAGTTCTTCATTCTCATTTCATTTCTCTGTGTACGGATTAAGGAGGTGCGTTAGCAGTAGAAATTATTTTCCGCCTAAGTTTCTACAAATTGGGAGTGATCTATTCATCCCCCCCTTCTATATCACTCTTGCTACGCTAACATAACCGAGGGGGTAGGGGGTGCTCTTGGGCCAAGCCCAATGAATTGGGCCCAATAGCTAACTAAACAACCTAATGACACTCAAACTTAGAAAATAAACACAAGACCTAGGGACATGACTCAAGTAAAATGAAAATTACATCAAATGACTCAAATAGAAAGCACAAAAGGATAATTGGGTCTTTATAGAGAGAGGCCCGAACTCAAATGACGCTGGAGTGTGAGGAAGACCCGAGCCAAAGGGAGTCACGGGTGATGCCTCCATCAAATCCCCTGGGCTGCGAAGAGCTCGACTCCGTCGAGTAGGGGTCCATCCGGCTGTGATACTGCTCGAGAAGGTCGGGATCCAACTGCGGGAGATCCTCCCTACTCACCCATGAATCCTCTGAAGGAGGCCAATCTTTCCACCTGACGAGATAGCGCTCGTATACCTTGCTCCGAGTGGTAGTGCCTAGTTCATCCAATATTTGTTCAATGCGTTCACGCTGGGCTCTCTTGGCTGGTGGTCTCTCCTCACAGGTGGGTGCTCTCTCAAGGGAAGGGATAGGCTCAATCTCTTCACTCGGTACCACCGTGGGTCCCTTATATGGCACTAGGTCGGCGACATTGAATGTGGGACTTACCCCATATTCCTCGGGGAGATCTAACTCATAGGCATTTGCACCAATGCTCCTCAGGACCTGGAAGGGACCAGCCCCACATGGCCTCAATTTAGAGATGGCTCCCGGGGAGAGCCTCTCCGTCCTCACTATCACAAAGTCACCCTCATGGAATTCTTGGTTACGCCGATGAGAGTCGGCCCGCCTCTTATAAGCCTCATTCTTTTTGCTTATTTGCTCGCGAATTTCTTCATGCAACTCTCTAATATGCTGGGCAAATGACTCAGCTGAAATAGACACTCTAACATGCTGGGGAAGGGGAGTGAGATCTGAGGGTTTCCTTGGCTTGTACCCATGTACAACTTCAAATGGACTCATCCCTATAGACTTATTGACGGAGTTGTTATATGCAAACTCAGCCTGTGGTAGAATGAGATCCCAATTTCCCGGACGATCCTCAACAAGGTACCTAAGGAGGTTCCCTAGACTTCGATTGACAACTTCGGTTTGGCCGTCCATTTAGGGGTGATAGGCTGTGGAGAATTTGAGGAGAGTACCCATCATGTGCCAAAGAGTATTCCAAAAGTAGCTAGTGAATTTGACATCCCTATCGGAGACTATGGTCTTAGGTAGTCCGTGGAGATGGACAACCTCATCAAAGAACAATCGGGCCACATGGGAGGCATCGGAGGTCTTAGAGCATGTGATGAAGTGGGCCATCTTCGAAAACCTATCAACTACCACATAGATGGAGTCATGCTTTCTTTGAGTCTTGGGTAATCCTAGCACAAAGTCCATGCTCAAGTCTTGCCATGGACGGTCGGGGATGGGGAGTGGGGTATATAGGTCAGTGTTTTGCTTCACCTGTTTAGCCGAAGCACATGTTCGGCATTGACCCACTATCTTGCCTACATCTCTCTTGAGACTTGGCCAATAAAATTGCCCCTCCACTAAAGCAATGGTTTTGTGGATTCCAAAATGACCAGCTAGCCCTCCTACATGTAATTCCCAAATCAAGAAGTCACGGAGTGAGGTCCGTGGGATGCAAAGCTTTGGTCCCTTGAAGAGGAACTCCTCCTCTACGATAAATCCCTCATGTTCCTTGCTAGAATGGGTGGTCAAGGTGGTATAGATGTGCCCAAAGTCGGGCAGCTAGGGTACTCATCCTTGAGCCTATCAAATCCGGTCACTTCCACTTGGATAGTGGATAACAAGAAACTTTCCTACTAAGGGCATCCGCCGCTCGATTCTCACTCTCGGCTTTGTGTTTGATGACAAAAGTGTAGGATTAGATGAACTCAACCCATCGGGCATGTCGGGCATTTAGCTTTTGTTGGGAGTTGAGGTATTTGAGGGCCTCATGGTCGGAAAAGATGAAAAATTCTTTGGCCAACAAGTAGTGCCTCCAATGTCGGAGGGACTGAACTACGGCATAGAACTCCTTGTCATAAGTGGAATATCTTATCCTAGCATCACATAGCTTCTCACTGAAGAAGGCTACCGGGTGTCCCTCTTGGCTAAGAATCCCTCCTATTCCTATCCCGGATGCGTCACATGTGACTTCAAAGACTTTAGAGAAATCGGGTAGGCATAGGACCGGGGCTTGGGTCAACTTCTCCTTAAGTTCTTGGAAGGCTTTAGAGGCTTATTTGGTCCACACAAAAGTCCCCTTCTTGAGACAATCGGTGATAGGGCCAATGATAGTGTTAAATCCACGAATAAACCTCCTATAGAATGTTGCCAATCCATGGAAACTTCGGACCTCATGAAGGGTGTGGGGTTCCGGCCAATCAAGAGTAGCTTGGACCTTGTCGGGATCCATGGAGACACCCTTGGTAGACACCACAAATCCTAGGAAGGTGATGGATGTGGTCATGAAGTGGCACTTCCCTAAGTTGGCAAATAGGCTCTCTTATCGGAGGACAGTGCAAACTTGTCTAAGGTGGTCAAGGTGGGCCTCTTGTGATTGACTATAGATGAGTATGTCATCAAAGCAGACCACTAGAAAGATTCCAATGAAAGGCCTAAGGACCTCGGTCATAAGACGCATGAAAGTACTTGGGGCATTCGAAAGCCCAAAAGGCATGACTAACCATTCAAAGAGACCATCCTTGGTCTTGAAAGCCGTCTTCCACTCATCCCCGGGTCTTATCCTAACTCGGTGATAGCCACTCTTAAGGTCAATTTTGGAGAAAATAGTGGCTCCGGCTAGCATATCAAGCATGTCATCAAGCCTAGGAATGGGGAACCTATACTTGACGGTGATTTTATTAATAGCCCGACTATCCACACACATCCACCATGACCCATCCTTCTTGGGAGTAAGAAGGGCCGGGATGGCACATGGACTTTTGCTTATTCGGATGAAGCCCTTCCTAATGAGTTCCTCTATTTGCCTTCAAAGTTCAGCATGCTCCGTGGGATTGAGGCGATAATGAGGATGGTTTGGGAGGGTGGCTCCCGGAACTAAATCAATTGCGTGTTGAACATCACGCATGGGAGGGAGTTGGTCCGGGAGCTCGGCCGGGAACACATCATGGAATTCTTCTAGGAGATGCCAGATTTCTATAGGATGTGGGTTGGTGGGAGTGGGTTCTCCTAGGAAAATGATCACCGCATAAAGAGGTACTCCTTGATCTATCTCCCTTTCAAGTTCTTTTCTAGTGATGAGATAAAGACCCTTGGTCAACCCCGAGGTCCCACTTTGTTTGGGAGTTTGGGTGAGGGATGGGGTTGGAGGGGTAGAGTTCCCCGAGACTTGTGTGGTGGTGGGGTGGTGTCCTTGAGGGGGAGTGTCCCTCTAGGGTATGGGACGTGGTGGGGAGGGGTTAAGACGGATAGTCTTACCCTCATGTTCAAAAGTACATGTGTTGGTCTTACCCAAGATGGTGGCATCTACATCATAAAGCCAAGGTCTTCCTAGTAGGATGCTTCCCACTTCCATGGGGATGATGTCACACCATATTTGTCCATGATATGAAGAGAAGGTGAGGGGCACAAGACATTCGGTGTTGACCGGGATGGAGTTGTTGTTGATCCATGAGACCCGGTATGGATTTGGGTGGGGGGTGATAGCAAGCCCAAGGAGCTTAACGGTATCGGGGGATACGGCATTGACACAACTCTCACTATCCAAGATCACTTTTCTTACATGGCTCCCTATCTTGACAAAGGTGTGAAAGCTTGAGGTTCGACTCCAATCCTCTTCTTGGGGTTTGGTGAGGGTGCATCTAATCACTCCTACATGGGAGTTGGTAGATGGAGTGGTGTGATGTAGACCCGATTAAAGGTATTGGGCCTTATACTCTTCTTCCCAATCTAGTGAGGCTTCATGGTCCTCAACAATACTCTTAAGTTATCTTTAGGGTGGGGGATCTTCCTCCTTAATAAGTAAACTAGACAACCCTTTAGATGGGCATTGCCCCGCAAAGTGGCCAAACCCATGGCACCTATAGCATTGTTGACGCCCGCTACCCGGAGTGGGTCCTACATTTGGTCCTTTGGGAGTGTCTTCCTTCCATGGAGGAGGGTGACTAGGGGTGGGTTTGTTTGGAGTGATGGTGGGAGGAGGGTTGTAAGGCCTTAATGGGGTAGTCCCACTTGGACCCGGGACTTTCATGGGAGTGACTGGAATGGGTCGTGGTCCCATATTTTTAGGATCGACCGGTCGGGGAGTAGTAAACCGAGGGATCCTAGAAAATCTCTCAACATCCCTAGCTATTTGGTAGGCTAGCTCAAGGTTGTGGACATCTCTCATGAAGAGTTCTCTCTTGATGTGGCTTTGGAGCCCATTCCTAAAGCGGGACAAGGTAACGGCCGGGTCCTCACGGACTCCACACTTCAAAAGATAGGAGTCAAATTTTTTAATGTATTCAACCACGGTCTTCCCTTCTTGGGTAAGGCTTTGTCATTCATCTAAGAGCATTTGGTGGTAGGATTGGGGTAGGTATTTATTCCTAAGTTGGTTCTTCATGCCTTCCCAAGTGTCAATAGGTTCTTTCCGCCTAATCCCTCTTAATCCCTCTTGGTTTAGCCAATAAGTTTTGGCCAATTTGGTGAGATGCATTTTGGCCAATCTTACTCTCCTTTGGTCGGACATGGGGTACCATTCAAAGTAGACACTTGGTTCATGGGAACCATCAAAGTTTGGGGCCTCTACCTTGATCATCATTAAGAGAGGGTCATCCGGATCATCCCGTGGACGCCTTTCATGAATGTGATGGTGGCGAGGCCTCTCATGGTCATGGTAGGGGTCAAAATCAAAGTCCTCCCTATTATTTTCAACATATGGATGGTGGGCTCTTGGTCTATTGTTCCTTGGGTGGAACACATCCCTATGAGGCTCATCATGTGGGGGGTGGACCCGTGGGTCATTGTTCCTTGGGTGGAACTCATTTCTATGAAATTCAACATATGGAGGGTGTAGTCTTGGTTCATAATTCCTTGGGTGGATTTCTTCCCTATGAGGTTCACCATGTGGAAGGTGGACTCTTGGTTCATGATTCCTTGGGTGGATATCTTCTCTATGAGGTTCAACATGTGGAAGGTGGATTCTTGGTTCATGATTCCTTGGGTGGATATCTTCCCTATGAGGTTCATCATGTGGAAGGTGGACTCTTGGTTCATGGTTCCTTAGGTGGAACTCATGCTCTTCTAGCTGAGTAAGTCGAGTGGAAAGGGACTCAAGTTGGGCTAGAATGTTTGCAAGGGCAACATCTACCCGATTCATTTGGCCTTGGGGTTCCTCCCTAGGGGCACCTTGATTGAGTTGAGGATTGGGATCCATGGGTGGAACCAAAGACGAAGGATCGGGTTGGTAAATGGCACCACTACAGGTGGACATGCAAGATAAGGTGAAAATGATGTTGGACACACAATGCAAAGGTCCTAGGACTTAGACTTGATAGAGATAAGTCAATGACTTACTCTGATACCAATTGATGTGACACACCCTTGGACTTAAGCAAGCAAGCACATCCGCATTCAATTGGGACAATTTGGGCCACCGCTCTCCCGTCGCTCACCCAAGCCCGGGGTGACTTGGCGATGCCAAGTGGAGGATGTGAGGGTTGGGCCCTTGCTGGTAGAGGGCCATGAAAGGCCAAGATTTGATTCCCAAAGGATGTGGAGGCCCAATTCAATGGGGCCGACAAAGTGCCAAAGGCACCGGTTACACTCTTCCCCATGGTGATCACTCAAGGCAACGGGGCTAGAGGATCGAGATCTCACTCTCACAGCCAGCGGAACTAAGAACTAATTTTGGAAGACAAGCACTAAATTGGAGTTAGGTTTGAGCACTTACTCGACCGGTTTGAAGAAACCGGTCCCGCTCGGAGACGAAGGCGAGCGGGGAGGCGAGTGGATCCCCACACGCCGCGTCGGGGTAGCTTGACCTGCTCAAATGATTACAATACTACACCTCTCGCAGGAGGGGGACCTTGGGGTGGGGGTTAATAGATATTACAACTAAAACTACCTCCACACAGGGAGGGGCCTTCAGCCGGCCAAGCGGGGAGGGGAACTTGAGAAAGGAACACCGAAGATGGGAGGTTGCCGATTCTGTCCACATTCTATGACTACTGACAGATGATTGAAGAATTGACTGCTGCGACTGCTACTGAATTTTTTTGGGGACGAAACCACCTGGAAAATCTTTGTAGGAGGCCAGGGAAGTCGTCCAAATTTTGTTGATTTCTTCTGGCGCCGATGCTGGTCTGGGTGGAGGCTCGAACAGGGAGGCAGATTCTCGGTCTGACTGCTTCTGGTTTCCAACAGCAGGAAGAAGAAGATGCCCCGATAGCTCCCAAATACAGAATCAAGTACCACTAGAGTTTTGGGAACCGTGGACGAGTCCTCTTCACTGCAAAACTAGCGGGGATGCCGAACGATGCCGGAGAAGACCAGGGGAGTCCAAACAATGATGAAAGGTCGGTGCAGACTGTGGGAAGCAAAACCACATACCCGAGGGAGAAAATTGATAACTCTGGCCCACGGATGTCGATTGAAGTTCTGCTTCTTGATTCTGAAAGTAGACAGGACGAGGAACGACTTTTCAGAAGAACGCTTGGCCTGATTCTCTCAAGGTTCGTCGTGGTAAAGCTTCTACTCTGGTTCAGATGCTCAGCAGGGGCAGCTCTGCGCAGTTCTGGTAGAACGGATCTCCTGGGCAGCCCAGAGTTCGGATGGGGATGAAACCATCTCTGTTGTGAAGAAGACTGGTAGACTCTTCCGTGGATACCTCTTGGGCATTCAGATTCGCCAGGAGGTGGTCGTGGTGGATGCTGCAAGCTGCTGGTTCACCTGCAACCTCTGGACTGCAAGCTGCAACCTAGATGTAGCTTCCAATGACTAAGAAATAAGAAGGAGAAGGATGCATATGGTGAAGGGGAGGTGGATGGGGGTGGATGGGGATTGTGAGGGAGTGGTGGAGAGTGTCTAGGGGTGGTGGAGGGGCTGGTGAAGGGGGAGGGTGCAGGGGTTAGTGTTGGTTCAGCCAAAGGGGAGGGTGAGAGGAGGGTGGAGGGAGAATTGGATGGTGGAGGGTGGAGGGGAGGAAGGGGGCGAACCTAGCCTAAAGGAAGGGAGAGGGGTGGCCAAAGCAAGTGGAGGGAAGGGTTTCAAAATTGAAATGGGTCTTGGGAGGTGGAAGGTTGCATGGGGAAGAAGGAAGAATGTGTTGGAAAGAGGTGGGGGTGGTTGGAGGGTGGGGTGGGGATTGGGGGTTCCCTCTTGGAACTAGGGGGGGTGAGTAAAGAGGGTGGTGGGAAGTGGAGAGGTCTTAATGGGGTAGGTGGGAGGGTGGAGGTGGTTGGGAAGTGGTGGAGAGAGAGAAGGGGGCGAACTAGGGAGAGAGAAAGAGGAAGAGAGAGAAGGTGGGGTGGGGTGGGGAATCTCTCCCCTAGGGTCTCTCACCCACTATTGGAATCACTCCACTAGAACTAAATTGAACTCTCAATTGGAAATTTTGCATTGATTCATTAGTTCAAAATGAAGGAAATGGGGCCCTATATATAGGCAACCCACATTTTACAATAAGACCCTGACAAAAGACTCAATGACAAATAACCGAGGGGGTAGGGTGGTGCTCTTGGGCCAAGCCTAATGAATTGGGCCCAATAGCTAACTAAACAACCTAATGACACTCAAACTTAGGAAAATAAACACAAGACCTAGGGACATGACTCAAGTAAAATATAAATTACATCAAATGACTCAAATAGAAAGCACAAAAAGGATAATTGGGCCTTTATAGAGAGAGGCCCAAACTCAAATGGCGCCGGAGTGTGAGGAAGACCCGAGCCAAAGGGAGTCACGGGTGATGCCTCCATCAAGAGGTGTCAATTCTGGAAGCGCCATCGAAATATAGCAGCCATAAGGAGGGCTGCACCTGAACGGCTTCCCGGGTTTCATCTTCAGGAAGCTCTGGTTCCAGCGGGCAGTCCCTGGGTACTGGGTGCTCAGCGAAGAAGTTTGCGATAGCCTGGCCTTTGACGGCCTTGCGCGGCACATAGGAGATGTCAAACTCCATAAGGATTACTGCCCATTTTCCCAGGCGACCTTTGAGTGCCGACTGGGACATAATATATTTCAGGGGATCCTCCTTTGATACTAAGCTGATTTCATGCGACAACATGTAGTGTCGAAGCTTCTTAACTGCGAAGACCAGTGCCAGACAGACCTTCTCAATATAAGTATATTTCTCCTCATTTCTGACTAGTCTCCGACTGAGGTAATAGAGGGCTTGCTATTTCCCTTCTTCATTATTCTGGGCCAGCATTGCCCCCAGGGAGTTATGTGTAGCTGCTATATATAGTATCAATGGCCGTCCTTTCACCGGTGCGCCCAGCATTGGTGGAGTCTTCAGATAGTCTTTCAGCTTGTTGAAGGCTATCTGGCAATCTTCATCCCAATAAAAGGGAACATCTTTCATCATCAGCTTGTGGAAAGGCTGGCATTGCCCTGACAAATTGGAAATGAACCGCCGGATATAAGCCAAGCGGTCCTGTAGTGATCTCAACTCGGAGAGGTTCCTTGGTGGAGGTAGCTCCTGAATTGCTTTGATTTTTGCAGGGTCTATCTCGATCCCTCGATATCGGACAACGAAGCCCAAGAACTTCCCGCTCGACACTCCGAACGCACACTTAATGGGGTTAATCTTCAGCTCATGCTACCTCAGCCTCTGAAAGACAATACGGAGGTCTTGCAGATGATCTTCTTTTCTTCTAGTTTTGACCACCAGATCATCTATGTAGCACTCGACCTTGTGGTAGAGCAACTCATCAAAGATTTTGGTCATTGCGCGTTGATAAGTTGCGCCAGCATTCTTCAGTCCGAACGGCATCCTCTTATAGTGATAAATGCCTTTAGGGGTTCTGAAAGCAGTATGGATCCTGTCGTGCTTCGCGATCCAAATCTGATTGTAACCGGATGACCCGTCCATGAATGACAGGGCCTCATGGCCGGTTGTAGCATCTATCATGACTTTCGTTATTGGCACCGGAAAGTCATCTTTGGGGTAGGCTTTATTTAGATCTCGGAAGTCGACACATATCCGGATCTGTCCATTCTTCTTTTTCACAGGGACGATATTCGCCAGCCATGTGGTGTACTGGTTTTCTTCAACAAATCCCACGTCAATGAGCTTGTCGACTTCAGCAATAATTTGAGTAATGAGTTCTGGCCGCATGCGCCGCAGTGGTTGCTTCACTGGCTTGGCCTCAGGGCTGATTGCCAGCTCATGTTGTGAGACAGCAGGGTTTAGACCTGGCATTTCTTTGTAAGTCCAGGCGAAGCAATCCCGATACTCTTGCAGCAACTGGGTGTACAGCTCCTATTCTTCTGGGGATAGTTGGGCACTGAGGAAAGTAGGCCTAGGGTCCTCCTCATTTCCCAAGTTGACTTCTATCAGTTCATCGACTGTGGCTTGGCCTCCGTCTTCTATCTCTGGAGGTGCCGGTTGGAGGTCAACGAAGTCTGGAATACCATCTTGAGGGTCGAGTACTTCGACTTCCTCGCCAGACACCACCAGAGCTTCTTGAGGATTCTCTATTTCTTATACTAGCGGTTGCGCGGATTGCTCCATTAGCAAATCCACTGCCATTGCAGCTCCTAAGGGCGAAAGAGCAGCTTCAGTTCTTGTAGATGAGGTTGCAACCGTGACAGGCTGGTAGTTGTTTATTGCCAAGCTTGGACAGCATCCCGGTTTTGTAGCAGAAGTTGAGGAGGTCTCGCCTTCTGGGGCAGTTGTATCTTCCGTAGAAGTGGCTTTTTCTTTCCTGGTGGCTTGTTCCCCTTGATCGGAGTCGACCGAGGCTTCCCTGATTGGCCGAAGGGGTGTTGAAGTTACCATCAGTAGGACTCCACTGGAGGGAGAAATTCCTGCTTCTTCAGTATCTTCGGCTTCACTGCTGCTAGCCGTATCAAATTTGGCTTGAAGGGCCACCTCTTCGGGGTAGACCTTCTCCCAGCATCGGCAGGGGACCGCGGTCCCTATTTCTTGATTTTCGGGTTGAGCCAGTTCAACATGGTCAGCTTCCGTCGGGTATTCATCAAAAGTTACCCCCAGTGGGCTATCTTCAACAGGATAGAAGGCGGAGATGGTGTCCACCTCGTATCGCCCACTATAATAATATTCTTCCAGGGTGAAGCCCAACCCCGGATGTTGAGAGACACGTCTCATTTCCTTATCCAGATTTGCGGGATACCACATCTTCTAGAAAGCTTCCTTGTGCTTTTGAGACTGATCGGGGGGGATGTGTTGCTTCTGAAACATCCTGGCCATTCGCTCAGTCGTGAATGCCAGACCCTTGACGGGAACTGGCGGGTTGCTCATATCTTCGGGGAGGTTGCAGTCTATGTCTTCCCGAGTAGGGTGCTCTTCAGCCGTATAGAACAGGCTGCTAGGTCCATCTTCCTGTGTCACCTCCCAAGTTCTGAAAGGCTCGACAGTAGGGTTGTCAAGGCCGAGAGTTGGCTTGGTGAGGCCATCCGGGATTTCAATATGATTGTGCTGCCGAGCGAATCGCAGTTCATTAGCTTCAGGGTATAATGTTGGGGGTGCTGTTCTGCCCACGTCTCCGGATGCTGTGATATGGGAGACCACCTTGGGCTTGACATATCCGCGCGGCGGTGGTGGATACCAATTGCTGTCGGATGTGCTTCTCGATGCCCCCGCAGGGGTCTTAGCTTCAGAGGTCTTCTGGGAAGACCCTGTATATAGGTTAGCATCTGTCAAATGACATTCAAACACCTCGAACGGGTGGGGGTCTGAAAATATCTACTCCTCCTTCCCTTGGAGACTATACTTGATGCATTGGTGGAGCGTGGAGGGCACCACCATATTTTCATGCAGCCATGGGCGGCCGAGCAGTGCCTTGTACGAGGTGCGGGAGTCAATGACATGGAACTGCACCGTCGTAGTGAAATCTGCTAAGGTGAGGGTGAACTCTGCCACCCCCATTGACACTTCGCATTTTTGATTGAAGCCGGCGATACGCATATCTCTGACTTTCTCGAGATGCACGTTAAAGTGGTGCCTCTCGTATATTCTATAAGGCAGGATGTTGACCGCTGCACCGGGATTAACCAGAATCCTGTTCAGCTCCCTTCTATTCAGGTGCCCCTTCATATACAGTGGCCTGTTGTGGCTGATGGTGGGCAGCAGCATATCGTCTGGAGTGAAGGTCATGCTAGCCTCTGGCATTGCTTCAGCCAAACATGTCTCAAAATGAGTAGGCGTCTGGAGAGCTGTAATAATTGCATGTCGAGTCTCTTCACTCAAAGAAAGGATCTCCCAGATTGTAAATCGAGCAGGGAGCTTCTTGAGTAGCTTCATTATTCAGCTCCCAGCTCGGACATTGGAGAGCTTCATCTCTTCAGCCCATCTGGGCTTGGGGAAGTCTTGGTTTGCGAGCCCTAATGGACCTGCTTCATCTTCCTCAGATTCGGCGCCCTTCTGGCTGGTACCGATTTCTGGGTGTTCTTTGTTAGCTGCTGCGGGGCGAGCTCCATCTACACTTGGATCTTCGGTAGATTGTGCTAGCTAGGGGTGAACGTCCCCGAGTGTAGGGTTAGCCTCCTGACAAGGTTGCTTCCCCTAGGACATCTTCATGAATTCAAGAAATGAAGGGACCCCCTTGCCCCCACTCTTGTTATATAGGCCTGGTGGAGGAGGGATTTGGACTCCCTTGACCTCCGGCAGAGGTGTTTTGTAGGGTTGCTCCCCCCTGAACATGATGTTGTGGTTGGGTGGTGGCTGGCGCCCCCATTTTCGGCCTGACCGGGTGGCATGTGCAGCAGTTGCGGCCTCAGCCTTGCCTCCCCCAGCATGGGGTGTGAAGCAAATTTCCTCTTCTTCCTCCTCTCCGGATAGGTTGAAAAGTGCTGATAGAGTATTACAGGAGACAACCTGCACTTTATCGGCCTCAGTGGCCTTCCTTTTCTTCTTCTTTTGTTTCTTCTTCTTTTTTTGCCTCAGCGGGCGGGTGCCCCCAGAACAGACTGCCCTCTCTGTCAGGTGCCTCTTCAGCTTCCTCCTTTTGTTTGAGTGAGAGCTACTCTAGCTCTTGCCACGGGACGTGGTCCCGCACCAGCAAGGGCTTCAATTCAGGCTGCACGTATTTGTCCAGCCCCTCAATGAGGTTTTGCAGTCGAAGGACCCCAGGATTGGTCTCCTTAACCACTGGCAGCAGAGTTTGTCTCCTCCGATTATGTGTAGGTATCCTAACAGTTGTAGGTGGAGTGATCCATACAGGTGCTACCACTGGCGGAGCAGGCCGGGGTGTGACACCAAGGACATGTGCCCCCTCTTTCGGGCGGGTTGCCCTCTTTTTCTTATGCTTCACAGGGACCTGCTGCCATCCCTGCTGTTCTTTCACGGGCTCCAAGAAATGAGCTTCATAGGTGCTCCGCATGCTTGTTTCAGAGATCTCCTCGGGCAGTGCCTGGTATAGGGAGATCATGTTGACTCCTGCCCTCCTCCGAGGGGCTTCATGTGGCTGAGGAGTGTCCACTTTGTACTCTCCCAGCTCGATCTCATTTTTCTTCACCATCCCTTCAATGATGTCCTTGAAAACGTAGCAGTCTTCGATTGGATGCCCCAACATCTGGTGGTAGGGGCAGAATCTTGGGTTGTCTTTTCTCTTTAGGTCCTCCGGCCTCCTTGGCTCTGGCAGGGTGACCATGCTATATTCCGTTACCCAGTCGAACAGAACCCGTGTCTTGTCCTTTGGAAATGAATAGGCCTTCTTCATCTTGTCCCTCAGCGAAGGACCTTCTTTGCCGTATGGGGCTTCTGCAGGCTGTGGGGTGACTCCCTTCTTGCCTTCACTTTTCTGTTGTTCGAACGCCTTTATGTCAAGAGCGTTCGCTTCTTTAGGCGACGGGCGCCGCTCCACCGCCTTGCCCTTCTGGGTCATGCCGGCAGCAGATGTAGGGGCAGGTCTGGCCAGGAAAGCTTCCACCTCGGCCACGACATTGTTCAATCGATCAAATGATCGTATTTCCTTTCCGATCATCTTTTCTAGAACCTCCCTTTTGAGATTCTGTTTGCATATTTGCACAGCGTCCTCTTGATGCGGGGGCCGCTTGCACCTCATTTTGAGGTTCCTCCACCTCTTGATATAATCGAGGGCTGTCTCATCAGTCCTCTGCTTTGTTGAGTAGAGTTCGGCCACTGTGACCTCCCTCTCTGTAACATGGAATCTTTCTCTGAACTTCTTCTGCATATCTGGCCAATCGCTGATCGACCCGGCCGAGAGGCTAGAATACCATTCAAATGTGAGCCCCGTCAGTGAGGACCTGAAAAACTTTAGCAGGTATGACTCGTCGGTGGCCAAGTCGCCCATGACAGTCATATAATAGGCTATGTGTTCTCTCGGGGACCACTTCCCGTTGAATTTGTCAAACTTGGGCGGCTTGTTGATTCCCGGGGGAAGCCGCTTAGCAGCATGGTGTTGCAGGTATGGCACCCAGTAGGCATCAAACGTGACGTAGTCACCCTCACCCCTTTCTGTGAGCTTCAGCTCGATCATTCTTTCCACCATCATCCGATTCATGACTGCAGGGTCAACTGGCTCTGGGTAGAAGTGTGCCAGCTGTAGGTACGGGGTGACCAGGGTGGTCGCCTGTGGAGGAAGTGGCAGCGGGGGTGTCTGGTGCACTTGAGGGAGCACCGGTGGTAGCAGCGGCTGGAGCTGTGGCGGCCGCTGTTGCATTATCGCCATGCTTGGTTCCGACGACTGAGGCAGTGTGTAGAGCGGCGGAGGGCCGTCATGACAAACCGCTCCCCAGGATGATTCACCCTGGACTTCGGGTGGTTTGGAAGCTGAGGACTGTTCAATTTTCTCCATCAGCTGCTTCTTTAGCAAGTCTATCTCTTGCCGATATTTCTACAGTAGTATCAAGACTGATGGGTCTATAGTGACTGTAGTGGGGATAACTTCTGTTGTCTCCTCGGACGTACCCTCGGGCAGGATGTCAAGGGGGACGTCGTCTTCTTCTTCCGCCGTCACCACATTGGCGGTCAGGACGGGGGCCTTATCATCCCACTGGTGGTAGACCCGGGGTTTTTTTCCCTTAGTCATCATCAGGAGCTCCCTTGCTGCTTCTGTTCTGCGAGTATTCGGCCCCAGCCGTGCGGCCAATTTGGCCAACTCGCGGGGGTCTTCGGGAAGCCCCCCATATCGGTTGGATATACCAGCCATGTTGCAGGTGAAGACATGCATCCTTCTCCTTTGTCGATGGATCCTTTTAGCTTTATGCGGGAAGGTCAACCTCTCGAACACAGAAGCCCTTCTTGTTTCTTCCCGCTTGGGGATGGCTTCATCGGCTTCGATCTCGAAGCCGTTATCATATCCATTGTCGTCGACTGACGACACCATCATTTTTTCCCCTACACCTTCTTCATCTGCCATTGACGGGCAGTAGTCTTCACTGGCGGAGGCTGCTTGCATCAGTCACTGTTGCCCAAGCGTGGGGATGCCTAACCCTCGAAAATAGTTCCTGACCAGACAGGTCATCTCTTCTTGACCCCGCTCTTGATGTAACAAGGGGGATAGTTGCCGACCTCCCACAGGAGGGGTATAAGCTAGCCAAGCTCTGTCGGCAGGTTGTTGGAATCTTCGTCCCACAGCTGGGACGTTGGCTTGACGGGCGCAGGCCCGAAAACTTTCGCGGCGCGGAGGATCCGCAACCACTTCTTCCTCTTTAGGGGCCAGGCCCCTTCCTCTCTTTCCTTCCCCTCCATCGTGAGCAAGACGGCAGGGGACGGGTGTAGCTTGGTGAACAGGTTGGACCCTCTTGGGAACCCACACCTGCTTAAATTTCTTTGGCCTGGGGGCCAATTTTCCTCGATCGTAATGGCCGGCTTCTTCTCTTTCCGCCCTCCTTCCCGCGAGGGCTTGATACGAGTTGCGGACGGGGATGGAAGGGACAACCCGATCCGGAACTATCCGCGTGCTGCGTCTGTTGAGGAAAACGCGCATGCCACCAACCATCATAGACTTGCCAGATTGGGAGAGGGTTCCGGTAACCATAGTAGTACTCCTCCGGATCTGCCTGCGCTGACATCCTCCGGGGTTTTTGTTGACAGCATTGGGGCGGGCTCCATGAATAGTATGGTGCACCAGGCAGCTGGCGACCGAGGTTGGACTCTTGAGCGAGTCATGGCAGCATCGAGCCTTCAGAGGCTCCACGTTCTTTATAGTTCCCTCGATAGGCTCCAAGGGTTTTACTTCTATCATATCCACAAAGGTCAACCCCAAGAAGTTGGGGAAGCTAACAGCGGTAGTGATGGAATCCTCGGTTCAAGATTCAAAATTTAAAAATTTGACGGGGATCGGCAATCAACTTCATCAACACAATCAAATGGCCAATCTATTTGTCTCATGATAAATGGGCCTCTTTATGGGCCTTATGGGTTATGTCCGTAGCAATTATGTAATAGTCCTTTCATATTTTTGTCTTTAAGTCTTCCAATAGAGTGTCTTTTAGTCTCCCCAAGAGAACTATAATGAGTAGACATTAAGTGTTTAGGATAGTGTCTTTTGGTCTCCCCAAGAGAACTATAATGAGTAGACATTAAGTGTTTAGGATAGTGTCTTTTGGTCTCCCCAAGAGAACTATAATAAGTAGACATTAAGTGTTTAGGATAGTGTCTTTTGGTCTTCTTTGAGAGTCTATAAAAGAGTCATGTATCTTTCATTTGAAAAACAGTGAATGAAATCTTATTTTTGGAACCCCCATGTGATGCCCACGTAGGAGGGGCCCTCCCCTCCTTTATCTTCTTCCCCCCCCCCTCTTTTAATTCCCATGGCCGTGAGTGCCTGTTCTTCCTTCCCTCTCCACGGGTGAGATGCCCAGTTCTTCCCTCCTTGCCACGGGTGTTGATGCCCTTCATTCCTCCCTTCTCCTCCAGCCACCAGCATCTTCCGCTCACCCCCACAGCTTGGCCGAACTTCCCGTTCCCCAGTTCCTCCTGTCTTCTAACCCAATCTTTCACTGCTGCGGCAGTCTACCTTCCTTGCCTCACCCTCTAAGCTTCTTCCTCCCGGCCACGCTATTACCTCATACGCCCACGCTACCTCCGTTCCCGTCATACACGCACTGCACCCCTTTCCACAGCCTCAAGACAACCCCCTGCAACCCCAACCACGTCCACCCACTATCCCCATAGCTTACACCCACAAACACCACCACTAAACTTAGCCCCCACTCCACAAGCCCATCCCAAACCCGCAGGCAGCTTCTGGCCCAATTTGCAGAGTAACTTCCAGCTCGTTCCAGGTGGAGTCTGCATCCAAGGTCTTCAGCAAAGTTGATCGTCCACAAGTCCTCTTCGCAAGCGAGTTGGAATCGTGTCGATCCGAGTTCGTGGCCGCCCACAAGGGACTTTCTTCCCCGACTGCGCAGAGAAGGCCTGACAGCGACCTGAAGCGGTTTGGGGCAGCAACCACGACCTCTTCTTGAAGGATTCAGGCTCCAGAATCTTCATCAAAGTTCTCCATCCTCAAGTCAGCTACCGGGATCAGAAGACGGAACCGCAATCAGAGGTCGGTGGCCAGAGTTACAAATTTTATACCCCGACGACCCCATTCTGCCTCCTGTCTGTCTCCTCCGACCAGTCCCCACTCAACGGGACCTGCACGTCCACACCGACATCCGACTGAGGCGAGACCAGTGCCGCTGGAAAGTAGTCGTCCCCACGATTCCAACGCCACCTGCCGCGCACCAAACGGAGTTCGGGGTTGCTCGTGGTGTCCCTGTCAAGCCGCTGTTCAGAAGCTGCCCCTGCACAGAACCAGAACGGGGTCCCCGCTCAGTCGTCCGTGGCGACCAGGTTCGGGCGGAACCAAAATTCAGAAAAATTGTGCTGTATCCCTACCCTGTTACGAAGCCAACGGCACCAACCGCGCCTCCGGCAAAATTCCAGAGTGCGATCCACAGCCACTTCAACAGCTGCTGGTCACAGATTCCAGAACCGGACAGAATCGACTTCGGCATTTGTTTCACATCAAGTGGTATCAGAGCTTAGGGAATCGGGCCGTCCCATCGGACCGAGATCCTGAGCTTTGAGGTTCGAGGTCGAACCTCCTCCAAGCGGAGGAGTATGATGGAATCCTCGGTTCAAGATTCAAAATTTAAAAATTTGACGGGGATCGGCAATCAACTTCATCAACACAATCAAATGGCCAATCTATTTGTCTCATGATAAATGGGCCTCTTTATGGGCCTTATGGGTTATGTCCGTAGCAATTATGTAATAGTCCTTTCATATTTTTGTCTTTAAGTCTTCCAATAGAGTGTCTTTTAGTCTCCCCAAGAGAACTATAATGAGTAGACATTAAGTGTTTAGGATAGTGTCTTTTGGTCTCCCCAAGAGAACTATAATGAGTAGACATTAAGTGTTTAGGATAGTGTCTTTTGGTCTCCCCAAGAGAACTATAATAAGTAGACATTAAGTGTTTAGGATAGTGTCTTTTGGTCTTCTTTGAGAGTCTATAAAAGAGTCATGTATCTTTCATTTGAAAAACAGTGAATGAAATCTTATTTTTGGAACCCCCATGTGATGCCCACGTAGGAGGGGCCCTCCCCTCCTTTATCTTCTTCCCCCCCCCCTCTTTTAATTCCCATGGCCGTGAGTGCCTGTTCTTCCTTCCCTCTCCACGGGTGAGATGCCCAGTTCTTCCCTCCTTGCCACGGGTGTTGATGCCCTTCATTCCTCCCTTCTCCTCCAGCCACCAGCATCTTCCGCTCACCCCCACAGCTTGGCCGAACTTCCCGTTCCCCAGTTCCTCCTGTCTTCTAACCCAATCTTTCACTGCTGCGGCAGTCTACCTTCCTTGCCTCACCCTCTAAGCTTCTTCCTCCCGGCCACGCTATTACCTCATACGCCCACGCTACCTCCGTTCCCGTCATACACGCACTGCACCCCTTTCCACAGCCTCAAGACAACCCCCTGCAACCCCAACCACGTCCACCCACTATCCCCATAGCTTACACCCACAAACACCACCACTAAACTTAGCCCCCACTCCACAAGCCCATCCCAAACCCGCAGGCAGCTTCTGGCCCAATTTGCAGAGTAACTTCCAGCTCGTTCCAGGTGGAGTCTGCATCCAAGGTCTTCAGCAAAGTTGATCGTCCACAAGTCCTCTTCGCAAGCGAGTTGGAATCGTGTCGATCCGAGTTCGTGGCCGCCCACAAGGGACTTTCTTCCCCGACTGCGCAGAGAAGGCCTGACAGCGACCTGAAGCGGTTTGGGGCAGCAACCACGACCTCTTCTTGAAGGATTCAGGCTCCAGAATCTTCATCAAAGTTCTCCATCCTCAAGTCAGCTACCGGGATCAGAAGACGGAACCGCAATCAGAGGTCGGTGGCCAGAGTTACAAATTTTATACCCCGACGACCCCATTCTGCCTCCTGTCTGTCTCCTCCGACCAGTCCCCACTCAACGGGACCTGCACGTCCACACCGACATCCGACTGAGGCGAGACCAGTGCCGCTGGAAAGTAGTCGTCCCCACGATTCCAACGCCACCTGCCGCGCACCAAACGGAGTTCGGGGTTGCTCGTGGTGTCCCTGTCAAGCCGCTGTTCAGAAGCTGCCCCTGCACAGAACCAGAACGGGGTCCCCGCTCAGTCGTCCGTGGCGACCAGGTTCGGGCGGAACCAAAATTCAGAAAAATTTTGCTGTATCCCTACCCTGTTACGAAGCCAACGGCACCAACCGCGCCTCCGGCAAAATTCCAGAGTGCGATCCACAGCCACTTCAACAGCTGCTGGTCACAGATTCCAGAACCGGACAGAATCGACTTCGGCATTTGTTTCACATCAGGTAGGGAAGCTGCCGAACTCCATAGGCACTGCCAGGTACCCTTGCGCATGATCGGCAATAATCGAAGGACCGAAGCCGATGCCAGTCAATTCAGTTGTCATCATCATTCGCCTGCAAAGACAGACAAACCAGCGATCAGCAGCCTTTGAGAGGGCCTCGAAGCCCAAATATCTCGGCAAAGAGATGAAAGGTGACACTGGTCCCACCGGGCGTGCCAGACTGTTTGCGATCGTTTATTTTATGATCTACCTGGGGATATCTTGTTAGGTAGGTCCCTGACTGTTTGGGACGGGATTTCGATTCTGTTTGTTGGTTTATTTCACGTGTCGATCAATCAATTAACTGACTGGCAATTAACTGACTGATTGACTACGCGGGCATGCCAGTCACGTACGTGACAAGTTTATTATGCGCTCAATCTGACCCGTGTCGGGCGAGAGAGAGGTTCGGTCGGGACCAGCAGTTCGCCATACCATAAAGGCTATGGCATTAATTACATCCCCCGCGAGGAGGGAAAACCTTTGATTAATTGTCGAGATAGTGGGCTGTCAAGGCCGGAATAAAAGATGCAATGTTATGAACATGACAAGATCACGTGAGATGCATCTATCTATCATGCAAGAGAGGCATGGTTTATTAAATTGATGACCCTTGGTATAGGGAGGAGGACGTAGGTCCGAAGACCACCATCGCGCGTAGCGGAGACTTCCGATCGGACATAACCCGGCCTTCCGTCAACGCCGTTTGATATACCCGAGGGTCTATGCAAACATGCATGCATGATGCTCATGACTATGCTAAGCATGACAATAGAGTTATGAAAACGAACAGAGCTCAATCACATTTATTAATCCCTGCCAAAAGGGGGAAAAGGTAACACAAGCATGATAACGAAAGCAAAGTGCTGACGGACATGGTAGTAAAAGCATGATAACGAAACGATTCGGACTTGAACGGCCCCCCTCTGATTCAGTTTATTACTAATTAGAGTTTATTAACTCCGACCACGGGAGACGAGGATCGCTCCGGAGGCGAGTGAGCGATTAAAACAGCAAAAAGGTTCAAAACCGGTGCGACCACGCGTAGGGGTAGGTTTCCCCGGCGCGGCCAAACGTAGGTGAAGGGCCTTAATACGGCGCGGTCATGACAACCGGCTAATACGGCGCGAAGGGCACGGGGTGCGCCGGTTTAGGGGGCGCCGGGAATGGGCCAAATAAAAAAAAGGAAAACATGAGTCTAGTGTTAATCCGGCGCGGGGGGGTACTGCGTCGTATTAGGGCGCGCCGGATTAGGGCTGCGCCATTTTAGCTTATTTTTGATGGATTTTTGAAACCATTTAAGTTCATTAAGGTTTTGAAGTTATGTGGGCCAATTGCTTGTTTGATTAAAGTCCAGGATCTTTCCAGAATGAAGTAATGGGCCAGTGCGAGGTCCATACTCGAGCACTAGAGTCCCTGATTCAGAGTGAATGCTTTATTACGGCAAGTCCATATAGATGATTCATCTGTCCAGAACCTGCCAAAAATTGGGCAGCATCTCCCCTGAACCTGAAAGGTTGCAGGAGAGGAACAGGGTCATACTCACTTGTGGAGTAAGCCCCTTAAACTACCGGTCTGCATGGTGACAGCTAGCGAATTCCCAACGGATAGGATACCCCAAGGACTAGCCTACGAGGGGCATCAAAGCTCCGTGGGTGAGGATAGGGGGATGAGGCAGATGATAATGGAAGCAGCACCCCAAGGACTAGCCTATGAGCCTGTAACACATCCCTTAGAGAGAGACCGACCATTAGGGAGGGAAGCTCCGAGGACTAGCCTGCTAGGAGCACACATCCCTTGGTCACCATCGGATCTCCAAATTGCTGAGGCTAAGATTGTTGGGTTAAAAACCCTGTTATTATCCGCTGTGGCCTTGAGGGAGCATCTTCCATTGAGAGGTAGAGCCCTCGATCACTCAGCAGCTCCATGAAACAATGGGGAATGTCCCCCTCCCTGGATGATTAAAGTAAAAATCGGCGGAACCTCAGAACGGCTCAACGGACGCAGACCAGAAACCAGCAAAGTGGGGGGCGTTCGGTGTAGGCAGATTGCCAGACGCAGGGTTGAGGAATCGATGCCAGCGTGATCGGGCTAACATGCCCTGAAGAATAGGCAACTGGCCATGACACAGAGGGATAGTTGATGCATGATGAGATGAGCGAACTGTAGAAGCATATGCTCGAACAACTAGAACGCAATGCTCAGACCGTGGACCCTGCCATCCCGGAGGTGACTCCCACCCCCGTGAGCAACAGAACAGTGCAAAGGGGAGAATTAATGGAAGTTAGGCCCTCATATCACAACGGGAAGAAGCATATGCATAAGCACAGCTCTGTCCACGGGGGACGCAAAGACCGTCAAATAAAACATAGAAGCGTTCGATGGGAAGGACTCGGGGAGGGGTCATCTCTGTAGCCCGTGATGTCTCGCGGCATGGTCGGGATTTGAAGAAATCGGAGTCGAAAACTACGAACGGAAGGGCCCCGGTATATGCATTGACAGAGATCAAAAAGGTGGGGGAAACCTCGAGCATTCATTTGACCCACTCATCCATACATCTATGTATATATCACCACCCCATAAGCGGGAATGGGCTAACATTTACACATTATGAATCCGGCGCCGGCGTGATCGCTCGATCGCCGTTCATCAGTTGCAGAGGAATGTACAGAGGAGCAACAGCAAAAAAGATCGTAGAGAAGGAGGGGTGGGGTCGGCTCATATCATCGCCATCCCTCCCCCCTCTCGCTTACATTTGACAGAGAGAGAACAAAGCACGGAATCCACGATAACACGGGCGCCCACCTATTCTCGGAACAGAGTATCGGATGACTCCTCCTTCTCCGGCTCCGAAGGACTTCAGTTAGAGCAGAGGAAGACAGCCATCGAAGGATGCTCAGACAGAACCCTATTTCCCAAGGAAGCTCTCTCTCCCCAGAATCTGGTTTTTTTCTCGAACCCTCTTCCTTTCCTTCTTCTTTTTACCTCTTCTCTTTCTACCTTTTCTCTTCTATTTTTGAATTGTCTCCCTTTTATTAATCAAACGACTGCCTATATATAGGAGGAGGTTCGAAGCCTTAATCCGGAGCGGAGAATGGCACGCCGGGAAGGGGAGCTCCATCACTTGCGCGCCGGAATAGGAGGGCTTCAGTTGAGGGTTCTTGCGCGCCGGAATGGGGGGCGACGGATGGAGGCGCGCCAGTTTAGGGCGTGCCGTGTTAACACTCTTCGCACGTCACGAGTCGGCCGATGAGTCCGGGGATGATTCCAGGGGTCACCGTGAACATTTATCTCGCCACTGCTCTTTGAAATCTCGAGGAGATGCTTTGTTGAAGCTCTCAGGCTGACGTACGGCCATTCTTGGAGCTCCTAATGACTTTGGTTTGATTACGCGGGTTTTCCGCTGACACGGCTCTTGGCACTATGATAGGTGTTGCTGGCTCGGTCTGGCTCATGCTCAAAGCTCCTTAGAGGGTGGGATAACACCCGAGATAGTTCCGCCTGAGCTGGGCGATCATTAGGACACTAAGGGGCCCATCTGGGTGGGAAGCCGCACCCTTGCCGGGTGACCAGGATCTTCTACCGACAGAGCTTTCGGTCCTCCATTCTGGAGATCCAAGGGGACTCTTTCATCTCAGGAGAGCCTTTCATGAGGTGGGTAGCCACTGGGTAGACCGTTGTCCTTGGTCGGACAACGAGTGTAGTGTATGCAGCGTGACAGAGTCGATGCCGGTTCATTGGGCAGGCTTGGTCGCACTGCCGGTTGGTTGTGAGTTCATCTCTGCTCTCCTGAGGTGAAATCCCCATGTTCATACAGGGGTGACTCGAGGCTCTGGCAGCTTGAGAAGTCTTCAATATGTTGATCTTTATCGACTTCTGCGCTTCAGCGGGCCGCATCATTCGTCTTTATGGCTTGATCACCGACAATCATATTCTGGGTGCCAACAATGCCCGGCTAGTCCTATCCCATCTCTCCCAAAGCACCTGGATCAGGGGTAGGTCAGGTCTCATGAGCTCTATGCGAAGGAAGGATCCGAACCCCATGGCATCTACCCTGTCCCTCTGAAAGTCTGGAAGCCCGTAGTAAGCTGCTCGAACTTGGACCCAGGATATCCGAGTCCTCATCAACCCCTGCAAACAACACAAGAACATTTTTCAGTTAAGTTTTATAAGTTTATCATGTGGGTATTCATCGGTTGTTTCAATTTACCTTATGTTTGAATTGACGACCCATCCTAGGTTGTGACTTATTCAATTGATGCCCTGAGGGATGCGTTGTTTCAGAATGTGTTTTTGGTGATTTTATGCGTAATTTGAATTGACGACCAACCCTGGGTCGTTATTTGTTTAAGTGACGCCCCTATGGGGGGCACTGTTTTGCAAGTAAGTTTATGTCTTAAAACATGATCGTGAAAGTTTTTTTAATTGACGACCACCCCTTGGTCGTCGTTTAATGAATTGACGCCCCGGTGGGGAGGCGTTGTTTTCTGTGGGTTTTAATCTACCAGTACACGAAATAAAAATAAAACAAAAATATATATCAAAAATAAAAGAAATGGCATGGAAATTAACAGTAAATAATGAATAAACATGATAAATTTTTAATTGACGACATGCTATAGGACGTGGTTTCAGGAATTAATCATTTTCAGAAAATAAAAACAATTTTAATTGACGACCCAGGAAGGGTCGTTGTTTTAATTGTCGGCACCGACTGGGGCATCATTTGACTGTGTCACTGGTTTTTCCTTCACCGAGGGCTATGGAAATTGATGGAAATAAAAATAAAACCAAAATTAAAAAAAATGAAGGCTTGGAGGGTAAGGCACCTACCTTGCTTCATTCGGGCGTTAGAAGACCTCCGCGGAGTGACTGTCGGGGTTGCCGTGGCCGCCATGGTTGGCCGGGTCGAGGGACCTCCGCCGCCGCCGGTGGCTCACCTTCTTCATCTCCTCCTTCTTCTTCTTCTTCACCATCATCATCTTCCTCGTCGTCTTCTTCATCCTCGCCATCGTCTTCATCTTCTTCTTCTCCATCATCTCCTCTTTCTTCCTCGTTGGCCGCTTCTTCTCCTTTCCCATGCTCCGCCGCCGGAGCACCCTCTGCCGCCGCGAGAGGAGCTTCCTCCACGGCGTGCTCATCGCCCAGGTCCACCACCTCCAAGGCGGTGATCCTCTGCCGCTTGTGAGCGCCTCCAGCCATTGGTTCAGAGTGGGGGGAGAGTAGAGATAGAGAGAGAGATGGGTTAGAAAGGGAGGCTCGGTTAGGCTTTGAGAAAGAATGGAAAGAACGGAGACGAAGGAAGGAGAAGAAGGAGGGAAAAGAGGTTTAACGGTCGAAAAGAATTGACGTCCCGGGAGGTCGTTGTTATATTAATTGACGGTCTGAGGTGAGGCGTGGTTTCATGATTTGACGACCCGAGACTAGGCATCATTTATATTTACATGGGAACTCGTAACCGTCGTCAGGCGCATTAATGGGAAGGTGATTGATGTGATCGATCGTCATGATTACTATTTGGAATTGATGACATCGTGTGCATGCGTCAGTTTGTTAAGGCACGACATGAATGAAGGCATCATTTCTATGAAATTAAGGAATTATTTTGAAAATATGTTAAGGAATTTAAAGCGATTAACGTCTTGCCTTGAGGTGCGAATTAATGAACGCATGTTTGGATAAGCGTCAATTATAGTTTTATCTATTTTTCAAAAAATTGATTAAATGAAATGGACGACATGTGCTAAGGCGCGGGTTGAGGAATTGACGCAATTATTGGGGGCGCGTCTCAGAACAGAGAGCCCGAGGCTTCGTTTTATCAGACAGAATCATTGAATTGGAAGACAAGAACATATATGACATGTTATTTTGGCTCAATTAAAGGAAAAATTCTTTTATTTCATTTGATGAAAATCATTGTTACATTCCGTGGGCCTTATTTTCTTAAGTGCTATTACATAAGATTTGCATTTATTCTCTTCTTCTTCGACATATGTTTTGGACCTATGGAGAAGTCCAACCTTCCATTGAGCCATGATTATTTTGACTTCTTCTTGATCTCCACTTGAGCCTAGTTCCCTCCTCTTAAGTGGTGAAAGATGAGAAGGTTCTTCAAAAGTGTGTCGAGGTAATCCAAGCTGCAGGAGGCACTAATGAGCATTGTAGAGGATGAAGTCGTTCCCGCCGATCAATCGAAGCTCTATGCCGGAGGAGAGTCTTGAGCGAAGTTCTTTGGTCTTTAGAAACACCAGTGTGCAAGTGAAGCCGCTCTTGGGCATTGTCTTGAAGTAGTCCCTCCATTCACTTCTTTTCTTGAGCTTTGGCACCCGATTAGTCACTCTCTCACATAGGCCTAGAAAATCCGTCATATATCGAAGAGGGCTTCTTGAGAAGATTTTTGAGGCCAATTGAGTTTCTTGGCATGGGTCAAATTTTAGGTGGAGGTCCACCGAACAAGAAAGGAGTAACATTGACCCATAGAGAGGTCGCCCTAAGGAAGCCGATGTGAGTCCATTATATAGGTTGGCTAGTACCGCCGTTCCTATTCTTTTGCTTTCCCATATGCTAGCTATGGTGCTTAAATGGCATTCTTCTAAGTGGTCTTCTATTGAAGGGAAGAGGAGAGCTCCAACCATGCATAATGTAAAGCCTTTCATTACTCTCTCCAACAAGTCTTCCTCCTCTTGGGCTTTGTCCATGTTCTTGTATACCCATTAAGCTAATTTCAAAAGATTGATTCCTTTGTGGGCTTTGATTTGATTCACTAGATTTAGGTTTGGTATGAGGCTAGTAAGCATGTCATGTGCATTTATTGGTTTGATCATGCTAGCCATCCTTGATTCTTCTCCTTGCTTCATCTTTCTTAATCCAAATAGCATCTCTACTTCCTCTAAGAGAATGGTGGCTTCAAAAGTGGGAAAGAGGAAGGTATGAGTGTTTGGATGCCATAATTCTATTAATGCTCCTATGGAGGCCCAATCTAGGTGGATTTCATCATAATGGGTAGCATGGGTTATAAGGCCAAGAAGGTGCCATCTACTAAGAAAAGAACACATGTCTAAAGAAAGTTTAGAGAGGAGTAAGGGGAGCCACTTAATTCTTAAGAACCTCCTTGGTCCTAGTACATTTGGGTAGTCCTGAAAAAACATAAAATGAAGAGAAGAGAATGCAATCCAAGTTTTTGAAAAGAGAAGCGGAAGAATGAAATAAAAGCTTTAAATTAAAAATAGCTTACTTGGCCTTTGGCTATCCTCCCGCTTATGTGGCTTGCAACTTCAGAGATCCTAGGAAATCCCATCCTAGGCTTCTTAGAAGGCCTCTGTATCACCATCATCTTGTCCATCCTCTCTTTCGGTTTGAAGAATACCTGCGGTTCCCCTGTTTACTAGTTCTATTGTAATTGAGTGTCTGGTTGATGCAGTGATCAGTCAGTCGATGAGTGTAGCAGAGGACTCATCGCCTTTTATAATGATTTGTAGCTTTGGCTAGCCATTTAGAACATCACAGTTTGAGTTCGAGTTCGAATCAGTCAATGGAGGTTTGATTCCGAGCAGGGAACAGAGCGCCAATAAGATAGTTAATTGACGACATATAGCTTGGCGTCATCTCAGTGTCGTCATTTATCCAGCGCCTCTCTTGAGAGCGTCAGATTCAATCCAATTCCAAGTGTAATGGTACTTTTAATTAACGCCCCAATGACCGTCGTCATTTATTGTTTTGACTCCACTGCATAGGGTCATCTTTTGCTGAGCTTACACTTTTGAATTGCTTTACAGCATGATGATTATTGATGAACTTAAGTGGTATTATATCTTTATGAAGTTTATTATGTCATGCACTTATGATCATACTTTGGGCTTATTGAGCTTATGATCTTTATTAAGCTGATGATTCTTTACTGAGCTAATAATTTTTGAGCATAGAAAAGCGCATGTTATGCAGGTCTTGAAACGATTGGATTTCCTCCACTGGTAACACCATTCCATCCTTGTCTCTCTCATGTATGCATTGTTACTATATATATCTACGCTATTATAGCATATCAAGGACCTTGTGGTTCTGATGAACCTGGAATTTGAGTTTCCCTCCATCAAAAATAGTGATAATTCCAGGCGAGTCTTAATTACACGGATCGGCCGTTGAATCATCTAAGGTTTGGGACGACGGTTCCACTTTCTAAGTTGATACGTGGATAAATGGGCTTCGGCTTAGTGTCAGCTTAGAGATCTGGATTCCTGACCGAATCTCAATGGTTTAGCAATATTATCCTTGATTATCTTCTATTTTAAGTTTGTTTTAATTTTTCTTTTAGCCCAGCATGCATCATATAGGACTTTGAGCTCTAAGGATGAAAATCCTCATATTACGCCAATAATGAGGGCCACCCGCTCTTAATGGAGTTGACATGAGATATTCTATTCCAAATCAAGTACCTTATTCTCCTTGAAGTCGCTCAGGCTGGTTCCTTGAAAAGCATTCATTTGCTGGGTCTTTATCTCAATTCATTTTATTTTCTGCAAATCCACCTTGGTTGTAGCACGTCCACATTGGCTGGTAATCGCTCTCCAATGGTGTCTTTCCTTCCGTGCCCTCTCGCACATTTTTTTCTTTAAAGATTAGTCCCTTTATCCAGCTAATCATTACTTTCTTGTAATCATTCAAAGCTGTTTCATTTAGAATCCTAGAAAGATTTCCAACGATTAGTGTCGGAGGCATGTCCCATCACACCTTGGCATCTACTTATCAGTTCGTTCTCACTTCATTCCGCTCGTTACACTTTCACTTCATTTCATTTCATTCTCTCGCAAAGCAGACGCTAAGGCAGGGCAGCTGTAGACACGCCAAAATTGATGCTATGTTGAGTAAATCTCATGTCACCATGTGACGCCCCAAAGTGGACTTCAATATTGGCTTAATACGAGATTTTTCTAATTTCTCCATATTTAATTGTGATTTCTTGGCTTTTTGCTTTAATAATTAAAATTAACGCCTATGGGGAGGGCGTCATTTAATTGACGACCTAATTAGGGGCGTTTTTCTTAAATAAACGACTATCGAAACGGTCGTCGATTCCAGGATTTTACAAATTCTAACGAAAATAAAACTCAAGGTAATTGACGTCCTATTGAGGGGCGTTGATTATTTAACGCCCATTCAAATAGGCGTCATTTGATAATTTTAAATAAGGAAAGTCCTTTATTTCTATAATTAAATTCAGGAATTGACGATTGTGTGATGTCGTCATTTCAATTGACGCCCCTAGCTAGGTAGTCATTTTCACTTCCGTCTCCCTTTCGCCTGCTTCTTTCCAGTAGTAACCCTTTCCCCATTTTGCACCTTGTGTTCGATTGGGAAGAGGGTTCCTTATTGAGGATTCATTGCCTTGTTTTAATCCCATTAAGGCAAGGATTTTTGGCCCTATAAATACTCCCTTGAATCCCTCACACACGCGAGAGAACGCATAAGAACAGAGAGAGAAGAGAGTTCTTTTAATTTCCTTGCAGGTTCTTCCTCCTAGTGGCGTTCTTCTCCCACGGGCGACAGAATTTCCTCCAGCATAATCTTCCTCCATTGCCGCAGCCGAAGCTTTTGTTTTCCTCCCTTTACTGCTGCACACACAGCAGAAGGGTGTCTCTTCTTTTAGCCTTTTAGTTTGTTAGTTATATTCATTTCATCACACACGCACCCTTTCTCTCTAGTTCTTTGCTAGAGATACTCTTTAGTATAATTGCTTTGCACAATTATATCACTGCATCCATTATTCCTAACCTGGTTACTCCTCTTAAGGGGTTTTAAACCAAAACACATAAGGTGTGTTCATGCTTAATTTGATTGATTTCATATTTTTAGAGCATTGACACTACACACTTTGGCTAATCCATATCTTTGTTCGTTTTATGTGTTTCTTGCAAGGGTAATCAAACTATAAACCCCCTTCGTCGGCCGACCGATTGAAGGAGGAAGGTAGAATCACCAATCTCACCCGCTCAACACAAGGTACATGCGATCACTCCTTTGATATTTTGAGGTAACCCCTCTGGCGATCACCCTCCTTATTATCACCACGTGCATGCTTAATTCTTTTATGTCTATATTTTCTTAGTGGATTTTTAATTAGAATCCACAGTTCCTATTACTCATTGGTTGAGGATGGGTGTCATTTACCTTAACGCCCGCTTTTCAGTCCACTTCGTTGCGTTTCCATTTCATCCCCATGTTCCATTTCACTTTTACTTCACCTCCGCTCGCTCCCCTGCAAAGAGGACATTAAGGAGGGGCATCTGTTGACACCCATTTTCTGACCGATGAGTTGGGTTATATCCTTATCTATTTTTATGATATCCTGAGTTGTTCACTAGTTATTGGGCCATTTTTGGTCACTTTTGGGCTTATTTTTATGGGTCGCTCTCCCTGGTTGGGCTTGGTTCCTTTTATCTTTCGACATTTAAACTTATTGGGCCTAGATAAGGGCTAATAAGGGTTTTATTGTAGATGTATATGGAGATTTATTGGCCTTTATCTCTTTTGCCGCGCCTATTAGCCTTGCGGTCTATCGTACAATCGTTTAGTGATGGTTGGCGGTCCTTTGCTAGACCGTTAGGCAGTAGAGAGTCTTGTTGGGTTTTTTGGTCTTATCTCTCTATGGACGACCTGTTGTGTCCCCTGGTTTTGATGATAACAAATCACAACTTATTAGTAGATGTTTGAGAAATATCTAACTTAATTTGGTTTGATAAATTTATTAACAAGTGTAGAAGAATCTCACTATGTGACGTCTCGACACATCCCAATCTTGTCTCGACACATCCAGAAGAGATTATGTTAAAATTCCAACATTTGAGCTCCGGCATACCAAAATGTGTTGACACATCCAACTCATGTCTCGACACATCCCGAAGAATTCAAGCTGAAGCGTTCTGACTAAGTATATGGATTCATCGATGTCTCGACACACTGAGTGAAAAGTGTCGACACATTCATGTGATAATCTCTACACAAGGCGCTCATGTCTCGACACCTTCTTACAACAACCCTGCACATGGCTCACATGTCTCGACACCGTTTGGTGTTGTCTCGACTCATCAGCCATGGTACTTCAAGATTTCAAAGGGATGTCTCGACACACTGGAGGTAAAGTGTCGACACATCATCGTTCAACCAGAACATGCTTGAAACCGACAGAAGCTATCTACAAGGCTTTTTAAAGGGATGTCTTGACACTCTGACAGAAAAGTGTCGACACATCCACGATCAACTAGAATGATTCTCCAAGATATTCAAAGGAATGTCTCCACACGCTGCCAGGAAAGTGTCGACACACTGTGTTCGTCCAGAACGGATCTGAATCTGATGGAAGTTGATTTCAAGATCCGGAACTTAATCTAGAGGATCCGTTTGCTTTGGAAAAAGCCGTCAGATTGCGTCGGTGTCAGAAGACTGTGATTTAGTAGAGATACTTTTAGAAGAAAATCGTACCTTCGCTGCTATGGTCTTTTACCTACCCGCATTCCTACAGACTTGACAAGGATGGAGTCAACTGTGCAAGTGGAAGTAGATCAAATAATGTGGATGTGACATTCTGGGTGTTGCTTGAAAAGTGGACAACGTTGGTGTCGCCCTAGGACACCAATATATATAAGGAGCATGAGCTCCAGTTCAAAAGCTAAGAAGAGCAGAAGTGACCTGAGAAGAGTGCTGAGGAGAAAACGAAGAAGAAGAAAGCTTGTTGTCCAAGCTACTCTTCGTCCTGATGCTGCCGGCGTGAGTGAACCTAGAAGAAGACATTTTCTCTTCCTTAGGACGAAAAGAAATCTTCCGTGGCTGCTATGAAGATTCAACGAGAAGAAGAAAGCCAAGGATCTCTCAAACTCATTCCCAGATAGGAGACTTCTTTGTCATAGCGCTTTCACTACGATACTCTGTCTGGCCATTTCATCTTTAAGTTTGCTTTTTTTCTAAACAAACTTCATATCATTAGATCCCTACCTGCGTGTAGGAAGACAGAAGGTGTGGTCGCCTATCTGTGTGGTTTGGGGTGTGATCCCACAAGCTGTGTGACAGCGGAGTGTGAGAGTGTATCTCTCAGTTAGAAGCTGTGAATCAGCTGTTGTGCGTTGGCACAAGTGAAGTCTCACTGTGTTGTGTGAGGGGTGGACATAGGTCTGTAGATTAAGACTGAACCAACTTAAAGATCTTGTCTTATGGTTTTTCTTCTCTCTTGTACCAATGGTAGAAGCTTAATAGGACCATTTCCAGGCATCCTGTGTGCATCTAGCGTCTCAGATATTAACTAATATCTGCATCTTTATTTACTGTGTTAGTCTTAGTTTTTATTTCCGCAAAGAAGGGCAAAAAGGGGCTGATCTATTCACCCCTCCCCTCTAGATCTGTCTATCACCACTCAACACGACCGAGCCTTGCGGTCTATCAGTCGATCATTTTTAGAGCCTTACGATCTATCGTAAGACCGTTAGGGAAGATAGAGAGTCCTGCTCTGTCTGTTCTTCTTCTCTTCGGCCGTGGTCGAACTAGAGTCCATGATTTGATGATTTCTCTTTGAGTACTGATCCTCATAAGCTCCTGTTTGTTTCTATGGACTCTTGGGAGTATTATCTTTGAGATTTATCTATGTTCAGGCCTATTTTTGTATCATTGTCTCTCCAACTCGACCAGAGAGTTTGGGGGTCTATAAATACAAATCTTGACTTCATGGCTTGAGAGGGAGATTTCTGGATCTTGCGTCGAGGTGCTGCTACATCCTGGAGTGAGTACTAACCAAGGAGAAGTCCTTTCTACGTCCTTAAGGCTTCGGGTGCAGGGAGTATTGAGTTTCTTTTGATTTAGTTTGTGTCTATTTCTCTAAGTTTTATCCTCTTCCCTCTTGCCTCTTCATAGCATATTCCCCCTTCCTCTTCCACGTTCCTCTGCACTTTCATCATTTTCAAACATCCTCCCACTCTTTTTCTACGCCCCACAGGGGTTAAAAAAATCACCAACCCCCAGGTATTCACCCTTCCTTTTATGCACTTTAGCTCAATTGCACTATAGATACTACACTAGTCCAAGGGCTCATTGGTTATTTTTCTTCGTGTCTACATTCTTCTGTAGGTTTACAGAGCTCATTGCACGAGGCCCAGCTCTTCTGGCCGGCCAGGAGGGGTGGAGATTCAAGTTCCACGTTTATGTTCTAGGTGCGCCTAGCAGCTATTTGGAAGACCGTTTGGGGATCTCAGGCGGCCTATCGCAGGACCGTTTGCCTTCGCTTTGCGATCGTCTGAAGACCGTTTACCATCGCAGCGCCTGGCTTCTTTCTCCCATGGGCGGGTGGCTTCACTCGGCTCCTTCCAAGGTACATAGTGTGGCCTTATTGCATTGTTTACCTTGGTGGTGATCACATCCTTCTTTCTTTGGGTATTTGTCATCTAGTTCATTATCTCTTCTATTTTTTCTTTACTTTTAGTTGCTCCACACCCACGGTGTGTGCTTCACTTTTATCCCTTTGCTCCATGTCCCGGTGTGTGTTTTCCTTTATTTTCTGCACTGTTAAGATGACTTGCCCATGAATTTCATGCTTGATATTGATTGCTTGAGTTAGTGCAACACTTGCTCACACCATATTCACATTCACTACACACATCATCATCATCACACCACAAAACACAAGAAAATATCAACAACTGGGAGTACTTTCTTTTATAATTGAATGAAAACCACGAGGCAATCTAGTGACATTACATTCTTGCGTGTTAAGTGACTTTCTAGAGCATTGCCTTCGTGGTTATGAAAAGTGCATTCTCGTTACGTTCTTGTTCGTGTAAGGCCATAATTACATTCGTGATATATTCTTGCTTGATCATATTCCCAATCTACATGAGTTCTCATATCTCTTATCTTGATCATATCGTGGCAGCTATGTTACTTGGTTTATATCGTATCATTTACCGCATTTCATCTATCTTATATTCTAGAGCAAAAGTGTTAATTACTTAAACAATGTCTTCATGTGGATACAAAGATACATACTGGGCATGTGTGCTCATTCCCTACTTTTTCAATCTTTTTCAAGAAATTCTAGCGGGTCGGATTCAGGCTATTCAAGTGGTGGATCCGAGAGTGATTAAAGATCGAGAGAAGACCTAGTAGAGTCTTAAGTCAAGTCGAGTCTATGTATTTTTTCTTTTATTTGAGTCTAGTGAATTGAGTCAAATATCATTGTAGTTCGATTATTATTATCAATAAAAGTTAGATTTTTGATCAATCATTATGTCCATTCATTTTATGTGTGAATGATTTGCGCTCTGATTGTATTACTCGCTTGAGGCGTACTAGCCAACTATTCACGTTCCCGATTGTTTCCGCTACATAGTCTTGGGACATGACAGTTAAAGTGGTATCAGAGCCTAGGTCTAAGGAGTTACTTATTCCTAGGATAATGTCATGTCATTGGCTAAGTCCAATGCTTAAAGACCCATACCTATGAAAGAATGAAAGAAATTTCCAACCCATGAGAGAAATTGGGTAGAACTCGAGATGAGATAGTTAAATTAGATTTTCTCTGGGATAAATATATTAATTCCGTAGGAATTAACTCATTGATTATTGGAGAGAGGGAAAATCTGCCGCCCGAGAGCACGGCCCAACTAGGTCAAATTTGACCAAATTAGGCCCAGCTCCCCAAAGTGATAGCCCCATTTTGGGCCCACTTACTTCAAGCCCAAAAACCCACTCGAAGCAGCACTTCCTAGGCGGCCCTCAGGTCCAGAAGTCTGAGCGATAGAATGGTCGAGAGATCCCCTGTGGAGACCCGATGTGGCCCACCCGAGCTATACACTCATTGCTCGGGACAAAACCCCGAGCGAACACCTCTAGCTCGGGCCGACAGTCGGAGGCTCATCTTGGCTTCCGTTACGAGCAGAGAACTCCAAGGGTAGGGGAGGGCAAGAGTCCTCGCGCCATAAAGGAGCCCACTACATGGACGTAACCCCCCGAAGCCCCCTCAGCTCCCTGGACTATTACGTTAAACGGATTGCTACATAAACCCCAGGGAGACCCTCCGAGGAGGTAAGGCAATGATTCTGAGAGAAAACCACCACACTTCTTGGTGGAGAATAATCTCGTGCCCTCTCTCTCTCCTACTCTCTCCTTTCACCTTCATGCTCTATCATACTTGCTGACTTAAGCATCAGAGGGTTTACCCTAGGGACTCCTCCCTGGGTACCTCTAATCTGTTTCCTACCTTGTAGATTCATACAGACGTGGTGACCGTGACCGAAAGATTCCTCCCGGATCTCACGGCTTAGGATCAGCGCGAGATTATGCCTCTTCATCTGGCGCCGTCTGTGGGAAACGAATAAAGAGCCATCATGGTGCGAAGAAAGTTTGGTAGGAAAGACCATAGAGGCGGACAGAGAACCTACACTCTCCCACCCCGTGGAGAACCCCCCCTCCGCCGACAACAATCCAGCCTACGAGCTGCTTCCACCACTCGCGGAGGTACAACCCCCTAACGGGAGTTCTGACGCCCTCCAAACCCTCAACGCTAAACTAGATATCCTCATAGAACTAATGAGGACCCAGGAGGCTAGGGAGGAGAAGTCAAGACTCCCACGGGAAAGTCCTCCCCGTAGAGAAGCTTCCCAGCAAACGGCTGGAGGACGTTTCACCCTCCGGGGATGATGACTTATATGCAACTGGACTGGGGGACCTTCGCACGCCCGCCCTCCAGAGCAAGAAGCCTCCTCCATCCCGACGAGAGAAAAAGTCGGGACGCGCCAGCAGTTCCCGGAAACTGATCCCCCCAAGGGATGAAGCGGAAGCCCGCAGGGACGCCCCCACAGCCCCTCGATCCAGCGGCAACCGGAGTTATCCCTCCAACTGCAAGATTTCGAGCGACGATTTGTGAAACAAGAGCACGCCCTACGCGCCTTGCAGAAGACTTCCACCAAGGATGTGAGGAGCAATCCCCATTCTCCGACCACATCTTGAAGGCTGAGATCTCCCTCAAGATCCTGCTGCCAACCTTCAAGTCGTACGATGGCCAGAGAGACCCGGCTGACCACTACGACAGCTTTGACGTCCTGATGACTTAGCATGGGGCCTCCGACTGTAGTGCCCCAACAATTATATATATAATTTTTGAATTTTAAAATACTTTTCTAGAAATTATAAAGGCTTAAATAAATTAATGAAGGGGTTATTGGATTAATAAGTCATTATAAGGCTCGATTAGGCTAATTAGTTAACCTAGCCTATCTAATTATTATCCAAAAGGTTTATGGACTAAGCCCATCAAGTTTGGCCCATATTCTAGAAGGGTAATTAGCTTATTCACGTATTTTAAGGATAAATACTATTTGTATAAGATAATTATGTGGATAAATGAATAAAAGAGTTTTATTAAATTGAAACTCTATACACATTGAATGTAACGGTCTATCGGGCGACCGCCACAGCCCTGTAACGCACCTAGGCTGATGCGTTACACTCTGACAGTTCCGTGAAAGAAAGAACGAGCAAAAAGATTAGAACTTTGGGATCTTATCTACAAGAGATTGACTTGGAAGAGCTTGTAACATTATGAAGGACTCTTAGGGATTAGGTTCTGGTAAAATAAGGACTCTAGAATCGATCTAATCTTTAAACCCTAGCCAAAACCTTATAAATAGGACCTAGTTTTGAACTAAGCGACCCTTACTTTTGGCTCGTGAAGAATCAAGGTAAGGAGATATAATTTCAGGTAAGTTCTTTAGAATATTTTGTTTAGTATACATTATACTAATAGTTCTCCAAATTTCGTGCTAGGAGATCAAGCAACCAAGGAGATAGAAGCTTCCAAAGTTGCTGATTCAACCTTAGCAACCCAGGAATCTGAACGCAAGTCCCCTAAAATTAGGACGTCTAAACGAGGTAATTAGAGTTCAATCCTTTAGAACTTTTTGTTCCCAATAGTTTCATCTTCTTACCCTCAAAATTTCACATCCCTGGGTCAAGAGGTTGAGGAAATAGAGCAGATTTAAGTTGCTGATTTATCACAAGAAGTACAAGGGACTAAGGGTAGCACCTAGCATCAAATTCGAAGTTTAAAGGTTTTAGAAGAAGTAGGTTATCTCATGATTGGCAAAAATAACTTGTTAGGAATAAAAGCCCTCTGGTTGTGCTTGATTTCATGCATTATAGACTAAGAATTTCATGATCTAATAGTTCTATACATTCATGCATCTCTTAGCCCTAAATGGAAATTAAAAGATATTATCCTGTCTATTCACTAAACCCATGCATATAGTTGGCCTATATTTCGTTATCATGACTAGGACAGTGATAGTATTTTTATTTTCAGGCATGTTATGTTTTCATAAACCTTTACTTAATTTACTGCCAGCAGATTCTCTGATGCTCCAACGTAAGACCGTCACATGAATGTAACGGCCTTACGATAGACCGTCACACCATGTTGTGCTGTTATTGTTCTATTGTCTCTGACGCACCCTAGCAGGGGCGTTACACCACTGTAACGGCCCCTCGATAAACCGTCACAAGCACTGTAACATGCCTATCCTAGACCGTCATACCCCTGTGTTCTGCCAGCCCAAGGCAGAATAATAACCAGTTAAGTTTACTTATAAATAAGCTTAGATAGCTAAGATGGACCTATTATCATGACTTCAAGTTTAGTTACTGATTCATAATCAAATTGCATGATTAATGTGTCTTAGGTTATTTTAAGTTATGCTAATTTCATTGGCTAAAACTCTATAGTTTTGTATTCTAAATCATGATTTTCCAATGTTGTATTGACGGAGTTTTATCTTGGTTTCACATTGTTACACATTCTTTTCTATCTATAGAGTCATTTCTCTAAGTACATGGCGTATATTCAGGTATATGTCCATTAGTTACACTTTGCACTATATGAACATTATTATTGGACGTGAGGACCTCTCTATTGGATATTCCTTCCAATGGACTTAGAAATCTTGTTTCAAGGCCTCCGTAATTCTCTGCGAGCCTGGGATTCCCACTAGGACGCCGAGTTGGTTGTACCATTAAAGTCCATTGATTAGATTACACTATCGATATTTTAGTTATCAGTAATGTAACAGATCTATGTTGGACCATCAGGCACAAGTAACGGCCCAATATACGACCGTCACATTCAACTGAGTCTGATTTCTTGGTTCTGGATTCAGACTAATGTAACGGCCCAATACAGGAGCGTCACATTATATAACGGCCCAGTACACGACCGTCACACTGCTTGAGTATTTTAACCCAAGGTGGACCAAGGGTTGATATTCCAAGGTTTCTAGATGGACTATTAATGATCTAGAAGTTGTCATACTGATCAAGAAACCTAAAATAATGAATAGAAAATAAAAAATGTACCGTTATACTGCCTATTTATTTTCATAAGTATAACCTTGCTTAAGTCATTCTTGATTTCTCATGCTTTTTATTAAAGCATTCATTCATTGAATTATTGTTATCATGAGCTTATTGAACTTATTACATTCTTGGCAAAACTTTATTGTTACATGCGTGGAAAAAGCTTGATTTATACTTGAAGATGCGATCGAGCACTAATTGTGTTCAAGGGCTCTATGCTAGTCCCCTCGACTGATTGTCAGAAACATACTATTATAAACCATGGGGTATGATGCTACTGGTGTCGCATTACACTGGGAGTACTTTCTCTATAAATAAGTGAAAATCCATAATACGGCATGACATGACATTCTTGTACATGACTTTCTTGCTTGATATTCCACAGAAATTCACGACGTACTTGCTCATCAGTAAAAGATACTAGAGTGATGATTATGTGACTTGCTAGTACATTCTCGATAAATTCTTGTTCATGAAAGGCCAATATCATGTCCTTGTTACATTCTTGCTAGTTCGTACTTGCTCTCATTCTAACTTACTTGATCGTCTTGTTACTTTGGTTTAATCGTGTGATTGATCGCATTCGCATGATTTTTACATTATTCTCTAGAGCTAAATTGTTAATTGTTAGGGTGCTAGGCCCGGATACAGAGGGGGGTGAATGTATCCCTCTATGAATAATGGCCAAATAAAAACTAGGATGCAAGAGATAAACCACAGAGTAGAACCAATTCAATTCAACTCAAATACAAGCACTTGGTGCGCACCTATTCAAGCATCTAGCGGAAGCTAAGCAAACAATCAGACCACTGCACAAGATAATGTTTAGGTGGTTCGGTCCACAGACCTACATCCACCCCTCACTCCCAACCGGAGTGAGGCTTCACTAGCAAATGCTAGAACCAAGCAGACTCAGTCTGCAAATAGTTGCTGCCACACAGCTTGACCAGGGGAACAGCCTCCCCTCTTCCTCCCAACCAGATGGACACCCAAGTGACTCCCAGCCACTTGGAAACTAGAGGTCGAAGACCTCTCTTCCTCCAGACCAGGAGGGACCACTGGACTTGCAACCACAAGCCCAGAACCGGAGGACTAGCCTCCCTTTCTCTAACCAGAGGGAACCCACAAGTGACAACCTGTCACTTGGAACCCGGAGATCAGATCTCCCTTCTCCTGAACCACCAGGAGGAACCCGATCCCCAACAGGGCAATCGGAAGAACAAGGATAATCAGAAAACAAAGGAAAAATAATAAAAGAAAATGACACAGCAATCAAAAAGCTGTAAAAGATGAAAACACAGATATGGCTCTCAATGGAGCTGACTGGCCTGGATCTGATCCACGGTCCAGTAGGAACAAGTCTTCAGATGAAGCTTCCCATCTCTCGTTCTCTCTTCTTCTTTCTCTTCCTTTTCTTCTCTGCTTCCTTCTCTCACTCGCGAGCTCTCTCTCTTTCTCTTTTTACTTCTGTTCTCACTGGATCGAATACTCTCTGCTGCTCCTTTCTCTCTTTTTCTTTCAATCAGCCTTCTTTAGTGGAAGAAAGCACATATATATAGCAGCAGCAGCAGCTCCTGGGCGCGTGGCTTCCACGTTTTCCCGCCCAAGGAATTTGCTAGATCCGAGGCAGCTTCATCCATGTGTCAGCATCTTCATACCTCGTCCTCCTGGGATCACGAGCCAGGTCATCAATCTCGGTAAGAATCCATTGTATAGACTTCACACATGAAGACATCCGCTGTTCAGACTTGAATAACATTCAGCAATGCATTGTATTGACTCCACCAGCCTACAGCATTGATGCATCAGAGTAATCCAGTAAGCTTCTTTCTTGATTGTTTGAACTACAGTGTCCACGCCACTTGATCAAGACGTTGATGCATTGGTGTCCAGTGATCAATGTCTTCAGTATATAAGCGTGCTGCGTCGACGCTGCTAGCCCATAGCGTTGACGCAGTGGTGTTCCAGCAGCTAATACTTTAGCTTGTTTGCTTGCTGCGTGGACGCTACCAGGCCGTGGCGTTGACGCAGTGATGTGTTCCAGCAGCTAATACTTTAGCTTGTTTGCTTGCTGCGTGGACGCTACCAGGCCGTGGCGTTGACACAGTGATGTGTTCCAGCAGCTAATACTTTAGCTTGTTTGCTTGCTGCGTGGACGCTTCCAGGCCGTGGCGTTGACGCAGTGATGTGTTCCAGCAGCTAATACTTCTACTAGTATACTTGCTGCGTGGACGCTGTGGTCATTCTCCGTTAACCCTATACACACAAAAAATCTTATAATCATAACATAGAACAAGTGGTTATTTAAATCTTATAACACCGAGTGTATATACTCTGAAACAGTAAATGGGCAAGTATGTACACTGAGAGAGTGTATAGACTTGGAAGTCTTCCTGTGAGCTCAGTGTATATACTTTCCAATGTCTAGACTACAGGAGATGAAGACCAATGAGCAGACATGAGCTATGCAAGCTACAGTGTCGTTGTATGGACATGGGGTTCAGCTGAGGATGTATGGACTTGCAATGCAAACAACAATGTATAGACTTCATGTAAAAGCCCAATGTATAGACTTGAAGAATGTGAGACGATGGCTAAGACACTGCACAGTCGGATGTATAGACTTTCGTTACTGTAGCAACGTGTAGACTTTGCCTTAGATGCTAAGTGAGACGCTCAATGTACACACTTAACCAATTCAAAGGCAAATCGAGTGTACAGACTCTGAGTCCAAACCCAACGGCTGTACAGACTTAGGAAGTGAAGACTGATGTACATACTTCATTAATCAAAGCATGAATGAGACGCTGTACACACTTAGCCTAGGACAATGTATAGACTCAATCAAATGAAGAGCTTCCAGTGTGTAGACTTGAAAGTCTAATGGCGATGTGCATACTTGCTGAGTTGACGCTGCAGCCCAATGAGTTGACGCTGCAACGTATACACTTTACGTTCAACTGATGATGTGTAGACTTGAAGAACAGAAGCCCACGTTGTATAGACTTTGAAATCTGAATCGACAAAGCAGGCTGTACAGACTTTGAGAGTCTTGACGGATGTACAGACTTTGAAGGCTTTGAAGGCCAATGTACAGACTTGTAACACTTGAGGACTGATGTATAGACTTCGCCTGAACACTGTCCGATGTACAGGCTTTAGTCTGAAGGCTAATGTATGGACTTAAAGGTTAACACTCGAATGTATAGAGTTGAAGGGCTAACAATCTAGTGTATAGACTTCAAAAGGACAAAGCATCCACAGACCAGACGATGTACAGACTTTGCCAATATGAGACACTGTACAGACTTTGTTAAGTGACTGGCTGTACAAACATCAGAAGATGAAGACTCTGTATCGACTTGTAGACCATGAGCCAATGTATAGACTTGCCTTAACAATGAATGAGTAGACTTTGAAATAGGAGTCAGGCAAACGGATGTACAGAGTTGGCCAAAGCAGCAATGTATAGACTTTGAAACCCAGACAGTCAGTGTTCTGATGGGTCAACGCATCAGTAGGGGTGGGTCGACCCACTACTGTCCATACTAACTAAACAGACTTGGCCAATGCATGAAGCACAGTCCAGTGTATAGACTCGATGCCTTGAAGATCAATGTACGTACTTTGAAGACCGACCTAGCAGGTTGTGTAGACTTAGAATGCAACCAGGATGTCTAGACTTGATGTGAGGCAATGCACAATAAACATGAACCAATGAATTGAATGCATATAGCAGACATGAACTGAATGTATGCAGGAGAACTAATTAAAGCATTACCTGATCTGAGCATTCACCTTACCTGTCATGATTTAACTTTGACTCTTTGACTTGGGTTAACTTCATGACCTGTGAGACATCCTCAACCCTGTTCTGACAGTTTCTCATAATGCAACAGGATTATATCATCAAGGATGTAAACATAATGAGACATAATTGTTGACACCCGTTTTATACCGATAATTCGAGCCGTTTCTCTTACTCCCATTAGTTGATGCCTCGAGTTGTTCATCATTCACTGGGCCATTTTGTGGCATGACTCGGGCTCGTTTTATGGGTCGTCTCCCTCCTTGGTGCAATTCGTGGTGATTCGGGGCTTAATGGGCCTTGGCTTTGGTCAATTGAACGTATTTTACGAGAATCAAGTGCCTAAGGGCATGAACGGCTTCACATCAGCCGTTCACCAGATGGGCGGTTTAATATGGGCCGTTCATATATTTTGGCTAATTTCTGAGGATTTTCTGAATATTCACCGACAGGCTTTTGTGCGGTGTGATTAGGACCGTTCAATATTATGGACGGGCCTCTTCCAACCGCCTATATCTCAGAGTCCTACGCGCGCCCACTTTCTCAGAGAATTATCCAAATGATTCGAATTATCACCGACAGGGTTAAACGGTCGTGTTTGTGCCGCCCTAAACTAAAACGGTCTCCATACAACCGTTCATATGTTCAGGGTCCCACGGCGGACGTTTCGGCCAGTTCGAGAGATAGTTGGAAAAATATTCTGATTATTCGAATTTCCACCGACAGGATGGACGGTCCTAATTAGACCGCTTACACCTTGTGCGGTCTATTGTAAGACAGTTCAAGCCGTCGGCTGTTGATTTTCAACCGATTTTATCCCATTTATCTCATGGTTTTATCCTCAACATATTTTGACGATTTCTCTGCGGATAATCAACCATTTTCGATGTCGTTTCGTGTGGATGGAAGATTATGATATTATCTACGAATTATCTTTTGTGAGTTCGACCTGAGAATATCTAAAAACCCCGACTTCGAGGCTGGCTTTCTAGGCTCTATAAATAGACCCTAGTGGCCGGACGTCGAAAAGGGGGGAGATTTTGGTTGACGGCGAAGCCCTGCCGCATTTTTGAGCGACCTAGCACCAAGGAGGGAGGCTCTCCACGTCCTCACGAGCCTCCGATCAAGGGAGTTGTCCGATCTTCGCAGTCTTTCGTTCCGTAGCTTTGTCGTTTTCCTTCATTGCATGCATTGTTTCTCACCCGCGTACCCCCTCCTTCTCATTATCATGCACACAACCATCCCGTTTTTTGTCACCCTAGGGGTTTAAAACCCCCCACGTATTCCCCTTTTCATTTGTTTATACTTAATTCTTCTCGTTTGAATGCATACTACATTATTTAGGTCTAATCTAGGTGTCTCTTCTGTGTCTCTACGTTATTTCGTAGGTCAGCACTTAATCAGCACGAGGCCCATCCCCTCTGGCAGGCCGGAGAGGGTGGAGGTCGAGCCCTTCTCAACTTGCTGAGTGAAGGTACTGAGCGGCTATCCTCCGGCCATTCAACGGTACGCGCGGTGCATCAACGACCGTTCTTCCCTCGAACGCGGTCCCTCTAGCGCCGTCCATCTCACTACAGCAGTTCCTCCTGCGTCCCTCGCAGTGTCCTGGGGCGGTCTATCGTAAGACCGCTCAACATAAGGCGGTCCTAAGGGAGCCGTTCATTCCTCAACGCTGCACTAAGGTGAGTGTCTCCCCATTTTCCAAGGTACGGCGTGCCTATCGCGTACAGCATCTTGGTGGCGATCATGATACTTTGCTTCATTCCCTATCTTCTCTTCTTTCTCTCACTTGTCTCATGCACTTGACGCACTTTGACCCGTAGTGAAAGGGAGAGAGGGGAGAGAAATATATATCTACACCCCTTTTGTGGCGATCACGGTGGGACCACTAATGCCCATCGTGCTTTTGAGTTGCTGACCCTTCTTAGTCATTGTCAAGGTTTCCTTCTTGGAGTGATTTACAGGTTGGATGCGGTTCCTATCCTCTGGCGCACACGCGGTTCGTCCACGGCCGTCTACCAATACGCACGGTTGATACTCCACCGCTCATATACTCTGCCATCAGGTTTATCTACCCCGGCCTTTCCTGTTGCAGACGGCTCCCTGGACGTCATCCATCCGTTTGAGCGGCTTTCACACAGCCGTCCCGCGCTGAGGCACACGTACGCTGTACTTTTTGGGTGGCGGATACACGGCTGTGAGGCGGCGGTTCAAGTACGTGAGCGGTTGACTGTCGGCCGTCTATCTGGTATTTCCCTTGCTGTCCTCCCATCAACTACGGTTGGATATTAACCGCCTGTGTACTTAGAGCGGTCAGAGGAGGACCGCACATCTCCTGTTGCAGTGCATTTATTTCATCTTGCTTAGTTTTTTCGGCTGATATATATATTGCTCCTGGTGCTATTCATTGGCTCCCCCCTGCCATCTTATTATCATTGCATCACCATGTTTTTACTACTCATGTGTATACTCGCTCATTGATTGATAGCTGCTAGGCTAGTTTGTGCATGCACTCCGGTGCGCATAGGAGCATCGACATCTTCCCATATTAGTTGCATTCCTACCGAGGTAGGGTTTCCTCTCGTCTCCATATTCCTTGGAGCCGACTAGGGACCTTTCTGAGGACCTCCGTAAGCCCCCGTGAGCCGTGGATTCCCACACGGACGTCGGGCAGGTTGTACTGTATCCACCCCAGTCTAGGGTTGCATTCGTGAGTGAGAGGTCCCGATCGGGTCACACAGTTCCTCGTTTCTCATCCCAATCAGGCACCTAGTGGTCGAGAGAATTGATATTTTCATTAATCCACTAAGGTTCAAACCCAAAGATATAAGGAACTGACGAGCATCATTTTAAGAACTTGATTGCATTACTGAGTGATTCTGCTCTCATCTCGCTCCATTATATGCTTATTACTTGATTGGTAGATTTGATTGATTTAGTGTTGCTTGTTCTAGTAGCAAGTGTCTTGGTGTATGTGGGGCTGCCTTCTGCCCCCACGATCATCTCCTAGGGTTGACTCTTATTTCCATTCCTACTCCAACCCCTTGTTCGATTCTTCTTCTTCCATGTCGTCATATGACTTCTCTCAGGCCCACGAGGATTCCCTTCCTCGTGGTCTTCTTGAGGACCCACCTAGGGTCACCCACTTGCAAGGGGGAGAGGGGACGGCCCCTTCACTCCCGACCTCTCTGGGCGAGGGTCCCCGACCCTCTTTTTCAAATCCGCCCAATCAGAATTCAGCCAGTATGATCCTCAATATGATGGCCCAGTTGGACCCCACCCAACTCCATCTCATCAGACAAGCTTTGCAAGGGGGCGATGCCCCGGTCTCAGTTCCGGCTCATGCCACGGCCAGTGTCGCCACTTCATCTCCTGTGGTCGGGACCACCTCTGTGGCTCCCATTGACCTTACTCCGGTCCGCCCTCAGAACCTTCGCTATCCCAATATAGAAATGGGCCAGGCGTCCACATCGGTCCATCAGCAACTTGATAAAGGAAAATCCCCGATCCCCTCTGTTCCTTATCTTGAGTCGTACCCTACAATTTCTCCATCGCCTCAGGCCCTCATGGCCCCGGCGGACTTCGCTAGGTCACAGTCAGGGGTGGCCCAGGTGGCTCATATGGACATGGGCCCTTCCTCAGCCCATTATCCTTCTTACGGGCCACCTCCTTCGTCAGTTTATCCTTTGGTCGCCTATCCAGGCGCCGCTCCTCTTGCTCCTCCCCCTCCTTCCCGGGAACGGGAAATTCTTGACAAGTGGGCTGCTATGCAGCAACAAATTGATCTCCTCCACAAGCGGGTCGGCCCGCAATCTCTAGCCGATGTCCCTATCCCTAACTTCAGGGACCTACGTCTTCCTTCCCAGTCGGAGCTCCCCGTGTACCGCAAATACGATGGGAACGGCAACCCATTCATCCATGTCCGGGAGTTCTTGTACGAGTCTACGCAGTTCCAGCAGGATGATCGTTTGATGGCCTATTTGTTCCGTCGGTCTCTGGAGGGGGTCGTGTTGGAATGGTTCTACACCTTGCCTATGGAGGAGGCTGAGAATTTCAAGACCGTCAAGGAGAGGTTTATATAGAGGTTTCAGGATCGGGTCAGACCCGAGTACTCTTTCACTGACCTGGTGGCGGAGAGGATGAAGCTGGAGGAAGACTTCGCAACCTATGCGGACCGCTGGAGACAGATGGCCTCACGGGTGCCCGGGCAGATTCCGGAAGAGGAAAAAGTGAAGTTGTTGATTTCCAATGCTACGCCAACTTTCAGAAACATTTTGGCAATGAATGACATTTCAAACATGCACCAACTATACAGCAGAGCTAGGTTTATTCAGACCCAATTTAAAGACCCCCCCATCCATTCTTTATTCGAGGCCCAGAAACCCAAAGCCACCAAGAAAACCCAGGGCCCTGTCACTGAGGGGGTACAAATTAACGAGCATGTCCAGGCCGTGCAGTTCCCCCAACAAGCCGCTCCACCCCGCTTCCCACCGCCTCAGCGTAACCCCCAGTTCGCCGCTCCGCCAGTTCCCCAGCCTGCCTTCCAAGTCCCGCAATACCCTCAACAGGCACCTCCGCCACCTCAACAGCCTCAGCGGCCCCCGCAATACAATAGTGTTCCTCCACCCCCCACCTACGGCTCTGCTCGACCAGCTCCAAAAAGGGCTCATTACCCCCCTCTTCCGGAGACCTTGCCAGATATTTTCTCTGCTCTAATGTATACTGGTGACCTCCAGTTGCCTCCTGAACGCCCGAACTGGAATCTGGCTACCGACCAATCCCGATATTGTATATTCCATCGGCAACCCGGGCACACGATAGAGCGATGCTATCAGTTCAGAGACCTGGTGTATGATTTGCATGAGGGCCAGAGGATTGATTGGGCCCAGATGCGCCAACTAATTGAGGATATCAAGCAGAGACAGAGACAGGCCAGGCCGCAATAGGCGGCGCCCCAGCAGCAGCAGCAGCAATAGCCCCAGCAGCAGCAGCAGCAACAGCCCCAGCAGCAACCGCAACCTCAACCGCAGTAGCAAGACCTTGGGATACATCAAAATCCCATGCCAGTGCATCAGCCCGCTCCTCCGTAACAACAGCAACCGCCGGCATCGGCTCCAGCACAAGTGAATTTGGTCCAGCGCCCAGCCCCCAACGATGGATGGACATTTGATGATGAGACCCCCGCCCATCTCTTAGCCTTACACCACCACTACTCTCCCACACCTGCCATCCCCTCCATCCTTAGATCCGCCGCTACACCGCTCGTCACTTCCCCCGCGTCGCCTCTTAGGCCCGCTACATTCCACTCTACTCCGTCCGTCCTTTCACCACCACCTGCCACGCCTCCCATCAATTCCCCTAAGCTTAACCCTTCACCCATTTCCCCTCCACCAGGGCCCATTAAACCCACTTCAGTCATCCTTGCCCCCACCTCCACGCCATTCACCTGCCCCACCAGGCCAAGCGGGGGTCCAGTCCAGGCCGTGCAAGCTTCGCAATGCGCCCTTCGGAGCGGGCATCCTTTCCAAAGAATTTTTCCTTCCCCAGGTGCATCTCTACCAAACCCTACAGTTTCCTCCCCTACAGTTGAACCAGAAGAGATGGACCCGGTGCCGGGCACAAGATATGACTTATTACAGCACTTAGACGGACTGCCGGCTAAAATCTCAGTGTTAGAACTAATCAAGAGGTCGCCGCTCCACCAAGACGCCCTGAAAGTCTTCCTACAGAAAGTTATGGTGAGTGAAGATGTGGCAGTGGATAGCCTACCCGCGGTTTTGGCCACGATCACAAAGGGGCCCTCTATTGCATTTGCTGAGTCAGAGCTAGCTCCTCCTGAGGCACGGCAGATGCCGTTATGTATCACCATCTCTCTGAACAAAACAGCCGTGGAATCCGCCCTTGTGGACACAGGGGCATCGATAAATGTCTGCCCATTGAGTACCCTTCATGCTTGTAATATATCAGAGGACATGCTCAAGCCGACACCAACCACGATAGCCGCATATGATAACTCCAGACGTGCTTGTCACGGGGTGGTAACTGTGCAGGCCGAGCTAGGGCCCTTAGTAATGGATGTAGAATTTTATGTGTTGGACATAGACCCAATGTTCAAAGCCATTCTGGGTCGTCCATGGTGGAATAGTTTGAACGACGTCCCCTCGACAGCCCACCAGTGTCTGAAGTTCCCATTCCAAGGGCGAGTGGTCAAGGTGAAAAGTGTTTCCACAGTTCAAAACGTTGACGCCATAGCGGCCAAGATTCTGCCCACACTGTGGCCGAGTAACAGGCCTGTTCTATCTGTCATGGACTTAAACTATTCGTGGGCATATATGTCGCGCAAGCCCACCGCTACACCAATCAATGTGAAGGTTAAGCCCAAGATGAGAGACTCCAAAGGGTGGCACCTAATTCTAAAATTGGGCTATCAGCCAGGCCGAGGACTCGGCGCACAACTGCAGGGCAGAACCAACCCCGTTCCCAAGGGGAGGAAGATGGGCCGCCGGGGCCTCGGCTACCATGAATCCTCCATGTCAATGCTTGGGGACTCTGGGCCGTTGACCTGGGATTACCGGCAACATTTTGTGAAGGGTCCGTTGCAGCCCGGCACCTTGAAGACCTCGCCATCCAGCCTTGAAGAAAAGATAGATGAAGCTTGTGCTGTTGCCGATCCGCCACCACCACCGCAAGAGCTAGCCGGTGACTTGGAAGACTTTGCTAATTGTTTTACAAGGATGTTTTGTGAAAAAGAGGGTAACCCAAAGAAGAAGGAGACGCGACTGGTAAAGTGCCCTCTGATGCCATTGGCCCGCTAGGGGCCCCGGAAGACGGGGAGCTCCGCCACTACTTATTCTATGTCCCCATCCCATCTCGCTTCCTGGTTTCAACGGTTGGATTCTGTTCCCCGTTCCCCTCCACTCCTGGTCGACCCGTACTTTGCGGAGAGACCTGAAATTTTATTCGTTCCATGTGCTTGCGGGCGCTGCCCGCCCATTGATCTATCAACCCTATTCACTCCTCCTCCTCCAGGAGCTCAGCTCCATGAAATGTGGTTTAAGTCTTCTGACCCTTTCTTTGACTGCATCTTCCCAGAATTGTTCCCCATGCAGCTTCCTCCTCCTCCGCCTTCTTCCTCCTGTTGTGTGATCACCTCCGGCCTCCAAAAAAAAATGCCAATTTCAAAACGGAGGTCTCCATGGAAGATTACACTATGTTCTGCCCAGATCCCCAGGGGCGCGAGACCCCGGTTTCTTTTCTGGTAAATTTCTTCTCCCCTAGATTAGATGTACAGTGTACAGAGTCTTCTAGGATGGTCGAGTCAGTCAGGGTAGAGTCTAGTTCGAGTTTTGTCAGCCCAACCACGTCTGCGGCACCGGCCGTAACGCGTCCTCCCAGAACCATCCCCGATAGGTTTCTACAAGATTTGACTGGGAGATGTCATGCTCTGTTGAAGTGTCCAGAATTTGTGGAGACCGCAATTATCCTGGAAGATGATGAGGGAATTGATGAGGTATGGAGCAAGGATGGACTAGGAGTATATGAAATTCTGAATGAGAAAGACCCAGCTGATGATGAGGAAGATGAAATGGATGACACTGCCGACCTATATGCCCAAGGCTTGAAGAAGTTCGACGAGCCTTCAGTAGTAGTGGATGAATCCACTAAAGAAATTAACCTCGGAACAGTAGAGGACCCCAGGCCCATACTTATTTCCCCCAATCTCCCTCCTCCAGTCGAAGAGGAACTTGTCAAAGTCTTGAGGGAGTACAGCGATTCTTTCGCCTGGTCTTACGAAGACATGCCGGGCCTTGACCCCGCATTGGTCGAACACAGGCTGATTCTCAAACCAGGGGTAACGCCCGTTAAACAGAAGGCAAGGAGATTTCACCCGCAGATGGCCTTGAGGATTAAGGAAGAAGTCGATAAAGTGCATAAGGCCAGGTTCATTAGAGTGGTGCTGTACCCGCAATGGGTGGCAAACATAGTCCCGGTGATGAAGAAGGATGGTAAAATTCGAATTTGTATTGACTTCAGGGACTTAAACAAGGCATGTCCGAAAGATGATTTTCCACTTCCTCACATCGACGTCTTGGTCGATAATACAGCTGGGTACGAAGCCCTCTCCTTCATGGACGGCTACTCGGGGTATAACCAAATCCTTTTGGCTCCGGAGGATCAAGAAAAGACCTCGTTCACCACACCTTGGGGCACATACTACTACGTCGTTATGCCATTTGGGTTGAAGAATGCAGGTGCCACCTACCAAAGAGCGATGATGGCTATCTTCCACGATATGATGCACGTTTATTTAGAAGCTTATGTGGATGATATTTTAGTCAAATCGAGGTCACAAGAAGAGCACCCCGCCATTCTAGCCAAGGTATTGCAAAGGGCTAGAGAATACAAGTTAAAGATGAATCCAAAGAAGTGTGTGTTCGGAGTTGCATCAGGGAAATTGCTCGGGTTTATAGTTAGTAAGAGGGGAATTCAGATCGATCCAAACAAGGCAAAGGCCGTCATGGAAATGCCACCACCGAAGAACATCACTGAGCTTCGAGGTTTGATCGGGCGTTTGCAATTTATCAGGAGATTCATATCTCAGCATTCGCAAAGATGCCGCCCGTTTTATGAATTGTTAAAGGCAGGCGCGAAATTTGAATGGAATGAACAATGTCAAAAGGCCTATGAGGAACTCAAGGTTTACCTCTCTAATCCCCCGGTTCTATAACCACCCGTCCCCGGGAAACCCCTGATCCTGTACATTTCTGTAATTGAGGACTCCCTAGGAGCTGTTTTGGCACAAGTAGACGATGAAGGAAGAGAAAGGGCGGCGTACTATCTCTCAAGGTTATTTAATCCTGCTGAATCCAAGTACACTGCTATGGAGAAGACCTGTGCAGCACTAGTGTGGGTAGCGCAGAAGCTTAAACACTATTTTTTTGCCCACGAGGTTAGGCTCATCTCTAGAATGGACCCCATTCGTTATCTGTTGGAAAAGCCGGTCCTTTCTAATCGGCTAGCTCGCTGGCAAAGTTTTCTCTCCCAGTTCGACATCACCTTCATCGTGCAGAAAGCAATCAAGGGATATGCTATTGCCGAGCACCTGGCTCATTCTCCTATCCCTCGCACTGATTCCATTCAGGACGAATTCCCCGATGAGCACCTGGCGGTGATCACTCATCTTCCTTTCTGGTCTCTTCATTTCGACGGTGCCCTTAATTCCCAGGGCAGCGGAGTCGGCGCCGTTCTCCTTACTCCAGAAGGGGTAACCATCCCCGTAGCATATCAACTCTCATTCCCCGCCACCAACAATATAGCCGAGTACGAGGCTCTCCTTGCCGGTCTGAAGCACGCCTACATCTTGGGCGCGCGATACCTAAACATCATAGGAGACTCCCAGCTAGTGCTGCGTCAAGTTTTGTCAACCTACCGCACCCGCGATCCTAAGCTCAAACCCTACCAGGATTTGGTCACGCTCTTGGCCAGGCAATTCAGGAAACTCATCTATATTCACACTCCTCGCTCCCAGAATATCTTGGCCGACGCCCTTGCGTCGCTCGCCTCTTCTCTATCACTCCCCCTAAGTCACGCCACTGAGACCATTGTGGTCCAAAGGCTAGACGTTCCTTCCCTGCAGGATCCCTGGTTCAACAATCTTAGGATGTCCGTAGAGAAGAAAATAGAAAGGGAGGAAATAAAAGAGGTTTCATTGACTGAGCTCGAGGAGATCATTGAAGAGGAAGAATTGCCGTGGTTTTATGAGATCGAGCAATACTGCAAGGATGGTACATTTCCGGAAACAGCCAATGCTGAGCAGCGAAGAGCCATTAGAAGAGTCGCCGCCAGATACACGATCATCGCCGGTGGATTGTATAGGCGGGCTCTGAATGGAGTTCTAATGAAGTGCCTAGATGACGAAGAAGCTTGGAAAGTCGTGGAAGCAGCCCACTCCAGCAAGTGTGGAGGGCATGTAAACGGACAGGCCTTGGCAAAGAAGATTCTTAGGCAGGGCTATTACTGGCCAACCCTAGAAGAAGATTGCTCCACCTATGTCCGTAGGTGCCTTCAGTGCCAAATCCATGCCGACAAAATCCACGCCCCGGCCTCTTCTCTTCATCCTGTTACGGCCCCTTGGCCATTTTCTATGTGGGCATTTGACATCATCGGACCCCTCGGTGATCCAAACTATGCTGTTAAACAGAAATCCTTCATTCTGACGGCTACGGAGTACTTTACCAAGTGGGCCGAAGCTGAAGCTTATGCAAAAATCAAAGCCACCACAGTGTGCCGCTTCATCATGAAGAACATTATCTCACGGTTCGGAGTGCCAAGCAGCATCGTCACCGACAACGGGCCTCAATTCATCTCACAAGAACTCCAGGACCTCTGTAAGAAATTCAATATAGTTTTGCATCATTCATCACCATACTACCCCCAAGGTAATGGCCAGGCTGAGGCCACGAATAAGACTCTTCTCAAAATTATCAAGAAAACATGCGAATCACATAAATTTGCTGATTGGGCAGACAAATTGATAGAAGCTCTATGGGCTTACCGCACCTCCATCCGCACTCCCACAGGGCAGACTCCCTTTGCCCTCGCCTATGAAATGGAAGCGGTGCTCCCGTATGAAATTCTGATCTCTTCCCTAAGGGTGCAGCTGGATAAGGAACTTAATCTTGACGAACGTCGAGAGGCATTGCTAGTCCAACTGGAACTCTTAGACGAGAAGAGGTTGAATGCGGCCAATCATGTTTCAGTATATCAAAAGCGTGTCTCACGATATTTTCAAAAGAAGGTCATTGAAAGAAAATTTCAAGTGAGTAATATGGTTTTGAAACGCAAATTCATCAGGTCAGCAGGCCCCAGGTCTAAGCTGCAACCCAACTGGGAAGGGCCCTTCGTAATCAAAGAAGCTTATCCAGGTAATGCATATCGTCTAATTAACTCGGAGGGGGAGGAATTGCCAAACCCGTGGAATGGGCTGTATTTAAAGTATTTTTTTCCATAAAAATAAAACCAGTGAACGGCTCGATGGCAGGGCATACCCCACCAAATTGCGAAAGGAAGGCCCAGGTCCAGCATCTCACACACTACACGACCCCGTGGTGCGGTATTCTCTCATGCTACCCGACAACGTTTCTCCTTTGGCCATGCTCGGGGAAGGTGGAAATCCTTGTATTTCCTCTCTCTCGGTTGAAGATAGGGGTAAGTGGTGAATAAGGGGGCGAGAACTGACCCAGATTCCCTGTTAAAAGAGGTCTCAAATAGGGGCAATCCGTTAAGACCTCAATCTACAAAAGAAAAAGAAAAAAGAAAAAGAAAAAAGGAGAAAAGAACAGGGGCAAAATCAAAAGATAAAGCCGAAAGCACAAAGCTCGAAGCTCTCCGAATCCCCAAAGGATACAACTAGGCATGGCAAGAGTGGCAGTACAGTTTCCCCGCGGGACGTTATGAGCCCGGTCGCATGCGTGCCTAGAGCGGGTGAAGGTTCGATAACGGATACAAAGCCCCGGCGCAACAGACCAGATTCCTTGAAAAGAGGGTGTCCCGGGAAAGAACTCAAGCCCTAAAAACCCCTACACCTATCGTCGGCTTCTCTACTCAATCTTTTTTTTTTACTTTCCCAAGGAATGAATCCCACCCCGGGTATGGCCTCAACAGAAGCACCGTCGAGCAAAGTTGACTCCGATCACGGGCGGTCCCCCCTTCCCGCACATGCTGGGCCTTGGGGATTCCGTAGCATGACGAGAAGGTCCCTGTTATTGAGACCCGAGCTGGTTTCAAAACCCAAAAAAAATCAAATATTTCAAAACCCAAAAAAAATCAAATATTTCGAAACCCAAAAAATCAAATATTTTAAAACCAAAAAAATCAAATATTTCAAAACCCCCCAAAAAAAAGATCAAATATTTCGAAACCAAAAAAAATCAAATACTCCAAAACCCAAAAAAAATCGAACATTTCAAAATCCAACAAAATCTTACATGTTTCCCTCTTGCATTCATCTGCATTTCTCGCACTTTTATACTTGCCTATTTAATAAGGCTCACCCCCCTTGACCAAAAGTCAAGAAAGGGTCATCTCCTAACTTGCTGCAGGCAAGGGGCTGAGCCTAAAATAGATTTAATCTGTTTCGTGTTTGCATGTGTGCAGGGGCAGGTTGGAAGGGCAGTTGGCTCGGGACCACATGAATATTCAATCCTCGCGTTGGCCTATGCGATTACATCACATCATAATCGAATCACTAAGCTCAAAACTCAATCTCATCAAATCTTATTCATGTCATATATCAAGATGTCCAGATATAAAATCCTATCCCACATCATCATAAAAACAAAAGGAAAATCACTCAGTCCGCCGCTGGGCATCCCCCCGAGGACGTATCTCTCTCAACTCCCTAAGGTAAGCCTGTCGAGTCTCTGGAACCTCCTCAACCTCTGCTGGTAGGGTACGCACCCTACTCACCTCCCACATGATCAACGCACTCCTGACCGCCTGCTCATCCTCCTCTGTCCCGATCCTCCGTGCCTGTAGCATGGGAAGGTGGGGTAGCATAGGTAGCACCGTCCGGGGTAGTCCAATCTGCAGGTAGTATCTGTGTGGGCTGTACATCGCTAAGGTAGTGTCGCTCACGAGCCTCAAGTCCAAGCCAACTCTCCTCGATAGTCTGATGGTGGTATCATGGAGGAAGTCCGGGCGCATCACAAACCTATCCAGGGGCAGCCTGTTGATGTACGGGCGCCACTCGTCCCTGGTCTTCAGCTCCGCCGTCCTGCACTCAACCTGTGGAGAAAACCTGAAAGCGCCTCCTATGAAGTAAAGGGGATGGCTCCCAAAGATCCGGCTGACTGAAGTGATATCCTCCCTCGGGGTGAACTTCATCCTAACTCCCATCCAGCACTCCAATAGGATCATCGAACCAAAGAGAGGACCTCCTAAGGCTGCTGAAGTAAGACCCTCGTACAGATAAGCTAAGATAGCCTGAGAGATGGAAAACCCCTGCCAAAGGCCGCTGATGGTGCTGAGTAAAGGAGTCTCTAGGACATGATCGGCTGAAGGGAAAAGGATGGCCCCACATAAGCAGATGGACGCAGCTTTGGCTATGGCTTCAACCCACCCGCACTTATTCCGGCAATGCTCCACTACCCACTGGCTCAGAGGAAGGAGGTGGATGTGGCGAGGGCCTATAAAGGTACGAACATCCCCGCAATCAGGTATGAACCCCCCTAGGACGAGTTTTGGGTCTATAGGGGCAACGGTGTGGCATATCAAGTCTTCCTCCCCCACCTTGGACCTAGGGAGCCCGAAGTATGTCTCTACCTCCTCTAGCAAGATAGTGGCCTCAAAAGATGGGAAGAAAAAAGTGTGAGTCTGAGGGTGCCAAATCTCCATCAGAGCGGAGATACTATGCCAGTCTAAAGAAAGTTTGGGGTAATTCTGACCTAGTACTAGGAGGGAGTGTAGGTGCCAGGATTTGAGAAGATGAGTCACCCCGAGGGGCAATGCACGGACCATGGGAGCCACCCACTTTAAACTAGAAAAGCGTCTCCGGCCGGGAAGAAGTTGAAAAGAAGGAGAAGGCAAAGGGATGTAAGAGGAAGATTGAAAGATGGACTCTAAGCATATTCTGATCAAACTTACCTCTCTCATAGGGGTGGCGCTGAGATGTCGAGGAATCAAGCTTAGCCGTTGAATCGCTTCTCGCTCCTTTCTAGCCGGCTGCGGTCCTTCAAGCGACGCACCCTCCGCAGGACTTCCATCGAAGGCCCTCTTCATGATGAGGTGACGAGAATCAAAGGTTTTAGGCCTCGGGAAAGGGAGAATGTGCGAGTTGAGGGTTCAGACCTCCCTACTACTTATAGGATTCATTAGGGAGCCTAAACATCTTAGGATTAGGCCTAGATAAGCCTAGGACGGGTTTAGATAGGGTTCTGATAAGTACAAAGCGCCTTGCCCTCGGGCTGGGGACTCTCCAGGGAGTCCCCTTTCGGACAAATAGGATGTTGGATTGGACGGTCTTACGATAGACCGTCCATACCATATACGGCCCATCATCAACCGTTCTTCTCTCCAAGGAAGCCCGAGTCCGGTGACTTGTGCGGCCCGAGATCCGCCGTTCAAGAATTCCTATGGTTTACATGGAACCGTTCCAAACAATTTAAGCGGCCCTTAGAGAACCGCTCTTATCGATGAACGGCCAGGGGAGAACCGTCCATATGCTCTGCCCCCCAATTAACCTGCTGCACTCAAGTCTCGATCATTTAGCGCTCTCACCTCACTCAAGTCGGCGTGTGCGCTCTCACCTCACTCAAGTCGGCGTGTGCGTCTCTCATCTCACTCAAGTCGGCGTGTGCGTCTCTCACCTCACTCAAGTCGGCGTGTGCGTCTCTCATCTCACTCAAGTCGGCGTGTGCGTCTCTCATCTCACTCAAGTCGGCGTGTGCGTCTCTCATCTCACTCAAGTCGGCGTGTGCATCACTCATCTCTCTCGGGCTAGGCACACTCCTCAAACTCATTGCATCCACTCATGCATGCATACATATATTCATCCACAAAGCAAGCAAAAAGAATAGACACATCACTATCATGTCACACCATGTACAAAAGACGGGCCCAGTACAACAAGTCAAGCGGTTCCCTCTCCCTGGCCCCCGTCGCTGTCCCCCTCACCCTCATGCCTCTTTGGAGGAGGCATCGCTGAGGTCGCCTCGTCACGACGGCGTCGCCGGCGCTGCTCATCCTCCTCGTTCCTCCGCTGGCCGGAGGAACCTGTGAAGTAGCTCCTAACAGAACCATGTGTACCATGGCTGACGCTCGGGGTCCCGCTGCGCGAGCGCCGACTGATGTCCTTATACGCTCGCAGCTCCCCGCGTAACTCCGCCGCCTCGGTCCGATACCGCTCAGCCTCGGCCGCACCAGCCCGGAGTCACTCTAGCTCGGCCTGGAGGAGTGCGGTCTCCACTGTGTCTACCGGTCGGCTCAGTGCGGCCTCCGCCCGCGCGCGAGCTACCTCCTCTCGAGCCGCTGCTCGGCTCTGCTCCAACTCGACCCAAAGGCAGGTCAACTCAGATGTCTGCATCCACACATCACTTGTCAGTCAGTTACATAAGCATATCATTTATAAGCATAATGAGCAAGAGGAAGTTTAGAACTACGTACCCTCTCTGTAAGAGCCACCTCGGCCGCCTTGGCCCGCTCCACCATCCGAGTAAAGTCAGCATCTCGATCGGCCCGGTCTGCTGGGGTCTGGGCAGAAGAAGAAGAAGGAGCGTCTGGTCCCGGCCTCTGAGCACCCTCGGCGCGCTGCATCCAAATACTCCAGGTCAGTCATAGACATAATCATAATCATATATGACTGCATAATTTAAAGAGCCTAGGGTTTAGAGCACTCACCAGTAGGGCCAGGGCCTGTCGGGCCTCGTCTCTCTCCCGGATGGTGAGTGCAGGAGTCCCTGCAACTCTGCCACTCGTCCTGCGGGGTCAACCTACATTTTAGAAGTCCATGTGTTAGTGCATCATCATATAAGAATCATAAGCATAATAGACAAGGTTTAAGTTTAGAAGTCGTACCGGTCTGTGGGCGCCTCGGAACACCTGGTCCCGGTAGTGCCGAGCGTACGCAGTGTAGTACGTGCTGTCACTCCCTGCCCGAGCAGTGACCACTCGCCCTCGCGCAGTCCAGTCGACAACCTGCTCGACGTTCCTCGCTGTCCAATCATACGCCTCGCGGAGTCCCCGGGTCGTCCTCGTCACCCGTTCCCCCGCCTTCTCAGGCGCAGGGAACTCTACGGCCGGCTGATGGACCCCGATGGTCCTCATCACCAACCTAAAGTGCAGTGGCTCCACCACATTCATGCAGTGAAGCCACACGTCCCGGCCAGAGAAGGCCAAGGCCTCGGTCACCCATGGCTGGCCCTCCAGGCTCTCCTCCGTGTAAGGAGTCCACCGTACCTGCAAGGAATAGGAACTGCATCAGCATCATAATCATGAAAGAATAACATGTAATTAAAGAGTCTGAGTCTAGAAGCATACTGAGGTGTACGATAGAGTGTCCAGGTCATCCTGCAGCTCCCGGACCTGCCTCCTCAAGGCCATCATTTCCGGGGTGCTGTCCACCTCCGCGCGATCGGCAGGAGCCCAGGGCGGGTCTCCTCGCCTCTTCCCAACCCACGTAGGCGCACGTAGGCCCACACCTGTACCACAAGTCGTGTCAACATTTAGTAAGCATATAGAGTTGCATAATTAAGACTAGAGAAAAGAGTCACACCTGGAGTAAGGGGGAGAAGCCCCCAAGCATCGTCTGACGCGACGTCGAACTGAGAGTGTCAAAGAGGAAGGCGAGGACCGCCACTCCCCAAGCATAGTCACCTACATGCTCAAGCTCCTGGAGGAAAGGGAGGAAGCGACAGCTCATCACGTCCGCCCGAGTGGAGAAGAGAAGCCGCCCGAACATCAGCATCAGAAACCGTCTCAGCACTCTGTCCGCCTCAGGTCCCGGCACCGCTGCGACCCTCGGTCTCGCCAGCCCCACGAGCCGCTCCAAGTGCTCCTCTGGTCGCTCGCCCACTGCAACGCCAGCTCGTCGAAGACCCAGGCTGTCCTGGAGAGCAGCCCGGGGAAGGAGGGTCGACTGCCTCTCGGGGCGCCGCAGCTGTAGGCCGAGCAGCTCCCGAGCCATCCCCCGGTAGTCAGAAAAGTAGTCCCACTGACCGGCGACCAGTGCACGCGTAGGCCAGTAAGCCTGGCCACGTCCTCCAATGTAGGGACCATGTGCCCCCACGGGAATAAGAACGTCCGACTCACTGGATCCCAGCGGTCGTGCAGGGCATAGAGTAGAGCTGCGTCAAAGCGACACACCTCGATACTCAGGAAGGGGGCGAACCCCATGGCAGTCAACCGCTCCCTCTGGAAGTCCGGCAGTGCGAGGTACACTGCCCGAACCTGTTGCCAGGAGGTACGGGTCCTACGCTTCCCCTGCATTCACCCATCTCATTTACATTAGTCATTTAGTTTCACATTTTAAAAACGCTCAAAGTCCAATTATTGATTTGAAGAACGGTTATTCACGAACCGCTCTATAGATGAGCGGCCTCCCTCAAACCGTTCTGTTTCTCAGGTTCCCCCGTTTGAACGGGCTATCCCTAGTCGTTTCTATCTTGGACGGATTACCCGGAACCGACTATTTGCCCTTCTTCCTAAGGAGTAACGGCCCACCTTTGGCCGTATTGTTTTGATGATGGTCCTGTAAGGACCGTATTGTTTTGCTTGGTTACATGATTGAACGGACCTATATGGTCCGTCTAAATTTTGAACGGTGATAGCCTCACCGTAGTAGGGTTTTGGTGCCCCGTTGGTTGTGTGTGTGTGAACGGCGCTCCCTACGCCGTGTTTATTTGGGGCGGTCCTATGGGGACCGCATTGTTTCGCCGTGCGGTTTCTGTTGAACCGTTTCACCATCGCCGCCTCCGACGACGGTGAACACCTCCCCGGACGGTCGGGAGACCTCCTTGGCCCCCTAAACCGGCCTCTAAGCATCCCCCTAGGCCCCTCAAAGCCCCTAAGATAGCATGCATTAAATGAAATTAAAGGAAATGAAGGCCGGGGAGGCCTACCTCGGCATCACGAGGTTTCTTCTCTCTCCCCATCGGCGTGCCTCCTTCCTCGGCTCCGGCGACGGCGTCATCTCCGGCCGCAGCGTCCTCCTCAGCGACGACGATGGCTAAGTCCTCCATTGTCACCCCGGGCGTGCCCTCCTCCTCGGACGGTCGCGGTGGTGGCGGTGGCGACGACGGAGGTGAATCCTCGCCGGTGACGGGTGACCGGGCGGTGTGGGACGAGCTCCTCGTCATGGGGGGGGGGTGCTGTGAGATTGAGAGAGGAAGAGAGGTGGAGAAGAGAGAATGAGAGAGGGAGACGAGGGGGTTCCCTTTTGTTTCGAGGTTGCAGAGAAGAACGGTCTATCGTTAGACCGTTCATTGTGTGAATGGTTCGTATATAACCGTATGTATCTCTTGACCGTTAATTTCAAGTCAGTTGGAATTCTATTCTTGCGCGGTTCTCTTGAAACCGTTCTTATTATAAACGGTGCAGTACCAGTCGTTCGTCACTGGCAACCGGCCCTGTTAGATTTGTTCGAAGGTCAGGTAAGAACGGCTAACCTAGAGCCGTTGGGAATCTTGCACGGTTGCGATGAGGCCGTATATCTCGTTGGTCTATTTAAATCATGAATATTGAATATTTTATCTGGAAATACATATCTTAGCCATCTTATGCAGCATTACTTCAGCTTTCTCGCCATTTCGCCTGCACAGGTAAGTCAGGTATGGCCTTCTATCCCCTAAATCCCTTATTGCATCATTATATGGTATTATATTATAATATTTCGAGAGCCGGCAGGTTTCTTATGTGTCCCAGGATCTGATGTTCCCCTTCAACAAAAACAATGATGATCCAGGCTCATGTACCTAACCTTCGGATAGGCCGTTAAGTTGGGATATCACGAGGAGGACGGTTCTATCCGCACGCTGTGGTTGCGGACGGTATCTTGACTCTGATATTCCCAGCTTAATAATACTACTCTCGAATATTTTATATTTTAATCTTTCTTTGCATTCGTTTTAACGATTTCTTTTATTTTTAGCCCAGCATGCATCATGCGCATCCTTTTGAGCTTTCACGCCCCATAGTCTGCTTAAGAAATGTCCCGTCAAGTGATGGTCAGCTATGTGTCCCAATGCTCGAGTAAGGTGAACTAATTCTATTCCGAATTCGAAGGTTTTCTTTGGTCGGTTCGTTGGGGTCGGTTGACTAAAAGATCCCCGTCTGGAGCTTTAGCATCTTTTTCTTTTGTGGCCCCCTCATTGGACCGCGGGATTGTGTCCCCCATGAGGTTGGTCTTGTCGGTTGATTTCGTTTAGTTTAGTCCCTCCAGATTGGCGTCACCTTTTGGTCAATTACTCCTAACGTTCGGTCCAAGATTTTCCGAAAGATTCTCACCGCTTGTTGGTAGAAACGGGTGTCGTTTTACCTTAACGCCCGCTTTTTCGGTCCACTCCGCTGCATTTCCGCTCCACCTCCATGTTCCATAGCACCTCCGCTTCACCTCCGCTCGCTCCCCTGCAAAGAGGGCATTAAGGAGGGGCATCTGTTGACACCCGTTTTATACCGATAATTCGAGCCGTTTCTCTTACTCCCATTAGTTGATGCCTCGAGTTGTTCATCATTCACTGGGCCATTTTGTGGCATGACTCGGGCTCGTTTTATGGGTCGTCTCCCTCCTTGGTGTAATTTGTGGTGATTCGGGGCTTAATGGGCCTTGGCTTTGGTCAATTGAACGTATTTTATGAGAATCAAGTGCCTAAGGGCATGAACGGCTTCACATCAGCCGTTCACCAGATGGGCGGTTTAATATGGGCCGTTCATATATTTTGGCTAATTTCTGAGGATTTTCTGAATATTCACCGACAGGCTTTTGTGCGGTGTGATTAGGACCGTTCAATATTATGGACGGGCCTCTTCCAACCCCCTATATCTCAGAGCCCTACGCGCGCCCACTTTCTCAGAGAATTATCCAAATGATTCGAATTATCACCGACAGGGTTAAACGGTCGTGTTTGTGCCGCCCTAAACTAAAACGGTCTCCATACAACCGTTCATATGTTCAGGGTCCCACGGCGGACGTTTCGGCCAGTTCGAGAGATAGTTGGATCATATTCTGATTATTCGAATTTCCACCGACAGGATGGACGGTCCTAATTAGACCGCCCACACCTTGTGCGGTCTATCGTAAGACCGTTCAAGCCGTCGGCTGTTGATTTTCAACCGATTTTATCCCATTTATCTCATGGTTTTATCCTCAACTTATTTTTACGATTTCTCTGCGGATAATCAACCATTTTCGATGCCGTTTCGTGTGGATGGAAGATTATGATATTATCTACGAATTATCTTTTGTGAGTTCGACCCGAGAATATCTAAAAACCCCGACTTCGAGGTTGGCTTTCTAGGCTCTATAAATAGACCCTAGTGGCCGGACGTCGAAAAGGGGGGAGATTTTGATCGACGGTGAAGCCCTGCCACATTTTTGAGCGACCTAGCACCAATGAGGGAGGCTCTCCACGTCCTCACGAGCCTCCGGTCAAGGGAGTAGTCCGGTCTTCGCAGTCTTTCGTTCCGTAGCTTTGTCGTTTTCCTTCATTGCATGCATTATTTCTCACCCGCGTACCCCCTCCTTCTCATTATCATGCACACAACCATCCCGTTTTTTGTCACCCTAGGGGTTTAAAACCCCCCAGGTATTCCCCTTTTCATTTGTTTATGCTTAATTCTTCTCGTTTGAATGCATACTACATTATTTAGGTCTAATCTAGGTGTCTCTTCTGTGTCTCTACGTTGTTTCGCAGGTCAGCACTTAATCAGCACGAGGCCCATCCCCTCTGGCCGGCCGGAGAGGGTGGAGGTCGAGCCCTTCTCAACTTGCTGAGTGAAGGTACTGAGCGGCTATCCTCCGGCCGTTCAATGGTACGCGCGGTGCATCAACGACCGTTCTTCCCTGGAACGCGGTCCCTCTAGCGCCGTCCATCTCACTGCAGCAGTTCCTTCCGCATCCCTCGCAGCGTCCTGGGGCGGTCTATCGTAAGACCGCTCAACATAAGGCGGTCCTAAGGGAGCCGTTCATTCCTCAACGTTGCACTAAGGTGAGTGTCTCCCCATTTTCCAAGGTACGGCGTGCCTATCGCGTACGGCATCTTGGTGGCGATCACGGTACTTTGCTTCATTCCCTATCTTCTCTTCTTTCTCTCACTTGTCTCATGCACTTGACGCACTTTGACCCGTAGTGAAAGGGAGAGAGGGGAGAGAAATATATATCTACAATAATATTTGTCATCATCAAAACTCCAGAACCACAGGGGACACAACATTAATTACTTTAATAGTGCCTTCATGTTGATGCGAAGATACCTACTAGGCAAGTGTGCTCATTACCTATTTCCAATCTTTTCAGGAAATGAAAGTTATTCGAATTCAGATTCGGGTTATACAAGTAGCGGGTCCGAGAGCAAATGAAAGTATTGTCAAGATGAGAGTGAAGACGTAGTAAGTCTAAATTGTTTAGAATGAGTCTATGTAATTTTCCTATTTCTTGAGTCTAGTACGTAATGGAAGTTGAGTTAGTGGTTGTACTTGATTATTATGAAATAAAATTGGAGTTTGAGTAAATATTGTGCAATTACATTTATGTGTGTGATTATCTTACGCTCTGATCATTCTTGCTTGCAAGAGACTTACCATGCCGGCTGTTCGCGCTCCCCGAGTTAGTCTTCCGCTGTAATAAAGGCTCGGGGCGTGACAGTTAAGTTGGTATCAGAGTCTAAGTCTCAGGACTTAGGAAGAAGAGTCATGTCATAGGAAGAGTCCAAGGTTTAAGGACCCCTCCTATGAACTAAGGAAGAAATTTCCATTCCCATGTGAGAATTGGGTAGAGCCCAGGATAAGATAATTAATTAGCTTTAAGATTGATTTTTCATTTCATGAGAAATAACAAGTTGTTATTTTTCTCTCAGGTACCTTATCTTACGAATGGCTCATCGTGTAGATTGGGATGGCATGCAACAAACAGTTGCCGGCCTTACTTAGGCATTGCAAACCATAGCGCAAGGTGGTGCAGGGGCAAGGGCTGGTGACCTACATCACAATTTTTGGAGTTTAAATCCTCCGCGATTATATGGTTCTTCTAATCCCGATGAGGCAGAGAACTGGATAGACGAAATGAACCGTATCTTTGATGTGACCCAATGCACCGATCAGGAGAAGGTGCGTCTCGCAACCTTTCAACTTAACAAAGATGCTCGCACATGGTGGAAGTCGGTTCCGGCACCTCCGGCTGATGCACCTCATACCTGGGATGGTTTTCTTACCTTATTCCGTGCCAAGTACTTTTCTAAGCACGTAAAAGAGAGAAAGGCTATGGAGTTCGCTGCTCTTCGACAAGGAATGATGACGGTCGCCGAATATGAACTACAATTCTCAAGGCTTGCACCTTACACACCACATCTTATCAGCACCGATTTATTGAAGGCTAATCGGTTCATGGACGGGTTACGACCCGGTTTCATTCAGCAGCTCGGGACCCAAAACATCCATACTTATGTGGAAATGGTTCAACGAGCGTATTTATGTGAAAGGACCTTAGAGAAGGTCGAGAAATTAAAGGGGAAAGGAGAGGGGTCTAGCTGACGCTCAGATCGACGTTATAAGAAAGAGAAATTCAGCATCATGTAGCCTTACAAGAGCCGTGATAGTAAGAAGAGATCCAGGAATGGGAATGGTGGAAGTTCCCATAAGCAAAAGAAAGTCAAGGAGGAGAAGGAGCATGTCGCCACGCCTTGCACATTTTGTAAAAAATTCGGCCATTCGGCTGAGGTGTGTTGGAAGCGTCTCGGTGCTTGTTTACGTTGTGGAAGCAGGGAGCATCGCTTGCCAGAATGCCCCCTTATGAAGGACCAGTCATCTGGTAATAGACGCAAGAGGCAGGCTCACCTCAATGCTGTTCTAGAAGAAGAGGAAGTGCCCAGGGATGATGGGCTTATGAAAGGTACTCTTCAAATTTGTTCTCGTCCTGCATTTGTGCTATTTGATACGGGTGCATCTCATTCTTTTATCTCCACTACTTTTGCTAAAACATTACCAATCGCATCTGTTCCCTTACTTCCACCCCCTTAGGTTCTGGAACAAAGCTTACCGACTATTATCCTAATAGCGAAGTGATAGTAGAAGGTCATAATCTCCCCGCAAACTTAGTATGCCTTGACATGAAAGGTTATGATACCATTTTAGGGGTAGATTGGCTTGTAGATCATGATGCTTATATCAATTGCCGAAATAGGATTATATCCTTTTGAAAGCCTGGTCTTCCAAGATTCTCTTTTCTTGGCATCAAGTACAAGAAGCATCCTACTATCATATCTTCTCTTCACGATTGTAAACTTATCTCGCAAGGATGTGAAGCTTTTCTTGCTTCTGTCATTGTTACCGAATCCAAGGAGATTATCTTAGAGGACATCCCTATTATAAATGAGTTCCCCGATGTGTTTCCGTCCGAATTACCCAGTTTACCACCCGAGAGGGAAGTGGACTTCACTATTGAACTCATCCCAAGAGCAGCACCTATTTCTATAGCCCCTTACAGGATGTCCCCCATAGAACTCAAGGAATTAAAAAGGTAGTTGCAGGAATTACTAGACAAATGCTTCATCAGACCTAGCACATCCCCTTGGGGTGCGCCTGTTATATTTGTCAATAAGAAGGATGGTTCTCTCAGGCTATGCATCGATTACCGGCGACTGAATCAACTCATAATTAAAAATAAGTATCCATTATCGCGTATTGATGAGCTCTTCGATCAGCTTTCAGGAGCAGAATATTTCTCTAAGATAGACCTCAGATCAGGTTATCATCAGCTTTTTTTTTTATTGAACCACCGGCCAATCTGGAGTAGAAGCTGGTCGAGTGCACCCCCCCTCAAAGAGGGAGAATGTGCTCACTCCCCCAGGCTACACCAGGGCCCTAAATTTTATTTTTTTTTAAGTTGGATGTATAAGAACTAAGAGGCATGCCCCTGAAAAACAAGGAGGTTGTAATAATGCCTTTACAAGCCAACAAAAGCTAAGAGAGCACTAAAAAGTACAATATAAGTCAAAGCCGAAAATCAGGCAAACCTGCCCTATCCACCCTAAGGGCTCCTCTAGCAGCCCGAGGAAGATCCATTTCTCGGACAAAAATAGAATTGCTCGACATATTGCATGCAAATGATGCCAAAGAGTCAGCTACATGATTCCCTTCCCTGAAAATGTGTTGTAGATGACAGCCACTTTCCACTAGAAGCAAGCGGGTCTGTCTCCACCAAGGTGTAGCCATCCAGCTAGGAGCTTCTCCTTTCCTACCAGCCTCCACAAGAGCTGTACAATCTGAATATATCTTGGATAGTCTTATGCCACATCGGCTTGCAATCATTAGCCCATCATGGAGTGATCTTGTTTCTGCTAACAGACTATAGCCCGTGCCATATGAGAATGCAAAAGCCATCACTAGCCTTCCAGAATCATCTCTAATACACCCTCCTCCTCCACATTTTCCAGGATTACCCTTAGAAGCACCATCTATGTGAAGAGTATAGCCCTGAGAGGCCAATTGACACATAACAGCCACTGGCTGTTTAATAACAACCTGAGGGTGTAGATTAAAAGCCACCAAACTTCTAAGATGAGTAGAGGATATGGGCTTGTGGAACTTGAGCCTGTCCAATGCCAATGATATAACAAGAATTATCCTTTTCTTGATGGCAGCTAGATTAAAAGGAATACCTTCAAACCTGGCAGCACATCTGCTCTTCCAAATTTCCCAAACCATCAAAATGACCATAAACATCCTAGTAAAACTCCAGGCAGACTGCATATTAGTGACTGCTATGATATTCCATAGACAGACTGTAATGTGATGACTTAACCAGGCTCTGTGACAGATTAAAGGAGTAACCCAGCTCCACAAATTAGATGCCATCTCACTGGTAGTGAATAGATGGTCAAGATCTTCTTGGCTGGGGAGGAGACAACAATTACATTTAGAGACTAAAGAAATTCCACAGTCTTTTATCCTGCTGTCCACAGGAACAGCCCTATGGAGAATCTTCCATGTAAACAATGCTGCCCTTGGTGGAATGGCAGAATGCCACAATTTTGCCCATGCAGGTCTTTTATGGCCTCTAGGTCTGATTATATTATAAACAGATTTAACAGAGAAATTACCCTTAAGAGTGCCCATCCAAACATATGTGTCTGCCTCATTAGTTAGCTGAAGATTAGATAAGAGTGCAGGGTCGCTGAGAGACCCCCTAGCAGCATGTTGACTATCTGAGAGAACATCTTTAAGAGAGATCACAGCAGAGTCGGCAGATCTCAATGAACTGCTAGCAGCAGAGACATTGGATAAAGGACTTATTCCAGTCCAATTATCCCTTAAGAAATCAATCTCAGATCCACAGCCTACAAACCATCTAGTCTGTTGCAGAATAATATCCTTTGCCCTTCCAAATATTGCTTTAGGCATACCTGCAGGGAAAGGCTTGATACAACAAGCAAAATGGACTTTAAACCTTCTCCGAGCATAGCAAGACCATAAAGATGACCCATGAAGGATATTCCATAACATCTTAACAGCTAAGGAAGTTTGCACCCATTGCAGCTCCCTGATTCCCAGTCCTCCCTCAAGCCTTGGTTTCTGAATAGCAGGCCATGAGATCCAATGTCTTCGATTGGTATTAAGGTCTCCATGCCAAAAAAAGTTTGCACATTGGCATTCAATGAAGTGGAGGACCTTCTTAGGTATATTGCAGGCAGAAGCCGAATAAATAGGTATACTTTGTAGGACAGAATTTATTAACACTACCCTGCCAGCAGCAGATAGGAATTTGGATTTCCAGCCCTCAAGCCTAGTTTGAATTCTCTCAATAAGAAAATGAAAATCACTGCACAAATATCTACCTTTTTTGATAGGGATACCCAAATAATTCAACCCATCTGACTGGTATTTATAGCCAGTCAGGGATCGGATTGATAATCTGAGAGAGACTGGTGCCTTGGAAGAGAGGATATAACAGCTCTTAGCTCTGTTGACTTTTTGCCCTGAACTCTTTTCATACCTGCTAATGAACTGTTTGAAAACCTCAATGTTTTGCTTGCCAGCATTTAAGAAAACAAGAGTATCATCTGCATATAATAAGTGAGAGACCTGAATACAATTTCTTGGGCCTTTATACCCTTTTAGCTGACCAGATTGAAATAAGGCAGACATCCCTCTACTGAGCACTTCTGATGCAATGATGAATAAGAAGGGAGCAATTGGATCCCCTTGTCTAATGCCCCTGCTAGACTTAAAGAAACCAGACACCATTCCATTAAAATTGATAGAAAACCAATTGTTATAAAGTAACATGCCTATAAGAGATGTGAATCTAGTACTGAAACCCATTCTTCTCATGACTGCAAGAATGAAATCCCATTCCATCCTATCATATGCTTTTGTCATATCTAATTTGAAAACCACATTATGGCCTCTGACTTTTCTGTTTAAATCCACCATAAGCTGACGAGCAAGAGCCACATTATCTAGGATAAATCTGCCTTTCACAAATGCCCCTTGTTCTGGTGAAATAATAGTAGGCAACAGAGGAGCCAGCCTTTCAGATAAAATCCGGGAGATAATCTTATATGAAAAATTGCATAGGCTAATAGGCCTAAAGTCATTAAAAGACATAGGTTCAGCCACCTTGGGGACTAATGTAATGAGTGAGGAGGAGATACCTCGCAGGAGAGGGAAGCCCATAAAGAATGCACGAACAGCTTCCACAACATCCTTCCCAACAATATCCCAGGAAGAAACAAAGAATTCGCCTGTAAACCCATCCGGTCCAGGAGAGCTTGAGGCTTTAAGATCCCAAACTGCCCTCTGAACCTCATTGTCATCAGGAAATGCACATAGGCCAGAATTTTGAGCCTCTGTAATCAACTGAGGAATACAGTCCATACTAGCAACATCCACCACATGCTCTTTTGATGAGAACAGCTGTTTAAAGAAAACTTCAGCATGTGCCTGAAGAGCAGCCTGGTCATTGCACCACTCAGCAGGGAAACCAACTTGGAGCCTAGCTATATAGTTCCTCCTTCTATTACTTTGAGCCACAGCATGATAGAATGAAGTATTTCTGTCACCATTTTCAACCCAGTCCACCCTAGACTTCTGATGCCAGAATAATTCTTCCCTAGACAGAGCCTGACGAAGCATTGCATTTGCAGCAGAGAGACTCTCCCTATTTTCAATAGAAGGATCAGAGTCATATAATGTTTGCTTAATCACAACCTATTTTTCAGCTTGGCTCTTGTATAGAAATATATCCCCAAATACATCCCTGTTCCATTGGCAGAGGGAGTGTTTAACAGCTTTCAGTTTGGAGAAGAGCCTGACCAATGCATTTGGATGGTTATTTTGGACCTGCTGCCATACACTCGAAATTAATTGCTTGAAAGAAGCATGGGAGCACCACATTTTTTGGAAGATAAACCTGCCAGCACTCTTCTTACTATTATCCATGAAAATCAATAAAGGAGCATGGTCCGAAGGACCTCTGGTAAGATGTTGAACTACTAGCTGAGGGGCCACTACTAAGTAGTTACTATTAAAGAAAATCCGATCAAGCCTAGCACGAATATTAGCAGCACCAATTCTGTTATTAGACCAAGTCATACAGGAGCCTTGAAATCCAGCATCAATTAGACCAGAAGAACAAATAAAAGAGTTGAAGACTTGCATTGAAGCAAGGGAAGGGGGATCTCCACCCACCTTTTCAGATACTCTAGTAACACAGTTGAAATCACCCCCTACCAACCAAGGAACAGATACTGAGGAAGCAAAAAGAGCAAGGTCACTGAATAGAGACTGTCTAACCCGAAAATCACATGAAGCATAAACAAAAGTGTAGACTACACAAAAAGAGTTGTCCCTTTTAAGCCCCAAAATAATATATTGAGAAGAAGAGCCAATGACCTCCAACTGAAAGCTATCTTGCCAGAAGACCCATATCTTCGAATCCTCTGCATTATTACCAGCAAAACCATCCAACTTCAGAAATCTTCCCAACAAGGAAGCTTTATTTAAGGAAAGCATGGGTTCCATAATGGCCACTAAGCAAGCCTTATTGGACATAACTATATTTTTTAAACTTCTGCGGGAACAGGAATTCCCTACACCTCTTATATTCCATACTAATTATCATCAGTTTAGAATTAAAGAAGAGGACATTTATAAATCGGCTTTTCGAAGTCGTTATGGCCACTATGAATTCGTGGTAATAGCATTCGGATTAACTAATGCCCCGGTAGCATTCATGTAACTTATGAACAATGTCTTCCAGCCATATCTGGACCAGTTCATCATCGTCTTCATTAACGATATCTTGATATATTCTAAGATAAAAGAGGAACATGAACAACATTTGAAAATAGCTTTACAAACACTTAGAGAACACAAGCTTTATGCCAAACTCAATAAGTGTGAATTCTGGCTCGAGGAAGTCTCATTCCTAGGCCACATTATTTCAAAAGAAGGTATTGCTGTGGATCCTTCTAAGGTAGAAGCTGTCAAGAATTGGAGTCGGCCAACGACTGTATCTGAAGTAAGAAGCTTTCTGGGTTTAGCAGGTTATTATAGGAGATTCATTAAGGACTTCTCAAAAATTACGGTTCCTTTAACTAGACTCACAAGAAAAGAAAACCCTTTTGTCTGGTCAAAGGACTGTGAAAAGAGCTTTCACAATCTTAAGAATCATCTTACGACAGCTCCTATTTTATCACTACAAATGGAGGGTGGTGGATTCGAAGTGTATACGGATGCGTCATGTTGAGTAGTGGTCGGCGGATCTAGAGGGTTGGGGTGAATAGATCTGCCCCTCTTTTCGTAATACAATCCTCTATATAGTTAGATAAAATAAATTGCAGCGGAATATAACTAGCTTATCGAAGAGCACTATGATTCGCTTGACAAGATGAGCAAGTAATATATTGATTCGAACCTAAGCATGCATCTAGAATGAAATAATCACACAAGCAAACCACAACACACAAGATTTTAAGGTGGTTCGGACTGAATCCCCAGTCCTACGTCCACCCCTCACCAAATCCGGTGAGGCTCCACTAGTGCTACGCACTGAACCGTAAATCGAAAAGACCTCCGATTGTCATCCTACTAATCACAGGTAGGGACGCCAACACCGCAGATCGGACAACTTCCGATTGCCTTCCTACTAACCACCGGTAGGGACGATCTTCAGTTTCAATCGTTTGTATGAAATGAAAAAGATAACAAATATGAAATCACTCAAACAAGATATAGAGTATGCTCAAAGAAAGAAGATCTTGTCTGAGTTGCAGAAGCTTGAATCGGATGCTTTGAAGGTGTCTTCTTCCTTGCGAGATGATCTTCCTTGAATCTCTTCTAGTTGATGAAGAAGACGATGGATGTAGCTTCGATCTTCCTTTTGATCTTCTTGAGTTGATGAAGAGGATGAAGAATGCAGTTTAGATCACCTTTGAAAGTCTTGATTGCTTCTTGCTTCATTGGAGGTTGAGATGGCTTCAGATCTGGACTTGAATCCCTTGGAATGGATGAAGCTTCTTCCCGTAGTACTGTTCACGGCTACAGTACTTCGAACTACACTCCCTTGAACACACCCTTGCAGCCTCCATTGATTTCTCAAATGATCAACTAGGGTTTCTAACCCACTTGCATGTGTTTTATAGCCTTTGAATGGTCCTTAGACATCCCCCAGACCAGATCCACAATCTATGGAAGATTGGGTAACTTTGGGGTTAAACAAATACAAGAAAAGGGGCTGGCCTCGAGGTGGAAATCGAAGTCAAACATGACTGCATCGGGGCTGGCGGTCGACCTGTAGCTTCTGGCGGTCGATCGCTACTGAGAAATGCTGTAGACGGAAGGCCCCTGGGATTTCCGGTCGACCGCTACTGGGCTGGCGGTCGACCGCTACTGAAAGATGTGCAGACTGGGAGTCTCTGGCTGGGGTGGTCAACCGCCCCTGTGCTGGCGGTCGACCGCCAGCTGGGCAGACCCCGGTTCATCCCGGGTCGGTCTGCTAACCGCTTTAGCTCCGTCGCTTGAGTCCTTTAGCAGCCCGTTCATGTCTGTGCAATGTACAAATAATGTGCAGACTTGCTATGCCATGAAGCAACCGAATGCACTGACTATGCACAAGAATGTATAAACTCTGAATGCATGGAACATAATGTACAGACTTGGTAAATTGATGCACGAACACAACAACAAACAATGTATAGACTTCGCATGAAGGATTGCACAAATGTAGATAGTAAAGTATGTACATTGGAAATGGATGCTCAGACATGCCATGAACAAATGTATGGACTTAATGTGCTTGTGACAACAATGTACAGACTTTGAGTAATGATGTACCGACTTATGAACGGAGAATGTGCAGACTTTGTGTATGCATGCAACAGGATGATGTACAGACTTGCTAGAGCCGAGTGTACAGACTTTGAATGCATACAAAGGGACGATGTACAGACTTGCGAGAAGAGTGTATAGACTTTGAATGCATGCAATGGGATGATGTACAAACTTGCTAGAGCCGAGTGTACAGACTTTGAATGCATGGAGCACACGGGCTGTACAGACTTGGTCTAAGAATGTATAGACTTTGAGCTGATGGATGTATAGACTTAGTGTGTTTGCTAAACTAGTGAACGTAGTTAAAGATAGGAATGTATAGACTTTGAATGCATGCATGCTACAAGGCGATGCACAGACATTCTATAATGATGCACAAATGCATATATGAAAGTATGCACATTGAAGAGGGATGCTCAGGCATGCGATGTACAGACTTTGACGTGAAAGATGCACATATGCATGTATGAAAGTATGCACATTGAAGAAGTCACGAGTTGAGCTAACGGATGTATAGACTTGCTCAATTATCAACTAATGGATGTATAGACTTGCTAGCATGCACCGACTTACAGAAGACATTATTTCATCATCAATGCACAAGAATGCACAAGGGGCACACACAACAACAACAATTCACACTATCATCATCATTCTTATGTGGTGACTCATTGAGTTGCTATTATCAAAATATCAACACACTATCATCAAAGCACAAGGGGCACAACAATCTCCCCCTTTTTGATGATGTCAACACAATGAGTCACACAGACTCAGCAAGCAATTCTCCCCCTTTGGCATAATCAAAAAGGAAATGGTTTGCGAGTGGAATGAAAGACATGCATGAAATCTGATACCAATTCTCCCCCATAGAAACATGCAAAGAGGAGGGATAAGATAGAGAAGCGACAAAGGTCCGTGATAATAGGCTTTAAAGGCGAGGAGAGCAAGCCATTATATGCACAACCGAAACATGCCGTGAGCAATATATATGGTTCAAAGCTAATGAAATCCGATATCATCAATAGAGTTCAAAAAACATCTACATCCAAGAGTTAATAGAAATGAACCAAAGGAGCATATCATGGCAGAGTTTAAACTTCCCTTGTCTTATATATCCATATTCAATAACTACAAAGGGAATAACACAAAAGCTTGTATTGAGATTAAACAATCAAGACTGAAGCATGGACTTTTATGATTACAACAAATTTGATTTACAGTAGCTTTTGTATTTGAAGGCACATGACTCATATTTTACGAGCAATCAAGTCGAGTACATGCCTCCTAGCCGTAAGAATACACGTTGGTTAGACGCCAGTATTCCTAGGTATTTGGTAAGACTGACTGTTATGCTTCAAAATGAACAGAGATAGCAAAGTTATGTCATGACATATCCGATCTCATTTCTTTGATGAGAGGATATATTTCTCAGCAATTATGCCAGTGCTCTGCCTAGAGTCCAATAGTATTAAGACAGAGATAACAGGGGCACATCATGGCATATCATTCGTCACTTGATTTGATGACGTGACATATTTCTCCGTGCAACAATATCATTGCTCTGTCAAATTATTTTTCAGGAATTCCAGATCATCAAGATGTTTAAAAATAATACTTAGCTCTAGAGTATTACCAAGATGGTCATGAATTTTGAATTTTCAGATATCAGGATAGTCATTCAAAACACAATATGCAATCTCTCGTTAAGGTCTATTAAAACCACAGAACATAGATGATTTCAAACAAAATATATCAGAACTACAAGGAAATCATTAAATCTGAACCATTTTCATTGAATAGACAATGATCAGTTCATATAATAGAAAACTCTCACACCATATGTTTGTCAGTCTCATGATCTCATATTCAGACTGTAAGCCATGTAAGCACAAGAAATTAAGAAAAGCATCAAGTCTCCCCCTAAGGATATGCAATGAATGCACTCAAAGAGTTATGTGTGCAAGCAAGTGTAATGATAACTGTCAAGAGGAGAATGACCTGAAACATGCAGGGGTTGACATGAATTTGGCAGACATGAGATGCATGACCCAACACATGGTTGTACACTTATTAAATGCAACAGACTGAAGATGAAACATATGCATGAATGCTGCACAAGGATAACTCCCCCTTACTATATGGCCTATATGCGACATTGACACATGGTACTTGGCGGAGGTGAAACCTCACGCATATTGAGTGCTTCTAGGCAAGAATAACCTGCCTTTCCATACATCAACATTTGATATACCTTGGCCATACAAAAATGATGCTACACAAATCATAAAATGCATTATGAACATGAACTCAATTCATTATTATGCATCTACATGCTATGCTACACCATATGCAAAATGACGTAATTACATATAAATAATGCATGGACACCAATCCGTAAAAACACACAACTAAATTGAACAAGAGCATCATATCAAGTTTTATTGGCCTGAGGTCTGCAGAGACCAAGCTCCCTTCTGAGTGTTAAAAATCTGTCATTACACAAGGGCTTGGTGAAGATGTCAGCAATTTGATTTAGAGTATCAACAAAATGCAGCTCAAAGTTTTTCTTAACGACCTCATCTCTAATGAAGTGATGTCTAATCTCAATATGCTTAGTCCTAAAGTGTTGGACTAGATTTTTTACAAGGTTGATAGCACTAGTGTTATCACACAGAATCGAGACACAACCAAGATCTACTAGGTAGTCTTGGAGTTGGTGTTTAATCCATAACACTTGGGTGCCACAGCTCCCCGCAGCAACATATTCTGCCTCTGCGGTTGAGAGGGCAACCGAGTGTTGTTTCTTGGAGGCCCAAGAAACTAAACACCCGCTTAGAAACTGGCAATAGCCACTAGTACTCTTACGATCCAGCTTGCATCCAGCGTAGTCCGCATCAGAATAAGATATAAGAGATAAGTCACATGATGACGGATACCACAATCCCAAATCTTGAGTGCCGGCAAGATATCTAAGGATACGTTTGACGACAGTCAAATGAGATTCTCTAGGACTAGCTTGAAATCTAGCACAAAGGCATACATTAAACTGGATATTTGGTCGAGATGTAGTCAAGTAAAGTAAAGAGCCGATCATACCTCTATAGATCTTTGCATCCACTAATTTACCATTTTCATCCGAATCCAGTGATGTTGTGGTGCTCATAGGATTTGCAATGATTTTTCTGTTCGTCATGTCAAATCTTTTCAGCAGCTCCTTGATGTATTTGGCTTGACTTATGAAGCAACTATCTTGTCCTTGGTTGACCTGCAAACCGAGAAAGAATTGGAGTTCTCCCATTAGGCTCATCTCAAATTCGCTAGTCATGAGGTTAGCAAATTCCTCACATATTTCAGATTTAGTAGAACCAAACACAATATCATCAACATAAATTTGAACAATCAAGATGTTCTTACCTTGCTTCTTGGTGAAAAGTGTTTGATCTACCTTACCTCGTGTGTACCCTTTTTCAATGAGGAACGAGCTTAGTCTCTCATACCAAGCTCTTGATGCTTGCTTAAGTCCATAAAGTGCCCTGTCTAGCTTGTATACAAAATCTGCATGGTTAGAATTCTCAAAGCCAGGGGGCTGCTCAACATAGACTTCTTCTTTGATCAAGCCATTCAAGAAAGTACTTTTTACATCTATTTGATACAATTTTATTCTAAGGGAGCATGCAAAGGCAAGTAGAATTCTGATGGCTTTGAGTCTAGCAACTGGGGCATAAGATTCATCAAAGTCTACCCCAAACTCTTGATTGTACCCTTGAGCCACCAATCTAGCATTGTTTCTTATTATCTTGCCATCCTCACTTAGTTTGTTCCTAAAAACCCACTTAGTGCCTATGACAGATTGTGATGAAGGTCTAGGAACAAGATGCCAAACTTTATTTCTTTCAAATTGGTTTAACTCGTCTTGCATTGAATCTATCCAGTTTTCATCCTTTAATCCTTCATCAATATTTTTGGGTTCAAGCTGAGAGACAAGAGCAAGTTGATCTAATTCTTCCACAATTTTAAAATGTGACCTTATTCTAGGTGGGTCATTCAAGCTACCAATGACATTTTTTAAAGGATGATCCTTAAGAATTCTAATATTTGTAGAATCATTACCTTCTCCTGGAACTTGATTCCTTGCATTGCTTGATTCAGGTCGGTCACCATCTTCTTTTGTTTCTTCTTGTGGAGAATCACTCTTGTCCTTCATGCTTATGAATTCCCATCTTCATCACTTTTCCTGTAAGAGTTATCATTGTTAAAATCATCATGATATTCATCAACGGAAACATGGGGTGATTCTTCCACAGTTTGACTCTTAATGTTATAAATTCTATAAGCCCTAGATCTATCAGAATATCCAAGGAATATACCTTCATCACTCTTGGGCTCGAATTTATCTAAGTCTCTTTTGTCATTATTATGGATGAAGCATTTAGATCCAAACACTTTCATATGTGAGAGAGATGACTTTTTACCTCTCAGCAACTCATAAGGAGTCTTTTTAGTGTGTGGCCTTACCATAGAGCGGTTGATAATGTAACATGTTGAGTTTACCGCTTCAGCCCAAAATATCCTTGGAAGTTACCGTTCAGCAAGCATGGTTCTTGCCATCTCTACAAGTGTTCGGTTTCTCCTTTCAACTACACCTTTTTGCTCTGGGGTTCTTGGTGAAGAAAATCGGTGTGAAATACCTTCGGCCCTGTAAAGATTATAGAAGTTAGCATTTTCAAATTCACCACCATGGTCAGATTGAATCTTGAAAATTTTAAACTCACCGTCCTGCTTTATCTTCATGTAGAGTGCCTGAAACTCATCAAAAGTATCATTTTTATGTGTGAGAAAGAAAACCCATGTGAACCTAAAAAAGTCATCCACCAAGACATGTCCATATTTTCCACCACTTAAGCTAGCAGTTCTGGTGGGCCCAAGTAGGTCCATATGAATTAGCTCGAGTGGTTTGGATGATGTATTTTCAGATCTTCCATTGAAAGATTTTCTTGTTTGTTTACCTAGGGCACATGCATCACACAACTTGTTTTTTTATTTAAATGATAATTCAGGCAACTCTTTCACCATTGAATGCGTTAACAGTTTATGTAAGACATTGTAGCTAGCATGTCCTAGTCTACGATGCCATAACCATGTAATTTCAGATTTTGGTGCAGCAAGATAAAGGTTTGAATAAGCAGAATCATCTAAGTCAATCATGTAAACATTGTTGACTCTCTTACCAGAAAATTTTACCTTGTCAGATTTTAGTTCAAAGATTTTATATTCATGAGAATCAAATAACACTTTGTGACCTTTATCACATAATTGACTTATGCTGAGCAAATTATATTTCACTCCTTTAACTAGCAGCACATTTCCAATAGAGTTGAAGAGATTCTTACCTACATTACCTGTTCCAATGATTTTTTCTTTGTTGTTCCCTCCAAATGTAACGTATCCTCCTTCCTTTTCCTCCAAGAGACAAAATTTTATTTTGTCTCCAGTCATGTGTCTTGAATAGTCGCTATCAAGGTACCACCTATTATGCATGGCTACAAGACATTCCTGTACAAGTAATTAAGCAATGGTGTTTGGCACCCAACCAAATTTGGGTCCCATCAAACTCTTCAAATTTTCAAAAATAAAACCATTTATTTTGGAATCCAAACCTTCCTAACATTCATGTTTTGTTTGCTTAGAGCAGGGATTTGGTTTTTCTTTTCAACTTTGACATTCACTTTTTGTTTAGAAGCTCTTTGTTGGATTTTGTGGAAGTTTGAGGAGGTTTACTTCTTAAACCATTGAGGCCGTTGATTGTTATAGGGTTGAAAGTGAATGTTCTGCCACCTAGGAGATTGAAACTTATAGGATTGGTGAACACATGAATCATAATTTCTCCAAAAGTAGGATGGTGTTGGCCTATATGAATGTGCAATCCAGTTATGGTGATATCTGGAAGATTGAGCATGCAATGGCCAAGGAGGTGATGGCCTGTGTTGTGAGGATGGTTGACTCTTCTTGGGCTTTTGAGCAATCTTTTTGGGGATTTCAGTAGCTTCTTCTGCAACCTTTTCTTTTCCTTTGGATGTTGTTCTTGAGGTAGAAGCATCAGACGAGGAAACAAATGTGACTATTTTTAGCCCAATTGGCCTTTTGTTTGTTGGATCAAAACCCAACCCATCTTTGTTGTGGTTCATTCTAGTTCCTAGTAATGCATCTAGGTTTTCATTTCCATCCACAAATTTTTTCAAAGATTGTTGTTTATCCTTCAACTCTTTTTGTAAGTTTTCAATGTTTTGCAGGAGTTGAATGTTGACTTGTTTGATAGCTTCATACTTTTCATTGCTCAATTTGCTATCCTTTTCACAGGTTTACATTTTTAGCTTCATGCTATCAATCTCATTTCTTAAATCTTCATTTTCAGTTTCCAAGTCAGCCATTTCTTTTCATCCTTCCTCCAAATTCTCAATCATTTTCTTAAGATCTTCAATTTCAGTTTCAAGTAGAGCATTCTTATCATTCATATCATGATCATGCACAAATGAGTTAATTTTCTTTTTCAATGATTTATTCTCCTTTTTGTACATTTCATATTTTTCCATGAGTTGTATATATGCTTCCTCACAATCATCAGTTGTATAATCTTCAAATGGAGAGTTTACCTCTATTTCTTCATCACCTCTGGCCATGAGACAAAGATCTTCTTTTTTCCTTATCCGAGGAGCTAGTTCCACCATCACTTTCTTCCTCGTCACTCCAGGTGGACACCATGGCCTTGTTCTTCTTCTTGCCCTTCCATTTGTCAGCTTTTTTGAATCTGTCGGTACAATCATTTTTAAATGTCCTAGTTTATTACAAGAATAGCAAATGATTTTATCAGATTTCTTAGAGTTTTCAGAATTAGATTTGAAACCATTTCTTACCTTTGACCTTCCTCTCATGAAGCTCTTACCTTCCTTTCTCAGGAATTTTTTGAACTTACGTGTGAGCATGGCTACGTCATCCTCATCTCGCTCACTTGCCGAATCCTCACCTTCATCAGAAGAGCCTTGACCGCTGGGTCCTGCTTTAAGAGCTAGGGGCTTTTTCTTAGGCACCTCAGCCTCTTTGTTCTTAAGGTTGATCTCTTAGGTCATTAATGACCCAATGAGTTCATCTACCTTGGTAGTTGCGAGATCTCTCGATTCTTCAACCACGGTAGCCTTTGTGTGCCATGCGGGAGTCAATGATCTGAGAATCATTATCACAATTTCCTATTCTGAGTATTTCTTGCCCAAGTCAGTTAGACTATTAGTAAGCACAGTTAACCGAGCATACATATTTTGAATTAACTCATCAGGCTTCATGCGGAACATTTCATATTCAGAAACTAAAATGTTAGTTTTTGTTTCTCGTACCTGAGAGGTTCCTTTGTAGATTACCTCTAGCTTGTCCCACATTAGTTTTGTAGATGCGCAGGTAGCCACTCTTGAGAATTCAACTGGATGGAGTGAGCATTGCAGGATGTGTTTAGCACTCTAGTTGAGAGTGGATTGCCTTATTTGTTCTTTGGTCCACAAGTCCTCATCATCTGGCAGCTCATACGGACCTTTTCTGATCACTTGCCAAAGTTCGTAGTCTTGGGCGCGAATGAACACCTACATACGATGTTTCCAATAGGGATAATTAGCTCCAGTAAAATAAGGAGGCCTGTTCACAGAATGTCCTTCAGGTAGAAAACCCTAGACGCTGATCCACCAATTCCCTCAAGGTCGTTGGACCCCATAATGAGAGATTAGGCTCTGATACCACTTGTTGAGTAGTGATCGGCCGATCTAGAGGGGAGGGGTGAATAGATCTGCCCCTCTTTTCGCAATACAATCCTTTATATAGCTAGATAAAATAAATTACAGCGGAATATAACTATTTTATCAAAGAGCACTATGATTCGCTTGACAAGACGAACAAGTAATATATTCATTCGAACCTAAGCATGCATCTAGAATGAAATAATCACACAAGCAAACCACAACACACAAGATTTTAAGGTGGTTCGGACTGAATCCCCAGTCCTACGTCCACCCCTCACCAAATCCGGTGAGGCTCCACTAGTGCTACGCACTGAACCGCAAATCAAAAAGACCTCCGATTGCCTTCTTACTAACCACATGTAGGGACGTCAACACCGCAGATCGGACAACTTCCGATTGCCTTCCTACTAACCATCGGTAGGGACGATCTTCAGTTTCAATCGTTTGTATGAAATGAAAAAGATAACAAATATGAAATCACTCAAACAAGATATAGAGTATGCTCAAAGAAAGAAGATCTTGTCTGAGTTGCAGAAGCTTGAATCGGATGCTTTGAAGGTGTCTTCTTCCTTGCGAGATGATCTTCCTTGAATCTCTTCTAGTTGACGAAGAAGACGATGGATGTAGCTTCGATTTTCCTTTTGATCTTCTTGAGTTGATGAAGAGGATGAAGAATGCAGTTTATCACCTTTGAAAGTCTTGATTGCTTCTTGCTTCCTTGGAGGTTGAGATGGCTTCAGCTCTGGACTTGAATCCCTTGGAATGGATGAAGCTTCTTCTCGTAGTACTGTTCACGGCTACAGTACTTCAAACTACTCTCCCTTGAACACACCCTTGCAGCCTCCCTTGATTTATCAAATGATCAACTAGGGTTTCTAACCCTCTTGCATGTGTTTTATAGCCTTTGAATGGTCCTTAGACATCCCCCAGACCAGATCCACAATCTATGGAAGATTGGGTGACTTTGGGTTAAACAAATACAAGAAAAGGGGCTGGCCTCGAGGTGAAAATCGAAGTCAAACATGGATGCATCAGGGCTGGCGGTCGACCTGCAGCTTCTGGCGGTCGACCGCTACTGAGAAATGCTGTAGACGGATGGCCCCTGGGATTTTCGGTCGACCGCTACTGGGCTGGCGGTCGATCGCTACTGAAAGACGTGCAGATTGGGAGTCTCTGGCTAGGGTGGTCGACCACCCCTGTGCTAGCGGGCGACCGCCAGCTGGGCAGACCCCGGTTCATCCTGGGTCGGTCCGTTAACCGCTTTAGCTTCATCGCTTGAGTCCTTTAGCCTCCCGTTCATGTCTGTGCAATGTACAAACAATGTGCAGACTTGCTATGCCATGAAGCAACCGAATGCACTGACTATGCACAAGAATGTATAAACTCTGAATGCACAATGTACAGACTTGGTAAATTGATGCACGAACACAACAACAAGCAATGTATAGACTTTGCATGAAGGATTGCACAAATGCAGATAGTAAAGTATGTACATTGGAAATGGATGCTCAGACATGCCATGAACGAATGTATGGACTTAATGTGCTTGTGACAACAATGTACAGACTTTGAGTAATGATGTACCGACTTATGAATGGAGAATGTGCAGACTTTGTGTATGCTTGCAACAGGATGATGTACAGACTTGCTAGAGCCGAGTGTACAGACTTTGAATGCATGCAAAGGGACAATGTACAGACTTGCGAGAAGAGTGTACAGACTTTGAATGCATGCAATGGAATGATGTACAGACTTGCTAGAGCCGAGTGTACAGACTTTGAATGCATGGAGCACACGGGCTGTACAGACTTGGTCCGAGAATGTATAGACTTAGTGTGTTTGCTAAACTAGTGAACGTAGGTAAAGATAGGAATGTATAGACTTTGAATGCATGCATGCTACAAGGCGATGTATAGACTTTCTATAATGATGCACAAATGCATATATGAAAGTATGCACATTGAAGAGGGATGCTCAGGCATGCGATGTATAGACTTTGAAGTGAAAGATGCACATGTGCATGTATGAAAGTATGCACATTGAAGAAGTCACAAGCTGAGCTAACGGATGTATAGACTTGCTCAGTTATCAGCTAATGGATGTATAGACTTGCTAGCATGCACCGACTTACATAAGACATTATTTCATCATCAATGCACAAGAACGCACAAGGGGCACACACAACAACAACAATTCACACTATCATCATCATTCTTATGTGGTGACTCATTAAGTTGCTATTATCAAAACATCAACACACTATCATCAAAGCATAAGGGGCACAACAATCTCCCCCTTTTTGATGATGTCAACACAATGAGTCACACAGACTCAGCAAAAAATTCTCCCCCTTTGACATAATAAAAAAAGAAATGGTTTGCGAGTGGAATGAAAGACATGCATGAAATCTGATACTAATTCTACCCCATAGAAACATGCAAAGAGGAGGGATAAGATAGAGAAGCGACAAAGGTCCGTAAGAACATGCTTTAAAGGCGAGGAGAGCAAGCCATTATATGCACAACCAAAACATGCCGTGAGCAATATATATGGTTCAAAGCTAATGAAATCTGATATCATCAATAGAGTTCGAATAATATCTACATCCAAGAGTTAATAGAAATGAACCAAAGGAGCATATCATGATAGAGTTTAACCTTCCCTTGTCTTATATATCCATATTCAATAACTACAAAGGGAATACCATAAAAGCTTGTATTGAGGCTAAACAATCAAGACTGAAGCATGGACTTTTATGATTACAGCAAATTTGATTTACAGTAGCTTTTGTATTTCTAGGCACATGACTCCTATTTTACGAGCAATCAAGTCGAGTACATGCCTCCGAGCCGTAAGAATACATGTTGGTTAGACGCCAATATTCCTAGGTATTTGGTAAGACTGACTGTTATGCTTCAAAATGAACAGAGATATCAAAGTCATGTCATGACATATCCGATCTCATTTCTTTGATGAGAGGATATATTTCTCAGCAATTATGCCAATGCTCTGCCTGGAGTCCAATAGTATTAAGATAGAGATAACAGGGGCACATCATGACATATCATTCGTCACTTGATTTGATGACGTGACATATTTCTCCGTGCAACAATATCATTACTCTGTCAAATTATTTTTCAGGAATTCTAGCTCATCAAGATGTTTAAAAACAATACTTAGCTCTAGAGTATTACCAAGATGGTCATGAATTTTGAATTTTCAGATATCAGGATAGTCATTCAAAACACAATATGCAATCTCTCGTTAAGGTCTATTAAAACCACATAACATAGATGATTTCAAATAAAATATATCAGAACTACAAGAAAATCATTAAATCTGAACTATTTTCATTGAATAGACAATCATCAGTTCATATAATAGAAAGCTCTCACACCATATGTTTGTCAGTCTCATGATCTCATATTCAGACTGTAAGGTTTCACACAGCACCTACAGGCGACGCAGCGGATAACAAAAATTCATTTGCCCGATCCCGGTGTTATGGAAAGCTTAATCTGTGCTCTAATCGGTGTTTCTAAGACCCTAATTACGGGTTGCGTGTTTCACCTTATGCGGAACGACGCTGTCCGCGATGCCCGATGTAGAATATCGAGCCGCACAGCTGTACGGCCTCTAGAGCAGATCCACACGGACCCTTCCGTAGCGACGGTACCTCCCCGGCACGACCTTCCCCGGCCCTTTTTCACCTTCTGTAGAAAGAGAGCAAGAGGGAGGAAAGGGGAGGAGCTAATCCTCCTCTTAAGCCTTAATGCTTGCTTAGCCTAAGAGTTGGAAGAAGAAGCTCGAATGAGCTTCACGTAGGATCTATATATAGAGTTTAGGCTTATTAGAAAAGGGCTCCAAAAGATCGAAGTTGTATATATGTCCTATCTCATATTATACATATGTATTAAGCTCCATTTACACTCATTTCCAAAAGAATTAAATAGAAATAATACATACATTTGTATAATAATAATCCATCACCCAAGAATCTATTGTGTGTGATCCTTTAGGCCCATAGTCACTCTAGTTTAAGGTACATTAACTTCTAATTCCTAATTAGAAGTAAATTAAACGTCTTATTCGCTTCTACTAGAGCCGAATAATAGTTTAATTCATTCTGAACCTTCGATCACATTGGGTCAAGTAAATCTGCGTGATCCTAGAGGACGCCAGGTTTAAACCAGCCTGTCTGGTACCTGTAAGTCCACAGTTATCGCATCGATATAATCCCTCGCTCCTTCTATGAGTCTGGTACGATCGAGGGTATGGTTTCTGTCAAACCCCATGATCGTGCCATTTGACTATGACCTCCTTAAAGTGTATGACGTCCGTTCTAAACGAACTCACACGACCCTGGCCAGGGATTTAATGGAGCGTCAATGTCATGACCCATTAACTCTCTGATATATACCCGACAGTGAGCGATCCCTTCTTGACTATTGACGATCTTCACACGTATCTTGGAGTGGTTAATGACTCGGCAACTCATGACTTATGGTTAAAGTCACTTAGCTAAGTAATTAAACCATTCTAGTCCTCGTGTAAGATCCGATCAATGTCTCAGGTCAAAGGACCAATGATGCTACTGAGACCGTTGGATCTTTAGTTGACATTAGGTATAATCAACCATCTGAAGATCCAATAGCGGATCAGTTCAGTGCACATCCTCCAAGGACATACACCTACACATATGTGTTGGTGCCCCGCACCAATGGCCATGAGACTGGTCACTGACACATCATGTGTACTTGTTTAATAGGTAATCAAAGTCCCCGAGTGATTACCCTCCAACCAGGAACAGTTTAAGGTATGTGTTCATATAAAGTCAGTCTCATAATCGAGATCACGTCTCGAGTTGACTTTACAACCACATATCCTAGGGACAACGTAAAGTAACACAATCGCATATTTACGCTCAAATATCACTTTATTAATAATGAACAAGATCGTACATATATCGGGTCTACCCGACCCTAAATTGGCATGTAGCACACCAACACTAACACAGACTGTAAGCCATGTAAGCTCAAGAAATTACGAAAAGCATCAAGACTCCCCCTAAGGATATGCAATGAATGCACTCAAAGAGTTATGTGTGCAAGCAAGTGTAATGATAACTGTCAAGAGGAGAATGACCTAAAACATGCAGGGGTTGACATGAATTTGGCAGACATGAGATGCATGACCTAACACATGGTTGTACACTTATTAAATGCAACAGAATGAAGATGAAACATATTAAATTTGACCGCTACTGAGAAATGTTGTAGACGAATAAAGTGGAAGAGGGTGGTGGATTCATCTTACAGAGGGACCTCTACTGAGAAATGCTTTCACAATCTTATGAATCATCTTACGACAGTTCCTATTTTATCACTACCAATGGAGGGTGATGGATTCGAAGTGTAGACGGATGCGTCTGGCATTGGCTTAGGATGCGTTCTCATGCAGAATGGAAAAGTAATCTGTTATTTTTCAAGACAATTGAAACGTCACAAGAAAAACTATCCCATACATGATTTGGATTTGGCAGCGGTTATTTTCACCTTGAAAATTTGGCGTCATTATCTTTATAGAGAAAAGTTCACGGTCTACTCGGATCACAAAAGCTTGAAATATTTATTCTCTCAAAAGGAGCTTAACATGAGGCAGAGGAGGTGGTTAGAATATCTCAAAGACATTGATTTTGCTATTCAATATCATCCTGGCAAGGCTAATGCTGTAGCAGATGTACTCAGCAGAAAACCAATGGGTATGCTATCAAGTCTTATGATAAGTGTAACTAACATTGTTCCTTAATTTGCTCAGTTGAACTTAGATATTGACATAAAGGAAGAAGATTGTTCCATAGCTAATATCCGAGCTCAACCTACATTGATAGAAGATCTGGTCAAGCAGCAAAATAATGATCATATATTACTGAAATTAAAGCCAATATTGAACAAATGCCAGATTTTTTCTATTTCTAATGACGGAAGATTGTTATTTAAGGGCCGAACATGTGTACCAGATCATGAGGCTACGAAGAAACTAATCCTAGATGAAGCGCATAATTCCAAATACACAATTCATCCAGGAAGAACAAAGATGTATCAAGATCTCAAAAGAAATTTCTGGTGGCCCAATATGAAGGGAGAGATAGCTAATTTCGTGTCCCGTTGTCTCACCTGCCAACAAGTAAAAACAGAACATTTTAGACTCGCAGGTAAATTACACTCCTTGAGTATTCCCGAATGGAAATGGGAGAGTATAGGGATGGACATTATTATAGGTTTACCCAAGACCAGAGGTAGATACGATGAAATATGGGTAATCATAGACCGATTGACTAAATCCGCACACTTCATACCAATAAAGAGTCGATGGTCTGTGAATATTCTAGCAGCATTATACATACAGGAGATTGCCAAACTACATGGTGTCCCAGTCACTATTATATCTAATAGAGATCCTCGATTCACATCATAATTCTGGAAGGCTCTACAACATTCACTAGGGACTAGATTGAATTTCAGCACAACTTTTCATCCACAAACAGATGGTCAAATGGAAAGAACGAATCAAGTAGTAGAAGATTTGCTCAGGGCTTGTGCTATCGACTTTGGAGGTAGTTGGCATGATCACTTGCCTCTAGTAGAGTTTGCATATAACAATAGCTATCAGGCTAGCATACGAATGACACCTTTTGAAGCCATATATGAAAAAAGCTGTCGATCACCAATATGTTGGAATGAAATAGGAGAAAAGTAATTTCTAGGCCCCGATCTTATCAGCGATTCTACAGAGAAGATCAAGCTCATTCAAGAAAGAATGAAAATGGCACAAGATAGGCAAAAGTCTTATGCTGACAATCGAAGACGTGACTTGGAATTTCAAATAGGAGACCACGTATATCTCAAGGTTCCTCCAGGTCGTGGTATTCGGAGATTTGGCATTAAAGGTAAATTAACTCCAAGATTCATTGGCCCGTTTGAAATTCTCGAAAGGGTCGGTGAAGTGGCTTATAGACTAGCTTTACCTCCACAATTAGCAGGAGTTCATGACGTATTTCATGTCTCTATGCTGAAGAAGTATGTATATGATCCCGACCATATTATCACTTATGACAATCTGAAGATTCAGAAGGATATGACGTTCGAGCAAACGCCAATAAAGATTCTGGAACGAGAAGTGCGTCAACTACGAAATAAAGTTATTCCTATGGTCAAGATTCAATGGAAGGAAACATGGCCATATGAAGTAACATGGGAAACCAAAACAGCCATGCGGAAAAGATTTCCAGAATTATTTAACTATAAGTACACTCTCCGAAATTCATATATTGAATTTGGGGACCAAATTCTTCTAAGTGGGGGAGGGTGTAGTGCCCCAGAATTTATATATATAATTTTTTAATTTTGAAATAATTTTCTGGAAATTATAAAGGCTTAAATAAATTAATGAAGGGGTTATTGGATTAATAAGTCATTATAAGGGTTAATTAGGCTAATTAGTTAACCTAGCCTATCTAATTATTATCCAAAAGGTTTATGGACCAAGCCCATCAAGTTTGGCCCATATTCTAGAAGGGTAATTAGCTTATTCACGTATTTTAAGGATAAATACTATTTATATAAGATAATTATGTGGATAAACGAATAAAAGAGTTTTATTAAATTGAAACTCTATACACGTTGAATGTAACGGTCTATCGGGCGACCGCCACAGCCCTGTAACGCACCTAGGCTGATGCATTACACTTTGACAATTCCGTGAAAGAAAGAACGAGCAAAAAGATTAGAACTTTGGGATCTTATCTACACGAGATCGACTTGGGAGAGCTTATAACATTACTAAGGACTCTTAGAGATTAGGTTCTGGCAAATTAAGGACTCTAGAATCGATCTAATCTTTAAACCCTAGCCAAAATCTTATAAATAGGACCTAGTTTTGAACTAAGCGACCCTTACTTTTGGCTCGTGAAGAATCAAGATAAGGAGATATAATTTCAGGTAAGTTCTTTAGAATATTTTGTTTAGTATACATTATACGAATAGTTCTCAAAATTTCATGCTAGGAGATCAAGCAACCAAGGAGATAAAAGCTTCCAAAGTTGCTAATTCAACCTTAGCAACCCAGGAATATGAACGCAAGTCCCCTGAACTTAGAACGTCTAAACGAGGTAATTAGAGTTCAATCCTTTAGAACTTTTTGTTCCCAATAGTTTCATCTTCTTACCCTCAAAATTTCACATCCTTAGGTCAAGAGGCTGAGGAAATAGAGCAGATTGAAGTTGTTGATTTATCACTAGAAGTATAAGGGACTAAGGGTAGCACCTAGCATCAAATTCGAAGTTTAAAAGTTTTAGAAGAGGTAGGTTATCTCATGATTGGAAAAAATAACTTGTTAGGAATAAAAGCCCTCTACTTGTACTTGATTTCATGCATTATAGACTAAGAATTTTATGATCTAATAGTTCTATACATTCATGCATCTCTTAGATCAAAATGGAAATTAAAAGATATTATCATGTCTATTCACTAAACCCATGCATATAGTTGACCTATATTTCGTTATCATGACTAGGATAGCGGTAGTATTTTGATTTCCAGGCATGTTATATTTTCATAAACCTTTACTTAGTTTACTGCCAGCAGATTCTCTGACGCACCAACGTAAGACCGTCACATAAATGTAATGGCCTTACGATAGACCGTCACACCCTGTTGTGCTTTTATTGTTCTATTGTCTCTGACGCACCCTAGCAGGAGCGTTACACCACTGTAACGGCCCCTCGATAAATCGTCACAAGCACTGTAACGCAACTATCCTACACCGTCAGACCCCTGTGTTCTGCCAGCCCAATGCAGAATAATAACCAGTTAAGTTTACTTATAAATAAGCTTAGATAGCTAAGATGGACCTGTTATCATGACTTTAAGTTTAGTTACTGATTCATAATCAAATTGCATGATTAATGTGTCTTATGTTATTTTAAGTTATGCTAATTTCATTGGCTAAAACTCTATAGTTTTGTATTCTAAATCATGATTTTTCAATGTTGTATTGACAGAGTTTTATCTTGATTTCACATTGTTACACATTCTTTTCCATCTAGAGTCATTTCTCTAAGTACATGGCGTATATTCAGGTATATGTCCATTAGTTACATTTTGCACTATAGGAATATTATTCTTGGACATGAGGACCTCTCTATTAGATATTCCTTCCATTGGACTAGGAAATCTTGTTTCAAGGCCTCCGTAATTCTCTGCGAGCCTGGGATTCCCACTAGGACGCCGAGTTGGTTGTACCATTAAATCCCATTGATTAGATTACACTATCGATGTTTTGGTTATCAGTAATGTAACGGCTCTATGTTGGACTGTCAGGCACAAGTAACGGCCCAATATACGACTGTCACATTCAACTGAGTCCGATTTCTTGGTTCTGGATTCAGACTAATGTACCGGCCCAATACTGGAGTGTCACATCATGTAACGGCCCAGTACACGACCGTCACACTACTTGAGTATTTTAACCCAAGGTGGACCAAGGGTTGATATTCTAAGGTTTCTAGATGGACTATTAATGATCTAGAAGTTATCATACTGATCAAGAAACCTAAAATAATGAATAGAAAATAAAGAATGTACCGTTATGCTGCCGATTTATTTCCATAAGCATAACCTTGCTTAAGTCATTCTTGATTTCTCATGATTCTTATTAAAGCATTCATTCAGTGAATTATTATTATCATGTGCTTATTGAACTTATTACATTCTTGGCCATACTTTATTGTTACATGCGTTGAAAAAGCTTGATTTATACTTGAAGATGCGATCGAGCACTGATTGTGTTCAAGGGCTCTATGCTAGTCCCCTCAGCTGATTGTCGAAAACATACTATTATAAACCATGGGGTATGATGCTACCGGCGTCGCATTGCGTTGGGAGTACTTTCTCTATAAATAAGTGAAAATCCATAATACGGCATGACATGACATTCTTGTACACGACTTTCTTGCTTGATATTCTACAGAAATTCACGAAGTACTTGCTCATCAGCAAAAGATACTAGAGTGATGATTATGTGACTTGCTAGTACATTCTCGACACATTCTTATTCATGAAAGGCCAATATCATGTCCTTGTTACATTCTTGCTAGTTCGTACTTGCTCTCATTCTAACTTACTTCATCATCTTGTTACTCTGGTTTAATCACGTGATTGATCACATTCTCATGATTTTTACCTTATACTTTATAGCTAAATTGTTAATTACTTTTATAGTGCCTTCATGTTGATGCGAAGATACCTACTAGGCAAGTGTGCTCATTACCTATTTCTAATCTTTTCAGGAAATAAAAGTGATTCGAATTTGAATTCGGGTTATACAAGTAGCGGGTCCGAGAGTGAATGAAAGTATTGTCAAGATGAGAATGAAGACTTAGGAAGTCTAAATTGTTTAGATTGAGTATATGTAATTTGCCTATTTCTTGAGTCTAGTACATAATGGAAGTTGAATTAGTGGTTGTACTTGATTATTATGAAATAAAGTTGGAGTTTGAGTAAATATTGTGCAATTACATTTATGTGTGTGATTGTCTTGCGCTCTGATCATTCTTGCTTGCAAGAGGCTTACCATGCCGGCTGTTCGCGCTCCCCGAGTTAGTCTTCCGCTGTAATAAAGGCTCTGGGCATGACACCGATGCTGTCAAATACCGAGCATTCGTGACCACTTTTGTCCAAGGCGCTCAAGCCTGGTTCCGAGCACTCGCCCCCTGCAGCATTCACAACTTCAGATAATTCGGGCGAGTATTCAAGGAGAGCTTCGCCGGCAGCGGCCCTCTAAGGTTAGAAGCGTGGTTGCTGGCACTAAAGCAAGCACAGGGGGAGAAACTCCGGGCCTATGTCAACCGATTTAAATCGGAAGCCCTATGTATCCCCCGCCTGGATGTTGCCTCGGCCATCACCGCGCTGACCAGAGGCACCCGCGATGAGAACCTTCGACAAGAACTGGTCCTCCATCCCCCCACCTCCCTTGCTGACCTAGTGACCCTAGCCCTGCACCACGCTTGTGAGGAAGTCCTCAGCGCCTGCCGCGGCCCAACGGGCTCGAGTCGGGAGGGGGAAAAGAAGCGACCATCCGAGTAAGGCTCGGGCCAAGGAAAATGGCGAAATCAAGACGGGTACCGAAAGGAGCCCCCTCGGAAATACAAGCGGAACACTTCTCTATCCGCTCCCGTCTATGAAATATATGAAGACATCAAAGGCTCGGGCATTCTCCGCCAACCCGAGCCTATGAAGGCCAAGCATCGTAACCAACGCAAACATTGCTAGTTCCATAACGACCACGACACCATACCGAAGATTGTCATTAACTCAAGGACGAGATCGAGCGTCTCATCCGCCAAGGAGACCTATCTCGGTACGTGTCCAAGCACCAGAAGGGAGGCCGTGGCATTCCAGAGGAGATTGACAATCAACCTCATGGGGTCCACATCAACGTCATTTCTGGCGGCGTGGCATCAGGAGGAGACAGTAGCTGAGGGAGGGAGCGTCACGCTGAACGGGCAAGCAGGGCCTTCGAGCCCCCCAAAGCCCCACCAGCGATCGAGCAACAGGCCTTGGTATTATCTGACGAAGACCTGGAAGGGTTATCTACCCCGCACGATGATGCTCTTATAGTATCGGCTACTATAAACCACTGTAACGTAGACAGGATACTGGTCGACAATGGTAGTGCCCCTGACGTACTTACGTATGAATGCTTCCTTAAGATGGGTGAAAATCCATCCAAACTCCGCCCTGTTCGAACCCCCCTTTGTGGGTTCAACGGCAAGGCAACCTATCCCGAGGGAACCCTGAGCCTGTCGATCACCATCAGCACCCCTCCCAAAACCGTTACCGCTATGAATGCCTTCATCATGATCAAGGGGATGTCGGCCTATAATGCCATCTTCGGACGAGGTATCCTTAGCCGGACAAAGGCAGTGCCCTCCACCTATCACCAAAAAATGAAGTTTCCCACCAAATATGGTATCGGGGAGGTTCAAGGTAACCAGGCAATAGCTCGGAGGTGCTACATAATCTCGGTCGAAGCCATAAGGCCAGAGGGAAAAAAGAAAAAAGGGCGAGGGAGTCGAGGATGAACCAACAACATCCGAGCCTGCTGGCGAATTGTTGACGGTCTTCCTCAAAGACGATGCGACCCTAGGAGTAAAAATTGCAGCTGATTTATCACCTAATGAACAAACGTAGTACAAAGATTTTCTTTCGGAGTATATTCAAGTCTTCACATGGTCTGATGAGCATCTTCCTAGGATCCCTGGGGAGATGGTTGTAGACAAGCTCAACCTTGACCCGTCGGTGAAACCCATCCAGCAACACAGAAGAAAACATGCCTCGGAGAAGCAGATGATCATCAAAGAGCAAATTCTTAAGGAGAAGAAAAATGGCCTATTTCGACCGGTCCTTTACCCGACATGGCTCACCAATATCGTCTTAGTGCCAAAAGCTTCGGGCAAATGGCGAATGTGCGTGGACTTCACCAACCTCAACAAGGCCACTACGAAAGACTATTACCCACTACCAAGCATCGACCAGCTAGTCGACTCGACCATCGGTAACGAATTACTCAGCTTCCTGGATGCCTACTTCGGCTACCATCAGATCCAAATGGATCCTGAAGACATCAAGAAGATGACGACTTCAGCGTGTACTGCTACACCCGGATGCCTTTCGGGTTGAAGAATGCCGGGGCAACATAGCAACGGCTGATCAACCACATTTTTGAAGGACAAATCGGTCGGAACATTGAAGCCTACATTGACGACATGATCGTCAAGACACCCAAGGTCGAGGACCACTTCACCGACCTGGCGGAAACCTTCGACACTCTCTTGAGGTACAACATGAAGCTCAACCCAGCTAAATGTACCTTTGGAGTTGGATCCAAAAAGTTCTTGGGCTTTCTAGTCACTCAGCGTGGGATCGAGGCCAACCCCGACAAAGTCCAAGCTATTCTGAATATGCAGCCACCCGCTTGTGTCAAAGACGTCCAACGCTTGACTGGGCGGATTACTGCGCTCCACCGTTTCCTATCCAGAGTGGCGAATGATGCCTGCCCTTTTTCAAACTATTGAGAGGGCCCAAATTGGCATCTGCTATGTTCGCTTGGGACGAGGAATGTCAGAAATCTTTTGCAGAACTGAAGGAGGTTTTTGCCTCGCCGCTGGTGCTATTGAAGTCGGTCCCGAGTGAAACACTGCACCTTTATCTCTCATCGACCCCTTCTACAGTGAGCTCGGTCCTAGTTCAAAATGACGCAGGAGTGCAGAGACCAATATATTATACCAGTAAGGTGCTAGGCGATGCCGAATGATGGTACCCCGCAACCGAGAAACTCGTTCTAGCGTTGGTAACCTCGGCCAAGCACCTTCGGCCCTACTTCCAAGGACACTCCATCGTCTTGCTGACCAATGAGCCTCTGAAGAGGCTCCTCGCTCACCCTGAAGCTTCGGGTGGCCTCGTCAAGTGGGACATAATGCTCGAGGCCTACGACATATCTTACCACCCCCGCTCGGCCATCAAGGGACATGCACTCGTGGATTTCATTACCGAGAGAACTGTCTCGATCGAGGAAGTTCATCCGCCGACGCCTAGGCCCACCTGGGATCTTTTCATCGATTGATCCTCCAATTCTGTCGACAGCGGCGCTGGCGTTCTTCTCCGATCCCCGAAAGGGGCAGAACTACAATACGTCTTGAAGTTCAACTTCCCGGCATCTAACAACATCTACGAGTATGAGGCCCTCATCTCGGGTGCCAGGATAGCGCGACGACTGGGGGCCGAACAAGTTAAAATCCACATTGACTCTTAATTGGTCGCCAGCTAGGTCAACGGTGACTACGAAGCTCGGGAAGCACCGATGGTCAAATACCTCCAACTAGTAAGAGGAATAGCCCCATTATTTGAGAGCTTTCAGGTTATCCTGATCACTCAGGAGGAAAACTCCCGAGCGGACGCCCTATCTCGATTAGCCTCCTCTGTTGCCCCAGAAGGTACACGATGGGTTTTCCTCGAAGAGCTAGAATGACCGAGCATAGAAGCGAAACTCATGACCGTTGACTGGGCGTTATCAAGTGACTGGCGGGCCCCATTTATATCCTGGCTCTAGGATTCTCGAGAGCCCTCTAACCCTCGGGAAGCTCAAAGACTGAAGTATCAAGCCCGGCGCTTCATCATCTTGGACGATGCTTTATACTGAAGGACTTTTTTTGGTCCCCTTCTCAAGTGCCTCGGTATCGAGGAAGCCGGTCAAGCAATTCAAGAGGTCCAAGAAGGCGTCTGTGGCGCACATCAACGAGGAAGAGCGCTTGCCAGGATCTTGTTGCAACAAGGCTACTGGTGGCCCACTCTCCAACGCGACTGCTCGGCCTACTTACAAAGGTGCCACCGATGCCAACGTTTCAACCATTTGGTCCATCAACCTGCCTCGGAGCTCGTCACCCTTTCCGAGCCATACCCTTTCGCTCGGTAGGGGATTGACATCCTGGGGCCGTTTCCCACGGCCCCGGCCTAGAAGAAGTTCATCATCGTCGCCATCGATTATTGTACAAAATGGATTAAAGCCGAAGCCACTACGAATATTACCGAGTCGATCGTATGGAGCTTCGTATGGAAATCGATCATCTATCGTTTTGGCATCCCCCGAGTGATTGCGAGCGACAATGGTCGGCAATTTGATTTCCATTACTTTAGGAAAAAATGCACCGACGTTCACATTCGCAACCACTTCACTTTGGTAGCCCACCCGCAGGCTAATGGACTGGTCAAAAATGCCAACAAAACTATACTAAAAGGCATTAAGGCTCAGCTCGGTAAGGCCAAGGGTAACTGGGTCAAGGAATTGCTGAGCGTACTATGGTCGCACCGAACTACTCCAAGAACAGCCACCGGTGAGACTCCTTTTTAGTTGGTGCACGGCACAGACGCCGTGATTCCTTTGGAGGTCGGTAGCCCATCTCTCCGAGTCATCAACTTCTCGCCCGAGGAAAATGGGTAGAAACTACTAGAGAACCTCAATATGGCAAGCGAGATAAGAGAGATTGCTAGCATCCGAGCCATGGAATACCAGTGGCGCCTTACTCGATATTACAACACCAGAGTCCGGGATAGACTTTTCCATCCATGAGACTTCATCCTAAGAAAAGCCGAAGCCTCTCGACCACTGGAGGCGGCGGGGAAGCTGGCCGCTAATAGGGAAGGTCCCTACCGAGTGGTCGAGATGCTCAGGAAGGGGGCATACCGATTGTCTACCATGGAAAGACCGCCTATCCCCCGGACGTTGAATGCAACAACATTACAAAAGTTCTACTTTTGAGCTTTTCACAGACATGTAAACAATAAATGACAATAATTTTCCTTTCATTAATGTCTCTTCATACATCGGATAGGCCACATCCAATACAGCACATATCAAAAGCAAAAATGCTACATCCACTGATACTATAACACGAGCTGATGACTCGGCGTCGACATGGCTGGCACCCTCAGGCCGAGCCACTGACTCTACCTAGTGTAGAAACTAGCTCGGATAACGTGTCAACTGACCTCGTTCGCTTGAGAAACTCGAAACAAAAAAGAAGAAGAGAGGTATCGGAGGAAGAAAAGGAAGGAAAACAAGAGAAGGCCTCCTCTGCCAGCTCTTTGGAAGGAGGACGGAAGCCGAACAGAAAGCAAGCACCCTCAAGCGGTGCGAGCAAGGATAAAGGCATCCTCCAAAGAGTGACAGAACATGGAAGAAGTTGGTTGAAGAGCAGAAGAGGGAGAAAGAGGACGGCGGGGATAGAAGAGGAGGGAGAAGCGGGCCAAGGTGAGGAAGGAGCAGGGCGAGGCCGCCGTACCGGACGCCCTACTTCCTCGAACCTTTCCCCGCTTCTACCTTCCTCCTAAGATGGTGGTGGCGGTCTAGCGGTCGGGAATAGGCGCGCTGTTACGCGCTGTCCCTTCTTGCACGCCGCCCACCCATCGCTGTCCCTTCTTCCACGCCGAAGTAGCACGATCGCCTGTGGCGGTCGCCAGGATTATCACCTTTCGAATCACCTTCCATGTTTCACTGATAACTTCCCAGCACAGAGATAGGCACTTCGCGAGAAGGGAGAAAGAGGAAGAACTGCAATAAAAGCCTTAAGCGTTGAAGAGTAGTGGAGGGGCCCTTCGGGTCATTTCTTATAGGCCGGCAGGGGGAACGCTTGTCTTAAATGATCCTCCCCTCGAAAAAATGCGAAAGGCGGCAACCCTTCCCCAAGGGGCAGTTGCTCTCCCTCCAATGACCTCTCCCATGGGACGCGCGAAATGGCAAGTCATTCGAGACATGGAAAGACGCTAGTACTATGACAGTCGCCGCACGCGAGATACCCACAAATAAAGATTTCCACCTTTTTAGCAACCACATATATGGTGGTCAAATCGCGCTAAAGGTGTTAAGAAACAGTCAACTCTGTATTTAATACTGCTGCCATTACATATCGCAAGGGCCAACCTTGCACAAAAAAGAAAGGGGACAATTCCTCCTAGCCTATGGAACCGGGAGGACTCTGAGAAGCCCGTACCCTTTCTTAGGGTTCAACAACGGGAGGATCCTCATTGCCAAGAGATCTGCCCCCGGCACCCTCGGCGACGGCCGGTCCAGACACTGACCCCACTTGTGTGGGAACTGCCTTGACCGCATGCCCTCTAGAGGTGGCCGGAGTTGGCGATCCCTCTGCTGAGCTGTAGGCATCCCCACTACCTCCTTCGCTCGACGTCGAAGAGGGAGAATCCGTGGTATCCGCGCCCGAGTCATAGCGTTACCCGGAGGGAAAGATAAGCTCATCGAACACCTGCCGTTGGGCCTCAACGACCACTCGATGGTAAACTTGGGTGAATCCCTTTCGTAGCCCCCGACAGTAGATTGGCTCATAATACAAGAAGGTGGACTTCGCGAGAGCTGCGTGATAGACCTCTGAACTTATGTATCGGTCAATCGCCCCTGCCATGGCTCGCTCAGCCTCCTTCTCAAGCTTAGCTATTCTATGCTCAGCCTCGAGCAACTTCCTCTTGGTCTCGGACAGCTTCGCCTCAGCTTCAGTCCACGCGACCTCGGCTTCCTCCCGCACTCGCTCTCCCCCCTGGACCTGGCTGCTAAGCTCCTCCCGCTCGGCCCCCCACTGCTCAGAGCACTCGACCTGAGAGTAACGCCCCTCTTCCAGGAGCTCGCCCTTCAGGTCGGCCATATAGCGAGCCTGGGCCAGCTGATCGACTAGTGTCCGAGCCTCCTCTTGGCACGACCGGAGCTGAGCCCGGAACAAGGTGGCCTCTCGCTGAGAGATTTCAAGTTCGGAAGTCAATTGACTGATCTTCCGATCAGACTCAGCATGAACTTGAGAAAGGGACCTCTCTTGACTATCCCGCCGAGCAAAGAAATCGGTTATCTCGGCCCCTAACTGGGCCATGATCAGACCACCCTCCATAACCCTCTCGAAGAGCAAAGAGGGGGGACTACGCCTGATCTCTTCTTGATTCAACGAAGGCATCAAGGATTGGCACCATTGATATAGAGAAGCCCAGACGATAAGTGCACCCACCGTGGGAGGAGGAATCCCCTCTGGAGGAGTCAGGACCGAAGCATCTCCCCCGAGAGTCCCCACTTTTGGGACGACAACGCTCGACATAGAAAGGGATGTCACCTCGTCCCGCGCCACACCAACTTCGATTTGGAATTCAGAGGCCACCGCCTCGATCTACGGTCTGTGGTTCAGTGACACCTCCCCCACCAGCAGTCGCCGCCTCTAGCTCGATGGGCAGGAGATCCTGGCCGCAGACCTCATCGGCTGGACACTCCTCGACCAAGCGGGAGCGCCCCTTGGTCGGGTGAGCATGATCCTCGACCGGACGGGAGACTCCCGCCTTCTTCAACCGCTTCTTCTCAGCGGTCTAGGTCTTCATCGAAGACAAGAGCATCCGCTCCCCTGGATCCTTGCACTTGTCCCCGCGGCGCTCGGAGGCATCCCCCCAAGCAATCTGCTTGCCCCGGTATCGCGTGCAAGAAGGGTCCCCGGTCACTTGGGGTTCACTCGGAGCAGGTGTCCCCTCCAAATCGATGATCTCCTGCTCCGACGGCTGTTCCCCCTCGTCATTCATTCACCTAGAATCTGAGCAGCGGAGGTCAGAACGTCAGAAGAGAGCCTACCTGCTCGGCCCAGAAATAGCGACGCGGGACCCTAAGGTTCTTACCTTGAGATGACAACGCACGGGTGGGATAATCCTTGATATTGACCGTGGTCATCAACTCGGCGGTCAACTGGCGATTCTTTTGAAGAACCCTAATCTCCTCCTCCAGTTCTGAAGGAACCATCGCCTGCTTTAGAGGGATAGACGGATGGAAATTAATCGCCATCGAGAAATCCTAGGGGGCATCCTCCACAGACGAACCCACCCAAAAAATTGGGTCTTCCACCCCTTGTAAGAAGAATCTTCGGCAGAAAGGGACACGCAGCTCCTTCCCCTCATCGCCTGAAGATAGAAGAAGCCATTACCCTCGTGGGTCTGCTCCTTCAACTCAAAGAAAGAATTGAAAAGCTCCAAAGAAGGACAGAGACCGCACGAGCGGCAGAGGAAGATGAAAGAGAAGATAAACGTATATGAGTTGGAGACCAACTGGATAGGAGCCAGTCGGTAAAATTGATGCAACCGCACGAGAAAAGGGTGAAGAGGGAGGTAGAACCCACTCTTCCAAGCCAAAAGGAAAGTACAGACAGGCCGAGATGATAGGACAAGCTGGATTCATGAGGCTGTGGCGGAGAGAAGAAATACCTCCACGGAAACCCATACCGCTTATCCATCCTCTTTACTTTGGCCTTGCCTAGCTCACTACGCATAGGATGCTCAAGCTGCGGCACCAAACTTCCCATGCCAGGCCAAGCTTCGCACATCTCAGATGAAGGATGTTGCTCCGCCATGGAAGAAAGAGAGGAACTAGAAGAAGAGGGAAAAAGTGCCGAGGCGGACGATTCAGGAGCAGGTGGAAGTTGGTGAATCACCGCCGCCATAATCTCCGCTAGCTCTGCAAAGGCCTCCGCAAGACGCTACTCGTCCCGATCCCTCTCACGGCACATGAGCCCTGCCGAAATACTGATGCGGTGGAAAAAGAAAACCCTGAATGAAGGCGGTTTGGGACGCAAGTATGCACAATATTTATCTCCCCATGAACTTGGTGGGAAATGGCGCGTCGTTTCAAAACCCAAGGAAGGGGTTCCTCGCATCGACTCAAAAGAGTCATCATTATAGGCAAACTCCCAGGATAGTCGCATTAAGTGGCCCCTGTCGAAGATAATTCCCCACCCAAATCGAGCCACCAATGTCATCCCCATAACTACTACTCATCTGAGCCCAATCTTGGCTCGGGAGTAGGAAGGGGACAAGTGGAGAGAGGGAAAATCTGTCACCCAACTAGGTCCAATTCGACCAAACTAGGCCCAGCTCCCCAAAGTGACAGCCCCATTTTGGGCCCACTTACTCTAAGCCCAAAAACCCACTCAGACCAGCACTTCCTAGGTGGCCCTCAGGTCCGAAAGTTTGAGCAACAGAATGGTCGAGAGATCTCCTGTGGGGACCCGATGTGGCATCCCCGATCTATACACTCATCGCTCGGGACAAAACCCCGAGCGAACACCTCTGGCTAGGGCCGACTGTCAGAAGCTCATCCTGGCGTCCGTTACAAGCAGGGAACTCCAAAGGGTAGGGGAGGCCAAGAGTCCTCGCGCCATAAAGGAGCCCACTACATGGACGTAACCCCCCCCCCCGAAGCCCCCTCAGCTCCCTGGACTATTATGTTAAACGGATTGCTATATAAACCCCAGGGAGACCCTCCGAGGAGGTAAGGCAATGATTCTGACAGAAAACCACCACACTTCTTGGTGGAGAATAATCTTACGCCCTCTCTCTCTCCTATCCTCTCTCTTCACCTTCATACTCTATCGCACTCGCTGACTTAAGCATCAGAGGGTTTACCGTAGGGACTCCTCCCTGGGTACCTCTGATCCATTTCCTACCTTACAGATTCATACATGCGTGGTGACCGTGACCGAAAGATTCCTCCTGGATCTCACGGCTCAGGATCAGCGCGAGATTACGCCTCTTCAATTATTCTCTCAGGTACCTTAATCTCTCAATGGCTCACCATGTTAACTGGGATGGGGTGTAACAAACTATTGCGGGTCTTACCGAAGCTCTTCAAACTAGGGCCCAAACTGGCGCAAGGGCTGGCGCGGGTAACTTACACGGTAATTTTTGGAGTTTAAATCCGCCACGATTCTCTAGATCTTCTAACCCCGACGAGACGGAGAATTGGATCGATGAGATGAATAGAATATTTGATGTCATGCAATGCACCGACCAAGAGAAAGTCTGTCTCGCCACATTCCAACTGAACAAACACTCCCGTACTTGGTGGAAGGCACAACCTCAAAATGCTCAGCTCACCTGGGAGGAATTTCTTACCCTTTTCCAAGCAAAGTACTTCTCCGAGCATGTCAAGGAGTGAAAGGCTATGGAATTCGCTTCTTTACGCCATGGCATGATGTCGGTAGCAGAATATGAACTACAATTCTCTCGACTGGCACCTTATGCGCCTCATTTGGTGGGCATGGATCTCTTAAAAGCTAACTGATTCATGGTTGGGTTAAGGCCCAACTTTATTAAATAACTTGGGTCTCAAAATATCTGCACATAAACAGAAATGGTCCAACGAGTGCATTTATGTGAAAGGACCTTGGAGAAGATCGAGAAATTTAGAGGCATGAAAGAGGAGTCGAGCCGGAAAGAAGATAGGCGAGAGGAAATGGAAACGGACGATGACGAATCCCATCACAATAAGAGGTCCTACAATGGGGACAGAAATGGTAAATGAAGCCATAATGGTAACGGAAAAAGGAAGGAAAATGGCAATAGCAATGGTAATGGAAAGAGTAAAAGAGCCAAGGAGGAGGAAGAAAGCCAGGTCATGTCGACTTGCTCATTATGTGAAAAGTTCGGGCATTCGGTTGCAGAATGTTGGAAGCGTCTCGACGCTTGTCTCAAATGTGGAAGTCAGGAACATTGCTTGCCCATGTGTCCTCTCATAAAGGAACAATCTTCAAGGGATAACAATAGACGCGAGCGACAAGGTCAACTAAATGCCATCATGGACGGGGAAGGTAAGGCGATTGAAAATATCATTCCAACATAATTACATATTAGCATTGCCTTAATTATTAGTGAAACCAATTAAAAACACACTCTCCATAAAACTCATGCATTGAATTTGGGGACCAAATTCTTTTTAAGTGGGAGAGGGTGTAACACCCCTAACTTTTCTAAAAAAATTTTAGGACGTTCTGGGATTAAAATATAATTATTAAGTAATTAAAAAGGCTTAATGAGATATTAATAAGGAATTAGTGAGTTATTTAAATTCATTTAAAGGCCCTATATTTACCAAATGGCTAAGCCCAACTTAAATAGGCCCAAAGACCCAATTTCAAGACTTTTAGACCCAAGCCCATTAATAGAAACATAAATTAGGTAAATTACTGATTTAAAATGGGATATATGCATCAATTAGGGGATAAATGGGAGATAATACAAAAATTCAAAAATTTTAGATTTAATGAAGCTTGGCGATCTATCACGCGACCGCCAGACCCACCATAGCAGTCCTGCATGACTGCTAAGCAACCCCAGTTCCGTGAATGGAAGAAAACGTGAAAGCTTGGATCTTTGAAAACCAAATCACCTTGGATCAAAGCTACCTGGCATGGAATACTCTAGAACTCTCTAGGGATTAACTCTACTCCAATTTAGGACTCTAGGTTCGATCTAATCCCTTAAACCCTAGGTGAATCCTATAAATAGACCCTAACTTCGACTCATGCAAACCCTAATGTTGGCTCGCGTATTCCAAAGGTAAGGAGACATCTTCATAGGTTAATTATTTATAACTTTATGATCATCTTCGTTTTGTCTAACTTCCCTCAAATTTTCATGCTAGAAGACCAAGCCGTTGGAGAGTTAGAGCCTCTGCAAGTTGCTAGTTTGCAACATACTACACAAGAACTAGGGCGACGGTCCAGTGAAGATCTGGAAAGTAGAAGTCCAAATCAAGGTATTTAGAAATTAGTCCTGTAGAACTTTCTATTCCTTTTCATACCTACTATTCACCCTCCAATTTTCATGGATTTAGGTCAAGAGGATCGCGAGATAGAGAGACGAGAAGATACTGGTTTGGCACAAGACGTGCAGGAACTAGGGTCTACTTGTAGTCAAAAATTCGAAGTCTAGGACCACTTCCAGTGGTAGGTTATCTCATGAAAAGGCTAAATTAACATGTTAGGAACAAAAGTCCTCTCTTTCCTCCTATTTTCATTGATTGTACATGATGAATTTGATGTTTTATTATGACTGCGTATATAGGGTTAACATAGCATGCCTGAACCTTGCCCTTAATAATGAAAATGATAAATTCTAGTTTAATTATGACAACCCATGCATCTCCCTGTCTTAATATGGTTTTATCATGCCATATTTACCAGTTGGCAGGTTTTACCATACATCTATCTGCCCTAGATTTACATGTATTTCTATTTTATTACTGTTTATAGTAGACAGGAAGGAAACGGTATTCCTAAGACCGCCTGAGTCCCCTAGCGGCTCTACGATAGACCTCTAAGGCCCATAAAACGGTCCTCCCGAGACCGCTTTAGTTTCTGAGTTCTGTATTACTGTTAACCCGAAACATAATGCAAAATAGTCATACTTATAATGTGATAAGCCTAGCTAATTAGGTCTTACCCCTGTTTTAAGTACTATATTTATAAAATTAGTTATGTTAATTGTTCATTCTAGTAGATTTCATATTTTTATGCACTTTGGACTTATTTTAAACTTATGTTAAATTAGGCTAAAACCATATACTCTTGTATTAACCTTACATTTCATATAGATTATGGACTTGTCTAGTTTGATTTGATCGCTATTTTATCACGATCTCACTCTCATCTTGAGTCTTTTCCTAAGTACATGGCACGTATTCGGTACGATGTCATTAGATACACTTTGGCACTATAGGCATACTTTCTTGGACTTGTGATCCTCTCCGTTGGATATTCCTTCCACCGGACTAGGCGATCTTGTTTCAAGGCCTCCATAAGACTCCACGAACTTGGGATTCCTACTAGGATGCTAAGCTGCTTGAACCATCAGAACCCAAATTGTCTAGAAGGCACTTACACTACTGGTGTGTTTTTTGAGTTCTGGTTCTAAACGGTCCTTAGATGACTGCTGAGCCCTGTCTGGCGGATGGCCCGAGACCGTTTATGTCCACAAACGGTCCGTCTATGACCGCATGTGTCCCTGAGTCAAGCCTTTTAATTCTGGCTTCGACCCAACGTAAACGGTCCTTACCTGACCGCATGGATCTCCTTAACGGTCCGGATATGACCGTACGAGTTCTCAAACGGTCCAGTAAACGACCGCTTGGTCCCTGACCCTATCTAACCCGAGGTTTGACCTTTGGGTTGCGTTTTATAAGTTCCTAGATGGTCTATTGATTATCTAGAGCCTAATGCCTTGTTCAAAAAGCTATCTAATAAATTATGGAAGTTAAAGAATATGTCGTTATACTGCCGAATTCTCCCCGTAGCATGACCTTACTTGAAGTCATTCTTGAACTCTCATGATTGTTTATTGGTACATTCTTTGCCTTGGTTACATTGGCCATACTTTATTATTATACTCGTGGAAGTAGCTAGATTTATAATGTGAAGATGCAGATCGGGTACTGATTGTGTCCAAGGGCTCCATGCTAGCCCCCTCGGATGATTATCAGAAACGTGCCATAAACCATGGGGTACAATGATACTGGCATCGCATTGCGCTGGGAGTACTTTATTTTATAATTGAGTGAAAATCACGAGGCAATCTAGTGACATTACATTCTTGCGTGTTAAGTGACTTTCTAGAGCATAGCCTTAATGGTTATGAAAAGTGCATTCTCGTTACGTTCTTGTTCGTGAAAGGCCATGATTACATTCATGATGTAATCTTGCTTGATCATATTCCCAATCTACATGAGTTCTCATATCTCTTATCTTGATCATATCGTGGCAGTTCTGTTACTTGGTTTATATCGTATGATTTATTGCATTTCATCTATCTTATATTCTAGAGCAAAAGTGTTAATTACTTAAACAATGCCTTCATGTTGATACGAAGATACCTACTGGGCATGTGTACTCATTTCCTACTTTTCTAATCTTTTTCAGGAAATTCTAGCGTGTCGGATTCAGGCTATTCAAGTGGTGTATCCGAGAGTGATTAAAGATCGAGAGAAGACCTAGTAGAGTCTTAAGTCAAGTCGAGTCTATGTATTTTTCCCTTTATTTGAGTCTAGTGAATTGAGTCAAATATCATTGTAGTTTGATTATTATTATCAATAAAAGTTAGATTTTTGATCAATCATTATGTCCATTCATTTTATGTGTGAATGATTTGCGCTCTCATTATATTGCTCGCTTGAGACGTACTAGCCGACTGTTCGCGTTCCCGATTGTTTCCGCTGCATAATCTCGGGGCGTGATAAGCCACGGAATGTTAGGTTGGGTTTATGAGCATATGGTTTTAATCCATTCGGTGGTTCAGTGGCATCTTACTCTTGTTGGCCAGTGTTCATGACACCGTACAACATTCTGCCAGACATGTCCATGAAGCGAGAAAATCTATTTTTATCCTTAGTAATTCCTGGTCCAAAAAGTCCCAGAAAAAATTTGGACATATATCTCAGGCCGTTGACTGATGAGCTTAAATTTTTATGGACTGATGGAGTTGTTACTTATGATGCATGTAGAAAGTAAAATTTTATTATGAAGGTTGCACTGATGTGGATAATATGTGACTTCCCTACATATGGAATGCTATCTGGTTGGAGTACACATGGGAGGTTAGCATGTCCTTACTGTATGAAAGATACTAAATCATTTGTATTGAAACATGGTGGGAAAGCATGTTGGTTTGATTATCATCGGCGGTTGCTACCAAGTGACCATCCTTTTTGAAGGCAAAAGGACTCATTTCAAAAAAATATTGTTGAAATGGACGAAGCAGACTTACAACGGGTGTCGGGTCGACATATGGCGGCACGAGTGAAAAATTTACCAGATGTAGTACAATTGTCTGGTAGCACATGACAACTCTCTAGATTTGGAAAGGATCACAATTGGAACAAGAAAAGTATTTTTTGGGAATTACCTTATTGCTCAACTCTTCTTATACGACACAATCTAGATGTCATGTATATCGAGAAGAATTTTTTGATAATGTGTTAAATACGATCAAGAATGTTACAGGCAAAACAAAGGACAATGCCAAAGTGCGTATGTACTTAAAGATGCTTTGTAAACATCCAGAATTAGAACTACAAAACGTAAATGGAAAAATTATGTAGCCTAAAACAACTTACGTGCTTAATGATACACAGATCAAGGAAGTGTGCCAGTGGTTGAAACAATTGAGATCCTCAGATGGATATGTGTCCAACATAGCCCGTTGTGTGAATGTTAATAAGGTGAAAATATATGTATTGAAAAGTCACGACTGTCATGTGTTCATGGAGAGGCTGGTGCCCATTGCATTCCGTGACTTGTTGCCAAAGCTTGTATGGGGAGCACTGACCGAGCTAAGTCAATTTTTCAAGATTTTTTGTGCATCAGAACTCAGACTTCGGGATGTACAAATTATCGAAGAAAATGTGGTGACGACCGTTTGCAAGCTAGATAAGATATTTCCTCAGGCATTCTTTGATTCGATGGAGCACTTGGTCGTCCATTTCCGATATGAGGCTATAGTCGAAGGGCCAGTACAATTTCGATGGATATATCCATTTGAGAGGTATGTGAGAATTTTTTTTAACATACATGTCGTCCATGTGGTCGCTACATGTGTACGATATGTATGTCATTGCTATCTGAATTGTTGTTGTAGGTGCATGCATGAATTAAAAATGAAAGTTTGCAACAAGGTGAAGGTGGAGGGTTCGATTACCGAGGCATATATTATTGAAGAAAATGTGAACTTCTATTCCATATACTTTGAGCCAGAGATTCAAAATCGTCGTACTCGACCTCAACGTAATGATGATGGGGAAGTTGTTGATTCATCTGATCGTCTCTCTATATTTAAGCATACTGGATGAATCTGATGAGCCACTGTCATTACGTAAGGGAGATGAAGTGAAAGAAGTCGATCCGACGGAGCTAAATGTTGATGTTAGAGGGGAGGAGGAGTCGGATGAAGAGACATAGTTCAAATCTGATGAAGCTACCATGGATGACGAAGATGAGGCTGAGTTAGATATACCATCAATATGGGCTGGGCTAGACAAAATTTGATAATTTAGTAAGATATTCTTATATTTTTGCATAATTTTTAATAACATTTGTAAATATTATATAATTATGGATTAATATGTATTAATTATTTTATTCTTAATAAATAGATGGTCCAAGGAGGTCGTAGTGGGAGTAGGAGGAGACAGGGCCGTGAGAGGGGCTCTACTCCATCCTCTTTGGCGTCTTCTTCGGGCACATGTATATCTATTCAAATAGTTAGCTATATAAATGTATTAATTATTTACCAGCTTAAAAGATTTTTTTTTACAGGTCCAAGTGTCGGCTCACGACCACCGCAGCAGACAGGTACATATGCCTATTTTGAAAATGCAATGAAATGTAGTGTGATTAAATGTTTTACTTATGATATTTAATTCTTACAGGTCCTAATGCCCTCCCACCACCTCCTGCTTCAGGTATGTATATTTTAATTTTCAGTAAAATATTCATTTTTCTTAATGATATTTAATTTTTACAGATCCCAATGCCCTCTCACCACCTGTACGGGCGCCACCCCCACCACCTCCTACTGTAGGTATGTATATTTTAATTTTTAGCAAAATATTAGTTTTACTTATGATATTTAATTTTTACAGGTCCTAGTGTCCTCCCACCACCTGTACGGGCGCCACCCCCACCACCTCCCGCTGTAGATATGTATATTTTAATTTTCAGCAAAATATTTATTTTACTTATGATATTTAATTTTTACATGTCTTAGTGCCCTCCCACCACCTGTACGGGTGCCACCCCCACCACTTCCTGCTGCAGGTATGTATATTTTAATTTTCAGCAAAATATTCGTTTTACTTATGATATTTAATTTTTACAGGTCCCAGTGCCCTCCCACCACCTACAGGGCACACCACCACCACTCAGCCACTTCAGGATGTCGACAATCATCACGAGGGAGAGGGAGGCTGAGCCCATGATGGACATCTGCCGTGATGGATCTCCGGGTAAATTTATATGGTTATTACATTCATTATTTATCCTTCAAATGTCTAATACCAACTATTTTGACATTTGTAATTACAGTTATAAATTAGAACCTGCCAATGATGTCCGTCATTCTATGCAACTAGTAATGGCACATGTTCCCGGGCCAATATTGTCTTTCAAAGAATTTCCGATGAGCGTCCGGGATTCATTGTTCGACATGTTCTTAGTAAGTAATTTAATCATTTAATTCAAGTATTTTTCAAACTCAAATCACAATAGTATACTAATTGTGAAACTTAATTTATTTACAACGGACTTATCAGTTCACGAGTGGACAGGACGCGGTGAGAGGTCGTTCTACCTGGGAGGCTATTGTGCGGACAAATTACTGAAAGAAAATGCATGAGGCCCGAGTAAAGGCTCAGAAAGACGCTGGTGGGAGTGAAGATCGACAGCTGTGGAAGGAACACTGCCCTCTTTGGATGAGGAAGGAGGATTGGGACGTTGTATGTGACAAATTTATCGAGCCCAAGTGGATAGAAAAGTCCCAAAAATTCAAAACAAACAGGGCATCATAACCGGACACAAATGTGCATACGAATCAGTCCGTCTCTTTCGCGACTCATAAATAAAAAATGGTAAGTAATGTTTTAATTTATCTTCTTATATTTTATTCATATATATGACTTTTTTTACTATGAATTGTAAAACAGATTGTGGAGCTTAATCGAGCTCCATTGTTCCTCGAGGTGTTCGACAGAACACACAAAAGGAAGGAGCAGATCAATTTCTTAGTGAGAGAGCTCGCTCGGAAGTGGCAAGTTTATCTGCATATGCAAGTTCTTCTTTTCATTTAAATATGATTAATACATATGAAATTGACAAGTTTTGTTATTCAATTTGTAGGAAATATATAGCCGAGCTGTGACGGAGAAGTATGGGGAGGGAGACATGCAGCAGCCGGAGTTGGATCCGGCAGCATGGGTGGCAGCAGTTGGTGTATCGAAGAAAGGCCGACTATATGGTTTTGGGGAGAGCTTGGACACTAGCATGGTGATATCATCGTGTGCGAGTTTAGGCGCTGCCCCAACCAGTACCGGTGCCTTTAGTACACCCCCACCTGGCCCCAGTACTTCTCCTAGCGACGTAAGAGACATCGTTTGATCGGAGATCTCTGATTTACAGTAGCAGATGAGGGCGGAGATGTCTAGCTAGCAGGCAAGCATGTTGCAAGCAATCACTGGCCTCCTCTCCCAGGTGAGAATTCTCCCGCATGGATCCATGACCACGGCACAGCCCCCTCAGGTGAGTGTTTATTATATATTTTTTTGGCAGAATTACTTAATTCTAAAATTATTGAATATACATAAATTTAGATTCAAAGTAACAAGAACCTATTCACATAACTAGGGGTTCGGGATTTCAAAATGTAAAATATTGGCCCGATCGGCTAATTAGCTAATTCTAACGCGAAGTGGGTGATGAGAGTGACGGAATCCAAATCGGATATCCGATTTAAGCCCGGCGCTCAAATTACTGAATTCAGAACTAGGTTAGTTTTCAAAGCTAACTTTGTTTAAAATAGTTCAGATAACTAGGGGTTCGAGGTTTCAAAAAACCCAAATATTGGCCTGATCGGCTCGCCAATCATTCCAACGGGATCTGGGTGATGAGAGTGACTTGGGAGAGCTGACGGAATCTAAATAGGATACCTGGTTTGAGCTCGGCGCTCAAATTACTCAATTCAAAACTAGGTTAGTTTTCAAAGCTAACTTTGTTTTAAAAAGTTCAGATAACTAGGGGTTTGGAATTACAAAATGCCAAATACTGGCCTGATCGGCTCGCTGATCATTCCAACGGGATCTGGGTGATGAGAGTGACTTGGGAGAGTTGACGGAATCCAAATCGGATACTGAAGTCCCGTGATCAAAGACACCCAAGAGGGGGGGTGAATTGGGTGATGACAGATAAAAATAAAAAGATATATGAAGAACAAACAACAAACATGAATAGATAAAAAGAAATACAAGGTGACACTGGCTAAAACAACCCCCATAGCAGTTCCTTGGTACAAGGCGGAGTTCGGGAATCCAAAGATCCTCTCACACAAAGTATTTTCCTCCCGACAGGATTGACAGTGTCGATCAGAAGCTACCTTTTGATATACCAAGGATCTCCCGTAAAAGGGTTAATACAGCTCAATCTAAACAATGAAACTAGATAATGATGCGACAAGCAAACAAGCTAGATCATAACTGGAGGTAGGAGATAGGGAGCAAACCACATAGAACACCACGATTTTTAGGTGGTTCGTATGCAACAACTGCAACCTACATCCACCCCTCACCGACCGTGAGGATTCACACACTATCTTGTATAAAGTTACAAGATCAAGACACACACACACACACACACTCGTGTGAGTTCAGAACTCACACGAAGGTGCACACGCACCGAAACACAAAGAAGGATGAAGAACAAGAAGATCACACACACACACACGGATCTTTGTAGATCAACACACACACAGATGTTTGAATATTATAAGAACACAAAAATTAAAGCCCAGCAAGATTGGAATGGAAAACACAAAAGAAAACTTCAGATTCAAGCTCCCCCTTAGTTGATGAAGATGGTTTGGATGCAGCTTGATCTCCTTTTGGCTTGGGGTTGATCTGCTCCAGATGTTGCTTGAAGATGGAAGAAGATGGATGCAGATGGATGAAGCTCTTTCTTCTCAGAGCACTGTTCACGGCTACAGTACCAGATCTTGAATCTCCCCTTGATAGCCTCCCTTTGCCTCCTTTGATTGATTAGGGTTACAAGCCTCAATGTGATGTTTTTATAACTCTTGAATGGTCAAGAGACAAGCTAGGAACCAGATCCACAAATCATGGGAAGTTTGGTGGCTTTGGGATTAAACAAATTCTTGAAGAGATACTTCCCACGTTGAGAACAAAAGGTCAACAATAGGGGCTTTTCGAGGCTGGCGGTCGACCTGTGCATAGGGGCGGTCGACCTGAATTTTTACAGGAAAAGTCCATTCGTTGCTGGGAAAATCGGTCGACCGCTATAGGCTGGCGGTCGACCGCTGGCTTGATTTTCTACAAAAAAATAAAGGTCAGCCAATGCAATATAATACATGAACGAATCAGGTTATGGCTGCTTGCTTTCAGTTAAGCTGAGTGGGTTTAAGCTTAGCCTGGGTGGTTTAGAACCCAAAACACAGATTGTTGCATTTGGACGGTTTAAACACTTAAGCTTGCTTGTTACATGGTGAAGTAGGCTTTGAAAGGTGTTGAATTCGAACTTGATAGTTGAGTTATGGCACGTGATAAAACATATAACCCTGAGTTTGTTATCATCAAAATCACTTGGATATACTCAATAATCTCCCCCTTTTTGATGATGACAAAAATGAAGGGGTTTTGAAATACATGAACGTGCCTTTAGCAAAGTTGAAGATTGAGATCAAGGTTCGAAGTCAAAGAACTTCACTTACGTCCTGTTACGCCAGCGAATAAAAACCATTCAACATGTATATGCCAATTAGAAGAGAAATGAGATATACGAGCCAACCATTTGAGATCAAACACCAGTTGCATTCAAGTCATCATTTCATTACAAGTACATTAGTGCAAAAGTGAATGCACGACTCTAGACTTAATGGACTAAAACAAATGCATAAAAAACCCATGATCCTCACATGTCAAGCATGTAAACACACAACCACACACGTACATACATAAATATATAAAGCCCTGCACTACTACTTCTCCCCCTTTGGCATCTTCAAAAGGGAGTGGAATAGATGAAGGGGGACCCAAGTGATGCAAAACCAAAGGATAGCAAGCTAGAGGGAGAAAAGAAGAAAAGATGAATCCTCATGGTGCATCTGCAGGTGGAGGTGGCTGATCCTCTGGAGGAGAGGGATGGTGTCCAAGAATATGGCGGATGTCTGCAAGAGCATGAACATGAGCATGAAGAGTGTCTCGAATACGGTCAATGGAGAGGTCACGAGCCGCATCACGGCGAGACATGCTAAGAAGAGTTTGGTTCATGATGTGAAAGGATTGGCTTGAGTCAGCGACACTGTCGGTGAGGCTGGTCATACGAGTGGTGAGTGTAGCCATATTAGTTGAAAGGGTGTCTAGAGCAGTGGGGAAGGAATCCATGTGGCCTAACATGGTGTCAACCACATGTCCCATAGTGTCTACGCGATCCCCGAGAGCAAAAAGTCCCTCCCCAAAAGTATTCACACGAGTCTCTAATCTAGTGAACCGCCTATCAAAAACCTCATAGTCTACCCAAGAAGGCTGAGGAGCTCCCTAAGTGGAGGACTCTCCATGATAAAACTGAGAAGGAGGTGGCATCTCAGGATCCATATGCTGCGGCGAAGGTGGAGGAGGCAGGTCGGCATCCATGGGATGAAGTGGCGGTGTAGGAGGCTGCTCCTCTGCCTGAACTGGAAGGGGTACATCCCCTTGAACCTGCTGCTACTGTGGTTCCTGTTCATCCTCATTGTCATATTCGTCTTCATATGTAAGCACATCTCGACACAGCTCACCATCGGGACCATAGTAATAGCCCATGTCGATGCAGATCTTATGCTTATTGTAGACATCATTCTGGCGAACATAGATAAACTGTTCTTCTGCCAAATTAATCAAAGAATGAATGAACACCCCGGTCAACTGTGAGGCATATGGCAAAGATCGCTACCGGTTTGTTCTGCAAGCTCCAATAAGGGTCGTCATGAGGCGACCCATGTTGAGTTGTACACAATTCATGACAAGGTAGAATAGGAATCTATGAACTTCTGTGACTTCATTTCTACTACCAACCTTGGGATAAATAAGGGAGGTAAACATATGGTGTAAGACACGCTGTAGTGGTGGGAAGCAATTTGCATTTAACTCAATCAAATCGCTGACACCACGCACGTAATCAAAGTTTGGTCATGGTAATAAAAGTATCTTCAACCTCCCCATGGCCATAAGCCATGTTGGCTCCTCTAGCCGCAACCCCTAGGCTCCTTTCAAATAGATCGGGGTTAATGTGAAGCTCAACCCCTCGAATAATAGTATATAGCTCATCATTCCTTGAAACCAAGTTCCCATAGCACTCCTGTACTAGGTTGGGGTAATAACGGTTATACCTAGTGACAAAATCAGTCCAACCCGACTGCATTGCAAAGACAACATATATATATGGCAAGAGCTCATTCACCTCATTGAAATCGACCAGTCAGGGATCAATGATGGGTCGAATAAGCAACCTAGGAGCTCAACGCGATGCAGGCGCCTGCTGTGGTGGAGGAGTGGGTGCCTCACGTCTCTGTCCACTCCCTTCCCCTTGGACAGAACGCCGAGAGCTTCGTCTAGGAGGCATCCCAAACTAAAACCTGATAGAAACCCCTTGAAGGAAAGACTCTCGTCCTGGGGGATGAAGAAAGATCTACGGACACTCAAGGGCCTTGCAAAAGCCTTCTCGACTGACGGGAACCAAGATGAGAACTCCACGAATGACCGAAAGGAGTTTGTCCCGAAAACGTGATGAGCAAGCCGGATCTTGTGCGGATGGAGAAAGAATGTGATTTGGAAGCTTGGGAGGTAGAGAAAATGGGTTTTAGGGTTAGGGGAAAGTGGTGGAGGGTGAATGGGGGTGATAGAATGAAATAATGGGGTGTTAAACCCCCTTATAAGTTGGCTCGGTTGAGAACCCGGTCGGGCCGGTCACCGCAACGCTAGCCCAGAATCCCCAGTTTTTGATTTTTTATTTCTTTTTCTTTCTTCTCTTTTTTTTGGGTTTCTTTAAAATCGGGGGGGGGGGGGGGGGGGACTAACAACCGGCTTTCTGAAAAGAGCCAACGTCATGAAGTATAGGGAAGAGAATAGATGCAAGTTTTAGGAAAGTTTCTAACTCCCCCTTAGAAGTTACCTTAGATTCGACATCACTGAGTCCACAACAGTTTATCCAAGAAATATCTGGCCTTAGAAAAGTTTTTCAAGGAGGGCTATACATATAATTACATTCAAGCATGCAGGAGTGTATATAAACACACAAGGTAGCAAAAAATGAAGATAGTATGCATGTTTTTCTACCCTTGATGCATATGAGTTTCTACAGATGCAAAACTTAATTTAAGTGCAGACCTATGCATGAATGCTCTCACCCTTGCACATCCCAAGTTCTCTTCTTATCTTGTTAAATTGATCCTGGTTGAGGGGTTTGGTGAATATGTCAGCTAGCTGATTGTGTGTGTTAATGAAGTTCAATTCAAAGACCCCTTTCCCGACATGATTTCTCAGGAAGTGATGCCGAATATCAATATGCTTGGTTCTAGAATGTTAAACATGGTTTTTAGACAAACTTATTGCACTGGTATTATCACACAAAATTGGCACACATTTCATCTCAATATCTAAATCAAGCAGTTGATTTTTGATCCAAAGTACTTGGGCTCCACAACTTTCGGCGGCTACATATTCAGCCTCGACCATTGAGAGAGCTACTGAATGTTGTTTCTTGGAGGCCCATGAGACTAGGCACCCACCAAGAAATTGACAGTACCCACTAGTACTTTTACGATCTACAATGCATCCAGCATAATCCGCATCGATGTATGTAATCAAATCAAAAGAACTACCGATGGGAAACCACAAGCCAAAATCTATTGTGCCAAGTAAATATTTAAAAATACATTTTACAGCCGATAAGTGTGATTCTTTAGGGCATGACTGAAAACGGGCACAAAGACACACACTGAATTGAATGTCAGGGCGACATGCTGTAAGATACAGTAGTGATCCGATCATACCTCGAAATAGTGTGGGATCTACTATTTTACCATTTTCATCTTTGTCTAACTTTGAGGTTGTTGCCATTGGAGTTGACAAAGGTATTGCCTCAGCCATCCCATATTTCTTCAAAAGTTCCATTGTTACTTGACTTGGCTTATGAAAATGTCCTCAGGTGTTTGCTTCACCTGCAGTTCAAGAAAGAATGTTAGTTCACCCATTAGGCTCACCTCAAATTCACCTTGCATGATTTCTACAAATTCATCACATAGCACGTTATTAGTAGCTCCAAAAGTTATATCATCCACATACACTTGAACTATCAATATATCCTTACCTGATTTCTTTGTGAAAAGTGTTTGATCAACCTTACCTCTCTTGAAATCATTCTCAATCAAAAATGACGTGAGCCGTTCATACCATGCCCTCGGTGCTTGTTTCAATCCGTACAAGGCCTTCTGGAGCTTGTACACATGTTGTAGATATTTGAGGTCTTCAAAACCTGGAGGTTGTTCTACAAAAACATCCTCTTTGATATACCCATTTAGAAACACAGATGTAACATCCATTTGAAACAATTTGAAGTTAGATGAGCAAGCATAAGATGATAAAATCCAGACTGCTTCTAGACGAGCAACCGGTGCAAAAGACTCATCAAAATCAATACCCATCTTCTGGCTATACCCCTTGGCTACATGTCGGGCCTTGTTCCTAACAACCAATCCCGTATCATTTAACTTATTCTTGAAAACCCATCGGGCTCTGATGATGGATTGATTCTTATGTCGTGGCACCAGAGTCCACGCCTGGTTTCTTTCGAACTGGTGCAACTCTTCATACATAGCCTGGATCCAGGATTCATTTTAGAGAGCCTCGTGGATATCCTTAGGATCTTCCTGTGAAATTAAGGCTATCAGATCTTCCTCTTCTACTATCCTTAGAGAGGCTCTGGTTCTTAACCCATCTTGAGGGTTACCGATTATGTTTTCAGCTGGATGATCCTTTAAGAATGTGGAGATGCTTGGCAAATCACGGTGATGAACTTGCTGCTCTTGTAGTGTCCCAATTGAAGGATCTTCATCTTCTTCACTCTTGCTGGGTATTTCTTCCTTTGGTTCATCCTTGACTTTAGATGTTCCAGCATTGGTTGAATCTTTGGGGGCTTCTCCTGCATCCACAATTTGAGTATTTAGTTTTAGTTCAGATTCATCAAAAATTACATGAAGACTTTCTTCAACAACTAAAGTCCGTTTATTGAACACTCGATAAGCTCTAGAGTTAAGTGCATAACCTAGGAAGGTTCCCTTGTCACTTTTCTCATCAAACTTACCTACATTGGACTTACCATTGTTCAGGATGAAGTATGAGCAACCAAAGGGTTTCAGATGAGAAATATTCGGTTTCTTACCCTTGTAGAGCTCATATGGAGTTTTCTTCAAAATGGACCTTACCATTGCCCTATTGATGATGTAACATGCTGTACTTACCGCCTCAGCCCAAAAATATGTTGGTAGAGAGTTTTCACTTAACATGGTCCATGCCATGTCTATCAATGTTCTATTTTTCCTCTCCACCACTCTATTTTGTTGGGGCATCCTTGGTGCTGAGAAGTTGTGTGTATACCCGTGCTCTTCATAGAAATTTCTGAACTCATGATTTTTAAATTCGCCATCATGATCACTTTGGATAGTGGTGATAAGGTAGCCTCTATCATTTTGGATTTTCCTGCAAAAACACTTGAAATTTCAATATATCATTTTTACTGGATAGAAATAACACCCAAGTGAATCTGGAATAATCATCAACAATCACGAAATTGTAGGATTTCTCTCCTAGGCTGGATGTCCTAGTTGGGCCAAATAAATCAAGATGCAGCAATTCCAAGGGCCGGGAGGTAGAAACAATGTTCTTATTTTTGAAGGATATGCGTATTTTCTTGCCTTGTGTGCAAGCCTCACAAATTTTATCACTTTCAAACTTTAGTTTTGGCAAACCATTCACCAAGTCATGTTTAGATAATTTGGAGATAACTCCAAAACTAGCATGACCCAGTCTTCGATGCCATAGCCATGCATTATCATGCTTGTTAGCTACCAAACATATATCATTACAAGAAACATCATCAATATCAATAGTATATACATTGTTGCTCCTCTTGCCGATGAATCTGATTTCATTGGAAGTTTTATTTATTCCAAGGTAATGGGTTTCATCGAAAATAATCTTAAAGCCTTTGTCACATAGTTGGCTTATGCTCAGCAAGTTATGATTCAAACCTTTCACCAAAAGCACATCTTCAATAAGAATTTCAGAATTCTTACCTATGTTGCCAATCCCAATGATTTTACCTTTGTCTTTGCCTCCGAAGATAACTGAACCTCTATCTTTATCTTGCAGTGTAGAGAACACCTTCTTGTCCCCTGTCATATGTCATGAGTGACCCTATGAGTTCATCGAGAGTGAGTGTGGATAGATTCTTGGAGTCTTCAATGACGGTGGCTTTGGTGTGCCACGCAGGATAGAGGGATCTTAGCACTTTTCTTATGAGCTCAGAATTAGTATAATCTTTCCCAAGACTTTTGAGACCATTCGTGATCTTAGTTAGCCTTGCGAACATCTGTGAAATTGTCTCTTCAGGCTTCATCTTGAAGAGCTCGTAATCTCGGACCAGAAGGTTGGCCTTGGTCTCCTTGACCTGAGACGTCCCCTCATATATGAGCCACAGTTTGTCCCACATTTCTTTAGCCGAGCTGCACATAGAAACACGAAAAAATTCGTTAGGGTGTATCGCACATTGCATAATATTCATAGCATTAAAATTAATAGTGCATTTCTTAATTTCCTCGGGTGTCCATTTTTCTTCATCATCCCCGAGTTTGTAAGGACCCTTGTCCACAACTCTCCAAACTTCGTACTCTTGAGCCCTCAGAAAAATATGCATTCTATTTTTCCAGTACGAGTAGTTTGAGCCGTCAAAGAAAGGAGGACGGTTAATGGAGTGACCCTCAGCCATCATACCCTTGTTTGCCATTGATCCGGATCTCACTCTAGATCGTTAGATCTTTGAAAGATAGAGTCTTAGCTCTGATACGAATTGAAGTCTCGTGATCAAAGACACCCAAGAGGGGGTGTGAATTGGGTGATGACAGATTTTAAGTCCTTTTTTAAAAATAAAATGATATATGAAGAACAAACAACAGACAGGAATAGATCAGAAGGAATAGAAGGTGACACTGGCTAAAACAACCCCTATAGTAGTTCCTTGGTACTAGGCAGAGTTCGGGAATCCAAAGATTCTCTCACACAAAGTATTTTCCTCCCAACAGGATTTACTGTGTCGATCTGAAGCTACCTTTTGATATACCAAGGATCTCCCGTAAAAGTGTTAATACAGCTCGATCTAAACAATGAAACTAGATAACGATACGACAAGCAAACAAGCTAGATCAGAACTGGAGGTAGGAGATAGGGAGCAAACCACACAGAACACCATAATTTTTAGGTGGTTCGGATGCAACAACTGCAACCTACGTCCACCCCTCACCAACCGTGAGGATTCACACACTATCTTGTAGAAAGTTACAAGATCAAGACACACACACACACACGTGTGAGTTCAGAACTCACACGAAGGTGCACACGCACCGAAACACAAAGAAGGATGAAGAACAAGAAGATCACTCATACACACACACAGATCTTCGTAGATCCACACACACATAGATGTTTGAATATTACAAGAACATAAAAATTAAAGCCCAGCAAGATTGGAATGGAAAACACAAAAGAAAACTTCAGATTCAAGCTCCCCCTTAGTTGATGAAGATGGTTTGGATGCAGCTTGATCTCCTCTTGGCTTGGGGTTGATCTGCTCCAGATGTTGCTTGAAGATGGAAGAAGATGAATGCAGATGGATGAAGATGGATGAAGCTCTTTCTTCTCGGAGCACTGTTCATGGCTATAGTACTAGATCTTGAATCTCCCCTTGATAGCCTCCCTTTGCCTCCTTTGATTGATTAGGGTTACAAGCCTCAATATGATATTTTTATAACTCTTGAATGGTCAAGAGACAAGCTAGGAACCAGATCCATAAATCATGGGAAGTTTGGTGGCTTTGGGATTAAACAAATCCTTGAAGAGAGACTTCCCACGTTGAGAACAAAAGGTCAACAATATGGGCTTTTCGAGGTTGGCGATCGACCTGTGCATAGGGGCGGTCGACTTGAATTTTTACAGGAAAAGTCCATTCATTGCTGGGAAAATCGATCGACCGCTATAGGCTGCCGGTCGACCACTGGCTTGATTTTCTGCAAAAAATAAAGGTTAGCCAATGCAATATAATACATGAATGAATCAGGTTATGGCTGCTTGGTTTAAGTTAAGCTGAGTGGGTTTAACCTTAGCCTGGGTGGTTTAGAAACCAAAACATGTATTCTTGCATTTGGACGGTTTAAACACTTAAGCTTGCTTGTTACATGGTGAAGTAGGCTTTGAAAGGTGTTGAATTTGAACTTGATAGTTGAGATATGGCACGTGATAAAACATATAACCCTATGTTTTTTATCATCAAAATCACTTGGATATACTCAACAGATACCCGGTTTGAGCCCGGCGCTCAAATTACTCAATTCAAAACTAAGTTAGTTTTCAAAACTAACTTAGTTCAAAAGAATTCAGATAATTAGGGGTTCAGGGGTTCAAATTATAAAATACTAGCCTGATCGGCGTGCCAATCGTTCCAACACGATCTGGTAGATAAAAGTGACTTGTGAGAGTTGAAGAAATCTAAATCAAATATCCAATTTGACCCCGGCGCTTAAATTACTCAATTCAAAACTAAGTTAGTTTTCAAAACTAACTTACTTTAAAAGAATTTAGATAATTAGGAGTTTGGGGGTTCAAAATATAAAATACTGGCCTGATCGGTGACCGATCGTTCTAACACGACCTGAGAGGTAAAAGTGACTTGTGAGAGCTGACAGAATCTAAGTCGGATATCTAGTTTGAGCCTGACGCTCAAATTACTCAATTTAAAACTAAGTTACTTTCAAAACTAACTTAGTTTAAAAGAATTTAGATAATTAGGGGTTCGAAAGTTCAAAATGTAAAATACTGGCCTGATCGGCGTGCCAATCATTCCAACACGACTTGGGAGGTAGAAGTGACTTGTGAGAGCTGACAGAATATAAATTGGATATCCGGTTTAAGCCCGACACTCAGAAGTGCATTCTTCAAATGCACTTAGTTTAAAATCAAAGAAGTTAGGTTCAGGGGTCCAAAATCTAAAATATCGGTCTGATTGGCATGCCGATCATCCCAACACGACCTGGGAGGTAAAAGTGACTTGTGAAAGTTGACAGAATGCAAATTGGATACCTGGTTTGACCCCGGCGCTCAAAAGTGCATTTTTCAAATGCACTTAGTTCAAAATTAAAGAAGTTGGGTTCGGGAGTCTAAAATCTAACATATCGGTCTGATCAGCGTGCCGATTGTTGCAACACGATCTTGGTGGTAAAAGTGACTTGTGAAAGTTGACAGAATGTAAATCGGATACCCGGTTTTAGCCCGACGCTCAAAAGTGCATTTTTCAAATGCACTTAGTTTAAAATTAAAGAAGTTGGGTTCGAGGGTCCAAAATCTAAAATATGGGTCTGATCGGCATGCCGATCATTCCAACATAACCTGGGAGGTAAAAGTGACTTGTGAAAGCTGACGGGATACAAAACGGATACCCGGTTTAAGCCCGGCGCTCAGAAGTGTATTTTTCAAATACACTTAGTTTAATATTAAAGAAGTTGGGTTCGGGGGTCCAAAATATAAAATATCGGTATGATCTACATGCCGATATTTCCAACACGACCTGAGAGGTAAAAGCGACTTGTGAGAGCCGATGGAATCCAAACTGAATGCCAGGTTTGAGCCCGGTGCTCGGAAGTGCATTCTTAAAATGCACTTAGTTTAAAAATTAAAGAAGTTGACTTCGGGAGTCCAAAATTTATCTGATTTGAATTTATATAATCAAATAAAATATTTAATTTATCTGTTCAGTATTTTTTTATTTATGAATGCATATTTAATGTTATTATTTTTTCATATTGGATTCTCCAGCGAGTGGCGATGAAGGAGACGAGCAAGGCAGGGAGGATGAGCATATGGAGGATGCGGAGGAGATTTATTGATTTTTTATTATTATAAAATTGAAAATTGTTATTGTGTTTCGTTTCTTGTATGTCCTTTTTTTGTTCGTGATGTATAGATTTTATATTTTTTATTTAAATAGGTTTTTATATAAATTTTATGTATTAAAAAAACTAAAATATATTTTCTAATGGATTTTTTGACAGATCTGCTGGAAAATGCTGACGGAATATCCGATGAAATAATTTTTCATTCGAAAATCCTATTCAGAAACTCAGTTGGAATTTTTGACGTAAAATATTTTGTCGAAATTTTCTGACGAAATCTCGGACTGATAAATGTATGTTGAAAAAATGAAATTTCCTCAATTACCGACGGAATTTTCGTCTGCTACTTTTTTGTCGGAAATTTATAGTTACCGTAGTAATTATCCAACGTATTTGCGACGGAATAGTTTTTCGTCAAAAATTTACAACAAAAAATATACGACGGACCGTTTCCGATAGATTTTTCGACAGATTTCTGACGGATATTGTCCGTTGAAAATCTCACCTTTTCTTGTAGTGTCTCGACGGTGCTCGGCTCCACACAGTTTATTGACTGCGCTCCCGCCGCGGAGTGATCCCTCTATGTAGGATTACGGGCATTTGATCGCTTACCCTTCTAACGTTTTTGAAAGATCCGAATCCCCCCTTCCGGGAAGGAAGATACTGCATTTTCCTACATCATGTTATATTCATAGCATGTCAAGATTACTGGTTGGAATTGGATCTTCCTCCATTTTCCTGCATTTTCTTGCTGGAAGAAAGTTTATAAAAGTCATTAAAATAAAATGGTGTTTGCCGTCAGAAACCAACAATGAGACTATTGCCTATTGTAAAAGTCTTTCCATGATGATATCTAAGCATTATATATTTTGTAATGTGATTTTCAATTTACATTGCTATTGGCTAGCTTATATTGTTAAATTGCTATCAACTTACCGGTAGCTAGGCTGATGATGGTGCTTTTTCACCAGTTGGTATAGTTAGTTGTGTGAGAACTTCTGGGGCTTTCGTTGGTCATCGTGTGTATTTGATGCGAAGGTAGTCTAGGTGATTTGTCATTTATCCCCTTTCTTTTGCAGGATTTACGTATTTACTAATCTCTAACTTTCTGCCAGAGCGACATTTTAAATGGAATTAGTTACAGTTTGGTGGTGTACGTCTATTCGTATGATATGTACCATTGATTTCTCTACTTTTTCCTATCTTCATTTTCTCCCTCACATATCCAGCATGCTCTAATATTTTTGGTTTTTAAGTAAATAACTCTTCTTTTCCATCAGGTATAAATAGTTTCATGAGAATTTATGTGGATTCACAATCTCATTAAATATGGAAAAGGATGGGTACAAGTAATTTAGAATAAGATATAAAATATAAGGGCAATCTAAGGCTAGCCTGTGGTAAAAGAAAAGTAGAGTGCATTTCAGCATTTACTTTATATCATATACAAAAGATTCTTACCCCAAATTTCAAAAATAAAATTTTTTGTATTGTTGGATGTTTCTCGTGAAAATATATGTATATCAACTGATAGTTTCTTAGTGCAATGTTTGAGTTGTGACTTTAATTGTTATCTTTGATAGTACTCAGATTGAATTAAGGTCAAGGTGGGTAAATATGGATTGGAGTTGGATGGACAAGCCAAGGTAAATATTAGAGTTTTTTGTTCCTTGTGCACTTCATACTTTAGAAGCTCTAATATTTCTATTTTTATATATGTGTACTATATTGTAGGAATGCTAGAGAGTACTATGATGGGATAGATGAATTTGTTGAGTTTACTTTTAGAGATGTGCCACTTGATGAAGTTATTAAATGTCCTTGTACCAAATGCACCTATATTCACAAATGGACTAAACAGACTGTAAGAGAGTATTTATATTTCTATGGAGTTATAAAAGATAAGAATTTGAGAATTCCACGGTGAAGGAGAGATGTATGGTAAGACATTGAATACTCGTGATGGATGTGCAGTTGTCACTACTGATGGGGCTATCTATGAACTGCTATTTGATGCATTTGGATTGTCAAATACTCCTCTAAAGGAGGGTGGTGCTTCAAATGATCTCATATGTCAAGCTGATGGCAAGCCATACCGATTTTATAAGTTGATTCAAGATGCTGAAGAACCACTATATCCTAGATGCAAGAAATTTAACAAACTCTCTTTCATAATCAGATTGTTCAATATTAAATGCCTAGGTCGTTGGACACAAAAGAGCTTTGACATGTTGCTTAAGTTACTTAGAGAGGCCCTTCCAGAAGGGGAGAATTTGCCCAACTCCTTTTATGAAACAAAGAAGATTATTGGGGAGTTGGGATATGGGTATCACAAGATTGATGCATGCCCAAATGATTGTGTCTTATTTTGAAAGAGAATGAGAATATGGAATCATGTCCTAAATCTGGGGAATCTTGATGGAAAACTACAAAAAAGTTTGGAGAGTCTGGAGAGAATAAGAAAGTGGCCAAGAAAGTTCTTCGTCACTTTTCATTGATGCCAAGGTTACAGAGGATGTACATGTGTTCTTGTGTTGCAGAAAGTATGGGATGGCACGGAGAAAAATGTAAAGAAGATGGAATCTTAAGACATCCGACAGATTCACCATGCTGGAAATGTCTAGATGCTATTGATGACTTTGGAATAGAGAGTCGTAATGTACGTCTTGGGTTAGCAAGCGATGGATTCAACCCTTTTAGTACTATGAGTGTTAGTCATAGTACCTGGTCGGTTCCTTTAGTGCCGTATAATGTACCACATTGCCAATGCATGAAAGGTCTGAATGTAATCTTATCCTTGCTAATCTGTGGTCCAAAAGGACTTGGCATTGATATTGACATTTATTTGCAACCACTCATAGAAGAATTATAGATTTTGTGACATGGGGTGGATACATATGATGCTTCAAAGGGTGAAATGTTTAGCATGGGAGCAGCATTGTTATGGACTATTAATGATTTTCTAGCATATGCATACATGTCAGGTTGGAGCACTAAAGGTTGACTAGCTTGTCCAGTTTGCAATAAAGGCACACATTCCATTTGGTTGGATGCTAGTGGAAAGCATTGTTACACTGGCCATAAGAGATGGTTGAAGAGAGATCATAAATTTTGATTCATGTGTCATTGGTTTGATGGAAAGGAAGAGTTAGGAGATATGCCCATACCATTGTCTGGGGTTGAAGTATTGGAGCAGCTACGAGACTTGTCTTTTAAGGTGGGTAAATGTTAAATCCAAGTCAAAGGGAAAAGGAAGTGGAAAAAGGTTGTGCCTATAAATGCTAATAAGTATCTGAACAGGAAGAAGCACAATATTTTCTTTAAATTGCCATATTGGAAGTCTTTATTGTTGCATCATAATCTTGATGTGATGCACATTGAGAAGAATGTGTGTGAAAGCATTGTTGGAACACTCTTGACAATTGATGGAAAAAATAAAGATGGTTTGAAAGCTTGTCAAGATCTACAAATCTTAGGTATAAGGTCATCTCTTCATCCACAACAAGTAGGTACAAAAAAGACAATTTTGTCCCCTATAAAAATTACACTGAGCAAAATGGAGAAAGATATGATTTGCAATGTCTTAAAGAAAGTGAAGGTTCCCGATGGTTATTCTTCCAACATAACAAGACATTTTAACAATTTGAGTAATAAAGTTTGGGATTTGAAAAGTCGTGATTACCATGTGCTTTTGCAATAGTTACATCCAATAGCATTTCGAGGCATTTCACAAAGGGAGGTATCCGATGTCCTTACTGAAATATGCCATTTTTTCTTAGACTTGTGCTCCAAAACATCTTCAGCAGATCATTTCTATAATATTGGATAGCACATTTTAGGTGTTCTATGTTGGATGGAGATGATATTCCCCCCTAGTTTCTTCGACATTATGATACACTTGATCATTCATCTTGCTGATGAAACTAGGTTGGCTGGCCCTATAAATTATAAGTGGATATATCCCATCAAAAGGTAATGATATGATTTAACATCTTAGGAATTAAGACTACAAGTTTTTGAATATTAATTATTCACTTGGTTTATCACAATTTTTCATATATAGGTACTTGGTGAAGTTGAAGTATTATGTGCGTAATAAAGCATGCCCAGAAGGATGCATTGTTGAAGGTTACTTAGGAGAAGAAACCCTTACATTTGCATCAAGATACCTTCATGATGATGTGAAAACATGGCTAAATAGGCGAATTCAAAATGTAGAAAGACATCCCATTCAAATTGAAGAGGGTTGGGAAATATTTTTAGAAGCAGGACGCCCATTAGGGGTTGGTGTGAATATAGATCGAGAAGAGTTGCACCATGTAGTGACTCAAAAAAAATAAAAATAAAAAATAATATTTCAATTGAGTTAAAAGAAATAATGAGATTATATTGAATTTTTCTTGAATTTAAATAACTTAAATTTCAAGAGAACTAATCAAATTCCTAGAATTTACAATTTGGGCTAAGGAACAAACCTTAATGGACTAAATTGCTTATGAATAGCATTTGGACCTTTGGACAACCCTTATTGGTTTAGGTTGGGAGTAATGGGCCAAATAGAGAAAATGGGTAGCCCATGTTAAACACCCATTCTTTAGAATAAATTAATACAATTCTACAAGGATGGCCTAAAAAGTAAAATACTGAAATGTTGGTTGTACCCTATTGAAGGTGGGTTAGTGAAATAGTTTAACATGGGCCATGAACATGGAGTTAGGTGTTAGATGAGTTTAATTTGTGGGGGAGAGGAATCTTACTGTTTTGGCCAATTTTTTTCTATAAATAGGCCCCTAAATCACCCTTTTTAACTTACACGTTGGGAAGGATTCGAAGGAAAAGGGGGCACTGGGTGGTCATTTCGTTCTTCCTCTTCCATTTCAATCAGGTAGGTGTCCTCTATATCTAGGGAAAATATTTGATAGTAGAAGCATGCAGGCAATCATGTCATGTTTTACGTTGAACCTGGAGTTTTCTGTTTCACAAAGAAATGGCGACCAGAACAGTGGACGCTAATAAATGGGCGACTTTCTGGAAGGGCGCCAATTTATGAAATGGCGACTGGAGCCCAGGTGCCAATTAATTGATGCCTACTATAGAGGACACTAATTCTTTAAAGATTAAATAAATGCACCCATGTTTGAAAATTCAATATCTATGGAACCAAGTATGCTAAAATTTATATGAGCATGTTTCCAAGATCCTTGTATTTTTCTCTTGATTATCATATGTCTTGATTTATGAAATTCTTGATAGAAATCAAAGTGCTACTATTCACATCCCTTAAAAAGAAATGAGCAGTTACTTGTGCCTGTAAACGTATCTGTCAGATGTGTGCCAAAGTGTAATGTAAGGAAATAGCGTCTGCATGAACAGACACTAATTCATAAAATAGCGCCCTCCCACAGGGACGCCAATTCATGTAAGTTATTAATAAACCAAATAATTGGGAAAATATAGAATGAGTGTCCCCTTGAACGGACGCGAATTTAACATATAGCGCCCCTGCAAACGGACGCCAATTGAAAATAGGTTCATTTAAACCCAAAGAAAAACAATAAATATAGAATGAGCGTCCTTTCATAGTGACGCGAATTAAAGAAATAGCGCCTTTTTGAACGGACGCTAATTTAAGTAATATATTTTTTTAAATTGATTAAAAATACTATAATTGGTGCCTTTCTTCTAGACGCTAATTCTTGAATTAGTGGCGACCGGAGTGCACGCCAATTCTTTCAGTTTCTCGCAATTCATGCTTCCATCGGAATTGTTCCCTTGACTCTGGCCTACACCTTGAACTCTTTATTTCCTGGATTTTTCTTAAGATGAATTAAGTGTTTCGGGTTACGACAAAGTCATGTAGCTAACAAGATTATCAAGAAAGACCGGTGTCTAAGGAAATAGGTCTACAGACAAACGCTTTAAGTGGATAAGTGGTTATTTAATTAAGTCCTTGCAACTGAAAGGGGAGCCTCCCACTATCCCACCTCTTACCTGACTGTGAATTCTTGGTGTTCTCGCTAAACACCGACTAAGGGAAAACTTGATCTAAAGATACCTTACACGAATTTTCGAAAGAGTTGATCGTGCCTATTGATATTTTCTTGTGTTTTATGGTGTGATGATGATGATGTGTGTAGTGAATGTGAATATGGTGTGAGCAAGTGTTGCACTAACTCAAGCAATCAATATCAAGCATGAAATTCGTGGGCAAGTCATCTCAACAGTGGAGAAAATAAAGGAAAACACACGCCGGGATGTGGAGCAAAGGGATAAAAGGAAAGCACACACCGTGGGTGTGGAGTAACTAAAAGTAAAGAAAAAAGTATAAGAGATAATGAACTAGATGACAAACACCTAAAGAAAGAAGGATGTGATCACCACCAAGGTAAACAATGCAGTAAAGCCACACTATGTACCTTGGAAAAAGCCGAGTGAAGCCACCCGTGTTGAGTTATGGTTTTGCTGATTGTTGGCATTATGGTTTTGATGATAACTAAACTTAATGTGTGATTGAGTGATGATAACTAAACTTATGGTTGATTGCACATTCATGCTTAAATATGTTTGAGATGGCAAATGGCAATGGTACATGGTCTTGATTCATGCTTGATTGAATTATTTTTACAAGATGCAAGAGGTTTCATCACCTCTGTAATGTGAACAAGCATGGTATTAACCTTATAACCTTAACTATCTTGCTTGCAGGATCAAACACATGGCCATCACCTAGCGAACTAAACTTGTGAATAATCACCCTACTCCTCTGCAATCCAAAATAGGTGATATATGTCATTTACTGTCAAGAGCCATTGGTCAGATACTTACCTTGTTAAAGCATCAATCTAACCATGGATATTTCATATATGTTTCAGTAATACACGTCATTCATGCACCTTAAATATGAAACCCTTCTGGCCATCGTGCGCCCTCGCCCGCAGATTGACCTGCGCAGTCAGGTCGCGGGGGTCAGGGGGGAAGCGCCCCTTGCGGGGGTTTCCGGGGGCGGAGCCCCCGGAACAAAATTTAGAAATGCTCAAAGCATATTCTAAGTTGTATTCAATCCCAAAACGCATGGATTTGATATTGACTTGAAGCTCTTGACTTTTGGACATGTTTCATTGGTCTAACATTTCATTTTTGCAAGTTTGAAGATTGGCGGTCGACCTGTGGACCCTTGGCGGTCGACCTAAAATAAAAGAACTGAAATTTGGAAACATGTAACCCTGGCGGTCGACCGCCAGGACCTAGCGGTCGACCATTTTTCCCAGTAGCCACACAACTACAGGTTGGCCCCTGGCGGTCGACCGCTGGCCTCTGTAGGTCGACCGCCAGCCCCGAGGCCTACTTTTGTTGACTTTTGGTTCAAGTTCGAAGGGTGGTCTTTCCACCCATTTCTTTAATCCCAATGCTCCCAATCACCCTAGAATTTGTGGATCTAGGTCTGGGGCTTGTCTCCTTACCTTCCAAGGGTTATAAAACCTCTCTTTGAGGACATAAACCCTAAGAGACTCTAAGAGAAGAAATCAACAAAGAGAGAGATCAAGGTGGCTCAAGGAAGAGGAGAATCACTGTAGCCGTGAACAGTGATCCGTGGGCAGAGCTTCATCCATAGCTGAGGGTTCAAGATCCATTTCGAAGCCTTCATCCTCCCAAGAACTGAAGAAGCAAGAAATCAACAAGGAGAGATCGAGAGGAAAGCTATTAAATGAAGATTGCTGCAACATTCATGAACAACATTCCTTTCAACAAGTTCATCATCCGATCGAAGCCGTTCTAGCATCAACTGAAGCCATTCAAGCATCTTCCCATGCCAAGGAGTTCAAATCAAGCAATAGTCTCAAGAAAAGCTTAAGAGAAGGCTGTCCAAGTGAAAGAAGAAAGAAGTACTGTAGCAGTGAAGATTACTTCGTGCAAGAGGATCTACATCAAATACAAGGCCATTCAAGCTGAGTATCAAGCCATTCAAGTAAAGAAGGAATCAACGCAAACATCCGGAGCATACACTCAGGGGGAGCCTAAATCAGGAGCATTCTAAACTGTGCTTTATTGTGTTTCAAGTTCATATTCGTGTTTTGTATAAACTACGAACTTGTGTGTGTGTGGATCGTTGTTGGATCCGTGGTCATGTGTGTGTGTGTCATTTTTGATCCGTGTGTGCATAGGTCTTTTTAGATCTACGTGTGTGTGTGTTGTTTTATCCGGATCTTAGTGTTGTGTGTGTGGAGTGCTGCACTTGTCGCAGCGTGTGTGTGTCTTGTTGATCCGCTTGTTGGATTGTGTTGGGACCTCATCTCCGTATGTGTGTGTGTGTGTGTGTTGGGGTGCGTCCCCGTGTGTGTGGGCAGGCGTCGTCCTACGTGTGTGTTTGGAGCGTCGTCTCCATTTGGGGTTTTATCCCGAGTGAAGCCTCACCAAGTTTGGTGAGGGGTGGACGTAGGATTGCCGTCGTTGCATCCGAACCACGTTAAAAACCGTTGTGCATTGTGTGGTTTGATTGTCTTCGTTGTTTGGTCGTGTGGGATCGGTGAGTTTGAGAGAATTGGTTAATCAGTTTTCTATTGCTAATTATCATTTATCACATATTTTGTAAAAAGCTAAAAGTTTTCCTTAAAATTGGTAAACACCCAATTCACCCCCCTCTTGGGTGTCATTGATCGCGGGACTTCAACCCGCCCATGGGAGAAAGAAGCCAGGCACTGCGACGACAACCGGTCTTCAGACAATCGCAAAGTGAAGGCAAATGGTCCTGCGATAGACCACCTGAGATCCCCAAATGGTCTTCCAAACATCCGCTAGGCGCACCCAGAACAGAAATGTGGAACTTGAATCTCCACCCCTCCTGGTCGGCCAAAAGAGCTAGGCCTCGTGCAATGAGCACTGTAAACCTGCAGAAGAATGTAGACACAAAGAAAAATAACTCAATGAGCCCTTGGATTAGTGTAGTATCTATAGTGCAATTGAGCTAAAGTGCATAAAAGGAAGGGTGAATACCTGGGGGTTGGTGATTTTTTAACCCCTGTGGGGCATAGAAAAAGAATGGGAGGATGCTTGAAAATGATGAAAGTGTAGAGGAACGTGGAAGAGGAAGGGGGAATATGCTATGAAGAGGCAAGAGGGAAGAGGGGAAAACTTAGAGAAAAAGACATAAACTAAACCAAATGAAACTCAATACTCCCTGGACCCGAAGCCTTAAGGACGTAGAAAGGACTTCTCCCTGGTTAGTACTCGCTCTAGGATGTAGCAGCACCTCGATGCAAGTTCAAGAAATCTCCCCCTCAAGCCATGAAGTAATGGTTCAATTTATAGACCCCCAAACCCTCTGGTCGAGTTGGAGAGATAATGACCTAAAAATAGGGCTGAGCTTAGATAAATCTCGAAGATAATACTCCCAAGAGTCCATAGAAACAAACAAAATCTTTCGAGGATCACTACTCAGAGAGAAAACATCAAATCATGGACTCTAGTTCGACCACGGCCGAAGAGAAGAAGAATAGACATAGCAGGACTCTCTGTCTCCCGTAACGGTCTTGCGATAGACCGCAAGGCTCTGAAAATGGTCGACCGATAGGCCACAAGGCTCAGTAGTCCACAAAGAGATAAGACCAAAAAACCCAACATGACTCTCTGCTGCCTAACGGCCTAGCAAAGGACGGCCAACCGTCACTAAACGGTCATACGATAGACCCAAGGCTGATAGGCACGGCAAAAGAGATAAAGGCCAATAAATCTCCGTATAAATCTACAATAAAACCCTTATTACCCTTTATCTAGGCCCATTAAGTTTAAATGTTGAAAGATAAAAGGAACCAAGCCCAACCAGGGAGAGCGACCCAAAAATATAAGCCCAAAAGTGACCAAAAATGGCCCAATAACTAGTGAACAACTCAGGACATCATAAAAATAGATAAGAGATGACCCAACTCATCGGTCATAAAACGGGTGTCAACAGATGCCCCTCCTTAATGTCCTCTTTGCAGAGGAGCGAGCGGAGGTGAAGCAAAAGTGAAATGGAACATGGGGATGAAACGGAAACGCAACGAAGTGGACTGAAAAGCAAGCGTTAAGGTAAACGACACCCGTCCTCAACCAACAAGCAATAGGAACCTTCCGGAAAACTTTGAACCAATCACAAGGAACGGCCAAACCGAATGATGCATGCCTGGAGGAATTAACAACTAAGGAAATAAAAACACGACCAACCTTCTCACTGGAACACACAGCTGATAGGCGGTCGGAGCAACAAAAAGTAAAAAGATGAGCAATTAAACTCCAGAGAAAAATTCTCAGCTAAGCAGACCGAGCAAATAGACCGAAAGAAACGTTCCAACTCAGAGTGGAATGACTCTCCTTATCCAAGACCATAGATATAGCTATCCACCAGTACTGAGACACCTCGGATAGATTAGGTCTCATGAATGCTCAAAGATGCGCATGATGCACGATGGGCTAAAGTAAAAGAAATCATAAAACGAATATAAAGAAAATCAGAAAATAGAAAAATACCCGAGAATAGTATTTCTAGAACGGATAAATTAGGGTCAAGACACTATCTACAACCACGGCTTGCAAGATAGAACCATCATCCCCTAACTCTTCCAACCTAACGGCCTATCCAATAATTAAACATGTGCACCTAGATCATCATCATTTTTGTTAAAGGGGAACATCAAATCCCAGAACACATGAATGACCAGTCAGTTCTCGAGGTAATACATCATAGATACCATATAGTAATGCACTAAGGGACTAAAGATCGAGATACTTACCTGACTTACCTGTCTGGCGAGAAAAATAACGGCATGATGGCATTTATGACTTTGACAATAAGAGGGGTTAGCCATCAACAATTATATCTATAAAATAAGCATGAGGCATAAATAAGACAAGAACCACACAGAAATGGAGCCAAGAACAAAGCAGATATAGCATTCCAAATCATTAACATGCAGCAGCTCAAACGGTCTAGCCAAGACCGCAAATAGACTTATAACGGTCTAGAGATAGACCGCTAGATGAGGGTGGTTCACATTCTTCAATGATGGTGACCCAGATGACAAACAGTCTAGTGAAGACCACTAATGAGGGCCTAACGGTCTATCAGACGACCGCATGGCTCTGAGAGATTTCAAAAAAATAGAATCAGCCATTCCCCCTCTCCTTCTTTTACCACATTCCGTTCAACCTCTCAAACCCGACCATCCTTACTCCGACGACTGAGCCCACCGGTGACCACCGTAAGATTACGCATACCCACACCCTAAGATGGCGAAGAGAAGGGCTGTACGATACTTCCAACGGTGAATGGCGGAGGAAGACACGCCTCCGGCAGCGGCAAACCCACCTGTAGCAACCCTGGTAAATTGAAGGAATGAAATTCTAAATGAATTAAAAACTAAACCAATGTTCAAGGCCCAACTCATATATACTTAAAACCACTTTATATATATATATATATATATATATATATATATATATATTTATACCAAATGGGCCTTACACTTAAACCATATAACAAATGGCCCAAAGATGAATAGTACCTCCTCTTAAGGCGCCATTTCATTAATTGAAGACCCCTCATGGGGGCGCCAATCACCTGAAGGGTGCCCCTATCTGGGGCGCTATTTCCCTGCAGGATGAGTGCCTTGTTCGAACTAGGAAGCAGTGGCCGATCAGGAAAGTATTGATCTGGAAGGCTTAATACATAGGGAAACCTTGCTTCTAATAGGAGTCTTACGTGGGAAGTTTTAAACCTAATCAAACTCTAACCCACGATCGCATCCCTTCTCTATAAATATCAAATCCCCTCCATCGAACCCTCTGTTGACTCTATTTTTTTGAAGACGTCCTGCTACTCTTCGTCCTCTTAGAGATTATTACTTCCTTTTTCTTCGGCTGTACGTGGGGGAGAGATCCTATTCTCTTTCTCTACTTCTTCCTGGTGAAGGCTCGTGGCTGCTGATGACGTTAGAGTTCTTGCTTCTTCTTCCAGTGGGTTGCTGAGAAGAGTTTCTTCACCATCTACTTCCGTTGAAGCTACATCATCTCTTCCTAGTTGCTATTCTTCTACATCTAGGAGCCAGAGGAAACAAGTTGTTGTTACTACTCCTTCTGATATTATCCTCGTCCTACTGCCGTTTTTTCTAGTTTCTCTGTTGTAAATAGAGTATCGTACTATGGTTATTCTTGTTGCTGATCCTTTAATCCCTTCACGTTTCCATCATCAAATTATCAATCAAGGTAGGTGTTCTCAAGTACAAGCCCAATCTAATAGCTATGAGATCATGAGCATGCATATAGGTCTGATAGAATGTTCTCAGTAGGTTTTGTAATGTTTCTGGAAGTTTCAGTAGAAGGCACCTCCCCCTAGGGCGCTATTTGATATAACGACCGTGCAAATAGTCGTCAGTTTGTTGGTTAATTAATAAATACACATGTTCAAATTTTAATAACTGTGAACCATGACATCTAATCTAATGCATGAGTATACTGCTAGATTCCTGCTATTTTTCTCTACATGTCCATGTACTTGTTCCTAAAAAATTATTTTTATTGAAAAAGTGCTACTGTTCATGACCAAATTACACTGATATTAAGAATCACGACATGCATCCTGCCATTATTTTGAAAATGGCGCCCCTGACTAGGGCGCGAGTTATTGAATTGAAGACTTAAGCCAATGCGCCATTTACATAATTTCTGGAATTTGAGAATTATACAGCTCTTAATATATTTAGAATTTGGGTACAATGACTGAATGAACAATCGTTATTTATTGAACTAGCGACCCTGCCCAGGGCGCTAATTCATAAAATGAAGACTTGATCTCAGGCGCCATTTACCTGAGTTTCTGATTTCTGAATGTTTTCTGTAACCCTTGACAGTGGGTTATGTATATAGGCACTATATTTCATTCCGTGAGTATAGTCCCACGTTTCACGATGTTTTATCGATTACCCCTCAACTCTTGGTTACATACGAGCCCTCCGTTAGACATTCCGTTCCTTCGGACTGGCAAGTTAGTCATTGGGACTTCCATAAGACTCCTCGTAGCCTTGGATTCTCTTAAGGTCGATTGAGCAAGTTGTACCACAAAAACCTATGACACTTTTTGATTGCCATGTCACTCTAGAGAAACTTGGTAACCCGACCCTCATGGTACACTATCTAGCCGTCGTAAGAATAATTTTTGAACTAATGGAATGGGGAAACCATACCATGGTTATCTATCTTTGATTGTGTGTCCTTATAGAGAAACAAATTCTTCTGCTTTATCATGTTCAAAGAACAAGCACCCGTGTACATATGGACGCTTATTCTTAATGTCATGGCACCCACTAGGGAGCCAAATCCACCCAGTTTCTATGAGTATCACGATTGTACCGACTCGACTGTAGTATGTCCTTACATGTAATTTCTATCCTTGTGATTCTATTCCACAAGATCTACCTTATATTCCTACAAAGGTTCATTCCGTTGAAATTCTATATTGGATATAACTAAAGTGGATGTCAAAATACATGATTCAATGCTGGCGCATATAAGGGCTCTATCTGGTCCCGGGAGGAGCACCCGAAAGTACTTGTGCTCATGAGAGCTAATATTGATCACGGTGTGGTATTGCACCGAAGCACTCTTCGTTCTTGTTAAATGGCATTCCATGAACTCTTATACTTGAACTTGACTTGACGTGACATGACATGCGTGGCCCAGAAGGATATTTACTTGCTTGCTTGATAACATGATAGCCAGTTCTTGAAATGACTAGTGAAAAGTACTTGCTCACTTATCTGGGTATAATTACATTAAATCTTTGAAATTCTTGCAAGTCCATGCTAGTGTCCTTTGCTATACACTCTCTCTCTAATGTCGTTTCACGCGAACATGCATAGCCATACTTGCATTCATGTAACATGTAATTTACTTAAAGCAAGCTAGCACTTGAGATATAATTCCTATAGAGCGTTCACTCACCTAGTGTTTTCCCCTATTTTTTAGGTAATTCCGATGACGAGACTCATTCGGATGGGGATAGACAAGAGTGAAGAGTTTAGAGCCATTCCAACTGTCAAGCGTTATCTAGTCCTATCTTTTCTATTTTCTTGAGTCATCCATTGTACTTTTATTTTATTGAGTCATAGTACTTTCATGGTGAGTTGTAATATGAATACTTGAAGGTTTATGATTAATAAAGGACTTGGTTATCATTACTTGTGCGCGCTCTATCTTTGTATGTCAAATACACTTACGCTCTGATTGACATGATTGATATAAACTTGTCACGCATCTCCGGGTTCCTTCCGCAATCGGGGCGTGACAGTTTTTGTGGTATCCCAGCCTAGGATATTCAATTCCTAGGAAACCCAAGTCCAAGGATAGACGTAAACCTTTAACCAGAGAGATTTGGGTAGAACCATGGGTTGAGGTAACTTAGGTACTCAAACTTTTGGGTCAATCTCATATTGATTAGTTAATTAAAATTTTGTAGGAAGATGGTTGCCGAACGTGCTCAGTGGCGTAACATGCAACGCACTATTCAAGGCATGACACATGCGCTACAGCAAGTGGCGCAAGGCGCGGGGAACCGTGGAGCTGGTGATCTCCACCGTGTTGGTTTTAATGTGTCCCTTCTTTTGCAAGATGGGCTATGATGCCAACTATGAAAGTATGAGCCAAGTAATGAAATCAATCAACCTATGGACATGTGAATCATGAACCTAGGCAACCAACACAAGCTCTAGCATGGGCCTGCTATCTCAATCAAGACTAAGCAAAGCAAAGAAAGAAAAAATACACGTCGGAGCGTGGAATAAGGAATAAAGGAAAACACACCGTATAGGTGGAACAAACAAAGTAAAGAAGAGATATGATGAAGAGAAAGCTAATGCCCAAACTAAGGAAAGATGTGATCGCCACCAAGGTAGAAACAAGTCAAAGACCTGATAAATATCTTAGAATAGGAGGATGATGCACCCGCCCACAGGAGAGAGAAAATAACCAGAAAATTGCAACTCCGTCAGATGTAATGGTCAAAGGAAGATGCACCACAGAAAGTGTGACTGTCTTACGATAGACCGCTACAATACTCTAACGCGCTTGTGCGAGACCGTTAGAGGTTCTGCAGAATAAGAAGTTGGGAATCTTTTGATCTCCAAGCTTTCCAGCCGGCCAGAGAGCTTGGGCCTCGTGATATGGACTCCGTAAACTTGCAAGAGAGTGTAGAACACAAGAAAAACAACCCATATTAGCCCTTAGACAAACTAGTATCAATAAATCCAAGAAACTTAAGAACATGCAAAAGGAAAGGGAAATATCGGGGAGGTTGGTTTTTTAACCCCTCTGGGGCGTTTTAAAATATGGGAGGATGTTTTGAATGAATGCAGCAAGTGCAAGAACGTGGGAGATGGAGAGGGACAATGCTATGATGTTTGAAAGGGCGAAAAGACACTAAGATGACAACTTGATTGAACTAAACCCTTGGAAACGATACTCCCTGAACTTTGGAAGTTGATGGACGTGGGAAGCAGCTCTCCTTGGTTGGTTCTGGCTCCAGGATGCGGCAGCACTTCGACGTAAACTCCAGATGTCTCCCCCTCAAGCCATGAAGTCAAGGGTTCTATTTATAGACCCTCAAAGTCTAGGTCCGAATTAGGAGGATAATGACTAGAAATTTATCAAAAACTTGGATAAATCTTGAAGATAATACTCCCCAGAGTCCACAGAATCAAACAAAAGCTTCTTAGGATGAGTATCGAGAGAGAAACCCTCAAACCAAACTCTTAGTCCGATCACGAATAGCACAGGAAAGGCCAGGCTTGTCAGGACTCTCTGTTGGATGTAACGGCCGCTCGATAGACCGCCTGTTTGACGCGGAATCTTTTTCCTTCCTTTTTTCTTGGGTTTCGCGGGTCGATCAGTCAATTGGCTAACTTGATAGTTAACTGGCTGATTAACGACGCGGGCGTGCCAGTCACATGAGTGACGAGTCATTATGCGCTCATTCTGACCCATGTCGGGCGAATGTGAGGTTTGGTCGGGACCAGCAGTCCGCCATACCATAAAGGCTATAGCGTTAATTACATCCCCCACGAGGAGGGAACACCTTTGATTAATTGCCGAGATAGCGGGCTGTCAAAGCCGAAAAAATAAAAAAGAACTACATGATGACTATGACAAAAGCCTATGGAAGGTGTTTGTTTATCATGCAAGGGATGCATAGCTCATAGAATAATGGACCCTTGGTACATGGCAGAGGACGTAGGTCCGAAGACCACCATCGCGCATAGCGAAGACTTCCGATCGAGTGTGACCCGACCTCTTGTCAACGTCATTTGATATACGTAAGGGTTGATGCGGATATGCATGGGAAATCATGCTTCGTGGGGCATGATGACGATGCTACAGCGTAAATCCGATAGCATGCCCTCTTCCTTCGGATTATACCGAAAAAAAGGGAGATAGGACGTCCATCCATGGAGAGCCGGAATGGAGACCCAAAAGAAAATCAAGCACAGGCCTAGATCCAAAAAGGATCCAAATATGACGGGACCGTCTGTGCCATTCGTTAATATTCCCCTCGAGGGGCCATTGGAGGGCATGCGGTGGCAGAACTGCGAGGGCCAGTGGGGAGACGGGAGAGTTATCATGTTCGGTGTAATGTAGGGGTGGAACCCCCATTAATATATCTCCGTGGGCCCAGGTGAATGACGATAATCCCCTCGCAAGATGCTGAAGACTGGCTTAAGGGTTGATGGGAGTAGGACCTCTGGGTTTAGGATGATTATTCTGGGGTTTAATGGGATGTTGAGATATCAAGATTTGAAGAAGAGCACCAACTAGTAAGGTGAAATGACACAGATATTAGTCGGCGCTGGAGATCCCGGCACGAAGGGCAGACGGCGCGAGGGGAGGGGGTTCAAAGGGGCATCGGCCCAGCCTAGTCCCAGCGCGAAGGAATACGGCGCGAAGGAGGGGCTCAAGGGGGTCTCGGCCCAGCCTGGTCCCGGCGCGCCGTGGCCTTCGGCGTGCCCTGGTCCCGGCGCGCCACCCACCCGGCGCGGGTTTGGCGCCGGGAGGCAGTGGCGCCGAGGGATGTTTTATGAGGTTTAAAGAAAGGGTATTTGTGAGGGTTTTATGGGCGTTCAGTGGAGATTTCATGAAGTCAGGTGGGGGTTATAGGAAATGAGGGTGGATGCACTCCTGGAGGGGGGGGGTGTTCAAAGAGATCATTAGCAGGGAGATGTATTCCCTATGAGGGCAAGATGCCGTGAGATATCATAACTCAGGCTCTCACCAGATTCAGGGGTTAACTATGCTATCCTGATGAAACATCGTGCCGTATGACAGAGTGAAGCCCTGGGCAAATTTTGACAGCATCTCCCCCTTATTTTGGGAGTGTGCCAAGAGAATATCATGGGATATCTACTCACGAATGCCGGAGTAGAAACCAAAATAAGTGCCGGGCATAGCCCGTGATTCAAGTGTCTCGGTCATAAGAGACCTTATCCCCACTGTTGTAATATTCCTAATGCAATCCATCGGAGAGCCTGCAAGGGCAGGGCCACGTGGTTTACTGGGTTGCAAAATGTAGAGGGACAATTAACCCCTTTGATATAGCTCCCATGAGGTCAGAGGGAAGGGCAATGCACACCCATGGGGCAGGATATGATGGACAGAGGCTGTATGGGTTATCGGCACATGCGTGAAGGCACCAGGGTGGCCAACAAACGCATAGGTGTCAATGCAGAGAAGAGGGGTGGTTTTCGGCACGAAGGCCAGGTAGGTTCGACGTGATATGGGGGATGCAGCCGGCGTGGCAAGCCCTCGGCGTGAAATCCACGCCGGGAGACACCAGCACCGGGGGGTTTTGCAAAGGAGGTTTCAGAACCCAGCAGGGCTTCGGGAGCTTGAAGGAAAGGGGTTTTACCTCGACTGTCTTAGATGATGGAGGGGGAAGAAACCTTTGGGGGAAGCACCTTGCCTCCGGGAGCCTCACTGAGAGCAAAAAGTGTGCGGGCGGAAACCCCTAAACATATCCCTTTCAGTCCTCATACGAGGAGCCATGAGATAGACTGTCTCAGGCCCTCGAAATGTGGCACAGGAGGGGGATAGAGCGATGGCGAAGAATCTTCGACAGATAGAGGAATTCAAACATAAAAAGAACTCATTCAAGGCTACCTGTAGCCCGTGCATAGATTAGAACCTCAGATGCAGGGGAAGACGGAGAAGAATGATCAGAGGTAGCAGACATCAGCCCATTCTTTCATTAATAACTTCATCCAAATGGCTTACACGCATGCTATTTAGAAAAAGAAATCCGACTCAATCGAAAGAGAAATCCAGGCTTAATCCCTGCAAAGCAGGGTTACATTGGCATCCGATGCTATTGAAGCAAAGATGCTAGAAATCGGAAATACAGAGGGAAAGGTTGAGGCAGATAGGGAGGAGAAGCAGAGGAAGCTGTAGCTGCCCAACGTTCCCACCTGGATCCTTCTTCGAACCTCTGACTCTCTCCTCTTCTTTTCTTCTCTTTTTTTCTTTCAAGGGCTCTCGAACTCCCTCTTGCTCTTCGGTGGCTAAGCACTCTCTTTCTCTTCTTCTTTCTCCCTTTTTTTTTTCATTTTCCTCTTCTATGCTCTGTCTGTGATCTCTTTGTTTCGTTCGAAGGGCAGGCCTCTTATAGAGGTGAGACCCTTCATTCATTCGGCATGAGCTCCCCGGCGCGCCAGAACCGCTCCTCCCGGCGTGACAGCCATCGGCGCGTCCGGTCTCTTGTTTGGGCTTGGCCCATCTTCTTGTCATTCGGCCCATCGGTCCAGGATCCACTCAGTGAACTCCTCTCGACGGTGGGGTTCTTGACATATGCATATTACGACCCCACCGAGCCCGTCTACACCTTGCATTCACACATACGTGCGGGGCACCGTGCATCCTGGTTCTTGGAGCGTCAGAGATGTCTGAACATCGGTTTCAATAGGCAATGGTTGCCTGAATGTTGTTGTAGTTTAATCAGCATGACTATCTGAACGATAGCAGTACTGGACAGCGACTTAGCCACAGACGGCTATAGTCGAACAGAATGATAGGGGTAGTGGGTTTATTCTATTTAGACTCTCAGATCTCCCAGGAATAGCACGTGAACTGTGCCCTCGACTGATCTTCAAAGCTGTGAATATGCTATAGTTTCTTCTGGTATATTTTAGGTGTCAACAAATGCCCCCCACCCGTAGGTGGCGTGAGTGAAGCATGAGTGACACGGGACATGCGGGTGTACATCACGTTCACACACTGCGCTTCGTGGTCTCTTCAGGTCTGCTCCTGTGCTTTGGCTATTCTTTTGACTCTGAGTCTTCATTCTGCTTTGTGTGACTTCCATGCTTTACAAGCAAATTTGGATGAACACCAGCATTTTTGGCTTGGTCTGATAATAATATCACCCCTGGTGATGTAATTGGCTCCATGGACGCTCCCGGCACTATCTTCTCGGCGTGGAGGTGGGCTCGGCATGTAATTCCCGGCGCGACGCTCTTCTCGGAGCGGTGATCTCCTCGGCGCGGTGGTGGCGCTTTTGTTTTTCGGCGCAAAGGCCGTTTCGGTGCGCCTTTTGGCGCGTCCGGCCGTCGGCACGACCACCTTCTCGGCGCGCCTTTTGGCTGGGCCGATATAGGTGCCGAGAGGGGGAGAGAGAAGCTCATTTCTCCTTGAGCCTTCTCTCTCTTCCTCCCTTTCTCCTTCTGTCGCCTCAGAGCAATCGGCGTGGAAGCCTTCCCTTCGGGGAATTTTTGTTCGGGACTCCGTCCCTTTTCATTTCGGAGTCACCCCCTCCTGGTGGGTGTTCTCCCATTTGACTTCCGGGCATGCTCCGGATAAGGGGAGATGCTGTCAAAATTTTCTTCTAAAAATTTCATTTCTATATTTTTTTCTTATATCACCTTCTTATTCTTTTTTCTTGGTTTTGCGTCTGCAGCTCGCTGGAAATGGCTTCTTCTTCTTGCCGCGTTGTCTCCGGCACTGCTGATGTTGACTCTTCTCCTCAAGGCAGGGCTTCTGGTCCCGTTGTGACTTGGAGAAATGTTGGACAGTTGGACCGGGGACTTGGGAGGATCGCCATAGTCGATGAGTCCTCTGGCTCCGAAACAGATACAGTATCCGCCTCTCGCATTGTGACTGTCGAGGGAGGACTGGACTTCAATCGCGATGATGACTACCGTGCGGACTTCCCGAAGGATCATCACCTCGCGCCCTTCATTTGTACCTTCAACGTCTCTGGGAAGAGGGACGTCATGCTGGCTCGGATGGTGGAGCGGGCCATGTTGCTAGACCGGGACAGCTTGAAAGGTTCTGTGTATCGTGGCGATACCATGTACCTTCCGGGGGAGCGGCGCAAGTGGGACGCCGTCTTAAGGGTAACAGAGCTGGAGGCAGAGCTGAAGATGCTAACACGGGCCCCAGAGTTCACACCAGCCAGGTGGGACAACACCATAGGTCGGGTTAACAGGGAGAAAGCCGGTTACGGTTTATTCTTGGCGCCCATCAAGTGGGGCTACAGAGAGGAACCGTTTGTGCTGAACTGCTTGGCTGTTCAGTTCAAATTTCAACTGGCAGCTGGGTGGTTTGCAGACACGAAGGTGACGGATGCTCATCTCTTTCGTGTAGGGGCAGTGGAATTCACAGAATATGTTCTGAAAGAGTATGCACCGCTGCTGGTCAGGGCCGGGGTGTACCACAGTGTGTATGCATCCCGCTTCAGGTATCCCATTTCAAAGGGGCTGTGCTGCGGCATGTTCGAAGTATTTTGCCCGCAGTTCAACACTTTCTATACAGCAGAAGGTGAGACCTCTCTGGATCTTTGGAGCCTATCACAATTATCGGGCCTGCCGATTAACGGAGAGCCCTATGAGGAGGTCTGCATTCATGACTTCATCAAGGACGAAACAGACGGCGAAGGTGAATATTACTTCGGCTATTCGTACCGGTACTTGATGAAGGCATACCGCTCCCTCTGCCTGACGCTGAATAGGGGATCCTCAAAAGGATACCAGCCCCGGGAGAAGAGCAGCAAACTGAGAGTCCGAGCAGGACATTGGATTCAGTATTTCTTCGGGGGCCCTTTGAAGTACAGCGAGTTTCCTCACGTGGCTCCTGTTGCGGGTAAACCCAGCAGGCCACCTAAGTTCAAGTCAGAGCTGCCTGCTTCTCTTCGCGGGATAAGCCACGGGGGGCCGAATCCGATGGGGGCGGATCCCCTCACCCATTGTGCTGCATACCTCACCTTCTGTTTATGTACTTTCGCTCTCCCGCAGGGGGATGAGACAGTCATTAGGCCGGAGGCAATATACCCGGCTTGTCAGATGGCTTGGGGCATACGGCTTGCAATATGTCCCGCTGCACTGTGCCTGATTTACAAATCCCTTGGGGATATTCATAGGCATCGGATCCCCCGCTCTTTCCGAACGGTTGCAAGTGCTGAGCCGTGTCCAGTGTCCCAACAACTCTTCTCCATCTGTGGCCGACTGGCAAGGGTTCCGATGGATTCGGCGGGGACTATCCACTTTTGGAATATGGCTGCACATTCATCTCCATTAGTGAACCGTCAGCGTGAGTGTAAGCTCGAGGCAGTGGAGACTTTCACACACTTCATTTCGGGCAACACCGTGACCCGACCAATCTTGGAGCCTGAACTCATTGACTGGGCTTTGTCAATTCGCCCCAGTGTTTTAGTATTCAGAAAGGGGGGGCGCAGTTTATTTAGAACCCTACTATCCCTTCAGGTTCGGCCAGAATTTCGGCTACGATCAGCATATTTCACCTTCGATCGCCTTATTCCCTCTGGACAGCAGGTCAAAGCACGGTTTGACTGTTGTGGCCGAAGGTCGCTCCTGGTGGAACTATTTTCATCGCCGGGACGCCAATACTTTCAGAGTGCCGATGCCGAACCGAGTCCCCCGGGTCACTCCTGAGTATATAAAATGGTAGAATGCTCACACGAGCTTCTACCGCAATGCCCGGATGACATGCTGGGATGTGGCTGAGCGCACCTTTCTGAGTCAGCAGCCTGGGCCCGTTTTTGACATTGACGAAGCCCATCTGAAGAGGTTATTTTCCCACCACCCGAAGGAGGCGGAGACATACATAGCGAGCAGAAAAGCCATCAAGGGGGGAGCGGCTGAACCACTGATACCCGTGCTTGCTGACATAAGCGAAGATGCTTTTACGCAAAATTTAGAACACCTGTGCTAGATTGGCGGTTCCCGCCTGGAGCTTCAGCAGTATCCGTTCCCTATCGAGGAGCCGCTATCCAAAGCAGTTTCATGGAAATGCGAGGTGGATCGCTTTTGCCCGTGTCGGGCGTTTGTTAATAGAGAAAACAGAACCCCGACATACTATCAGCATACATCTTGGCTGTTTGTCCTGATGAGCATCCACGGACTGACCCTTGAGAGTCCCGCAGCTAGTGTTCTGAACAAGCCTCTATTCGTATCTTTTCATTATGCCGATGTCTGGGGCTTTTACCACCTCGGCTTGTATCATTGTATAGCTTCCCACGGACATGCGGACCTGGCCGACCTGGTCGACAAGTGTAAGAAGATTGGCGACGTCAGTTGGCTCGTTCGGGAGGCTGCATCCCGAAGTAAGGAGGTGGCTTATCAGTATTGGCCACTCTCATCTTTTTACAACGGCCAGGCAGGTAAGTGCTCCTCCGTTGACACGTAGATTGGTTTGTTGCCTTGCTCCTTCATAACGGCGTGTGCATCACTTGACAGACCGTCCGGATATCAAGCAGCAGGGGCTTTATAGAAAGATCATCTCCCAGGCACAGAAGCCGGAATATTTTGAGGTCCCTGTACCAGCGCCGACTACTACTCCACTGCCGCCTGGCAAAAAGAGAGCGGCTTCTGCAATGAAAGTTGCAATAGGCCGAGCGAGGAAGGCTCGGAAAACTTCTTCCAAGCGGCCTTCGACTGATGCGGCTGAGACTCCCCTGCCCGAGGTGCCATCATTTGAACAGTTCGCCGCTCTAAAAGAAGCTACTCAGCAAGCAGCTGAAGGTGACATTATTTTCCTTGTGCGGTATAAGGGAATGCTCTTTTCACGGCATTTTCATTTTCATTTTCATTTTTTTGATGTCTTCTTTGTATAGCTTCAGCTCAAGGAGCGGCTGACACCACATATGCTGAGGAAGCTGCCTTGGAGGCCGAGAGACAGGGCCTTCCATCATAGCCTCGGTAGGGGTGACTGAGACAGCTGGAGCTGCAGGGGGGAGTCTCCCCGCTGTTGAGGAGGATGTCAGACTTCCTTCTCCTACGCCTGCCAGCGAGGCTGAGGGTGAGCTGCACAATTGTGGTTCTTTAGGTTGTCCTTTTTATTAAGCTTTCCATCCTGCCTTATGCACTTGTTTTGTTGTGATGGCAGGAGTGGTCAGCGCGGCGGTTGAGGCGCCTGTTGTGGAAGCTCCTTCACAGCTCGCGGGACATAAGACTGTGCTGAAGAAGGGTGCTATCCCATTGTGGCGCGTGCTCACCCGCTCAGCGTCCCGTCAGGCGACGGAGGAGGCGGGCCAGCCCAAGATCAGCATAGATATTTCTTTGAGTACCTCTGCCACCCCTTCTGACGAAGAGACTGACCATCATTCTTCAGAAGGTGATGAACAAGGGTCTGCAGCAGGCAGCAAAGGGGCAACGGCTCCCTTCATACTATCAAGCGATGCTTTGATCTTCAGTCCTCTGAGGCTGCCGAGGGCACCGTCCGAGGGAGTGGTACAGGAGGAATTTGCTGGATTGGACGTGGAGGCGGAGATAACCCCTCCTTTTGCTGCTTCGTCTGCAGGGTTGGAATCTTCTATCCAGGGGCTTGAAGAGATGGATGCCGTCATCATAGTAAACTCTATTCGCCCCTTTACAGAGCCGCATATCCCATTGCCTTTTTTGTCACCTTGGTGTTTACATGAATTTTCATTCCAGGAACCCGAAGCCGCTATTCATTCCCCGGCATCGACTTCTGATACTGCTGTGGTCTCGTCAGAGGCCTCGGATCTGCTACCGCTGGCCACTGCATCTCCTTCAGGGACAATCACCCTACTCCGCCCCGTGCCGGTGAGGATACATGCGGCTGTTGGAGGATTACCCTCGGAGCAGAGCAAGTCGGGGGAGAGTCTCGCCCTAGCATCGACGATAGAGTTGAGGGCTGAGGCTGACCCGCAGAGGGGATCTGCTTTTATATCGGCGGCCATAATGACGATCGCGCCTGATTCTGCAATTCCATTCGTGCCGGAGCCAGAGTCAAAACCTCCGTCCCTCCTAGGCTTCGTTGAAGGAAGCCCTAACAGGAGTTTGACGGAGCAGGAACATGTTGTCGTGGTATCTTCTTCTTCGGCTTTGACAGCCGTCCCATCTTCTTCTTCCGAGCCTAACACCGGCTTATGGGCCGCCATAGACAGGGAAGTGACCTTCGAGGTGCCTCCGGCGGCTTCCCTGGGCATTACCTCATCGGAGAAATTTGTCTGGCAGCATCTGGAGATGCTGCGTCAAGTTGTGGAATCTTAGCCAGCGCTGTCTTATTCCCAATTGAAGGAAGCGGCTGCGCGACTGACGATTGGGCTGCAGGCGCTGGGCTGCCCTCTAGATATCTGGACCCAGCGGGTGCTTTTCTTGTTGAAGTTTGTGAATCGCCGGGACTTTCTCGAGAAGATGATGGGTGACCGACTGGCGGCCCTCAAAGTGTAGAGAGTTGATTGTCAGGCGGAGCTGACGTCTCTGGTCTCTGATCTTCAGGAGAGCAGGGCTCAGGTTGAAGCTTCCGTAACCCAGGCGCACATTCTACATAGCCGACGGGAAGAACTCCGCGCTAAATTGGCTACTATAGAAGCCGAGATACCGCGGCTGGAGGCTGCGGAAGTCCAAGGCATTGAAAGAACTTCTTTGCTGGAGGGCCGAGTCGCGTCTCTAGAGACTGAGGTGACTCGGGTTCAGGAAGAGGAAGCGCAGCTCCATGAACTGGGGGCGGCTCCTCATGTCGGGCTTATTGACTTTGCTGATATCTTCAGGCGGCCTTAGCTGGTCCGCCTTTGTAATCTATCCCCTCAAATGGGCTCCTTTTGTATTCACTTCCCCTTTTGTAATGAAGATAGAAGTTTCCTTCACTATATATTTTTTTTGTGTTCACATCCACACTTGCATTTGTTGTGTCTTGCGACAATTCTGGCGACCTGCTTGGAAGTACCTCCATGTCCGTGTAGCAGGAGAGCGTCCACCCTCTCAAGGAAAGGATGGGGGCCTCGCTCCACCGCGGGACGGGGTTCCAGAAGTTGTCAGGTTGGCGCCGACGTAGGTCTTGCTGACAAGAGGCGTCGAAACCGTGACTGTCGGTTGCTTGTGGTAATTCCATTATTGACCCTGATTGGGGAGATGTTGACCGACCTTGTCGATGGTGACATGGGTCGAAAGAGGTAGACGGTCTTGCCGATGGTGACAAAAACTGGGTAAGGGTAGCGACCGATCTTGCCGATGGTGACCAGGGTCGAAAGGGTAGACGGTCTTGCCGATGGTGACAAAAACTGGAAGGGGTAGCGACCGATCTTGCCGATGGTGACAAGGGTCGAAAGGGTAGACGGTCTTGCCGATGGTGACAAGAACCGGAAGGGGTAGCGACCGATCTTGCCGATGGTGACAAGGGTCGAAAGGGTAGACGGTCTTGCCTGATGGTGACAAAAACCGGAAGGGGTACCGACCGATCTTGTCGATGGTGACAAGGGTCGAAAGGGTAGACGGTCTTGCCGATGGTGACAAGAACCGGAAGGGGTAGCGACCGATCTTACCGATGGTGACAAGGGTCGAAAGGGTAGACAGTCTTGCCGATGGTGACAAGAACCGGAAGGGGTAGCGACCGATCTTGCCGATGGTGACAAGGGTCGAAAGGGTAGACGGTCTTGCCGATGGTGACAAGAACTGGAAGGGGTAGCGTCCGATCTTACCGATGGTGAGAAGGGTCGAAAGGGTAGACAGTGTTGCCTGATGGTGACAAAAACTGGAAGGGGTAGCGACCGATCTTGCCGATGGTGACAAGGGTCGAAAGGAGTAGCGATCGATCTTGCCGATGGTGACAAGGGTCGAAAGGGTAGACGGTCTTGCCGATGGTGACAAGAACCGGAAGGGGTAGCGACCGATCTTGCCGATGGTGACAAGGGTCGAAAGGGTAGACGGTCTTGCCTGATGGTGACAAAAACCGGAAGGGGTAGCGACCGATCTTACCGATGGTGACAAGGGTCGAAAGGAGTAGCGACCGATCTTGCCGATGGTGACAAGGGTCGAAAGGGTAGACGGTCTTGCCTGATGGTGACAAAAACCGGAAGGGCTAGCGACCGATCTTGCCGATGGTGACAAGGGTCAAAAGGAGTAGCAACCGATCTTGCCGATGGTGACAAGAACCGGAAGGGTATGACAATAGATGTATATTGCCGGGATATCAGATGAAGACTCCGCCACGACCTCGAAAGGGGTCTTCCGGACAGAGAATGAATCATCACTATTCATCATTCAATTTTTTTTATTCACGTTACTGACCTAAGCGCCCTTTCGGGTTTTCGCCGAGGCCAGCCCCCTCTTGCTTTTGCCCGCGCGCCCTTTCGGGTTTTCACGCGGTGGGATACCCGATTTTGACTGCGACGCCCTTTCGAGTTTTCGCCACAGATGGGTTATAGCCATTTTTGCACTTGTCCTGATATAGGAACAAGTCTGGTGGGGTATCTCTATTTTTAACCCCATTTTCTTTTCTTTTTCTTTTTTTTGTATAGGATACAGAAGAACTAGACCATGAAAATGTTGACAGACCTTGTCGATGATGACAAGGATTGAACCCTACTTCGGTTCGTTGACACCGGCTAGATGTCGAAGCAAAGGATATGGTCTATTAACAAGGATGTAAGATTCGAGTTAGGGGTAAAGATCGACCGATCTCGCCGATGATGACGAGGGTCAAACACATGTTTATTGACCAGCATAGGTTATCGCCGAAACAAAGGTGGGTTTATTAGCAAGGACGGAAGGTCCAAGCTTAGGGGTAGGGATTGATCGATCTCGCCGATGATGACGACGGTCGACCATGGGTTTATTCATCAGCATGGGTCACATGCCGAAGCAAAGATGGGATTATCAACAGGGATGTAAGGTCCAAGTGAAGGGTAGAGATCGCCCGATCTCGCCGATGATGACGAGGGTCGAATCATGGGTTTATTCAAGGATTTTCGGTGGGACTTTTGAGGGTTATCCCTTGTGGAGTTTTATCAGGTGGCGAACAGAAGAAGAATTTTGGAAATTACCACTTTACTGACTTAAGCGCCCTTTCGGGTTTTCACCGAAGCCAGCCCCCTCTTGCTTTTGCCCACGCGCCCTTTCAGGTTTTCACGTGGCAGGGTACCCGATTTTGCCTGCGGTGCCCTTTCGGGTTTTCGCCACAGCTGGGTTATAGCCATTTTTGCACTTGTCCTAATATAGGAGCAAGTCTGGCGGGGTATCTCTATTTTTAACCCCATTTTCTTTTCTTATTTTTTTTATTGATATGTATAGGGTGGCAGGTCGAAGTGTGATGTTCGACTCCCGGTCGACAGTAGATGGCCCGTAGTGGCAACAATGTGATAATGACAGCTAGAACACAAAATCTCCAGCCGACTTGGGTTTATTCGTTAGCGGGAAGATAATGCTAACGCAAGGAAGGGCTTTCGTGCCAATCCGAACGCAAGGCTCGTAATGGCGGCGTGGCGTATTCTTTTAGAAGCTTGACCGGGGCGGAATGCCACTAGACCAAGGAGAGGGTAGCTTGGTTAGGGCGGAGTGCCACTAAACCAAGGAGAAGTAGCTTGACTAGGGCGAAATGCCACTAACCAAGGGAAGGGTAGCTTGGTTAGGGTGGAGTGCCACTAAACCAAGGAAAAGGTAGCTCGGTTAGGGCGGAGTGCCACTAAACAAGGGAAAGGTAGTTTGGTTGGGGCGGAGTGCCACTAAACCAAGGAGACGGTAGCTCGGTTAGGGCGGAGTGCCAGTAAACCAAAGAAAAGGTAGCTCGGTTAGGGCGGAGTGCCACTAAACCAAAAAAAGATAGCTCAGTTAGGGCGGAGTGCCACTAAACCAAGGAAAGGGTAGCTCGGTTAGGGCGGAGTGCCACTAAACCAAGGAAAATATAGCTCGGTTAGGGCGGAGTGCCACTAAACCAGGGAAAAGATTAGCTCAGTTAGGGCGGAGTGCCACTAAACCAAGGAAAGGGTAGCTCGGTTAGGACGGAGTGCCACTAAACCAAGGAAAATGTAGCTCGGTTAGGGCGGAGTGCCACTAAACCAGGAAAAAGATTAGCTCGGTTAGGGCGGAGTGCCACTAAACCAAGGGAGAAGTAGCTTGACTAGGGCGAAATGCCACTAACCAAGGGAAGGGTAGCTTGGTTAGGGCGGAGTGCCACTAAACCAAGGAAAAGGTAGCTTGGTTAGGGCGGGGTGCCACTAAACCAAGGAAAGGTAGCTTGGTTAGGGTGAAGTGCCACTAAACCAAGGAAAGGGTAGCTCGGTTAGGGCGGAGTGTCACTAAACCAAGGAGAAGGTAGCTTGGTCAGGGCGGAGTGCCACTAACCAAAGGAAGGGTAGCTTGGTTAGGGCGGAGTGCCACTAAACCAAGGGAAAGGTAGCTTCGACCGATCACTCGGGACATGTCGGCTGCGCTGCATGATACAGCTTAATATGCTTTCCGTTGAGGGGAGAGAACTGGATAACCCCTTTGTGGTCTACCAGGACGTAGGCACCCCCTTCATATACTCGGCAGACGATATACGGCCCGACCCAGTTTTCGACCAGCTTCCCTTTGGGGTTGGAGGCCATCACTTCTTTTCTTTTGACCATTACCAGGTCTCCTTTCTTGAATTCTTGACCCTTGACTAGCTTGTCAAAAGCATGGGCCATGCGAGCTTGGTAGAGCTGGATGTTTTGCTGCGCCCAGAGGCGTTTTCCTTCGAGCTCAATGAGCTCTTCCAATCTTCTTTCTGCATTGGTCTGCTTACCATTGACTAATCCGTGCTGGATGGCAACTCGCAATGAAGGAACCTCAAGCTCAATTGGCACCACAGCTTCTGACCCGTAGACAAGGGAGAAGGGGGAACAGCCAGTTGGGGTCTTGTAGACAATATGATAGGCCCAAAGTGCTTCGTACATCCTTTCCTCCCAATCTTTTTTATTAGACTTGACAGTCTTTGCCAGCAACGTGCACAGTGTCTTGTTAAAGGCTTCTGCGAGTCCGTTGGCCTGAGGGTTGTAGGGGGAAGATGTCCTCCAGTCGATTTTGTATTTGTCGACCAGCCGATAAATCTTCTAATTTCTAAAATGGCTGCCATTGTCAGAGATGATTCGGCTGGGGATCCCGAACCGAAATATTACATTCTGCCGGAAGAATCTTGCAACTAGTTCTCCCGTCACATCTCTTAGTGCTACTGCTTCTGCCCATCTGGAGAAGTAGTCTGTAGCTGCTAAGATGTATTTGCACCCTGATGAAGATGCTAGCAGCGGCCCTACTACGTCCGTGCCCCACTGAGCAAATGGCCAGCTCGGCAGGGTGGGATGCAGTGGCACCGGAGGTCTCCTTGCCACATTAGCATGTTCTTGACATTTCTGACAAGCTTTGGCAAACTTGCAGCAATCATCAAATATAGTGGGCCAATAGTAACCCAGCTTCTTTATCTCAATTTTCATTTTCGGGCCAGCCTGGTGTGCTCCAGCTGATCCTGCATGGACTTCCTGCATCACCTGTCCTGCTTCTGCTGAAGACAAGCAACGGAGTAGGACTTTCCTTCGGGCGTCTGCCATAATTCGGAACAGGGTCCCGCTTCTCGTCTCGTAAGAATCCTTGATCCTTAGGAGCTTCATCCTCTGTTCCTTTTCTTTTGGAAGTTGCTGGTGTTGAAACCAGCGCAGGAGATGCTCTCGCCAATCGGGCTGCTGAACCCCTTCGATGACTGCTACTTCCATCTCTTGTTCGTCGGCCAGAACCTCTGTTACGTTGGGGACCTGTCGGCGGTTGATCACTGTTATATTCAGGCTTGTGTCTGGCGGGACCGCCAATGAACTGGCTAGTTTAGCGAGGGCATCCGCCTGAGCATTCCGGCCTCGGTTGATGTGCTTGATGCTGATGAAGCAAAATCTTGACATCAGGCGAGTTGCCAACTGGTGATAGGGGAGGAGCTCTTGCTTTCGCACCTCGAACTCTCCTTCCAGCTGTTTTATAACTAGCATGGAGTCTCCGAATGCTTCCAGCATCTGAATTCCCATGGACAGAGCAACCTGCAACCCGATTATCAGGGCTTCATATTCTGCTTCATTGTTTATGCATTGCTTGTTTATGGAACAGGATGTATATACCACTTCTCCTTCTGGGGATTTCAGGACTATGCCTGCTCCTACTCTGACCCTGGCTGACCCGGTGGCAGAGGTGTCAATTCTGGAAGCGCCATCAAAGTATAGTTGCCATAAGGAGGGATGTACTTGCACGGCTTCTAGGGTTTCATCTTCAGGAAGCTCCGGCTCCAACGGGCAATCCCCGGGCACTGGGTGCTCAGCGAAGAAGTCTGCAATAGCTTGGCCCTTGACGGCCTTGCGTGGCACGTAGGAGATATCAAACTCCATAAGGATCACCGCCCATTTGCCCAGGCGGCCTTTGACGGCCGGTTGAGACATAATGTACTTCAGGGGATCCTCTTTGGATACCAAGCTGATTTCATGCGACAACATATAGTGTCAGAGCTTTTTAACTGCGAAGACCAGCGCCAGACAGATCTTCTCAATATAAGTATATTTCTCTTCAGTTCTGACCAGTCTCCGACTGAGGTAATAGAGGGCTTGTTCTTTCCCTTCTTCATTATTCTGGGCCAGCATTGCCCCCAGAGAATTGTGTGTAGCTGCTATATATAGTATCAATGGTCATCCTTTCACCGGTGCGCCCAACACTGGAGGAGTTTTCAGGTAGTCTTTTAGCTTGTCGAAGGCTACCTGGCAATCTTCATCCCAATAAAAGGGGACATCTTTCATCATCAACTTGTGAAAAGGTTGGCACCGCCCTGACAAATTGGAAATGAAACGCCGGATATAAGCCAAACGGCCCTGTAGTGATCTCAGCTCGGAGATGTTCCTTGGCGGAGGTAACCCCTGAATCGCCTTGATCTTTGCGGGGTCTATCTCGATTCCCCGATATCGGACGATGAAGCCCAAGAATTTTCCGCTCGACACTCCGAATGCACATTTCATAGGATTCATTTTTAGCTCGTGCTGCCTCAGCCTCTGAAAAACAATCCGGAGGTCTTGCAGATGATCTTCTTTTCTTCTGGTTTTGACCACCAGGTCATCTATGTAGCACTCGACCTTGTGGTAGAGCAATTCATCAAAGATTTTGGTCATTGCGCGCTGATAGGTTGCGCCAGTGTTCTTTAGTCCGAACGGCATTCTCTTGCAATGATAAATGCCTTTAGGAGTTCGGAAAGCAGTATGGACTCGGTCATGCTCCGCAATCCAAATCTGATTGTAGCCGGAAGACCCATCCATGAATGACAGGGCTTCATGGCCGGTTGTAGCATCGATCATGACCTCGGTTATTGGCACCGGGAAGTCATCTTTGGGGCAGGCTTTATTTAGATCCCGAAAGTCGACACATATCCGGATCTGTCCATTCTTCTTTTTCACGGGGATGATATTCGCCAGCCATGTGGTGTACTGGTTTTCTTCAACAAATCCCACGTCAATGAGCTTGTCGACTTCAGCACAAATTTGGGTGATGAGCTCTGGCCTCATGCGCCGCGGTGGTTGCTTCACCGGCTCGGCTTCAGGGTTGATTGCCAGCTCATGTTGTGAGACAGCGGGGCTTAGACCTGGCATCTCTTTATAAGTCCAGGCGAAGCAATCCCGATATTCTAGCAGTAGTTGAATGTACAGCTCCCGTTCTTCTGGGGACAGTTGGGCACTGAGGAAGGTAGGCCTAGGGTCCTTCTCATTTCCCAGGTTGACTTCTATCAGTTCATCGACTGTGGCTTGTCCTCCGTCTTCTATCTCCGGAGGTGTCGGTTGGAGGTCAACGAAGTCTGGAATGCCATCTTGAGGGTCGAGTACTTCGACTTCCTCGTCAGACATCGCCAGAGCTTCCTGAGGTTTCTTGATCTCTTGTGCTAGCGGCTGGGTGGATTGTTCTATTAGCAGATCCATTGCCGTTGCAGCTTCCAAGGATGAAAGAACAGCCTTGGTGTTTGCAGATGAGATTACAGCCATGATGGGCTGGTAACCGTTCACTACCAGGCCCAGACAGCATGCTGATTTTGCAGCAGAAGTTGAGGAAGTTTCACCTTCTGGGACAGTTGTATCTTCCGCAGAAGTGGCATTTTCTTCTCTGGTAGCTGGCTCCCCTTGATTGGAGTTGACCAAGGCCTCCCTGATTGGCAGAAAGGGCGTTGAAGTTGTCATTAGTAGGACCCCTGTAGAGGGGGAGACTCCTACTTCTTGAATGTCTTCGGCTTCGCTGCTGCTAGCCGTATCAAATTCGGCTTGAAAGGCCACTTCTTCAGGATGAACTTGCTCCCAGCATCGGCAAGGGGCCGAGGTTTCTGCTTCTTGATTTCGGGACTGAGCGAGTTCAAGATATTCGGCTTCCGCCGGATATTCATCAAAGGTTGCCCTAAGAGGGCTATCTTCAGTAGGATAGAAGGCGGAGATAGTATCCACCTCGTACCACCCACTGTAGTAATATTCTTCCAGGGTGAAGCCCAACCCTGGATGTTGAGAGACACATCTCATTTCCTTATCCAGATTTGCAGGATACCACATCTTCTGGAAAGCTTCCTTGCATTTTTGAGACTGATCGGGAGGGATGTGTTGATTTTGAAACATCCTGGCCGTTCGATCAGTTGTAAATGCCAGGCCCTGAACAGGAACCCGCGGGTTGGCTAGATCCTCAGGGAGGCTGCAGTCTGTGTCTTCCTGAGTGGGATGCTCCTCAGCTGTATAGAACAAGCTGCTGGGCCCATCTTCCTATGTCACCTCCCAAGCTTTGAAAGGTTCGACAGTGGGATCATTGAGGCCGGAGACTGGCTTGGTGAGACCGGCCGGGACTCCGATGCGGTCGTGCTGTCGATCGACATGTACTTCCTTAGCTTTGGGGTATAATGCTGGGGGTGTCATCCTACCGACATTTCCAGAAGTCGTGATGTGGGAGACCACCTTCGGCTTGACATATCCGCGCGGCGGTGGTGGATACCAACCGTCACCCGATCTATTCTTCGACGCCCTTACGGGGGCTTCAGCTTCAGAAACCTTCCGGGGAGACCCCGTATATAGGTTGGCGTCCGCCAAGTGACATTCAAACACCTCGAATGGGTGGATATCAGCAAATATCCTCTCCTCCTTCCCCTGGAGGCTGTATTTGATGCATTGGTGGAGCGTGGAGGGCACCACCATATTTTCATGCAGCCATGGGCGGCCGAGCAGTGCTTTGTAGGAGGTGCAAGAGTCAATGACATGAAACTGCACCGTTGTAGTGAAATCTGCCAGGGTCAGTGTGAACTCTGCCACTCCCATAGATACTTCACATTTTTTGTTGAAGCCAGTGATACGCATATCCCCGACTTTCTCGAGATGCACATTAAAGTGGTACCTCTCGTATATTCTATATGGCAGGATGTTGACTGCTGCACCAGGATCAACTAGAATCCGGTTCAGTTCTCTTCCGTTCAGTTGCCCTTTCATATATAGCGGCCTGTTGTGGCTGGCAGTAGGTAGTAGCATGTCTTCTGGAGAGAAGGTCATACTGGCTTCTGGTATAACCTCAGCTACGCAGGCTTCAAAATGAGCAGGCGTCTGTAGAGCAGTGATGATCGCCTGTCGAGTCTCTTCACTCAAAGAGAGAATTTCCCAGATCGTAAATCGAGCGGGGAGCTTCTTGAGCAACTTCATTATTTGGCTCCCAGCCCGGACATTGGAGAACTTCATCTCTTCAGCCCATCTGGGCTTGGGAGGTTTTGATTTGTGGGTCCAGATGGGCCTGCTTCATCTTCCTCGGACTCGGCACCCTCTTGGCTGACACCGGCTGTCGGGTCTTCTTTATTAGCTGCTGTAGGGCAAGCTCCATCTGCATTTGCATCCTCAGTAGATTGCGCTGGCTGCGGGTGAATGACCCCGGGTGTAGGGTTAGCATCTTGGCAGGGCTGCTTCTCTTTTGACATCTTCATAAACTCAAGGAATGAAGGGACTACCTTGCCCCCACTCTTGTTGTATAGGCCTGATGGAGGAGGGATTTGGGCTCCCTTAACTTCCGGTGGAGGCGTCTTGTAGGGTTGCTCCCCTCTGAACATAATGTTGTGATTGGGTGGTGGCTGGCGCCCCCATTTTCGGCCTAACCGAGTGGCATGCGCAGCAGTTGCGGCCTCGGCCTTGCCCCCCCCGGCATGGGGTGTGAAGCAAATTTCTTCTTCTTCCTCTTCTCCGGGTAGGTTGAAGAGTGCTGACAGGGTATTGCAGGAGACAACCTGTGTTTTACGGGCCCCAGCGGCCTTTCTTTTCTTCTTCTTTTACTTTTTCTTCTTTTTGGTCTCTGCAGGTGCCTGCCCCCAGAACAGACTGCCATCTTCAGGGGGTGTTGCTTCAGCTTCCTCCACCTGTTTGAGCGAGAGTTGTTCCAGCTCTTGCCATGGGACGTGGTCCCGTACCAGCAGAGGTTTCAATTCGGGCTGCACATATTCATCCAACCCTTCAATCAGGTGCTGCAGTCGAAGGACTCCAGGATTGGTTTCCTTGATTACTGGCAGCGGAGTTTGTCTCCTCCTGTTAGGTGTATGTATTCTGACAGCTGTAGGTGAAGTGACCCATACGGGTGCTACCACTGGCGGAGCAGGCCGGGGCGTAATGCCACGGATATGTGCCCCCTCTTTTGGGCGGGATGCCATCTTCTTCTTGTGCTTCACAGGGATTTGCTGCCACCCCTGTTGTTCTTTCACGGGCTCCAGGAAATGGATTTCGTAGGTGCTCCGTGTGCTTGCTTCAGAGATCTCCTCAAGTAATGCCTGGTAGAGGGAGATCATGTTGACTGCTGCCTTCCTGAAAGGGGCTTCATGTGGCTGAGGAGGGTCTACTTTGTACTCTCCCAGCTCTATCTCATTCTTCTTCACCATCCCTTCGATGACGTCTTTGAAAATATAGCAGTCTTCGATTGGATGTCCCAACATATGGTGGTAGGGGCAGAATCTCGGACTGTCTTTTCTTTTTTGGTCCTCCGGCCTCCTTGGCTCGGGCAGAGTGACCATGCTGTATTCTATTACCCAGTCGAACAGGACTCGGGTCTTGTCTCTTGGAAAGGAATAAGCTTTCTTCATTTTGTCCCTCAGCGAAGGACCTTCTTTATCATCTGGAGCTTTTGTAGGTTGCGGGGGAGCCACTTTCTTGCCTTTCACCTTCTGTTGTTCGAACACCTTGATATCAAGCGCATTCGTTTCTTTAGGTGTGGGGCGCCGTTCCGCAGCCTTGCCTTTCTGGGCTGTGCTGGCAGTTGACGTCGGGATAGGCTTGGCTAGAAAAGCCTCCACCTCAGCCACCACATTATTCAGCCGGTCGAACGACCAAATTTCCATACCAATCATCTTTTCCAGGACCTCCCTCCTGAGGTTTTGTTTACATATTTGCACAGCGTCCTCCTGATGCGGGGGCCGCTTGCACCTCATTCCGAGGTTCCTCCACCTCTTGATGTAATCAAGGGCTGTCTCATCTGCCCTTTGTTTTGTTGAGTAGAGTTCGGCCACTGTGACCTCCCTCTCTGTGACATGGAATCTTTCTCTGAATTTTCTCTGCATATCCGACCAATCATTAATTGATCCGGCCGAGAGGCTAGAGTACCATTCAAATGCGAGCCCCGTCAATGAGGACCTGAAGAACTTCAGCAGATATGACTCGTCGGTGGCCAGATCACCCATAACGGTCATATAATATGCAATATGCTCTTTAGGGGACCCCTTCCCGTTGAATTTGTCGAATTTGGGCGGCTTGTTGACCCTTGGGGGGAGCCGTTTAGCCGCATGGTGTTGCGGGTAGGGCACCCGATAGGCATCGAACGCGACGTAGTCGCCTTCACTTTTCTCTGCGAGCTTCAGCTTGATCATCCTTTCCACCATCATCCGGCTCACGACCGTGGGGTCGACTGGCTCCGGATAGAAGTGTGCTGGCTGCAGGTACGGGGTGACCAGGGTGGTCGCCTGTGGAGGATGCAGCAGCGGGGGTGTCAGATGCACCTGGGGGAGCACCGGAGGTAGCAGCGACTGAGGCTGTGGCGGCCGCTGTTGCGCTGTCGCCATGCTTGGCTCTGATGGCTGGGACAGTGTATAGAGAGGTGGAGGGTCGTCACGACGAACCGCTCCCCGGGATGATTCTCCCTGGACTTCGGGTGGTTTAGAAGCTGATGAATGCTCAGTCTTTTCTATCAGCTGTTTCTTCAGAGAATCTATCTCCCATTGATATTTTTGCAGCAGCATCAGAACTGATGGATCTATAGTGGTGGGGATACCCTCTGTCGTTTCCCCGGACGTACCCTCAGGTAGGATGTCGAGGAGGACGTCGTCTTCTTCTTCCGTCGTCACCACATTAGCGGTCAAGACGGGGGCCTTATCATCCCAGCGGGGATAGACTTGGGGTTGTTTCCCTCTCATGGTCGCCAGAAGCTCTCTTGCCGCTTCTGTTCTGCGGGTAGCTGGCCCGGGCCGTACGGCCAATTGAGCCAGTTCTTGGGAGTCTTCAGGAAGCTCCCCATATCGGCTGGATATACCAGCCATGTTGCAAGCAAAGACCTTCATCCTTCTTCTCTGTCGATGGACCCTCCATCTGGCTTGTTGCGGAAAGGTCAGCCTCTCGAACACAGAAACTCTTCTTTCTTCTTCCCGCTCGGGGAAGGCTTCATCGGCTTCGATCTCGAAACCATCGTTGTACCCATTGTCATCGACTGACGACACCATCATTCTGTCTCCCATGTCTTCTTCATCCGCCACTGACGGGAAGTAGTCTTCGTCAGTGGCGACTGTCTGCATCAGTCGCTGCTGACCCAGCGAGGGGTTGCCCAGCCCTCGAAAGTAGTTCCTGATCAGACAGGTTACCTCCTCTTGACCCCGCTCTTGATAGAGTATGGGGGATAGTTGTCAACCTCCAGCAGGAGGGATATAGGCCAGCCGAGCTCTGTCGGCCGGATGTTGGAATCTTCATCCCGTGACTGGGACGTTGGCTTGGCGGGCAGCAGCCCGGAAATTTCTGCGGCGCGGGGGATCCGCAACCACTTCTTCTTCATTCTTCGGGGACAAGCCCCTTTCTCTTCTCACTCTCGCCTCGTCGTTCATAGGACGGCGGCGGATGGGTGTCAGATGGTAGGCAGGTCGGGTCCGCTTGGGAACCCACACCTGTTTGAACTTTTTCGGCTTGAGTGCCGAGCTTCCTTGGCCATAGGGGCCGGCTTCTTCTCTTTCTGCTCTCCTTCCAGCAAGAGCTTGATAGGTATTGCGGACAGGGATGTTGGGGATGACTCGGTCTGGGGTCACCCGGGCCGTGCGTCCCTCGAGGAAGACGCACATGCCTCCAACAAGCATAGATTTCCCGGACTGCGATAGGGTTCCGGTGATTGTAGCAGCATTCTGGCAGACCTGGCGATGCTGGCGTCCTCCAGGGTGCTTGTTGATGACACTGGGGTGGGTCCCACGTATGACGTGGTGCACCAAGCAGCTAGCGGCCGGGGCCGGGCTTTCAAGCAAGTTTTCGCAGTAGGGAACCTTCAGAGGCTCCATCTTCTCTGCGACTTCCTTGGCAGGCTCTGGGGCTTCAACCTCCAGGATATCGACGAAGGCTAACCCCAAAAAGTTGGGGAAGCCTACAGCGGCAGGGAAGCTGCCGAATTCCATGGGTACCGCCAGGTACCCTTGCGCGTGTCCAGTAATGATCGAATGATCGAAATCGACGCCAGTTATCCCGTGGATCGTCATTAATCTGCCTGCAAAGGCAAACAGGGAAATAATCAGTAGCCTTTGAGAGGGCTTCGAAGCCCGGATATCTCGGCAAAGAGGTGAAAGGTGACACTGGTCCCACCGGGCGTGCCAGACTTGTTTGACGCGGAATCTTTTTCCTTCCTTTTTTCTTGGGTTTCGCGGGTCGATCAGTCAATTGGCTAACTTGATAGTTAACTGGCTGATTAACGACGCGGGCGTGCCAGTCACATGAGTGACGAGTCATTATGCGCTCATTCTGACCCATGTCGGGCGAATGTGAGGTTCGGTCGGGACCAGCAGTCCGCCATACCATAAAGGCTATAGCGTTAATTACATCCCCCACGAGGAGGGAACACCTTTGATTAATTACCGAGATAGCGGGCTGTCGAAGCCGAAAAAATAAAAAAGAACTACATGATGACTATGACAAAAGCCTATGGAAGGCGTTTGTTTATCATGCAATAATGTACCTTGGTACATGGCAGAGGACGTAGGTCCGAAGACCACCATCGCGCATAGCGAAGACTTCCGATCGAGTGTGACCCGACCTCTTGTCAACGTCATTTGATATACGTAAGGGTTGATGCGGATATGAATGGGAAATCATGCTGCGTGGGGCATGATGACGATGCTACAGCGTAAATCCGATAGCATGCCTCCTTCCTTCGGATTATACCAAAAAAAAGGGAGATAGGACGTCCATCTATGGAGAGCCGGAATGGAGACCTAAAAGAAAATCAGGCACAGGCCTGGATCCAAAAAGGATCCAAATATGACGGGACCGTCTGCGCCATTCGTTAATATTTCCCTCGAGGGGCCATTGGAGGGCATGCGGTGGCAGAACTCCGAGGGCCAGTGGGGAGACGAAAGAGTTATCGTGTTCGGTGTAATGTAGGGGTGGAACCCCCATTAATATATCTCCGTGGGCCGAGGTGAATGACGATAATCCCCTCGCAAGATGCTGAAGACTGGCTTAAGGGTTGATGGGAGTAGGACCTCTGGGTTTGGGATGATTATTCTGGGGTTTAATGGGATGTTGAGATATCAAGATTTGAAGAAGAGCACCCACTAGTAAGGTGAAATGACACAGATATTAGTCGGCGCTGGAGATCCCGGCACGAAGGGCAGACGGCGCGAGGGGAGGGGGTTCAAAGGGGCATCGGCCCAGCCTAGTCCCGGCGCGAAGGAATACGGCGCGAAAGAGGGGCTCAAGGGGGTCTCGGCCCAGCCTGGTCCCGGCGCGCCGTGGCCTTCGGCGTGCCCTGGTCCCGGCGCGCCACCCACCCGGCGCGGGTTTGGCGCCGGGAGGCAGTGGCGTCGAGGGATGTTTTATGAGGTTTAAAGAAAGGGTATTTGTGAGGGTTTTATGGGCGTTCAGTGGAGATTTCATGAAGTCAGGTGGGGGTTATAGGAAATGAGGGTGGATGCACTCCTGGAGGGGGGGTGTTCAAAGAGATCATTAGCAGGGAGATGTATTCCCTATGGGGGCAAGATGCCGTGAGATATCATAACTCAGGCTCTCACCAGATTCAGGGGTTAACTACGCTATCCCAATGAAACATCGTGCCGTATGACAGAGTGAAGCCCTGGGAAAATTTTGACAGCATCTCCCCCTTATTTTGGGAGTGTGCCAAGAGAATATCATGGGATATCTACTCACGAATGCCAGAGTAGAAACCAAAATAAGTGTCGGGCGTAGCCCGTGATTCAAGTGTCTCGGTCATAAGAGACCTTATCCCCACTGTTGTAATATTCCCAATGCAATCCATCGGAGAGCCTGCAAGGGCAGGGCCCCGTGGTTTACTGGGTTACAAAATGTAGAGGGATAATTAACCCCTTTGATATAGCTCCCATGAGGTCAGAGGGAAGGGCAATGCACACCCATGGGGTAGGATATGATGGACAGAGGCTGTATGGGTTATCGGCACGTGCGTGAAGGCACCACGGTGGCCAACAAACGCATAGGTGTCAATGCAGAGAAGAGGGGTGGTTTTCGGCACGAAGGCCAGGTAGGTTCGGTGCGATATGGGGGATGCAGCCGGCGTGGCAAGCCCTCGGCGTGAAATCCACGCCGGGAGACGCCGGCGCCGGGGGGTTTTGCAAAGGAGGTTTCAGAACCCAGCAGGGCTTCGGGAGCTTGAAGGAAAGGGGTTTTACCTCGACTGTCTTAGATGATGGAGGGGGAAGAAACCTTTGGGGGAAACACCTTGCCTCCGGGAGCCTCACTGAGAGCAAAAAGTGTGCGGGTGGAAACCCCTAAACATATCCCTTTCAGTCCGCATACGAGGAGCCATGAGATAGACTGTCTCAGGCCCTCGAAATGTGGCACAGGAGGGGGATAGAGCGATGGCGAAGAATCTTCGACAGATAGAGGAATTCAAACATAAAAAGAACTCATTCAAGGCTACATGTAGCCCGTGCATAGATTAGAACCTCAGATGCAGGGGAAGACGGAGAAGAATGATCAGAGGTAGCAGACATCAGCCCATTCTTTCATTAATAACTTCATCCAAATGGCTTACACGCATGCTATTTAGAAAAAGAAATCCGACTCAATCGGAAAGAGAAATCCAGGCTTAATCCCTGCAAAGCAGGGTTACATTGGCATCCGATGCTATTGAAGCAAAGATGCTAGAAATCGGAAATACAGAGGGAAAAGTTGAGACAGATAGGGAGGAGAAGCAGAGGAAGCTGTAGCTGCCCGACGTTCCCACCTGGATCCTTCTTCGAACCTCTGACTCTCTCCTCTTCTTTTCTTCTCTTTTTTTCTTTCAAGGGCTCTCGAACTCCCTCTTGCTCTTCGGTGGCTAAGCACTCTCTTTCTCTTCTTCTTTCTCCCTTTTTTTTTCTTTTTCCTCTTCTATGCTCTGTCTGTGCTCTCTTTGTTTCGTTCGAAGGGCAGGCCTCTTATAGAGGTGAGACCCTTCATTCATTCGGCATGAGCTCCCCGGCGCGCCAGAACCGCTCCTCCCGGCATGACAGCCATCGGCGCGTCCGGTCTCTTGTTTGGGCTTGGCCCATCTTCTTGTCATTCGGCCCATCGGTCCAGGATCCACTCAGTGAACTCCTCTCGACGGTGGGGTTCTTGACATATGCATATTACGACCCCACCGAGCCCGTCTACACCTTGCATTCACACATACGTGCGGGGCACCGTGCATCCTGGTTCTTGGAGCGTCAGAGATGTCTGAACATCGGTTTCAGCAGGCAATGGTTGCCTGAATGTTGTTGTAGTTTAATCAGCATGACTATCGGAACGATAGCAGTACTGGACAGCGACTTAGCCAGAGACGGCTATAGTCGAACAGAATGATAGGGGTAGTGGGTTTATTCTATTCAGACTCTCAGATCTCCCAGGAATAGCACGTGAACTGTGCCCTTGACTGATCTTCAAAGCTGTGAATATGCTATAGTTTCTTCTGGTATATTTTAGGTGTCAACACCGCCACACTAATGTAACGCTCCAGTCTTGGACCATCAGACAACCCTATCCACTATAAGATAAGATCAACAGGACAAGTTTGCGAATGTTGGACTCTTCAAGAAGGTAACGGTCAAGGGTAGATGCGTCACAACCAATGTAACGGCTGCATGATAAACCATCACACCCAACGGATAGGCAAAAGATAGCTTGAAAGGAAGCCTTTAAACTTAAGGACTCTGGAAGGATGTAACACACCATGGTAGATGCGTTAGAGAACTGTAACGCCCCATCAAAGGACCATTAGAGATAATAGAGTGCAAAATGAAATGAGAGTTTGCTCAGTTTCGTCCAGCGGAAAGGGATAAGGAACCAGACTGATGTGACACAACCTAGGACTCAACAAGCAAGCACAATTAAGCAATCAAAACGGACCGATAATGGCAACCGCTCACCCGATGCTCACTAAGACCCGGGGTAACTTGGCAATGCCAAGGGGAGATTGTGTGGGCTGGGCCCTTACTGGTAGAGGGCCAGCAAGGCCAAGGTTTGATTCCCTAAGGGTATGGCTGCCCAAATCAAGGGTCCGACGAAGTGCCAAAGGGCACGGGTTCCACTCTCTTCCCACGATGATCACTTATAGCAAATGAGCTTAAGAATCGGGCTCTCGTCACGGCCAGCGGAGTTTATGAACTAATATTTAAAGAACAAGCATAAATTAGAGCAAAGTTTTGGAGCACTCACTCGACCGGTTTGAAGAAACCGGTCCCGCTCAGAGACGAGGGCGAGCGGGGAAGCGTGTGTTCCCCACACGCCGCGCCGGGGTAGCTTGACCTGTTTAAGCTATTACAACACTACACCCCATAAAAGGGGGGGATCGTGGGGAAGGGAAGACGATAGTTACATCAAAACACTACCTCCACACAGGGAGGAGCCTTCATCCGGCCAAGCGGGGAGGGGAATTTGAGAAGGGAACACCGAAGATGGGAGGTTGCCGATTCTGCCCAGTTTTGTGGGTGCTGACAGGAGACTGATGAATTGACTGCTGCAACTGCTACCGAATTTTGTTGGGGACGAAACCACCTGGAAAATCTTTGTAGTAGGCCGGGGAAGTCTTCCAAATTTTATTAAATTCTTCTGTCATCGATGCTGGTCTGGGTGGAGGCCCGAACAGGGAGGCAGAGTCTCAGACTGGCAGCTCTTGGTTTCCAACAGCAGGTTGCAGAGATTTCCCCGACAGCTTCCGAACTCAGAATCGAGTACCGTCTGAGTCGTTGGAACCGTGGACGAGTCCTCTTCGCCGCAAAACCTACAGGAAAGCCAAACGATGTCGGAGAAGACCAGGGGACTCTGAACAATGATGACAGGTCGGTACAGACTGTGGGAAGCAGAATCGCGTGGCTGAGGGAGAAAATTGATAACTCCTGCTACAGGATGCCGAATGGTGTTCCACTTCTTGATTCTGAAAGTAGACAGAAGGAGGAAAAACTTTGCAGAAGGGCTCTTGTCTTGATTCACGCTGGATTTGTCGTGGCAGAGCTTCCAATCACGTTCAGGTGCTCTGTCAGGAGAGATTCGCGCAGTCGAAGGAGAACGGCTCTCCCGGGCAGCACGGCGCTCGTACGATGTCGAAACCACTTCCGTTGCGAAGAAGACAGGCAGACGCTTCCGAAGATAGCTCTTGGACCTCCAGGGATGCCAGGGGAAGACGAGGTCGCTGCTGCACTCCACTGGTTCTCTGCAGGCTCTCAGCCAAGGTGGAGGAAGGGTGATGGGGTGGCTGCTCTTGGTAGAGTGGAGTGGAGGGAAGGGGATGGGGGTGGCCTACTCAATGGGGAAAGAAGTTGGGCGACTTTGGGCTATGGAGGGAAGGGGATATTCAAATTCAAATGGTCTTGGGAGATGGAGGGTTGCATGGGGGAGAGGGAAGGGTGCTTGGGAAAGGGATGAGGTGGTTGGAGGGTGGCTTAGTGATTGGGGATGCTCCCTTGGGACTAGGGGGTGGAGTAATGGGATGTGTGGGGAAGGGGAGTGGCCTTTAATGGGGGTAGGTGGGAGAGTGGTGGTTGGGAAGGGAGGAGAGAGAAAATTTTTGAAATTGGGTGTGGAGGAGAGAGAAAGGGGAGTGAAAGAGAGAGGTTAAGAGAGGGATGGGTGGGATTCTCTCCCTAAGGCTTCTCACCTCACTAATGGATTCACTCCACCATAAAAATAAAGATAGAACTCACAAAATGGCAATTTTTCATGGATTGATTCATTACCTTGAAATGGGGGGGAATGGGGCCCTATATATAGGCAACCCACATTTTACAATAAGACCCTGACAATTGACTCAATGACAAATAACCGAGGGGGTAGGGGGGAGCCCTTGGGCCAAGCCCAATGAATTGGGCCCAATAGCTAACTAGACAACCTAATGACACTCAAACTTAGGGAAATAAACACAAGACCTAGGAAGATGACTCAAATAAAAGGGAATACATCAAATGACTCAAATAAAAATTACATAGGACTTGAAATTAAATAATTAGACCATGCCGGATGCAACCGGGGCGAGGAGACGAGCTGTGAACGTGGGCATGGGAGGTGATGTCCCCATCATACTCCCGGGGTGCGGAGAACTCGACTCCGTCGAGTAAGTGTCCTTCCTTCCTTGGAGGGTATAGAAGTGGTACTACCCTCAAGTCTTCCGAACGAGACCGATCCATCCACCTGCCGAGATAGCGCTCGTATACCTTGCTCCTGGTGGTAGTGACATGTTCATCTAATATTCGTTCAATGCGCTCACGCTGGTCTCTCTTGGCTGGTGGACTCTCCTCACGGGTGGGTGCTCTCTCAACGGAGGGAATAGGCTCAATATCCTCACTAGGTACCACCGTGGGTCTCTTATATGACACTAGGTCGGCTACATTGAATGTGGGACTCACTCCATACTCCTCGGGGAGATCTAACTCACTGGCATTAGCGCCAATGCGCCTCAGGACCTGGAAGGGACCAGCCCCACGTAGCCTCAATTTGGAGATGACTCCCGGGGAGAGCCTCTCCTTCCTCACCATCACAAAGTCACCCACGTGGAATTCTTGGTGATGCCGAAGGGAGTCAGCATGCCTCTTATAGATCTCATTTTCCTTGCTTACGTGCTTGCAAAGGCTTTCATGCAATTTTGTGAATGTTGACATTCTAGGGGTGATGGGTAGACCTGGGCAACAAAAAGTAGACCAATCATGCTTTGACGCTAAGAAGACTTTGATGGAATGGGGAGGACCGGGGCATCCATAGGTGATCCGGTCATGCATGGGGGTGACAAACGCTGGGGGACCCAGACATCCATGAATACTCCTATCATGCCTACGACTCATGATGAGTGAAGGTGGACCACTACATCCGAATTTGGACCACTCATGCTTTCTACTTGACATGTGGGTGATATGAATGAATGGACCCAATATAATGTTCATGCCAATTGGTGTAGTAAGCCTAGACACATGCATGCTTTTCCCAAAGGTGACTTCCATGTGTATAGGTGTGGGACAACCCTTGAACTCCCATTGGAAAGGATCGAATGGATCTAAGAAGGTGGTCATCATGGGGTGGGGCACAACCTTATTACCTAGGGATATGTGGCCCAAGGTCATGGCTCCCAAGGTGTAACCCGGGTCTAGGATGGGGTGGATTGGGTCGAACATGGTGGGTTGGGATAGGGAAAGGTTGGTGGTGGATAAGGTGGTTGGGTCCCATGGGTTCTTTGACCCCCATTGGAAGGGAACAAAGGGATCATAAAAAGGGTTATCGAGGGGGAGGGGCCCTATGTCCTCAAGATCCTCAAGTGGTGGTCAGTCATCCTCCTCTAATGAGATAATTGGGCCGAAGTTCTTTGTGAGTGGGTCGACCATGAGGGAAGGGCTTGACTTTCCACCCGATATAAGAAGCTCCAAATTGAGGAGAAGGTCGGGCTCCTCGGGTGTGGGGAGGAATAGAAGGAGGTCACTAGTGTAGTATCCAATGGTGCAAACCGAGGTGATAGACCTGACACAAAGGTGTAGGAGGTCAAGGCTCCTAGATTGGTGGGCCATGGGGGTCAACAAGCCGGTCAACTCATATTGCCAAGCTAAGCCCTTAAGAAGGTCCTCTAAGGTTTCCACTTGGTAGGATGTTTGGATTATGGTGTGATAGGAGGAGATGTGCACTATGGGAATGTTTTCCTTTATGGGAAGGCAATCGTGGGCTGTGATCTCTCTTATTGGGCTCTTCTTTAGCCAACTAATAAGGGGTTCCTCTAAGATGAGTTTGGCCCTAACTAGAGAGGGTGGTGTAAGGTGAAGGTCACCATGTGATGCTTCTTCTTCTTCTTGGTCATGAGTTTCCTCCAAGGTAGGGAGTGGGTTTGGAGTGTTCACCACTATTGGATCGGGTATGGGTTCCTTCTCTAAGGTGGTGAGAGGGTCTTTTGGTGGTATGGTGATGAGGGTTGGTGTATGGCGCACCCGGGGTGGAAGGTAAAGGGAAACTTGGTTTGGGATAGGGAGGGGAAGTAGTGGGGGACTAGGACATGGGAGTTTTGGGGGAGGGAGTGGGAGATGGGTTGGTTGGGGTGGCTTGGGTTGGCCGATCTTGAGGGGAGTGTCCCTTATAGGGAAAAATGGAGGGGTAGTGGTGGTCCTTATTGGGGAAACTTGGTCAGTTAGGGGTCTCTTCCCCTTAGGATGGGCCAGTTGTGGGGGGGTGGAGGTGGGGGCCAATTGGGTTTGGATAGTGAGGTTTGTGGAAGGAGGTTTTGGTTGGGGTGTGGGGATCCTCATGGGATTTGGTGGAGAGGTGGATGCTTGGTTTATTTGGGTCTTAAGGGAGAAGACTTGGTCGCGAAGTGTAGCTATGATGGTTGAGAGGTGATTTATTGGGAGTGGTGGGGGTGGAGACCAAAGGGTGGTCTCAAGTTGTCCGGGTGGGGATGGAGGAGTGGTAGTGCTCCTCGGGTTAGGGGTGCTTGAGTAGGAGGGGTGGGAATGTTTGGGGATGTAGATCTTTCTAAGTTCTAGCTTCATCTCTTCCCATGTGTGAATAGGTTCTTGGCTTCCAACCCTCCTTAAGCCCTCCATGTGTTCCCACTTACTCTTGGCTTGACCCCGAAGTCGTCCCTTGGCCTTTCGGACTCTCGCCGGTCCATATACCCAAGTCTTTTCGAAGTACTTTTCTATGGTAGCCTCCCACCTAAGATAGTCACTGGAATGTGATCTGTCAAAGGTAATATCCCTATCTAGGATGAAGTCCATGGGTGGCGAGTAGGCTAAGTAGGAGGTGGCCATGAAGATCGGGGGGATAAATGCAAGGGTCGGACTGATGAAGACTCCAATGCAAATTTGCCCTAGGACTTGACTTGATAGAGACAAGTCAATGACTTGCTCTGATACCAATTTGATGTGACACAACCTAGGACTCAACAAGCAAGCACAATTAAGCATTCAAAACGGACCGATAATGGCAACCGCTCACCCGATGCTCACTAAGACCCGGGGTAACTTGGCAATGCCAAGGGGAGGTTGTGTGGGCTGGGCCCTTACTGGTAGAGGGCCAGCAAGGCCAAGGTTTGATTCCCCAAGGGTATGGCTGCCCAAATCAAGGGTCCGACGAAGTGCCAAAGGGCACGGGTTCCACTCTCTTCCTACGATGATCACTTATAGCAAATGAGCTTAAGGATCGGGCTCTCGTCACAGCCAGCGGAGTTTATGAACTAATATTGAAAGAACAAGCATGAATTAGAGTAAAGTTTTGGAGCACTCACTCGACCGGTTTGAAGAAACCGGTCCCGCTCGGAGACGAGGGCGAGCGGGGAAGCGTGGGTTCCCCACACGCCGCGCCGGGGTAGCTTGACCTGTTTAAGCTATTACAACACTACACCCCATGCAAGGGGGGGATCGTGGGGAAGGGAAGATGATAGTTACATCCAAACACTACCTCCACATAGGGAGGAGCCTTCATCCGGCCAAGCGGGGAGGGGAATTTGAGAAGGGAACACCGAAGATGGGAGGTTGCTGATTCTGCCCAGTTCTGTGGGTGCTGACAGGAGACTGATGAATTGACTGCTGCAACTGCTACCGAACTTTTTTGGGGATGAAACCACCTGGAAAATCTTCGTAGTAGGCCGGGAAAGTCGTCCAAATTTTATTAATTTCTTCTGTCATCGATGCTGGTCTGGGTGGAGGCCCGAACAGGGAGGCAGAGTCTCGGACTGGCAGCTCCTGGTTTCCAACGGTAGGTTGCAGAGATTGCCCCGACAGCTTCCGAACTCAGAATCAAGCACCGTCAGAGTCGTTGGAACCGTGGACGAGTCCTCTTCACCGCAAAACCTACGGGGAAGCCAAACGATGTCGGGGAAGACCAGGGGACTCTGAACAATGATGATAGGTCGGTGCAGATTGTGGGAAGCAGAACCGCGTGGCTGAGGGAGAAAATTGATAACTCCTGCTACAGGATGCCGAATGGAGTTCCGCTTCTTGATTCTGAAAGTAGACAGAAGGAGGAAAAACTTTGCAAAAGGGCGCTTGTCTTGCTTCACACTGGATTTGTCGTGGCAGAGCTTCCAATCACGTTCAGGTGCTCTGTCAGAAGAGATTCGCGCAGTCGAGGGAGAACGGCTCTCCCGGGCAGCACAGTGCTCGGACGATGTCGAAACCACTTCCGTTGCGAAGAAGATAGGCAGACACTTCCGACGATAGCTCTTGGACCTCCAGGGATGCCAGGGGAAAGACGGGGTCGCTGCTGCACTCCACTGGTTCTTTGCAGGCTCTCAGCCAAGGTGGAGGAAGGGTGATGGGGTGGCTGCTCTTGGTAGAGTGGAGTGGAGGGAAGGGGATGGGGGTGGCCTACTCAATGGGGAAAGGAGTTGGGTGACTTTGGGCTATGGAGGGAAGGGGATATTCAAATTCAAATGGTCTTGGGAGGTGGAGGGTTGCATGGGGGAGAGGGAAGGGTGCTTGGGAAAGGGATGAGGTGGTTGGAGGGTGGCTTAGTGATTGGGGATGCTCCCTTGGGACTAGGGGGTGGAGTAATGGGATGTGTGGGGAAGGGGAGTGGCCTTTAATGGGGGTAGGTGGGAGAGTGGTGGTTGGGAAGGGAGGAGAGAGAAAATTTTCGAAATTGGGTGTGGAGGAGAGAGAAAGGGGAGTGAAAGAGAGAGATTAAGAGAGGGATGGGTGGGATTCTCTCCCTAAGGCTTCTCACCTCACTAATGGATTCACTCCACCATAAAAATAAAGATAGAACTCACAAAATGGCAATTTTTCATTGATTGATTCATTACCTTAAAATGGGGGGGAATGGGGCCCTATATATAGGCAACCCACATTTTACAATAAGACCCTGACAATTGACTCAATGAAATATAACCGAGGGGGTAGGGGGGAGCCCTTGGGCCAAACCTAATGAATTGGGCCCAATAGCTAACTAGACAACCTAATGACACTCAAACTTAGGGAAATAAACACAAGACCTAGGAAGATGACTCAAATAAAAGGGAAAATACATCAAATGACTCAAATAAAAATTACATAGGACTCGAAATTAAATAATTAGACCATGCCGGATGCAACCGGGGCGAGGAGACGAGCTGTGAACGTGGGCATGGGAGGTGATGTCCTCATCACAGACCCAACCATGGACATATGACTCATGAAATGGACCTCAATTTGACCAAGAAGGCCTAATAAAGGTGAACAATTCGGAGCATCACATAGAATGAACAAGGAGATAACCCAACTTATTGGTCATAAAACGGGTGTCAACAGATGCCCCTCCTTAACGTCCTCTTTGTAGGGGAGCGAGCAGAAGTGAAGCGAAAGTGAAAAATGGAACATGGAGATGAAGCGAAGATGAAGCGGAGTGGACGAAAAAGCGGGCGTTAAGGCGAACGACACCCGTTCTCAACCAAGAAGCGGCAGTAATTTTTTGGAAAACTTCGAAGTAATCACAAGGAAAGGTAACCAAAGGGCACATGTCTGGAGGAACTAACAACTAAGGAAAGGAAAACATGGCCAGCGGCCAGAGCAATGGAAAGGAAAGAGACGATTAACTAAACTCCAGACAGGAATCTTCAGCTAACCAAATCAAGCGAGTAGATCGAAGGAAACCTTCTAATTCAGAGAGGAATGACTCTCCTTATTCGAGATCATTAAACACATAGTTATTCACCATCACTGAGACACCTAGACAGATGAAGGTTCGTGAATGCTCAAAAGATGCGTATGATGCATGCTGGGCTAAAGGAAAAAAGATATTATTTAAAACGAATGCAAAGAAAAATAGAATAACAAGATACTCGAGAATAATATTGCTAGACCGGAGAAACTAGGGTCAGGACACCATCTGCAAGCACGGTGTGCAAGACAGAACCACCATCCCCAAGCTTTTCCAACCTAACGGTCTATCCAGCGATTAATCACGTGTGCTTAGATCATCATCATTTTTGTTTAAGGGGAACATCAGATCCTAGAAAACATGAATGACCAGCCGGTTCTCGAGAGGCTATAATAACATAGACACTATATAGTATTGCAACAATGAGAGAGCCATACCTGACTTACCTATGAAGTGAAATGGCATTTTTTTTGATTTCCTAATTTTTGTGGATTTTTCAAATAAGACAACAATAATATGAATGAACATGATAAACAAGCATGAACATAACGACGATAAGATAACGCTCAACTGAACGACCGACAACATAACATAACATAACGATCAAATGAAATGGGAGACAATGCAACATAACATAACAAAGGCAAACGAGCACATATGCAATGGCATGAACAGATAACATTGATGCTTGAACACGGGAGACAAGGCAATAATACAGTGAGACAACACACGGTTGGGACAAGAACATGAGGGATTACCACACGGTTGGGACAACACACGAGATATAGAAGGACGACTAACAACATATGCAAGACAACTAACAACACGTGGTGAAGAACAAAATAACATGTGTGGGACAACACGGTGGGACATAGACACGTGACAAGGATACGACGGGATAAAAGATATGACAAATACGCCCTTCAATCAAAATCCAAGATCAGAATGAAGCAGGATCGCCAGGTTCATATATAATCGTGAGGTGAAGTCCTCTCATATAGATATAATCATTGTAAACAAAAGTTGAGAAGGACGCAAGCTTCAGAATATATCGAGAGATATGATTGACGAAGAGAACAGATCAGAAGAGGTGGATAGGAGATAGAGAACAAAGATATATCAAGGAAAACTTGAGTACCTGTAACCTTCACACTTAGCAAACAGATTACGTATCTATTCTCAAAATAAAATATAAAATATAAATATTTTTAGATTTTTCAATTTTTTCAATTTTTTTATTTTAAAAATATTTGATTTTTTTATTTTGTTTCAATAATATTTCATTTTTTTAGAATCTCATTTTTTTGGATTTTGGATAATATCTCAATTTTTTTGGATTTTTGACAATATCTCATTTTTTTGAATTTTAAAAATATCTCATTTTTTTCGATTTTTGACAATAGCATTCCGCAGCACCCAAAGACAAGCTCGAACTACTGGCCAGGGATCGCCGCCCCTCCCCTCTCATTAAAGACTTCCCTTGAGCAGGGCGTGCATGTGAGGGTGGCTTACTACAACCAACTGCCTCTAAAGAACGGTGCCCCTAATAAGGCCATACCCGAGATACAACCCAGTCTAAGAGTGAGAAGCAGAAGAAAAATTGGAGACAAGCTTCATGCAGGATGGGAGATACAATATTCGACTTCCTTCCAAGGCACCACCCCTCAAAGAGATAGGTCTGTTGCGTCGGAGCTTTGTGTCTTTGATTTTGAGACCCATATTTATCAGGCATGCATGCGACCGGGCTCATGACGTCCCGCGGGGAACTGTACTGCCACTCTTGCCATGCCTTTGATTTATAATTTTGCATTGACTTTCATATATGATTTTCATTTGACAGCCCTTATTGGCCACATAAAGCATGGAAGCTCATTTTTCAAGGGTCAAGACTGCCCCTATTTGATACCTCTCTCGTATTAGAGAGTGCCTAGGTTGGTCATCTTATCCATCAATCTCTTGCCCCTGCACTTGGCCAAGTAGAGAAGAGAAAAAGACCTTTGTGCATACCCAAAGTATGGCCAAAGCAGCAACGGTGTGTCTCAGAGGAATTGGCTATGGCTCACCGTGAAGTGTGTGAAAAACCCATGCTCAAAGGTAACCCTCAACGATCGGGGAAAGAACTAGACTCCCAGCGCGGAGCTATCATTGGCCTAAGGATGTTGTATAAGCGAACTCATTCTAAATGAACTAAGCAAATTTCTAAAAGCCACTTAACCATGTTGAGGAATAGCATTATAACCATGTGCAGAAACAATAATGGAAATGAAAGCATGTTTTTTTGCTCAAAATAAAGATTCCTTTGCAAATCCACAGTGTGAAAGTAGCATCCTAAAGCAATCTTGATCATCGAGCTTCGAGCAGCACGAGCTTTATATTCCTTGCTTGACAGAATGAAAGGGAGAGGATAGCAAAGGGATTGAAAGATTGCTTGACATGGAGGAGTGACAGACACCAAACTAGACGAAATAAGGATAAAATGGAAGAGGGACGAGGGCTAGAACTCCCTCGTTAAGGCGCAGAGGCCTTGATAACAAGGAACCAAATACAGAAGAAATCAGATTAGCTAAGATCAAGGCGAACTCAAAAGCAGCAAGAAAAAGGGTAATGACCCTGAAATGATGAAGAGGAGAGAATAGGCAAACCATGAGAAGATTGTGGCAAATATAAGGGAGAAGAGGAGTGATCATCCGACGTGGTCGGAGAAAAGGAACTAGGAGCATCTGACAGAGTCGGGGAAGGAGAATGAGAATCACCTGACAAAGTCGGGGAAGGATCAGAAGTAGAGCCCGGGGATACCAGAAGAGAAGGATCAGAATAAGTTCCGAAAGTGGGATGAAAGGATGACATAGGCTGAGGCCTAAAATCATGAGAGAACGAAGGATCCGGAGACTCCAGATGAGTAGAGAAATACGAATGGGGGTTTGTGGACCCAAAAAGAGAGGAGAAGATCATAGAAACTAGATTAGAGGAAGGGAGGTACACCACCCAGGGGTGGGAGCTGAGCAATAGAAAGGATGAACGAAAGGAATAGAAAAAAGTGGACCCCTGAGTGCGCAATCGACGGCCCTCAAATTTACGCCGCCGCCTCTTCTTAGCTGACACTTCTTGAACATGGATCTGCTTGACGCGGACTCGGACCTTTGTGCTTCTTAATATGTAATACCTCCTCAAATAGCGGGCCCATCTAGTGGACAACCTAGCCCGGTCATGAATACACAGCTTCATCGAGGCGGTTACCCCTAGACACCCAGTGCTAACCATTGGCAGACATTCTTGGATAGATGACTCCCTGGGATGAACATCAGAAAACCGTGGAGTTTCATCACTCGGTATTAGCAGCATAAGATTCGACATCTTCACTCGGTAATCGGGCATGAAGCATAACTCCCTTACCAGAAGAGCAGGACAAAATTGAAGGAGAGTAATGCGCGGCGTTGAGGTGGCCGATTCACCAATAAACCGAGGAAGATTGCATAAGATGTGCAGAATGTCCTTGGAAAATGTAGAAGATACGGCCAATTGCCCCTTGAATAGGGAATCCATCAGGCTCTTGGCACCCGTATGGGTTAGCACAATCTGAGTAAAGAACCCTTCTTGGCCAGTGAACTGAACAACAATCGAGCGAGGAGCAATAACAACATCAATAGTGAATCCTCCAGCGAGCAAAGAGATTGCCACCGGCCTCGCTTGAGAAGAAACTGGCACTAGTGCACAAGAGCCTTTCTTGGCAACCATCTTCGGAAGCATAGGCTCATCAGTCCCAAAGTAGCCCGAGACCAGGACCCGGATCGGCATGCGGTAGATGAAATCTTGAATCATGAATGGAACAACCTTCACCGAACTACCCTGACTCGGCTCATTGTCTCCCTGGGGACCAGACCCAAGGGGCACCAAAGAGAGCACACACCCGCTCCGTGGGGTGGAAGTAGATGAAGAAATGGATGTAAAAGGCTTAGAGGGCATGGAAGGTTTAATGGGGATGGTGTGTTTAGGGGTTGAAGATGAAGGTGGAGGTGGAGCTCGCTCAGGCTCAGGTGAAAATGATGAAGGGGATTGCAAAGGCGGCGGAGATGGTGGAAGTGATGGAATATTCAATAGAGATGGTGATGGAGATGGAGGTGGAGAAGGTGATGTAGGTAAAGGGGAAGGTCATGGTGTCCACCATCGATGTATCGATACAACACGCCGAGCGGTGTTGGGAGTGGAAGCCGTGGTGGCAATGGAGGAAGCGGAGGCAGTGGAGGCACTAGCCTGAGCAAGAGCCTTGGTTGGTGGAGGTGACGGAGACGGTGTAGGAGGTGGCAAAGATGGGGTAGATAATGGAGCAGGCGATGGAGCGGGTGCACAGGGGTGCCCCTGGCCTTGTAGGGATGGAGACGACTGCGGTGCTTCTTGTTGTTGCTGATTGCTGCAGAGATGTAGAATGACTTTGTGAATAGCGGACCAATCAATCCTTTTCTGATCTTCCAAGCCATAAACAAACTCCCGAAACTCGGGGCAATCCTCTACCAAATGCCCCTGCTGGCGGTGGAAATAACAGAATTGGAACATATCCCCGACCGTGGGTCGGCAAGGCACAACTGGAGGGAGCGACAACGCGTGAGTGGCCATCAAAGCCCAAAAAATATCTGTAAAAGACTCCGGCAACGGAGGGTGAGGAGCCTGCTTCGGGCTAGGGGGATGCCGAGGGATATGTAATGATGGAGAAGGTTGTGGAGACTGAAGTGAATGTTGCATAGGCAATAGTGCTTGGCCGGAGAAGGAGGGATTTGGTGAAGGCATATGTGGAACGGAGTGGGGAGGTATGTAGACGGCATCCACCTGCTCGGGATGTAGTGTTTCCTTGACCGGGGGTGGAGACATCTGTGGGTATGCGGACGCAAGAGGCTAACTCATGGAAGGTTGATATGCGGAGGCGTATATGTATGTAGAGGCGGGAGGTTGGCTCGTGGAGGGATATGCGGCAGAAGGCTGACTCATGGCAGGCTGACTCATGGGAGCGTGGGGTTGGCACGTGGAGGGTGGAGGTTGATATGTGGAGGTGGATGGTGGAGACTCGGGGTCAAGGGAATCTTGGATTTGTTGGCGAATGAAGCAAGCTCGGCTGTAAAGTTGTTGCTAGGAGGTGATGTCATTGAGGGCTAAGATAAACCGATACTCGGACGCGGCATTGGATATCAGCATCTTGATTTGTTCTCTCTCCGGAATGTATCCCGGGACTTGCGCGGCCAAGCGACGCCAGCGGTCAGCAAAGGTGCAGAACTCCTCATCGGGCTTCATCATCTCATGGGCCAGATCCGCCATAGAATACTTGGGCCCAAACTGGTCTTGATACTGTTGATTAAACTTTTCTTGAACGGCATGAAAACTCACAACTTGCTATTGCGGAAGAGAAAAGAACCAATCCCGAGCTGGGCCTTCCAACGATAGACCAAATAGATAGGTCATCAAGCGTTGGTCATGCCGAAAGTGGGCCGACTCATAAACAAACTCCTTGAAGTGCACATACGGGTCACCGACTCCACTATAACGGTGATATGTGGGAATTTATGATGAAGGTGGGAGCCGAAGACTTTGGAAAGCGAACGGAACACTTAAAGAGGATTTAGGATCGATCTGACGTTGAAGCTCATCAAGTTGGCATTGGGTTTGAACAATCATCTCTTGGGTAGGGAGAGATCGAGAAGATTATAGGCTAGCTTGAGCAAGAGGATGTGAATTCAGACCAGTATGATGATAATGGGCCGGATAAGAGGATCCAGGCTGAGAAGAAGAAGGGCCCATTCTGAGAATGGAAGGATATGTGGGCCTGGAAGAAGCATGCGCATAAGGATCCATTGGGCTGGCAGCATAAGGAGAAGAAGAATGAGTCCCATTAGAAAAATAAGGCCCATTAGGAGAATGGGGCCCGTTAAGATGATGAGGCCAATTAATGAGAGAAGAAGGCCCATTAAGAGAAGGAGGCCCATGAAGATGAGATGCAATAAGACGTTGGGCCTAGGTCGGATCTGTTGAAATTAGATGGAAGGCTCTTTCATCACAGAATGTGGATCTAGAGGGGGGGTGAATAGATCAGCTGACTAATAAAAAATTATGCCTAGATTCAGATGCAGAATTTAAAAGAACACTGATCAAACACAGTCAATGCACCGGATAATGGAGATAAGATCTGCTCGACAGACAAGCAACCACACAAGAGGCACAAAGATTTTTTGGTGGTTCAGTCAATCCGACCTACGTCCACCCCACATTCAACTCGAATGTGGATTACTGCTGATACACAGCTTCAATCTGCTGGGCACTACAGCTTGCCAACAACGGCTGGGGCTTACAGCTTATCCCGACCAGAGGAACCTCCTCTGCAACAGCTGAGCTTCACAGCTTGCTGCGCTGGGCTCTACAGCTTAGCCGACCATAGGTAACACCTCTGCACACCGTTGCCTCACAGCTTGACACCACTGACTAACAGCTTGATCGAACAAGAGTTTTAAAAAGAAAAATAACAAAGACTGAAAAGCAAGAAATGCAGAATCGAATGGAATGAAAACCAAAACGACTGTAGCTCAAATTGAGCAATATCAGCTCTGGTATCTGAACCAAGAGACTGATTCACAAGCTCTCATATAACTCTCTCAACTCATCTCTCTCACTTTCTTCTTCTCTCCTTTTCTTCTTCTCTGCTTTTCTTCTCTTTTGATCTCGGTGGCTCTCTGCTGCCTTAGGTTTGTCTCACTGTATAGACTTGCCACTGGTCGATCTCTCTTCAACAGAAGATGAAGACTTCTATATATATCAGCAACAGATTGGATAAGGGCACGTGGCTTCCACGTTTTCTAGCCCAAGGAATCCGCCAGATCCGCGGTGCTTTCATTCACGTGGCAGTATCTGGTCACCTCGTCCTCCTGGGATCACGAGCCATGTCAGCAATCTCAATAATGAATCCCTGTTAGACAGAGTATCAGATTATCAGATTAAGTGAAGAACTCTGTACAGACTTTATTAGATGAAATGCCTCGTGTAGACTTCATGATGTATAGCCTTTGTGAAACGTGAATGCTATGTATAGACTTCGTGAATGGACTATGTGAAACGTGAATGCAATGTATAGACTTCAGTGTATAGACTATGTGAAGGCGAGTGCAATGTACAGACTCCATGAGACTCTAATGAAGATAGACGATGTGTAGACTTCAGGACTGATGCACGATGTACAGACTTCATGAGACTCGAATGAAGACAGACGATGTATAGACTTCAGGACTGATGCACGATGCAGACTCGTCCAATGTATACACTTGCTCGTTGTTCAGTCTTCACAAAAGATGTACAGACTTCCAATGTGTAGACTTTGTCAAGGCAACGTTGGTATAGCAACCAATGTACAGACTTACTGAACTGAGTGTAGGTAAAAGATATGAGGAATGTATAGACTTACTCAGTTCAGTTTAGAACGTAGGTAATGATCAATGTATAGACTTAACTGTCGCCCTGGCTGTACAGACTTGGTCACAAGCTGAACAGTCGGTTGTATAGACTTGCACAAACCAAAGTCTGTACAGACTTGAAATGAAAACCAATGTATAGACTTCGTGAGCGCCTAGAGGATGTACAGACTTAGTGACTGTACAGACTTGATCACAAACTGAACAGTCGGTTGTATAGACTTCGCCCCAATGCATAAGACGCTAACTGAGATGGACAATGTACATACTTACTATAACAGTCCGATGTATAGACTTTTCCCAATGCCTGAGACGCTAACAGAGACAGACGATGTTCAGACTTGCTGAAAGACCGATGTACAGACTTTGCTCGAATGCATGAGATGCTAACTAAGAAGCTGGAATCTATATAGACTTGAGCGATGTATGGGCTTAGCTTCGTGCAAGCTACAGTCTAATGTATGGACTTTGAAGTTCAATTGGTGAGTGTACAAACTTCACCAATGAGACGCTCGCTGTACAGACTTGGCACCGACCAATGTGTAGACTTGACAATGCTAAATGAACGAATGAGCAATGTATAGACATTGGGTGCCACACTGTGCAAACTTCATGATGTATGGACTTGAGTGTTCGTGTGAGCTGCACTGTATAGACTTTAACAAAATGCCTAAGACGCTGCATGAGACACAAGAAAGACAGACAGTGTATAGACTTCACTCTGGGGGCGTCGACCCATCTGAGAAGAGGGTCGACCCACTACTGTCCAGACTAAACAAGGAAAGGTATAGACTCTATGTTCATGCTGCATTGCACTGTGTAGACCTGTGAGTATGTGCATAACAATATATAGACTCTGACTGCATTATATACACAGACAACCTGATAAAAACAATTTCATCAAAATAATAACAGTTGCCAATCAATCAAAATAAGCTGTTGCCAATGAAGTAAAACTTATTGTCAACATCATCAACACAGAGGGGTCACAACAATCTCCCCCTTTTTGATGATGGCAACACCCTATTATAAAGAATAGCAACACCCTGTTGTGTAGATGCATTTTTGATGAAGGACATGTTTTGTTATTCAGATTTGTCATGCAGATGCTATGTATGACATGCTAAGACATGAACACAACTCTCTGCTCACAAGATCTCCCCCTTTGTCATAGACATGATGCATACACTTCACTGGAATGAATTCATCAAATAGACAATATATTCTCCCCCTTTGCCATCAACAAAGAGGAGGGAAATAAGATGCAAGGGAAGGAACAAGAAGAATAAGCTGACTGGCATTCTTAGCAGGTAGTTCAGAAATTAAGCAGCTAAAGCACAGAACCTTCAGTCATATGAATTGAGAAACTGCTTAGAAAGTGAAAGTCTGGTTTAAAGGTTATAAAAATGAGAGTTCATGCACTACATTCATTGGATAAGGCAGCTATGCATGATAAAACAGTAAACCAGAATCATATTTACATTAGAGATTCAGTTTCAGAATATCTTACTTTCATAGACTCAGTAGAATGTGTTAAGAGATACCAGGTCATGTATTGAAATTAAACAAATTGACATCCATGAAATTTCTTTTGAAAGAACAATATTTTTAATATTATTTCATTTAGGGCATTCAGGTACCATAAGTCTTTTTGCGTAAGGGTATACGTTTATCAGACGCCAATACCCCTAGATACTCAGCATGATGGACTATTTTGCCTATGATCAAACTCAATAGAACTGATTTACACCTTTTTGTGTGAGGGTACACATTTATCAGACGCCAGTTACCCCCAGGTACTCAGTGAAACCAAACTACTGTTTTGATCATTTTATACAGAGATAGCTGATACATCTCATGACATGAGTGTTGTACACTTCTTTGATGGATCACTTAGTTTCTCAGTGATTTACCAGTCATTGCTCTGACAATGCTATTTTTCAATTAATTTTCAATGTTTTTCAATATCTTTCTTAGCTGTCCTTTATTTATTTCAGAATGACTTGTTTAAGTACAATACACATACTTAGTTTCTCTAACATGATTTCAGATGAGTTTTCAGATTTCAGATATAATTAGCTTTGTCTGACATGAAATAAGATGAGGGTTGAGTGCTTTATCAATTTTCAGCATCCTTATTTACTGATTGTAGTCTTTTAACTCTAAAAATTATAAAATTTAAACCATTAAGTCAGTCTTTAAGCAATTAAAGTTCTTATGAGAGAAGAAGTCTATTTTCTATTGCTTAATATTAGAACTGACTAAAAGATTGCCATACTGTCAGACTCAATCATTCAGAGTCAAAGGATGAATGAACAGAGTCGACGCTTGGAGTTCAAGGCGTCCACGCATCAGTTGAAGAGGCAATAATATAAAACACTGAGATAATATCAGTGTGTCGACTCCACTCTATTGCAGCGTCAACTCATCAGAATAAGAAGCAGAGGCATTCACAGATCTAGTTCACTGCGTCAACGCCACAGTAGAGCAACGTCGACGCAGCAGTTCACCTTGAATTTCTGACAAGACTCCCCCTATCTATATGCATGCAGTTTTGCAAATGAATGGCAAGAATTAAATGAGAGAAAGCTTCGACATAGGTCATGGATGAATGATATGCAATGAAAACTATGTCAAAAAAAAAATTATGAATGATATGCATGTGGTTTTAGACACATTCATGATTAAATGTTATGCAGTGATGATCATGAGAAAACAATATGAGTGTCATGCATGATCATGAGTCTGTTGCACCATTCAACATTCACAGAGTTTTATACAAGCTATCAGATGCAAGTCTAAATCAGAAATTTTATTCATAACAGTTGAAAATTTTATTCATCATGCTGAAACTTACACAAGCCAAGTTCTCTTCTAAGAAATTTAAAATTTTCATTTCCAAGTGGCTTAGTAAAGATATCAGCAATTTGTTTGTCTGTTTCAATGAAATTCAGTTCGATTTCCTTTTTATTCACAGCATCTCTAAGAAAATGGTGTTTTATCTCTATGTGTTTAGTCCTAGAATGATGAACATGATTTTTAGCAAGGCATATGGCACTAGTATTATCACATAAACTTGAAATACATTCCAGTTTTATCTGATAATCATCTAGTTGGTGCTTGATCCATAGTACTTGGGCAGCACAATTACCAGCTGCAACATATTCAGCCTCAGCTGTAGACAAGGCTACAGTGTGTTGCTTCTTAGATGCCCAAGATATTAGACAGCCACCAAGGAATTGACAATAGCCACTAGTGCTTTTTCTATCTACTCGACACCTAGCATAATCAGCATCAGTGTAAGCTAGAAGCTCTAACTCACACCTAGCAGGATACCATAATCCTAGCTCTTGGGTGCCTAGCAGATATCTAAAAATCCTTTTTACTGCTTTAAGATGAGTTTCTTTAGGACTGGCCTGAAACCTAGCACATAATCCTACAGCAAATTGAATATCAGGCCTAGATGATGTTAGGTAGAGAAGGGATCCGATCATACCTATGTATAGCTTTTGATCAACAGGTTTACCTTTAGTGTCTTCATCCAAGCTTGTAGAGGTACCCATTGGAGCAGCTATCTCATTGAGGTTGTCCATCTTGTATTTCTTGAGTAGATCCCTTGTGTACTTGGACTGAGTGACAAACATTCCATCCTTTGTTTGTGTAACCTGCAGTCCAAGAAACAATTTGAGCTCACCTATTGAGCTCATTTCAAACTCATTAGTCATTGTTTTAGAAAATTCCTCACACAATTTGGAGTTAGTTGACCCAAAAATAATGTCATCCACAAAAATTTGTACAATAAGAATGTCAGAATGACTCACCTTTGTAAACAAGGTCTGATCAACTACTCCTCTAGTGAAATTTTGACCAATAAGGAACTTGCTCAACCTGGCATACCAAGCTCTGGGAGCTTGCTTAAGACCATAGAGAGCTTTATTTAATTTGTAAACATGATTAGGGAAATCTAGACATTCAAACCCAGGGGGCTGTCTTACATAGACATCCTCACTAATTTTCCCATTCAAGAATACAGATTTTACATCCATCTGCTGGAGGATTATTCCTAGGGAGCATGCATAAGCCAATAAAATCCTAACGGCTTCTAATCTGGCTACAGGGGCAAATGACTCTTCAAAGTCAATACCAAACTCCTGGTTATACCCCTGAGCAACAAGTCTGGCTTTACTTTTAACAATATTCCCCAATTCATCAGATTTATTCCTGAATACCCCCTTAGTCCCTATGACTGTTCCATGATCAGGAGGTGGGACCAAGTGCCACACCTTGTTCCTGTCCAACTGATTAAGCTCCTCATGCATGGCATTAGTCCAATGCACATCCTTGAGGGCACAGTCAATGGACTTGGGTTCAATTTGAGAGACAAGAGCATATGTATTTAATTCATCCTGAATTCTAAAATGACCTCTAGTCCTAGGGGGATCATTCAGATTGCCAATGACATTATTCACAGGGTGATCTTTAAGATATCTGATATTAACAATCTGAGTTTCAAGAATTTCACTTACCTCTCCCTGAACTTCAGATTCTTCTTCATTCTGCTCTTCTTTTTCTTCCTCACCATCAGACTGGTCTGCAGAGTTATCATCTTTTAAAATGTTCCCATCTTCATTCCTTCAATGACCATGGTTAGTTTCCATCAAGGATTCATCAAAGATAATGTGTGGAGATTCTTCAACAATTTTTGTGTTTAAGTTGAACACTCTATAAGCTCGGGTGTTTTCAGAATAACCAAGAAAAATTCCTGGTTCACCTTTTGGCTCAAATTTATCAAGGTCCCTCTTATCATTTATACGTATAAAACATTTACAACCAAAGACCTTGAAATAGGCAATTGAAGGTTTCTTACCTTTCAAAATCTCATAGGGGGTTTTCTGGGTAGAAGGTCTTACCATTGCCCTGTTAATTACATAACAGGCTGTGTTGACTGCTTCAGCCCAGAATTTTCTTGGCAGTTCACCTTCAACTAGAAGTGTTCGGCCCATTTCCACTAGAGTTCTGTTCCTCCTCTCGACAACACCATTCTGCTCAGGTGTCCTGGGTGAGGAGAACTTATGATGAATCCCACTAAACCTGGAAAATTCTTCAAAGTGTGAGTTTTCAAACTCACCTCCATGATCAGTCAATATATTTTTAATTTTCTGATTTATTCTAATACAGAACTCCTGAAATTCTGAAAATGCATCATACTTGTGTGACAGAAAATATACCCAAGTATACCTAGAAAAATCATCTACTAAGATAAACCCATACCTCTTCCCTGATAAACTGACAGACCTGGTTGGCCCAAATAGGTCCATGTGTATCAGTTCATAAGATTTAGTGGAAAGGTTTTCTGTCCTAGATTTGAATGATTTTCTAGTCAACTTGGACTGAATGCATACATTACAAAATTTATTGTCCTTTTTAAAAGAGACTTCAGGGAGTCCTCTAACCATGCTATGCTTGTTAAGTTTATGCAAAACAGTATAACTCGCATGGCCTAACCTACGATGGCATAAAAATGCTAAATCTTCTCTACTGGCAGTAAGACATATGTTAGAATGCTGAATATTATCTAAATCTATCATGTATGTGTTATTTATTCTTTTTCCAGAAAATTTGACAATTTCAAAATCATGTTCAAAAACCTTGTAGCATTGAGAATCAAATAAGACTTTATGTCCTTTATCACACAACTGGGTGATACTGAGTAAATTATAAGCTAACCCTTCAACCAGCATAACATCATCAATGCAACAGGTAGAACACTTACCTACCTTACCTGATCCAATGATCCTACCCTTTGTGTTGCTTCCAAAGGTGACAAGGCCTCCTAGCTTCTCAGTCAGCATGCAGAACTTGGCCTTATCTCCTGTCATATGCCTGGAGCAGCCACTATCCAGGTACCACAAGTTGCTCTAGGCTGCCAGGCATACCTGCACACACAATTAAGGCAAAAAGTTTGGAACCCAAGTCTGTTTGGGCTCCAATGCAGATGAAGTACAAGTAAAGGAAGAAAGCATGGCTTTGGGAATCCACATTTGTTTAAAAGAACTTTGTTCAGTAGATTTTGCAGATTTCCTTCTGTTATTCTTTCTCTTATTTTTGTTGTTTTTCTTTTTATTTGCACCAACAGAGTTATTTACAGAATTGTTGTTGTTGTGCCAATGCTTCGGCCAGGTTGCATTCATAAAGTTTTGGTTAAGGTGATATTTGGGCTGGCTGAAAAATTGGAAGTTTCTAGTTGTTCGACTACCATACCCATTACCCCAATTTCTGACATAGGGTCTGTAAAATTGTGTAGGTTGATGAACGTACCCTGTATGCATCCCTTGAGTTCTAGTCCACCCAAACCCATTAGGATAGATTGACTGTGTGGGGTAGTAGGACTGGACTCTAGGTGGATTGAATTTTTTGGGCTGACTCCTGAAAATATTTTGTCTTCCCTGCACCCTTGACCCTACTGAGCTGTTCATAGGTTTTTGTTGGGTCTTTTTCTGTGATGGTGGTGGTGAGGACTTTTTGGCATTGACATGGGGTTTGTTTACCTGAGCAGGTTGACCCCTAGCCTTGGATTGAGCACTAGAGCTAGGTTTGGAAGTGCCAATTATACAAGGCTCACCAACTTTCTGTTTGCCCTTCTCCTCTGCATTGGGCTTTTTCAGATTCACATTTGTTTTCACAGCATTATTAGAAATCATATTAATCAGAGGTCTTTTCTCCTTTTGTGCAACAAAGGAAATAGTTTTCATTCCAAAGCTCTTAGTTGCACTAGAGTTGAATCCTAGGCTCTCTCTCCTAAAATTAACCTTTGACCCCAATAATGCATCTAAATTTTCAGATCCTTGGGTCATTTTCTCAATGGTTTTCAGCTTATCCTCATTGTCTTTCTGAATTTCATCAATAGACTTTTTCAATTCATTATTTACATTGAGGACAGCTTCATATTTTTCAGAAGTAATTTTTATCTCACTTTCATAATTCTGAATTTTCAATTTCCATGCATCAATTTCATTGTCTAATCTCACATTTTCTTCCTTAGAGATTTTCAGTTCTTTCTTGATTTCTTCAAATTCAGAACATGTGAGTTTTAGCTTACTGTTCTCATTCTCTAAGCATGCAATTTTATCAGACAATGAAGTATCATTTTGCATGATGTTAATTTTTCTTCGTAGATGTCTATTTTCTTTTCTGACATCATCTACTCTATCAGCAAGTTCATTATAAGCATCCATCCAATCAACAATAGTAAAGCTTTCAAAACGAGAGGATACCTCATCAGATTCTTCCTCTTTATCTTCTGAGCTGGTTGCCATGAGACAGATTAGCTTCTCAGCTTCAACTTCACCGTCCGAAGTGTTGCTCAAGGATCCCTCGTCCTCATCACTCCAGGTACTCACCATAGCTTTCCCTCTTGTGTTCTTTTTCTTAGACTTGTCCTTGAGGTTCTGATTTGTCGGACATTCAGCTTTAAAGTGACCAGCATTCCTGCATTGATAGCAAACATTAGTCTCAGCTTTCTTTATAGGGTTTGATTTGTACCTTGTGTCTCGGCGGACACCACTAGGATTTCTTCGGCTGAATCTTCTTCCTTCTTTCTTGAGAAAACGCCGAAATTCCCTAGTAATCATAGCAATATCATCATTTTCCATTTCTTCTTCAGACAAGCTCTCTTCAATTGATGATCCGTTGGGGCTGGATCGACTGGATTTGCTAGCACCAGCCTTCAGAGCTATTGGCTTCCTCTTTCTATCAGCCTCCTCTATATTCAGCAGGTTCATCTCATATGCCATTAGAGATCCGATAAGCTCATCTGCCCTTGTATTGTGCAGATCTCTTGACTCTTCCATAACAGTGGCCTTGGTGTGCCAAATTGGAGTCAAGGATCGCAAGATCTTTCTGACTATATCATACTCAGAATACTTCTTCCCAAAACCTCTGAGACTATTTGTGATAATAGTCAATCGAGCATACATTTCTTTGATTGTCTCGTTTGGCTTCATCTTGAAGGCCTCGTATTCTGAAACCAGTAGATTAGTCTTGGTCTCTCTAACTTGTGAAGTCCCCTCGTAGATAACTTCAAGTGCATCCCACATTTCCTTCGCTGAAGAGCAGGCAGATACTCGTGAGAACTCGGTGGGATGCAAAGAACACTGGATTGCATTGATTGCACTCCAATTGAGCGTGGACCTTCTAATTTCCTCCTTGGTCCATACATCTTCATTTGGGGACAGCTCAAAAGGTCCCTTGCTAACTACCTTCTAGATCTCATAATCTTTAGCCCTCAAAAAAACCTGCATACGGTTCTTCCAGTATGCGTAGTTGGATCCATCGAAGTACGGGGGCTTGGATGCGGAGTGTCCTTCAGCTATCATCCCTCTTCTGTCCATTTGTACCTTCCTCTTCAGGCTGTAAGTCCCTACAGAAGAGTTAGGCTCTGATACCAAATGTTGAAATTAGATGGAAGGCTCTTTCACCACAGAATGTGGATCTAGAGGGGGGGGGGTGAACATATCAGTTGGCTAATAAAAAATTATGCCTAGATTCAGATGCGGAATTTAAAAGAACACTGATCAAACACAGTCAATGCACCGGATAATAGAGATAAGATCTGCTAGACAGACAAGCAACCACACGAGAGGCACAAAGAATTTTAGGTGGTTCAGTCAATCTGACCTACGTCCACCCCACATTCAACTCGAATGTAGATTACTGCTGATATACAGCTTCAATCTGCTAGGCACTACAGCTTGCCAACAATGGCTGGGGCTTATAGCTTATCCCGACCAGAGGAACCTCCTCTGCAACAGCTGAGCTTCACAGCTTGCTCTGCTGGGCTCTACAGCTTAGCCGACCAGAGGTAACACCTCTGCACACCGCTGCCTCACAGCTTGACTCCACTGACTAACAGCTTGATCGAACAAGAGTTTTAAAAAGAAAAATAACAAAGACTGAAAAGTAAGAAATGCAGAATCGAATGGAATGAAAACCAAAACGACTGTAGCTCAAATTGAGCAATATCAGCTCTGGTATCTGAACCAAGAGACTGATTCACAAGCTCTCATATAACTCTCTCAACTCATCTCTCTCACTTTCTTCTTCTCTCCTTTTCTTCTTCTCTGCTTTTCTTCTCTTTTGATCTCGGTGGCTCTCTGCTGCCTCAGGTTTGTCTCACTGTATAGACTTGCCACTGGTCGATCTCTCTTCAACAGAAGATGAAGACTTCTATATATATCAGCAAAAGATTGGATAAGGGCACGTGGCTTCCACGTTTTCCCGCCCAAGGAATTCGCCAGATCCGAGGTGCTTTCATCCACGTGGTAGCATCTGGTCACTTCGTCCTCCTGGGATCACGAGCCATGTCAGCAATCTCAGTAATGAATCCCTGTTAGACAGAGTATCAGATTATCAGATTAAGTGAAGAACTCTGTACAGACTTTATAAGATGAAATGCCTTGTGTAGACTTCATGATGTATAGCCTTTGTAAAACGTGAATGCTATGTACAGACTTCGTGAATGGACTATGTGAAACGTGAATACAATGTATAGACTTCGGTGTATAGACTATGTGAAGGCGAGTGCAATGTACAGACTCCATGAGACTCTAATGAAGATAGATGATGTGTAGACTTCAGGACTGATGCACGATGTACAGACTTCATGAGACTCGAATGAAGACAGACGATGTATAGACTTCAGGACTGATGCACGATGTAGACTCGTCCAATGTATACACTTGCTTGTTGTTCAGTCTTCACGAAAGATGTACAGACTTCCAATGTGTAGACTTTGTCAAGGCAACGTTGGTAAAGCAACCAATGTACAGACTTACTGAACTGAGTGTAGGTAAAAGATAGGAGGAATGTATAGACTTACTCAGTTCAGTTCAGAACGTAGGTGATGATCAATGTATAGACTTAACAGTCGCCCTGGCTATACAGACTTGGTCACAAGCTGAACAGTCGGTTGTATAGACTTGCACAAACCAAAGTCTGTACAGACTTGAAATGAAAACCAATGTATAGACTTTTTGAGCGCCTAGAGGATGTACAGACTTAGTCACTGTACAGACTTGATCACAAACTGAACAGTCGGTTGTATAGACTTCGCCCCAATTCATAAGATGCTAACTGAGACGGACAATGTGCAGACTTGCTATAACAGTCCTATGTATAGACTTTGCCCAATGCCTGAGATGCTAATAGAGACAGATGATGTTCAGACTTGCTGAAAGATCGATGTACAGTCTTTGCTCGAATGCATGAGATGCTAACTAAGAAGCTAGACTCTATACAGACTTGAGCGATGTATGGGCTTAGCTTCGTGCAAGCTACAGTCCAATGTATGGACTTTGAAGTTCAACTGGTGAGTGTACAGACTTCACCAAGTAGATGCTCGCTGTACAGACTTGGCACCGACCAATGTGTAGACTTGACAATACTGAATGAACGAATGAGCAATGTATAGACATTGGGTGCCACACTTTGCAGACTTCACGATGTATGGACTTGAGTGTTCGTGTGAGCTGCACTGTATAGACTTTAATAAAATGCCTAAGACGCTGCATGAGACACAAGAAAGACAGACAGTGTATAGACTTCACTCTGGGGCGTCGACCCATCTGAGAAGAGGGTCGACCCACTACTGTCCAGACTAAACAAGGAAAGGTATAGACTCTATGTTCATGCTGCAATGCACTGTGTAGACATGTGAGTATGTGCATAACAATATATAGACTCTGACTGCATTATATACACAGACAACCTGATAAAAACAATTTCATCAAAATAATAACAGTTGCCAATCAATCAAAAGAAGCTGTTGCCAATGAAGTAAAACTTATTGTCAACATCATCAACACAGAGGGGTCACAACAGGATCCATTTGGCGAACAAGACTTGAAAGATGGGCCATGAGATTAGCTTGTTCTTATGAGGGATCAGAGGGACCACGAGAAGATGGGCCCGCGTGGGAAGAGGATTCCACACGAGAATGTGAAGAAGATTGGAAAAAAGAATGATACAAGGGGTTAGAATGATACTCCATGAGGACAAATGGAGAATTAATACAAGGAGATCAAGGACAATACAAATGGGGAAGCAAGGGCTTAATGGGCTTGAGAACAAGGGGCGGCTGACCCACTAATGCTAAGACCAATGGATAACGGACCACGGGACAATGGACTAGATAATAGACATGCAAAATGGGGTAACCTAAGTGGGCCTAACAACGACGAAATATGTGGATGCAACACAAAACACCACTAATGGGCTTGGACAAACCCAAACAAAACAAACAATGCAATGTGAGAGTTTTAACCTAAGTCAAACAAGTTGATATGATGGAAAATATTTTAGAAGTTTTAATGGACCTTTTAATGATTTGAATTAATAATAATTCCCTCAAGATAAGAATCCTATGGGAATAAGGTCCAAACTTTGGGTTGACTAAGGTTAACTCCCTCACACTTATGCAAATGCAAGCCTAAGGGGTGGAAAGGTACAACCGGCCCGGTGTCCGTGTGGGAATCCACGGCTCACGGGGACTTATGGAGGTCCCTGATGTATTTTCCTAGTCGGCCCCAAGGAATATGGAGACGAGAGGTCCACGCACCAAGGTAGGAGAATGCAATCTAATATATGAAAATATGCATGAACCTATGTGCACCGGGGTGCATGCAAATTCTAGCCTAAAATCTAGCAATCAAATATGCATACAATGATATGAATATGTGAACCAACCAAGGAGGAGACCGAATAGCACCCAAGCATGAAAATCACAGCAAAAACTGCGGAAGTAAACTACACCTCGGGATGCATACCAATCTGGAGTATGTGACGATCTAGACTACCTGCGTCAGAGGAATGTGACGGTCGAAGAACAGGACGTCACAATAATGTAACGCATTCACAGGAGACCGTCAGATGAGCCAGAGAACCAGAAATAGCAGAGAAATAGAGGGAAAATCGGGGAAAAGCAGAGCAACAAGGGCAAACAAGGGGAGCAGGTTTAATAGAGATTCAAAGCACGATTGGCACTAGATGTCCCACCGTGATCGCCAAAAAATTATTGGTTTTAATGTGTCCCTTCTTTTGCAAGATGGGCTATGTTGCCAACTATGAAAGTATGAGCCAAGTAATGAAATCAATCAACCTATGGACATGTGAATCATGAACCTACGCAACCAACACAAGCTCTAGCATGGGCCTGCTATCTCAATCAAGACTAAGCAAAGCAAAGAAAGAAAAAACATACGCCGGAGCGTGGAATAAGGAATAAAGGAAAACACACCGTATAGGTGGAACAAACAAAGTAAAGAAGAGATATGATGAAAGAGAAAGATAATGCCCAAACTAAGGAAAGGTGTGATCGCCACCAAGGTAGAAACAAGTCAAAGACCTGATAAATACCTTAGAATAGGAGGATGATGCACCCGCCCACGGGAGAGAGAAAATAACTAGGAAACTGCAGCTCCGTCAGATGTAACGGTGGAAGAAAGATGCACCACAGAAAGTGTGACGATCTTACGATAGACCGCTACAATACTCTAACGCATCTGTGCCAGACCGTCAGAGCTTCTGCAGAATAAGAAGTTGGGAATCTTTTGATCTTCAAGCTTTCCAGCCAGCCAGAGAGCTTGGGCCTCGTGATATGGACTCCGTAAACCTGCAAGAGAGTGTAGAACACAAGAAAAACAACCCAGATTAGCCCTTAGACAAAGTAGTATCAATAAATCCAAGAAACTTAAGAACATGCAAAAGGAAAGGGAAATACCGGGGAGGTTGGTTTTTTAACCCCTCTAGGGCGTTTTAAAAGATGGGAGGATGTTCTGAATGAATGCAGCAAGTGTAAGAACGTGGGAGATGGAGAGGGACAATGCTATGATGTTTGAAAGGGAGAAAAGACACTAAGATGACAACTTGACTGAACTAAACCCTTGGAAATGATACTCCCTGAACTTTAGAAGTTGATGGGCGTGGGAAGCAGCTCTCCTTGGTTGGTTCTGGCTCCAGGATGCGGCAGCACTTCGACGCAAACTCCAGATGTCTCCCCCTCAAGCCATGAAGTCAAGGGTTCTATTTATAGACCCTCAAAGTCTAGGTTCGAATTAGGAGGATAATGACTAGAATTTTATCGAAAACTTGGATAAGTCTTGAAGATAATACTCCCCAGAATCCACAGAATCAAACGAAAGCTTCTTAGGATGAGTATCGAGAGAGAAACCCTCAAACCAAACTCTTAGTCTGATCACGGAATAGTAGAGCAAAGGCCAGGCTTGTCAGGACTCTCTGTTGGATGTAACGGCCGCTCGATAGACCGCCACACTAATGTAACGCTCAAGTCTTGGACCGTCACACAACCCTATCCACTATAAGATAAGATCAACAGGCGAGGTTTGCGAACGTTGGACTCTTCAAGAAGGTAACGGTCAAGGGTAGATGCGTCACAACCAATGTAACGGCTGCACGATAAACCATCACACCCAACGGATAGGCAAAAGATAAGCTTGAAAGGAAGTCTTTAAACTTAAGGACTCTGGAAGGATGTAACGCACCATGGTAGATGCGTTAGAGCACTGTAACGCCCCATCAAAGGACCGTTAGAGATAATAGAGTGCAAAATGAAATGAGAGTTTGCTAAGCTTCGTCCAACGGAAAGGGATAAAGAACCAGACCCAACCAAGGAGATATGACTCATGAAATGGACCTCAATTTGACCAAGAAGGCCCAATAAAGGTGAACAACTCGGAGCATCATATAGAATGAACAAGGAGATGACCCAACTTATTGGTCATAAAACGGGTGTCAACACACCGTAGTTTCAGAAATATGAACCCACCAAGGTTCGTTGGCTTATCAGATCCCGATGATGTCGAGCATTGGCTCTGAGAAGTGGAAAGGATATTCCGTGTTATGCAATGCACAGATGAAGAGAAGGTATTGCTAGCTACGTTCCAATTAGAAAGTGACGCCCGTTCCTGGTGGGAGTCCGTAGAAGCCACCCTAGGTGAAGAACCCATCGCATGGGCTGAGTTCACCGAGTACTTCAATGACAAATACTTTTCCGGCCTAGTGCAAGAGAAGAAAGCCGCAGAATTCGCCTCACTCAAACAGAGAACTCTGTCAGTGGCCGAATATGAGGCCTAATTCTCTAGGCTATCAAGGTACGCGAAACATTTAGTAAGTACCGAGAAGATGAAAGCAAGAAGATTTCTCAATGGGCTTCAACCCCAATATATCACACAACTGGCACCGATGGACATTCTGGTCTATTCGGATATGGTTCGAAGAGCTCAACTATTAGAAGATGCCATGGAGCTATCCGACAAGATCCGTGGGAAGAACAAGAAAGAGCCTATTATTAGCCCTGGAAATTTCAAGCCCTCCTTCAACAAGAAGAGAGCCAATGATGGAGGTACTCCCTCCCAAGAGAAAACGTTGCAGAAGACTAAACCTTTCTCCATTACTAACACACTTTGTAAAGAGGTGTATAAACATTGTGACAAGACCGGCCATAGGGCCGAGGAATGCTAGAGAAGACACCGAGCTTGCCTCCGTTGTGGGAGCCGTGATCATCGGATTCCCGATTGTCCGTTTCTTAATGATCAAACCGGAGATGAAAAGCGCCCAGTGAAGAAGAATGCACTTCTGCAAGCTCTTCAGGAGGCAGAATAAGAGGAAGGTGGACTAGTGGAAGGTACACTCAAGATTTGTTCCAAGTATGCTCATGTCTTGTTTGATACCTGTGCATCACACTCATTTGTTTCAAAGAAGTTTGTAGATCCATTACTGATGGGGACATCACCTGTGATTCCCTCTGGCTCGACACCTCTCTCTGTCCCGGAGATGGGTAGGATGCGGCTCCACGACTGGACGGGTCCACTTCGACACTTGGGCTTGCTAGTTGGGTCATCTCGGTGTATTTTCTCCTTTTACTTGAGTCATTTTGATGTAATTTACCTTTGTTTTGAGTCAAGTCCCTAGGTTATCATGTTATTTACCAAAGTTTGTGTCATCATGTTGGGCTAGAGTGTCTTATGGGCCCAATTTGGTGGGCCTGGCCCAGGGGCGCCCTCCCAGTTCCCCATCTCTTTTACTTATTTGCTATTAGTACTTATCTGAGGGACTTTTTTGTAAATGTTGGGATCCCTATAAATAGGACCCCAACCCCACTTGAGAGGACTAATGAATGTTGAATGAAAATTTAGCCACAAGAATTGCCTCCCTTCTCTCTCTCTCTCTAAAGGGGGCGAACCCCTCTCTCTCTCCTCCTCTCTCTCTCTCCCTTGGGCGAACCTGCCCCTTCACCTCCCTCCCTTGCCACATCACCCGCCACCTCAGCCCCCCCACCCTTTCACCTTCCCAAGGGAGACTCCCTTCTCATAGGCACCCCTTCCCATCCCCAAAGCAACCCCTTCCTATTCCCTAGACCTCCATTACACCCTCCCATTAACCCACCACCCAAATCAAGAGGAGCCCTCCCCATTCCCCCAAGCCACTTGCACCCCCATCTCCCCACCACCCCCCCCTTGGCCATTTGTGCACCCACCCCTCTCCCTGCTAGCTCCGCCCCCTGGCCTCCACCCTTACCACCCCTTCCCACCTTCCAAACCCCTCCCCACCACCAAAGCACCCATATCCCTTACCCCTCCACCAAAGAAACCCCCCCTCCACCATTTCTCTCTTCCAATCTGTGTGTAGCTGAAAACCTGTAGATTGACAGTCTGTTGCACCACCGCCTCAGACTCCACCCCGGAGCTCCTTGGGGTGTGGCCTACATCAAGGGAAAGCTCTTCTGGTCGTCTTCGCAGGCGAGGTGGTTTCGCCTCAATCCGAGGTCGGAGCTGCACAGGAGTGCCGTCCTTCGCCAACTGCACAGAACCAGTCCGGCCTGCAACCAGAAGAAAATTGCAGAAGCTACTATGAACACACCAGTGCTCCCCTTGGCGCGCCACTTGGCCAGGGCAAAGATCCACCTGTTCTCTGTCCAACGCAGTTAGCGGGGCCTCAATCAGAGGTCGGAGCTAATTGTACCGAATTTTCTACCACTGGGACACTGTTCAGGTCAGTCAGGATCTGCTCCGACACCCTTCCACTTCTCGGACTGCTTCTCTCGGCCCCAACCTCCTCCGGTGCCGTTCTTTCTTGCTTCTCGAAGAAGACTCGCCCACGGTCATGATCGTCTTAGTCTCACCTCGTTTGGACTTCGGGAGTGATCGTGGTGACTTCATCCGTCTGCTGTTGCATCCTCGGTGCAGTCCGAGCCTGATCGCAGGGGCCCTGTTCCAGAGCCTGCCCCTGCCAGTGACCACTTCAGACCCACCTAAAAAAATTCCAGTCGTGTCTGAGTACGTCAGCGACGTTTTGGCACAAGTCTCATCAAGTTCTGAGTCCAGGGCAGCTCACAGCAGCGGCAACACCGACCCCCTGTCTTACTGTTCCAGACCCGGGCAGATTCGGCCGGGTGCTCCGTCGGCGCAATCCGAGCAACTCTCCCCTCCCCGCCTGGCCGGCTTAACGCCCCTCCCTGTGCGAAGGTAGTGTTTGATTTGTAATACAGATATCCCCACCCCAAGTCCACCTTCTTGTGTGAGGTGTAGTGCTTGTACTATTAAATAGGGATCAAGCTTCATCAGCGCAGTGTGCGGGGAACCCACACTTCCCCGCTCGCCCTCGTCTCTGAACGGGGTTGGTTTCTTCAAACCAACCAGGGTAAGCTCTGGACTTTGCTCCATTATCTGTATTTGTTCATCTAATGTTCACGGAATTGCTCCGTTGAGCAAGAGAGAGAGCGCCCGACCCCGTGTGTTCCACTTACGAGCAGTCACCGTGGGCTGTGAGAGAGAGGGACCTAGTGCCCCAATTGGCACCCGGCCAGCCCCTTAAGCGTGGGCCTCGTACCTTCGGGAGGGCAACCCTAGCCCTGCTGGCACTCTTCCAGCTAGGGTCTTGATTTATCACCTCCACTTAGCATCATCAAGTCACCCGGGCTCGTGTGTGTGCGACGGCGATTCGGCCCCAATCTAGTGCTTTATTGCTTTGTGATTGTGCTTGCGGAATAGGTCCAAGGATCTTTGTCTCTTTACTGCATACCTCCTTAGTGTGTCACATCAAGTGGTATCAGAGCAAGTTTTAGACTTGTCTCTACGAGTCTAGTCCATTGGCACGCTTGCATTAGAGTCCCCGACAGATCGTCCCATGCATTGTCCACCACCCACTGTCAATGAGTCGACGGACCAAATGATCCCTCTCCCAATCATATCCCTTGCATACCTACCCAATGGAGAGCCTACGGAAATTGATTTTATTGACTTGGAGTCTGATAATTGGGTATCCCCCGATATCGTTGCCACTCTTTCTAGGACCGGACAAATTGTGCACAACGGAGACCAAGTCTTCGTTGAATTCCATAAATGGTTCGGGAAGACCACATACTGTGATGGAGCTTGGTGCCAAATTGGTACTTTGGCAGGCCCTTGCATAATCCTTGGTAGGAGATGGTTAGATGAAAGGAATGTCGACATCGACCCGACACGTCGGACTTGCCTAGTGCATCCGCCACACCTTCCGGGAGCCTTTAAATTCAACAACCTTATTCTCTCCCATCCGCCGGAGTCCCATCCTTATTCACCACCCCGGGCGCACCCCACACTGGCTATCATCACCCCATCCCCAAAAGACCTTCCATTTCCCTTGGAGAACAAAACCTCTACACCCCAAAGGGATGAGAATGAGATTGAGGTACATGAGGCCTCCCCCGATTGGGAAGAAGAATACGAGTCACAATGTCATGAGTTAGACCAGGAAGTTCCCATCCCATGTGTAGAAAGCATCATGGCTCACACACCCGACCACCTAGAAGAGGAGAACACCATGGTCACTATCCCAACCGTGGGGGAAACACATGTCCAAGTTGAAGAAGAAACCTCGCACGGTGGTCTTCACCTTACGCCACCCTCTCCAATTGAGAGTGAACTTATCATAAGTGGGCCCTTGGTTAGGTGGCTAGAGGAAAATCGGGCTCACCCTATCCTTCCCCATGCCTATCCTCCCATGGAACAACACCTCCCCATAGTACCCATCAACATCTCGCACACCACAATCCAATCCTTCTACAAGGTTGAGCGTTGGGATGACTTCGTCAAAGGCCTAAAGTGGCAACTTGAGCTGACTTGTTTGTTGACCATAGGAGCGGACCGACCCAAGAGCCTTGACCTCATCCACCCATGCATCGGGTCTATCACCTCAGTCTACACCGTTGGTAGCTACACTAGTGACCTCCATCTCCTTCTTCCAGTGGAAGAGGAACCCATCCGGGTCCACTCCCCGACCACCTTGGTCCCAAAGATATTGGCCGATCGACCCACTCACTACACCGGCCCAATCACGTCATTAGAGGAGGACGACTCCCCACCTTTGGTTGACTTTGAGGACCTAGAGATCCTTCCCCTAGGTGACCCTTGCCATGATCCCTTTGACCCCTTCCTTTGGAAGCACGGGTACCCATGTGACCCACCAACCACTCACCCTTTCCTACCAGCACCCACCATGTTGAACCTAAACCACCCATTCCAAAACTTAGCCCTCACTATGAGAGCCATGACCAAGGGTGACAGTCACCTAGGAAATGAGGAATTGAGCCATCCCAAGATGTCCACTTTCTGGGACCCCTTCGACCCCCATGAGTGGAAACCCCCAAATCAACCCCCACCAAAAGATGGGACCATCTTGATAGGAATGCATGTGTCGCAACATTTGGCTCCATCTGGTTGGACTAGTCGTCTCATTTATATCATATACACACTAGGTCCAGTGCACGACAGGTTCACATTTAGATATGCAGGTCCTCCCCCATTCATCCTCCATCTTATGCATGATAGGGGTCTACATGGAAGTCCAGGTCCTCCGGCATTCACTGCACCTATACCTGATAGAGCCATTTATGGATGTCCCAGTCCTCCTAGGTCCATCAAAGTCTACGTAGCACCATTGCATGCTAGGTCCACATTTGGTTGTCCGGGACCCCCATTATCCACTAGTGAGTCAACATTCACAGAGTTGCATGAGGAAATCCGCAAACACATCAACAAAAGCAATGAGGTGTATAAGAAATCGGCCGATTCCCACCGACGCCACCAGGAATTTCATGTAGGTTACTTTGTGATGGTGAGAACCGAGAGGCTATTCCCTGGGAATGTCTCCAAACTGAGGTCGCGTGGATCAGGTCCCTTCCAGGTTCTGAGGCAGATCGGCACAAATGCTTACGTGTTGGACCTCCCCGAGGAGTGCAGAGTAAGTCCCACATTCAATGTGGCTGACTTGGTGCCATATAGGGGTCCCACGGTGACACCTAGTGAGGAAATCGAGCTTGTTCCACCCCTTGAGAGAGCCACCACCCGTGAGAAAGTTCCACCAGCCCAGAGGGGCCAACGAGAGCAAGTGGAGCAGATATTGGATGAACAGGTCACTATCACCCGGAGCAAAGCATACGAGCAATACTTGGTCAGGTGGAAGGGCCGGCCGCCTTCGGATGATTCGTGGGTGAGTAGGGAGGATCTTCAGCAGGTAGACCCCGACCTCCTGGAGCGTTATAGCAGCCGAGTGGACCCTTTCTCGACGGAGTCGAGCTCTTCACAGCCCGGGGGAATTGATGGGGACATCACCCGTGTTTCCCTCTGGCTCGACACCTCTCTCCCTCCCGGAGACGGGTAGGATGCGGCTCCACGACTGGACGAGTCCACTTCGACACTTGGGCTTGCTAGTTGGGTCATCTCGGTGTATTTTCTCCTTTTACTTGAGTCATTTTGATGTAATTTACCTTTGTTTTGAGTCAAGTCCCTAGGTTATCATGTTATTTACCTAAGTTTGTGTCATCATGTTAGGCTAGAGTGTCTTATGGGCCCAATTTGGTGGGCCGGGCCCAGGGGTGCCCTCCCCCTTCCCCATCTCTTTTGCTTATTTGCTATTAGTACTTATCTGAGGGACTTTTTTGTAAATGTTGGGATCCCTATAAATAGGACCCCAACTCCACTTGAGAGGACTAATGAATGTTAAATGAAAATTTAGCCACAAGAATTGCCTCCCTTCTCTCTCTCTCTCTCTCTCTAGTTCTCTCTCTATCTCTCTCTCTCTCTAAAGGGGGTGAACCCCTCTCTATCTCCTCCTCTCTCTCTCTCCCTTGGGCGAACCTGCTCCTTCACCTCCCTCCCTTGCCACATCACCCGCCACCTCAGCCCCCCCACCCTTTCACCTTCCCAAGAGCCATTACTCCCCTTTAGTACCTCCACATCCCAAGCAACCCTTCCCATTCCCCATACACCCCTTTCACCTTCCCAAGGGAGACTCCCTTCTCCTAGGCACCCCTCCCCATCCCCAAAGTGACCCCTTCCTATTCCCTAGACATCCATTACACCCTCCCATTAACCCACCACCCAAATCAAGAGGAGCCCTCCCCATTCCCCCAAGCCACTTGCGCCCCCATCTCCCCACCACCTCCCCCTTGGCCATTTGCGCACCCACCCCTCTCCCTGCGAGCTCCGCCCCCTGGCCTCCACCCTCACCACCCCTTCCCACCTTCCAAACCCCTCCCCACCACCAAAGCACCCATATCCCTTACCCCTCCACCAAAGAAACCCCCCCTCCACCATTTCTCTCTTCCAATCTGTGTGCAGCTGAAGACCTGCAGATCGACAGTCTGTTGCAGCACCACCTCAGACTCCACCCCGGAGCTCCTGGGGGCGTGGCCTACATCTACGGAAATCTCTTCCGGTCGTCTTCGCAGGCGAGGTGGTTTAGCCTCAATCCGAGGTCGGAGCTGCACAGGAGAGCCGTCCTTCGCCAACTGCGCAGAACCAGTCCGGCCTGCAACCATAAGCAACTTGCAGAAGCTCCTGTGACCACACCAGTGCTCCCCTTGGTGCGCCACTTGACCGGGGCAAAGATCCACCTGTTTTCTGTTTAACGCAGCCAGCGGGGCCTCAATCATAGGTCGGAGCTAATTGTACCGAATTTTTTACCACCGGGACGCTGTTCAGGTCAGTCAGGATCTGCTCCGACACCCTTCCACTTCTCGGACTGCTGCTCTTGGCCCCGACCTCCTCCAGTGCCGTTCTTTCTTGCTGCTCGAAGAAGACTCACCCACGGTCGTGGTCGTCTTGCTCCCACCTTGTTTGGACTTTGGGAGTGATCGTGGTGACTTCATCCGTCTGCTGTTGCATCCTGGGAGCAGTCCGAGCCTGATCGCAGGGGCCCTGTTCCAGAGCCTGCCCCTGCCGATGATGACTTCGGATTCACCCACAAAAATTCCCAGTCGTGCCTGGGTACGTCAGCGACGTTTTGGCGCAAGTCTTATCAAGTTCTGAGTCCGGGGGAGCTCACAGCGGCGGCAACACCGACCCCCTATCTTGCTGTTCCAGACCCGGGCAGATTCGGCCGGGTGCTCCGTCGACGCAATCCGAGCAACTCTCCCCTCTCCGCCTGGCCGGCTTAACGCCCCTCCCTGTGCGGAGGTAGTGTTTGATTTGTAATACAGATATCCCCACCCCAAGTCCACCCTCCTGTGTGAGGTGTTGTGCTTGTACTATTAAACAGGGATCAAGCTTCATCAGCGCAGTGTGCGGGGAACCCACACTTCCCCGCTCGCCCTCGTCTCCGAACGGGGTTGGTTTCTTCAAACCAACCAGGGTAAGCTCTGAACTTTGCTCCATTATCCATATTTGTTCATCTAATATCCACGGAATTGCTCCGTTGAGCAAGAGAGAGAGTGCCCGACCCCGTGTGTTCCACTTACGAGCGATCACCGTGGGCTGTGAGAGAGAGGGACCTAGTGCCCCAATTGGCACCCGGCCAGCCCCTTAAGCGTGGGCCTCGTACCTTCGGGAGGGCAACCCTAGCCCTGCTGGCACTCTACCAGCTAGGGTCTTGATCCATCACCTCCACTTAGCATCATCAAGTCACCCGGGCTCGTGTGTGTGCGACGGTGATTCGGCCCCAATCTAGTGCTTTATTGCTTTGTGATTGTGCTTGCGGAATAGGTCCAAGGATCTTTGTCTCTTTGCTGCATACCTCCTTAGTGTGTCACATCAATTACCTATGGAACCAGAGTGGATAGATCTAGTAATTACGACACCACTCAGAAATGAATCCGAGATCTCACACCACTACCCCAATTATACAGTTATAGTAAAAGGGAAAAATCTGCCAGCAGACTTAATATGTCTAGACTTAAAGGGATACGATGTTATCTTAGGAGCTGATTGGCTATCTACAAATAAGGCCGTTGTCGATTGCTGTGAAGGCAAGGTAACTTTTAAGGAGTTTTCGGAACTTGTCTACACTAGCCCTAAGAGTCGGAACAAGTCACCTCTTATTTCGGCTCTCTGAGCTAGCAATCTTATAAAGAAAGGATGTATTTCCTTCCTTGCTTTTGTCACCATAAAGGAGACTAAGGAGACCAAGATAGAAGACATCCTGGTAGTTCAGGAGTTTCCAGATGTATTTCCAGAAGATTTGCCTGGATTACCCCCACAAAGAGAAGTGGCCTTCACCATCGACCTGGTCCCTAGTGCTGGTACAGTTTCTAAGGCACCTTATAGGATGTCTCTTGCCGAGCTCAAGGAGCTAAAGAAACAAATGATGGAGCTTCTGAAGAAAATATTTATCACACCAAGCACTTCCCCCTAGGGAGATCCTGTATTGTTTGTAAAGAAGAAGGATGGATCCATGAGGTTATGCATCGACTATCGATAGTTGAATCATCTCACTATCAAAAATAAGTATCCACTGCCGAGAATCGATGAATTATTTGACCAGATATATGGATCTAGGTATTTCTCGAAGATTGATCTCAGTTTAGGATATCACAAATTAAGAATCAAAGATGAGGACATTCATAAGACCGCGTTTAGAAGTAGGTATGGGCACTATAAATTTGTTGTTATGCCTTTCGGACTAACGAATGCCCCTACCGCCTTTATGCAGTTGATGAATAGCATATTCAGGTCTCATCTAGATCAGTTCATGGTGGTTTTTATTGATGACATATTAATCTATTCGAAGACCAAGGAAGAGCATGAGGAGCATTTGAGGATTGCATTACAGATATTAAGGATGAATCAATTGTATGCAAAGCTTAGCAAATGTGAATTCTGGCTAGAAGAAGTATCCTTCCTGGGACATGTAATTTCCAAGGATGGATTATCAGTAGATCCCTCAAAGATTGAAGCTGTGAAGAACTGGGAAAGACCAACCAATGCTAGCGAGATCCAAAGTTTATTGGGTCTTGCAGGCTATTACAGGCAATTGATTAAGGATTTCTCAAAAATCGTCGTGCCGCTTACTAGGCTAACCCGCAAATAGATCCGTTAGGAATGGAGCGAAGATTGTGAAAGAAGCTTCCAAGCTCTAAAGGATCACTTGACTACTACCCTGATTTTGGCCTTACCAATTGAAGGAGAACAATTCGAGGTTTATACCGATGCATCTGACATTGGCCTCGGATGTGTATTGATGCAACAAGGAAGAGTCATAGCTTACTCTTCCTGACAACTGAAGAAGCATAAAGAGAACTACCCAGTCCATGACCTATAATTGGATGCGGTAGTGTTTGCATTAAAGATCTAGATACATTACCTATACGGAGTGCAATTGATGTGAAACGATCCCTTGGACCTGAATTTGCAAGCAACCGGACCGAATGGCGATCTCTCACAAGTGGGTTCACCCGCGTCGCTCACACCCAGGTCCGTAGGCGGACTGGCGATGATGGTGAGGGTCCGATGTTGGACCTTGGGGTTCCAAGGGTATGGCTGGCTGGGGATGGACCCCAATGGGATAGGGATGCCCAATTTCAAGGGCGGCCGGCACGCCGAGGGCGTGGGATGTAGTGTCTCCCTCACAACTCACCCGCGGTGGCACTCGATTAGATGGAAAATTGGAACGAGCCCTCTCTCACTGTCGACGGCGCAACTAGAGATAATACTAAACTAAGCAAAGGTAAGAAACCAACATAGGAGAGTGGTCCGAAGCTCACCCGATCGGTGTGAAGACACCGATCCCGGCCAGAGACGAGGGCGAGCGGGGGAGTGTGGGTTCCCAGCACACTGCGGCGGTGTAGCTTCCCCTGTTCAAATATTACATGCACTACTCCCCATGCAGGGGGGGTTGGACTAGGGGTGGGGAAGTTTCAGATACAAACAAACACTACCTCTACACAGGGAGGGGCGTTAAGCCGGCCAGGCGGGGAGGGGAGGTTAACTAGCTAGTGCCAATCGTTCTGCCCCGTCCTGAAATGATCGGACAGGGTGCTGATGTAGATGCTGCCACACACTCCTCCGAACTCAGAATTCGACGAAACTGGCGGCAAAACGTCGCTGACGGACCCAGGCATGTCTGTAAATTTCTGTGGGCAGTCCCGAAGTCGTCACCGGCTGGTGCGGGCTCTGCAACAGGGTCCCTGCGCTCAGACTCGAACTGTTCCCAGGGTGCAGCAGCAGATGGATGTAGTCACCACTCCTGCTCCCGAAGTCCAAACGTGGTGGGACCAAGACGAGTACGACCTTGGACGAGTCTTCTTTGAGCAGCAGCCATGGGGAGCACTGGACGATGTCGGGGCAGAGAGGGAGAGCCCGTTGAGTGAGAAGGGGTCTGGTCAGGTCCTGAGTAGCCTGTTCAGCGCACCTGGGAGAGAAAATTTGAAACGGGCAGCTCCGAACTCCAAACGAGGTCCCGCTAGCTGCGTTGGACAGAGGACCGGTGGAGCTTCGCCTCGGTCAAGTGGAGCGCCAAGGGGAGCACCGGTGTTGTCGCAGGTGCTTCTGTAAGTCGCTTCTGGTTGTAGGCCGGACTGGTTCTGCGCAGTTGGTGAAAAACGGCTCTCCCGGGCATCTCCGACCTCGGAATGAGGCGGGACCACCTCGCATGCGAAGACGACCGGAAGAGCTTTCCGACAATGTAGGCCACGCCTCCAGGGGCTCCGGTATGTGGTCGTGGGTGGCACTGCAACAAGCTATCGATCTGCAGGTCTTCAGCTGCACACAAATGAGAAGATAGAATGGTTGAGGTGGTGGTTTCTTTGGTGGAGGGGAAGGGGATATGGATGTTTTGGTGGTGGGGAAGGGTTGGGAGGTGGGAGGGGAAGGTGGGGGGAGGATGGTAGGGGCGGAGTTAGCAGGGAGAGAGGGGTGGGTGCGCAGGTGGCCTTGGAGGAGGTGGTGGGCGCAAATGGCTTGGGGGAGTGGGATGGGTTTCCCTTTGATTTGGGTGGTGGGTTAATGGAGGGGTTAATGGTGGCCTAGGGAAGGGGAGGGGTTGCCTTGGGGAGGGGAAGGGGTGCTTGGGAGAGGGGATTCTCCCTTGGGAATGTGAAAGGTTATATAGGGAAGGGGAAAGGTTGCTTGGGGAGTGGTGGGAGTAAAGGGGAGTTAATGGTCTTGGGAAGGTGAAAGGGTGTCTTTAGTGGGGTGGGATGATGTGGCAAGTGAGGGAGGAGAGAGAGGGGGCAAAATTGGGAGAGAGAGGGGGAGGAGAGAGAAAGGGAGAGAAGGGAATCCACCCTAGAGAGAGAGAGAGAGAAAGTAGGAGACACAATTCTTGTGGATTTTTTTCACTCAATAATTCATTTGCTTCAAATGGTGGGATTGGGGTCCTATTTATAGGAATCCCACAATTTAACATAAGAGCCTGAGTTTTAGACTAGTGACAATAAACTAAGGGAGAAGGGGGCGCCCATGGGCCTAGCCCACTTAATTGGGCCCAACTGACTCATTAACCACTCTAATGCCAATTAACCTAGGTAGATGACACCTTAACCTAGGGACTTGACTCAAACAAAAGGAAAATTACATAATAAGAAAATGAAAAATACATCATATGACTCGGAATAAAGTGGCGAACAAGATGTAGCACTGCTGGCGAGCATCAGGATCCTCGAACAAATGAGATCGCCGGTGATGTCCCCATCATACCCTCGGGGTGCGGTGAACTCAACTCCGTCGAGTATGGGTCCTCCGGGGAAGTGGTCCTCTAAAGCAGCTCGGGGTGAACCTCAACCTCCAAACTCAACCTTACACCTGCAACCAGGGGACGGTCCTTCATCCTCTCACGGTGGCTTGGGCACACCCTCTTGCTGGCAATGGTACCCTTCTTGCCTAGTATTGCCTCCGTGTGCACACGTCGGACTCTCAAGATGATATGTGGAGGCTTTCCGAGGGTATCACTCACAAAGGTGGGGGTAGGCTCAAGGTGCTCACTGGGTTCCACCGCGGTGCCCATATAGGCTGCCAGATCCGCCGCGCCAAAAGTTGGGTGTATCCCAAAACCTATTAGCAAGTCCAACCCGTAAACCGGGCTGCCAAAGTCACTCTGAACTTGGCAAGGTCCAAGTCCTCGTGCCCTCAAGTTGGAGGTGACTCTAGGGTAGGGCCACTCCAATGCCACCATCGATAGATTGCCTACTTGGAATTCCAAGTGGCACTCACGAGCCTTTTCTCGCTCTTTGTGAACCTCACCGCTCGTTGCGATTTGCTTGCGTGTGTGCTCATGCCATGCATTATGATGCAGTGAGTGGTTGTGAAAGTGGGTAGTGTGAATGGTGGATCGGGGCAACCATAAATTGACCTATCATGCTTTGATGTCATGTGAACCTTAATGAACTTAGGTGGACCGGGGCAGCCACAAGTGGCCCTATCATGCATGGTCTTCATAACAATGGTTGGAGGGCCGGGGCATCCGTAGGGGAATCTATTGTGTATGGGTATAGCAAATGCCGGGGGTCCCGGACATCCGTGAATGTTCGTAACATGCTTAAGACCAATGATGAATGTGGGAGGACCATTGGACCAATCATGCATTCGACTTGACATGTGGGTGTCATGTATGAAAGGACCCTACTTTCTATTCATGCCAAGTGGTGTGATGTGCCAAGACATAGGAATTCCTTTCCCATAGGTGACTTCCTTGTGTGGGGTGGTGGGGTGGCCTTTGAGCTTCCACTCAAAAGGGTCGTAGGGGTCAAAGAAGGTAGGTATCATGGAGTGGGGCACTTCATTGTTTCCTAGGTGTATTCCACCCATGGTCATGGTACGCTTGGTGTGGGCCGGGTCTTGAGAGAGGTGGGCTTGGTCCAACATGGTTGGTTGGGGTAGGAAAAGGTTGGTGGTGAGTAAGGTTGGTAGGTATAGAAAAGGATCGAAGGGGTCATGGTAAGGGTCACCTTGGGAGAGGAACTCTAGGCCCTCATGGTCCTCATAATATGGTGGTGGATCCTCCTCCTCTAGTAAAATGATTGGGCCAAAGTTTTTGGTGGGTGGGTTTAGGAAGGGATCGTAGGGGTCGTGGAAAGGTCTTCCTAGAGGGAGGCACTCTATGTCTTCAAGGTTCCCAAATTGTGAGTCATCCTCCTCCAAGGTAATTGGGCCAAGGTCTCTAGTGGGTTGGCCAATCAAATCAATTGGAACCTCAATGGGTGGGGAGTGGGCCAAGATGTGTTTCTCATCCTTGGGGAGAAAGAGGAGGATTTCACTCGTATAATGGCCACTAGTGTAGATGGAGGTGATGGAACCGGTGGGGGGGTATGCTAGGAAGATGGTGCTAGACTCTGATGGTCCTATGGCTAGCATTTCGGTCAGGTGGACTTGCCATTGTAAGCAGTCCACTAGGTCCCCTAAGTCTCCCACAAGGTAGGAGGTTGGAAGTGTGGCATGGGAAGACCGGGTGGACACAATTTGGGCTTGATACCCCAGGGGTGAGAGGTAGGGTGGTAAGCTAGGAATGGTGGGGCCTCGCTTGAGCCATTGGAGTATGGACTCATTCATGGTGAGGGTGTGCGGCTCATGAGGACCCGGACTAGGAGAGGTGGGTGGAAGTGGGGGGTCTAGGATGTCCTCTATGGTGGGAGGTGGATCCGGATTGGCATCCATCTCCACTTGGGTATGTGTGTGGGCCACAACTTCCAAGGATAATGGGGTAGGAAAGTCTATGGTGGGTGGAGTGATAATGGTAAGTGCATGGTACTCTCGGGGTGGTGAACATGGGTGGACTTGGGTTGGGCTTGGTCGGGGAAGTTCTTGGGTTGGAGTTGGGGTCGGGGGTGGAAGATCGGTTGGTTAAAGAGGTTTGGGTTGGAGTGCGTAGATCTTTCTAAGATCGGCCCTCATTTCATCCCAAGATTCAATGGGTGCTTCCCCTTTGGCTTCTCTCAAACCAACAATGTTTTCCCATTCGTTCCTAGCTTGGCGCCAGAGCAAACTCTTGGCATAGTTGACTTGGATAGGCCCTGACAGGGTAAACCTACCAAAGTCTCGGTCTATGGACTTCTCCCATTCTAGATATATGTTAGGGCGGGATCCATCAAACACAAAGGCTTCTAATGGGCCTAAGAGTGGCGAATATGCCAAGTATGAGGTAGTCATGATGGGGGAAAAGGGTGATGCATGCAATGGCCCTAGGACAAGACTTAGTAGAGACAAGTCTAGAACTTGCTCTGATACCAAATTGATGTGAAACGATCCCTTGGACCTGAATTTGCAAGCAACCGGACCGAACGGCGATCTCTCACAAGCGGGTTCACCCGCGTCGCGCACACCCAGGTCCGTAGGCGGACCGGCGATGATGGTGAGGGTCCGAAGTTGGACCTTGGGGTTCCAAGGGTATGGCTGGCTGGGGATGGACCCCAATGGGATAGGGATGCCCAATTTCAAGGGAGGCCGGCATGCCGAGGGTGCGGGATGTAGTGTCTCCCTCACAACTCACCCGCGGTGGCACTCCATTAGATGGAAATTTGGAACGAGCCCTCTCTCACTACCGACGACGCAACTAGAGATAATACTAAACTAAGCAAAGGTAAGAAACCAGCAGAGGAGAGTGGTCCGAAGCTCACTCGATCGGTGTGAAGACACCGATCCCGGCCGGAGACGAGGGCGAGCGGGGGAGTGTGGGTTCTCCGCACACTGCGTCAGTGTAGCTTCCCCTGTTCAAATATTACATGCACTACTCCCCACGCAGGGGGGGTTGGACTAGGGGTGGGGAAGTTTCATTGTATACTCCGATCATAAGAGTCTCAAGTATCTCTTCTCTCAAAAGGAATTGAATATGAGACAGAGACGTTGGCTGGAATATCTCAAGGACTTTGACTTCACAATCCAATATCATCTTGGAAAGGGTAATCCTGTAGCCAATGCCCTCAGTCGAAAGCCAAGAGCGTTATTAGCCAAGTATGATTCAAGAGTGGAAGTTGCTAGAACAATTCTCTAGACTTAGCATAAGTATGGACGAAGCAAATGGGTGTATTACTCTATCACATATGAGGATACGACCCGATCTACTATCTGAAATACTAGGTCTTCAAGACAACGACCCAATATTAGTGGAAATCAAGGGCAAGATAAAAGAGCGATCTGATTTTAAACTAGCAGTAGATGGAAGACTATTATTCAGAGAAAGAACTTGTGTACCAGATTGTGTAGAATTGAAGAGGAAGATATTAGGAGAAGCTCAGAGATCAAGGTACACGATTCATCCTGGATCTACCAAGATGTATCAAGACTTGAAGCAGACATTTTGGTGGTCTAACATGAAAAGAGAGGTAGCAGATTTCGTGTCTTGTTGTCTCACTTGTTAGCAAGTTAAGGCGGAACACCAAAAACCTACCGGTAAGCTTCATCCTCTTGATATTCCCAAGTGGAAGTGGGAGGATATCGGTATTGACTTTATAATGGGACTGTCTAAATCTAAAGGAGGACATGATGGAATTTGGGTCATCATAGATCGATTGACCAAGTGCGCACATTTCTTGCCAATCAAGAGCCGATGGTCAATTGACATTCTTGCTGCACTATACATCAAGGAGATAGTCAGACTTCATGGAGTTCCTGTTTCAATCGTGTCTGACCGAGACCCTTGATTTACTTCTCATTTTTGGAAGGGTCTACAACATTCATTGGGGACAAGACTCAACTTTAGTACATCCTTTCATCCTAAGGCGGATGGTCAGACCGAGAGAACAAATCAGGTAGTAGAGTATATTCTCAGAGCTTGTATCATTGATTTTGGTGGAAGCTGGCATGATCACCTACCTTTGGTCGAGTTTGCTTACAACAACGGCTACCAGGCAAGTATACAGATGGCACCTTTCAAAGCCTTATACGGAAGGAGTTACCGATCACCCTTATGCTGGGATGAAGTTGGCGAGAAACAACTATTAGGCCCAGACATGGTTAGAGATACTTCCGAGAAGATCCAACTGATTAGAGAAAGACTTCAAGTAGCTCAATCTAGACAAAAGGCTTATGTCAATAACCGAAGAAGGGATCTAGAATTCCAAGTCAGAGATCATGTATTCTTAAAATTTTCTCTAGGCCGAGGAATCAGGAGATTTGGTGTTAAAGGCAAGCTTACACCAAGGTATATCGGACCTTTTGAGGTATTAGAAAGAGTTGGCGAGGTTGCATACCGTATTGCCTTATCTCCTCAATTGTCCAACGTCCATAATGTTTTCCACATATCTATGTTGAAGAAATATGTGCACGATTCGTCACATGTCATAGATCATGGAGACCTGGTGATACAAAAGGATCTCACTTATGGGCAAAAGTCCATAAAATCCTTGATCACGAGGCGCGTGCGTTAAGGAACAAGACAATTTCCATGGTCAAGGTGCAATGGAGTAATTGCTCGGAACTAGAAGCCACATGGGAGACCGAGGAGTCCATGAAGAAAAGGTTTTCTGACTTATTTATGAACGGTATATGCTCTGCACCCTCCACGTCTGTATATGAATGAATTTGGGGACTAAATTCTTTTTAAGTGGGGGAGGGTGTAGCAACCTTGGTAAATTGAAGGAATGAAATTCTAAATGGATTAAAAACTAAACCAATGTTCAAGCCCCAACTCATATATACTTAAAACCAATTATATATATATATTTATACCAAATGGGCCTTACACCTAAACCATATAACAAATGGCCCAAAGATGCATAGCGCCTCCTCTTAAGGCACCATTTCATTAATTGAAGACCCCTGAAGGGGGCGCCAATTGGTGAATTGAAGACCCCTCAGGGGGGCGCCAATTACCCGAAGGGTGCCCCTATCTTGGGCGCTATTTCCCTGCAGGATGAGTGTCTTGTTCGAACTAGGAAGCAGTGGCCGATTAGGAAAGTATTGATCTGGAAGGATTAATACGTAGGGAAACCTTGCTTCTAATAGGAGTCTTACGTGGGAAGTTTTAAACCTAATCAAACTCTAACCCACGATCGAATCCCTTCTCTATAAATATCAAACCCCCTCCATCAAACCCTCTGTTGAGTCTATTTTTTTGAAGACGTCCTACTGCTCTTCGTCCTCTTGAATCTTATTAGTTCCTTCTTGTTTGGCTGTACGTGGGGGAGAGATCCTATTCTCTTCCTCTGCTTCTTCCTGGAGAAGGCTCGTTGCTGCTACTGACGTTAGAGTTCTTGCTTCTTCTGCCAGTGGGTTGCTGAGAAGAGTTTCTTCTCTATCTACTTCCGTTGAAGCTGCATCATTCCTTCCTAGTTGCTATTCTTCTATAGCTAGGAGCCAGAGGAAACAAGCTGATGTTACTACTCCTTCTGATATTATCATCATCCTGCTGCCATTGCTTCTAGTTTCTCTGTTGTAAACAGAGTATCGTACTATGGTTATTCTTGTTGTTGATCCTTCAATCCCTTCACGTTTCCATCATCCAAATTACCAATCAAGGCAGGTGTACTCAACTACACGCCCAATCTAATAGCTATGAGATCATGAGCATGCATATAGGTCTGATAGAATGTTCTCATTAGGTTTTGTGATGTTTCTGGACGTTTCAGTAGAAGGCGCCTCCCCCTAGGGCGCTATTTGATATAACGACCGTGCAAACAGTCATCAGTTAGTTGGTTAATTAATAAATACACATGTTCAAAATTTAATAACTGTGAACCATGACATCTAATCTAATTCATGAGTATATTGCTAGATTCCTGCTATTTTTCTTTACCTGTCCATGTACTAGTTCCTGCAAAATTATTTTTATTGAAAAAGTGCTATTGTTCATGACCAAATTACATTGATATTGAGAATCACGACATGCATCCTGCCATTATTTTGAAAAATGGCGCCCCTAACTAGGGCGCTACTTACTGAATTGAAGACTTAAGCCAAGGCGCCATTTACATAATTTTTGGAATTCAAGAATTATACATATCTTAATATATTTAGAACCTGGATACAACGACTGAATGAACAGTCGTTATATATTGAATTAGCGACCCTGCCCAGGGCGCTAATTCATAAAATGAAGACTTGATCTCAGGCACCATTTACCTGAGTTTCTGCTATTCGAATGTTTTCTGTAACCCTTGACAGTGGGTTATGTATATAGGCACTATATTCCATTCCGTGAGTATAGTCCCACGTTTCACGATGTTTTATCGATTACCCCTCAACTCTTGGTGACATACGAGCCCTCCGTTAGACATTCCGTTCCTTCGGACTGGCAAGTTAGTCATTGGGACCTCCATAAGACTCCTCGTAGCCTTGGATTCCCTCAAGGCCGATTGAGCAGGTTGTACCACAAAAACCTATGACACTTTTTGATTGCCATGTCACTCTAGAGAAACATGGTAACCCGGCCCTCATAGTATGCTATCTAGCCGTCGTGAGAATAATTCTTGAACTAATGAATGGGGAAACCATACCATTGCTATCTATCTAGGATTTTGTGTCCTTATAGAGATGCAAATTCTTCTGCTTTATCATGTTCAAAGAACAAGCACCCATGTACATATGGACGCTTATTCTTAATGTCATGGCACCCACTAGGGCGCCAAATCCACACAGTTTCTATGAGTATCGTGATTGTACCGACTCGACTATAGTATATCCTTACATTTAATTTCTATCCTTGTGATTCTATTCAACAAGATCTACCTTATATTCCTACAAAGGTTCATTCCATTGAAATTCTATATTGGCTATAACTAAAGTGGATGTCAAAATACATGATTCAATGCTGGCGCATATAAGGGCCCGATCTGGTCCTAAGAAGAGCACCCAAAAGTACTTGTGCCCATGGGAGCTAATATTGATCACGGTGTGGCATTGCACCGAAGTACTCATCGTTCTAGTTAAATGGCATTCCACAAACTCTTATACTTGAACTTGACTTGACATGACATGACGTGCATGGCCCGGAAGGGTATTTACTTGCTTGCTTGATAACATGATAGCCAATTCTTGAAATGACTTGTGAAAAGTACTTGCTCGCTTATCTGGATATAATTACATTAAATCTTTGAAATTCTTGCTAGTCCATGCTAGTGTCCTTTGCTATACACTCTCTCTAATGTCGTTTCACGCGAACATGCATAGCCATACTTGCATTCATGTAACGTGTAATTTACTTAAAGCAAGCTAGCACTTGAGATATAATTCCTACTGAGCGTTCGCTCACCTAGTGTTTTCCCCTATTTTTCAGGTAATTCTGATGACGAGACTCATTCGGATGGGGATGGACGAGAGTGAAGAGTTTAGAGCCATTCAAACCATCAAGTGTTATCTAGTCTATTTTCTTGAGTCATCCATTGTACTTTTATTTTATTGAGTCCTAGTACTTTCGTGGTGAGTTGTAATATGAATACTTGAAGGTTTATGATTAATAAAGGACTTGGTTATCATTACTTGTGCACGCTCTGTCTTTGTATGTCGAATACACTTACGCTCTGATTGACATGATTGATATAAACTTGTCACGCATCTCCGGGTTCCTTCTGCACTCGTGGCGTGACACCACCGGAGAGGGAAGAGATGCCACTGGCCCAAACGATGGCAGAGGGGTCTTCCATGGCGGTGGAAGGGCCTGAAGACACTCCTGGCAACGAGGAGATGGAGCACAAGGCGGAGGAAGCCACCGGAACGGCGACCGGACGGTGAACATCGGAGGTAGGCTGAGATCTGAAAAAAAACCCAATTTGATTTTAAACTGCATGCATGGGGGTAGATCAGTGAGGGAATGGGCCAGGGGACACATAGAAGTGGTGTAGAGGCCCTCAAGGCCATCCCACAAGCCTGGGGAAACGGGGAAGAAGCTACCCCTTCGGTGGTAGCCTAGTGGTCCTTCCAGCGACCGCTAGGGATCCAGACGGTCCAGGGATGACCGCTAGGGAAAAAGAAATGGTCAAGTGATGACCGTTAGAGAACCAGAGTGATGATTATTATTATTTCTCTCTCTCTCTCTCTCTCTCTCTCTCTCTCTGATGTGAAACGAAATTGGGAGGGGGTGTCCTTCTTCTACCTTCTGCCCGAAGTCGCGCTATAGGCTCATGGCGCCTTCATGAAGAACGCGCTAGGACGATATAGCGCGTTCTCAGACAGCCGCCGGACGAAGAAGTTGGGCATTGGGGCTCCCATGGACGACGACGGGGAAGTGATTCACACGGGGGAACACGTTGGAGGGTGGGTATGACACGGGGGATCTTAAACAAACACATGAGGGCCCTAAACATTGGTTAAACTAACCTATTACTAGCTAGGATAACTTGGTGAAGGTGGGAGCGGGGGTGGGCAACGAGGGAGAAAGGGGCATGGCAGGGTGAGCTAGGACCACGTAGGGTTTTGGCTGGGGCATCAAACCCGATCCCATCGCAGGACCGGTGCAACCAAGCTCCGTCTTGATCATAGCAATGTCGTTGGCGATGGTGGAGGGCGTCCATCGTCGGTGGAGGAAGAACGGAGCCCGAATGGGGCCTCACACCCGACCTCTTCTCAAGGCCGATGCACCCGGAACTTCGAACGTCCTCCGTGAAGGGGAAAAGGGGAGGATTAGAAGAAGAGCGTGGGCATCGCACCCGAAGAGGGGAGGAAGGAGGGTATTCCAAAGATTGGGGTGGGGAAATATAGCCATGCTATACTCAACTCTTTCAAACACTCATTTTTTCTCAATTCATTTCATTACTTAATCAAACGAGATGGGGTACATATATAGGGGGAAGGGGAAGCCTAAACGACACTAGAACATTAATTACAACAGTGGAAAACAGCGAACATTGAAGTCATGGGGAGTTCCAAGTGCTGGGTAGTTGGGGCGTCTGCAGTCGACTTTCTGCCTGAGATCGCGCTAGGGAAACCTAGCGCCTTCTTCAGGTCACGCTACCCAAAGGTAGCGCGTTAATCTTCAGCCCAGCAGCTTCATCGATCGGCTTTGTCCTGGCAGCTTGCTTGATTTCCATCAAACCCCTCCACTTTGGAAGGTTCATCCTCGAACCTAGAAGCTCAAGATCCCAGTCTGTGAGAACAGGCTGGTTCCCTAAGCTCTCATACCACTTGATGTGAAACGAAATTGGGAGGGGGTGTCCTTCTTCTACCTTCTGCCCGAAGTCGCGCTATAGGCTCATGGCGCCTTCATGAAGAACGCGCTAGGATGATATAGCGCGTTCTCAGACAGCCGTCGGATGAAGAAGTTGGGCATTGGGGCTCCCATGGACGACGACGGGGAAGTGATTCACACGGGGGAACATGTAGGAGGGTGGGTATGACACGGGGGATCTTAAACAAACACATGAGGGCCCTAAACATCGGTTAAACTAACCTATTACTAGCTAGGATAACTTGGTGAAGGTGGGAGCGGGGGTGGGCGACGAGGGAGAAAGGGGCATGGCAGGGTGAGCTAGGACCACGTAGGGTTTTGGCTGGGGCATCACACCCGATCCCATCGCAGGACCGGTGCAACCAAGCTCCGTCTTGATCATAGCAACGTCGTTGGCGATGGTGGAGGGCGTCGATCGTCGGTGGAGGAAGAACGGAGCCCGAATGGGGCCTCACACCCGACCTCTTCTCAAGGCCGATGCACCCGGAACTTCGAACGTCCTCCGTGAAGGGGAAAAGGGGAGGATTAGAAGAAGAACGTGGGCATCGCACCCGAAGAGGGGAGGAGGGAGGGGATTCTAAAGATTGGGGGGGGGGAATATAGCCATGCTATACTCAACTCTTTCAAACACTCATTTTTTCTCAATTCATTTCATTACTTAATCAAACGAGATGGGGTACATATATAGGGGGAAGGGGAAGCCTAAACGACACTAGAACATTAATTACAATAGTGGGAAACAGTGAACATTGAAGTCATTGGGAGTTCCAAGTGCTTGGTAGTTGGGGCGTCTGCAGTCGACTTTCTGCTGAGATCGCGCTAGGGAAACCTAGCGCCTTCTTCAGGTCGCGCTACCCAAAGGTAGCGCGTTAATCTTCAGCCCAGCAGCTTCATCGATCGGCTTTGGCCTGGCAGCTTGCTTGATTTCCATCACTCTCTCTCTCTCTCTCTTTTAAATGCAATGCAACACATGACTTATAAACTATATGAATGACTAACTTTGACCATTTAAATGTATGTAGGGAAAGAGACAGACCAGGATCTCTTGGCTGCAAGTCCGGGCAGTGTACCTAGCGCTGTCGGACTTCCAGAGAAGCATTTAGCAGCGATGGGTTTCACAGAGTTCCTCGAGATAGAGGTTATGAGGATAGACACCGCGTTTCTATACGCGCTGCATAATAGGTGTGGCCCGATCAGCAGGGCCTTCCTGTTCCCGTGGGGGCATATGATCCCCACGCTGGAGGATGTGGCACGGATCACCAGACTGCGGGTGCACGGAGTGCCAGTGAAGGGGATGACATACGCCGACTATCGAGAGTTGGCACGGGAGTTACTAGACTTAGAGCTGACGCGACTGAGACACCACTCGTCGATGCTGGCGAGTGCGACGCTCCAGGAGAGCCTGAGGCTGAGAGGAGCGGCGATAGCCGTGGGAGAGCTACCTGAGGAGCACCTGGGACGTCTGACAGACTGAGGCAGGGAGAGAGTAGCTGCGGGACCGGGACAGGAGGGAGACATCATCCTTCATCGCTTCTTGATGCTGATGTTTGGGAAGCTGATTTTTGCGACGAGGGCGGTTGGAGTGAGCTGCAAGCTCCTCCCACTACTGAGGGACTTGGACGGAGCTGGGGACTACGCCTGGGGCACGTCTGCCCTAGCCTTCCTATTCAACTCTCTCAGCACCACCGACCAACAGACGATGCTGGGCGGGTTCTCGCCTCTACTTTAGGTAAAATCCTCTACTTTAAAATGCTAATGCTTATGCTCATGATTATGATTGCTATATGCTGACATTTGGCTAATGCAGGTATGAGCTACCTGTACCTCCTTGGCATAGGGCGGGGAAAAGAGGAACATCCAGACCGGGTACCCATCGCGGGGCGATGGATGGCGGTTCGGGACACAGGGTCGCTACGACGCTTAGCGCGGGTGATCCAAGATGACATGGACACGTTTCCTTATGCATCGGTAGGCTTCTAGACTTAAACTTCTAAATGCACTTAAATGCTCTTATAAATGCTGACACTTGACTCAATTGCCCTTTTAGGTGCACTGGACACCATACCGTGACGAGGGTCACGAGGGACAGCCCTGGGTGGAGGCGGCCCAGGCTTACGCGGGATGAGAGGTATGGCTTCATTGCATGAACATCATCGAGCCTCTCCATCACCGCCTGATCATTAGGACCAGGGGCGTCCACCAGCCATAGGTGGAGTTCCCAGTGAGGGACGATGAGCGCATAGGATGGTCCTCGAAGGGACTGAGCGACGAGATCGATTGGGTCACCTGGGTGATCGACCAGTTGTGCGACTGGACGCGTAGAGGTCGGGTGGTACGAGCCCAGACTACTAGTGACGAGGTCTACCTGAAGGCCTATGCTAGGAGATATAGAGACTAGGTCTTCCGCGACACTCGACGATCGATACGACTTTCTAAACGTATGCTTCTTAATTACTTCTAATGCACTGACACCTTGACTTGCTATATGCAGCTAGACCCCCAAGGACGGATAGCGGAGCTCCAGGGTCTCCTCCACTCTACTGTTCAACAGAGGGATGAGTTCCAGCGCGCGTTGGAGCTTCTGGTGAGTTTCATTAAGCCTTAGACTTAATATACAAATGCTTATGCACTTGACCAACTTGATTTCTAAAATGCAGCGAGCCGAGGGAGCATAGCGGCAGGGACCAGACACTCCATCCTCTTATTCCCAACATGCGGGAGGCTGAGCTGAACGAGATGCCGACTTTACTCGGGCAGTTGCTTGGGCCGAGGAGGCCGAGGCCACTCTCACAGAGTGGGTAACCAAACCAACCATATTCCTTTGACTAAATGCTATGATAATGCAAATGACTGACATGATGAACATTTATGTAGGCGAAGGAGCTGACCACAACACTTAGCGAGGCAGCGCGCACTCGAGCAGAGGCGGAGCGACTCCGGTCAGAGCAAGAGCAGTCACAAGCCGAGGTGGAGCGACTCCATACAGGAGCAGCAGACCTAGAGCGCTACCGGACCGAGGTGAGGGAGACTCGGTGCCATGCCTATGACTTGAAGATCGAGCTGCGAGCTATAGAGCGGATAGTGCGTATGATGGGCCGAGGACCTGAGCGGAGTGCGTCGCAGAGCGGCGCATGGAGCAGCACGTTCCCTGACTTTCTCACCAGCTCCTCCGGCCTGCGGAGGAATGAGGAGGCAAAGAGGAGACGACGACGCGAGGAGGGGAGCATAGCCATGGGCCTGCCAGAGAAGCAGCATGAGGGTGATGGAGGCATCCCCGTGACTCCCTTTGGCTCGAGTCTTCCTCACAATCCGACGTCATTTGAGTTCGGGCCTCTCTCTATAAAGGCCCAATTATCCTTTTTATGCTTTCTATTTGAGTCATTTCATGTAATTTTCATTTTACTTGAGTCATGTCCCTAGGTCTTGTGTTTATTTTCCTAAGTTTCAGTGTCATTAGGTTGTTTAGTTAGCTATTGGGCCCAATTCATTGGGCTTGGCCCAAGAGCACTCCCTACCCCCTCGGTTATTTGTCATTGAGTCTTTTGTCAGGGTCTTATTGTAAAATGTGGGTTGCCTATATATAGGGCCCCATTTCCTTCATTTTGAACTAATGAATCAATGCAAAATTTGCAATTGAGATTTCAATTTAGTTCTAGTGGAGTGATTCCAATTGTGGGTGAGAGACCCTAGGGGAGAGATTCCCCACCCCACCCCACCCCACCTTCTCTCTCTTCCTCTTTCTCTCTCCCTAATTCACCCCCTTCTCTCTCTCCACCACTTCCCAACCACCTCCACCCCCCACCTACCCCATTAAGACCTCTCCACTTCCCACCACCCTCTTTACTCACCTCCCTAGTTCCAAGAGGGAACCCCCAATCCCCACCCCACCCTCCAACCACCAACCACCAACCACCCCCACCTCTTTCCAACACATTTTTTCTTCTTCCCCATGCAACCTTCCACCTCCCAAGACCCAATTCAAATTTGAAACCCTTCCCTCCACTTGCTTTGGCCGCCCCTCTCCCTTCCCTTAGGCAAGGTTCGCCCTCTTCCTCTCCTCCACCCTCCACCCTCCTCTCACCCTCCCCTTTGGCTGAACAAGCACTAACCCCTGCACCCTCCCCCTTCACCAGCCCCTCCACCACCCCTAGACACTCTCCACCACTCCCTCACAATCCCCATCCACCCCCATCCACCTCCCCTTCACCATTTGCATCCTTCTCCTTCTTATTTCTTAGTCATTGGAAGCTACATCTAGGTTGCAGCTTGTAGTCCAGAGGTTGCAGGTGAACCAGCAGCTTGCAGCAGCCACCACGACCACCTCCCTGTGAATCTGAAGGCCCAAGAGGTATCCACGGAAGCTTCTACCAGTCTTCTTCGCAACGGCGGTAGTTTCATCACCATCCGAGCTTTGTGCTGCCCAGGAGATCCGTTCTTCCACAACTGCGAAGAGCTGCCCCTGTTCAGCACTTGAACAGGAGTAGAAGCTTCACCACAACGAACCTCGGGAGAATCAGGCCAAGAGTTCTTCTGAAAAGTTGTTCCTCGTCCTGTCTAATTTCAGAATCAAGAAGCGGAACTTCAACCGACGTCCGTGGGCCAGAGTTATCAATTTTCTCCCTCAGGTACGCGGTTCTGCTTCCCACAGTCTGCACTGACCTTTGATCATTGTTCAGAGTTCCCTGGTCTTCTCCAGCATCGTTCGGCATCTACGCCAGTTTTGCTGCGAAGAGAACTCATCCATGGTTCCAACAACTCTGGCGGTACTTGATTCTGAGTTCGGGAGCTGTCGGGGCATCTTCTTCTTCCTGCTGTTGGAAACCAGAAGCTGTCAGTCCGAGAATCTGCCTCCATGTTCGAGCCTCCACCCAGACCAGCATCGGCGCCAGAAGAAATCAACAACATTTGGATGACTTCCCTGGCCTCCTAAAAAGATTTTCCAGGTGGTTTTGTCCCCAAAAAAATTAGGTAGCAGTCGCAGCAGTCAATTCTTCAATCATCTGTCAGCACTCACAGAACGTGGACAGAATCGGCATCCTCCCATCTTCGGTGTTCCTTTCTCAAGTTCCCCTCCCCGCTTGGCCGGCTGAAGGCCCCTCCCTATGTGGAGGTAGTTTTAGTTGTATTATCCATTAACCCCCACCCCAAGGTCCCCCCTCCTGCGAAAGGTGTAGTATTGTAATCATTTGAGCATGTCAAGCTACCCCGACGCGGCGTGTGGGGATCCACTCGCCTCCCCGCTCGCCCTCGTCTCCGAGCGGGACCGATTTCTTCAAACCGGTCGAGTAAGTGCTCAAACCTAACTCCAATTTAGTGCTTATCTTTCAATATTAGTTCTTAGTTCCGCTGGCCGTGAGAGTGAGCTCGATCCTAAAGCCCCGTTGCCTTGAGCGATCACCGTGGGGTAGAGTGTAACCGGTGCCTTTGGCACTTTGTCGGCCCCATTGAATTGGGCCTCCACATCCTTTGGGAATCAAATCTTGGCCTTGCTGGACCTCTACCAGCAAGGGCCCAACCCTCACATCCTCCACTTGGCATCGTCAAGTCACCCCGGGCTTGGGTGAGCGACGGGAGAGCGGTGGCCCAAATCGGCCCAATTGAATGTGAATGTGCTTGCTTGCTTAAGTCCAAGGGTGTGTCACATCAATTGGTATCAAAGTAAGTCATTGACTTATCTCTATCAAGTCTAAGTCCTAGGACCTTTGCATTGTGTGTCCAACATCATTTTCCCCTTATCTTGCATGTCCACCCGTAGTGGTGCTAGTTACCGACCCGGTCCATCATCTTCGGTTCCACCTATGGATCCCAATCCTCAACTCAACCAAGATGCTCCTAGGGAGGAACCCCAAGGCCAAATGAATAGGGTAGATGCTGCCCTTACCAACATTCTTGCCCAACTTGAGTCCCTTTCCACTCGACTTGCTTGGCTAGAAGAGCATGAGTTCCACCCAAGGAACGAGGAGCCAAGAATCCACCTTCCACATGATGAACCTCATAGGGAAGATATCCACCCAAGGGATCATGAATCAAGAGTCCACCCTCCACATGTTGAACCTCATAGAGAAGATATCCACACAAGGAATCATGAACCAAGAATCCACCTTCCACATGTTGAACCTCATAGAGAAGATATCCACCCAAGGAATCATGACCCAAGAGTCCACCTTCCACATGGTGAACCTCATAGGGAAGATATCCACCCAAGGAATTATGAACCAAGAGTCCACCCTCCATATGTTGAATTTCATAGAAATGAGTTCCACCCAAGGAACAATGACCCACGGGTCCACCCCCCCCCCCCCATGATGAGCCTCATATGGATGTGTTCCACCCAAGGAACAATGGACCAAGAGCCCACCATCCATATGTTGAAAATAATAGGGAGGACTTTGATTTTGACCCCTACCATGACTATGAGAGGCCTCGCCACCATCACATTCATGAAAGGCGTCCACGGGACGACCCGGATGACCCTCTTTTAAGGATGATCAAGGTGGAGGCCCCAAACTTTGATGGTTCCCATGAACCAAGTGTCTACTTAGAATGGGAGACCACCATGAACCAATACTTTGAATGGTACCCCATGTCCGACCAAAGGAGAGTAAGATTGGCCAAAATGCATCTCACCAAATTGGCCAAAACTTATTGGCTAAACCAAGAGGGATTGAGAAGGATTAGGCGGTAAGAACCTATTGACACTTGGGAAGGCATGAAGAACCAACTTAGGAATAAATACCTACCCCAATCCTACCACCAAATGCTCTTAGATGAATGGCAAAGCCTTACCGAAGAAGGGAAGATCGTGGTTGAATACATTGAAAAATTCGACTCCTATCTTTTGAAGTGTGGAGTCCATGAGGACCCGGCCGTTACCTTGTCCCGCTTTAGGAATGGGCTCCAAAGCCACATCAAGAGAGAACTCTTCATGAGAGATGTCCACAACCTTGAGCTAGCCTACCAAATAGCTAGGGATGTTGAGAGATTTTCTAAGATCCCTCGGTTTACTACTCCCCGACCGGTCGATCCTAAAAATATGGGACCACGACCCATTCCGGTCACTCCCATGAAAGTCCCGGGTCCAAGTGGGAATACCCCATTAAGGTCTTACAACCCTCCTCCCACCATCACTCCAAACAAACCCACCCCTAGTCACCCTCCTCCACGGAAGGAAGACACTCCCAAAGGACCAAATGTAGGACCCACTCCGGGTAGCGGGTGTCAACAATGCTATAGGTGCCATGGGTTTGGCCACTTTGCGGGGCAATGCCCATCTAAAGGGTTGTCTAGTTTGCTTATTGAGGAGGAAGATCCCCCACCCCAAAGAGAACTTGAGAGTATTGTTGAGGACCATGAAGCCTCACTAGATTGGGAAGAAGAGTATGAGACCCAATACCTTGAATCGGGTCTAGATCACACCACTCCATCTACCAACTCCCATCTAGGAGTGATTAGATGCACCCTCACCAAACCCCAAGAAGAGGATTGGCGTCGAACCTCAATCTTTCACACCTTTGTCAAGATAGGGAGCCATGTAAGAAAAGTGATCTTAGATAGTGGGAGTTGTGTCAATGCCGTATCCCCCGATACCGTTAAGCTCCTTGGGCTTGATATCACCCCCCACCTAAATCCATACCGGGTCTCATGGATCAACAACAACTCCATCCCGGTCAACACCCAATGTCTTGTGCCCCTCACCTTCACTTCATATCATGGACAAATATGGTGTGACATCATCCCCATGGAAGTGGGAAGCATCCTACTAGGAAGACCTTGACTTTATGATGTAGATGCCACCGTCTTGGGTAGGACCAACACATGTACTTTTGAACATGAGGGTAAGACTATCTATCTTAACCCCTCCCCACCACGTCCCATGCCCAAGAGGGACACTCCCCCTCAAGGACACCACCCCACCACCACACAAGTCTCGGGGAACTCCACCCCTCCAACCCCATCCCTCACCCAAGCTCCCAAACAAAGTGGGACCTCGGGGTTGACCAACGGTCTTCATCTCATTACTAGAAAAGAACTTGAAAGGGAGATAGACCAAGGAGTACCTCTTTGTACGGTGATCATTTGCCTAGGAGAACCCACTCCCACCAACCCACATCCTATAGAAATCCGGCATCTCCTAGAAGAATTCCATTATGTGTTCCCGGTCGAGCTCCCGGACCAACTCCCTCCCATGCGTGATGTTCAACACGCAATTGATTTAGTTCCGGGAGCCACCCTCCCAAACCTTCCTCATTATCGCCTCAATCCCACGGAGCATGCCGAACTTCGTAGGCAAATAGAGGAACTCATTGGGAAGGGCTTCATCCGAATAAGTAAAAGTCATGTGCCGTCCCGGCCCTTCTTACTCCTAAGAAGGATGGGTCATGGCGGATGGAGAGGGAGATTTCTGCAGCCCATTCAAAGAGCAGCCCAACAAGACCCAACAGGGTCCCACGAGGCAAGCTCACCTGAGTGACAGCCCACAGGGCCCACTTAGGAAAGAAAAAGCCCAACGAACAAACACTTGAGGAACCAACTCTCCCCGGCGGCCCCTAGGCTCGGAGGGCCCGAGTGATGGTCAGGTCACAAGGAGGGTCCGGCCCGAGCCATTTCCCCGCCCGGGAGAAATAGGCATTCGCCGGCCTATCCAACCCCTCCTCCGTCGAGCTATGCTCATCGCCCGGACAGGGCTAGCATTTCGGAAGCTCGGCCAGACCGGATATTATCCGTTCGTGCTGCTGTTAAGAATCCCCAGCGGAAAGGGGAATCCAGAAACCGCCGGACTTCGAGGCGATAACGTTCCCACGATAGGGCCATGAAAGCCCATGTTGAGGACATAACTCCCGCCGAAACCCCTCAGCTTACAGGACTCCTGAAGGCGGCGTACTATTTAAACCAGGGATACCCTCCGGTGGAAGGTAAGAAGAAAAAGAGGAAGAAAAAGAGCCATTAAGGCACTCATACTCAAAAGCTCCTGAGCAATCCACTTCACTCCTCTGGTGGAGAGGAATCTCGTGCACCAGTTTTTCTCCTCCCCATTATTGCTTCCACCACAGCTCTACTGACTTAATCATCGGAGGGTTTTTCCCCAGGGAAACCCCCTGGGCCCTCTGATACGTTTCCCTGTCTTGCAGTTCATCTTCTGGTGATCCACAGCCCGCTCAGGACAAAGCGCGAGATTTCACCTCTTCATCTGACGCCGTCTGTGGGAATCGCACGAAGACCAAGATGGTGAGAAGAAGCTCAGGGAGGAGGTCCGCCGGCGAGAAGGGTAAGGCCGTGGTGACGGCAGGAGATGGCCCCTCTAGGGCCTCACAGAACCCTCCTTCCAACGCCAGCGTCCCCACCAATAGGCCGCCGCCCCCTCCGCCAGCGACAGGGGCACCCCCCAACGGTGGCGACAAGGTCTTCCAGGCCCTCAATAAGAAGCTCGACGTCCTCGTGGAGCTCATGAGGGCCCAGGCGGCAAGGGATGCCAGGTCTCGCGCCCCGTCCGGGAGCCCCCCCCGTCGAAGTGCGTCCCAGCATACCGCTGGGGGCCGCTTCACCCTCCGCGGTCAACAGCTCTTCCCCAACAACGTGGGAAGACCCTTGCAAGCTCCGCCCCCGGAGCAAGAGGCTTCCTCCATGCCCAGAAAAGGGAAACAGGGGGCGAGGCCTCCGCGCTCGGGCGCTGACGTTCCTGAGGATCGCCACGACGCTCCCCCCAGTCCCACGGCACGACCGCAGTCGGAACTATCCCTCCGATTGAGGTATTTCAAAAGACGTTTTGTAGAGCAAGAGCGCGCCCTCCGCGCCCTACAGAAAACCTCTTTCCCGGAGGATGAGGAGAAATCCCCTTTCTCCGAATACATCTTGAAGGCAGAGGTGTCTCCCAGAACCTCCATTCCGACCTTCAAGCTCTATGATGGCCAGGGCGACCCAGCCGACCACTACGACAGCTTCGACGCCCTGGTAACTCTGCATGGAACGCCGGATCCTATCAAATGCCGAGCCTTTGCGGCCACCCTGGTCCAAGGTGCCCAGGCATGGTTCCGGGCCCTCGTCCCTGGGTCCATCCGGGACTTCAGGCAATTCGGGCGAGTCTTCAAGGAGAGCTTCGCCGGAAGCGCGCCCCCAAGGTCAGTAGCGAGGCTCCTGGCCCTCAAACAGGCACAAGGGGAAAGGCTCCGGGCTTATGTCCACCGATTTAAATCGAAAGCCCTCAGAATTCCCCGCCTGGATCTGGCCTCGGCCACGACCGCTCTGATCGGGGGCACCCGGGATGAGAATCTCCATCGCGAACTGGTCCTCCACCCTCCCTCGACCCTTGCCGAGCTAGTGACTCTGGTACTACGCCACGCCGAGTGCGAAGAAGTACTCAGCGCTTGCCGAGACACAACCGGCTCGGGTCGGGAGGGGGACAAGAAGCGGGCCTCCGAGCCAAATCCTGGCTCGGGCAAGAAGCGCGATCAGGAAGGAGAGCGCAAACGGAAGTATGAGCGATACACCCCGCTGACCGCGCCAGTCTAAGAGATCTATGAAGACATCAAAGACTCGGGACTCCTCCGCCAACTCGAACCAATGAGATCGAAGAACCGCAAGCGCGACAGGCATTGCCTGTTCCACGGTGACCACGGGCACCACACCGGCGACTGTCACCAGCTCCAAGATGAGATCGAGCGTCTCATCCGTCAGGGGCACCTGGCCCGATTTGCAGCCGGGCGCAAAGAAAACCGAGACGCCGCCGAGGAGATCGACAATGCCCCCCGAGGGGTCCACATCAACGTCATCTCCGGAGGAACGGCATCGGGCGGTGACACCAGCCGAGGAAGGAAGCGTCATGCTGAGAGGACCAGCCGGGTCTTAGAGCCCTCAGGGGGCCCGCCGAGGGAGCCCCAGGTCATAGTCTTCTCCGACCAAGACCTGGAAGGGCTGAACACCCCGCATGATGATGCCCTCGTTATCTCGGCCACAATAAACCATTGTAACGTAGATAGAATTCTGGTTGACAATGGGAGCGCCCCCGATGTATTATCTTATGACTGTTTCCTCAAGATGGGGGAAGACCCATCCAAGCTCCGCCCGATCCGAACACCCCTTTGCGGGTTTAACGGCCTAGCCACCTACCCCGAGGGAGCCCTAAGCCTGCCGGTCACCATCGGCACCCCACCCAAAACCGTTACGGTCATGGTGGACTTCATAGTGATCAAGGGTATGATAGCGTACAACGCCATTTTCGGCCAGAGAATCCTCAGCCGAATAAAGGCCGTACCGTCTACCTATCACCAGAAAATGAAGTTTCCCACCAAAAATGGGTTGGGGGAAGTCCGAGGTAACCAGGCCATGGCTAGAAGGTGCTACAACATCTCGGTGGAAGCCTCAAGGCTGGACGGGGAGGATAAGGGCCCCAAGGGAGTCGAAGGAAAGACCGTAAGCACCGAGCCCGGTGGCGATTTGCTAACGGTATTCCCAAACGATGACCCGGCCCTCGGAGTAAGGATCGGAGCCGACCTGCCACCCAGGGAACAACAGCAATACAAGAAATTTCTTTCTGAGTACGTTCGGGTCTTTGCTTGGTCCGATGATCAACTCCCTGGCATACCAGAGGAGACCGTGATGCACAAGCTCAACCTCGACCCCACCATGCAGCCCATACAGCAACGGAGAAGGAAGCATGCGCCCGAGAAGCAGGCGATCATCAAGGCGCAGGTCACCGAGGGACAAGGGACTGGCCTCTTCAGACCAGTCCGGTACCCAATGTGGCTAGCCAACGTCGTCCTGGTGCCAAAAACCGCAGGCAAATGGAGGATGTGCGTGGACTTCACCGATCTGAATAAGGCTACCCCCAATGACTGCTATCCGCTACCGAGCATCGACCAATTGGTTGATTCAACCTCGGGCAACGAGATACTCAGCTTCCTCGATGCCTATTCGGGTTATCACCAGATCCGAATGCATCCATAAGACATCGAGAAGACCACCTTCATCACCGACTGCGGCGTGTACTGCTATACCCGGATGCCCTTCGGGTTGAAGAACGCTGGAGCCACATATCAGCGACCAGTAAATCACATGTTCGAGGGACAGCTAGGTCAGAACATCGAGGCTTACATCGATGACATGCTCGTCAAGACCCCCAAGGCCCAAGACCATTTCACCAACCTTGTCGAGACCTTCGACACCCTCCTGAAGTACAACATGAAGCTCAACCCCGCCAAGTGCGCCTTTGGAGTAAAATTCGGGAAGTTCCTGGGTTTCCTGGTCACTCAGCGCGGGATTGAAGCCAACCTCGACAAAGTCCAGGCCATCCTGGACATGCGCCCACCCACGTGCGTTAAAGACGTCCAGCGTCTGACAGGGCGTGTCGCCGCTCTCAGCCGTTTCCTGTCCCGCGCATCTGAACGATGCTTGCCCTTCTCCAAACTGATGAGGGGACCCAAGCTAGCATCTGCTACGTTCGCATGGGATGAGGAGTGCCAGACAGCATTCGCCGAGCTTAAGAAGTTCCTGACTTCGCCACCGGTGCTCTCCAAGCCCGTCCCAGGAGAAGTCTTGCTGCTCTACCTCTCGGCGACGCCGTCCACGGTCAGCTCGGTCCTAGTCAGGAATGACTCGAGGATCGAAAGACCGGTCTACTACACCAGCAAGGTGCTCAATGAGGCCGAACGGAGGTACCCCGTAACCGAGAAACTCATGCTAGCGTTGGTCACCTCCACAAGGCGCCTCCGACCCTACTTCCAGGGGCACCCCATCACCGTGCTAACCGGCAAGCCGTTGAAGAAGATTCTGGCCCACCCCGAGGCCTCAGGGTGACTCGTCAAATGGGCCATTATGCTCGGGCCCTAAAACATCTCGTACCGGCCGCGATCTGCAATCAAAGGCCAAGCGCTCGCCGACTTCATTGCTAGACATGGGGAAAGAAAGGAAGAGCAGAAGAGGCTGGCATTTCGAAGTCGCCGTTTGCCTCTTCTTAGCCCCCGAAGAGTGAAAGAAAGGAAGAGCAGAAGAGGGAGAAAGAGGCTGTAGATGGAGGAAGGCTTCGGTGAGGAGGGAGCTTGATGCGCCCCCCCCCCCCACGCAGAGGGGGAGTGGCGGCAGGCTTCCCTGATGCCCCCATCCGTCCCCCGCCTCGGCGTCCACCCGGAAGCCTCGCCGGAGCTAAGAAGAGGCAAACGGCGTGCTTCCACCCGCCGAAGCCCTCCCCAGATCCGCGCGGCCACCGTCGGACCCGTCCCGTGCACGCGCGGCGACCGTGGGATCCGTTCAACATTCCAGGACAGCGGGAGCCCGCTGCTCCCCGTCGTTGGCAGCGTCACCCTCCACGGATATCCTCTCCAACTCCTCAAACGCCGCCGCAAGACCTTGCGTCTCCGCTGTGCTCTCACGGCGCATCAAGGAGCCCCGGAAGCAAAGAAACTAAGGAAATCCTAAAACCCTGGTAAGCCTAGAACGATGAACAGCGCCCAACGCCTATAAAACTCTGGAGGAAGGCGGTGCGTCGTTCCGTGCTCCGAGAAAAGGGGGGCCCCTTCATTATAAATCCGTCAGGATCATCATTACGGGCCCAGGTGACCACTACACGTGGCTCCATAACGCCAACAGAATTCCACCCACCTGAGTCACGCCGGTCCAAAGCCTCGAAAACTACTCAACCGAGCCTCCATGGCTCGGGAGTAGGAGGGGGACAAGTGGAGAGGGGGATTTCTACAGCCCATTCAAAGAGCAGCCCAACAAGACCCAACAGGGTCCCACGAGGTAAGCTCACCTGAGTGACAACCCACAGGGCCCACTTAGAAAAGAAAAAGCCCAACGAACAAACACTCGAGGAACCAACTCTCCCCGGCGGCCCCTAGGCTTGGAGGGCCCGAGTGATGGTCAGGTCACAAGGAGGGTCCGGCCCGAGCCATTTCCCCGCCCGGGAGAGACAGGCATTCGCCGACCTATCCAACCCCTCCTCCGCCGAGCTATGCTCATCGCCCGGACAGGGCTGGCATTTCGGAAGCTCGTTCGGTGATAACCAGAAACCGCCGGACTTCGAGGCGATAACGTTCCCACGATAAGGCCATGAAAGCCCACGTTGAGGACGTAACTCCCGCCGGAAACCCCTCAGATTGCAGGACTCCTGAAGGCGGCGTACTATTTAAACCAGGGATACCCTCCGGTGGAAGGTAAGAAGAAAAAGAGGAAGAAAAAGAGCCATTAAGGCACTCATACTAAAAAGCTCCTGAGCAATCCACTTCACTCCTCTGGTAGAGAGGAATCTCGCGCACTAGTTTTTCTCCTCCCCATTATTGCTTCCACCACAGCTCTACTGACTTAATCATCGGAGGATTTTTCCCCAGGGAAACCCCCTGGGCCCTCTGATACGTTTCCCTGTCTTGCAGTTCATCTTCTGGTGATCCACAGCCCGCTCAGGACAAAGCGCGAGATTTCGCCTCTTCAGCAGATGTGTGTGGATAGCCGGGCTATTAATAAAATCACCGTCAAGTATAGGTTCCCCATTCCTAGACTTGATGACATACTTGATATGCTAGCCGGAGCCACTATTTTCTCCAAACTTGACCTTAAGAGTGACTATCACCAAGTTAGGATAAGACCCGGGGATGAGTGAAAACGGCTTTCAAGACCAAGGATGGTCTCTTTGAATGGTTAGTCATGCCTTTTGGCTTTCAAATGCCCCAAGTACTTTCATGCGTCTTATGACGGAGGTCCTTAGGCCTTTCATTGGGTTCTTTCTAGTGGTCTACTTTGATGACATACTCATCTATAGTCAATCCCAAGAGGCCCACCTTGACCACCTTAGGCAAGTTTGCACCGTCCTCAGACAAGAGAGCCTATTTGCCAACTTAGGGAAGTGCCACTTCATGACCACATCCATCACCTTCCTAGCATTTGTGGTGTCTACCAAGGGTGTCTCCATGGACCCCGACAAGGTCTAAGCTATTCTTGATTGGCCGGAACCCCACACCCTTCATGAGGTCCGAAGTTTCCATGGATTGGCAACATTCTATAGGAGGTTTATTCATAGATTTAGCACTATCACTGGCCCTATCACCGATTGTCTCAAGAAGGGGACTTTTGTGTGGACTAAATCAGCCTCTAAATCCTTCCAAGAACTTAAGGAGAAGTTGACCCAAGCCCCGGTCCTATGCCTACCCGATTTCTCTAAAGTCTTTGAAGTCACATGTGACACATCCGGGATAGGAATAGGAGGGATTCTTAGCCAAGAGGGACACCCGGTAGGCTTCTTCAGTGAGAAGCTATGTGATGCTAGGATAAGATATTCCACTTATGACAAGGAGTTCTATGTCGTAGTTCAGTCCCTCCGACATTGGAGGCACTACTTGTTGCCCAAAGAATTTTTCATCTTTTTCGACCATGAGGCCCTCAAATACCTCAACTCCCAACAAAAGCTAAATGCCCGACATGTCCGATGGGTTGAGTTCATCCAATCCTACACTTTTGTCATCAAACACAAAGCCGGGAGTGAGAATCGAGCGGCGGATGCCCTTAGTAGGAAAGTTTCCTTGTTATCCACTATCCAAGTGGAAGTGACCGTATTTGATAGGCTCAAGGATGAGTACCCTAGCTGCCCCGACTTTGGGCACATCTATACCACCTTGACCACCCATTCTAGCAAGGAACATGAGGGATTTATCTTAGAGGAGGGGTTCCTCTTCAAGGGACCAAAGCTTTGCATCCCACGGACCTTACTCCGTGACTTCTTGATTTGGGAATTACATGCAGGAGAGCTAGCTGGTCATTTTGGAATCCACAAAACCATTGCTTTAGTTGAGGGGCAGTTTTATTGGCCAAGTCTCAAGAGCGATGTAGGCAAGACAGTGGGTCAATGCCGAACATGTGCTTCGGCCAAACAGGTGAAGCAAAACACTGGCCTATATACCCCACTCCCCATCTCCGACCGTCCATGGCAAGACTTGAGTATGGACTTTGTGCTAGGATTACCCAAGACTCAAAGAAAGCATGACTCCATCTATGTGGTAGTTGATAGGTTTTCCAAGATGCCCACTTCATCCCATACTCCAAGACCTCCGATGCCTCCCATGTGGCCCGATTTTTCTTTGATGAGGTTGTCCGTCTCCACGGACTACCTAAGACCATAGTCTCCGATAGGGATGTCAAATTCACTAGCTACTTTTGGAAAACTCTTTGGCACATGATGGGTACTCTCCTCAAATTCTCCACGGCCTATCACCCCCAAACGGACGGCCAAATCGAAGTTGTCAATCGAAGTCTAGGGAACCTCCTTAGGTGCCTTGTTGAGGATCGTCCGGGAAATTGGGATCTCATTCTACCACAGGCTGAGTTTGCATATAACAACTCCGTCAATAAGTCTATAGGGATGAGTCCATTTGAAGTTGTGCATGGGTATAAGCCAAGGAAACCCTCAGATCTCATTCCCCTTCCCCAGCATGCTAGAGTGTCTATTTCAGCTGAGTCATTTGCCCATCATATTAGAGAGTTGCATGAAGAAATTCGCGAGCACATAAGCAAAAAGAATGAGGCTTATAAGAGGCGGGCTGACTCTCATCGGCATCACCGAGAATTCCATGAGGGTGACTTTGTGATGGTGAGGACGGAGAGGCTCTCCCCTGGAGCCATCTCCAAATTGAGGCCACGTGGGGCTGGTCCTTTCAGGTCCTGAGGCGCATTGGTGCAAATGCCTATGAGTTAGATCTCCCCGAGGAATATGGGGTAAGTCCCACATTCAATGTCGCCGACCTAGTGCCATATAAGGGACCCACGATGGTACCCAGTGAGGAGATTGAGCCTATCCCTTCCCTTGAGAGAGCACCTACCTGTGCGGAGAGACCACTAGCCAAGAGAGCCCAGCGTGAACGCATTGAACAAATATTGGATGAACAAGTCACTACCACTCGGAGCAAGGTATACGAGCGCTATCTCGTCAGGTGGAAGGATCGGCCTCCTTCGGAGGATTCATGGGTGAGTCGGGAGGATCTCCAGCAGTTGGATCCTGACCTTCTCGAGCAGTATCACAGCCGGATGGACCCCTACTCGACGGAGTCGAGCTCTTCGCAGTCCAGGGGATTTAATGGAGGCATCACCCATGTCTCCCTTTGGCTCGGGTCTTCCTCACACTCCGGCGTCATTTGAGTTCGGGCCTCTCTCTATAAAGGCCCAATTATCCTTTTTGTGCTTTCTATTTGAGTCATTTCATGTAATTTTCATTTTACTTGAGTCATGTCCCTAGGTCTTGTGTTTATTTTCCTAAGTTTTAGTGTCATTAGGTTGTTTAGTTAGCTATTGGGCCCAATTCATTGGGCTTGGCCCAAAAGCACCCCCCTACCCCCTCGGTTATTTGTCATTGAGTCTTTTGTCAGGGTCTTATTGTAAAATGTGGGTTGCCTATATATAGGGCCCCATTTCCTTCATTTTGAACTAATGAATCAATGCAAAATTTCTAATTGAGATTTCAATTTAGTTCTAGTGGAGTGATTCCAATAGTGGGTGAGAGACCCTAGGGGAGAGATTCCCCACCCCACCCCACCTTCTCTCTCTTCCTCTTTCTCTCTCCCTAATTCGCCCCCTTCTCTCTCTCCACCACTTCCCAACCACCTCCACCCTCCCACCTACCCCATTAAGACCTCTCCACTTCCCACCACCTCTTTACTCACCCCCCTAGTTCCAAGAGGGAACCCCCAATCCCCACCCCACCCTCCAACCACCAACCACCCCCACCTCTTTCCAACACATTTTTCCTTTTTCCCCATGCAACCTTCCACCTCCCAAGACCCATTTCAAATTTGAAACCCTTCCCTCCACTTGCTTTGGCCGCCCCTCTCCCTTCCCTTAGGCTAGGTTCACCCCCTTCCTCTCCTCCACCCTCCACCATCCAATTCTCCCTCCACCCTCCTCTCACCCTCCCCTTTGGCTGAACCAGCACTAACCCCTGCACCCTCCCCCTTCACCAGCCCCTCCACCACCCCTAGACACTCTCCACCACTCCCTCACAATCCCCATCCACCCCCATCCACCTCCCCTTCACCATTTGCATCCTTCTCCTTCTTATTTCTTAGTCATTGGAAGCTACATCTAGGTTGCAGCTTGCAGTCCAGAGGTTATAGGTGAACCAACGGCTTGCAGCAGCCACCACGACCACCTCATGGTGAATCTGAAGGTTCAAGAGGTATCCACTGAAGCGTCTACCAGTATTCTTCCAAACGGCAGTCGTTTCATCCCCATCCGAGCCGTGTGCTGCCCAGGAGATCCGTTCTTCCACAACTGCGTAGAGCTGCCCCTGCTGAGCACTTGTACCGGAGTAGAAGCTTTACCAAGATGAACCTTGGGAGAATCAGGCCAAGAGTTCTTCTGCAAAGTTTTTTCTCGTCTTGTTTACTTTTAGAATCAAGAAGCGGAACTTCGACCGATGTCCGTGGGCTAGAGTTATCAATTTTCTCCCTCGGGTACGCGGTTCTGCTTCCCATTGTCTACACCGACCTTTCATCATTGTTCAGAATCCCCTGGTTTCTCCGGCATCGTTCGGCATCCCCGTCAGTTTTTATGCAAAGCGAACTCATCCACGGTTCCAACAACTCTGGCGGTACTTGATTCTGAGTTCGGGAGCTATCGGGGCATCTTCTTCTTCCTGCTGTTGGAAACCAGAAGCTATCAGTCCGAGAATCTGCCTCCCTGTTTGAGCCTCCACCCAGACCAGCATCGGCGCCAGAAGAAATCAACAAAATTTGGACGACTTCCCTGGCCTCCTACAAAGATTTTCCAGGTGGTTTCGTCCCAAAAAAATTCGGTAGCAGTCGCAGAAGTCAATTCTTCAATCATCTGTCAGCACTCACAGAACGTGGACAGAATCGGTAACCTCCCATCTTCGGTGTTCCTTTCTCAAGTTCCCCTCCCCGCTTGGCCGGCTGAAGGCCCCTCCCTGTGTGGAGGTAGTTTTAGTTGTAATATCCATTAACCCCCACCCCAAGGTCCCCCCTCCTGCGAGAGGTGTAGTATTATAATCATTTGAGTAGGTCAAGCTACCCCGACGCGGCGTATGGGGATCCACTCACCTCCCCGCTCTCCCTCGTCTCTGAGCGGGACTGGTTTCTTCAAATCAGTCGAGTAAGTGTTCAAACCTAACTCCAATTTAGTGCTTGTCTTTCAATATTAGTTCTTAGTTCCGCTGGCCGTGAGAGTGAGAGCTCGATCCTCAAGCCCCGTTGCCTTGAGTGATCACCGTGGGGAAGAGTGTAACCGGTGCCTTTGGCACTTTGTCGGCCCCATTGAATTTGGCCTCCACATCCTTTGGGAATCAAATCTTGACCTTGCTGGCCCTGTACAAGCAAGGGCCCAACCCTCACATCCTCCACTTGGCATCGTCAAGTCACCTCGGGCTTGGGTGAGCGACGGGAGAGCGGTGGCCCAAATCGGACCAATTGAATGCGAATGTGCTTGCTTGCTTAAGTCCAAGGGTGTGTCACATCAGAGGGTATCGGCGACAGTCGAGGTCCAGGAGGGGGACCTGTTGGAGAGTGATTTTGTACTTTTCTTTTCTTTATGGACACACATTTGCATGACTCTTTAGTTTAGTGAACATGTGTTTTTTTTGTCTTTCGTTAAATGCAAATGTATGGATGTGAATGGTGACTTACTAACAACGACCTCTAGGACTGACAAAGAGAACAGGAGAGAGAGAGTAGGAGAGAACTGATGATGAAAGTTAAAAAAAAAATCAAAACAGGACAGAAAGTGTGAAAATGGTCTTCTGAAGACCCCAAGGAGGAACAAACGGTCGAGTCATGACCGTTTGACTAGCGGGAGAGAAGGCTGCGAAGGAGAAGAGGAAACGGTCACCTAATGACCGCTTGAGGGAACCTAGCGGTCGCTCGATAGACCACAAGGGCGAAGACTCAGTCAAATCCGTGCGGCACTCTCCGAGAGAGTCCCAACCCGTGGCTAGAAGCACCTAGTCTATATTAAGACCTATTCTAACATAAATTGAGTCCACCTAGACTCAATCCTAATGCATTAGGACCAGAACTAAAGCCCCATAACTAGGAATAGACCCAGAATTCGTAGCACATAGGAATCTGTGCTTTAAGCTCTGAAAACTTCATAAAAAACACTCAGATCACCATGAAGAGGAGCTTAGAAGCTAGCACCATGGGAGAGGTCATTTACACTAGGCCAAAGCTAGCTAGGAAGGGGCATGGGGAGCTACAGCGGCTGACTTCCATCCCCAAGCACCTGAGCACAACCTCTTCAAGAGAGGTGAGTTCAAATCAATTTCAAAATTCAGGAATTTGCTTAAGTTTCTTCTCATGGCATTCCTCTTCTTCTTCTTTTCTTTTTTTCTTCCTCTTTTTAGCTCCTTCCTGGCCCAAGATGCTACTCTAGCTTGAAGTGGGTGGCTCCCATGATAAAAGAACTTCCTTTAGAGGTCCTCTCAATCCTAAGGACATAGAACCTTTACCCTTTAGTAGTTCTAGCCAAGAATTTCCAGAAATTTTCATTAGATTGACCTAGCATTTCGGCTCTAGTGGAGTTCTGGCATCCTCAAACACAAACTTTCATGTTCCCAACCTTTGAAGCTACTATTTTATAGAGGAGATTGAAACTTGCCTAGCCTTTCCTAAGACTAAGGTAGGAGATGAAGAATTGGTGTGCCACACGGTTGACCCTATAGACCCATCACTTATCTTGGAGGATTTCATACACAACCCAAAGGATGTCAGGACCATGATCAGCCCTCGCCATATTCATTTGATACCCATGGCCCAATGGGTCACTTCCCATTGCAAAAACTAGTGGGGGAGGTATGAAGCCATAGCCAAAGCTACTTCCATTTGCTTGTGCGGGGTCTTGCTCTTTTCCACCACCGACCACCTCTTAGATATTCAAAACCTCAGTATTATTAGTGGGTTGTGGCGGGGTTTATCCACCTCTCAAGCTGTCCTTTCTTACCTCTATGGAGGTCTTGATTCAGCTTCTCTTGGGGGTCCCCTCTTTGGGTCTATGATTGTCTTGGAATGTGGGATGGGTGTTAGGCTGAAATTTCTACCCAAGGAAGACATACCCTCAGCTAGCCGCATCTTTGGAAGCCACCCACTCTACTTCATTGGAGGAGCATCTGGGTTTCCTACACAGGTTGAATGTCGAACGTCGGATAAGAAGACAAGGGATGATTGTCGCCTTTTCCTCAACACCTTGCCAATTGATAAATTCATGATGCGACCATGGGCTCTTCAAGGCACTACTCTCAGATTACCTCGACAATTGGGCCTGGACCTCCAGCTTGTGGGAAACACCACCTTGGCGCTTTACAACCCCCACCGATGCTACTTACAAATTGGACTTCCCCATACTATGGTTCCAGCACTATCTCACTTCCCACCCCTTCAAACTAGGAAAATTAGAACCGAGGAGGATGAGCAGGCGGTTCGGAGTGCTCTAACCATGTGGAAGATCAGTCGAATCCGTACCTTACAGGCGGAAGTGATAGAGAATGAGGAGGAGTATCGAGCTTACGTGAAGGCATTGCACAAGATCTGGCCTCGTGCGGATGTAAAATTGAATGTAATTTGAGCTTGCATTGATCATGTATTTGAAATTATGGAAAGAATGATGTATTGTGAATCTTAAATGAATGAAATGCAATATTGGACTTGAAAGATTTGCAGTGAGATTGTCCCTTAGCTCGATGGTTTAGATAGAACAAGATCCTCTGTTTGGAAAATGGTCGAGCAAAGAACTGCCAGTCCCTCCTAACGGTCTAGCGATAGACCACAAGGGGAAAGAGCACAGGAAAACTGTGTATTTTCTGGCTCTCAGGTGTGTCATGCGGTCACCACTTGACCGTTAGGAAAATTCTAACGGCCTACCAAAGGATCGCAAAGGATGAGAAACAGAGAAACCTGAGAGTTCTGATTCTCGGGTGAGGAAAACGGTCTTCGCGTGACCGCTTAGGAAGGATTAACGGTCTAAGAAAAGACCGTAAGGGACAAAGAATAGGGAAACCTGAGAGTCTTGAATCTTGGGCAATGGAACCTGTGCCTGCACACACTTAAACAAGAAAACAAGTCAGATCCATTCTTAGGCTCAACCCCTTGCCCGTAGCAAGTTAAAGAATGATCAATCCCTGATATTTGGTCAAGGGGTGGAGCTTTATTAAATAGGTGAGATGTAATGAAATGTATAAATGCAATGCATGCTATTTAAATGATGATGGTTTTTTTGTTGAATTTTTAAAAATATCTGATTTTTGTTGGTTTTTGAAATATCTGATTTTTCTAGATTTTGAAAATATCTGATTTTTTTGGATTTTTAAAAATATCTTATTTTTTATATTTTTAAAAATATCTATTTTTTGTTTTGGATTTTTGGGGGCCAACTTCGTCTCGGCGATAAGAGCCCTACCTGTCCCACTAGGAATCTCTTGAGGTTGGTATGCTTTTAAGGTGACAGTCCCCGGTCGAGGGCCAATCTGTACGATGGTGCTTCTACCGAGGCCATACCCAGGGTACGGTCTAGTCCTAAAAAGAAAAAAGTAATTCGAGAGGTAAGCCTAGCTAGGTATAGAGGTTTTTAGGGCTTGAATCCTTCTCATGACAACCCTTTTAGAGATTCAGTCTGTTACGCCGGGGCTTTGTGTCCATCATCGAACCTTTATCCATTTTAGGCACGCATACGACCGGACTCATAACGTCCCGCGGGGAAACTGTACTGCCACTCTTGCCATGCCTATTTTCATACTCTTGAGCATTTGGGCTTTTGAGCTTTGAGCTTTTGAATGAGCTTTTGGCTTTGATTCTTGCTCATCTTCTTTTCATTTTCTTTGGTTCTTTTGTCGTTGATTCTCCTTGTGAAATTAGGTCATAATGGACTGCCCCTATTTGAGACCTCCTTTGTAGCAACCTTGGTAAATGGAAGGAATAAAAATCTTAAATAAATTAAAAACCATGCAAATGTTCAAGGCCCAACCCATATATATACACATGAACCACTTATATATATATACCAAATGAGCCTTACACTTAAACCGTATGGGCCTTGCACCTAAACCAAATAAGCCAAAGGAAAGGGCGCCTTGCCCTAGGGCGCCATTTCATTAAATAAAGCCCTCCTATATTGGCACTATTTAATGAAATAAAGACCCTGTGAATGGGCGCTATTTAAGGAAATAGAGACTCCTCCTTGGGTGCCATTTCACTGTGGGTGAAATTAAGGAAACTACAGACCGTAGTTCATTCTAAGTAGGACTCTGGTTGCTGATACAAGAAGGACTTAATCTTGGTAGGATTGATACGTGGGAAGTTGTGGGAGATAGATTTTATTTAAAATATTAGATTATGATTTATTTGATTTATTTATTAAAAGTTTATTTACGTAGGGCGTGCCAATCACTGAGTGATAAATTTATTAAGCGCACCGTCTGACTAACCAGATGATTATATGTGATCGTGTCGGGACCCAAAACCCGCCGTACCATAAAGGCTACGGCGTTAATTACATCTCTCTAGAAGAGAGAAAACCCTTGATTAATCGCCAAAATAAAGAGGCCATGGGGCCCATAGAATATGTAAAAGATGTGATTGCATGCAAGCACACAATATGGTAGTATTTATTTATTTAAGCTGACTCCCGGTACAGGCGGAGAACTTAGGTCCGAGGACCCTCATCACGCATAGTGAAAGCCTCCGTCCGGGCATGACCCGACTTTCCGCTAATCACCATTTGATATACCGGAGAGTCAGATCATGCAGACATGCAGAATAGTAGCATTTAATATTATTGCTTATTGTCTGTTTGATCATTTATTAGTGATTTCGGGAGAGATCTCGGCAACGCCTCCCCCTGAATTTTTTTATGATTATTTATTGAATTTATGTTATGATTTATTAATTTTTTATGATGATTTATTAATTTTCATGTTTTATTGAATTTTTATTATGATTTATCAATTTTTATGATGATTTATTAATTTTCATGATTTATAGAATTTTTATGATGAATTATTTCTCTCATAACAAATTATTGTTATGTTTATTCTTTTCTTTTGTTTTATCTTTCCTCCTTTTATTATTATGAAGTCGGTGCACATTGGGCTGAAGTCCAAGCAACAATGGATAAGGTATGTGCACGTTTGGATAAGGATCTGAGCAGCTAGAGTGGAAGGTCTGAGCAACTGGGGTTGGAGGTCTAAGTAGCAGGGAATGAAGTCGGTGCAGCTGGAGCAAGGTCCGTGCAAGTGGCAGCAGAGGTCGGTGCAGCTTCAAGGTTGAAGTCAGTGCACCTTTGAGGTTGAGGACGATGCATATGAGGGGTTTAAAATGGTGCGCTCCCAAAGGGGTGAAAATGGCGCGCCCAGGGCACGCCGGGTAGATGCCAAAGAAGGTGAATGAGATAATGAGCGTAGGGCTAAAGCGGCGCGGAGGGGTCCCACGCCGAAAAATGGCGCGCCAGTTTAGGGGCACGCCGGATTAAGGCAGGTTTGGTTAATTTTTGGCTAAAATGAAAGTCCAAGTACTTTTCTTGGAACTTGGATGCTAATTAAGAAGATTAAAGGGTTTATTCAGGTCCCAAATGTCATGCAAATATGACAAGTCCAGAGTTATGCGAGCTTCCTACTCGACCATAGTCCAAAGTAGACTTAAAGCTGAAAATTCATCACAATTAAGACTAAGTGTTCAGTCAAAAATTGGGCAGCACCTCCCCATGCCCAGAGGATTGCGGGGGTGAAGTGGAGACAGTCCCACAGCATCTGGGGTACGCTCCTTAAAGCTGGGAATGCCAAACGGTGACCGACAGACTTCGATAGAGGGAAACCCCGAGGGCTAGCCTACGAGGGGCACCAGCAGTCCATGAGTCAGAGATATTGTTTAAAGGGACGGCCGAAATGGGGAGGAAACCTCGAGGGCTAGCTTACAAGAGGTACCTTGCCCACAGCCACCACCATTCCTGAAGGGATGTGGATTTAATGTTGGGTCGGGGACCCATTTCTATGCACCTTCGAGGGCTCACAGGACTCCACGTCACAAGAGAACCGGATCCTATGGCCTTCTGGTGATTCAAAGAAAGGCAACATGAATGTTTGCTGGGGAATGTTCCCCCTCCCCAGTAACTGGACTATCATCATCGAGAAGATGAAACAAAACGACTGTCACCCGTATACAGGAAAGAGGGATGGGCCATATCAAACATACCCTCACCCTGTCCTTCTCGGGCGGAATGATTCGACCGTTAAATCATAGATGGTAGGTCAAGCACACAGGGGTTAATTGGTTAAAACTTGGAGGTTAGCCGTGTGCTGACGAACCACAGGAATTGTAAGAAGCACACGCTCAAGCAATTGGCGGGCGGCATACGAGGACTCAACTATCCCGGAGGGCCCTGCGCCCAGACTGTAGGGAGGTCCTTATTCTCTCGAGTTCATGACTGTGAACGGAGAGATGATGGGAGGGAAGCCAATCCCGAAGAAAAGGCAACAAAATGGAGATACACATGTATACTTGTCTCAGACGATAAAACCAGCGACAGATACGCAATGCATTTGATATAACTATCGCACTGAAAGAAAGCCCTGGGGAGGGGGATAACATTAATGTAGCCCTTGGTAATCCCAAGGCATGTTCGGCCTCGACGGAAGAAACTGAATATTAATAAGCGATACGGAAGCAAGAGCAACAGAGCAAGAAGAGGGGTTTCATACACAGCTCGGGAAGTGATCAAATAAAGAGGGGAATATATTGCATTTAGCCTGGTGATATCACACAAAATCGTTCCATTACACCCCCACACCGGTAGATAACCAAAAGAAGAGAGCCGAAGGCTCGATTACAAAGGAAACAAAGGGGAGCTGCGGGCTCATATCATTGCCCAACACATACAAACTATGAGAGATTCTGGATGTAAAGGGGACGGGAGACGACTGGGCTCGCACAAACCCACCTCTTCCTCTTGGGATGAAAAATAGAGTATCGGGAAAAGCTTTCCCCCCTCTTCTTCGGTTTCCCTTTTTTCGCTTTCGGAGGCTCTCTCCCTCTATCTTCTTCTGCTCTGGCTTTTTCCTATTGTTCTGCCCTTCTATTTTTTTCTCTTGGAGTCTTCAGGGTTTCTTGTTCGAGACGAAGGCTTCTTATAGATCGGAAGGAGGGCAAGTCTTAATGAGCTTTCACGCGCCGGAACGACTACCCCTGGAGCTTTTGCGCGCCGATTTAGCATGGCGCCGGATCAACATGGGCCACGCCAATTTAGAGCCCCTTCAACCAATTTCTTGCATCTTTTGGCCCATTTAGTTTGTCTAGGCCCAATTGTGTTTACTTTCTTCTTTTGTGAAGGTTGGCCAATCGATCGGCTTGTACTTGTTGTCCGGGCTGCTGCTTGTTTCTTTGGGGATGGTCCCGAACATTCTTCAGAGCTCTCGGGTCTTGCTTTGGCGGTTGTCCGTTGGAACCAAGCATCTTTTCTTTTCTTCTTTTTCTTTGGTCTCATCTTTTCGTTCAGCTTACGCAATTCCCTTTTCTTTTCTTTCTTTTATTTTCTTCTCTGTCGGCACAGGAGTACTCGATCAGAACTTAAGACCTGCAGAAGTAGAAGTTATGAAAAATTGGGAATATTTTCAGTGTCAACAAATGCCCCCCACCCGCGGGTGTCGCGAAAGAGGGACAGGAGAGCGGGACCTGCGGGTGTAGCCCAAAGCCCGTTTGAAAATATTGCATGTATCTTTTTATTTATTTCATTTCCATTTATCATCAGTCATTCATTTTTATTTCATCATTCATATTATTATCTCTTTTTCTTTATAGCCTCATCCAAGCATGCAGACATTCATCGACTGCAAGCACAGAATAGCTATATGTAGCATAGTTCTCCTATATCAGGGATGGGATAAGGACAGTGCCCACGATTCACGAACAGAGTGCGTCTCACGAAGCACAACTAAGGGAGATGTGTATACGTAAAGGGGACGTCGCGTAGAACATATGCATAGCATGAACCACAATATACACACAGGACTATTCCTCCATAGTGTGAAAGTACAATTATATGGGTAGTGAACCCTAGACATAGGGGCGTGTAGACGTTCTGAGTAACACTAGAGGATTACTTTATCGCCTACACGTACATTCGGGGCTCTCTGCTTTCGGTAGCTTCGCATAACACCCTTGTTTATTTCTTTATTTGGGGTTTCACCGTTCGGCGTGAGTTTTCTCATGTGTCTCAATGGAGATTCCCGGCTACTAGGATTCGTCCTTTATTATGATGCTATTGTGGATTTCACCGTTTGACGCGAGTCTCCTCATATGTCTCAATAGGGATTCCCTACTACTAGGATTCGTCCTATAGTATGGTTTTATGATGGATTTTACCGTTTGACGCGAGTCTCCTCATGTGCCTCAATGGGGATTCCCAGCTACTTGGATTCATCCTTATTTTAATTGTGGGGTTTGCTGCACCGTTTTCACGCGAGTCTCCTCATTTGTTTCAGTTGGGATTCCCGGCTACTTGGATTCACATTCCACTTATCATTATCATCAATGTTTTTCTTTTTTTTTAAAGGGGGTAGGCAGCTTTTTCCTCACGGTCACCCTTTATGCGAGTGTAGAGATTTGAGCATCCATGAAGTGTTAAGAAGAAATTACGACGTCCCTATGGCTAAGGACCATTGCTCATATTATGCGAAGTGTGGGAGTTTCACCTAGGGTGTATCATGCGAGTTGTGCCAGCAACATAACTACGACTCTTCCCCTGGCCGTATGCACTCACTGAGAATTGGCTTTTCATTCCTTAGTGTGTGACGTGACGTACACAAACCTAGAATCTGGGTAGCGTTATTTAGCAAGGACATATGCGGTCTTAGAAATTTGAAAGAAGTGTATTAATACTATATTACAAGCAAACATGCATGCGAGACAAGCATGCAAGCAAAACATGTTATGATCATTTTCTTTCTTCTTCTTTCTCTCTTTTTTTGTCTTTTTTTCTCTTCTTTTTTTTCTCTTCTTTTTTCTTTGTAGGGCTCAGTAAGTACATCCGCAGGCTGACTATTATGTAGGCGGGTAGCTAATGCCACAACAATGGAGAGAAGGTGTCATATGCTATGGTGAATCCCTGGAGGGATCAAGGCTTGGTGGGAAACCAAAGGGGGTCTTTTCGTTCATTGGTTCGGATAGCAATTCCGGGCCAACGGTAAGAGGTTTGTCGGCTTAGACCGACGGTCATGACGCCGAATGACTTGGCTTAGACGTAAGGTCGTGACACCAAGGGATGATATCTAATGGCTTAGACATAAAGTCATGACGTCGCATAACTTGGCTTAGGCGGAAGGTCATGACACCAATGCAAAATATTTACCGGCTTAGGCGGAAAGCCATAACGCTGGACAAGAATATTTAACGGCTTAGACATAAAGTCAGGACGCCGTACAAAAATATTTAATGTATTGGACTTAAAGTCATGACGCCGTACAACTTGGCATAGGTGGAAGGCCATGACGCCAAGGCAGAATATCTACCAGCTTAGGCAGAAAGCCATGACACCGGACAAGAGTATTTAACAGCTTAGACATAAAGTCATCACGCCGTACAACTTGGCTTAGGCGGAAGGCCATGACGCCAAGGCAGAATATTTATCGACTTAGGCGGAAGGTCATGATGTCGGACAAGAGTATTTAACGACTTAGACATAAAGTCGTGACGCCGTACGAGTGGAAGGCATGTTAGAACCCTAGTTTTGATAATGACTTTCTATGAATCATGTTTAGATTAAAGAGTTTAAATCTTTCAATTATATCTGGTATGTTTGGTTCACTTAGTGCATGTAACTTCATAGAAGTATTCATAGCCAGTGCATGTGTTGTTCTGTTAGAGATCTAGCTCAGTGCGAGTCTGGTTTTGTTCTACACTTCACGCTTAAGTGCTTGCCCATGTGCAAGTCTCTGTCCACACACTAATACTATCATCCCGTTCCTCCCTCGGTGCATTACTAGTCTCATACATAGAAGGGTCAGTGTTTTTTTTCTAATGAAGCATGCGCACTTAGGTCCGTGCACTTCTTCTTTTCCATCTCGGTGCAAGTCTTCACTTAGAAAGGATATTTCCATCTCGGTGCAAGTCTTCACTTAGATAGGATATTTCCATCTCAGTGCAAGTCTTCACCTAGGAAGGATATCTCTATATCCATCTCGGTGCAAGTTCTGACTTGGACGGGATTTCTTGACTCGGTGCAAGTTCTATCTTGCATCTTTCCTTGTCCGTGTATTATTCTCCATCATCTCGGTGCGACTCTTGCTTGGACCGCATATCCAACCCGGTGCATTTACTGTCCTACACATTTTTTTTGAGTCCGTGCATCCGCTGTTCTAGGCACTTCATATGTCAGTGAATGTTTTTATACTTTTTGACTCGGTGCATAGTTTTCCTCCTGTGCCTCGTGGAATCATGTCGATGCAATCCATTGATCACCTTATACTAAGTCAGTACAATGGTTGAATTTCATATTTCTACTCAGTGCATGTTATGTTTACTCTCTCATTACGTCTGTGCAAACTGTGCTAAGTGTTTGACTAACGTCTTATATTTCTGACAGAGTTATCTCTCCGAGGAGGGGCACGTGATCCAAGGCGGATCGTCCTCCGAACGAATGCCACGTGGAAGGCTACAACACTCAGATGGTGACACGTGGCTGAAAGCCTTCTGGAAGCATATGGGTGGGAGTGCTTCCTCCACACGCCCAATAAGAGAATATAAGAAGGTGCAGAGCGAAGGAAGAAAATACATAGAAAAGAAGAGAGAGAAGAAGCAGAAGCAATTTTTTCACTACCGAGTCCAGAGAGCGGAGAAGAAGAAAAACGAATTAGAGAGCTTGTGGGAGAAGAAAAAGAGATAGAGTGAGTTCGTGAAGAGAATCTTTGATAGTCTATCCACTGGTACTTGGATCAAATCCAGTCCAGTTGGCTCCAGTGAGAGCTATTTCATCGGTTTTCACCGTGAGCTTTCTGTAGCTGTTCTCACCATTTTATTTTGTTCTTTATCTTAATCTTCTGATCAAGCTGTGTGGCAGTAGAGGTCAAGCTGTAATCCCTAGCAGGTCAGAGGAGGAATCCTCTGGATAGCAAGCTGTGTTGCTCAGCTGTTTGTAAGCAAGCTGTGAGGCTCAGCGGACGCAAGCTGTATTGCGCAGCCTTTTTCAAGCAGTAAGGCAGCGGGAAGCCTCTCTCTGATTTGAGTGAGGGATGGACATTGGTCTACAGGCAGCAGACTGAACCATCTAAAAACTCCTTGTGTTATGTGTGGTATGCTTGTCTCCTGTGATTCGATAGATGCATGACTAGGCTCGAGTAGTTTAGTTTGGCTTTCGAAGTCCATTGGTGCACATCAGTTATTGGAAGATGGTTAGCTCTTGAAAGAGGAAAATCAGTCTTGGAAGAAAAAGAAGTGAATATAGATTTGAAGTTAACGCATGAGAATGAGACTCTAAAAAGTCTAAATGATGGTTTGCATAATCATGTCATTTCCTGTGAAGACTATATTGTCTCCTTGCAAACTGAAATTGAAGATTTAAAGAACTCCCTGTCAAAGTTTGTTAAGGGAAAAGATAATTTGAATAAGCTGCTTGGAAATAATGTAAATCTACAGAAAGACGGACTGGGTTATAGTCCAGTAATGAAGAGGGTTGATGGAAATAAATTGAAAACTATTTTTGTTAACAGTTCAGAACAAGATAAACCTTCCACTTCATCTGTATTTCAGTTCACGGCGAAGAGAAGTGAAGAACAAAGTAAAAATTCAAAAAGTGGAAGAAAACAGAAAAAGAGTGAAAGCAAACATAAAATCAAACCTTCATCTGATGATGTTAAAGTTTCTATTGTCTCTAAAAATTGTCCTGAACAAGTGCATGTAAGAAAAACCTTCCCCATTCAGTCACATGCAAACACAAAAACATTTTCATGTCATTACTGTGGAAAAACTGGTCATAAAATGCATGAGTGTATTACAATGAAGCTAGATAAGCTGGACTCCAAGAAATTTCATGATAAAAAAACTTAAAACACTCACCATACAGTTCAGAAGAAGAAAATTCATTGTTACCACTGTGGGAAGTCGGGCCATATTGGAGCCCATTACTGGCATGCTTAAAGAAAGAGAGTCAATTCAAAATTTGAAAACTCCCCTGTAAATAAAAATGTTTTTGGTAGTAAAAATTTTGCTTATGGAAGAATTGGCCATCATGAATTTGAATGTGGTAAATTTGAATGCTGGCATGCAAAAAGAGGTAACAATCTCCATGACAGAACCATCTTAACAAAAGTCCACCCACAAAGATTCAATATTTATTCTGTCAAGAAACATCTGAATTCTGCTAATCACTGTTATTATTGTGGGAGAATGGGTCACATTATGAATAAATGCCATGAGTTAGAATTGGATAATAGAAAAACTTGGAAACCTTGGAGTGCACCTGCTAGAGGTGTCACTCAATTGATAAGACCCAATAGTTTTTGGGTCCCCAAATTTACAGGTTGATCTTACTTTGCAGGTGTGTCTTGAAGAAGGAAAATAAAGGGAAAATAAAACCAAGGCACACAAAGGTTAGTTAAATTTAATTTATTCTCTAGTTTACATTTGTTTCTTTTTGAGTTACAACTACCTGCATGATCTCTAACCTTCTAATGTGATCAATGTCATGTGATTAATTCATGCAGTTAGGAGGATGCAAACTTGTGATGAATGATAGATAATGAATCTCATTCTGAAATTGATCATGTTGAATGATTAGGAATCTTGCATGCAGTTTAACACAATGTCATCATTTAGAGTAGCATTTCTGTGAATTTTTTATATAAAAATAATAATAATAATATTTGATGGAAATCTATGCTCACTCACAGGGGGAATTTAGTCTATCTAAGGCAGCTGATCATTAGAGGTATACCCTTCTGAAAAAGAGAACATGAGATTTGATATCTCTTCTGCTGTTGAGCTCAATGTATCTGGTCTGTTGTGAGCTAATATCTCTTCTAGTGGAGTGTCACTGGTTCTTGTTTAGTAAGCTAGATGCTACCTTGTGGATGTTTAAAATCATGAGAGGCTGTGCTTTGCTCTTATGGGAGTCATCTTGTGGTGTCTATTGAATTTGAAAATTCTGTTGCGGGCTCTGTCATTGGTGTGAGCTTAAGTTTGCATGAGAAGTTTGTCTGAAGACTGAATGATGATTACTTTACTGAGAGGTTTGCTGATGGGCTGTTAGCCGTTTAAGTTGTGGCCTTTGAAAATGCTCTTATCTTGCTCACATATGGCATTCATCCTCCTCACCTTGTCATTGGTCGATCTCTCCTATCATTCTCCGTCTTTTAAATATTTCTGGTTGTCCTAGTAAGGGGGAGTAGTATATATAAATGTTGTCACTTTTACCCTCTTCAATAAATAAATGCCCAGACCACTCTGAACCAAAAACATCTTACTGATCTAAATTGAGATGTAATTTACAGTGTATGTACATTAAATCTTATCTGAATATTTCTCTCAAATTACTATGAGTGATTTCTCAATGATTTTGAAACAATCCAAATTTGAAAACTTCTCTATAGAAGGTCTGATATCTGAAAATCTTTAGTAATAAGCCAATATGTTGGAAACCTTAGGTTTATATGATTTTTACGTCTTGTTAAAGAGATTTTTTTTCTGACAAAAGAACTGGGAATATGCCATGATATAAAATAATGAAATACATTTGGCAGAGCAATGGCATGACGTTTGAGAAATTGACCATCTGTTTCAAAGAAATTCAGGGGTTATGTCATGATAATTAATGCTAACTCTGTTCAACATATGAAGTATGAAAGTTAATTGCACTGAGTAACTAGGGATTCTAGTGTTTGATGGACATGTCTCCTTGTGTAAAAAGGTGCAGTTACACTGGAATACTCAATAAAAGTGTTTTTATTAAAAAATAATAAATAAAATGGGGAGAAGTGTAATGAAATATATATATATGGTTGACCCAAGGGTTCTCTCAGTTAATCTCTACAGACTTAAGAAAAATATAAACTTGGGTTCTTCAATTAGATTTTGGCTAATGAAAAGGACCCGTAAGACTAATGACTTTTCTGTCTGAGTTGTTTCCCAGATTAAGCTGTTTTATTTTCATTGACGTCAATTCATTTGAGATATCTTGTGAAAAGCTAACTTGTGAGATATAATCTCATATTCCGTAATTTGCGTCTCTTCGAAGAAAGGCACCTTATTTTAAGTTAAGGGTATTTTGGGTATTATCTATTGAAGATTGGTAAAGTTGGAAGTATTCCTCTATATACGAAACCCTATCTACTTTACCATCTTACCCTTTCTTTCGAAGCTGAAACGTCCTCCCGCTCCGTGGCTTCTTCGCGCGTGCACAACCTGCAACCCTTCGCTTCTCCAACCTTTCTCTCCTCCCAGTGCACCCCCTCTATCTCCACATTTCGTCTCTCCTCCATCCCGGATGCTGCCATGCCTACTTCGTCAGCCGTGAGCAAAGGGAAGAGGAAAGCAGTGGAGCAGCCACAGCCAGAAGATGCTATGTCCACGGTGGCCGCAGTACAACCTCAAGGGATGAAAAGGCAAAAGAAATCAGCTTCTACCATGAGGAAGGGAGATACGTCTACAAGGCCTACAGAGAAACCTCTGCTAGTATTAGAAGCTAGGAAGATTATACCCGCTAGGTATATTGACTTTACTGATCAAGAGATGGCTTCCGAGTTCCCTGAGGTGCTTGAGCTGTTTGAGTTCCAACAATGGAAAGAGTTCTTAAGCATGCATAGGGTGTATTGCCCTAATCTGGTAGCAGAATTCTACAGCAACTTGAGGTACGATGATGCTAATTTTACAGTTTCTTCACTGGTCAAAGGAAAAGTGATAGAGCTATCTAGGCAGTCCCTTCATAGGACTCTAAGAGTTCCTGTAGATGGAGAGGTTGAAGGAGGGTTTACATTTAATTTACATGATGCTTTTGCCCTCATCACTGATTTACCTAGAAACATTCATGAAAAGCAACAGACTAAGCTCGGTTGTTATAACACCAACAAATTTTCTGCACCCAAGAGACTACTCCATCACATTCTCACCTCCATGATTACTCCACAAGTAGGAGGTAGGGGTAGACTGACATATTCTCAACTGTTTATTCTCTACTGCTTGCTGAATAAAATTAGAGTCTATTTGCCACATGTCTTGATTCAAGTTATGGGAACTTGTAAGAATCAAGAAGATATTTTCCTTATGCTGCTACGTTGACTACATTTTTCAAAGGGGAAAACATTTCCCTGGATGGTGAAGTTGTGACAGCAATCCCCAAGATAAACATTTATAACATGGGTTTCATTAATACCTTCATGAGTAGGAAAGGAACCAAATGAACGAGTACCCCTTCTACAAAGGATACTCCAATGGAAAAAGATACAGAAACTCAGGATGAGTCAGTGATAGATCAGCCCACACAAGAAACTCACACTCTTGAGTTAATTCAAAGTGAATGTCAATCTATTCAGTCACCCTTGGAACCTGTTCGTCAGAAGGAGGATCAACCTCCAGCTCAAGTACAAGCAACTGAAGGGTCTGATGAGCAAGAACTTCAACTGGACCCAACTGTAGCTGCAGCACCTAAGGTACCTCAGATCCATGAAACAATTGAACAGGATGTTCAGGATGAGGACATTATTCAGGAATTAGATCAACATATTCATGAGATATTTGATGAATTTGTACAGTAGTCTCAGAAAAGACTAGTCACTAATCAAGCAGAGCTGACGCAGGAAGAGGCTCCAACAGAAGAACTACCTAGTGACAGAGAAGAGGAAATCATTCCAGTCTCCATATTCAAAAATATGGGTAAAATTCTTGACCATACCATTGATCTGGAAATTGAGTTTGAACTGTTAAAGGGCACAATAAACAAGATAGCCATTAGTCAGCCAGAAATCATCACAAAGTTTGAAGTAGTCCAGTCAAATTTGCAGACATTGTCAGAGACCGTTAAACAAGCTTTCAACAAACGAGACTCAACCACCTCTCTAGTGGAAAGGCTGGGGAACACTATGCATCAGAAACTCGATAAACTGGCAGACTCCATTAGAGATCTTCATACCTCCTTGTTGAACAGACCTCCCTTCTCTGGCTCAAGTTCAACATATCCTCCAAGAGGCAGGGGGAGCTACCGAGGTCACTAGTTTCTACCATTTCCACATCTTTTGATAATGACAAAGGGGGAGAAGAAGACCTCATGTATGAAGAAGAACATGTATCAAGAAGACCTCATAAGGCTGCACGTTTTCTGCCAAGTGTATGCAAAGTTTTTGGGAAGGGGAATGATGTACTGACAGGAAGAAGATGTACTGCTTCTAATTCCCTTCTTTTTGTGAAAAGAGATATACATTCAAACGTTAATGTTTGCCTTCCTAATACTCACAGAAGCATTTTCTTACATGGTGCATATTTGCATTTTGTTCGTCTATGAATGAATTTTGAGCATGCTCCAACAGAATGTGAACATAATTGTTCGAATGGCTGAGTATTGAATATTTCTTTTGGTTTAATCATACATGACTCATAGTTGTCATAATCAAAAAGGGGGAGACTGTTGGAACCCTAGTTTTGATAATGACTTTCTATGAATCATGTTTAGATTAAAGCGTTTAAATCTTTCAATTATGTCTGGTATGTTTGGTTAGCTTTGTGCATGTAACTTCATAGAAGTATTCATAGCCAGTGCATGTGTTGTTCTGCTAGAGATCTAGCTCGGTGCGAGTCCGATTTTGTTCTACACTTCACGCTTAAGTGCTTGCCCCTGTGCAAGTCTCTGTCCACACACAAACACTGTCATCCCGTTCCTCCCTTGGTGCATTACTAGTCTCATACATAGAAGGGTCAGTGTTTTTTTTCTGATGAAGCATGCGCACTTAGGTCCGTGCACTTCTTGTTTTCCATCTCGGTGAAAGTCTTCACTTAGAAAGGATATTTCCATCTCGGTGCAAGTCTTCACTTAGATAGGATATTTCCATCTCGGTGCAAGTCTTCACCTAGAAAGGATATCTCCATCTCCATCTCGGTGCAAGTTCTGACTTGGACGGGATTTCTTGACTCGGTGCAAGTTCTGTCTTGCATCTTTCCTTGTCCGTGTATTCTTCTCCATCATCTCGGTGTGACTCTTGGTTGGACCGTATATCCAACCCGGTGCATTTACTGTCCTACACATTTTTTTTGAGTCCGTGCATCCGCTGTTCTAGGCACTTCATATGTCAGTGAATGTTTTTATACTTTTTGACTCGGTGCATAGTTTTCCTCCTGTGCCTCGTGGAATCATGTCGATGCAATCCACTGATCACCTTATCCTAAGTCAGTACAATGGTTGAATTGCATATATCTACTCAGTGCATGTTATGTTTACTCTCTCATTACGTCTGTGCAAACTGTGCTAAGTGTTTGACTAACGTCTTATATTTCTGACAGAGTTATCTCTCCGAGGAGGGGCACGTGATCCAAGGCAGATCGTCCTCCGAAAGAATGCCACGTGGAAGGCTACAACACTCAGATGGTGACACGTGGCTGAGAGCCTTCTAGAAGCATATGGGTGGGAGTGCTTCCTCCACACGCCCAATAAGAGAATATAAGAAGTTGTAGATCGAAGGCAGAAAATACATAGAAAAGAAGAGAGAGAAGAAGTAGAAGCAGTTTTTTCACTGCCCAGTCTAGAGAGCGGAGAAGAAGAAGAAAGAAATAGAGAGCTTGTGGGAGAAGAAAAAGAGATAGAGTGAGTTCGTGAAGAGAATCTCTGATAGTCTGTCCACTGATACTTGGATCAAACCCAGTCCAGTTGGCTCCAGCGAGAGCTATTTCATCAATTTTCACCGTCAGCTTTTTGTAGCTGTTCTCACCGTTTTATTTTGTTCTTTATCTTAATCTTCTGATCAAGCTGTGTGGCAGCAGAGGTCAAGATGTAATCCTCAGTGGTCAGAGGAGGAATCCTCTGGATAGTAAGCTGTGTTGCTCAGCTGTTTGTAAGCAAGCTGTGAGGCTCAACAGACGCAAGCTGTATTGCGCAGCCTTTTTCAAGCTGTAAGGCAGCGGGAAGCCTCACTATGATTTGAGTGAGGGATGGACGTAGGTCTGCAGGCAGCAGACTGAACCATCTAGAAACTCCTTGTGTTTTGTGTGGTATGCTTGTCTCCTGTGATTCGATAGATGCATGACTAGGCTCGAGTAGTTTAGTTTGGCTTTCAAAGTCCATTGGTGCACATTAGTTATTCGAGTCTATGATCTTACTCTATCAGGCCCTTGCGTTTGGGTTAATTATTTTTTATTCCGTCAAATTTTTTTTGGAGGGATTCATTCACCCCCCCTCTGAATCCTATACGCACCATTGCTGCATCCCATCAAGGCCATGACGCCAACGCAGAATATTTACCGGCTTAGGCAGAAGCCATGACACCGGACCAAAATATTTAACAGCTTAGACATAAAGTCATGACGTCGTACAACTTGGCTTAGGCGGAAGGCCATGACGCCAAGGCATAATATTTACCAGCTTAGGCGGAAGGCCATGATGCCGGACAAGAGTATTTAACGGCTTAGACATAAAGTCATGACATCGTACAACTTGGCTTAGGCGGAAGGGCTTGACGCCAAGGCAGAATATTTACCAGTTTAGGCGGAAAGCCTTGACACCGGACAAGAGTATTTAACGGCCTAGACATAAAGTCATGATGCCGTACAACTTGACTTAGGTGAAAGGCCATGACGCCAACGCAGAATATTTACCGGCTTAGGCGGAAAGTCATGACACTAGACAAGAGTATTTAACGGCTTAGACATAAAGTTATGACGCCGTACAACTTGGCTTAGGCGGAAGGCCATGACGCCAAGACATAATATTTACCGGCTTAGGCGGAAAGCCATGATGCCGGACAAGAGTATATAATGGCTTAGACATAAAGTCATGACGCCGTACAACTTGACTTAGGGGGAAGGGCATGACACCAAGGCAGAATATTTACCAGCTTAGGCGGAAAGCCATGAGGCCGGACAAGAGTATTTAACGGCTTAGACATAAAGTCATGATGCCGTACAAGTTGGCTTAGGTGGAAGGCCATGACGTCAAGGTAGAATATTTACCGACTTAGGTAGAAAGCCATGATGCCGGACAAGAGTATTTAACGGCTTAGACATAAAGTCATGACGCCATACAACTTGGCTTAGGCAGAAGGCCATGACGCCAAAGTAGAATATTTACCGGCTTAGGCAGAAAGCTATGATGCCGGACAAGAGTATATAACGGCTTAGACATAAAGTCATGATGCCGTATAACTTGGCTTAGGCAGAAGGCCATGACGCCAAGGCAGAATATTTACCGGCTTAGGCGGAAAGCCATGATGCCGGACAAGAGTATTTAATGGCTTAGACATAAAGTCATGACGCCGTACAACTTGACTTAGGTAGAAGGCCATGACGCCAAGGTAGAATATTTACCGACTTCGGCGAAAAGCCATGACGCCGGACAAGAGTATTTTTGTTGGTTTAAGTGCCAGCCTAGATGAAAGGTCATGATGCTGACAATTGATTTGTACATCGGCCTAGATGGAAGGTCATGATGTCGACGATAGAAGGGTGCTTTTTTTTTGTTCTTCAACTGGATGGAAGGGCAGAGCCACATGTAAAAAGGGTCTTTTTGTATCCTGGTCGAACGAAAGGCCCGAGCCGAAGGTGAAGGGGTCTTTTTATTGTCTGGCTGGACAAAAGGTCTGAGCCAGAGGTAAAAGGGTATTTTTATTGTATGGTCGGATGGAAGGTCTGGACGAAAGGTGAAAGGGTCTTTTTGTTGACTGACTAGACGAAAGGTCTGCGTCAGAGGTAAAAGGGTCTTTTTGTTGTATGGTCAGATGAAAGGTCCGCGCTAGAGGAAAAAGGGTCTTTTTGTTGACTGACGGGACGAAAGGTCCGCGTCAAAAGTAAAAGGGTCTTTTTGTTGACTGACTAGACGAAAGGTCTGAGCTAGAGGTAAAAGGGTCTTTTTGTTGTATGGTCGACGGAAGGTCTGAGCCAACGGTGAAAGGGTCTTTTGTTGACTGACTGGACGAAAGGTCCGAGCCAGAGGTAGAAGGGTCTTTTTGTTGTATGGTCGGATGGAAGGTCCGGACCAAAGGTGAAAGGGTCTTTTTGTTCTTTGGTCGGACAGAAGGTCTTGGCCAAGGGTAAAAGGGGTCTTTTCATTCTCTGGTCGGACGAAAGGTACGAACCAAATGTCAACGGTTTTTCATTCTTTGGTCGGTCGGAACGTCCGTGCCAAAAGTGAAGGGGTCTTTTTGTTGACTGACTGGATGAAAGGTCCGAGCCAGAGGAAAAATATGGACGTTGACCTGACATGATGTCAGAGTCAACAAACCTTGCCTAGGTGGTATGTCTAGAAAAGGGCAGAAATAAAGCATTATTATCGTCTTGACGTCATGTCGAACACGACCAACCTGGAAGAGACGAAGGGTCTGGGCCAGGGCAGAATATGGTCGTTCACTTGACAGACTTGCCAAAGTCAACCAACTTGGAAAAGGCGTGAGGCCTCAACGAAAGGTAGAATATAACATAGGTATTGGCTTGACATCCTGTCAAAGTCAATGAACTTGGTAGAGGCGTGAGGCCTAAGCAAAGGACATAATGTGGGATAGGTGTTGACTCGACGTCGTGTCGAAGTCAGCGAACTTGGCAGAGGCATGAGGCCTAAGCCAAGGGTATAATGTGGGATAGATGTTAGCTCGACGTCATGTCAAAGCCAACGAAATTGGCAGAGGCATGAGGCCTAAGCCAAGGGCAGAATATAAGGTGTAAACGTTGAACCGACGTCCTGTCGAGACCAATGAACTTGGCAGAGATGTGAGGTCTAAGCCAAGGATAGCATGTATGATAGGTGTCGACTCGACGTCCTGTCACAGCCAACGAACTTGGTAGAGGCGTGAGGCCTAAGCCAAGGGTGGAATATGAAGTATAAATGTTGACCCGACGTCATGTCGAAGTCAACGGACAAGGCGGAGGCGTGAGGCCTTGGCCAAGAGCATCATGTGGAACAGGTGTTGACTCGACGTCATGACGAAGCCAACAAACTTTACAGAGACGTGAGGCCTAAGCCAAGGGCAGAATGTAGGATAGGTGTTGACTCGACATCATGTCGAAGTCAACAAACTTGGTGAAGGCATGAGGCCTAAGCCAAGAGTATAATGTATGATGGGTGTTGACTCGAAGTCATGTCGAAGTCAACGAACTTGGCGAAGGTGTGAGGCCTAGGCCAAGGGCATGTTGACTCGATGTCATGTCAAAGCCAACGAACTTGGCAGAGGCGTGAGGCCTAAGCCAAGGGCATAATGTAGGATAGGTGTTGACTTGACGTCATGTCGAAGTCAACGAACTTGGCAAAGGCGTGAGGCCTAGGCCAAGGGCATAATGTAGGATAGGTGTTGACTCGACGTCATGTCAAAGCCAACGAACTTGGCAGAGGCGTGGGGCCTAAGCCAAAGGAAGCACTTGGGATAGGTGCTGACTTAACGGAATGTCGAAGTCAACGGGCCCTGCTCCGATAGAAGGTTTGGGGTGAGGGTAGACTAGATTATAGGCTAATGAGAGGCCCAGACCCAGGGCTAAATATTGATGTCAACCCGATGATGTGTCAGAGTCAACAAGCCTCGCTCAGACGGAAGGTCTGAAACAAGGGTAGAATGTGTAGATGAAGATGTCAACCCGACGTCATGTCGAAGCTGACCAACTTGGCAAAGACGTGAGGTCTAAGCGAGGACAAAATATGAACGTTGACCTGTGGAGATGTCGGGATCAACAGACTTTGCTCAGATAGATAGTCTGAGACAAAGTGAAGGAATCTTATTGTTGGTTTCTTTGTTTGGACTAGTTGGGTTTATTGAATTTGTTAAGTTTATTGAGTTTATTTGTTTTATAGGGTTTGTTGGTTTTATTGAGTTTGTTAAGTTCATTGGACTTATTGGTTAAGTTTAGCTTGTTGGGTTTATTAAGTTTGTTGGGATTTATTTTGTTTATTTGATTCATTGGGTTGATTTTGATGGGTTTATTGGTTTGTTCGATTTATTGAGTTGATTGATTTTGCTTAGATTATTGGGTTTATTGAGTTTTTGTGATTTTATTATTATTATTATTATTGGACTCATCGGATTGATTGATTTAATTGAATTTATTGATTTTATTAGGTCTATTGAGTTTGTTGATTCATTAAGTTTATTTTAAATCATCATTTTCCTTTCTTCATTCATTTTCATCATTTTTTATTCATTTCTTTCTTCTTTTTGTTTTCCTTTTTGTTCTTATTTTTTTGTTATTTGTTTTTTCTATTGGGCTCCCTAACGTAGTCTCGTCTGCGATGCGGGATATTTTGTCCGGTGGGGCTATTGATGAATTTGACTGTTTATTATGCTGGTGGGGCTAGGGATCGATGTCCAAGAGCCTGGCGGGCCTGGCGAGGGCGGAGTGCCTTAGGCCAAGGAAAAGGGTTTTATGAATCCTGTCGAGTGGGACAAAGGGTAATTTTGGGGCTCGGCGAGGGCGGAGTGCCTCAGGCCAAGGAAAAGGGCTTTATGAATCCTACCTAGTGGGACAAAGTTTATTTTTGAGCTCGGCGGGGGCAGAGCACCTCAGGCCAAGGAAAATACTTTGTGGACCCAGCCCAATGGGACAGAAGGTAATTTTCAAGTTCGGCTAGGGCAGAGCGCCTCCGACCAAGGGAAAGCTTTATGGACACAGCCTGGCGGGACTGATGGGGGTGAATTATTGAGCTTGACAAGGGCAGAGCGCCTTATGCCAAGGAAAATGATATTTTTATTGGGCCGACATTGGGCAAGGAGTTCGCACCGGCACTGGTGAGAGAGTCCCGTAGGATAGAAATTGGCATTGTTGCGGCTGAATGCCGAAAGGCCATGAGAGTGCATTGGCTGGGAGCGTAGGTCCCAGATCAAGGGTGGAAGTTTAGTCCCAGTGGGACAAGTGGGGAGTACCCCTGTAGGATGGGAAGATGGCAAGGCACCATGAATCCCGGCAGGTCCAAGGGATACTGAGACAGGCCATTAGAAGCCGAAAGGCATTTATTTGCTGGCTTGGTAAGGAGAAAGGAGCTGAGGGTACAGACAACTCGGTAGGACTTGTTCTTTTCATTCCCCAGCGGGGCTTGGACCCGTATTTGAAGCGGGAGGCCTAGTGACCAATGAAGGCTCTTCAGCATCGGTGGGACTATTGATTACATGGTCCCCCCTGGGGATATTCAGTGACAGTTGTGCATCAGATCAACAGCTATCTTTTCTTGTCATTGATTCTTTTCAGGAGACGCTCCGAACAACCTCGGCTCAGGCTTCTGGCGCTTATGCCGAGTGTCATCCCCTTGGCCCTTTTCTTAGAAGCCATGGCCGCGGGGTCTTCCTACCTCCACAGATGACATAGTCATTTTATTTTCCCTTGGACATTCACCATGCAATGCTACTAGGGAGCCTTCTGCCTATGGGGCGGATGAGGAGGCCTTGTTGACCTCATAATTTCTCTTCTTTTTCTTTTGCATTCATTTTTTTATCTCCTTTTTTTTTGAATGGGTAGCTCAAATGGCGCTGACAGTGCAGTGCAATGTAGAGCCGTTACCCATCGTCCATTTGTTCCTAAACAAACCAAGGCGGGTGCATAGAAAAGCGCTCACCCCCTCAGAGAGGGGATAAGTGGTTCGCTCCACCATACCAACCCCACAATGGTAGTTTCTTATTTGGCACGGACCAGGACATGAGGGGAGTGATATCTCCCTTGGTAGATGCAGCCATCAAGGCCTCCTTCATTTTATTTTATGTTTTTTTTGAAAGGATCCAACTTTCTGAGAGATTATTTAGTAGGTGGAGCCCAATGTCTGTATAGGCAAATTTCATTTGCCCTCTTTTTTGCTGATTTTTCTTTTCTTTTCTTTTCTTTTCCTTTTTTTTTGGGTGCCTGCCCCCAGAACATGCCCTTTTCTTTTCTTTTTTTTTTTTCTCTTCCATATTTTGCGTCACTTGCCATTCTTCTTTTTGTTGGCACAACATTCGCATTCAGGCTATGCGAACCTGCTAGACATCGGCTTCGGCCAGATTTGTGAGGAGCAGCTGAGGCGATGACGCCGTGCGGGCCAGCTCTCTTCCAAACAGGCATTTGGTGAGGGCGCGGTGGGTCCACCGTGTACTCGCCCATCTGTAGTTCACCTTTTTGATCAGGCCTTCAATGACGTCCTTGAACACAGCAATCCTCAATGGGATGCCCCAACATTTGGTGATAAGGACAAAATCATGGATTGTCTTTTCTTTTGGCATCGCCTGATTTCTTCGGCTCTGGAAGCACCACTTTGCCGTATTCACGAGTCCACTCAAAAAGAGCCCCAGTCTTGTCCTTCGATAAGGAGTATGATTTCATCATTTTACCCCTTAATGAGGGTCCTTCTTTGGCCGACTCGGTGGTAGAAAGGCTAGTTGCCTCTTGCATTTTCTTCTTTTGTTGCTCAAAGGCTTCAAAATTTGAGACACAAATCTCTTCTTATGCTAGGTGTTTGCCGGTTGGCTCATTCTTTTGGCTCGGGGCTATCGGAGCTGGGCAGAGCCTTGCAAGAACTGCTTCGGCATTGGCTGCGATGTCACCTAGTTGTTCAAAGGTTGTGACTTTAATATCAATGACCCATCATAGAATTTTTATTCTCAAATTCTCTTTGCAGATTTGAACAGAATCCCCATAGCTAGGCGGATGCCGACACTTTTCATGGAGATTCCTCCACCTTCTTATGTAGTCCATGACGGACTCATCACCCTTTTGTTTGGTTGCTTGTAATTTGGCCTCGGTGACTTCCCCTTCGGCCATCTTCATAGTCATTATTTGTTCTGCCCTTGGCTTGTCCGACTGCACGTGCGGTCACGCTGGCACAATCTTTGAGATGCTTTAGTTACTCCCAGACATGCCCAGGGGACTGTATGTTGGATTGGTTGAGGGAGGATGCCCCCCGTATAATTATGTACTATTCGAGGCATGGCTGGCCACGCTGAAGCTTCAAGTGAGCTAGTACCACCTTTTGTCGCCTCATGTAGATGTCCTGCCGATTGCGGCATAGTCGGACTTAGATTCATTTCATTTAACAACCTTTGCTGCATTTCAATCTCTTGTTGCTTCTGGTGCAGTAGCGAAAACATGGCCTGGTCTTGCCAGGAGGGGCTGGGAGTGCTGTCTTTCACCTCTGGTTTGACTGGGGTGAGTGGCATCCCGCCATTGTTGTTGGGTGCACCTAGTTTCATTGAGATGAACTCCCTAGGTTTTATGCCTCCGAGTCGAGGAGGAACGTGGTATTGTGCCCCCTTGTTGGCTGGCAGGTGTCTTGATATTCTCCCAGATCCAGTAGCGCGATGGGAGGCAGAAGCTTTAGTTTGATTTGCTCCCTTCGATATAAAGCAAATTTCTTCATCTTCTTCATCAGCAACTTGAGCCACACTGGACGGTGTTGATAGCATGTTGCAGGAGAGAGCAACATGTTTTATTTTAGCCCTTGTATTCTTCTTTTTCTTCCCCCTTGTGGCTGGCAACTGTCCCGACAGTGGGTTGCTTGGTGCATTGAACACCCTTGCATTTTCTTTAGTTATTTTTTTTAGCTAGTGGGGCTCATTGCGTCTTTGAGGGGCATGCCTCTTGAGCTGCATAGGCTGACTCTTGGGTTGTTCATGCTTATCAGGCCCACTTATAATAGCTTGTGACCACTCCATGGCTAAGCTAGCTTCTTCATGTACCCGTGATGGAATCTATTTTTTCTTTTTATTGTCAGTTGACCCTTTGATAACCATTGGAGAGGCTATTTGAAGGCGGGCAGAGACTGCAAGAGGCGGAGCAGGCCGGTCCATGGCGTCGGGAATTTGGGTCTCCAATGCTGAGTGAGAAGCCGATTTTGTTCTTTTCTTTGTTGGCGATGCTCGCCAATTCTCTTTCTCCCTTCCATGCGACGAGATATAGACTTCATGAGTGTGCGAGGCACATCCCTCTGGCATTTCTTCAGGCAGCTGTTGGCATATAGATATCATGTTAATTGATTCCCACGTAGCGGGTGTAGACACGCTAAAATTGACGCTATGATGATCAAATCTCATGTCACTATGATAATACCCCAAAGTGAACTTCAATATTTCCATGAAATAAAGATTTTCTATTTTTGTGTGTTTCCTTCGCATTTTGTGTTTTTTTTGTGATTCACGACTTTGCCTAGGGCGTGTTTTAATTAACGGCCTTGCCTTAGGCGCGTTCTAAAGAAAGGACGACCAATTGTAAGGGCGTCAATTCCTGGTGTTTTACGAGTCCCACTCCGATTGAAAATCAATGATTAACGTCCTTCCATAGGACGTGTTTTGTTTAACGCCTTTTCTTCAGGCGTCTCTTCATAATTTTTAAATAAGAAAGGTTTTTATTACCAAAATTGAATCCAGGAAGTGACGCCTTAAGCCTGGTCGTGTTTTAAATTAACGCCCTTGAGCAGGTCGTCAATTCTGAATTGACGCCCTTGAGTAGGTCGTGTCTCACCCTTTCGTGTCCTGCTTAAACTCATCTTTCGGAAGAGTTCCCTGCTTTATTTGATCACCTTGCTCGATCTGGGAACTAGAGTCCTTGCCATTGGCGACCATTGCCTATTTTTATGTTCCCAAATCCGTGCTTATCTATGATCGAGACCTTATAAAAGGGTTCCCTAGTCGATCTCGCGCGAGGTTACAGAGGACACAGCAAGGTAAGGTAAGGTTAGATAGACAAAGGTTACGGGGAGGGTATTGCTGGAGCCATTAACCACGAATCAGGAAAGAGCAGAGAGCAGTTTTTCTTTTGCGCAGAGAAGGGTTATTCTCTTCATCCGTGTGATTTCTTCATAGTCTTCCTTCTGCTTCCTGCTGCTCCGGTGGTTTCCCCCTTTACTGTTTACAGGAACAGCAGGGGTTCCCTCTCCTTGTGTGTTTGTCTTCATCATATCATCATCGATCATCATATTTTTTCTTCTTTTACGTTAGTATTGCATCTCCTCTCCCCTCCCTAATTCTCTAGGGGTTTTAAAACCAAACAAAAAGGTGCGCATGCTATATTCTTATTTTCATCATCGTACTATCTATTTGGATTGATACTACACTCACTCTCGGCTGATCCACTTTTCTTTTACTTATTTTTTTTCTTTGTTTTAAGGTAATCAAAAGGAAGAACCCCCTTCATCGGCCGGCCGATAGAAGGTGGAAGAAGGAACTCATATCCATCCCGCGTCTTATTTTCACCAGGTATTCACGATCATCTTTTCTTCTTATTGAGGTAACCCCTCTGGCGATCACACTCCTTAGTAGCACCACGTGCTCTTTTTCTCCTTTTTTCATCATTATTCTTCTTTTCTCTTATGCATACACATACTTATTATTTTCCTTTAAGAGTGGATTTTTCCATGATCCACAAATTGGCGATCACGGTGGGACCACCACTGTTTTTCTTTTGATTGCCATCTCCTTTTGGCACCCACGTGTGCCCTTTCCCCTTTGGCACCCACGTGTGCCCTTTCCCTTTGGTACCCACGGTACCCCTCCTTTGTGCCCCACGGGCACCCTCCATTATGCACACTGCACACTCCCCGGGATCAGCCAGCTTGTGATTTAATCTATTACTTTTATTGAATTAACGCCTTTCACAAAGGCGCCTTTATATTTAACGCCTTCATCCAGGGCGTCTGTTTTATGTTTAACGTCTTCCACGAAGACGTCTTTCATCATATCTTGCTGCTTCTGTGAATTTGCGCCCTCTCCTTGGGCGTCATTTTATTTGATAGCGCCTTGCAACAAGGCGCGTTGTCCTTCGATCTTGCGCGTCACTTATATTTGACGCCCTCTGGCAGAGACGTCTTTATCATATTTAGCGCCCCACATCAAGGCGCGTTTTTTCATTGACTGAGGGCCCCTCCCAGTGATTCACGACAGCTACGCTGTCGTCTCTTTTGTTGGTAGCGACTGCCCCCAGGTCGCCTCTTTCCTGTGTGTTTACAGAACCTTATAGTTTCTGTCTATTCATGCTGGATTCATGCTTACATTGAGTATTTGATTATATTACTGTGATTGGCTTATCTTATACTGCATTTTGTGGCATTTGGTTGAGGGACCTCCTCTCTCTACACTAGGATTCCACACACCTTTCATGGAATCGGGACAACCCTCTATTGAGCATTCCATCTCTTTGGACCGGAAATCCCTTTTCCAAGACCTCCGTAAGTCCCGGCACCCGTGGATTCCCTCACGGATGCTGGGCTGATTGTACCCTTGAAGTATCCGGAGATTAGAAGAACCTATCATTGGTGAGAAAAGAGAAAGAACCTAGTTGACACGGAGGCTATACTTGGATCCAAACTAAGTTTCACTTTGCAAAGAAGAGTGAATTGTTTAGCAATTTAATCCACTTTAATCTCAAACATAACACTAAAACCTTGCGTTCATCTCAACTTGTTTGCATAAATTTGGTTGGTTTGATTTGCTTAAGCTTGTTTTGATTGGGTGATTGATTGTGTGATAATTCATTCATAAAGCTTTCTCTCTTTTTAAGCATGCAACTCCGTTCAGGTAAGATTATCAACATGACAAGCTACGGATATTCCTATGATGATGTGGAGGAGAACATTTTTGGTCAATCATATGAGGTTCCCCAAGATTCTATCTACCATGAAGGAAATTACCCTCCTCCTCATTCTCATTATCCTCAAGTTCATGTGGTTGATACCACTACTCAAGAGGTTGTGCCCTCTCAGGCTTTACCCTCCAACACTTTGGGGAACCCCTCCCCATCTTTCAATGTTACTGATTTGATTAACGCACTATCTCAATTAGATGACTCCCAGCGGCAGGCAGTTCAGGCCGCTTTGAAAGGGAAGTCCGTTCCTTCTTCATCCTCCAATCCCCCTCCGGCCGAGAGTGGCCATCACCTCACCAATGACCAGGCGGTCTTGCACAAACCCCCCTCTTGTCCACCTACGCCTGGAGCGGCCATACCGGCCCAACAGGCGAGCTACTCAGCGGCTAGGCCCCAATTCTTTCAACCTCCCCAAATTCTAAGGACGCCTATGCCAAATACCTTCATTCCAAATTCGACCCCGGTCGAGTCAGACACTAACGCTTTGCTCCTTCAGAAATTGGCTAGCATGGAAGAAAAACTCAACAAGGTTACTGCAGCCAAGAATGCCCCGGAGATCTCTCTCCCTACATTGCCAGTTTTCCATTTACCACCTTCTGAGATGCCGAACTTTCGGCGATACAATGGAACTGGTAATTCTTTTATCCATCTGAAGGATTTTATGTATGAAACGTCCTTTTGGCAGGGCAACAAAGCCTCATTGGCTTATTTGTTTAGAAGATCTTTAGAGGGGCCATCCCTCGAGTGGTTCTATTCCCCGGATCCGGAAGATGCTAGTGATTTCGATGTGGTTCAAAGGAAATTCTTGCAGAAATATAGGGACTGGGTTGGACCCTCCCTTTCAGTTACAGATTTGGTTGCAGAAAAAATGAAGCCCGAGGAGGACTTCATCATATTTGCTGATAGATGGCGGTCAATGGCCGAGAAGTTGAAAGATTGATAAGTACATCTCACGACACTCGCTATGGCTCGGGTCGTCTGCACACCTTTGATTTGGGTCGACTCATTCTCATCTTATGTATCTTCCTTTTATTGAGTCTTATCATATGTAATTTTCCTTTTATTGGGTCATGTCGCATGTATTTCCTTTTATTATGTCAAGTTGTACTAGTCCATTTCCCCTATTTGGTCTAATTGGGCCCTAATACCTTAGTTTGGGCCTATTGGACTGAGTCTAGGACATGTTTGGTCTTTTGCCTTATATGGCAGGGTTATTTTTGTCTTGTAAAGATGGGTTGCCTATACATAGCCCCCATCTCCCTCCATGTACTCACTTTTGATGAAATATTAAAAAACTACTTCATTCCACCTCTCAAGATCTCTCTCTTTTACTCTCTCTCTCTCACTCTCTCTCCCGAAGGGGAGTTCGACCCTCTCTCTCTCTCCTCCTTCCCCCTCACTTACTCCAACCCCCAACCACCTCCACTACCTCACCCACCTCCATTAAGGCCCTCCACTTCCCCATAGCCCCTCATTTACTCCCCCTCCTTGTCCCAAAGCAACTCTTCCACCTCCCAACACAATCCCTCCACTTCCCCACACAAATCCCACCCCTCCCAAGGCCAATTTCGAATTTGAACCTTCCCTCCATTGCCTTGGCCGCCCCATACCCCTCCCCCTCAAGCCAAGTTCGCCCCCACCCTCCATTCACACTCCCCCTCTCTCTTGTTGATGTGACACGACCTTGGACTTAGGCAAACAAGCACAATTAAGCATTCAAATGGGCCTTAATGGGCCACCGCTCTCCCGTCACACTCTATACCCGGAGTGACTTGGCGATGCCAAGAGTGAATTATGGGAATGGGCCCTTGCTGGTAGAGGGCTAGCAAGGCCAAGGATCGACTCCCCAAGGGTGGATGCCCAATTCAATTGGGGCCGACAAAGTGCACAAGGGCACCGGTTCACACTATCCCACGGCGATCACTCTTAAGTCGTGGACTTGAGGATCGGGCGCTCCTCACAAATGCAGCGGCGCATGAATCAAGTATTGAAAGAGCAACACTAATTGAGCAAGGAAGAGGCACTTACTCGATCGGTTTGAAGAAACCGGTCTCGATCGGAGACGAGGGCGAGCGGGGAGGCGGTGGCTCCCCACACGCCGCGGCGGTGTCGCTTGACCTGCCCAAACCAATTACAAAACTACACCTCACGCAGGAGGGGGGGATCTTGGGGTAGGGGTTAAGGTCTTACATTCAAACACTACCACCGCGCAGGGTGGGGTCTTCAGCCGGCCAAGCGGGGTGGGGATATCGGACCGAAGTGAAGAGAAATGGGAGATTAGGGAACTTGCAGCTGCAGTCTGAATTCTGGACAGGAAGTCGCTGTGCCAGCTGCCTCAGACTCGTACGGACTCCAAATTGAGTGCAATCACCTTCTAAAGCTTCCTGACTTGAGAGGGAAGACTCCAGAATTTTTGGGGATGCTCAGAGGGTTGGAGGTGGCCGCACCAGCAACAGGAAGGAGACTCCTCTGTCTGGCCGCAGGTTCAGTCTGGACTAGAAGAGCAAATTGCAGAGGTCACTGTGCGCGCTCCCGAGCTCCGATCAGCACGAAACCAGCGGCATTGTCTTCATGGTTGAAGTAGCTTTCAGAAGGAGGTGACGGGGCTGCATTCAGAGGTTGAGGGCGGTCGGGGTACCCTGAAGAGTGGGCACTGGTCGGAGTAGGCAGCAGGAGACAGAACTGGAGAGCTTGGGGGACAAAATTCGTAACTCCTTCCTCCGGCAGCCAAACGAGGTTCTGTTTCTTGATCTTGGAAGAAGACTGGCAGAGGGAGAACTTTGATGAAGGAACTTCAGCCTGAATCCACTAGGGTTCGTCGTGGCAGAATGAACTCTCAGGCTCTGGTCCAGGATGAAGACCTCTCTGCGCAGTCGTGGGAGAACGGCTTCTACGGTTGGCCCCGACCTCAGAACGAGTTGATTCCACCTCGCCTGTGAAGAAGACAGAGGGACCTTTCCAGCAATGTAAGCTACGGCTTCAGGATCTCCAGGATGAAGCCGTGGACGACGCTGCAACAGGGGCTGACTTGCTGGTCTGCACAGCTCCAACCTGCAAGAAGAAATGAGAGGGAGGGGTGGCTTCTTTGGTGGAAGGGGAAGTGAAGGGGTGGCCTAAGGATGAATGGGGGTTCTTGTGGGGTGGAGTGGAGAACTATAGGGGTTGGAGAATGAGGGGAGAATGGCTGAGAGTAGGGGCTAGCAGGTGGAGGAGGAGGGTGAGGATGTGAGAGAGGGAATGGGGAGTGGAGGGGGGCGAACTTGGCTTGGGGGAGGGTAAAGGAAGGGGGCGGCCAAGGCAAGTGGAGGGAAGGGATTTCAAATTTTGAAATGGCCTTGGAAGGTGGGGGATTATGTGGGAGAGTGGGATGCTTGTATTGGAATGGGGAAGATTTGGTTGGAAGGTGGAGAATGGTGTTGGAATGTGGAGATTCCTACCTAGGAACTAGGAGGTGGAGTAAAGGAGGCCATGGGGAAGTGGAGGGCATTAAAGGAGGTGGGTGGCTAGTGGAGGTGGTTGGGAGGGGAGGAGAGAGAAGGAAATTCGGAATTGGGGTTGGAGGAGAGAGAAAGAGGGGTGAAATAGAGAGATTAAGAGGGGAATGGGTGGGGAATCTCTCCCCTAGGGTCTCTCACCCAAAAAACTAGAGGAATCACTCCAATTTGAACTCAAATGGCAAGTTTATCTCAAAAGGATTCATTCATTCATTAACTTCAAATGAGGGGAGTGGGGTCCTATATATAGGCAACCCACTCTTTACAATAAGTCCCTGATAAAATAAACAACTACAAATAACCAAGGGGGGGTGGGAGTGCTAATGGGCCTAGCCCAACGAATTGGGGCCCAATAGCCACATTAGACAGCATGATGATACAAGAACATAGAAAAATAAGTGCTAGACCAAGGGAAATGACTCAAATAAAATGGAAATACATCAAAATGACTCAAAATAAAGCTACAAAATGGATAAGGGGCCTTTATAGAGTGAGGCCCAAACTCAACCAGCTCCCGAGTGTGAAGAAGTGGACCCGAGCCAAAGGGAGTCGTGGGTGATGCCTCCATCAAATCCCCTGGGCCGCGAAGAGCTCGACTCCGTCGAGTAAGGGTCCATCCGGCTAAGGTACCGCTCGAGGAGGTCCGGATCCAATCGCTGGAGGTCCTCCCGACTCACCCATGAGTCATCCGACGGAGGCCGATCCTTCCACCTGACGAGATAGCGCTCATATACCTTGCTCCGGGTGGTAGTGATTTGCTCATCCAATATTCGTTCAATGCGATCGCGCTGAGCTCTCTTGGCTAGTGGACTCTTCTCACAGGTGGGTGCTCTCTCAAAGGAAGAAGTAGGCTCATTCTCCTCACTAGGTCTCACCGTGGGGCCCTTGTAAGACACTAAGTCGGCGACATTGAACGTAGGACTTACCCCATAATCCTCGGGGAGATCTAACTCATAAGCATTTGCACCAATGCGCCTCAAGACCTGGAAGGGCCCAGTCCCACGTGGTCTCAACATGGAGTGGGCTCCTAGGGAGAGCCTCTCCGTCCTTACCATCACAAAGTCACCCACTTGGAACTCTAAGTGACGCCGGTGAGAATCGGCCAACCTTTTATATGCCTCATTTTTCATGCCAATGTGCTTGCGAATTTCCTCATGCAATTCCCTAATATGTTGTGCAAAAGACTCGGCAGACATGGACACTCTAGCATGCTGGGGAAGGGGAATGAGGTCGGATGGCTTTCTTGGTTTGTACCCATGCACGGCTTCAAATGGACTCATCCCTATTGACTTATTGACAGAATTGTTGTATGCACACTCAGCCTGTGGTAAGATGAGATCCCAATTTCCTGGCCGATCCTCAACAAGACACCTAAGGAGGTTCCCTAGACTCCGGTTGACCACTTCAGTTTGACCATCCGTTTGGGGGTGTGTTGACACCCGGAAAATGAACAGGGGTGGAAGCATGATTGAAAAGAAGATCTGACCAACAGCAAAAGACTGAGGCTGATGTCCGAGCTCGTCGCCATTTGAGTGCCGATGTTGATAAGATAAAATCCTGTCTACGGACTGATAAAACCCTGTCTGCGGACTGATAAAATCCTATCTACGGACTGATAAAACCCTGTCTGCGGACTGATAGAACCCTGTCTACGGACTGATAAAACCCTGTCTACGGACTGATAAAATCCTATCTACGGACTGATAGAACCCTGTCTGCGGACTGATGAGAATTGCAATCGTGACGTCAATACAAGATATTTCAGAAATGATAGACCATTTGGGATGATGATACATTTGAAGAAACCCTAAGTGGGCCTGTATGAAGATGGCGCCCAAAGCCCATGTCGAAGCCCAGATATGGCGCCGAGAGATCAAGGTTGAGCGCGCCGGGAAGCATGCCTCAGGCGCGCCGTGAAGATGCCTGCCGAGAAGGAAGAGGAAAGGGGTTATAAAAACCCCTCCCTTCGATAGAGATAAAGGGGGACAACATCGGAGAGAGAAAAAATCAGAGGGCTCCGGGATCGATCGACTGGAGAGAAAAAAAAGGCTGAAGGAAAAAAAGGAGAGAAAGCCAGATAGAGAAAGGGGATCGTTCTGAGAGAAAGAGCCACCCCTCCCCTTTCGATCAACAGAGAGGAAATAGAAGAGAAGAAGAAGGAAAGCTCCAGGTGGGCACTGGGGAGGGAGAGGAGTCAATGCTCCACCCTCCCCTCCATGTTTTCTTTCTTTATCTGATGTAATATGGCGAGTTCTATCTCGATCTAGCAACTGTAGCCGGAGTTCCGGCCTTGATTTTAGATTTCTGTTTTACATTCTGCCTTTCATGGTCGGTGTAATATCTTTTATATGCAATGCAATGAAGCATCAAGATGACCCGTCTGGGTATTGATGGATCAACATACCGATCTACGTCTGTCTGTCTCTCAATGTATACGGCCTTCGTCTGAGAAGAGCACAGATTATTTTCTTTGGGTTTAGAAGCCGATCGCCTGGGTTCATTCCTTGAAGGGGGACGAGGGTAAGACTCCTAACCCCATCCAATGGGTTACTGAGTCTTGTTCTCTCTTTCCCCCTCCGATCTCGATACCCGTTTTTTTTTATATATCTATGATCTGGGTTTTCTGAGGAGCCCTTCCCCTTTGGCGGTTCAGGAGCCAGAGATATCAGTTTTCTGGTTTCCTGGGCTGCCCATCTCTCATGAATAACGATCTGATCTCAGGCTCTCCATCCTAAACATTGGATGCTTAGGGCCTGAAGTTATATGGTTGACAGCCCTTCATTCTCCATGGGTTTAATGTCACTGGATTCTTCTGGAGGGGTCGGAGGGCAGTCATCTCCCGATTCCCCCAAATGGCCTGCAACAGAGGGCAAAATCCTCAACAGGATCAGGTGGTAGTCTGATCTCCTCCGTTTGATTCATTCAGTCAAAACCCTTGGCATTCTTCTGATAGAAGTCCCCATGAAGTTCCTCCCTTGCACCTCTGGCCCGGCATTGATTTGAGTCTGAAATCCTCAGAAAATACCAGAACAGAGCATCGTTCCTGAGCTCTGGAAACCCTGAGATTCTCCTGCGTCTCACCCCCTCGGCGTGCTAGCTTCCCCGCCGAGAACCATAAGGCCGAGATGCTTTCCCCGTCTTTTAGCTAAACGACAACCCAGTTGGTTATCAAACGCTTTCCTCGTGAGGCTACGCATGCAAGGCTCCCGGCGTACAGACTCCCGGCGTGGCCAGAAGCACGCCGGGAAGCCCTTTGCCGAGAGCCATTCCGTCTTCATAACTACCCATACACCTTTTCGCCCAGCCTTGAAGCCGCCCTTCTCGGCGCCGCCCCCCTTCCCGGCGCGCCCATGAGCCCGCCGAGAAGCCCCAGGCCGAGAGGCCTTATCTCCCTTTGGCCAGCCCAAATGACCAGGCCGAGAACCCCCTTTGCCTATAACTGTTCACCCCTTTTTGCCCAAGACTTGATGCTGCCCCTCTCGGCGCCCCCTTTCCGGCGCGCCCAGGTGCCGGCCGAAAGCCTCCATGCCGAGAGGGTATTTCCCCCTTCTTTTGGCCGCCGAGAGCTCTTGGCCGAGAGCCTTCCCTTGGCCGCCGAAAGCCTCTTTGGCCCGCCCAGTGACCAGGCCGAAAGCCCCTCTCCATCCATCAAATGCCATGCGCGCCGAGAGCCCCCACTCTGTCCAAATCAAAGGCCAGGCCGAGATCCCTTCTTTAGTCAGATGAAACACATTCCTAGGCTCATCTCGGCACCATTCTGCCATAGACTTCTTAATCTCCCCCTTTCACCTGTTTAAGGAGATATTTATAAACCATCACATGTGTCTTGATGAGATACAATAAATGGGGAAGATCTCCCCTACAGCTTCTGTCCCGAACCCGGATTTCACCGATGCCTCATGAACCTAAAGAACCATGTCATTATATGTGTTCTGATGGGTTCCAAGGGAATATCGATCAATGATATGGAGGCAAGAGATGTCCCTGGGCCTGGTGCCCATCTTTGTTCGGTCGTTGTCCCGGCTCTCCGTGGATGATGACCTATTCCTCCTTGGCATAATCCAGGTTGAGGAAACATGATGCCGAAATTTACATAGCCCCACCAATCGAGTGTGGTATTCTCCTATAACCCCGCTGGCCCACGGAATTATGCCCCTGTGCGATCTCTGATGGCCCTCCAAAGGGGGATATTAATAAGATATCGCACTCGTACCGGGTGTGTTACATCAGGACCGGTCCCCATCCGGATTCCGGGTTATGTCTATATATACATATACCCGATCTTTTGCGGAGTCTACCCTGCCGCTGCGCGGGTGGTTTCCTATTCCCCACTTGGCATCATCCAAGATGGTGGGAATATGCCGGCGGGTTCCCCCCATAATTAATAAACCCCTGTTCTGTTCAAACACGTTTAACGTTTTGTAAACAGATGAACATTGTCTCCTTTCAGCATACGGCTTTACCGCTGCATTCCTCCTACCTCTAGCGTTTAATCAAGGGTTGTCCTCCTTAGGGAGGACGTAATTAACGTCATAGCGTTCAGGGTATGACGGACTACTAGTCCAGACACGATCACTCACAATCGACTGACCATGTCAGATCGAGCGCACAATAAGATTGTCACTTCGGTGACTGGCACGCCAATAAATAAATAATAAAATAAATAAATAAATAAACTAAACTAAACTAAATAAAATAAATGTGTCAAACAAGTCTGGCACGCCCGGTGGGACTGAGTCTCCCTTCATCTTTGCGCTAAGGTAGGAGGCCCAGCGGGCCCCCCCCCTCAATTTCTGATTCTGTGTACTTTCCTTATTTCCAGGAATCTACAATGACAGCCGGAATCATGTCCGTTTGCTTCGGCCAGCAGCCGATCGACATGCACGTGCGAGAAGGCTACCTGGCGGTACCCCTCGCGTTCGGATCAATGCCGCCCGCCGTCGGGCTGCCCAACTGTCTGGGCCTTATCTTCACCGACCTGCTGCAGGTCGACAACAACAAGCAAGGCGCCGCTGCAAGTGCCCCGATAAGGGCTGCTGATGAGAAGGCTAGCTTACCGGAGAAGACGGCCTCGACAGCCGTCGCCTGCTATGTGCACCATGTTCAAAGGAGGGACGTGGTCTCCACTGCTGCCCAGAAGGGAAAAAGAACCAACCGGAGGAGCCGGTATGCTGCTGCTGACCGTCGTCTTTCAAATTCTGGGAAGACAATGATGATGGGCGATGTTAGGGTGAACCTCGACGGTCGCCCCCGAGAAGTCCGGCCGGACAGGATTGTCCCGACCATCCAGATTGACAACAAGTTCCAAGTTCTGGCCACCAAGAAGGCCAACTGGGAAGCTGATGGGAGGAAGCCACTGGCGCCCAAGCCAGCAAGATATAAGCAGATATGGCAACCGAAGAAGATGCAGAGCTGGGCTCCAGCTCAAGATGGGGAAAAGGCTACCAATGATGCTGTTGCCCACTTCAGGGCGGGAAGCCGAAGAAGAAAGGGAAAAGGAACAGGAAATACTATTGCTGCTCACCCCAGAGCCTGGGGTAGGAGAGATGAAAGAAATGATGGAGAAAGAAAACTGACTGCTGCTCGCCCCATGATGAGGGGTAGAAGACCTGAAAAGAAAGAAGATCTTGCTGTCACCCACCCCAGGGCCGGGGGCAGAAGATGGCAGAGAAAGAACCATGATGTTGCTGCCAACTGCTGCCAGAATGGCGATGCGGGAATGTGTGAACCAGCCATGGTTGCCGTCCCAAGAAGATCGAGGGCCTGCGCCAGACAGGCCGACATCTTCAGATATTCCAAGACCGAGCATTTGAATGCTCAGATAACAAGACTGGCCTATCAGCAAAGAAGCCAGGAAAGACTGATGTTCCAACCTGAGCCGCAGAGGCACAACTCTGAAGAGATGAAGCAAGTGGTCCAGGACTACTTCCACTACCTTGGGAACTCCGCCCTCGGTCAACAAAGATTATCCCGTGCCTTGGGTACCGTGGATGAGGAAGAAGAAGATATCCCTCAAGAAATGATATACGGAGTCTCTTCCTCCGATTCAAATGATTATGAAGAAGGCCTCAGGGCCGGACATGATGAAGAAGACCTGCACGGGAAAGAAGCCAAAGAAAGAATATCGGTCTTTGACCGGCTCAGATATCCTAGCCAAATAAAAAGAAAGGTCTACAGGCAGAAAGGAAAGATGCAAATCTTCGCCTGCAATATGGCTGGACTGGCCAGGGGGCAAGATATATTACCAACTCAGCCAGATGAATTGCTCAGGCTGGCAACTAGACCTGGTCCTGTCACCAGAAGAGGCCAGGCAGCAAAAGATAAAATCAAAATTGATGATGAAGCCCGCAGGGTTACCACTATGACAGTTAATGTGGTGACAGCGGAAGATGGAGATAACCCCTTCGTTGATGATGCTGAAGGGACTTCTGAAGATATACAAATTCCATCAACCATGGATCCCGTGATCCAGATGATGTTCAGAAGATACCAACAGGAGATCAATGCTCTCCGAAGACAGCTCAATGAGAGACAGGAAGCTACATCAGTCTCGAAACAAGCTGAACCTGCGGGGCAGACATCCAGCTCCACAGAAACAACTATCCTGGCTAATCCTCTCTTAGCTGATAAGGGCAAAGCACCAAGCCAACCTGTTCCACAGCAAACAGAAGCTCAGCCCTCTGTGTCTCAGACGCAGCCTACCGCGCCCATCTTGCGCGCCACTGTGATGACAACTCCTCACAGCCAGCAACAAGCTCACTTCTTCCCAGAAGAGATAGATCCAGCTGTAGCCCACAAGCAGATGATTGAAAGAATTGTGGAAATGAAGCTGTCAGAGAAGACTGGAGATGATACTAGTGCCTATGATGTGTACAAGGTGCCGTATCCCCCCCAGTATGCTGCCAAAAGACTACCTCCAGGCGTCAGCAAGCCGCCAAAGTTTGAGAAGTTCAATGGCCAGGGCTCCCCCAGGGAGCATATAGCCTACTATACTACAATCATGGGCGACCTAGCAGTCGATGAAGCCTATCTGCTCAAGTTCTTTGGCTCGTCCCTCACTGGGTTAGCCTTTGAATGGTATTCAAGCTTGTCAGCAGGGTCAGTGGTTGATTGGCCCGATATGCAGAGAAAATTCCGCGACAGGTTTCATGTCACGGAAAGGGAAATCACAATAGCAGAACTGTATGCTACCAGGCAGAAACAGGATGAAACTGCGCTGGAGTACATCAAAAGATGGAGAAATCTAGCCATGAGATGCAGAAGACCTCCTCATCAGGAGGATGCAGTGCAGATATGCAAGCAGAACCTCAGGAGGGAGGTACTGGAAAAAATGATCGGTGCAGATGTCAAAACATTTGACCGACTGAACAATATAGTGGCGGAGGTCGAGACGTTCTTGTCCAAACGTCCGACCGTCAATGCTCCCGCCATACCAAAAGGAAAATCCAATGATCGGCGGCCGGCACACTCTGAGGCCAACACCGTCGATTTCAGAACCTTTGAGCAACAAAAAGGGAAGAAAGGGGCGGATGAAGCTCCCCCGATGACAGATACAGCAGAAAGAAGAGACAAGGTCTCTCTAAGGGACAGGATGAGAAGGGCTTACTCTTTTCCCAAGGATAAGACTGCAGCATTATTTAACTGGGCATATAAGTTCAATAAGGTAACATTGCCTGAACCGAAAAAGCCCGAAGATGCAGAAAAGAAAGATGATCCGATGTTCTGTCCGTTTCACCGGGTGTTGGGGCACCCAATTGAGGACTGTTATGTCTTCAAAGATATCATGGAAGGAATGGTCAAGAAGGGTGAACTGCAGCTGGGAGATTACCAGGTGAAGCCGCCTCGGCCACATGAGCTTCCGCCCTGGAGGGTGGCCGCTAATATGATCTCAATCTATCAACAGCTGCCTAAGGAAGCCGCTGAAGAATGCACCAGGCACACCTATGAAGCCTGCCTCCTCACCCCATTAAGAGATCAGGAAGGATGGCAGATGGTACCCACGAAAAACAGAAAGAAGACTCCCGCAGTCAAAACCAACGGAGCAGTTATCCGGGGTATCACCCCAAGGCCTGGGTCGCCTCCAATAAAGCCAATATGGCCTACAGTTGAGACCGGACCAGTCATCCGGATCCATACTCGCAACCGGAGGAGACAAACTCCCCTCCCTGCACATAAAGAAGAAAGCCCTGCGACCAGGCGTCTGCAGCAATATATTAATGAGCTTGATGAGTATGAGCAGAAAAAGCCGAAACACCTGTTGGTGAAAGACTGTATACTCTGGGAGCAGCTCGGAGAATTGAAAATTGAAGAGCAGCCGGAGGCAGAACAAAGAAAAGATGAGACTGAGCCCTTCTGGGGACAGGAACTAACAAAGTCAAATTCCCAGAAAAAGAAGAGACGGCCTAAGGCCAAAAAGGGAAGGAAGGTCACGACAGTACAATGCAATACTCTGTCGGTACTCTTCTCCCTGTCCGGGGAGGATGATGAACAAGAAGCATCAGATGTCCCGCTGGAAGCCAATCATGCTGAGGCCTCTACCTCAGCCCATGCAACACGTTCTGGGAGAAAATGGGGGCGTCCGCCACCAGCTAACCATAATATTATGTTCAGAGGGGAGCAACCCTATCAGATCCCGAAACCAGAGGTGCGCGGTGTCCAGGTTCCTCCCCCTGCCAGCTTGTACCAAGGAAAAGATAAAGCAGAAGGAGCCCCTTCATTCCTGGAGTTCCTGTCCAGCTTAGAAAACGAGCAGCCGTCTCATACTGCTCCAGCTAAAAGCGATAAATGCCAGCAGACAGCGACTGGAAAGCAGAAGCAGCATAAAGAAAATGAAGAAAATAGCCCTCTAGCAAAGCCAGGGGCAGTCATTACAGAAGAAGCCCTCCGGGAGACCGGTGAAGAAAATGAAACTGGGACTGGGCAGCAAAGGCCACAGGCACCACATGAACCTCCAAGACCCCGGTGGGCAGAGGAGATGAGGCTGTCTAATGTTCGGGTTGGCAGTCGAATCATGAAAATGTTGAAGAAGCTCCCCACCAGATTCTCCATCTGGGAAATACTCTCTCTGAGTGAAGAGGCCCGCCAAGCAATTGTGGATGCCCTGCAGTCGCCGGCACAATGTGAAGCACTCTTGGCAGAAGTGAATGCTGGACCATCAGTCACATTCACAGAAGATGATATGCTGATCCCAAATGCCAGTCACAACAGACCGTTGTATATGAGGGGCTCCCTGAACTGTCAGTCACTGAGCAGGATACTGATAGATCCCGGGGCTGCTGTAAATATTCTCCCATATCGCATCTATCAGAAATACTACTTTGATCTGCAGCTTACCAAGGTCAGAGACATGAAGATTGCTGGGTTCAACCAGAAATGTGAAACACCTCTCGGGGTGGCTGATTTCAACCTCACATTGGGCGACCTCACTACCGTGGTACGATTCTATGTGATCGACTCCAACACCACGTATAAGGCCCTGTTGGGAAGACCGTGGCTGCATGAATATCAGATAGTGCCATCCACGCTACACCAATGCATAAAATATTGCCATGAAGGAAAGGAAGAAAGGGTGTTTGCAGACCTACATCCCTTTGAAGTGTTCGAATGCCATATGCTCGATGCCTCCTACTACACCGGGGTGTCACAAAAGGATAAAAAGAAAGAGGCTGTGATCAGCCAGAAGGAGCCGGCGACGAAGACAAAAGCTTGGTCTCCACCGCCGCCTAGGGGCTATGTTGAAAAGCATGAAGTAGCTCACATCTCTTATGCTGATGATTTTGCTCGGATCACCCCTCCTGGCATCCATCCAGATAGCACCAATCAAGAAATGAAAGAAAGGTGCATACAGGTGAAGGTCCCACGAGGTTTAATCAAACCCGTCGCCAGCCTAGAATACCAAACAGTGCTGCCATTGAAGACTATGGAAATCCCTCGCTCCTGCGAGCCACCTACCATATTCTACACCGGGGAGGCAGTCGAAGAAGATGATCAAGACTGCATGGTCCCTGAAGAAGCCGCAAACCAGATGGTGCCGATTACAGGCCTGGAGTATACTACCCAGCGGGTCTCGCAGATGTTCTCCAAGATGCAAATGCCATCACTACAATCTGCAGCCCAGAAGAAAGCATTCAGGGAGCTATGGGATCCGCCTCGAGATAATAAGGAATTGAGGAAGATCACACGGCATCCGGGATTGGGCTATACCCTTCAAGAATATTATGAAGCCGAGGTGGATGTCATCTCTACCTTCTACCAGCATGGAGACTCCCCTGGGATAGGATATGATCAATATCCCTTTGAGGATGAAGAGATTATGTATCAAACCATAACAGACAATGAAGCCCAAGATGACCAGCCGGAAGCAGGGATGTCTGATAAAACTGAGAGGGGTCGGTGCTGGAAGGACCCGTCCTGCAAGGAGGATCTATTCCAGGCCGAAGCACAATTTGATACGGGAACCCCGGATGAAGACCAGATGGCCAAAGAACTGAGAGAATGCCTGGAATTTGAGCGCATTCTGGAAGAAGTCAGGGCTCTACAAAAAGATGACCTTTCAAGGGAACCTGCAACAGAAAGATCCTTAAGAGCGGAAGATTCCACTTTTGAATTCTCTTCTGAACCAGTCTCGTCCTCGGGGCAGACTGAACAGAATCCGATGGTATCGGCCTTATATGATAAGCCGACATCCGCTGATGAGCAGGATGACGATACAGAAGAACATGAAACTGAAGAGAATTATATCCCGGGAGGCTTTATTGATTTGCAAGAAGCCCCACCCGAAGTTGAGGACGGAGGCCAGGCCACCGTCGATGAGCTGATAGAAGTGAATCTGGGGTCAGCAGATGAGCCAAGGCCGACATTCCTCAGTGCACTGCTAGAGCCAGCTGCCAAAGAACAGTACATACAGTTTCTGAAAGAGTTCCGAGACTGCTTTGCATGGACATATGATGAAATGCCGGGACTGAGCTCCGATGTGGCACAGCACCGATTGGCGATAAACCCGGGGGCAAGCCCTGTAAAGCAGCCTTCAAGGAGAATGCGTCCTGAACTGATAAATCAGATCAACAAAGAAGTCGACAAGCTGATTGATGTGGGCTTTGTTGAAGAAAACCAGTATACTACATGGCTGGCCAACATAGTGCCCGTGAAAAAGAAAAATGGGCAGATCAGAATATGTGTGGATTTCAGGGACCTGAATAAGGCTTGCCCGAAGGATGATTTCCCAGTGCCAATCACTGAAGTAATGATCGATGCAACCACTGGCCATGAAGCCCTGTCATTCATGGATGGGTCATCTGGATATAACCAGATCTGGATTGCTGAAGAGGACAGAGTGCACACCGCATTCCGCACCCCGAAGGGGATATTTCATTATAAAAGAATGCCGTTCGGCCTCAAGAATGCCGGCGCTACCTATCAAAGAGCTATGACAAAGATCTTTGATGATTTGCTCTTCAAAAAGGTAGAGTGCTATATTGATGACCTGGTGGTGAAAACCAGCAGAAAAGAAGATCATTTGCAGGATCTGAGAGTAGTATTCCAGAGGCTGCGCAAATATGAGCTCAAAATGAACCCTATGAAATGTGCCTTCGGCGTATCCAGTGGAAAATTCCTTGGGTTCATCGTCCGTCACAGGGGCATTGAGATTGACCCATCCAAGATTAAAGCCATCCAGGAGCTCCCTCCACCAAGGAATCTCCACGAGCTGAGATCTTTACAAGGGCGTTTGGCCTACATCCGACGGTTCATATCAAATCTGTCGGGAAAATGCCACCCTTTTCACAGGCTCATGATGAAAGATGTGCCGTTCCTCTGGGACGATGGCTGTCAGGAAGCCTTTGAGAAGCTGAAAGAATATCTCAAGACCCCTCCAGTGCTGGGGGCACCTATTAAGGGCAAACCCCTGATACTATACATTGCAGCCACACACTGTTCCCTGGGGGCAATGCTGGCACAGATAAATGAAGAGGGCAAAGAGCAGGCTCTATACTACCTGAGTAGGAGGCTGATCAGAACTGAAGAAAGCTACGGCTATATAGAAAAGACATGCTTGGCACTAGTCTTTGCCGTCAAAAAGCTCCGGCACTACATGCTGTCACATGAAATCAGATTGATATCTGCAGCAGATCCACTCAAATACATACTGACTCAACCAGTACTGAAAGGCCGGTTGGGCAAATGGGCAGTAATTCTGATGGAATTTGATATCACATATATACCCCAGAGGGCAATGAAAGGACAGGCTGTGGCCGATTTCTTCGCAGAACATCCTGTGCCAGAGAATGATATGTTGGGGACTGAGTTACCCGACGATGAGACACTAGAAGCCTGCCAAGCTCAGTCAGCTATGTGGCAGCTATTCTTTGATGGAGCGTCTAGAACAGAGACGGACTCCGATAGAAAGACCAGAATACGGGCCGGAGCCGGTATTGTGCTGAAATCGCCAGATGGGGAGGTTGTGCATACTTCCTGTTCTATAAACAAGCCCTGCACTAATAATGAAGCCGAGTATGAAGCTCTGATAATCGGACTGCATATAAGCCTCAACATGGGTATCCAGATGCTTCAGGTATTCGGGGATTCAATGTTGATAATAAAACAAATCCAAGGGGAGTTCGAAGTGCGGAAGCCGGAGTTGAACCCCTACCACCAAAAAGCTGTGCGCCTCATGGCGAAATTCTATCATATTGAGCTCAAGCATGTGGGCCGTGCACATAATGCCCAGGCTGATGCATTGGCAAAGCTAGCCAGCTCAATAGCAGTCCCACCAGATGAAACACTGAACATTGTTGTTATAAATCGGCGGCAGGTCCCCAGCATGCTAGAAAGCTGCCCCGAAGAAGATGAAGTTGCCACGATCAGTACAGAACAGGCGTCTGATTGGAGACAACACCTGCTACAGTGGTTTTTACATCAACAGCTGCCGCAGAAAAGAGAAGAAAAGATGAAACTTCTAAGGATCAAAGATTCTTATGAATTCAGAAATGGAACTCTGTTCCGAATAATGGCAGATGCACGCAAGAAGATTCTGCTCCGCTGCCTGTCCACTGAGGAAGCTTGGCAAGCGATGAAAGAAGTACATGCTGGGACAGCAGGTGCTCACCAGGCTGGCCCCAAGATGAAGATAGAAATCAAGAAGTTGGGCTACTATTGGCCCACCATGTTTGAAGACTGCTGCACATTTGCAAAGTCATGCCAGAAGTGTCAGGAGCATGCTGTTGTGCCTAGAAGGCCACCTACGATTCTGCACCCTACAGTCCCTAGCTGGCCGTTTGCACAATGGGGAACTGATGTAGTCGGCCCACTACCGACTTCCTCGGCCGGGCATAAGTATATACTGGCCATAACAGATTACTTCTCCCGATGGGCAGAGGCTATAGCACTAAGAGAAGTCACTGGTGAGCTGGTCGCCAAATTCATCAAGCGAAACATCATCTTCCGGTTTGGGATCCCCAGCCGAATAATATCTGACAATGGGAGTCATTTCAGAAATCAGAAAGTCTATCGGCTTGCCGAGAAATATAAGATCGAATGGAGGACTTCCACTCCTTACAATCCACAGGCAAATGGATTGGCAGAAGCTTTCAATAAGACTTTGTGCACCCTGCTGGCCAAAGTCGTCAGTGCCAGTAAGAGGGACTGGGAAGAAAAGATGTATGAAGCTCTGTGGGCGTACCGCACCGTCTTCAAAACACCTACAGGGTGCTCACCATACTCCTTGGTATACGGCTCAGAGGCAGTAGTCCCACTAGAGTTGGAAGTCCCGTCACTCAGAGTGGCAGTCCAATACGACCTAGCCCATGGCGAACAAACCAATGCAGAAAGAAGATTAGAAGAATTGGCTGAATTGGAAGGGAAACGCCTCCAAGCTCAGAAGAATATCCAAATGTATCAGGTCTGCATGGCCACTGCATTTAACAAACTCGTAAAAGGACGAGAATTTAAGAAAGGTGACCTCGTCATGGTCAAGAAAAAAGAAGTCATGGCGTCCAACCCAAAGGGAAAGCTAAATCCCAATTGGGAAGGTCCATACGTGATACAGAGGGTCTACGAAGGAGGGGCCTACATAGTTGTTAATCATCGAGGAGAGATCCAATTCTCACCACTCAACGGTAAACACCTGAAGCTGTATCATGCTGCACAGCTGATATTCCCCGAGTAATCGGGCAAGAGATACCCTTTTCTTGGCCTAGCGGCGCTCCGTCCTAGCCGAACTACCCTTCCTTGGCCTAATGGCACTCCGCCCTAGCCGAGATATCCTTTCCTTGGTATAGTGACACTCCGTCCTAACCAGGCTACCACTTATCATGATCTTGTGTCGTCACGGTCTGACACCCTCTAAACAGGAAGGGGGGGGATTAAAAAAAAAAAGAGGAAATAAAAATGGGGTTAAAAATAGAGATACCCCGCCAGCCTTGCTCAGACATTCTGAACAGGGGCAAAAATGGCCAAAACCCAGATGTGGTGAAAACCCGAAAGGGCACTGCAGGCAAAATCGGGTACCCCGCCGTGCGAAAACCCGAAAGGGCGCATGGGCAAAAGCAAGAGGGGGCTGGCTCTGGTGAAAACCCGAAAGGGCGCTTGGGTCGGTAATGTGGTAACCACGAAGAAACCCGCACATCTCTTTACGTCCCGCCGTGATAAAACCCATCCAGTTTGGGCCTTACGTCTATCCTGGTGAAATTTACATAAAAATCCTTACATTGGTATAAACCCAATACCGATGATGAAACCCGTTGCTGATCGATCGGCGCATTGCCCGATCAGCGATGAAATCTGTCCAGTTTAGACCTTACGTCTATCCTGATGAAACCTATAAAAATCCTTGCATTGGTATAAACCCAATACCGATGATGAAACCCGTTGCTGATTGATCGGCGCATTGCCCGATCAGCGATGAAATCTGTCCAGTTTAGACCTTACGTCTGTCCTGGTGAAATTTATATAAAAATCCTTGCATTGGTATAAACCCAATACCGATGATGAAACCCGTTGCTTATTGATCGGCGCATTGCCCGATCAGCGATGAAATCTGTCCAGTTTAGACCTTACGTCTATCCTGGTGAAATTTATATAAAAATCCTTGCATTGGTATAGACCCAATACCAACGATGAAACCCATTGCGGATTGATTGGTGCTTTACCCAATCAGCGATGAAACCCGTCCAGTTTAGACCTTACGTCTATCCTGATGAGACCTATAAAAATCCTTGCATTGATGTTAGCACCCACGTCAATGATGATATATGCACAAGCTGCGCCTATCAGTTATAGAATCAAAGTTCCAATAAAAAAAAAAAGAATAAGAAAAGACAAAATGGGGTTAAAAATAGAGATACCCCGCCAGTCTTGTTCAGGCATTCTGAACGAGGGCAAAAATGGCCAAAACCCAACTGTGGTGAAAACCCGAAAGGGCACTGCAGGCAAAATCGGGTACCCCGCCACGTGAAAATCCGAAAGGACGCGTGGGCAAAAGCAAGAAGGGGCTGGCTCTGGTGAAAACCCGAAAGGGCACTTGGGTCAGTAATATGGTAATTCAAAAAGGTCCCGTGCCAACCGGCACGATACCTTCATCTGCCTTTGTTGGTAAAACCTTCCGTCGGTCATACGGCTCCATGCCCCACCGATGATAAAGCCTTTCTGGGACAGACCTTACGTTTGCCCTGGTGAAATCCACATACCCTCTTTCGCATGTCCCACCTGCAATAAACCCTACTCAGTTCGGACCTTTCGTCTATTCTGAGGAAACTTATAAATCCTTCTTACATCGATATAAACCCAATATCGATGATGAAATCAACTGTTGATCGATTGGCACCTCGCCCGATCAATGATAAACCCTACTCAGTTTAGACCTTTCGTCTATTCTGAGGAAACTTATAAATCCTTCTTACATCGATATAAACCCAATATCGATGACGAAATCAACTGTTGATCGATTGGCACTTCGCCCGATCAATGATAAACCCTACTCAGTTTAGACCTTTCGTCTATTCTGAGGAAACTTATAAATCCTTCTTACATCGATATAAACCCAATATCGATGATGAAATCAACTATTGATCGATTGGCACCTTGCCCGATCATGATAAAACCCTACTCAGTTCAGACCTTTCGTCTATTCTGAGGAAACCTATGAAAATTTTTGCATCGATATAAACCCAATATCGATGATGAAACCAACTGTTGATCGATTGGCACCTCGCCCGATCAATGATAAAACCCTACTCAGTCTAGACCTTTCGTCTATTCTGAGGAAACTTATGAAAATCCTTGCATCGGTATAAATCCAATATCGATGATGAAATCAACTGTTGATCGATTGGCACCTCGCCCGATCAATGATAAAACCCTACTCAGTTTAGACCTTTCGTCTATTCTGAGGAAATTTATGAACTCTTCTTACATCAATATAAACCCAATATCGATGATAAAACCAGCTGTTGATCGACTGGCATTTTCTCCCGATCAATGATGAAACCCTATTCAGTCCAGACCTTACGTCTGTCTTAATGAAAACCACATATCCTATAATCATCCCACCTGTTATAACCTCTACCCAGTCTAGACTTTCCGTCTATTCTGATAAGGCCCTTTCTTTCACATTTCCTGCAAATTGTCTCCCTCACAGCACATAATGCCAAGAGGGACGTTTGCCGCTACTAACAGAATCCGGTTTAAGCACCTCTTCGGATGCCGTCACGCGGTGGAGCGAGTTCCCCATCCTTTCTCTGAAGGGGTGGACGCTCTCCTGCCAGATACGCGCCATTCGCATGAGGGCTTGCCAAAACCAATACCCCACTTCCCTGAAGTGATAAAACCACATGGAAAAGAGCGTGGATACACATAAGGCAAATTTTTTCCTTTCATTAAGAAGTGAGTACATAAAGGGCCCCGAGGGGACATTGTATCACAAAAGAGCAAAAAAAAAAAGGAGAAAAAAAAAGAAAAGAAAGAGAAAATGATTCATGGCTGCCGGAAGATATCCTCGAATGCCAGAAGACCCACAGAAGGGGCGGCTCCTAGTTCATGAAGCCGAGCCTCCTCTTCCTGCAGTCGAACAGACTGGTCTCGAAAGGATGCCACCTGCCCCTCTAATAAAGCTGCTTCTTCCTCGAGTTGCGGTCGAGAAGTTGTCAGCTGTGGCAGCTCAGCTCGGAGATCAGACAGTTCAGCTTCCAGGATAGTTATCCGGTCGCACACGAAATGCTCCCGCTCCGCCAAAGACTGCATTTGACGCTGTCGCTCCTGAAAGATAGAGTTCACCTTTGCCAGCTCGGACTTGCACTCATTCTTTGCAACTTCAAGGCTGCCAATCTGTCCGACATGATATGTGTCAAGAAATCCCGGCGATGAACAAATTTTAACAGCAAAAGAACCCGCTGGGCCCATATTTCTGTGGGACATCCCATCGCCTGTAAACCAGCGGTGAAGCGCCCGGCTATCTCCTTCAACTGTAAATAAGTTAGTCCAGGTTGGGACTCCACCAGTTGACGCAGCATGCCCAGATGTTGCCAAACAAAACTTTCAGGGGAAGTGAAGCCAGGCGAAGGAAGAGGAGCTACTTCAAAAGATACTTCGCTATCTATATCCGCCCATAGGGTGATGTCCGGCTGCGAAGAAGAAGACGGCAGGTCTACCGAAGCCACCAACTGAGCTCCGCCCATAGCCTCTGAGGTGGCCGGGAAATCTTCCACCTCCATCTCCTCGGAGGCGGCCGTCGAGATACTCCCGGACGCAACTTCAGGCATCTCCTCCTTAGATTCTGAAGATACGGAAGCAGATTCCGTGGTCATTATAGGCGATACTCCCAGTTCTCCAACAGATACCTCTCCTTCTTCCATTTCGGTGCCCGCCCCCTGCAATGTCAGGGCTGCGGGGGCCACGATCTGAAGAGGCAAAGGTTCGCTCTCCATGACTGATACTGTGGGAACTGTTGATTCTGGAGCGATGGTCATCACTGCAGCTGGTATAAAGGCAGAACCCCTGGCTGGGTCCATTTCAGCTCTAAAATCCAAAACTCTGATGAGAGCCGGGCCTTCCCCTGCATTCCGCAGGTCCAACGATCCTAAGTCTGTGGAGGACTGTACCCTCACCGGCACAGGGCGAATTATCTCAAGAATGGCTGCCGAAGCAGGAACAATAGCCAAGGTGCCGGATAAAGTGGCTTCAACGGCTGCACTCGTAGCCGGGAAGGCAACAATGGATTCCTGTGAACGAATCAATGCAGCGTCAAGCAGCAGATAAAGACGGGGAAAATGAAACCAGAAAGGGAAAAGACTCACTTCTAAAGTGATGTCGATATCCTCAAAAGGTTACAGGGAGGAAGAAAGCTCCGCTGATGAGACCACAAAAGGGGGAGTTATATCTGCCCCGGTATCCAGAGCGACAAACTATTCTGGCAATTCTTCTCTAGAAGACGGCACCAGCAGCTTGGGGGGTGTAAATGATAAAGCAATGGCGGTACATACGGATGGGGCCTCTGGTTTAGAGGCACCCTCCGTGTCACTCCCGCTGAAATCTGTTTCTTCTCCACCTGCCTCAGAAGCGGCCGCAGAGCTACCGGAGGAGATCTCTACTCTGTCCATGGGAGGGGCCATCAATGCTAACATCTGCTTGGAGGAGGACCGAGTAACTACGCGCCTTCCGGGAGCGGGGCCCCATTTCACCTGGGTCGTATAAACCTCCCGCGGCTGAGTAGTATCGCCAGCCGCTCCTGTAATCTCAGTCTCCTCCCCGGCCATCACTGTAAAGAAAAGCCTGTGAGAGGGACGATCAAAGATAATTGAAACAAACATAAAAAGATGAAAGGGGTATGCTTACCCTCCGCCTCACTAGTCGGCGTGGGAGAGGGCAACCTGGTCTCCACCTCGGAGGGCGCCGCAGCTGGCTCTCGGGCTATGCGAAAAGGAGTGGTCAGATTTAAACACTCCTCTGAAATCCAGCAAGATAGAATGAAGAATGCAATGTCAGAATATTGATGTTACCCTGAACTGATGCCTGAGCGGCTTCCCTCTGAGTTTCAAACTCATCAAATGAGGGAATGTCAGGGAGAGGGGTCCCGGTGTCCATCACTACCGAAGCCGATTGTTGAGCCTGAGCTTTCTTGGCCTTCCTGGCCTTCCCAACTGCAGCCTTGACTGCGGAAGCCTTCCTCTTCTTGCCAGGAGGTAGGGGAGTAGTGGTCGGTGCTGCGGCAGGAATTTCAAAATAAGTGGGCTTCTCAGCCTGCGCAATAATCTTCCTGTAGAGCCCCTGCCGCTTTATGTCGGGCCGGTCTGTTAAGAACGGCAGAAATATGATGGGATCAATAGATACAAAATTCAGATGCTAAACAGAAAAACACTGCAGTCAGAAAGGAAAAGATTATACCTGCTGGTCCATCATAAAATACAGAGAGCGGCCAGTACAGATAAGCTACCTCCTTGGAGCGGGAGGCAGCCTCCTTGATGAGCCAGCACACATCACCAAATAGCTGGCACTTCTCTACCAAAGCTGCCAAATCATTATGGCCATGAAGGTCGAGGCAGCGAAACAAGTCGAGATGGTCCATGCCCCAGCCATCGACATAATGAAATGATATAAATAACGGCTTGTTCAAAATGCCAGCTATCGGGCTCTCTGCAGATAATCCATGCAAATTCAGCAGAATGAACAGCCAGGACGTTTGCTTATAGTACGTCTGAGTTCTATCCTCCCGACGCACAAACGTCCTATATGGATGAAATTTATCAACTGGACCCCTCCAATGAGCTACTGCCGGGAGCGGCTCTTCAACGGGGAATGGATACTGCTGCTCCTCCAAGCGAGCGCCCCCTACATGGCTCAGATGTTTCAGGTTCTGCATAAAGGTGTCCTCGTTGATGGCAGCAAAGACGGGAGCGAGCGGCTCGGAATTCTTTTCCTTCAGAGCTCGGCGCTGGGCCAGATAGTTCTCTGCCTCCCTCAGGTTCTGCGAATAAAGCTTTCTCAGATGGGCCTCAGAAATTTCAAACACCGGCCCAGGCTGCTGTTTTAGGAAGGAGCGCTCTGCAACATCCCAGAAGGTGCCTCTACCGTCTCTAACAAAGTCGGTCCGGATATTCCACCATTTGATATATTCTGATGTTACCCGGGGAACACGATTAGAAACAACGGGCACCCTGAAGATTGCGTCGTCATGACGATGATAGAAATCCCACCACAACCGGCCCTCGCCAACAATGAGGGACCCGTGCTTGGCCCGGCTGTCTAGGGGAAACTGGGCAGCTGAAGTTGGGATATGCTGGTCGTAGCCGAAGTTTCGCCCAAAGCGGAACGGATAGTACGGCTCCAACAGAAGCAGGCCACCCTTCCTATAAACCAAAACACTGGGCCGAATTGCCATGGCCCATCTCACCAGCTCCGGTTCCAAGATTGGCCGAGCAGTGTTGACCCCTGAGACGGGGTGGATATATGTTTCTACCTCCTCCAGCTTGCATTCTCTCTGGGGATCAATCAAAGGGGCCGAACCTGCTGCCAAGCTCCAAAAATGTATGCTACCAGGAGCGTCCATTGGTACCTTTATCAGTCGGCCCCTGATTTTAAATAGCTGATCATAGAAGAGACCAGGCTCAGCGCTGGCAAATTCAATCATCCTGGGCGACACTGTATCCGCCTGCAAGGTTCTCGGAGCTAATTCGGGGAATATGCTGCAGACCCAGGCATTGAAAAAATGAAAAGGACCCACGGTCCTCAAAGAACGGGGAGTCCGATGTCTGTACAGGTCCCCCAAGGATTTGTATATCAAACACAGGGCCACTGGGCAGAGCGACAGCCTCATCCCCCATGCCATCTGACAAGCTGGATATATGACCTCTGGTCGAATGACTGTCTCGTCCCCTTGTGGGAGAGCAAAAGTGCACAGCCAGAATGTGAGATAGGCTGCACAGTGTGTGATAGGATCTACCCCTGCCGGGTTGGGACCACCTTTGCCCGCATGGCGCAATGAAGATGGCAATGCCGATTTATAGCGGGGAGCTCTTATCTGCTTGCTCGCGACAGGACCCATGGAGGGGAAATCTGCATATTTCAGGGGACCGGCGAAGAAATACTGAAGCCACTGCCCGATCCGGACCCTCAGTTTGCTACCATTCTCTCGAGGATGATAGCCTTTGGAGGATCCTCTACTATATGCTAGACAGATGGAGCGATAGACCTTCATCAAATATCGGTAAGAGAAGCCGAGGGAATACTTGCCTTCTCCATCAGAGCTGTCTTTCTCGGAGTCCGCCAAACAGACTTCTTCATACGGCTCGCCATCAATGGGCAGGCCGGAAAGCTGTGATAAGCTCCAAAGATCCAGAGATGTTTCCCCCTCCGCCGTATAGAAAGTATTGAACAAAGGGCAGAACACCTCAAACATCCCACAGCACAGCCCCCGGGATATGGGATACCGGAATCTGGAAGCAAAGACACTGTGATACACTCCTGCTCTGATTAGCAGGGGGGCATACTCTAGCAGAACGAACTCTGTGAATTCCACTGCCCCCACTCGGAATAGGTGAGCGTCAGTGATCTTGCAGTCTCCAAACCAGCCGGCCGCCAGAAGATATTTAAACTGAATGACCGAGCAATTTAGCACGAAGGGCTCTTCGCGATATCCCCACTTTATAGGTGCCAAGAACATGCCGTAGCCGGGTTTCTCCCTATGAACTCGGCCGCTGACATTATCCCACCGGGCTGGTGTGAATTCAGGTGCCCGGATCAGCATTTTCTTCTCGGGTTCTAGCTCCGATATTCCAAGGACTGCACCCCAGTCCCGCTTCTCCCCGGGAAGATAAATGGCCTGGCCACGATATACTGAGTCCTTCAGGCTATCCCGCTCAGCAAGAATGGCAGCTTCGACTGCACGAGCTATCCGGTAGTCTCGCATGCCGCCCACTGTAAAGGTCCGTATGAACGGCATCAGATGTCGGTCCTTCGGAAAGTCTGGCCGATAGTTACTATCCCGCCTGAAGCATGTCTCGGTCACCGTGGAATATACTCGGGCCGTCTGCACTGTGTCAGTTTCAGAATCAGATGATTCGTCAACCGAAGCTATTTTATCATATCCATAATCCAAGCTGTGCACGTTCAACCAATTCACTCTTGCTCGAGATATGTCTGGCTGGGCCGATGAGCTAGCTCCAACAGCTCCAGAGGATGTAGCAGCAGAGGCAGAAGCCATGGCTATGTCTGTAAACAAAAGAAGAAATGTGGATTAAAAGGCAGTCTTATAAGGATTGCAACATGATATTCTATGGAAATTTCGGCAGCATATCCCCTTATTCGGGATCTGCCTAAAAGAATAGGGAGTCACCAACCAAGAGGGGGTGATCCCGGAAGCAAAGGGATCGAATCCCAAAATACGTCACCCAGACGGAAGACTCGCGGCAACGGCTGAGAGGGCGAAGGCTACTCGCGCCGAAGAAGAGGAAATGAGAAAAAGAAACTGAAGAGAGAGAGAGGCAAGTGGAGAATGAAGGAAAAAAGGGCGATCGGCGCCCTAAATAGGGCCCAGGCGACTGAGGTCTCGGGGCGGTGAAATGCGCGCCGAGAACCTCTCGGCCGAGAGCCCCCCAGCGACCATAAGGCGCGCCGAGAAGCCCCAGGCCGAGAGGCCCAGGCCGAGAAGTCCCAGGCCGAAAAGCTCCCCAGGCCGAGATCCCCGGCGGCGAGAGGGCGCGCCGATAAGGCTTCCGCGCCGATAAGGCCCTCGCGCCGATAAGGTCCCCGCGCCGAGAAACCCGCAGGCCGATGACACCCCAGGCCGAGACCCCCTTGCCAGGGCGCGCCGAGAAGGGCCAGGCCGAGAGCCCAGCTACCCAGGCCGCGCTGAGAGGCCCCCGCGCCGAGAAGCTTCGCGCCAGAGGTACTGCAGGCCGAAAAGCCCTAAATGCTGAGAATGATGACAGAAATTATGAAGAGAAGAAACATCGATGTGCAGAATACTGTTACAGCAAGATGATCAGGTCTGAGGACTGAATTGAAGACAAATTGAGGAAGATACCCTCGAATAGTGAAAGACACCTGCAACCCCCGTGGCGCTTATTCTGCGCTTACGCCGCCCGCAGGTGGGGGGCATTTGTTGACACCCGAAAAATGAACAGGGGTGGAAGCATGATTGAAAAGAAGATCTGACCAACAGCAAAAGACTGAGGCTGATGTCCGAGCTCGTCGCCATTCGAGTGCCGATGTTGATAAGATAAAACCTTGTCTACGGACTGATAAAATCCTTGTCTACGGACTGATAAAACCCTGTCTGCGGACTGATAGAACCCTGTCTATGGACTGATAAAATCCTGTCTACGGACTGATAAAACCCTGTCTGCAGACTGATAAAATCCTGTCTACGGACTGATAAAACCCTGTCTACGGACTGATAGAACCCTGTCTACGGACTGATAAAACCCTGTCTACGGAGTGATAAAATCCTGTCTACGGACTGATAGAACCCTGTCTACGGACTGATAGAACCCTGTCTGCGGATTGATGAGAATTGCAATCGTGACGTCAATACAAGATATTTCAGAAATGATAGACCATTTGGGATGATGATACATTTGAAGAAACCCTAAGTGGGCCTATATGAAGATGGCGCCCAAAGCCCATGTCGAAGCCCAGATATGGCGCCGAGAGATCAAGGTTGAGCGCGCCGGGAAGCATGCCTCAGGCGTGCCGTGAAGATGCCTGCCGAGAAGGAAGAGGAAAGGGGTTATAAAAACCCCTCCCTTCGATAGAGATAAAGGGGGACAACATCGGAGAGAGAAAAAATCAGAGGGCTCCGGGATCGATCGACTGGAGAGAAAAAAAAGGCTGAAGGAAAAAAAGGAGAGAAAGCCAGATAGAGAAAGGGGATCGTTCTGAGAGAAAGAGCCACCCCTCCCCTTTCGATCAACAGAGAGGAAATAGAAGAGAAGAAGAAGGAAAGCTCCAGGTGGGCACTGGGGAGGGAGAGGAGTCAATGCTCCACCCTCCCCTCCATGTTTTCTTTCTTTATCTGATGTAATATGGCGAGTTCTATCTCGATCTAGCAACTGTAGCCGGAGTTCCGGCCTTGATTTTAGATTTCTGTTTTACATTCTGCCTTTCATGGTCGGTGTAATATCTTTTATATGCAATGCAATGAAGCATCAAGATGACCCGTCTGGGTATTGATGGATCAACATACCGATCTACGTCTGTCTGTCTCTCAATGTATACGGCCTTCGTCTGAGAAGAGCACAGATTATTTTCTTTGGGTTTAGAAGCCGATCGCCTGGGTTCATTCCTTGAAGGGGGACGAGGGTAAGACTCCTAACCCCATCCAATGGGTTACTGAGTCTTGTTCTCTCTTTCCCTCTCCGATCTCGATACCCGTTTTTTTTTTATATATCTATGATCTGGGTTTTCTGAGGAGCCCTTCCCCTTTGGCGGTTCAGGAGCCAGAGATATCAGTTTTCTGGTTTCCTGGGCTGCCCATCTCTCATGAATAACGATCTGATCTCAGGCTCTCCATCCTAAACATTGGATGCTTAGGGCCTGAAGTTATATGGTTGACAGCCCTTCATTCTCCATGGGTTTAATGTCACTGGATTCTTCTGGAGGGGTCGGAGGGCAGTCATCTCCCGATTCCCCCAAATGGCCTGCAACAGAGGGCAAAATCCTCAACAGGATCAGGTGGTAGTCTGATCTCCTCCGTTTGATTCATTCAGTCAAAACCCTTGGCATTCTTCTGATAGAAGTCCCCATGAAGTTCCTCCCTTGCACCTCTGGCCCGGCATTGATTTGAGTCTGAAATCCTCAGAAAATACCAGAACAGAGCATCGTTCCTGAGCTCTGGAAACCCTGAGATTCTCCTGCGTCTCACCCCCTCAGCGTGCTAGCTTCCCCGTCGAGAACCATAAGGCCGAGATGCTTTCCCCGTCTTTTAGCTAAACGACAACCCAGTTGGTTATCAAACGCTTTCCTCGTGAGGCTACGCATGCAAGGCTCCCGGCGTACAGACTCCCGACGTGGCCAGAAGCACGCCGGGAAGCCCTTTGCCGAGAGCCATTCCGTATTCATAACTACCCATACACCTTTTCGCCCAGCCTTGAAGCCACCCTTCTCGACGCCGCCCCCCTTCCCGGCGCGCCCATGAGCCCGCCGAGAAGCCCCAGGCCGAGAGGCCTTATCTTCCTTTGGCCAGCCCAAATGACCAGGCCGAGAACCCCCTTTGCCTATAACTGTTCACCCCTTTTTGCCCAAGACTTGATGCTGCCCCTCTCGGCGCCCCCTTTCCGGCGCGCCCAGGTGCCGGCCGAAAGCCTCCATGCCGAGAGGGTATTTCCCCCTTCTTTGGGCCGCCGAGAGCTCTTGGCCGAGAGCCTTCCCTTGGCCGCCGAAAGCCTCTTTGGCCCGCCCAGTGACCAGGCCGAAAGCTCCTCTCCATCCATCAAATGCCAGGCCGCGCCGAGAGCCCCCACTCTGTCCAAATCAAAGGCCAGGCCGAGATCCCTTCTTTAGTCAGATGAAACACATCCCTAGGCTAATCTCGGCACCATTCTGCCATAGACTTCTTAATCTCCCCCTTTCACCTGTTTAAGGAGATATTTATAAACCATCACATGTGTCTTGATGAGATACAATAAATGGGGAAGATCTCCCCTACAGCTTCTGTCCTGAACCCGGATTTCACCGATGCCTCATGAACCTAAAGAACCATGTCATTATATGTGTTCTGATGGGTTCCAAGGGAATATCGATCAATGATATGGAGGCAAGAGATGTCCCTGGGCTTGGTGCCCATCTTTGTTCGGTCGTTGTCCCGGCTCTCCGTGGATGATGACCTATTCCTCCTTGGCATAATCCAGGTTGAGGAAACATGATGCCGAAATTTACATAGCCCCACCAATCGAGTGTGGTATTCTCCTATAACCCCGCTGGCCCACGGAATTATGCCCCTGTGCGATCTCTGATGGCCCTCCAAAGGGGGATATTAATAAGATATCGCACTCGTACCGGGTGTGTTACATCAGGACCGGTCCCCATCCGGATTCTGGGTTATGTCTATATATACATATACCCGATCTTTTGCGGAGTCTACCCTGCCGCTGCGCGGGTGGTTTCCTATTCCCCACTTGGCATCATCCAAGATGGTGGGAATATGTCGGCGGGTTCCCCCCATAATTAATAAACCCCTGTTCTGTTCAAACACGTTTAACGTCTTGTAAACAGATGAACTTTGTCTCCTTTGAGCACACGGCTTTACCACTGCATTCCTCCTACCTCTAGCGTTTAATCAAGGGTTGTCCTCCTTAGGGAGGACGTAATTAACGTCATAGCATTCAGGGTATGACGGACTACTAGTCCAGACACGATCACTCACAATCGACTGACCATGTCAGATCGAGCGCACAATAAGATTGTCACTTCGGTGACTGGCACGTCAATAAATAAATAATAAAATAAATAAATAAACTAAACTAAATAAAATAAATGTGTCAAACAGGGTGGTAGGCAGTGGAGAATTTGAGGAGGGTACCCATCATGTGCCAAAGAGTCTTCAAAAATAGCTAGTGAATTTGACATCCCTATCGGAGACTATGGTCTTGGGCAGCCCATGGAGGCGGACTACCTCATCAAAGAATAACCGGGCTATATGGGAGGCATCGGATGTTTTGTAGCATGGGATGAAGTGGGCCATTTTGGAAAATCTATCAACCACCACATAGATGGAGTCATGCTTCCTAGAGGTCTTGGGTAAGCCTAGGACAAAGTCCATGCTCAAATCTTGCCATGGTCGATCGGGAATGGGAAGTGGGGTGTATAGGCCGGTGTTTTGTTTCACTTGCTTGGCCGAAGCACATGTGCGACATTGCCCTACTATTTTGCCTACATCTCTTTTGAGACTTGGCCAATAAAATTGACCCTCAACTAAGACAATGGTCTTGTGGACCCCAAAATGACCGGCTAACCCTCCGGCATGTAATTCCCAAACCAAGAAGTCTCGAAGAGAGGTCCGGGGAATGCAAAGCCTTGGCCCCTTGAAGAGGAACCCATCCTCTAACATGAATCCCTCATGCTCCTTGCTAGAATGAGTGGTCAAGTTGGCATAGATTTGCCCAAAGTCGGGGCAACTAGGGTACTCATCCTTGACCTTGTCAAAGCCAATCACTTCCACTTGGATAGTGGATAGCAAGGACATCTTCCTACTAAGAGCATCCGCGGCCTTATTCTCACTCCCGGCCTTGTGTTTGATGACAAAGGTGTAGGATTGGATAAACTCAACCCATCGGGCATGTCGGGCATTCAACTTTTGTTGGGAGTTGAGGTATTTGAGGGCCTCATGATCGGAAAAGATGACAAACTCTTTGGGAAGCAAGTAATGTCTCCAATGTCGGAGGGATTGGACCACGGCATAGAACTCCTTGTCATAGGTGGAGTATGTAGTCCTAGCATCACATAACTTCTCACTAAAGTAGGCGACCGGGTGTCCCTCTTGACTAAGAATCCCTCCTATCCCTATCCCGGATGCATCACAAGTGACCTCAAAGACTTTGGAGAAATCGGGAAGGCATAGGACCTGGGCTTGAGTCAACTTTTCCTTAAGCTCAAGGAAGGCTTTAGAGGCGGCTTTGGTCCAAACAAAGGTTCCTTTCTTGAGACAATCAGTTATTGGGCCGGTGATAGTGCTAAACCCTCGAATGAATCTCCTATAGAATGTGGCCAACCCATGGAAACTCCTAACCTCATGAAGGGTGTGGGGCTCCAGCCAATCTAGAATAGCTTGGACCTTGTCAGGGTCCATAGAGACTCCTTTGGTTGACACCACATATCCTAGGAAGGTGATGGTAGTGGTCATGAAATGACACTTCCCTAGGTTGGCAAATAAGCTTTCTTGCCGGAGGACGGTGCAAACTTTTCTAAGGTGGTCAAGGTGGGCCTCATGGGTTTGGCTATAGATGAGAATATCATCAAAGTATACCACTAGAAAGTTCCCAATGAAAGGCCTAAGTGCTTCCGTCATAAGACGCATGAAAGTACTTGGGGCATTAGAAAGCCCAAATGGCATGACTAACCACTCAAAGAGACCATCCTTGGTCTTGAAGGCCGTTTTCCACTCATCCCCGGGCCTTATCCTAACTTGGTGGTAACCACTCTTGAGATCTATCTTAGAGAAGATGGTGGCTCCGGCTAGCATATCCAACATGTCATCAAGCCTAGGGATGGGGAACCTATACTTGACGGTAATCTTGTTAATGGCCCGGCTATCCACACACATCCGCCATGATCCATCTTTCTTGGGGGTAAGAAGGGCCGGGACGGCACATGGACTCTTACTAATGCGGATGAAGCCCTTCCTAATGAGTTCCTCTATTTGCCTCCTAAGTTCGGCATGTTCCGTGGGATGGAGGCGATAATGAGGAAGGTTTGGAAGGGTGGCTCCCGGCACTAGATCGATTGCGTGTTGCACATCACGCATGGGAGGGAGTTGGTCCGGGAGCTCTTCCGAGAACACATCATGGAATTCTTCCAAAAGTTGTTGGATCTCTATGGGATGGGGGTTAGAAGGGGTAGGTTCCCCTAAGCATATGACAATCGCACACAAAGGCACCCCTTGAGCAATTTCCTCTTCAAGCTCTTTCCTAGTGACGAGATGAATTCATTTGGTCAACCCCGTGGTTCTACTTTGTTTTGGGGTTTGGATAAGGGCTTGGGTTGGAGGGGTGGAGTTCCCCGAGACTTGTGGAGTGGTGGGGTGTGATCCTTGAGGGAGAGTGTCCCTCTTGGGCATGGGTCGAGGTGGGGAGGGGTTAAGACGGATAGTCTTACCCTCATGCTCAAAGGTGCATATGTTGCTTCTTCCTAGAATGGTGGCATCCACATCATAGAGCCAAGGTCTTCCTAAAAGAATGCTACCCACTTCCATGGGTATGACGTCACACCATATTTGGCCATGGTAGGAAGAGAAAGTGAGAGGCACTAGGCATTGGGTGTTGACCGGGATGGAATTGTTGTTGATCCATGAGACCCGGTATGGACTTGGGTGGGGAGTGAGAGTAAGCCCAAGGAGCTTGACGGTGTCGGGTGACACGGCATTAACACAACTACCACTATCCAAGATCACTTTCCTCACATGGTTCTCTATCTTGATAAAGGTGTGGAAGATTGAGGTCCGACGCCAATCCTCTTCTTGAGGTTGGGTGAGGATGCACCTAATGACTCCTAGATGGGAGTTGTTTGAAGGAGTGGAGTGATCTAGACCCGACTCTAGATATTGGGCTTCATACTCCTCTTCCCAATCTAGTGAGGCTTCATGTTCCTCAACGTCATTTTCTTGTTCCTTTTGGGGTTGAACTTCTTCCTCAATAAGCAAACTAGATAACCCTTTAGATGGACATTACCCCGCAAAATGACCATACCCATGACACTTATAGCATTGTTGGCGCCCACTTCCCGAGGTGGTTCCTACACTTGGGCCTTTGGGGTTGTCATCCTTCCGTGGGAGAGGGTGACTAGGAGCGGACTTGTTTGGAGTGATGGGTGGGGGAGGATTGTAGGACCTTAAAGGGGTATTCCCACTTGGGCTAGGAGCTCTCATGGGAGTGGGTGGAAGGGGACGTGTTCCCAAGTTTTTGGGGTCGGTGGGTCGGGGAGGGATAAATCGGGAATTCCTAGAAAACCTTTCCACATCTCTAGCTATTTGGTAAGCTAGCTCAAGGTTATCCACGTCCCTCATGAATAGTTCCCTCTTGATGTGACTTTGAAGCCCATTCCTAAAACGGGATAAGGTGACATCCGGATCCTCATGGACTCCACACTTTAGAAGATAGGAGTCAAATTTTTCAATGTACTCTACCACAGTCTTCCCTTCTTGGGTGAGGCTTTGCCATTCATCTAGGAGCATTTGGTGGTAGGTTCGGGGGAGGTATTTGTTCCTAAGTTGGTTCTTCATGTCCGCCCAAGTGTCAATAGGCTCTTCCCGCCTAACCCGTCTTAGACCCTCTTGGTTTAGCCAATAAGTTTTGGCCAACTTAGTGAGATGCATCTTAGCCAATCTAACTCTCCTTTGGTCGGACATGGGGTACCATTCAAAGTATTGTTCCATGGCGGTCTCCCATTCTAGGTAAACACTAGGTTCATGTGAACCATCAAAATTTGGGGCCTCTACCTTGATCATCCTTAAAAGGGGGTCATCCGGATCATCCCGTGGACGCCGGTCATGGTTTTGATGGGGGCGAGGCCTCTCATAGTCATAATAATGGTCATGGTCCATATCCTCCCTATAAAATTCAGCATGTGGGTGATGGGCTCTTGGGCCGTTGTTCCTTGGGTGGAACTCATCCCTATGAGGCTCTACATGTGGAGGGTGGACTCTTGGGCCTTGGTTCCTTTGGGAAAAACCATTCCTATGGAACTCACCATGTGGTGGAGGGGCTCTTGGCTCATTGATCCTTGGGTGAGGATCTTCTCTATGAGGCTCATCATGCGGAGGGGGAATCCTAGGCTCATTGTTCCTTGGGCGGAACTCTTGGTCTTCTAACCGAGCAATTCGGTTGGTAATGGACTCTAGTTGGGCAAGGATGGTTGTGAGGGCAGCATCTACCCTATCCATGTGGCCTTGGGGTCCCTCCCTAGGAACATCTTGGTTGAGTTGGTGAGGATTGGGATCCATTGGTGGAGCCGAAGATGATGAACCGGGTTGATAGCTAGCACCACTACGGGTGGACATGCAAGACAAAGGGCCAAAGTGGTTGGACACACTATGCAAAGGTCCTAGGACTTAGACTTGATAGAGACAAGTCAAGAACTTGCTCTGATACCACTTGATGTGACACGACCTTGGACTTAGGCAAACAAGCACAATTAAGCATTCAAATAGGCCTTAATGGGCCACCGCACTCCCGTCGCACTCTATACCCGGAGTGACTTGGCGATGCCAAGAGTGAATTATGGGAATGGGCCCTTGCTGGTAGAGGGCCAGCAAGGCCAAGGATTGACTCCCCAAGGGTGGATGCCCAATTCAATTGGGGCCGACAAAGTGCACAAGGGCACCGGTTCACACTATCCCACGGCGATCACTCTTAAGTCGTGGACTTGAGGATCGGGCGCTCCTCACAAATGCAGCGGCGCATGAATCAAGTATTGAAAGAGCAACACTAATTGAGCAAGGAAGAGGCACTTACTCGATCGGTTTGAAGAAACCGGTCCCGATCGGAGACGAGGGCGAGCGGGGAGGCGGTGGCTCCCCACACGCCGCGGCGGTGTCGCTTGACCTGCCCAAACCAATTACAAAACTACACCTCACGCAGGAGGGGGAGATCTTAGGGTAGGGGTTAAGGTCTTACATTCAAACACTACCACCGCGCAGGGTGGGGCCTTCAGCCGGCCAAGCGGGGTGGGGATATCGGACCGAAGTGAAGAGAAATGGGAGATTAGGGAACTTGCAGCTGCAGTCTGAATTCTAGACAGGAAGTCGCTGTGCCGGCTGCCTCGCACTCGTACGGACTCCAAATTGAGTGCAATCACCTTCTAAAGCTTCCTGACTTGAGAGGGAAGACTCCAGAATTTTTGGGGATGCTCAGAGGGTGGGAGGTGGCCGCACCAGCAACAGGAAGGAGACTCCTCTGTCTGGCCGCAGGTTCAGTCTGGACTAGAAGAGCAAATTGTAGAGGTCACTGTGCACCCTCCCAAGCTCCGATCAGCACAAAACCAGCGGCATTGTCTTCCTGGTTGAAGTAGCTTTCAGCAGGAGGCAACGGGGCTGCATTCAGAGGTCGAGGGCGGTCGGTGTACCCTGAAGAGTGGGCACTGGTCGGAGTAGGCAGCAGGAGATAGAACTGGAGAGCTTGGGGGAGAAAATTCGTAACTTCTTCCTCCTGCAACCAAACGAGGTTCTGTTTCTTGATCTTGGAAGAAGACTGGCAGAGGGAGAACTTTGATGAAGGAACTTCAGCCTGAATCCGCTGGGGTTCGTCGTGGCAGAATGAACTCTCAGGCTCTGGTCCAGGATGAAGACCTCTCTGCGCAGTCGTGGGAGAACGGCTTCTACGGTTGGCCCCGACCTCGGAACGAGTTGATTCCACCTCGCCTGCGAAGAAGACAGAGGGACCTTTCCAGCAATGTAGGCTACATCTTCAGGATCTCCAGGATGAAGCCGTGGGTGATGCTGCAACAGGGGCTGACTTGCTGGTCTGCACAGCTCCAACCTGCAAGAAGAAATGAGAGGGAGGGGTGGCTTCTTTGGTGGAAGGGGAAGTGAAGGGGTGGCCTAAGGATGAATGGGGGTTCTTGTGGGGTGGAGTGGAGAACTATAGGGGTTGGAGAATGAGGGGAGAATGGCTGAGAGCAGGGGCTAGCAGGTGGAGGAGGAGGGTGAGGATGTGAGAGAGGGAATGGGGAGTGGAGGGGGGCGAACTTGGCTTGGGGGAGGGTAAAGGAAGGGGGCGGCCAAGGCAAGTGGAGGGAAGGGATTTCAAATTTTGAAATGGCCTTGGAAGGTGGGGGATTATGTGGGAGAGTGGGATGCTTGTATTGGAATGGGGAAGATTTGGTTGGAAGGTGGAGAATGGTGTTGGAATGTGGATATTCCTACCTAGGAACTAGGAGGTGGAGTAAAGGAGGCCATGGGGAAGTGGAGGGCATTAAAGGAGGTGGGTGGCTAGTGGAGGTGGTTTGGAGGGGAGGAGAGAGAAGGAAATTCGGAATTGGGGTTGGAGGAGAGAGAAAGCGGGGTGAAATAGAGAGATTAAGAGGGGAATGGGTGGGGAATCTCTCCCCTAGGGTCTCTCACCCAAAAAACTAGAGGAATCACTCCAATTTGAACTCAAATGGCAAGTTTAACTCAAAAGGATTCATTCATTCATTAACTTCAAATGAGGGGAGTGGGGTCCTATATATAGGCAACCCACTCTTTACAATAAGTCCCTGATAAAATAAACAACTACAAATAACCAAGGGGGGGTGGGAGTGCTAATGGGCCTAGCCCAACGAATTGGGGCCCAATAGCCACATTAGACAGCATGATGATACAAGAACATAGAAAAATAAGTGCTAGACCAAGGGAAATGACTCAAATAAATTGAAATACATCAAAATGACTCAAAATAAAGCTACAAAATGGATAAGGGGCCTTTATAGAGTGAGGCCCAAACTCAACCAGCTCCCGAGTGTGAAGAAGTGGACCCGAGCCAAAGGGAGTCGTGGGTGATGCCTCCATCACTTGTGCACACCCACCTCTTCACCTCCACCTCCAGCAGCTCCAGCCAGGTTCGCCATCACCCCTGCTCCCCTCAGCCCTCCAGCAACCTTCCTCCATATCCCACAGCCGACAGCCACCCTCCCCTTGCTAAGTTACCCTACCCCAACACCATTTGACACCATAAGATTGTGGCTACATCAACAGTTCGTTGGAAGCAGATTGAGTCCTGAAAGTCGCAACATCTTCGGCCGATCCCTGATCTTCCTGGTGTCAAGGCCTACATCTCTGGAAAGGTCTTCCAGAGAGCTTTCCAGGCGAGGCGGTTTCGTCGGCATCCGAGCTCCGAGCTGTCCGCGGCAACCATTCTCCCTCGACTGCGCAGGGCTTCTCAGGCTAGGAACCAGAACAATAGAGCAGGCTCTCCCACGATGAACCTTGAAGGAACCAGCCTTCAAGGTCTTCTACAAAGATCTTCCTCCCCCTGTCAGTGTCCAGGAACAGAAGGCAGAACCCCGTTCGGCGTCCGAAAACCAGAGATCTCAATTTTATACCACAACCACACCGATCTGCCTCCTCACAGTCTGCACCGACCACCGTCCACTCCTCTGGACACCCAGCTCATCTCCGACATCAGAAGACTTCCCTGATTGTTTTACTGCAAAGTAGACTCGTCCACGGTTCCAACGAGTCTGGCGGTGCCAGATTTGGAGCTCAGGAGCGGTCATGGCAACTTCTGTAACCTGCTGTTTCAGATCATGTTCGGCCAGAGACCAGAACTGCAACCACCTTCCAGTCACCGGAGCAGCCAGCCCCCAGATCGGAACGTCACCCAAAAATTCAAGCCTTTCCCCTCTCCAGTTAGGAAGCTTTTGGCGCAAGTCTCGTCAGATTCTGAGCTTGGTGGAATTATTGGCAGCATCGACATCGATCCTCTGTCCCGAAATACAAAAGCTAGGCAGAATCGGCGAAGCTCGGAAAGTCGACTCTATCTCGCTCATTCCCCTCCCCGCTTGGCCGGCTGAAGGCCCCTCCCTACGTGGAGGTAATTTTTGGTTGTAATAGATTAACCCCCACCCCAAGATCCCCCCCTTGCACGGGGTGTAGTGCTGTACCTCTTCGCATTTTCAGGTCAAGCTCCATCGCCGCGGCGATCGGGTGTATACCCTCGCCTCCCGGCACGCCCTCGTCTCCGAACGGGATCGGTGTCTTCACACCGATCAGGTGAGCTTCTGATCACACCCTTGTAACTTCATTTCTGCAAATGTAGTATTGCCTTGAATGCCCATCGGACGGTAAGAGAGTGCTCGGACTTCACTTTAGGTAATATCGTGCCCACCGCGGCCCGTGAGTGAGTGCCAACCAACACCCCGTCTTGCGGGCCAGCCACCCACAAAGTTGGGTCTCCTAGGCCCATTGGGGTCAGCCATAGCATTGTAAGTCCATTAGGATAATTGGGTCCCGCCTCGGACCCTCACCATCATCTCCCGGATCCACCGGGTGAACGTGTGAGCCGTGTGGGCAAAAATCGTCATTGTGAGAATCATTGAGCGCTTGTATGCTTGCGGGTCTAAGTCCTAGGGTCATCTCATCATATTTAATGGTCTTTGGGCTGTGCCACATCAAGTGGTATCAGAGCGGTCATAGGCTTGTCCTTACAAGTCTAGTCTTGGGTCACACTAAGTCTTTCTTAGGTGCATTCGCACACCCTTGCATAGCCCACCCAACTTTGCATGACCACTCGTAGTGGAACTCATTATCAAGGCAATTCATCTTCTTCCAATAACACCATGAATCCCAATCCCCAAGGAAATCCCCCTCACAATGAGCATGAGTTTCCCGACCAAATGAGGTTTCTTATGGAATACATGACCAATATTATGGGAAGGCTTGACGATATTACGGTCCGGCTAGAACAAATTGAGGAAAATAGGCCTATCCCAAGGGAAGGAGATAGGAGAGATCCCCCTCCACATGTGGAGCCAGCCATAGGAGGACTCAACCTTGACCACCCTCCCGAACCGGAAAGGGACCCACCCCCTAGAAGGAATGAGAGGCCTCCCCGAGACAACCCGGATGACCAACTAATGTGACTTGTGAAAGTCGATGCTCCCACTTTTGATGGATCTCATCATCCGAGCATCTACTTAGATTGGGAGGCAGCATAGATCAATATTTTGATTGGTACCCAATGACCGAGGATAGGAAAGTCCAGCTTGCAAAGATGTAATTAACAAAACTAGCCAAGACTCATTGGATGAATGTTGAGGCCTTAAGGATAGTTAGGAGGGAAGCTCTTATCACCACATGGGGGGCCATGAAAGACCAACTCAAACTCAAATATGTCCCACCCTCCTACCACCAAAACCTCCTAGATGAGTGGCAAGCCTTGACCCAAGAAGGAAAGACCGTCATGGAGTACATTGAAAAGTTTGACTACTACCTCCTCAAGTGTGGAGTCCAAGAGGACCCCTCCGTCACACTCTCCCGCTTTAGGAATGGGCTTCAATTCCATATAAAAAAGGAATTATTCATGCATCAAGTAACCACTTTAGAGCAAGCCTACCAAGTTGCTCGGGATGCCGAGAAATTCTCTCGGTACACACGAATGGTTCCTACTCGGGGGATTGATCCTAAAACCATGGCACCTCGGGCCAACCCCCCACCACCCCAAAGAGGCCTCCTTCCTACACCCATGGGAGCTCCTCCCACACGGGTCACCCCTCCTAATGCCACTCCACCACTCCGCCCCACAAGTGGGCCCCTAAACACAACTCCCAATAGGCCCAATCCGATACCCACTCTCCCTCACACTAAGATGACCCCAAACCATCAAAGTGGGCAGCAATGCTTTAGGTGTTATGGGTATGGACACTTTGCCAATCAATGCCCCACCAAGGGAGCATCAAACTTACTCATAGAGGAGACCAACCCCCAACCCCAAGCTGAATTTGAAGGAGAAGTTGAGGTATATGAACCCTCTCTTGAATGGGAGGAGGAGTATGAGAACCATTACATGGAGAACAACCAAGAACAACCTCCTCCACCCACCGACTCCCACCTCGGAGTGGTTAGATGCACCCTCACTCAAACCCAAGAGCATGATTGGAGAAGAAACACCATATTCCACACCTACATAATGATAGGGAGCCATGTTAGGAAGGTCATATTGGACAATGGAAGTAGTGTGAATGTGGTGTCACCCGACACCGTTAAACTTTTGGGCCTTACCGCCTCCCCACATCCCACCCATATAGGGTAGCATGGATTGATACCACCTCCATACCCGTTAGTGCCCGTTGCCTTGTCCCAATTACATTCCAATCCTATCAAGGCCAAGTGTGGTGTGATATCCTTCTAATGGAACTTGGGAGTATCCTTTTAGGACGACCTTGGATCTACGATGTAGATGCCACCTTCTTAGGGAGAACCAACGCTTGCATCTTCATTCATGAGGGAAAGAAGATCCAACTCAACCCATCTCCACCCCGCACCCTACCTAAGAAGGCCTCTCCCTCCCTTGAGGGATCCACTACCCCTCCCACCATCCCAACACCAACAAACCCCACCCCACCAAGTCCTAGCCCTAGTAACATCAAAGAGCCTCCTAGGAGCCTACACCTTATCACTAGGAAGGAGTTTGAGGAAGAAGTCAACCAAGGGGAGCAAGTATGTGCCATTGTCATTTGCCTTGGGGAATCCACCCCAACCGACCCACACCCCCTAGAAATTCAACAACTCCTTAAGGACTTCCATGATGTATTTCCCGAGGAGCTTCCGGACAAACTACCACCTATGAGAGATGTGCAACATGCCATCGACCTCGTGCCCGGGGCTACCTTGCCCAACCTCCCACACTACCATCTCAACCCCACCGAGCATGCCGAGCTTCGGAGGCAAATTGAAGAACTCATCAAGAAGGGCTTCCTCCGAATTAGCAAAAGTCCTTGTGCCGTCCCGGCACTTCTCACACCCAAAAAGGACGGAACGTGGCGCATGTGTGTGGATAGTAGAGCCATCAATAAGATAACGGTCAAGTATAGGTTCCCCATCCTTCGGTTAGATGATATGCTAGATATGCTAGTAGGAGCCACCATCTTCTCCAAGATTGACCTCAAGAGTGGCTATCACCAAGTCCGCATAAGGCCCGGGGACGAGTGGAAAACCGCCTTTAAAACTAAGGACGGTCTCTATGAATGGCTTGTCATGCCTTTTGGCCTCTCTAATGCACCAAGCACCTTCATGCGCCTCATGACCGAGGTCCTCCGGCCCTTCATTGGTGTCTTTCTAGTTGTCTATTTCGATGACATCCTCATATATAGCCAAACCAAAGAAGCCCATCTTGACCACCTCAAGCGAGTATGCACTATTCTTAGGAAGGAGAGTCTCTTTGCTAACCCAGGGAAGTGTCATTTTTTGACCAACCAACTAGCCTTCCTAGGATTCATTGTTTCATCCGAAGGGGTGTCCATGGACCCCGAAAAGGTCCAAGCCATTCTTGAGTGGCCCGAGCCCAAGACCATTCATGATGCCCGAAGCTTCCATGGACTAGCCACCTTCTATAGGAGATTCATCCGGGGATTTAGCACTATCACCGCTCCTATCACGGATTGCCTCAAGAAAGGCACATTTTTTTGGACTAGGGCAGCCTCCAAAGCCTTCCTAGAGCTTAAAGAAAAAATGACCCAAGCCCCGGTCCTTTGCCTACCCGACTTTTCAAAGGCCTTTGAGGTCACATGTGATGCTTCCGGGGTAGGGATTGGAGGTATCCTTAGCCAAGAGGGTCACCCGGTAGCCTACTTTAGTGAAAAACTTTGTGAGGCTAGGACTAGATACTCCACATATGATAAGGAGCTTTATGCCGTGGTTCAATCCCTCCGGCATTGGAGGCACTATCTCCTACCCAAAGAATTTGTGATCTTCTCGGACCATGAGGCTTTGAAATACCTCAACACTCAACAAAAGCTCAATGCCCGCCATGCCCGATGGGTAGAATACATTCAAGCCTACACCTTTGTCCTCAAGTATAAGATGGGTAGTGAGAACCGCGCCGCCGATGCGCTAAGTAGGCGGGTAGCCTTACTCTCCACCGTCCAAGTGGAGGTAACTGGATTTGAGAGAATCAAAAGGGAATACCCACATTGCCCCGACTTTGGGACCCACTACAATACCCTTTCCACCCAGCCACTCAAGGAATATGAGGGGTTCATACTTCAAGATGGATATCTGTTCAAGGGGGATAGGCTTTGCATACCTCGGACTTCACTTAGGGACTTCCTAGTTTGGGAGTTACATAGTGGTGGCCTAGCTGGTCACTTTGGGGTCCACAAAACCATAGAGTTAGTTGAGAGGCAATTCCACTGGCCCAGCCTCAAGAAGGATGCGGCCCACATTGTGGGACAATGCCGCATTTGTGCATCCGCCAAACAAGTAAAACAAAACACCGGGCTTTACACACCTCTACCCATACCCGACCGACCATGGGAGGATTTGAGCATGGATTTCATTCTTGGCCTACCAAAGACCTTGCGCAAACATGATTCCATCTTTGTAATGGTTGACAGGTTCTCAAAAATGACCCACTTTATCCCCTGTTCCAAGACCTTCGATGCCTCTAGGGTCGCCCGGTTATTCTTTGATGACGTAGTCCGACTCCATGGATTACCTAAGACTATTGTGTCCGATAGAGATGTGAAATTCACTAGTTACTTTTGGAAGACTTTATGGCACTTGATGGGGACCCTCCTCAAATTCTCCACTGCTTACCATCCTCAAACCGACGGCCAGACTGAGGTCGTCAACCGAAGCCTTGGGAACTTGCTCCGTTGTCTTGTGGGGGATCACCCTGGGAATTGGGATCTCCTCTTGTCTCAGGCCGAGTTTGCCTACAATGATTCCGTCAATAGGTCAATAGGCAAAAGTCCATTTGAGGTAGTGCATGGTTTTAGGCCTAGAAAGCCCTCGGATCTCATTCCCCTTCCCCCACATGCTAGGGTGTCAGTCTCAGCTGAGTCCTTTGCACAACATATCAAAGAGTTGCATGATGACATCCGCAAGCATATAGGGAAAAGCAATGAGGCTTACAAAAGACGGGCAGATGCTCACCGGCGCCACTGTGAATTCCAAGTGGGAGACCCGGTGATGGTGAGGACGGAGCGGCTCCTTCCCTGGCCTGCCTCCAAGTTGAGGGCACGAGGGTCGGGACCCTTTCGAGTCCTACGACGACTTGGCAGCAATGCTTATGAGCTTGACCTACCAGAGAGCTATGGGGTGCACCCTACCTTCAACGTGGCGGACCTGGTACCCTACAAAGGCCCCGCGGTGGAACCCAGTGAGGAGCTTGAGCCTTTACCCCCCCTTATGAGAGACACTCCCGGAGGGACTCCACTTCCCAGCTTAAGAGACCGACGAGAGCAAATAGAGGCAATACTGGATGAGCAGAGCATCATTATGAGGCACAAGGTGTATCAGCGCTACTTGGTTAGGTGGAAGAACCGTCCCCCGACGGAGGATACTTGGGTGAGCCGGGAGGACCTGCTGGGGTTGGATCCCGACATTCTGGAGCACTATGACAGCCAGGCAGGCCCACACTCGACAGGGTCGAGTTCTCCCCACCCCGGGGGATTTGATGAGGACATCTCACGACACTCGCTATGGCTCGGGTCGCCTGCACACCTTTGATTTGGGTCGACTCATTCTCATCTTATGTATCTTCCTTTTATTGAGTCTTATCATATGTAATTTTCCTTTTATTGGGTCATGTCGCATGTATTTCCTTTTATTATGTCAAGTTGTACTAGTCCATTTCCCCTATTTGGTCTAATTGGGCCCTAATACCTTAGTTTGGGCCTATTGGACTGAGTCTAGGACATGTTTGGTCTTTTGCCTTATATGGCAGGGTTATTTTTATCTTGTAAAGATGGGTTGCCTATAAATAGCCCCCATCTCCCTCCATGTACTCACTTTTGATGAAATATTGAAAACTACTTCATTCCACCTCTCAAGATCTCTCTCTTTTACTCTCTCTCTCTCTCACTCTCTCTCTCCCCAAGGGGAGTTCGACCCTCTCTCTCTCTCCTCCTTCCCCCTCACTTTCTCCAACCCCCAACCACCTCCACTACCTCACCCACCTCCATTAAGGCCCTCCACTTCCCCATAGCCCCTCATTTACTCCCCCTCCTTGTCCCAAAGCAACTCTTCCACCTCCCAACACAATCCCTCCACTTCCCCACACAAATCTCACCCCTCCCGAGGCCAATTTCGAATTTGAACCTTCCCTCCATTGCCTTGGCCGCGCCATACCCCTCCCCCTCAAGCCAAGTTCGCCCCCACCCTCCATTCACACTCCCCCTCTCTCTTGTGCACACCCACCTCTCCACCTCCACCTCCAGCAGCTCCAGCCAGGGTCGCCATCACCCCTGCTCCCCTCAGCCCTCCAGCAACCTTCCTCCATATCCCACAGCCCACAGCCACCCTCCCCTTGCTAAGTTACCCTACCCCAACACCATTTGACACCATAAGATTGCGGCTACATCAACAGTTCGTTGGCAGCAGAGTTGGGTCCTGAAAGTCGCAACATCTTCGGCCAATCCCTGATATTCCTGGTGTCAAGGCCTACATCTCTGGAAAGGTCTTCCAGAGAGTTTTCCAGGCGAGGCCGTTTCGTCGGCATCCGAGCTCCGAGCTGTCCGCGGCAACCATTCTCCCTCGACTGCGCAGGGCCTCTCAGGCCAGGAATCAGAACGACAGAGAAGGCTCTCCCACGACGAACCTTGAAGGAACAAGCCTTCAAGGTCTTCTAAAGAGATCTTCCTCCCCCTGTCAGCGTCCAGGAACAGAAGGCGGAACCCCGTTTGGCATCCGAAAACCAGAGATCTCAATTTTCTACCACAACCACGCCGATCTGCCTCCTCACAGTCTGCACCGACCACCGTCCACTCCTCTGGACACCCAGCTCATCTCCGACATCAGAAGACTTCCCCGTTTCTTTTGCTGCAAATTAGACTCGTCCACGGTTCCAACGAGTCTGGCGGTGCCAGATTTGGAGTTCAGGAGCGGTTGTGGCAACTTCTGCAACCTGCTGTTTCAGATCATGTTCTGCCAGAGACCAGAACTGCAACCACCTTCCAGTCGCCGGAGCAGCCAACCCCCAGATCGGAACGTCGCCCAAAAATTCAAGCCTTTCCCCTCTCCAGTTAGGAAGCTTTTGGAGCAAGTCTCGTCAGATTCTGAGCTCGGTGGAATTATTGGCAGCATCGACATCGATCCTCTGTCCCGAAATATAGAAGCTAGGCAGAATCGGCGAAGCTCGGAAAGTCGACTCTATCTCGCTCATTCCCCTCCCCGCTTGGCCGGCTGAAGGCCCCTCCCTGCGTGGAGGTAATTTTTGGTTGTAATACATTAACCCCCACCCCAAGATCCCCCCCTTGCACGGGGTGTAGTGCTGTACCTCTTCGCATTTTCAGGTCAAGCTCCATCGTCGCGGCGATCGGGTGTATACCCTCGCCTCCCGGCGCGCCCTCGTCTCCGAACGGGATCGGTGTCTTCACACCGATCAGGTGAGCTTCTGATCACACCCTTGTAGCTTCATTTCTGCAAATGTAGTATTGCCTTGAATGCCCGTCGGATGGTAAGAGAGTGCTCGGACTTCACTTTAGGCAATATCGTGCCCACCGCGGCCCGTGAGTGAGTGCCACCCAACACCCCATCTTGTGGGCCAGCCACCCACAAAGTTGGGTCTCCTAGGCCCATTGGGGTCAGCCATAGCATTGTAAGTCCATTAGGACAATTGGGTCCCACCTCGGACCCTCACCATCATCTCCCGGATCCACCGGGTGAACGTGTGAGCAGTGTGGGCAAAAATCGTCATTGTGAGAATCATTGAGCGCTTGTATGCTTACGGGTCTAAGTCCTAGGGTCATCTCATCATATTTAGTGGTCTTTGGGCTGTGCCACATCAAAGATACCTTATCAGAACCGGAACAGGTTAAGATGATTATATCCAATGCAACCCCTCAGTTCCGGCATATACTGGCTATGAACAGATTGACCACCATGGAGGAGCTCTATGAAAGAGCTCGTTATATTCAGACCCAAATCAAAGATTCGCCCATCATGGGCATGTTTGAGCCAAAACCAAGGTTGGTTAAGAAGAATACAAATGTCAACAATAGCGGGCCCACTACTGAGGGCACCGTCATAAATGAGCAAGTTGGCGCGGTCGGCAACCCCACACCTTTTCGCCAATCTAACCCACGACCCCCGCCACCTCCATCACAAGGCACTCTCTTTAATTCACCCCCACAACACCAATTCACACCTCAACCCTCCTTTGCTCCACCACAAAATCAAGCGCCCCGCGCTGACCCTCCAGCTCCGCAACAATACCACCAAGTACCGCCACGCACTAATTATAGACCGCAACAACAATAGCAAAGGAGACCACTTGGCCCCAAAAGGGCCCACTATTCTCCACTCCCAGAAAGTCTCCCGGATATTTTCAATGCCTTAATGGCCGCCAACCTGCTCATGTTGCCAACAGAAAGAACAGCGTGGCCCGCTAATGTTGACACGTCCCGTTATTGTGTTTTCCACCGCTCTCCTGGTCACAACATTGATCATTTCTTCCACTTAAAGGACTATATTTATGACTTAAATGACCAGGGCGGTATCAACTGGGATGAGATGAGGCAGTTTATCGCCACTATGAAAGAAAGGAGGCCTCCTCGGCAACAGTAGGCTCAGCAGCCGCAGCAACCAGCTCAGCAAGTACAGCAGCAAGCTCCAGCGCCTCAGCAGGATATGGGGATTGTCCACAATCCACTGCCGGAGCACCCGTCGAACCAGCATGTAAACCCTGTCACGTCTCTCGTGAAGTAGAGAGAGGGTAGGGCTGGCACGAAGAGAACGCCTCTGTCGGGGCATTTCATCATAATTCCAATCAACCTCCGCGCCTCCTGCGTACCCTTCCTTCTTCTTCTACCCCCCAAATAAGCCGATCCCTTCAGCGACCCGCTAATCCACCTGCACCCACCAATTCTCCATCCTTGCCAACTCGACCTCTCCTTACCCGCTTACCGCCCCCGCATACCACACAGCAAACTCCATCGTCCATCACCAACCCTTCGCCTTTGCCATCCAGGCCGCTCCTTATCCGCCCATCACCAACACCCGCTACACCCGCTACCACCACTCCTCCATCGGCAAGGATCCCTCCACCATCAGTTCCTCCACCTTTTGTGCCCAGATCTCTCCTCATCCCACTCACTAACTCTTCTCACACTCGGGCACCCCTTCCTACTCCTACGCCTCCTACGGGGGTTTCTTCCTTGAACTCCTCACCGGTACTCCCTACGAGAGCTTCCCCTTCATCAAACACCCCTCCACCACTTCTTAACGCCAATACACCCTCTTCTTCTTCCAATCCTCCCCCCACACTTGTCCCGATAGAGGCACGACAAAATGTGGCGCCGCTCCGCAGTGGACGGATGTTCCAGCGCATCTTTCCCCAAAGAGAACAAGAGCCCGTGCAGGGGCCTAATGAGCAAGAACAAGAACAAGAGTCAGTGCCAGGAACTCAGTATGATTTGTTAAAGCACTTGGACCGAACTCCAGCAAGAATTTCAATCCTAGAATTAATCAAAAGGTCCACTACTCACCAGCTAGCTCTGAAAGAGTATCTGCAAAAAGTTATGGTCAATGAAGACATCCCTGTTGAGCAGATAACTATAGTTTTGATGCCTGCTAGCAGTCAGCCGGCTATCATTTTTCATGAGCATGAACTAGCACCACTCCCAGCAAGGAAATATGCTCTATGCATCACAGTCGACATCAATAAGGTGGCTGTAAAATAATGCTTGGTGGACACCGGGGCATCCATCAATGTCTTGCCCCCAAGCACCTTGAAATTATGTGGCATTCCAGAGAACCAGATTCGGCCATCTACTATAACAGTCACAGCATACGACAATACTAAGAAGCCTCCTCTAGGCATGATCACATTAAAAGTCAGTTTGGGTCCGGCCACAATCACGGTCGATTTCCATATTTTGGACATGGATCCGACATTTAACGGCATTCTGGGCCGCCCTTACATTCAACAGCTCGATGCAGTACCCTCTACAAATCATCAATGCCTTAAGTTTCCACATAAGGGCCGCATTATCAAAGTTACCAGTATGCCTATTTTGCCGGAGGAAGATATACACTTGGCTTCATCAGTTCCTTCTATCTGGCCTGCCAACAAGCCGTTGCTATCATTGCTAGACCTCCCTCACCCACGGCCAATGTCACCCGAGACTGTCACGATAGTTGCTATGACACCCTTGCCTTCCGAGGGGAGGAAGAAGAAAAGCATGATGAACACCCCTGGCTGGAAAATTCTAATGAAAATGGGGTATCAAAACGGCAAAGGTCTGGGTGCCAGTTGTCAAGGCAGGACTAGGCCTATTAAGCCTCAGAAATTGATTACACGAGGCGGCCTGGGCTACAAAGGGCCAGGCAAAAATGAAGATGAACCATGGGCAGTTATGACATCCACCTTGAAGACAGATCGCCAGCCGCTTACTTGGACATTGAAGACACATTTTGTCACGGGTGGCGTTCAGAATCATGATCAGACTACAATAATCACCTCCATTCTAGACTGTCAAGATGTTCATGCAAGACAGTTTGCTCGCCATATTGCACTATTGGCCACTTATAAAGCCCTGGAATCCCTAAGGCCTGATAAAAGAAGGAAGATGGATGATCCAGAGTGTGATTGGTACAGATGGTTCGATATGTATGATATTACTATTGCCTTGAGCCGTCTCTTTATGCCGACTGATCCGGAATGGCCGCCCCTAATACATGAACTGATTGAAAAACCGGCTATGATTACGAATAAGAGGCAGTTGCTGAGTGACTACACTGACACTAGAGAGCCAGATGTTCCGTATGAAGAAGGATTTACAATAGACAGGCTGTGGGCCGGCCTTTTCTCTCTCACTTCTATGCATCCGTTTCTCCTAACTTCTCTACATTCTCAATTGTTCTCTCGCGTGCTAAGACCGCCGCCGATTATGATCAACTTTTCTCCAGATTTACTGCAGATTTTTCTCCCGATTCCTCCCTTGCTCCTCGAGCAATTCTCCAAACTCTCCATCACACCCCCGCACGGGTCATCTCTGATTCAATCTTTCTCCAAACTTTCAATCTCCACTCCTCCTACTATTCTCCCTTCACATTGCTTTATTTTAGAAAAGGAAAATAAAAATGAAGTTAAAGATAAAAATGAAAAAAAAAACGTCAAAATTCCAACTCTTCAGTCCTCCATCTCCGTTGAGGAGACTTCTTATCTCTTTTCCGAGTGTGTCCCGACCCAGGGGCCACTCTTCCATGACTCATTAATAAATCCTTTCTTCCCCTCTGGTGAGGGGTCTCCTTCTGTATCACCTCATGTATCCACTTTTTCACCTCCTTCCTTCAATCAAGCTAGTTGTTCTTCTTCCTCTAATAAAATTCATGGGGTAGATTTTCATAAGAAAGCCAAGGGTCAGCAGATTCCCCACAGGTTTCTGTTGAAATTAGCCAGAAGATGCCAGGCTTGTTTAGCTTTTCCCGAATTCGTGGAGAATCCGATTATCCTGCCAGAGTTAGAATATGAGGATGCTAATGTTTCTTATGAGGGTTTTGGTGTCTATGAAATTATGAATGATGAAGACCCTATTGAGGAGGGGGATGAAAGTTATGAAGAATATGAGGACGAGGCTGATGCTTTTGCCAGTAGTATGAGAAGATTCGACGAACCATCAGCCTCTGTAGAAGAGCCTCCTAAAGAAGTTAATTTGGGTACTGAGGAAGACCCTAGGATTGTCCTCATCAGCAAGAATTTGCCACCCTCCGAAGAGGAGGCGCTTATTTTGGTACTTCAAGAATACAAGGACACATTTGCGTGGAGTTATGAAGATATGCCTGGATTAGACCCTGCGCTCGTTGAACATCGCCTTACACTTAAGCCAGGGTCTGTCCCGATCAAGCAACGGTTGAGACGTTTCCACCCTAACATGGCTTTGAAAATGAAAGAAGAGGTCGACAAGCTTCATAAGGCTAGATTTGTTAGAGTTGTCCGCTATCCGAATTGGGTGGCCAACATCGTCCCGGTCATGAAGAAAGATGGAAAGGTACGGATTTGTATAGACTTTTGGGACCTCAACCGTGCGTGTCCTAAAGATGACTTCCCCCTCCCTCATATCGATGTTTTGATTGATAACACGGTAGGATTTGAGACTCTGTCCTTTATGGATGACTTTTCGGGTTATAATCAGATTCGTCTGGCTGAAGAGGATCAGGAAAAAACATCATTCACTACGCCATGGGGTACTTACTGCTATGTGGTCATGCCCTTTGGACTCAAGAATGCTGGAGCCACCTATCAGAGGGCTATGATGGCAATTTTTCATGATATGATTCATATTTATATTGAGGTGTATGTGGATGACCTGGTTGTGAAATCAAGGACAAGGATTGCGCATCCTGGGGTTCTAGCTAAAGTCTTGCAAAGATCACGAGAATATCAATTGAAGATGAACCCCAAGAAGTGCGTATTTGGCGTTTCTTCAGGGAAGTTGCTTGGATTCATTGTCAGCAAAAGGGGAATTGAAGTTGATCCCAACAAGGAGAAGGCCATTAGAGATATGCCTCCTTCCAAGAATTTGAAGGAAGTTCGAGGATTAATCGGGAGGTTGCAATTTATTCGCCGCTTCATCTCCCAGCACTCACAAAGATGCAGGCCGTTCTACGAGCTTACTAAGTCGGGAGTCAAGTTTAATTGGGATGACAAGTGTCAGGCATCCTTTGACGGATTAAAGGATTATTTGGCCAATCCCCCTGTCCTGAGGCCGCCGATTCCAGGCAAACCACTTATTCTCTATGTTTCTGTCCTGGATGACTCCGTAGGTGCTGTCTTAGCTCAGGTGGATGAAGAAGGAAAGGAGAGGGCAGCATACTACTTGTCTAAACTTCTCAACCCTTGTGAGCAGAGGTACTCAGCCATGGAGAAGACTTGCGCTGCTTTAGTCTGGGTAGTTCAGAAGTTAAAACATTATTTCTTAGCTCACGAGGTTCACCTCATTGCTCGCATGAATCCGATTAAATTCCTTCTTGAAAAATATGTTCTTACTGATTGATTAGCACGCTGGCAAAGCTTCCTTTCTCAGTTTGATATCGCTTACATTCAACAGAATGCTATCAAAGGTTACGCCATTGCCGAACATCTTGCTCACCACCCTCTACCCCGATTTGATCCTGTCAATTCAGAGTTTCCAGATGAAGAACTGATGTCCATTAATCGACCCCACGATTCTATGTGGACATTACATTTCGATGGAGCTCTAAATTCCCAAGGAAGAGGGATCGGCATGGTTCTTTTAACACCAGAAGGGGTCACCATCCCATTTGCTACTCGACTTACTTTCCCTGTCACAAACAATATAGCTGAGTATGAGGCTCTTTTGGCCGGCCTTCAAACCGCTCATCAATATGGTGTTACTCACTTGCGAATTATGGGTGACAGTCAGCTCATTCTGCGCCAGGTGCTTGTCAAGTGCCGCACTATCAATCCTAAGCTCAAACCATACCAGGAACTTGCTTCAGCTTATTCCAAACTCTTCACCGAGTTAATCTTTGTTCATGTCCCTCGTAGCTAGAACATCCTAGCCGATGCTCTTGCTTCTTTGGCCTCTGCTCTAGTCTTCCCTCCTGAGCGTGATTTTCATGTTCCTCTCATTCATCAGCATGACACTTCAGCTATTAAGGATCGTGAATTCCTCGATATTAGGGATAAGGTGCTCGAGAAGGTCAGGCAGAAGGAAGCTCTTAAAGGCAAAGAGGTCATGCTTTTGGATTGGCAAGAAGAATTGACTGACGAAGAGAAACCTTGGTATTATGAGATTGCCAGATATTGCAATGATCAATCCTATCCCGAGGAGGCCACGGCAGAAGAAAGGAAAGCGATTAGAAGAGTGGCTCAACGTTATGTTTTGGTTAGAGGTGTGCTCTATAGAAGAGGGCTCACAGGTGTTTTATTAAGATGCCTCGACGATGATGAATCTTGGAAGGTTGTGGAAGAAGCGCATTCAGGAGTGTGTGGTGGTCATGTGAACAGCCAGATGCTAGCTAAGAAGATCCTTAGGCTAGGTTTCTATTGGCCAACTCTAGAAGAGGACTGCTCCATCTATGTTCGAAGGTGTGTTATGTGCCAACTGCACGCCGACAAAATTCATTCTCCTGCTTCTTCACTCCATCCTATGTCCTCCCCATGGCCTTTCTCCATGTGGGCTTTTAATATCATTGGACCTCTTGGTGATTCGAACCTCCTGACCAAGCAAAAGTCGTTCATCCTGACGGCAACAGAATACTTCACCAAGTGGGCGGAAGCGGAAGCTTACGTGGAGATTAAAGTGTCAACAGTCTGCAAGTTCATAATGAAGAACATCATCACGAGGTTCGACATCCCGAGTACCATCGTCACTGACAATGGGCCTCAATTTATCTCCCAAGAGCTCAAGGATCTCTGCAACAGGTATAACATTGCATTGCATCATTCGTCTCCCTATTATCCGCAGGGCAATGGCCAGGCAGAGGCCACTAATAAGACTTTGATCAAAATCGTTAAAAAGACATGTGAGGCTAATAAATTCTCGAATTGACCAGACAAGCTGGTCGAAGCTCTCTGGGCCTATCGCACTTCCATTCGTACCCCTACTGGGCAAACCCCTTTCGCCCTTACTTATGGAATGGAGGCGGTAGTCCCTTATGAGACTCTCATTCCATCTTTGCGAGTACAATTGGACAAGGAACTCCCTATTGATGAGTATCGCGATTCACTCCTTGCTCAATTGGAACTCCTAGATGAGAAGCGTCTAGTCGCCGCTGAGCATGCACACGTTTATCAAAACAGGCTGTCACGTTTTTATCAAAAGAAAGTAATTGAGAGAAAATTCAAAGTCGGTGAGATGGTAATCAAGAGAATCTTTGTAAAGCCTGGTGGACCCCGCTCAAAACTCCAACCAAATTGGGAAGGACCTTTTGTTATAAAAGTTGTTTATCCTAGCAACGCTTACAAATTAATTAATGCTGAGGGAGAAGAGCTAACTCACCCTTGGAATGGTTTGTATCTTAAGAAATACTACCCTTGATTCTGAAATCAAATATATATATATATATATATATATATATATTTCCAAAATCCAAAAAAATATATTTCCAAAGTAAAAAAAATAGAAATTCTCCAAAAACCAAAAAGAATGAAAGTTTTCCAGATGGTTGTCACGGCTGTAAGGACGCAAGGTCCGAAAGGTTAAAATTCAGAATTCATTCACCCGTCTTGTTAGCTTAAAAGGGGTTGACACCCGCACACACTAACACACTTTATTCTTGAACTCAAGCGGTGCAAAATCCGACGGAAAGTCAAAACCTGACTAAAGGTGAAGAGACAATACCCGTTCTTTCCTTCTTCGGCTCATAAGGGAGGAAGAGACGCCTCGAGGTAGATCCGCCAAGCCTACTCGCCGCCCTAGTAGGTGGAAGTCAGGGCCCAAAAGGGAACACAAATGCCACAAAAGCCCAAGTACAATTAGGTTTTTATTTATCAATGCAAATCAATTCCAAAGTGAAAGTCAAATGGTGAAAAGAAAAGCATGTCAAGAGGGCAAAGTCTCCGCAAGGAAAACCTTGGGCGTATGCATGCAATATAAAAGAGGCAAAAAGGTAACAAAGTTTCCCTAAGCCAAAGACTGAACCCCAACGGGCATAGGGCAGGGGAGGTAGCTTTGCTTCGGGTATCTCAGAATCTCTTATGGGCTTCCTTATATCTTCTTCCATCTCTTCCTTTGTGGTAAATCATAAACCAGCAGAATGGTCAAGACGAACTTAGGAGATTGTACCGTGCGAAATCTCGAATATAAGTTAATCATTATCACGTCAACTCCTTCTAATTACTCAAGAAAGGTTCATAAATTTTTAATGGTAACCGTGTAGGACCCACGGTCTGTGTAGCCTTGTCAACCCAATTTGGAAAACAAAAAAAAAAAATTTTACTTAACGCATTCGTTTAAGGCGCTTTTTGTTTAATTCACGCCTTTTCTTCAGGTCATCTCCTTCAAAATAACGTCCCCTCCCAGGGCGTTGCTTTCTCAAAATTCGAAAACATATTCAAATTCACGCCGTTACCTTGGGCGTCTTTTATTTAAATAACGATGATCTAAGACGCGTCTTTTGAAAAATAAAAGAAAAAAAATATATAAAATATGAAGAAAATAAAAAGAAAAGAAAAGAGGAAATGGGGTTTATTCTTCATGTGCGTGCTTGCATTATTGCATAGGGCATCTTGATTATTGTTTGCATACGTGTGCTTGCGCGTTGCATCTCCCTTTCTTGGTTATTTCATTTGCCTTATTCAATTAAAGGCTTGGCCCCTTGACCCGCTATCCAGGTCGAAAGTAAAGGCACCCCTTGCTTATGGAGCAAGGGGCCGAGTCGAACAGATGAATTAACCTATTTATTTGAGTGTGGACCGCAGCTGCAGGTACAAGGCGGAGTAAGGTAAAACAAAGAACGTGGAAAAGAAGCAAAATACACAACCATAAGTACACAACTACACAAGTGCTCAGGTAACAAAAAGATGTCAATCTCATATATATATATACATCATGAATATCCGAGTACAGGTGTGAGGGTGGAGGAGTACAAGTAAGTCTCTCAGCTCTCGCCTCCACCCTCCTCTCTCCTACTCTCTACCTCGTCTTCGCCGTCCCGAGGAGGCGCTGGTGGAGGAGGCATGGGCCCCCGAGAAGAAGCTGGAACTCGAGTCTGGCCCCCTGCCTCGCTCCTCTCTCGAAGAGAAGAACCCGCCACAAAGGTGGAGATGGTGAAGGAGTACCCCGCAGCACGGGCTCGCTCACGCCCTCGCTGGAGACGCTCCTCAGCAACTCGTAGCCGCTCCTGAGAAAGGACCAGCTGGGTCCTCGAGTCTGCCAGCTCACGCTCGCGTGCTGCCACCTGCTCCTGGTACCGGGCACGCTCTGTCTGCTGTAGCTCGTGGTGACGGACACGGTCCGCCAGGTGCTCCTCCCGCTCTCGATCACGCTCTCGAGCATGCTCTCTCCGCTCCAGCTCAAGGGCAACCCGCAGCTCTGCCACGTCCTGAGGCAGCTCCTCCCGTCGCCTCAGGGACCGCTCCAGCTCTGTAATCCGCTGCTCGCGGATCGCCAACTCTGTCCCGGCCAGGGCAGCCTGGGTACGTGCCGCCTGTAACTGTCTGGTCTGCAAACAGGTAAACAAATCATCAGTTCCACAGTTCAATAATTCATGAGATAAGTAATAAAGTAAATCACTCACCTGGGCAGACATCGCCTGCTGTCCCTCGCAGACGCAAGCAAGTGCGGCTCGAAGCTCCTCAGTCTGAAAAATGAATTGCATCAGTGCACAAAGCAATATATAATCAATAATTGAATGAGGTTTGAGTTTTGGAATTTACCCGTGAGGCGAGGTCGCGCTCTGCAGCCTCGGCCCGTGTGACCGCTCCCGCTAGCTGCTCTGCTAGTGCGGTCACCTCTGCACTGGGTCCCCTCGAGCTAGAGGCCTCTCCCGTATCTCTCCCCACGGCTCCCTGTTGGGCACGCTGCATTTATTGAAATCGTCAGTGGCTAATCATCAATAATTCAACAAAAATTCATTTGCATATAGAAATAATTTAAACACTCACCAGGGTCTCGAGGTCGGCTCGTATGGCACCTAGCTGGTCCTCCAGGCTGTGTAGATGTGCCTGTGCATCCATAGCCGCTATGTCCTGTGCATCCTGCATTCATTACACATTAGTCACATGATAGATACATAAGCATTAGCATTTAATTTAGAAATAATTGCATTTCATACATACCCCTAGGACCCTCATCTGGGGTCGGCCGGCGTAAACCTCCCAGTAGCGCCAGAGGTACTCGGAGCTGTCAGTCGCCTGGGAGGTGACTCGGGTCCCGCCTTGCCGCCAGTCGGCGTACTGCTCCTCGAACCGCACTCTCCAGTCGATCGCCTTCGTACGACCGCGCGTCTTCTTCCCGATCCCTCGTGGCTCCCCGACCTCTATCCACTCCTGGTGTAGGCCCAGGGTCCTCATCACCAGTCTGAGCCGTAACGGCTCGATCTCGCTCAAGCAATGAACCCAAAGCTCATGCTCAAAGCGAGGTCGCCCTACTACGACCCATGGCTGGCCCTCGTCGGTCATCCCCTCGTAAGGCCTCCATCGCACCTGCATCCATGGGCATGCATGTCATCTCATCATAATCATAATAAATTCAAATAAAAACATAAAAAATGCATCATTCATACCAGCGAGGGAGGGAAGTCTCGGAACTCTCTCCGTAACACCCACAACTCGTAGCCAAGTGGGGCGCCGAAGACCACCGGCAGCCAGCGCCGTGCTAGAGGGAAAGCCCCCTCACCTCCAGGCCGTGGGTCGACGCGCCCCATGGGCATGTATAGATGGCTCCAAACCTGCATCCATGCATTGCATTAGTAAGGCATTCACATACAGAAAGTAAAAGAAAATAAAAGAAAAGAAGCGCATACCTGAAGAAAAGGTGAGAAGCCACTGACAGTCGCCTCTCGTCCTGTCCTCGTGGACAGGTCGGCCATCATGTGCGCCAGCAGCGCCGCTCCCCAGGCGTATCTGCCAACTCCCTCTAAATCCTCGAGGATCCCTAGGAACCGACAGTTGATGACGTCGCCCTTTGTACCAAGCAATAGCCTCCCGAGTAGCAGCAGTAGGAACCTCCTCAAGTCATGGTCTGCTCTCTCCCTATCAGTTGGGTCCTGGCAATAGACTGCCCTGGCCCCATCGATCAATCTCTGTGAGAACTACTCTAAGGACTCCCCTGACCTATGCCTAGCATCCCCTAAACCTATCACTGTAGTCAGGTCGGTGCGGAAGATAGTCCTACACTCGCTAGGTGTCTCGTAGACCATCTCTAGCCCTAGCAGCCTCTGGGCAAGCCCGGTATAGTCTGGTAAGGTGATCCCGCTCACTGCCTCCCCGTCTACCCTAAGTCCCGTGATCCTAGCTACATCCTCTAGGGTAGGAACCATATGCCCCCAAGGCATCAGGAATGCCCGACTAGTCCTATCCCATCTCTCCCTCAGAACCTGGATAAGTGGTAGGTCGGGTCTGACTGGCTCTATGCTAAGGAAGGCCCCAAACCCCATGGCATCTACCCTGGCTCTCTAGAACTCGGGGAGGCCGTAATATGCTGCTCGGACCATGACCCAGGAGATCCGCGTCCTCATCAACCCCTGCACACATAAAGAAAGAAATTTTGGTTTAATTGTTTAATTATTCTGGTTGAAATTCACTTAATTGCCTTGGTTTGAGATGTTGATGTTTGATTTAATTAACGACCTACCCTAGGTCATTGTTTATCTAGGAAACGCCCTGGTGGGGGGCGTGGTTCTGAGGTTAATTTCTAAATTTCTACAAGGATTTTCAATTAACGCCCGTCCCAGGGTCGTCCTTTCATTAAGTAACGCCCCCTGTGTAGGGCGTTTTCTGTTAAAATGGTTTTTGGTTTTAATAATTTATTCTGGAATTAATGAAATGAACGACCATCCCTATGGTCGTTATCTATTGAATTGACGGCCCGATAGAGGGCGTTGTTTTCCAGGGTTGTGAAAATAAAATAAAAACAGCATGCGATATAAATCATGGAAAAATATATAATTGAACAAATGCACGGAATTAACAGCATGATTGATAAAAAAAATGATAAAAATGGACGACATGCTCTAGGGCGTGTTTTCATGATGTTAATTATTTTTCAGGAAATAAAATGAATTCACGACCACAGGTATGGGCGTCTGTTCTTTAATTCACGACACCCCTGGGGCGTCTTCTTCTGAGTTACAGGTTTTCTCGCCCGAGGGCTATGGAAATTGAGCTAAAAATAAAATAAAATTTAAAAAAATGGAAATTGGGTTGGAGGCCTACCTTGTGGCGTTTGGGTTCTTCCCGTGGAGGGCGTGGTTGACGAGGCCACCAGAGTTGACCGGGGCGAGGAGCGGCCGCCGCCGTGGCCGGTGGCTCATCACCGTCTTCGTGATCGCCGTCACCATCTTCCTCCTCACCGCCGTCTTCTCCCTCTACGTTGCCCTCTTCGTCTTCGCCATCATCATATTCTTCTTCTTCGTCTTGTCCTCCGGCCTCGTCGCCGGCTGTCACCATCGGAGTCTCCTCGGCCGCCGGATCTTCCTCGGCCGCCGCGGGGGAAGCATCCTCGTCGGCATGCTCGCCTTCCAGGTCCACCACCTCCGATGCGGCCACCCTCTGCCGCTTGAGTCCACCGGCCATGGCTAGGGCTAGGGTGTGTAGAGGGGAGAGAGAGATAGAGAGAGAGAATGAGAGATGGGGTTGGGTTCGGTTAGGGTTGCAGTAGGAGAGAAGAGAGAAAGAGGGAAAGAGAACGAAGGAAGAAGAAGAAAGGAGGGAAAGTTAAGTCGAACGGTCAAAAAGAATTAACGACTTAAGGAAGGCCGTGTCTTATGGAATTAACGACTGAAAACAGGGCATTTCTTGATAATTGACGACATTTCTTAAGGCGTTATTTTTGTTTGCATGGGGAATGATAACCGTCGTCAGACGCATTCATTAGGGATTGATTGATGTGATGGGAGTAATGATTACTGTTTCTGAGTAACGAATATGTCCGAGGCGTTATTTATATAAAAAATGTGGCTTTTTTGAAGGCGTTACTTTTGGATTTTCAACGAATACCTTTTTGGAATATGAATAGAATTAACGCCTTGTCTTAGGACGTTATTCAGTTAACGCCCATTTGTGAAGGCGTCAATTATGAGAGATCAATCATTGAAGACGATGTACGATGAGGCGTCACTTTGTGAATTCACGACATTGACTGAGTCGTTATTTGCAACAGAACCGCAAGTTATTGGAAGATTGATCAGAATCATTGTGTTATTGGCTCAATCAGAAAATTATCATTGATCTATTGGAAGAAAAGATTACATTGCTTCAATGAGCCATTTTGGGCCTCAAGCTTCTTAAAGCTATTACATAAGACTTCCACTGTTCTCTGTCTTCTTCTAAGTTCTCCACAGGATGATGAGCGTTGTTGATTTTCCACAGAGCTTGGATAGTTGTGCATTCTTCTCCATCCTCATTGCTACCGAGGTCCCGTGTCTTGATCGGAGGGAGATGAGATGGATCTTCGAATACTCGCCGTGGGAGCCCGAGTTGAGGAAGACACCGGTATGAGTTATACAAGATGAATTCTGAAGCGCCTATGAGTCTAAGGTCTGTATCGGGAGAAAATCTTGCACAGAGTTCTTGAGTCTTGAGTATTCCCGGGGCGCAAGTGAAGAGGTTCTTTGGCATTACTTTGAGGTGTTCTCTCCATTCCACTCTCTTCTTAATCTGAGGAATCCGGTTCGTCACCCTATTGCTTATCCCAAGTGAACCGGTCATGTAAGAGAGTGGGCTCTTTGAGAAGATTCTTGAGGATTGTTGGGCCTCATCACATGGATCGAACTTGAAATAGAGATCTACCCAACTAGAGAGAGCTAGCATGCATCCGTAGATGGGCCTTCCCATCGCCGCCGAGGTAAGCCCACTATAGAGATAAGCTAGGATAGCTGGTCCAACTCTCTCTCCTTCCCATAAGCTCACTATGGCGCTTAATTGGGCCTCCTTTAAGAAATCTTTCGTGGATGGGAATAAGAGTGCTCCTGCTAAGCATACCACGAAGGCCTTCGTCACCCGTTCGATCTCTTCTTCTTCTTTGGCTTTATCCGCTCTCTTGTACACCCATGAGGCAAGCTTTAGAAGATTAATTCCTTTAGTGACCTTGATTTGATTCACTAAGTTTGGGCTAGGTATCAATGTGGTTAATAGTTCATGTGCGGAGATTGGTTTTGGCATGATGGCCATCTTCTCTTCAACCCCTTGCTTCATCCTCTTCAAGCCCAAGATCAACTCTAATTCTGCCAATAGGATGGTGGCTTCAAAGGTTGAGAATAGGAAGGTGTGAGTGGAGGGGTGCCATATTTCAGTTAGAGCTCCTATGGCAGCCCAATCTAAGTGGATTTTGTCATAGTGTTTTGCATGGGTTATTAAGCCTAGAAGATGCCATCTAGAGAAGTAGACCCTCATATCTGAAGAAAACTTGGAAAGAATAAGAGGCAGCCACTTAATTTTGATGAATCTCCGGGCTCCTGGGATATTAGGATATTCCTGTGGAAAAGAAAGGAAACAGAAAAGACAAGCAGAGAAGAGAATGAGAAGAAGTGGAATAGCAGAACCGAAGAAAGATAAAATAGAAGGGACATCAACCAGTTAAACTTACTTGATTTAATGCAATGCGGTTGCTGATGTGCCCATTGATCTCAGATAATCTGGGAGTTGAAATCTTGGATCTCTTGATGGCTCTCTCCATCTTCGGTCTGCAGGAAGGGCTTGGACAGTTGCAGTGCCTGTAGGAAGGAAGGAACAGAAGAAGCAGAAGAAGCAAGATTCGGTGAATTTTTTTTGATTGATCTAGAGAGGTTCCTTCCTTTTATGGAGGTTTGAAGGGTCTTAAGGTTGTTCGGAGTTGGAAGCTTGATTGCCATTAGGATTGGGTTTTGCTTTCGATTTGGAATCAGAAGTGGATGGTTAATTAACGTCCTCTGTTGGGGCGTCAATTGTTTAATTGACGACTTGACCGAGGTCATGTTTTATTTCACGCCCTTGTATGGGACGTCTTATTCTTGAAACTCTTGGTGCATTTAACGCCTCAGTGGAAGGGCGTGTTTTATCTTTTGACGCCCTGATATCAGACGCCTTTCATGCTTTTGACGCCATTCCTTCCAGTCAAGATTTTATTTGCCCACATGATTGACTCCTCTATGTGCTTTAATGAACTTAAGTGCTAGTCTTTGGTTGGAATTGCTTTTTTTATTAAGCACTTATGATCATATGTTGCTTTGCTTTGAGAGGGCTAATGAGTTTTCGAGTGTAGAAAATTGCAGGTTATGAGGAACATGGGTCACTCGTGGGAGTAGTATCATTCTTTTCTTGTATTTATTTCCTGTAAGCATTGTTACTATATGGTATCTACGCTATTATAGTATATCAAGGACCTTGTGGTTCTGATGAACCTGGAATTTGAGTTCCCCTTCATCAAAAACGGTGATAATTCCAGGAGAGTCTTGATCACACGGATAGGCCGTTGAGTCATTCAAAGTCTGGGACGATGGTTCCACTTTCTGGGTTGATGCGCAGACAAACGGGCTTCGGCTTAGTGTCAGCTCAGAGATTTAGATTCTTGACCAAATCTAGATGGCTTAGCAATATTATCCTTGATTATTTGTTATTTTTAGTTTGTTTTATCTTTTTCTTTTAGCCCAGCATGCATCATGTACGACTTTGAGCTTCATGCTGAAAATCTTCATATTATGGTAATAATGAAGGTCACTCGCTCTTGATTGAGTTGACATGAGATAATCCATTCCAAATCGAGTACTTTATTCTCTCTGAAGCCGCTCAGGCTAGTTCCTTGAAAATGTCCCTTTGCTGGGTCTTCATCTCAATTCTCTTTATTTTTCTGCAAATCCACCTTGGTTGTAGCACGTCCACATTTGGCTGGTAACCGCTCTCCAATGGTGTCTCCTGTTGACATATAAAATATGAACAAAGATAAAGATGAGACCAGACCAGCAACGAAGACTGGAAGATTTCTGCAAAGTCAGGATTGAGGGAGAGCCCTCACCACCAACTACTTGCCCGGCCAGGACCTTTTCAGGCCTGGCTGATGTCCGGTGTTGTCATCATCCGAATGGCAATATTGATGAAACTCCGGTCTGTTGACTGATGAGAAACCTCCGGATTATTCAGAGGATGATGCATACAAGAGGCCTTCGTCAGCTCTGATGTAATTAAAGGAATCAATATGGCTAAAGATGATATGGGTTTTAAAAGAAAAGAGTCTTGAATGGGCCTATCAAAGGGGCCTCTGAAGATGGGTTGAAACCCCTCACGCCGAGAACCCCTCTCCATGGGGGCGCACCGGGAAACCCCTCGAATGGGCGCGCCAGGAACTAGTGCTGCAGGTGCGCCGAGTCCATTTGCTGCGAACAGGGTTCTATAAAACCCATTACTTTGCCCACATGAAGATCTCTCCCGGAGGGGGGCGCAAAAAGGGACGATAGGAGAAGAAGCAGAGAAGAGAGAAGAGAAAAAGAGAAGAGAGAATAGAAAAAAGAGAGAAGAGACCAACAGAGAGAAAGAGCCTCCTCCGCTGAGAGAAGAAAAGAAGAGATCAATCCGAAGAGAAAGAGAAGAAGAAGAAGCTCCAGGTGGGCAGGCGGCTGGGGAGGGAGAGGAGTCAATGCTCCGCCCTCCCCCATGTTTCTTTTCTTTTCTCTTTATGAATTCCTACGAGTTTTATCTCGATCCATTGGATGTAACCGGGATATCCCGGCCTCTGTTCATCTCCCTTTCCCTCACTCCCTACTTGTGATTGATGTGAGTCTTGGAATGATGTAATGAAATGAAATGCTACAATGGCCCATTTGGGTGTTGGATGATCGAAATATCTGCCATCTATCTCTCCATCTGATGTTGTGTTTTTCCTTTATAAGTTTTCATTTTTAGCTCGACTGAAGCGTGCCTGATTCTTTGATGTGTCTTCGGACTCAATTGTGTTCAGCAGAATAAATGTAGCTCTAGTTATACCGATGTTCCTCGCCATCCGACGTCGCTTGCATAGAGTCTCCCAGGCTTGCCCCAGGACCAGAGACAGACTATCTCTTGGCTTCTGGGGCAGTCTGCTATCGATATTGGCAATGCCTTCAATGGCCACTGCTAGTGAGATTCTGTAATTCTAGATGTTATGGTTTTGCCTATTGGCACTGTCAAAATCATCCCTGGGTCCAGAGACAGCCATCTCTTGGCTCTCAGGAGGATGAAAGACAACATCAAGCTGTCTCCGGGACTTTGAACAGCAATGGTTAAAGAGGTTCTCTGTGCGGGATTTTTCTTCCCCAATTCCCCTCAGCTCCTGGTCTTCTTTTGAAACATAAACCAAAATCAGTTGAAACCCGATGAATCCATACGTTTTGATTCCATAGAGCCCATCTACCTTGACCTGAATCTCCAGAAACCCCTGATTCATCAACAAACCCAAAAATAGAGTGCCGTAAAACCCTAAACTCATCTCGGCGCCCTCATCTATCTCGGCTCCACAAACAGTAAAACTGATGAATAGTCCTCGGCGCCTAACTTCTTGCGCCGAGAACTTGCCATTAGCACGCCGGGAAGCCCGTGCTGGGAACTCCTTGGCCTCCTTGCCATTGGCGCCGAGAAGCCCTTCTCTTGGCCTCATCTCCTGTGCGCCGGGAACCCCTAGCCGTTTGGCCGCGCCAAGAACCTACCTCCTGGCCTCCTTGCCATTGGCGCACCGGGAACCCCTAATGTTCCTTGCCTTGGCGCCGGGAACCTATATGCACATCCAAGCTGCCCCGAGAGCCTGCTTTGCCACTCAGTTGAACCCCCGACGCCTGGATCAAACCCACCTAGGGATGCCCATGAGTCACCAGACCTGTCCCGGGGATAAATCGAAGGGAGCCAGACTCCCTTATGTTCCATTGATCCGCATCGGATTTATGAGCAGCCCCTTTAGCTAAAGTAAGCTCTGCCACTGCATGAGTGTCACCGGCTTCTATAAGGGAAGAATCAAACATTGCCCCAGGGCATACATGTGCAATGTGGGAGGTTCGCTCCCTCCTTTTCTCGGCTTTCATCCCGGCACTCCGTGGGTGATAGCCTATTCTCCCCTGGGCATAATCCAGATTATGGGGAGATGCTGTCAAAATGTCGACCGATGTTTAACCCCGATAAGTCCCGGGAAGTGCACATCATACACCTCCCGTCCGGCCCGATCCTTCGGGGAATATGAATACTGCGAGGCCTTTGGCCAGATGAGAAACGTGAAAGGGGACATGTCTCCGATGACTGTCCAGGCCTCACCCCATCGCTGCGTGGACAGTGTCCTATCTCTACCCGGCACGACCTACACAGAGGGGTCATGCTAATTTAATAACCTATCGTTTACCCAATTACCTCCTTAGAATAATAATAGCTTCAATATCATGCACTTCGATTTTGGCCGCCCCGAGCGGCCTCCTATTTTGGCGTTTACTCAAGGGTTGTCCTTCTTAGGAAGGGCATAATTAACGTCATAGCCTTTATGGTATGATGGACTTTTGGTCCCGTGATGGAAATCAAGCAAGCTGCCAGGCCAAAGCCGATCGATGAAGCTACTGGGCTGAAGATTAACGCGCTACCTTTGGGTAGCGCGACCTGAAGAAGGCGCTAGGTTTCCCTAGCGCGATCTCAGGCAGAAAGTCGACTGCAGACGCCCCAACTACCCAGCACTTGGAACTCCCAATGACTTCAATGTTCGCTATTTCCCACTGTTGTAATTAATGTTCTAGTGTCGTTTAGGCTTCCCCTTCCCCCTATATATGTTACCCCATCTTGTTTGATTAAGTAATGAAATGAATTGAGAAAAAATGAGTGTTTGAAAGAGTTGAGTATAGCATGGCTATATTCCCCCCCCCCAATCTTTGGAATCCCCTCCCTCCTCCCCTCTTCGGGTGCGATGCCCATGTTCTTCTTCTAATCCTCCCCTTTTCCCCTTCACGGAGGACGTTCGAAGTTCCGGGTGCATCGGCCTTGAGAAGAGGTCGGGTGTGAGGCCCCATTCGGGCTCCGTTCTTCTTCCACCGTCGATCGACGCCCTCCACCTTCGCCAACGACGTTGCTATGATCAAGACGGAGCTTGGTTGCACCGGTCCTGTGATGGGATCGGGTGTGATGCCCCAGCCAAAACCCTACGTGGTCCTAGCTCACCCTGCCATGCCCCTTTCTCCCTCGTCGCCCACCCCCGCTCCCACCTTCACCAAGTTATCCTAGCTAGTAATAGGTTAGTTTAGTCGATGTTTAGGGCCCTCATGTGTTTGTTTAAGATCCCCCAGGTCATACCCACCCTCCTACGTGTTCCCCCGTGTGAATCACTTCCCCGTCGTCGTCCATGGGAGCCCCAATGCCCAACTTCTTCGTCCGGCGGCTGTCTGAGAACGCGCTATATCGTCCTGGTGCGTTCTTCATGAAGGCGCCATGAGCCTATAGCGCGACTTCGGGCAGAAGGTAGAAGAAGGCCACCCCCTCCCAATTTCGTTTCACATCATCCCGACTCGGACTTCACAATCGACTGACCAAGTCAAGTCGAGCGCACAATGAAATCGTCACATATGTGACTGGCACGCCTAATAAATCCAACCAATGAAAACATAAAAAACAATCAAATATAATAAGCGCGTCCACAAGTCTGGCACGCCCGGTGGGACCTAGTCTCCCTTCATCTCTACGCCAAAATAGGAGGCCCGGCGGCTCCTCTGAAATTCTAACTGTGCGCTAATCCTAGCTCGAGGAACTAAAATGACGAGTGGATTCGCATCCCTCCACTTCGACCAACAGGTCGTTGGTGCTCATGTTCGCGAGGGCTACCTGGCGTTGCCCACGATGTTCGGGTCTATACCCCCTGCTGTCGGGTTGCCCAACTGCTTGGGCCTCGTCTTCATCGACCTACTGGAGGTTGCTGACAAAGAACAAGGCACTGCCGCTGGTGCCCCGATGAAGACTGCTGATGAGAAGGGAAGCTTACCAGAAAAGATGACCTTGATAGTCGTCGCCTGCTTATCCACCATGTGGAAAGGAGGGGGCGTGGTTCCCACTACTGCCCAAAAAGGGAGAAGGGGTAACTGGAGGAGCCAGTATGCTGCTACCAATCGTCGTCTTTCAAATTCTGGAAAGACGATGATGATTGGAGATGTTAGGGTGAACTCAACGGCCGCCCCAAAGACGTCCGATCGGACAGGGTTGTCCTAACCATCCAGACCAACAACAAGTTCCAAATTCTGGCCACTATGAGGGCCAACTGGGGAACTAATGAGAGGAAGTCGCTGGCACCCAAGCCAGCAAGATATAAATAGATATGGAGGCCGAAGAAGATACATAGCTGGATTCCAGCTCAAGAGCAAGGTGCCACTGCTATCCACCCTGAAGCCAGAGTCAGGAGAGATAAGAAAAGAAAGGAAGAGACTATTGCCATCTGTCCCAGAGGAGGGGGCAGAAGATGGGAAAGAAAAGAAGAAAATGCCGCTGTCATCCGCCCCAGAGCTGGGGGCAGAAGATGTCAGAAGAAAGAAGAATATGCCGCTATTATCCACCCCAGGACTGGGAGCAGGAGATGAGAAGAAAGAAAAGAAGATGTTGCTGTCATTCACCCCAGACTGGGGGCAGAGGAAAAGAAAATGCTACTGTCATTCACCCCAGGGCTGGGGGCAGAAGGAGAGAAGATGTAATTGCCACTCGCCACGAAGGGGGGGGGACAATATATACTGCTAAAGGGAAGAACAAAGAAGAATGGAAGATCCAGCCTATGCTGCTATTCCAAAGAGACTGAAGGCCTGCGCCAGACAGGCTGATATCTTCAAATAGTCCAAGTCGGAGCATTTGGTTGCCCAAATTTCAAGGCTGGCTTATCAGCCAAAGATCGAAGAGAGGCTGCCGCCCCGATCAGATCTACAAAGGCATAGCCAAGAAGAAATGAACCAAGTGGTTCAAGACTACTTCCACTGTCTAGGGAGCCCCTCCCTAGGGCAGCAAAGATTGTCTCGTGCCTTGGGCACCCTACATGAAAAAGATGAAACCTCAGAAGATGTGGCGTTTGGAGTTTCATCCTCAGACTCCAACGACTATGAGGATGGCCGTAGGGTCAGACATCGAAAAGACAGCCCCAAGAGGGAAGAAGCAGAAGAAAGGACTTCAGTCTTTGACCGCCTCACATATCCGAGTCGGGTTAGAGGGAAAGTCCACAGCCAGAAGGGAAATATGCAGGTTTTTTTCTACAATATGGCCGGTGTCACCGGGAAATATAACACACTACCAGACCAGCCTGAAGAGCTGATTAAATTAGCACATAGGCCAAATGCCGTCACAAGAAGAAGCCGAGCAGTGAAAGAAAAGATAATGGCTGCCGATGAAGCTCAAGAAGTCACTATGATGACAGTCAATGTAGTGACTGCGGAAGAAGAAGGCAACCCTCTGGGTGTTTCCACTGAAGAAATATCAGGAGAAATACAGATCCTAACAACCCTGGATCCCATGATCCAGATGATGTTCAAGAAGATACCAGCAGGAGATTGACTCACTCAGAAGACAACTCAATGAAAGAGGCGAGCATACACTTGTCTCCAAGCATGCTGAGCCAGTTGTACAGACTTCCAGCTCGATAGGGGTGGCCTCTCCGGTCCATCCTGCTCAAACTGACAAAGGCAAGGCGCCGAGGCAATATTCTCTACAACAGGCGGCAGCTCAGCCCTCTGCGTCTCAAACGCAGCCAGCCGTGCCTGCTCTGCATACAACAATTATGACAGCCCCCTTCAGCCGGTAGCGGGCACGCTTCTTCCCGGAGCCCATAGATCGGATGTGGCTGGCAAGCTGATGATGGAAAAAACTATTGAAATGAAGTTGTCCGAAAGGACCGGGGATTCCAGTACCTATGATGTTTATAAGGTACCATATCCTGCTCATTATGCTGCTAAGAAACTACCACCAGGCGTCAGCAAACCGCCGAAATTTGAAAACATTCAATGGCCATGGCTCCCCCAAAGAGCATATAGCCTACTATACAACAATTATGGGCAACCTGGCATCTGATGAATCCTAACTCTTGAAATTCTTCGGCTCGTCCCTTACAGGGTTAACCTTTGAATGATACTTTGGCGTACCGGCTAGGTCAGTGACTGATTGGCCCGATATGCAGCAAAAATTCTGGGACAGATTTCATATTACAGAAAGAGAAATCACAATAGCCGAGCTATATGCAACGAAGCAGAAGCAAGATGAGACCGCTCTGGATTATATAAAAAGATGGGGGAATCTCACCATGAGATGCAGGCGGCCTCCGCATCTGGAGGACGCCGTCCAAATTTGTAAGAAAAGTCTTTGGCGGGAGACTCTCGAAAGAATGATTGGAATGGAGATAAGGTCGTTTGACCGACCAAACAATGCTGTGGTGAAGGTCGACGCCTTCCCCTCCAGTGGTCCTTCAATTACTACTGTTGTATGCCATAAAGCTAGATCGGCTGATAGACGGCCCACGCCTGCAGAAGTCAGCACAATAGACTTCAAGATGTTTGAGCAACAAAAAGATAAAGAAAAAGGCGTTGCCCGCCCTCCTCCCGCCGAAACGGCTGATCAGAAGGATGGCCCCGCTCCGCGAGCCAGGATGAGCAAGCCTTATTCCTTTCCTAAGCAAAAGACTTGGCTCCTGTTTAAATGGGCCGCCCAATTTGACAAAATTGTCCTTCCAGATCCAGAGAGACCTGATGATGTCAAAAGAAAAGATGACCCCCGCTTCTGCCCATACCACCAGGCGTTGGGTCATCCCATTGAAGATTGCTATGAATTCAAAGATGTTATTGAAAGAATGATTAAGAAAGGGGAACTACATCTGGGTGAATACAGAGTGGACCCGCCACGCCCGCATCAGCTGCCTGAGCTGAAAAGAGCAGTCGATGTGATATCCCTATATCGGCAGTTGCCTAAAGTGACGTCAAAAGCCTGTGCAGAAAGCACCGATGGACCCGTCCTGCGGGAGCATGTCAAATCCCCAGGCCTGATGAAGAAAATGAAAAGTGAATCAAAAGTGCCAGATGTGCTAAATGACCCCTTAGGGGGTACAGATGCCGACCGCCAAAAGGAAGGAAAAGCGGATGTGAAGAAATACGAGGAGGGACAACGTCTGCTCCTGTAACATGCTGTCGATCTCGCCTGGCAATGGCCAGACTCTCAAAGAAGATGATGAAGAGATATGCTCCGCACCAGTAAGGTTAGAGCAAGCCAAAGCTTCAGTCTCCCGTCATGATGATAAAACCCGGGAGAAGTATGGGCACCTCCCGCCACCAAAAGAAGAAGCATGCTACCCCACTCCTCCTCTGTATGGAGGCATAAGGGCAATGATGTCGATCTCTGAAAGCCTGGGCGCATCTTGCGTCTTTAATAGAACACCGCCAGTCCCTCCTAAGATGAGGACAGGGAGCAATGTTCTTGGCCTTGCCATGATGACAGAACTATATGAAAAACTACAAGAAGTTGAAGGGCTGCAGAGCAAGCGAAATGAAATGGGCTGGCGTCTGCCTGGTTTGCACTCAAACTCACTAGCTCTAGCAGTGATGGATAGGCCCGATATGAAACAGACAATGGGAACCGAGTCTGCCAAGGAAGAAAGCACTAAGGCAGAATTGTACGAAATTAAACAAAGGGCCGATGAATCTGCTCTGGATTATATCTGCCGATGAAAGGACCTCTGCGCCGGATGTCGGCACTCGCCAAGCCATGAAGAGGTTGTCCTGATATGCAAGCACAACCCGAAGATAGAAATCTTAACAAGGTTGATTGGCATCGAAGTCAAGTCCCTCGATCTCCTGAATGAGATTGTGGCTGATCTTGAGGCCTTTTTGGTGAAATATTACCCGACCGCTACTTCCCTAAGTCAAAAGAACAAGCCTGTCGGTGAATAACTGATGCATAAAGATATTCACATTGCCGATTTTCAGGCTTTCGAGAAACAAAGGAAGAAGGCAAAGAAGGTAGCTAGCTCTTCGTCGGCAAAGACCGGCGAGCTGGGCCATTCCCTAAGAAGCAAAATGACTAAACCCTACTCCTTTCCTAAGGAAAAGACTTGGGCCCTGTTCGAGTAGGTCACCCACTACGACAAGGATACATTCCCGGCCCCAAAGAAGCCCGGTGATGCTACAAGAAAAGATGACACCCCGCTCTGGGGCAGATATATACCAAAAAAGGGGGGAAGAGAAAGAAAAATGATGATGGTGAAGGATGCCAATGATACCCCTTCCTTGGGGACAGATGTCCACGCATAAAAAAAAATGATGAGGGGTACAGATGATGCCCCGTCCTGAGGGCAGATGTATTAACAAAAAAATGATGATGAAAGGTATGGATGATGCCCCGTCCTGGGGCACATGGGAATAAAAATGATGATAAAAAAATGATGATGAAATGAAAAAAAATATATATATATAAATGGTACTCCCATTTGAGGGGTGATGCACATCAAAGATGAAAAAAAAATGAGAAAGATGATGAAATGATGGAAGATACAGATGATACCCCATTTTAAGGAGGGGGATGCATATCAAAAAAAAAGAAGAATAAAAGAAGAAAGAAGAAGAAAATAGAAAAAAAATGATGATTATGAGATGATGAAAGTTCCAAATGGTACCCCATCCCGGGGGCAGATGTACGCCAAACAATGAGAAATATTGACGGTTTCCCGTTCTTGGGACCAATGTATGCCAAAAGAATGATGGAAGACACACATGGTTCCCCATTCTAGGGGTAAATGTATGAGATGTCAATGGCGGCATGCATGGCCGTTGCTGGATATGCTCACCCCTTTAAAGGGGCAATGATCACTTATGGCAATGATGAATAAAATTGGAGCATTGACCTTTCAAGGGCCATCCTGTCGCAGACTCTTACACTGCACGTCTGCTGCTGATGTCAGGGACTATCCAAATGATGGAATCCCAGTTGACAATGAACAATGAATGATGGATCAATGAAGAATGATGGAAGTTTTCCTAACCATCGGCGTTCAAGTTGATAGATGCCTGATGAGCCTCCAGAGTGCCAGAGATGTCTAACCATCAGCATTCGAGATGACAGATGCTCACAAACATGGATTGCCAGTATGGCCAGCTAAGAGAAATCAAAATTCTAGCTATTGGTGCCCAGGCCGACAGATATTCTGCCCATCAAGCCTCGCCGACCTAGGCCCATAAACCTTTTCCCTCTTGCTCAAGGCACCCCGCCTTGGCCGAGCTCTCAGATGTTAATCCCTAGCCCCACCGGCGCTATAACAACATAGTCAAATCCATCAATAGTCCCACCGGACAACACAGCATGCACTATGGACTGGTCTGTACCAGGAGTACTTTTGGAGGGTACCATTCTTAGCCCTCGCCAGTCGGCTAAGTTTTAACCTTGGCCTAGAGCCCACATCTTCGCTGAGTTGCTTGATTTCGGCATTCTGTCGAGTCAATGCCCATTTATATATCCTGCCCTTGTTTCAGGCCTCCCGTCTGAGCAAGGTTTGTTGATTCTGACATCTCGTCAGGTCGACGTCTATATTTTGCCCTTGTCCCAGACATGCCGTCCGAGCAGGGTTTGTCAGCTCTGACATATTATCAGGTTGGCATCAAGATTCTACCTTTGACACAGATCTCCCGTCTGGGTCAGATGCATGGGTTGTCTTCGACAGTCTGTCAAGGCAACATCAATTCCAGATTGGTTCCAAGTCCGACATACTACCCGGATCTGCTATCCTATCTTCTGGCCTTTGACATCCAGTCGAAGCCAGCTATCCTTGTTGGCGAGCCCAATACCCTATCATGTATTTCCAGTATCTCATTTTTTGGCTCAGCCATCCCGGCCAAAGCCACTATTACAATTCTTCAGCTATCTCCTCTTTCGGTTCAGCCCTCTTGGCTGAAGTTGCTATCGTGATTTGTCAGTTATCCCATCCTCTGGCTCCCGTAGCCTGCTATCCCTGGCTTCTACGGCTTGCTATCTTGGCTCTTATAGCCTGTTACCTCTGGCTCTCGTAGCCTGCTATTTCTGGCTTCTACAGCCTGCTATCCTGGCTCTTATAGCCTGCTACTTCTTGGCTCTCGCAGCCTGCTATCCTGGCTCTTATAGCCTACTACCTCTGGCTCTCATAGCCTGCTATTCCTGGCTTCTGCAGCCTGCTATCCTGGCTTTTGTAGCTTGCTGTCTCTGGCTCTCGTGACCTGTTATTTCTGGCTTCTGTAGCCTGCTATCTTGGCTCTTATAGCCTGCTGTCTCTGGCTCTCGTAGCCTGCTATTCCCAGCTTCTATGTCCTACTATTCCTGGCTTCTACGGCCTACTATCTTGGCTCTAATAGCCTACTGTCTCTGGCTCTCATAGCCTGCTATTCCTGGTTTCTACGGCCTACTATTGTGGTTCTTAAAGCCTGCTGTTATTGGCTCCTATCTCCTGCTATTCTATCATCTTTCACTACACATGAAATTCTCGGCCTTGACATACCGTCAAAAGCCCGCTGTCTCACTACCCTTGTGGCTTAAGCCTACTTCAACAATGACCATCAGGTCCCACCGTGATGATTGCTACAACGCAATGACTTGGGCTCCCCTTGAAGCATGCTTCCCTCCTATCGCTAGATGATAAAACTCTATTCTTCTTTGCATTGGTGTTAACCCCACATCAATGATAAAACTCATCCACCTTTTCGGCGAACGATTTCAGGCCTAAGTTGCTGCACACCAACATCGATCCAGATCTTCCATCCGGATTAGATGATGAAATACTATCCTTCTTTGCATTGGTGTTTAGCTCACATCAACGATAAAATCCGCTCACCTTTTCGGCGAAGGGCTTTAGGCCCGAGCTGCTACATACCAACATCAGTCCAGATCTCCCATCCGAATGAGATAATAAGACCTTATTCTTCCTTATGTCAATAAAAAAAAAAGAAGAAATAAGAAAGAAGAAAAGAAGAAAAATGGGGCTTAAAATAGAGGTGCCCCGCCAGACTTGTCCAAGATATCTTGGACGAGTGTAAAAATGTCAAACAACCCGGCTGTGGCAAAAACCCGAAAGGGCGCTGCGGGCAAAATTGGGTACCCCGCCACGTGAAAACCCGAAAGGGCGCGTGGGCAAAAGCAAGAGGGGGCTGGCTTCGGTGAAAACCCAAAAGGGCGCTTAAGCCAGTAATATGGAAATTTAAAGTTCCTATTTTCACCCTTCCTAATAAACTCCGAGAAGGACGATCATCATAAAGTCCCACCGGAAATCCTGTCCAACTATCTTTCGGCCCTTGTCATCGTTAACAAGATCGGTCGGCTTACTCCTTTAGCTTGGACCCTTCATCCCTGTTAAATGAATCTACCCCTCCGGCAAACGGCTTCGTGCCCAAGCTGCTACCAATCAGCATCGGTTCAGACCCTCCGTCTGGGCTGCATGAGGAAATATCACCCTTCTTTGCGTTGATGTCTACCCCACATCAACGATAAAACTTATGTACACATTTCTCAGTGAACGGCCCCAGGCCTGAGCTGCTACACACCAACGTCACTCAGACCCTCCGGCCGAGTAGACGATGAAACCACTCTCCTTTGCGTTGATGTCCCCCCCCCACATTAATGAATGGCATTCCGCCCTTGATGAGCTCAACCTCAAACTTGGTGTAGTGGCACTCCGCCCTAGCCGAGCTATCCTTCTCTTGGCCTAGCGGCACTCCGCCCTAGCCGAGCTATCCCTTTCCTTGGTCTAGCGGCACTCCGCCCTAACCGAGCTACCCTCTCCTTGGTCTAGCGGCACTCCGCCCTAGCCAAGCTACCCTCTCTTCATCTAGCGGCGCTCCGCCCTAGCCGAGCTACCCATTCCTTAGTCTAGCGGCACTCCGCCCTAGCCAAGCTACCCTTTCCTTGGTCTAGCGGCACTCCGCCCTAACCGAGCTACCCATCTCTTGGTATAGTGGCACTCCGCCCTAGCCAAGCTATCCTTTTCTTGGCCTAGCGGCACTCCGCCCTAGCCGAGCTATCCCTTTCCTTGGTCTAGCGGCACTCCGCCCTAACCGAGCTACCCTCTCCTTGGTCTAGCGGCACTCCGCCCTAGCCAAGCTACCCATTCCTTGGTCTAGCGGCACTCCGCCCTAGCCAAGCTACCCTCTCTTCGTCTAGCGGCGCTCCGTCCTAGCCGAGCTACCCATTTCTTCATCTAGCGGCACTCCGCCCTAGCCGAGCTACCCCTTTTTTTTTTTTGGTATAGCGGCACTCGCCCTAGCCAAGCTACCCTTTCTTCGTCTAGCGGCACTCCGCCCTAACCAAGCTACCCTCATGTTAAGCTGGTGGCATTCCCACCTGTCACCCTCTAAAAGAAAGGGAAAGAGAATAAAAGTAAAAAAAAATGGGGTTAAAAATAGAGATACCCCACCAGACTTGCTCCTATATTAGGGACAAGTGCAAAAATGGCCTAAAACCCAGCTGCGGTGAAAACCCGAAAGGGCACTGCAGGCAAAATCGGGTACCCCGCCATGTGAAAACCCGAAAGGGCGCGTGGGCAAAAGCAAGAGGGGGCTGACTCCGGCAAAAACCCAAAAGGGCGCTTGGGCCAGTAATATGGTAATATAAACTGTTCACTTCATGAGTCTCCTTCGGCAGCACATTCACCGCATGTCCCACCGATGATGAAACCCCGTTGGTCATGAGGCATATCGTCTCGATCAATGCTAAAGCCCATCTTGGAGTAGACCTTCCGTCTGTTCCGATAAAACCCTTCCACTTCCTGCCTGAGACCCACCACGGTAAAACCTATCCAGTTTAGATCTTACATCTATTCTGATGAAACCTATCATGTGTCCCGCCGTGATGAGACCTGCTGTTGATCGATTGGCGCACTGCCCGATCAACGATGAAACCTATCCGGCTTAGACCTTACGTCTATCCCGAGGAAATATATGAAATCCTTGCATTGGTATAAACCCAATACCGATGATGAAGCCTACTGTTGATCGATTGGCGCACTGCCCGATCAACGATGAAACCTATCCGGCTTAGACCTTACGTCTATCTCGATGAAACCTATGAAATCCTTGCATTGGTATAAACCCAATACCGATGATGAAACCTGCTGTTGATCGATTGGTATCCTGCCCGATCAACGATGAAACCTGTCTGGGCTTAGACCTTACGTCTATCCCGATGAAACCTATGAAATCCTTGCATTGGTATAAACCCAATACCGATGATGAAACCTGCTGTTGATCGATTGGTATCCTGCCCGATCAACGATGAAACCTGCCCGGGCTAGACCCTACGTCTATCCCGATGAAACCTATGAAATCCTTGCATTGGTATAAACCCAATACCGATGATGAAACTCGCTACCGATCGACTGGCACACTGCCCGATCAGCGATGGAACCTGTCCGGGCTAGACCCTACGTCTATCCCGATGAAACCTATGAAATCCTTGCATTGATATGAACCCAATACCAATGATGAAACCTGCTATCGGTCGGCTGGCGCGCTGCCTGATCAACGCTAAAATCCATCCAGGGTGGACCTTCCATCCGCTCTAACATAGCGCAACACTGCTCTTTGAATCTATCCAGACCCTCCGTCTGGATAGATCATGAAACTCTATTCCCTTGCGTTAATGTTAAACCCCACATTAACGATGAAACTCATGTTCTCAGCAAGCGGCCTCGTGCCCGAGCTGCTACTTATATCCTCTAAATCGATTCGGACCTTTCGTCTGGATAGATCATGAAACCCTACTTCCCTTTGCATTGATGTTGGCACCCACATCAATGATCGTGTGTCCACAATAAACATATGGCGCCATGGTCCATATGATGAAAGTTCTGGTCCCAGGAAAGACAATGAAAAAGGAAAAGAGAAAGAAAACGACAAAAAAAAGTATATATATAAAAATGGGGTTGAAAATAGAGATACCCCGCCAGACTTGTTCAGGCATTCTGGACAAGTGCAAAAATGGCCCAAAACCCAGCTGTGGTGAAAACCCGAAAGGGCACTACAGGCAAAATCGGGTACCTCGCCACGTGAAAACCCGAAAGGGCGCGTGGGCAAAAGCAAGAGGGGGCTGGCTCCGGTGAAAACCCGAAAGGGCGCTTGGGTCAGTAATGTGGTAATTCAAAAGTTCCATGCCAACCGGCACGCTACCTTTACCTCCCTTTCACTGATAAAGCCTTCCGTCGGTCAACTGGCTCCACACCCCACCGATGATAAAACCTTTCCGGGGTAGACCTTACATTTATCCTGATGAAATCTACATACCCTCTTTCAAATGTCCCACCGACTATAAAACCCATCACCATTCTGATAAAGCCTGTCCAGCTCAGACCTCACGTCTGTCTTGATGAAACCTACGTATTTCTTGGCGAAGTCCCACCCGCAATAAAACCTGCTGGAATAGACCTTACATCTATCCTGACAAGACCTACGTCCCACCTTTGATCGACCGGCACCTCGCCCGATCAATGATGAAACCCTGCCAGTTTAGACCTTTCGTCTATTCTGATGAAATTTATAACACTTTCTTTGCATCGATATAAACCCAATATCGATGATGAAACCAACTGTTGATCGACCGGCACCTCGCCCGATCAGTGATGAAACCCTGTCAGTGTAGACCTTTCGTCTATTCTGATGAAACTTATAACACTTTCTTTGCTTCGATATAAACCCAATATCGATGATGAAACCAACTGTTGATCGACCGGCACCTCACCCGATCAATGATGAAACCCTGCCAGTGTAGACCTTTCATCTGAGGCAGTTGGATCAACGATGAAACCCTACCGGGACAGACCTTACGTCTATTCTGATAAACTACATATCCTTTCATGTCCCACCTGCGATGAACCTACCCAGTTTAGACCTTACGTCTATTCTGATGAAGCTTAAACTCCTTTGCATCGACTTAAACCCAATGTCGACGATGAAACCACGCACTGGTCGGTCGGCAAATCGCCACGGTCAGCTTTGAGGAACAGACCTCTCGTCTATTCCAGATGCATGTCTTCCGCTAACCAACAGGCCCAGCAAAGGCAATCCCACCGGATACCGACACGCGGTGGAGCGAGTCCCCATTCTCTCCCTGGGAGGATGGACGCTCTCCTGCTGAACATGGGTCATCCGCATAAAGGTACCTGAGACTTCCACTCTTCCACATGAAGGAAGTAATAGCACATGATGCCAGATGTACAGCCGATCGGGGCTTCAAGTCGACATATACAAGATGTTCAGCCAATCGGGGCTTCAAGCCGACAGATGCAAGATGTCTAGCCAATCGGGGCATAAAGCCTACAGATGCCCAAATATGCCGTCAATCAGGGCTCAAAATCGCCAGATGTCAGATGTGCCAGTTGATCAGGGCTCAAGTCGATAGATGTTCAGCTGATCGAGGCTCAAGCCAAGAAGATCGTGCCAGGATGAAATCCCAGTATCGGGATACTGCTAAGCTATAACTGAAGGAATGAGTCAATAGCATTGAGCTAAAGATGCACCCGCAGACACCGTGCCGCTTATTCTGCACTTACGCCGTCCACAGGTGGGGGGCATTTGTTGACATATAAAATATCAACAAAGATAAAGATGAGACCAGACCAACAACGAAGACTGGAAGATTTCTGCAAAGTCAGGATTGAGGGAGAGCCCTCACCACCAACTACTTGCCCGGCCAGGACCTTTCCAGGCCTGGCTGATGTCCGGTGTTGTCATCATCTGAATAGCAATATTGATGAAACTTCGGTCTGTTGACTGATGAGAAACCTCCGGATTATTCAGAGGATGATGCATACAAGAGGCCTTCGTCAGCTCTGATGTAATTAAAGGAATCAATATGGCTAAAGATGATATGGGTTTTAAAAGAAAAGAGTCTTGAATGGGCCTATCAAAGGGGCCTCTGAAGATGGGTTGAAACCCCTCACGCCGAGAACCCCTCTCCATGGGGGCGCGCCGGGAAACCCCTCGAATGGGCGCGCCGGGAACTAGTGCTGCAGGTGCGCCGAGTCCATTTGCTACGAACAGGGTTCTATAAAACCCATTACTTTGCCCACATGAAGATCTCTCCCGGAGGGGGGCGCAAAAAGGGACGATAGGAGAAGAAGCAGAGAAGAGAGAAGAGAAAAAGAGAAGAGAGAATAGAAAAAAGAGAGAAGAATAAATGTAGCTCTAGTTATACCGATGTTCCTCGCCGTCCGGCGTCGCTTGCATAGAGTCTCCCAGGCTTGCCCCAGCACCAGAGACAGACTATCTCTTGGCTTCTGGGGCAGTCTGCTATCGATATTGGCAATGCCTTCAATGGCCGCTGCTAGTGAGATTCTGTAATTCTAGATGTTATGGTTTTGCCTATTGGCACTGTCGAAATCATCCCTGGGTCCAGAGACAGCCATCTCTTGGCTCTCAGGAGGATGAAAGACAACATCAAGCTGTCCCCGGGACTTTGAACAGCAATGCTTAAAGAGGTTCTCTGTGCGGGATTTTTCTTCCCCAATTCCCCTCAGCTCCTGGCCTTCTTTTGAAACATAAACCAAAATCAGTTGAAACCCGATGAATCCATATGTTTTGATTCCACAGAGCCCATCTACCTTGACCTGAATCTCCAGTAAACCCCTGATTCATCGACAAACCCAAAAATAGAGTGCCGTAAAACCCTAAACTCATCTCGGCGCCCTCATCTATCTCGGCTCCACAAATAGTAAAACCGATGAATAGTCCTCGGCGCCTAACTTATTGCGCCGAGAACTTGCCATTAGCGCGCCGGGAAGCCCATGCCGGGAACTCCTTGGCCTCCTTGCCATTGGCGTCGAGAACCCCCCCTGGCCACCTTATTAGCGCGCCGGGAAGCCCGTGCCGGGAACTCCTTGGTCTCCTTGCCATTGGCGCCGAGAAGCCCTTCTCTTGGCCTCATCTCCTGTGCGCCGGGAACCCCTAGTCATTTGGCCGCGCCAAGAACCTACCTCCTGGCCTCCTTGCCATTGGCGCGTCGGGAACCCCTCCTATTCCTTGCCTTGGCGCCGGGAACCTATATGCACATCCAAGCTGCCCCGAGAGCCTGCTTTGCCACTCAGTTGAACCCCCGGCGCCTGGATCAAACCCACCCAGGGATGCCCATGAGTCACCAGACCTGTCCCGGGGATAAATCGAAGGGAGCTAGACTCCCTTATGTTCCATTGATCCGCATCGGATTTATGAGCAGCCCCTTTAGCTAAAGTGAGCTCTGCCACTGCATGAGTGTCACCGACTTCTATAAGGGAAGAGTCAAACATTGCCCCAAGGCATACATGTGCAATGTGGGAGGTTCGCTCCCTCCTTTTCTCGGCTTTCATCCCGGCACTCCGTGGGTGATAGCTTATTCTCCCCTGGGCATAATCCAGATTATGGGGAGATGCTGCCGAAATTTCGACTGATGTTTAACCCCGATAAGTCCCGAGAAGTGCACATCATACACCTCCCGTCCGGCCCGATCCTTCGGGGAATATGAATACTACGAGGCCTTTGGCCGGATGAGAAACGTGAAAGGGGACATGTCTCCGATGACTGTCCAGGCCTCGCCCCGTCGCTGCGTGGACGGTGTCCTATCTCTACCCGGCACGACCTACACAGAGGGGTCATGCTAATTTAATAACCTATCATTTACCCAATTACCTCCTTAGAATAATAATAACTTGAATATCATGCACTTCGATTTTGGCCACCCCGAGCGGCCTCCTATTTTGGCGTTTAATCAAGGGTTGTCCTTCTTAGGAAGGGCGTAATTAACGTCATAGCCTTTATGGTATGACGGACTTTTGGTCCCGACTCGGACTTCACAATCGACTGACCAAGTCATGTCGAGCGCACAATGAAATCGTCACATATGTGACTGGCACGCCTAATAAATCCAGCCAATGAAAACATAAAAAACAATCAAATATAATAAGCACATCCACATCTCCCTGTCGTGCCCATGCGCACATTTTTACTTAGTTTAGTCTCCTTTATCCAGCAAATCGATGTTTCCTTGGAATTACTCGGAGTTGTTTCACTTTGAATCTCGGAAAGATTTCCAATGCTTAGTATCTGAGGCGTGTCACATCACACCTTGGCATCTACTTATCAGTTCGTTCCACTTCATTCCGTTTGTTGCACTTTCTCTCCATTTTATCTCACTCCCTTCCAAAGCAGACGCCATGGCGGGGCAGCTGTAGACACGCTAAAATTGACGCTGTGATGATCAAATCTCATGTCACTATGATAATACCCCAAAGTGAACTTCAATATTTCCATGAAATAAAGATTTTCTATTTTTGTGTGTTTCCTTCGCATTTTGTGTTTTTTTTGTGATTCATGACTTTGCCTAGGGAGTGTTTTAATTAACGGCCTTGCCTTAGGCGCGTTCAAAAGAAAGGATGACCAATTGTAAGGGCGTCAATTCCTGGTGTTTTACGAGTCCCACTCCGATTGAAAATCAATGATTAACGTCCTTTCATAGGACGTGTTTTGTTTATCACCTTTTCTTCAGGCGTCTCTTCACAATTTTCAAATAAGAAAGGTTTTTATTACCAAAATTAAATCCAGGAAGTGACGCCTTAAGCCTGGTCGTGTTTTAAATTAACGCCCTTGAGCAGGTCGTCAATTCTGAATTGACGCCCTTGAGTAGGTCGTGTCTCACCCTTTCGTGTCCTGCTTAAACTCATCTTTCCTAAAGAGTTCCCTGCTTTATTTGATCACCTTGCTCGATATGGGAACTAGAGTCCTTGCCATTGACGATCATTGCCTATTCTTATCTTCCCAAATCCGTGCTTATCTATGATCGAGACCTTATAAAAGGGTTCCCTAGTCGATCTCGCGCGAGGTTACAGAGGACACAGCAAGGTAAGGTAAGGTTAGATAGACAAAGGTTACGGGGAGGGTATTGCTGGAGCCATTAACCACGAATCAGGAAAGAGCAGAGAGCAGTTTTTCTTTTGCACAGAGAAGGGTTATTCTCTTCATCCGCTTGATTTCTTCATCGTCTTCCTTCTGCTTCCTGCTGCTCCGGTGGTTTCCCCCTTTACTGTTTACAGGAACAGTAGGGGTTCCCTCTCCTTGTGTGTTTGTCTTCATCGTATCATCATCGATCATCATATTTTTTCTTCTTTTACATTAGTATTGCATCTCCTCTCCCCTCCCTAATTCTCTAGGGGTTTTAAAACCAAACAAAAAGGTGCGCATGCTATATTCTTATTTTCATCATCGTACTATCTATTTGGATTGGTACTACACTCACTCTCGGCTGATCCACTTTTCTTTTACTTATTTTTTTTCTTTGTTTTAAGGTAATCAAAAGGAAGAACCCCCTTCATCGGCCGACCGATAGAAGGTGGAGGAAGGAACTCATATCCATCCCGCGTCTTATTTTCACCAGGTATTCGCGATCATCTTTTCTTCTTATTGAGGTAACCCCTCTGGCGATCACACTCCTTAGTAGCACCACGTGCTCTTTTTCTCCTTTTTTTCATAAGTATTCTTCTTTTCTCTTATGCATACACATACTTATTATTTTCCTTTAAGAGTGGATTTTTCCATGATCCACAGCGGGCACTTCATGAGGGCGTGGAGGATCGACTCTGTCCTCCCCCATTTGCAGCTCCCCTCTTTTTATTAAGCCTTGGGCGATGTCTTTGAATATTTGACAATCTTCAATAGGGTACCCCAGAATTTGATGGTCGGGGCAGAAATAAGGATCATCTCTTCTCCTGACGTCATCAGGCCTCTTTGGCTTTGGAAGGATGACTTTGATATATTTGACACCCCACTCGAACAATGCTTGAGTCTTATCCCGGGGGAAGGCATAGAGCTTCTTTGTTTTGTTTTGCGGTGGAGGCCTCTCCTGACATCCATCAGGTTCATTAAGAGGAGGATTGTGCATCCATTTATGCCTTTTCACCCCTACGCTAACAGCATGGACCGCTTTCAGCATCGGTCGTTTATTAACCTGCTTGGCTTGATGACTTGAGTCGGCAGAAATGGAGAAAAATCTTGTGAAGAAATCTTCAACCTCCGTGGCAATATCACTTAATCGGTCAAATGACTGGATTTCTATTCCGATCAATTTTTCCAGAATCACATTCTTCAGATTCTGTTTGCATATTTGTATTGCATCTTCTGGATGCGGAGGACGCCGACACTTCATGCTGAGATCCTCCCATCTCTTGATGTATTCCGCAGCCGTTTCATCATCTTTTTGCTTGACTGCCAATAGCTCAGCCACAGTCACCTCTGCCTCGATAACATGGAATCTTTCATTGAATCTCTGCTGCATGTCAGACCAGTCATTGATAGACCCAGCCGGCAGGTCAGAGTACCATTCAAAGGCAGGTCCCGTTAGTGAAGACCCAAAGAACTTTAGCAGGTATGACTCGTCTGCCGCCAAGTCACCCATGCCTGTCATATAATATGCAATATGCTCTTTCGGGGAGCCTTGCCCGTTGTATTCGTCAAATTTTAGGAGTTTATTGACGCCCGGCGGCAATCTTTTGGCAGCATGGTGGGCTGGATATGGCACTTCATATATGTCGAAGGGGGCATAATCATCACCACCCCTCTTTGCCAACCTTGCCTTGATCATTTGCTCCACCATCAGCTTGTCCATCATAACTGGATCTACTGGTTGAGGGCAGAGGTGGGTGGCCTGCATCAATAATGTGGCCAAAGTCATAGCATTGGGTGGCAAAGGCTCTGATAGGAGAGCCTTCTGCTGCATCTGAAGGGGCATTGGCCGTGCTGGCCGGAGCCATTGGGAATAATGCTGGGGAGTAGCCCGATTTTGAGCTGCAATTTGTAAAACAGCCAGTGAAAGAGCACCCATGGGGTTGGAACCTTCTCGTGATGGCTCAGGACGTGCCCCCGGTTCCTCGGGTGCCATAGCATGTTCAGCCTTTTTATTTAGTTGTTTCTTCAGTAGTTCTATCTCTTGCTGGTACTTTTGTAGTGCCATCAAGACGATAGGGTCCATAGTTGTTTTATTAATGATGCCCTCGAGTGTGTTACTGGAGGCATATTCAAATGGAGGAGACGGGAATGCTCCTTCTTGCACAGACGCCACTGTTCTGGCTGCGATAGTAGTGATACTTTCATCAGCAACCTGCTTGCCCTTTGCGGCTTGCAGTATCTCAGCCTCAGCTTTGTCCCGTCTTGTTATCGGGTCTTTTCTTCCAACAATCTCGGCCGGCTCTTCTTGTTCATTTGACAGGGTGTTGGGTATGCCCATTACCCGCGTCATATTGCAGGTGAGAACTTGCATTCTTCTTTTGTGCTTTCTGATTCCCCTTCGACCCTGACTAGGGAATGTCGGCCCTTCATATATTGAAATTATTTTCATCTTTTCATTTTGTGGAGACTTTTCAAGGCTTCTAGCCCCAGTTTGCTTCTCCTCTTTATTCAACCCAATGGGTGATATTTTTTCTTTTTCTTCTTCTTCGGCCCTGATGACACGAAGTGACCTTTGTTGACCCAGGGAGGGGTTCCTGAGGTTATGGAAATATTTTCGGACCATCTTTGTCATGTCTTCCTGACTACACTATGGAGAAATAGCAAGAGACAACACTTGGATTCGGACAGACGGCATATGTGAAAGCCGTGTCAATTTTGGCAGCTTGAATGAAGTTTCTTGAATATTTGGAAATATCAGCCTGCCGTGCACAGGCCCTGGCGACGGGTGGAGGAGCTACAATCATGACTTCCTCCACATGCATAGTCTCTCTGTCCCCTCTATTGGGAACATCCGCAGAACCTTTGAAGCCTTGTGAGGCTAGTGTAGGGCCTCAGATCCTCTTGGGAACCTAGATTTGCTTAAACTTTGGCAAGTTCGGGGTTGGCATCCCTTGCTTGTTGTCATTAAAATTCACCCTCTAGCTTGCTAGCACTTGGAAGGTGTTGTGAGTGGGCACAGTCGGGATGATCCGATCTGGCAGAACTTTGGCGCCGCGGCCATTGAAGTAGACTCAGATGCCCCCGATCAACATGGACTTCCCAGAGGCTGAAAGTTGGCTTCGGGGAGTAGCAGAGACTCTTCCTATGGAGCTCTTGTTGTTGCCCCCAGCAAGCTTCTTCTCATGTGCCGTAGTCGGACAAGTAGTATGGTGGACGTGGCAGCTCACGATCACCGGAGTTTTCAGTAGAGTTTTGTTAATTTAGCCCTCACTTCGGCGGGCCGCAACTTTGTTGTTCTTCAACTTCACAGGTTTATAACTCTCCACGTCCAGGAGACTCGCAAATGCAACTCCCAGGAAGTTAGGGAAGCCAACGACCGGGGGAAAGTTACCGAAGGGAGTGGGTACGGCAAGGTAGTCGTATGCAGCATGGTCTACCACGATTTGGGGACCAAAAACAAGTCCAGATAGTCCGCTCGCCATCACTTCAACCTACAAAGAGGAGAAACACGACGAATGAATAATTAGCATTTGAAATAGTTTAATGGGGGCCCCATGGTCCCAATATTTTGGCGAAAAGATGAAGGGAGGTTGAGTCCTACCGGGCGTGCCTGCTTGTGGGAGATAGATTTTATTAAAAATATTGGATTATGATTTATTTGATTTATTTATTAAAAGTTTATTTGCATAGGGCGTGCCAGTCACTGAGTGACAAATTTATTATGCGCACCGTCTGACTAACCAGACGATTATAGGTGATCGTGTCGGGGCCCAAAACCCGCCGTACCAGAGAGGCTACGGCGTTAATTACATCTCTCCAGAAGATAGAAAACCCTTGATTAATCACCAAAATAAAGAGGCCATGGGGCCTGTAGAATATGTAAAAGATGTGATTACATACAAGCACACAATATGGTAGTATTTATTTATTAAAGCCAGCTCCCGGTACAGGGCGGAGAACTTAGGTCCGATGACCATCATCACACATAGTGAAAGCCTCCGGCCGGGCATGACCCGGCTTTCCGCTAATCACCATTTGATATACCGGAGAGTCAGATCATGTAGACATGAATAATAGTAGCATTTAATATTATTGCTTATTGGCGGTTTGATCATTTATTAGTGATTTCGGGAGAGATCTCGGTAACGCCTCCCCCTGGATTTTTTTATGATGATTTATTAATTTTCATGATTTATTGAATTTTTATGATGATTTATTTCTCTCATAATGATTTATTGTTACGTTTCTTCTTTTCATTTTTCCTTTTATCTTTCCTCCTTTTATTATTATGAAGTCGGTGCACATTGGTTGAAGTCCAAGCAACAATGGATAAGGTATGTGCACGTTTGGATAAGGATCTGAGCAGCTAGAGTGGAAGGTCTGAGCAACCGGGGTTGGAGGTCTGAGCAACTGGGAATGAAGTCGGTGCAGTCGGAGCAAGGTCTGTGCAAGTGGCAGCTAAGGTCGATGCATATGAGGGGTTTAAAACGGCGCGCTCCCAAAGGGGTGAAAATGGCGCACTCCAAAGGGGTGAAAACGGCGTGCCCAGGGCGCACCGGGTAGATGCCAAAGAAGGTGAATAAGATTATGAGTGTAGGGCTAAAGCGGCGCGGGGGGATACCGCGCCGAAAAATGGCGCGCCGGTTTAGGGGCGCGCTGGTTTAAGGCAGGTTTGGTTATTTTTGGGTTAAAATGAAAGTCTAAGTGCTTTTCTTGGAACTTGGATGCTAATTAAGAAGATTAAAGGGTTTGTTCAAGTCCCAAATGTCCTGCAAACATGACAAGTCCAGACTTATGCGAGGTTCCTACTCAAGCATAGTCCAAAGTAGACTTATAGCTGAAAATTCATCACAAATCAGACTAAGTGTTCAGTCAAAAATTGGGCAGCACCTCCCCATGCCCAGAGGGTTGCGGGGGCGAAGTGGAGACAATCCCAGAGCATCTGGGGTATGCTCCTTAAAGCCGGGAATGCCAAATGGTGACCGACAGACTTCAATGGAGGGAAACCCCGAGGGCTAGCCTGCGAGGGACGGCCGAAATGGGGAGGAAACCTCGAGGGCTAGCCTACAAGAGGTACCTTGCCCATATCAACCACCATTCCTGAAGGGATGTGGATTTAATGTTGGGTCGGGGACCCATTTCTATGCACCTTTGAGGGCTCACATGACTCCACGTCACAGGGGAACGGGATCCTATGGCCTTGTTGTGATTCAGAGAAAGGCAACATGAATGTTTGCTGGGGGATGTTTCCCCTCCCCAGTCACTGGACTATCATCATCGAGAAGATGAAACAAAACGATTGTCACCCATATATAGGAAATAGGGATGGGCCATATCAAACATACCCTCACCCTGTCCTTCTCGGGCGGAATCATTCGACCGTTAAATCATAGATGGCGGGTCAAGCACACAGGGGTTAATTGGTTAAAACCTGGAGGTTAGCCGTGAGCTGACGTACCACAAGAATTATAAGAAGCATACGCTCAAGCAATTGGCGGGCGGCATACGAGGACTCAACTGTCCCGAAGGGCCCTGCACCCAGACTATAGGGAGGTCCTTATTCTCTCTAGTTCATGACTGTGAACGAGAGATGATGGGAGGGAAGCCAATCTCGAAGAAAAGGCAACAAAGCGGAGATACACATGTATACTTGTCTCCGATGATAAAACCAGCGATAGATACGCAGTGCATTCGGTATAACTATCACACTGAAGGAAAGCCTCGGGGAGGGGGATAACATTAATGTAGCCCTTGTTAATCCCATGGCATGTTTGGCCTCGATAGAAGAAACTGGATATTAATAAGTGATACGGAAGCAAGAGCAACAGAGCAAGAAGAGGGGTTTCATACATAGCTCGGGAAGTGATCAAATAAAGAGGAGAATATATTACATTTAGCCTGGTGATATCACACAGAACCGTTCCATTACACCCCCACACCGGGAGATAAACAAAAGAAGAGAGCCGAAGGCTCGATTACAAAGGAAACAAAGGGGAGTTACGGGATCATATCATTGCCCTACACATACGAATTGTGAGAGATTCTAGATGTAAAGGGGACGGGAGACGACTGGGCTCGCACAAACCCACCTCTTCTTCTTGGGATGAAAAATAGAGTATCGGGAAAAGCTTTCCCCCCTCTTCTTCGGTTTCCCTTTTTTCGCTTTCGGAGGCTCTCTCCCTCTATCTTCTTCTGCTCTAGCTTTTTCCTATTGTTCTGCCCTTCTCTTTTTTTCTCTTGGAGTCTTCAGGGTTTCATGTTCGAGACGAAGGCTTTTTATAGATGGGAAGGAGGGCAAGGCTTAATCCGGCGTGAGCTTTCGTGCGTCGGAACGGCTGCCCCTAGAGCTTTTGCACGCCGATTTAGCATGGCGTCGGATCAACATGGGCCACGCCGGTTTAGATCCCCTTCAACCCATTTCTAGCATCTTTTGGCCCATTTAGTTTGTCTAGGCCCAATTGTGTTTACTTTCTTCTTTTGTGAAGGTTAGCCAATCGACCGACTTGTACTTGTTGTACGGGCTGTTGCTTGTTTCTTCAGGGATGGTCCTGAACATTCTTCCGAGCTCTCGGGTCTTGCTTTATCGGTTGTCCGTTGGAATCGAGCATCTTTCATTTTCTTCTTTTTCTTTGGTCTCATCTTTTCGTTCGGCTTTTGCCATTCCTTTTTCTTTTCTTTCTTTTCTTTTCTTCTCTGTCAGCACAGGAGCACTCGATCAGAACTTAAGACATGGAGAAGCAGGAGTTAGGAAAAATTGGGAATATTTTCAGTGTTAACAGAAGTTTAAATTCTAATAGGATTCCTTCCATGGAAACTTTGATCCCAATCGAACTCTTAAACCCCATTAGGATTCTCTACCCTGTAAAAACCCTATCCCTCGATCAAGCACCGGTTATTACTTCAACTTCCTTTAGCGATTGTGCTTCTTCTCTGTTACTTCATGGAGAAGAGGACTTGGGTCTTCTTCCAGGTTGTTCTACCGGTTAATTACTTCTTCCACGATAGAAGAAGTCCTCCTGCTTCTGCTCTTCCTTTTTACAAGAAGGAGGATTGCTTATCCTTCACCAACGCCACTGAAGCCACAGGAACGTCTATCCTGTTTGTCTCTGCATCAAAGGAAGCAGAGCTGCTTCTCTTACTGCCGTTGCAGCTATATCTTCTCACTATTTTTGCTACTGTAAAGGGAGAGCATCGTCTTCTTTTGTCTAGTGAAAGAGCACCAGTTACTACATCCAGTTCCTCTATTCCACAGATTGTAGAACAAAGTACCATTTCCGTGAACATCTGTTGCTTTCTTTAATCTCTTCAGGTATTGTCAACCAGAATCAACCCAGAAAGGTAGGTGTTCTCAAGTACCAAGCCCAACCTAATAACTTTAGATCATGAGCATGCATATACGTACGATAAATTGGCTTTCAGTTGTATCTGCTTCATTTTTCAGAGTTTGGTAAAAGGGTGCCCCTCTATAGGGCGCTATTTTCATAAAACGACTGCACACATAGTCGTTATTCTTTCAGTAATTAAATAAGTACACCATCTTTAAATTTTAATAACTATGAATCCTGATGTCTAATCTAATGCATGAGTATACTGCTAGAATCCTGCTGATTTTATCTTCTTGTCCATATACTTATTTCTGGAAAATTATTTTTATTTCAAAAGTGACACTATTCACGTTATATTTCACTTGAATGAAAGCACGGCTGAGACCCTGCCACCAATGATTATGTATTTGAAATGAAATCCAGAATCCGTATGCTTTAAAAACCAAACTGGATATAAAGAAATAGTGGCACTGGTGAAGGTGCCATTTTCCTGAGTTCTAGTTTTTCTGAGAGTTTTCTGTGACCCACACCGATGGTCTATCTATTGTCACTATATTCCAGTCCATGAGTATAGTCCCACATTTCACGATATTTTATCGATTGCCCCACTATTTCTTGGTGATAGATGAACCCTCAGTGAGATATTCCTTCCTTTGGATTGGTGATTTTATCATAGAGACCTCTGTAAGTCTACGCGAAGCCTTGGATTCCCTCAAGGTCACCGAGTAGGTTGTACCACTAAAACCCATGACACTTTTTGATTGCCATGTTACTCTAAAGAAACATGGTATATTGGCCCTCATGGTATGCTATTTGGATACCGTGAGAATATTTCTTAAGTTAATGGAATGGGGAAACCATACCATTGCTATCACTTAACGATTTAGTGCCCTACATGTGGATAATAGTTCTTCCTACCTTATCATGTACAAAGGACGAGCAATCATGTGAATATGAGCACTTATTCTAGATATCTTGGCACCCATTAGGGAGCCGATTCCACCCAATTTTCAACGAGTATCGTGATTGTACCGTTTAATCGTAGTACATCCTTACATATCAAGTTCCATCTTTGTGATTATATTCCACAAGATCTACCTTAAAATCTCTACAAGAGCTTTCCCTTGAGATTCTATATTGGCTATAACTATAGTGGATGTCAAAAATACATGACTCAATGCTTCCGCATATAGGGCCCGATCTGCTCCTGGGAGGAGCACCCGAAAGTACTTGTGCCCATAGGAGCTATTATTGATCATGGTCTGACATTGCACCGAAGTGCATGACTTGCTTGATTGGAGTATTCCATGAGTTATATACTTGTACTTGATTTAACATGACATGACCTGTGTGGCCCGGAAAGGGTATATACTTGCTTGCTTGAATATGATAGCCAATTCTTGACACGACTTGGTAAACGTACATGCTAGTTCATCTCGACATGAAATCTTGAAAATCTTACTAGTTGTTCAATTATCTCTTGCTATACTCTCTCACTCTAATGTCGTTTCACGTGAACATGCATAGCTTTACTTGCATTCAGGTAACATGTAATTTACATAAAGTAAGCTAGCACTTGAGATATAATTCCTACTGAGCGTTCGCCCACCTAGTATTTTCCCCTATTTTTCAGGTAATTTCGATGTCGAGACTCATTCGGATGGGGATGGACAAGAGTGAAGAGTTTAGAGCCATTCCAACCGTCAAGCGTTATCTAGTCCTATCTTTTCTATTTTCTTGAGTCATCCATTGTACTTTTCATTGAGTCATAGTTCTTTCATAAAGAATTGTAATGGAGTATTTTAAAGTTATGATTAATAAAGGACTTGGTTATCATTACTTGTGCGCGCTCTGTCTATGTATGTCGAATACACTTAAGCTCTGATTGACATGATTGATATAAACTCATCACGCATCTCCCGATTCGTTCTACGCTCGGGGCATGACATCCTTTTATTGGGGTGCCTAGATTAGTCATCGCCCCCTTATTTGCCTCTTGCCCCTAGATTCAGTCGAAGAGAGAAACGGACAGGGACTTTCACTTTCCCCAAGCATGGCTAGAGGAGAAACGGTGTTACACAAAAATGGGGAAACCCGACCAGGGATGTCGTGAAGTGTGTGAGTGCCAATCTCAGAATCTTCCTTCGCGATTGAGGAAAGGAACACCTCGCTACCGGGCCTTTATTAGCCTGACTCTAAGGGAAAAAATGCTTAAGATATAACCCATTCCAACCGTGAGACAGCTCCTCACCTTCTGCGTTGACTAAACGATATGCGTTCCCCGGATAAGCCTCTTTAACGACACACGGCCCTTCCTAGTTAGGTTGCAATTTAGACCTAGGACCTCCAGATCTAATGAACTTGCGTTTCAAAACTATATCACCTATTTGAAATTTACGCTCAATTACCTTCTTTTAAAAATAACGTGAAACTCTCTTTTGATAAATAGACACGTGATCAGCCGCATTTAGCCTCTATTCATCCAAGAGCGCCAACTGGACGAGTAACGTCTCTCAACATTCTTCGAGATTAAGTTTTGTTGTGCCCCGGGCTATTTTGACGAAGATAGATGGTTCTATGTTGGTGATTTGCATTGAATACATGCTTGATAAATGTTTAAATTGATGTATCTTTCATGAGAGTGAGCCGTATGTGTGATGTATCTTGCACGGACGTTGTTCAACATTGCACAGACCTTGTTGTTCATTGCACAAACCTTAACTATGTGTTTTACACTATATGCACCGACCTGGTCAATCTTGCACCGACCCAATCTTTATGCATTGACCATGAGTTACTATGCACAGACACTGGTAAGAATGCATTAAGTGATTTTTGATGTGTATTGAAATGATGTTGAAGTTCTCAAACATGCATGCTCAATTGTATCACATTCCCTTGGTTCAAGGTAAGAATTAATGCTTGAATGCATTTCACGTGGATAGATTGGTTCTGGTGGAAATCTGATTCAAATTTGGCAATCTCCTTGAAAAGTGAACGATTGATTCATCTTGAAGGCTGATTGAGGTAATCTGGTTTGTTCATTGGATTCTATGGAGTTGGATCATGTAGTGAGCTTCCATTCGTGTTGTCTATCCATGATCCATGGTTATACCCTCATTTAAGTCTATTTCATAATGTTTTTGAATGGGGTCTCATGGGGCTTGAAGGCCTTGGTGTTGAATTCATTGCATATCTTATTTTTCAGTTCTGGAGCTACAAGAGTGTGGACGTACTTTTTATTTAGGTCGTTGTTTATTTGTTTATTGGGTTTATTAAGTGCATGGGCATGCCAGTCACCTAGGTGACGATTTATTGTGCGCTCGATCTGACTAATCAGACGATTGTGTAGTTCGTGTCAGGACCAAAACTCGCCGCGCCATAAAGGTCACGGCGTCATTTACATTCCCTCGGAGAGGGGAACACCCTTGATTAATCGCCAGGAAAAGGGGCCTCATTGCCAGAAAATTAATTGCATAAAAAAACCTATTAAGAAATGTTGAAGTCCTCGTACGAGGGTGTGAAGAAAGCATCTGAGCTCATGTCGGTTGTGTGTTGACCATTTAACGTTCGGACGAATGTCCAGCTTGAGAATAGCGTAATTGTCACAGGAAGACCGGAACATATGTACGTCGGGATATGACAAATTTATTGTTCAAAGGGACGGGAAACGTTCAGTTAAACCCCGGTTAGAGCGGTCGAAAACTGATAAGTTTGTCGGCTCGGTGCAAGATCAAGCTACGAACATGTTGCGGTGGGCCCCCTGCGGTCAAAGCCAGGCTCACGTGGGCATCGTCAGTATTTCTAGTGCCAAGGGGCAACGGGAGGATGTCCCAGGATCAGATCCTAGAACCAGTATGTGTTCAAAGGGAGCGGGCTATAGGCCGAGGATATGGGTCAGGCAATGACCATGATCGGGGCGGACCCAAGGTCTAGGCATGGCCCACGGAGGCCTTATTGATATTTCCATGCAAAGGGTCCGGGGATGACAAAGCCTTCTCATTCCATTCAGAGTTTGTCGGTCACTCATGTACCACTTTATGTTCGGACAAAGATCCGTATTGAAGGCACGACGTAAACGGAAATAAACTCATACAAATGTATGCCTGAGTTTACGGCGATTTTAATGAAAGAGCGGATATGAATCCCAATGGGAACGAGTCTGGTTTGACGAATTGTCGGCCCAGAGCAACACCGGATTACGGCCATATTGGGATGGTTCCCAAGGTCTACATCCAATGCCATGGGGAGTCATTGATTTTCTCTTCACACACAGTCCGGGGAAACAAAGGTCCCAAGGTATGCGTGCATGTCGGTCACTGGCGGACCATTTCTTGTTCGGACGGAAGTCGGCGTTTGTAGCGTAAGAGACTGTGACAAACCGTACAAATGTCTGCCGTGAGTACGGCAAGTTTAATGCAAGTGCAGGATTAGATCTCGGTATATATGTCGATCACTAAAGGACCATTCATTATTTGGACGAGAGTCCGTATTTGAAACATCAAAGATGACAACAAAACCATACCAATGTCTGCCGTAGGTACGGCAAGTTTAATGTGGATGCGGGATTAGATCCCGGTATATGTGTCAAGCTGGATGAACTATCGGCCCGAGATGGTTTCGAAGCTATGGCCATATTAGGGTTCCCGAGGTCCACATCTGATGCCATGGGGCGTCATTGCTTTTTTCTTCACACACAGTCCGAGGAAACGAAGGTTTCAAGGTATGCATGCATGTCGATCACGGTCGGACCATTTCTTGTTCGGACGGAAGTCCGCGTTTGTAGTGTAAGAGATGGTGACAAACCGTACAAATGTCTGCCGTGAGTACGGCAAGTTTAATGCAAGTGCGGGATTAGATCCCGATAGAAGCGGGTCAGTTTAATGATCTATCAGCCCGGGATAAGTTCAGATCATGGTCACATCCGGGTGAAGGCTCCTGAGATCCAAGTCTGATCTAGTGGGGCATCATTACCTTTCTCTTCATACGCAGTTTGGGGGAGTGAATTGTTAAGTGTGGAGTCCGAACTCGCCAACGTGCGCCCTTGCACGCGGATCAACCTGCGCGGTCAGGTCGCGGGGTTTTCAATTATGGCAGAGGTAGCTTATATTCTTTCATTTCTTTTTATTGATTTAGGTCTCTTCGTTTGTTTTATTTAATAGTTTCAGGCCTTATCTTTTATTTAGCTAATTATGTTACTTTTTTTAGGTGCGCCGGTTTAAGGGAGCAAAAAAGGGGGGGGGGGGCGCCGGTTTAAGGGGTCTTCATGGGAGGCGCGCCGGATTAGGTGGATGCACAGGGGGCACGCCGGATTAGGTTCAAGAAGAATGGCGCGCCGGATTAACAAGGTGAATAGTAAGGGGGTGCACACTATTCATCCCATGATTCTGAAAGTAATTTTGAGTATGGGGCTAAACCGGCGTGAGGGGGTAGCGCATCGGATTAGCCCGCGCCGGGTTAGCTCCAAAGAGGTTTTCTTTTATTCTGTTTGCTTTTTTTGTTCTTCCTTTTCTTTCGCAGATTGCTTTGATGATTGGTTTGTTCGTTCAATTGGTGGGTTAAGTTTTCGGAGAAAAAGATTAAGTGTTTTAATTGTTTATTAAGGTGGATTAGCATGAGATTCAAGTGTTTTATTAGAAGAGTTTGTTGCAGGAAGTCAAGGGTCCAGGGTTTCAGAAATGAAGGAGCCTGGTTTGTTCAGAGGTTCAATTTGATTTCAGGAGGGGGCTTTCTGAGTGGGGTTGATTTAGTCTGAAGAAGCTTCATTTATTTGTTCTTATGTGTTCTTGTTCTTTGTTCCTCTTGTTCTTGGCCCTGGCAAAAATCGGGCAGCACTTCCCCCGGACTGAAGCTTGCCAAAGAAAAATAGAGGAACACCAAGCGGATTGCTCCGGGGTGAACCTCAAAATGCAGACCTCACGGCGGTCCGATAACCCAGATGTGAGTGTAGAACAGCTTGAGGACTAGCCTTCAAGAGCTCCCACAGCTCACGGGTGATGGTTTCATGAAGCGGGACAAATGTATGCCACGAGACCATGAATGTTCATCCCCTGACGGACTCCTTCGAAGGCCACACTATGGAGAAGCAAGCTTCGAAGGGCCCTGGATGAGTAGAAGATGAAACAGGGAAAGAAGAAGAAAGACAAAGAATCGTGTTTGCCAAAAGGGCCTTCTGTTTATTCATCCACCAAAGGGGGAAAACGGCTCAAACCCAAGAGATTTCATCTCAAAAGAAGAGAAATACATTACAGAGGGAGAAAAGGGAAAGAGATACATGGACGGGGGGGGGGGGGGATGGAGCACGAGCTCTTCCCCCTCCCAGCTCACCTCTCACTCTCACCCTCACTCTTTCACTCTTTCCTTCACCTCTCCGACATGGATGGATGGAGTTTCCTTCTCTTCGGGTGGCCTTCTCTTCTTTCTTCAGTCGCCCTCCGGGGGTTCGAGAGAGATGCTCCGTGGAACAGGCGGAGTATATATAGAACATGTTGTCCTTTCTTTGCTCGAACGGAAGAAACTCCCGCCACTTCCTCCTCGTTCGTTGAGACATCCGGAGTTGACATGCCGCGGTGTCATCCGTTGATTTGCGCAGTACACTGTCGTTCATCCGAGGACAGGACGTTTACGGTTTGCCAGGAGATCTTCTGCTGCTTTCACCGTCGATGCATGCCTCACCACTGTGCCGTCAAATGGATGTGGAGACACGGCTTGATAGTATTGAATGTTATGCCCTTTTGAGTCGGCGTCCCAAGCCGACAAGAGAACAGAGTATCATAGGATGGATGGGATGGCATTTGGGTTAAACCGGCGTGGTGTTATGCGCACCAGATTAACAACCTACAAAGGGGCGCGCCGGTTTGCAGCCAAGAAGGGGGGGGGGGCGTGCCGATTTACAGCCAAGGAGGGGGGGCGCGCCGATTTAAGGCTGTTGGAAGGAGCATGTCGGTTTAAGGCTGTATAGGTACAGCTACACTGGTTTAAGACCCATTAGATTCCTTCTCGGCTTAGCGGTGATTCGGATGGACGCTTGCCCTCCCGTGTTGCTTTAGTTGTGAGCCTCCGAGTCCCAGTTCGAAAGTTTGAGTGATTTTCGGCGCATGCCAAACATGTGTTTGAATTCCCGAGTTTCTTTTGATTCGGTCTTCGACATCGCCGACTGGGGAACCGGGGCTATCTCTTCTGCCCGAGGGGCTTCTTTGTTGGGTGGCGGAGCACCGGGTATATATTCGTCCTGCTTAAAGGAGGTACATAGTTTATTCGACCTTCCCATCTTCGACTTGCTCTTGAGATGTCGAGACGTCAGTGCCACAGGAACATTCTTTTTCTTCTCTCTTTTTTGACGTTCACAAAGAGTCGACTCCCAGAGTCGACACTTGTAGTCTAGCCTGCTGTCTAAAGACAGTAGACTGCATGTGTCAACCGAAGGAGTCGACACTTACAGTTGGGACTAGCTATTTTATTGCAGACAAAACCATCGTGAAAAGGTGTAGACCTCAAGAGTCAACACTTTTCACCTTGTATGCTATTTTCTTCACAAAACAGAACAAGTCTGAAAAAGTGTCGACCTCAAGAGTCGACACTTTTCAACTGAGTTCTGATTTTTGTGTATTGGCAGAACTCTCGCAAACAAGAGTCGACTCTATGAGTCGACACTTGTTCTGAGCATTTCGATCGGGATTTTCAGATCTGGTTGCGAACCCATTAGTTTGAGATCCGATTGCTTGGGTTCTTTACCACTTCGCCCTTAGGGTTTATATCTATGTTTGTATGAGGTATGAAGAGGTATTTGCATGGGTTCTATGGTCTTTATGGCTTGATTTCTCTTCACTATACATAGCCTCCCTTGTCCGATCGGGAGATGTATCTTTGAGAGTCTAACGTGTTCATCCTTCTTGTAGGAGAAGAAAGGGTCTTCGTACACCTGCTGGAGTAGGAAGAAGACACCGCCGAGTTTGTTCTCCACGAGCCCGAGCTTCGATCTGGAGGCCACATCTGGCTTCCTCGTCATCCACTGCTTTGGGCGTTTGATTCTACAAGACTGGCTTCTTCCACCTCTCTCGGTTCTATCATTCTAGTGCACCCTTCTTATTTCTCCTAGTTGCGTGAATATCAAAGGGGAAGATCTTGTCTATCCATTTTCTTAGTTACGTTGGAGTATAGATTGTTAATCTTGAACCGGGCATTGTATTTTCATATCTTTTTCATCTTAAACGATTTCAGATCTTGCTCCGTGTGTGCGGTCTCTCGTCATCGTGCGAGAACCCACGTGTGGTGGGCCGTCATGCCCATGTGTGTGTGGTGGTTCCTGCCGTCGTGCAGCGTTGTTAATGGAATCCGCTCGAGTTGAGAGGGGTGGACATAGGACGGCACTTGGTGTTAGGTGCGTATATTGAGATAGACGTAGATTCAGAGAGGGGGTGATTGGATCTTTTAAAACATTTAGCCCAATTTAAAGTGTATGAAATTATAATGGCAAGTTCAATGGATAATTCCACAAACACCAGAGATGCACGCCTTGATTAATCACTAGGAATCATACAAATAGAAGGGATCTAGATGATCAACAACAATCACACACAGAAGAGCAATCAATCACACGACACACGATATTTTAGGTGGTTCGATCTGCTGACCTACATCCACCCCACGCTCCAACCAGAGCATGGCTTCCGCTGATACACAGCTTAATCAGCTGGGCCTCAAAGCTTGCCAACCGTCGATACATAGCTTGGAGAGAGAATGAAAAATTAAAACAAAATACTCAGACAATCAGCATCGGAAAGCTGGAAATAAAGCATAAGAATATAGCTGTCGAAGGAGCAGACTGGCTTGGGTTTGATCCAAGGGCCAGTAGAACAGATCTTCAGGAACTCCTCTTTCTTCTCTTGATCTCACGATCTTTTCTGAACTTCTTAAACTTGGCTCTCTTCTGATCTCATGATCGCCTCTTTCTCTTTCTTTCTACCTGTTTCTATCTCTCTATCTCTAATCTTCACAATTCACCTCAATTCTTCCAATTTACTTCAACTTCCCCTTATCGTAGAGGTATGGCTGGGTCTTCAATTTACATGAAGCCCATGTGAGAAGGGCGCGTGGAGAACACATTTCCCGCCTAACCTTTTCACCCAGATCTGAACATCCAAGGCCACGTGGCAGTATCCGAACCTGACAGGTTTCCACGTGTCATGAACATTTGTCTTGATTCTCTGATCCTTCTTCAGTGTAGTCCGTGTCAGCAAACATAGAAAGCATCAGTTCTTCAGACGAGCAACGAAGATGCACAGTTTTTATTAAGCTATGTGAAGGACATGCACGGACTCTATTAGGCGATATGAGAATCATGCACAGATATTAATTGAAGCATAAGAGGAACGTGTGTGCATGATGGAAAGAATGCACGGACATTACATATACAAGGAATCAAGATTGCACAGACCTACATCGATGTGCTATAGTGAACTGCACAGACCTTGAGAATGATGAAATATGAGAGTGCACCGACCCAAAATGCAAGCCAGGAAATGTTGCACAGACCTTAGACGCTGATCGGCAAAATATGCACTGATGATATGCGTGGTAGCATAGGATGCGCACCGACTTGGTTAACACAAGTCAAGACTTGCACCAACCATGTATGCATGAGGTGCTGCGTGCACCAACTTCAATGAAGGTTGCACCGACCTTATGCCAGCCTGATGCAAGAATTACACCGACCTTGCATAGTGAAGTGCACAGACTTAAACATGTGAACTGAGCATTGCACCGACTTGGATCTGCCAAGGCAATGTGCACGGACGTGAATGCACAGACCTATATGCACGCTAGCTTAGACCTCACTTCATGCTAAAGCAGACCTGACGTTTAACTCCGTGAGTGTCGCAACACAGACTAACGTAGACTAAATCAGACTAACTTAGACTTAGCTTAGTCTAATGCAGACTTACAGAGTATGAACAAGCCACTAACACAGACTTTCAGAATGAAGCCAATGCACTGACTCAGAATTAACAAAACATGAAAGATGCATCGACTTCTATTCGCGAACCTGATGTGAATCAGTGCAAGAGTTGCACCGACTCCATATGCTCAGAACGTAACATGCTCAGACTTTATGTGCATAGCTAGATAGAAACTTGCACCAACCTCTCCAGTGATTGCACCGAGTTAGATCGTTGGCGATGCAGAACTTGCACAAGGGTTGCAAGAGTGAAACAAGTAATGCATCAACCTTGTTTGAGGTACAACAACAAGTTGCACCGACTCATTTGCGTGCAACAACAGCGAGTGCACCGACCGTGTGTCCCTTAGACACAAACATGCACGAACCTTATGATGATTAATACGACATGTTTAGACATTTAATGCAACCTAGAGGACATATGCACTGACCTGATGCAGAACGAACATGGATGTGCACTGACTATGCTGAACGAATCAAACAAGGGTGCATAGACCATCTGCTGAATGAATAGACTTGCTATAGAGAGAATACAATATGACAATACATAAGACTTTTATGCATTTTGATTTCAACATGATTGATAGATTGTCATTTATCAAAACCAGGGTTCCAACAATCTCCCCCTTTTTGATAATGACAACTATGAGTCATGTATTATTCGGAGAATGAAATTAACAATCAACTCACTAAGTCATGTTCATTCAAAAATAACAAGACAGTTGCAATGCTAACATTTCTGTGTTCAAAAAGAAAAATGAAACTAATGTATGACTAATCATCACATGTACAGTGAGAGTTGTTTTTTCTTTCCCTTCCCATACAGAGTACCTAGCCTTCACTTTTGCATCAGTTCATAACATGACTTCAAAACATTTGATACCATTCTCCCCCTTTGTCATTAGCAAATAGAATGGGGAACACTTGAAAATTAGTGACCATATGGACCCCTGTAGCCTCCCCGGTCTCTTGGATATGGTGCAGAGCTAGAACCTGGGGCTGCAAGTCTATTCATCACAGAGGCCTGAAAGTCTCTGATGGAATTTGACAACTCATTAAACCTGTGATGTACCATACTCCCCAATCTGTCCACTAGGGAGGAGTTGGAGTCTTGTTTTGTGATGACATGTCTGATATTCTCTTAGAGGTTCTCTAATTATGACTGGACTGCTTTAAATTTATTAAAGATCTCCTACTGACTTGTTGCATTTTTGTTCACAATAGTCATCATCTTTTTAAATTCTATCTTGAGATCAAAAGTGTGGTCAAGAACTTTAGTGAGCTTACTGAATGATGTAGCTTGAGTATCTTGCATGCTACTCACCATTTCTCCAACCCTGTTGCATACTCCCATTAGAGATTCCAAAAGCTCTCGCAATGCTGCATCAGTCATTTGTTTATCAGACATAAAATGTATCCATTTAGTATTCACTGTGTTTTCCATATGTTTCATCCTAGCATTTAATCGGTTCAAATGAAGGTTTGTGAAAAGAAATTGTGCATTTATCAAAGCATTCTGATTCATCACCATATGTGTCAAATTAGTTAGCATTTCTGCAATGTTGGGCTCAGCACTGGATGCAGGTGAACTGAATGAAGAGGCACTAGAATCTGGAAATTCAGTATGATGGGCAGGTTGCTGTTCAGGAGATAGAGGGGGTGGTATACCAAGACTATAGTCACTCCCCCGAAATGAGGACCATATGAAGAGCTAGAGCAAAAGACATTCTTTGATACATTCTATACTGAGGAGCAGGACCCATAACATATTCTTGTGTGTCTTCCTCAGCTACCCCAAGAGCTGGAGTTAGTGGTTGCTCCTGTGGAACTTCTTCAGCAGCTTCTTGAGCTCCCTGTGGTTCTTCTTCATTCTAAATTTCTTCTCCTCTTTGTTGTTCATCCTCTTGTTCATTAACAACTAAATTAGCAATTTCTTCCAAAATTTTGCCAGCTTCTTCTTTCATGATCTCGGTAACCATTTCAGCCAAAAAATTTTCATTTAAGACTATTTCTTCTTCCCTTTCAGAATCATACATTTGTTCATCTGTGGAAGGATCTTCATTTTCACATGTCTCTTCTACATGAATTTCTTCCATATCATCCTCATTTTCAGCTTCTTCAATTTGTTGTTCTTCCTGAACATCTTCTTTCCTCTCCTCTTCCTGAAGATTTCTGTTATGTTCTCTTCCACGCCTTGTGATTCTGCTTGTTGTTCGACAACTTCTCTTAGTTGATCTTCCTCTTGTTCTTGCCGATCTATTTGCTATTCCTGCTCAGATTGCACTCCAAATTTATCAAATAGTTCATTGATGTTTTGATCCAACTGTTGTACTATTTGAGCATCAATTAAGTCCAACTCATGGATTTCTTGTTCTAATTGTAGGTCTTTAAGGTTCTTCTCAGCAAGCTCATCAGTAGTTTCTTTTTCAATTTCTCTTCCAACATCTTCTTGTTGTTCAGCAATTGTTTCTTCAGCTTGTTCCACTGTTGGCGGTAGATCCTCCCCCTGACTAAGTACATTCTTTTCAGCTTGTTCTTTCACTTGACTTGAAGTGGTAGGTTCCAATCTCATGTATTTGGATATAAAGTCCATATTGTAAATATTCACTTTGGGTATATCCATTGAACTCTCATTGTCTAGAGGAATCCCTACTTTCTTCAAAATAGCTGTCAAGTGGGCTGCATATGGTAAATGTTTTATAGACTCTTTGCAAGTTCTCATTATTTCAATAATTGTCTCTGGTAGACAAATTTTGATTCTTTCCAGCAGACAGTAGAGAGTGAATCATTGAGTGTCAGTCAGTCTTCCTCTTCCTCCAACTTGTGGAGTAATCATGGTAGTAAGAATGTGATGCAGCAATCTTTTTAGAGGAGAAAATTTGCTTACGTTGAACTGACCCAATTTTTTTTGCTTTTTGTCTTGGGGATTCCTAGGCTCATCTGTGATGAGTGAATATGCATCATGAAAATCATACACAAACTCTCTTTTAGTTTCTCCTTCTTCTGGTATTCTAAATGCTTTATGTAGGAGATACATTAAGATTTCAATCCTAGTCCCCTTGACACTAGTCAACAGTTTTGCCTGATCCAAATCATATTTCAGATTGTGATAGAACTCAGCTACAAGTCTCAGATAATATACTCTATGCTTGCCCAAAAATTTCTTCCATTTTTAAACTTTAAAAATCTCAATCAACTGAGGAAATTTTGCAATCATTTTGTAATCATGAAAATCCACATACCGTGGGAAAATAATCTTTCCAGCTTCCAAAGTTATTTCGGCTTGTCTTGATGCCTCAGCTGAGATACCTTCTTCTTTAAGTATAGAGTCTGCTACCTTTTCTTTTCTCTTACCTTGACCCTATGCTGTCTTCAGCCTCTTCTCTTTCGGTAACAGCACATCGACCTTTACTGGCTCATGACCCTCCAGTGGTTGTACCTCCATTTCCTTCCTTTTACCTTTGACTGACTTCTTCTGAACAGATTCAGAAATAACTCCCTTTGCATGTGCCTCTTTTGATCTCCGCTCATAGCATTGAGTCACATCAGTCTTCTTGGCTTGAGGAGTCGTAGGCTGCTGCTCTTCCATGACCTTCCTCTTCCCCTTGCTCGTGGCGGTCGGAGAGGACATGGTGGATGCAGTGAAGAAGGAAGGGCGGAGGGTGGATTAAGGAAGAGTAGAATGCAGAATGAGACGAATGGGAAGACTAGGGCGTTGGTTTGAATAGCTCAAGCGAAGAACTAGAGGACGAGGACGAATGCTTCGAGTCGAGCGGAGAATGAAATGAATCCTCTGTAAACATGGTTTCTTTTAAAAGCAATTGCCGACTTTACCCTATTTCAAAATATGGATACCTATAATGCCCTTGCTTTAAATAAAAATGCCTCCTTTATATCCTTATATGACGTTCTGTATATTTGGATTATATTAAAGACCGAAAACCGTCTGCTATTATTCTTTTGAATAAAAATCAATGGAACTGAAATAATATAAAAGAAGTGCGATGCTCAATCATTGACCCAATAACCTTACTGATCATTTTTACTAAGCAATCTGATTAAAAAAAACTTTCTTATATAGAACTTATACCAGTCTAAGTTTATTGAAAAAGGTCCCAGAGTCAACCATTTTTACCATTGATTATTTATTTTAGTAATTGAGCATTCTAGTGATATTCCACATTTTTACGCAAGGAAACATGTTGATTAGACACTAGAATCCCTAGTTACTCAGTGAAGTATACCGTTATGCTTCATAATTTTTGAACAGAGATAATCATTCATTATCATGACATAACCTCTATATTTCTTTGATATAGATGATCAGTTTCTCAAATGAAATGCCATTGCTCTGCCTGATTTTGATTATTCATTTTAATGGCATATTCCCTAGTCTTTTAACAAGTTTTTCTTAGAACATGGCATAAGAACCATATAAGCATAAGGTCTTTTACCAGATTGAATTATTACTGGTGATGTTCAGATTTTTGAAAAAACTTTTGAGCATATCTAGTTTTTAGGTGATTTCAAGACCATTGATGATTGATTCAGGTATAATTGCAAACAATTTACCTTTTAATTTAATCCCTATAGACAGAGAATCATATTTCTGTAAAATTCAGTAAATTTATTTTTAGTTCAGAGCATTCTTTGATAACCAATCAATTGAAAATGGGTAAGGTGACACATTTTAAATTTTACTCCCGCTAAATCACAGAGTCTGAAATCTTGATGAGACGAAGGTTTTGAAGACTAGAACTGGGGTAGGAAGGAGTGTTGGAGAGAAAGCCACATTAAAGTAGGGATCAGATTAAGGAATGGTTTAATAACAGCCAAATACACAATTTTATTAGCTCTTCTTCAAGCCACGTGCTTTCTCAACATTTAGCACAGCACAACCTTTCAAGAACCAACACTCAAACACCAACAACTATTCCACTTAATCAAAACCAGCATGCATGTTCTAGACAGAAGTTCAACTCACAGCCAATCTGACATCTCAACATGTGCATCTAGTGGAACATCACGACTCATGTTCTCTCAGATGAGTATGCCTTTGGAAGTCCAACTGGCTTAGTTCACCTCAACTCCCCCTCACATAGTATAGTGATTTTCAATCATACATTAGTTATTTTCTTAGAGACACAATAATGTAGCAAAAATATGCTTACGACAATCTTGATCTACATGCAATGTTCAGGGTCATGCAGATTTGTGCAACTACTGTGAGCATGATAGATTAACATAAACAGGTTCTCAGCATGAAACTATCTATATGGGAGATGATCAGACACTTAGTGCTTATTACAAGATAACACCAATCAACATCATTATTTGAAGAAATGACATTTAATCAGCAATCAAAGACTCATTCTTATCAGACAGTCAAGCTTTTAGAGAAATAGTCAAAACAAGCAATAGTAGAGAATGGGGTTAACTGACCTTTATGTGCCTTGATTTTATTTACCCCTTTTATTTCTTTATTCAAGGCACACTTTTAAGATAGAATCATTTTGCAAATCTAGGAACCCAAGAACTCTTGGGTCCTATCAGCTGAGTAACACCTCTAGCAGGTGTACTCCAAGAATTCCAAGCATTCTTATTGTCAAATTTCATGAAGTAGCAGTCATTCATAACATGTCCTACTTTCCTACAGTAATAACAATGAATGAAAGCCTTCAGATTTCTCTTTACATGATAAGCATGGAATTTTTGTGGGTAGAGATGAGTTGTGTTGTTTCTGCCATAGAAGTTGTTATTCCTTTTCATATGCCAACACTCAGAGGCACGGTGGCCAACCTTCCAACATTCGAAGCACGTAAATTTTTTTCTACCAAGAGCATTCTGATTTGCAGAGAAATTTACATGTTTTGAATTACCTTTCTTTCCTTGGGCATGCCAGCAATGGGCTACAATGTGGCCCAACTTCCCATAATGGGAGCAATGCGTTTTCTTATTCTGAAATGCATGGTATTCGTCATGAGTTTTCCAGCATGGATTTTCTTAGTATTCAACTCATCTTATTCCATTATCCTACACTCATGCATTTTATGACCGGCTTTTCCATAATAATAACATGAATCAATTTTTGTATGTGCATGTGAATGAGTAAAAGACTTATGAACAGCATGCATTAAGCTATCAGATTTCACAGAACTAGTGGAGTTAACAGCGCAAGTAGGAACAACTTTGACTTTATTCATATGTGCACTCTTTTTCAATTGTTTAGTCTTTTTCAAAACTTTTGTTTATTTTTCATTTCTCTGAACCTTGAATTGAAAGAATGATGATGAAGGTGTTTTAGATGGCTCAGAACAACTAGCAAAAGAGGTGGATAGCTTATTTTCATATTTCTTCTTGTTGACCAAATTGTAACTCAATCCTTCCTTCTGAACATTAACCTTAGTTCCAAGAATCTTATCAAGGTTGCTTTTTCCTTCAACAAATTTTGACAGTGAATTTCTTAGATCCTGGATTTTGGATTGCAAAGATGAAACATTAAGTTCATAGCCAACAATATCAGTCTCACATGAAATGACCTGCTTATGCAGTGCATCATTCAGATTTTTCAATGTTTCAATCTCATGTTTTAGCTCTTGTTCCTTGTTAACTTCAGTTTCTTTCAAAACACATTTCCCTTTTTCAATTGTCAGTAATTTTTCTGATATAACAGTGTTTAAAACCATGAGTTTCTTATTTTGCTCTTTCAACTTTTTGTTTTCATCCATCAGAGTTTCTTCAGATTCTTCTACTTTCTTTTTCTTTTCAAGCAACAAATGATTTTCATCTTTTAAGGATGTATTCAGATGTTTCAGTATATCAATCTCAGAATAAAGATATTCAATCACTTCTTTTAGAAAAACGCATTCATCATTTTCTTCTTTTGAGCATGTGTTTTCTTCTTTAATAGAGACAATTAATTTCCTCTGCCATTCATTTTCAAGGTAGAGACCTTCATTACGTTCCTTTAGGAGAGGGCATGTGTTGCAAACTGCCTCTATAGAACAAATGTTTGAAGCTTCATCCTTGATTTCTTTTATTCTAGCTACAAGGTTTTCATTATTCTTCTGAAGTTCTGTATTCTCAAGTTTCAATTTATCCACTTCAGAATTAATCTTATTGAACTCTTGCAATTTCATTAGATGTTCATCATTTTTAACATTTAGTTGATCTTCCAATTTAATAATTTTGTTCAAACATTCTTTATTTTCATCTTTCAAAGATGAAATCTGTTCCTTATTGTTATGAACATCCACCAGGCACATATCATAAGATTGTTTCAACTTTGGACAATTTTCACAAGAGAATTCGGATTTATTCTATTCAATCTTTTTCTTCAACTTTTTATTTCCAGATTTCATTTTCCTAGACAACTCTAGAAACTCTTCATACATCACTACCAAGTAATCAAATAAAGGTTCTTCTGATCCGGAGCTTACCTGAGATGAGGAATCCTCATTCAAATGATTATTGTTGTGATCATCATTTTTACAGCAGGCAGTCTTCAGTTTGTCCACTAAATCTCTTACAGATCTGTAATCATGAAAGCAAGAGCGGAGTCCCCTGTTAGTAGCTGCCTTTACCATCTCAAAGGCTTTCTGGTTCTCAGCACACATAGATCTATGATTATCTGTCCATTTAGACTTATACTTAGGTAGTCTATGTGGACCATGTGAAATTAGTTTCCACAGATCTTGATCGACAGTCTTAACAAACATATGCAAGTTTTTAAACCACATATTAAAATTCGTACCGTCGAAAACCAGTCGATGAGCCATGGAGGCAAACCACAAGCAATTTCAAAACAGTATGTATAAGATAGTGATGCACCGAAAGCTAGCACGATCCTCTGCAAATCGTTGGATCTGGAAGTTCAGAGACCTACTCTGATACCAATTATTCGGTGCGTATATTAAGAAAGACATAGATTCAGAGGGGGGGTGAATGGATCTTTTAAAACATTTAGCCCAAGTTAGAGTGTATGAAATTATAATGGCTGGTTCAATGGACAATTCCTCAAACATAAGAGATGCACACCTTGATTAATCACTAGGAATCATACAAATGGAAGGGATCTAGATGATCAGCAACAATTACACACAGAAGAGCAATCAATCACACGACACATGATATTTTAGGTGGTTCGGTCTGCTGACCTACATCCACCCCATGCTCCAACCAGAGTGTGGCTTCCGCTGATACACATCTTAATCAGCTGGACCTCACAACTTGCCAACCGCTGATACACAGCTTGGAGAGAGTATGAAAAATTAAAACAAAATACTTGGACAATCAGCATCGGAAAGCTGGAAATAAAGCATAAGAATATAGCTCTCGAAGGAGTAGACTGGCTTGGATTTGATCCAAGGGCCAGTAGAACAGATTTTCAGGAACTCTTCTTTCTTCTCTCGATCTCACGATCTTTTCTGAACTTCTTAAACTTGGCTCTCTTCTGATCTCACGATCGCCTCTTTCTCTTTCTTTCTGTCTGTTTCTATCTCTCTGTCTATGATCTTCGCAATTCACCTCAATTCTTCCAATTTACTTCAACTTCCCCTTATCATAGAGGTACAGTTGGGTCTTCTATTTACATGAAGTCCATGTGAGAAGGGCGCGTGGAGAATACATTTCCCGCCTAACCTTTTCGTCCAGATGTGAACATCCAAGGCCACGTGGCAGCATCCAAACCTGACAGGTTTCCACGTGTCACGGACATTTGTCTTGATTCTCTGATCCTTCTTCAGTGTAGTCCGTGTCAGCAAACATAGAAAGCATCAGTTCTTCAGACGAGCAATGAAGATGCTCAGACTTTATTAAGCTATGTGAAGGACATGCACGGACTCTATTAGGCAATATGAGAATTATGCACATATATTAATTGAAGTGTAAGAAGAACGTGTGTGCATGATGCAAAGAATGCACGGACATTACATATACCAGGAATCAAGATTGCACAGACCTACATCATTGTGCTACAGTGAACTGCACAGACCTTGAGAATGATGAAATATGAGAGTGCACTGACCCAAAATGCAAGCCAAGAAATGTTGCACAGACCTTAGAAGCTGGTAGGCAAAATATGCACTGACGATATGCGTGGTAGCATATGATGTGCACCGACTTGGTTAGCACAAGTCAAGACTTGCACCGACCGTGTATGCATGAGGTGCTACGTGCACCAACTTCAACGAAGGTTGCACCGACCTTATGCCAGCCTGATGCAAGAATTACACCGACCTCGCATAGTGAAGTGCACAGAGTTAAACATGCGAACTGAGCATTGCACCGACTTGGATCTTCCAAGACAATGTGCACGGACATGAATGCACAGACCTATATGCACGCCAGCTCAGACCTCACTTCATGCTAAAGTAGACCTGACGTTTAACTCCATGAGTGTGGCAACACAGACTAACACAGACTAAATTAGACTAACTTAGACTTAGCTTAGTCTAATGCAGACTTACAGAGTATGAACAAGCCACTAACGTAGACTTTTAGAATGAAGCCAATGCACTGACTCAGACTTAACAAAACATGAAAGATGCATCGACTTCTATACACGAACTTGATGTGAATCAGTGCAAGAGTTGCATCGACTCCATATGCTAAGAACGTAACATGCTCAGACTTTATGTGCATAGCTAGACTGAAACTTGCACCGACCTCTCCAGTGATTGCACCGAGTGAGATCGTGTGCGATGCAGAACTTGCACAAAGGTTACATGAGTGAAACAAGTAATGCATTGACCTTGTTCAAGGTACAACAATAAGTTGCACCGACTCATTTACGTGCAACAACAGCAATTGCACCGACCGTATGCCCCTTAGACACAAACATGCACGAACCTTGTGATGATTTATACGACATGTTCTGACCTTTAATGTAACCTAAAGGACATATGCACTAACCTGATGCCGAACGAACATGGATGTGCACTGACTATGCTGAACGAATCAAACAAGGGTGCACAGACCATCTGCTGAATGAACATACTTCCTATAGAGAGAATGCAATATGACAATGCATAAGAATTTTATGCATTTTGATCTCAAGATGATTGATAGATTGTCATTTATCAAAACTAGGGTTCCAACACTTGGGTGCGTCCGAACAACCTAAAAATTTCTTGTGCCGTGGGTTGCTTTGTGTGTGATTGATGTTATACTTTATTCATTCGTGTTACGAGTGTGAATCGGTGAGCTGTGAGTTTCATCATTTGTCTGAATCGTTATTTTTATCCGAGTGATCATTGTTTTGCGCTGGAGAGTTGTGAGTGGTTGGCTTATTATCATTGCACATTAATCTGAACTTGTAGAAGCTACATTCCCAATTTCATAATCCTTGCATTCTATTGACAAAGTGTCATCATTGTTCTACCATCTGTGTAGTTAAATTTTATTTTGTTAAAAAGGGTGGGCAATCAATTCACCCCCCTCTCGATTGCCTTCATAACCGGGCCAACATTTGGTATTAGAGCCTCGGCTCTGTTTTCATCTAGAAACCTCGCGGTTTAAAGAGATCTGTTAGGAATGGCTAACAATCTTAACAAGGGGTTAATGCCCGAAGGGCATTCTATTCATAGGCCACCTTTCTTTGATGGCAGTAACTACCCCTATTGGAAGAATATGATGACTGTCTTTCTACGTGCTCAAATTCATGAAATATGTACTATCATTAAGAATGGTCTGTACACTTTACCCCCGGATGAGGAAATGTGGAATGATGACAGTATCAAGAAGGCCACTGTGAATTTTAATGCATTAAATATTATTCAGTGTGCTATTCACCCAAATGAATATACTCGTGTTTCTATGTGCAGCAGTGCGAAAGAAATGTTGGACAAGCTCAAGCTAATTTATGAAGGCACCACAGAGGTCAAGGAAACGAAAGTGAACATGTTGATCTGAGATTACGAGCTATTCCATATGAAAGAGGAAGAGAATATCTCCGAGATGTTCGCACGTCTCATAGAGATTACAAATTGGTTGAAGTCACTCGGAAGGGAGTTTAAAGATACGGATTTGGTAAGGAAAGTGTTGAGGTCCCTATCACCATGTTGGCACACCAAGGCAACCGTGATAGAGGATTCGAAGGATTTGCCTACCCTCACCGTGGATGCACTCATAGGGTCTTTAATGGCCTTTGAGATTAACATAAAGATGACGGAAGAGGACACGAAGAAGAAGAAGTCCATCGCATTAAAGGAAAACCCGGAGTCCATCTCAAGCCAAGAGGATTCAATGGGAACCACTGACGATGACGAAGTTGCCATGTTGACAAGAAAAGTTAGATAGTTTCTGCGCCAAAGGAGAAGATTTGGCAGAAAGTTCAAGAAAGGAAAGAAGCAGTCGAAGCAAAGGAATGAACCACTAAAAGCGGCTGACACTACCAAAAAAGGCGGGCTTTCAGACGGCCAGTTTCCGTCTGAAATTACGTCTGAACTCCGTTTTGTAACAGATTTCAGATGAATTTCAGACGAAAACATGCCGTCTCATATTTTTGGTTACAAATGTCGGACATATTATTATCCGTCTCAAATTCCGTCTTAAATTTCACACGGAATTAATTCCGTGTCAAATCCCGTCTGGAAATACAAGTTTTGGACATATTATTATCAGTTACAAACACTATCTGAAATTTGACACGGAATATTTTCGTCTTAAATACTGTCTGAAACTAGTACGTCTGAAATTTCACACCGAAGTATATTCCATGTGAGATAACGTGTGAAATTATCCATATGAAATACCGTTCCAATATTCGTCTGAAATTTCAGATGTAGATTTCATACGCACTCGCTAGAATCTGTCTGAAATTTCAGACACACTCATAGAAATACAAAATTAGATCCGTCTGAAAATTCAGACGGATCCGTCTGAAAATCCGTCCGAAAAAACTTCCATTAATTTTTTTAAAAATACAAAATTGTTTTTAAAAAATCTGTTAAAATTCAAAGTAATGACTAAAAATAAAACACATAAATAAGAAACTCAACATTCATAGATACAAAAATATGCTGATCAAATATCCTCCTACACATCATCCATATGCTCGTCCCTGCCCTGCTCATCTCCTCTATCGTCACCCGCAGAAGGATCCTCCTACATTAACAAAATAATAACATTCATTTATAGAAAAAAAATTTAGTGCGGAGATAAATTAGATATTTTATTACATTGGATAAATTGAATCAAACATAATATCAAATCGATAACTGCATAGATTTTATAGACCCCAAAAAATGTAGCTGTCATCAGTAATTTAAATTATTTACATTTACAAAATGCACTTTTGAGCGTCGGCCCCAAATCGGGTATCCGATTTGGATTCCGCTAGTTCTCACAAGTCTCTTTTATGTCCCAGGTCGTGTTGGAATGATCGGCACGCCGATCAGACGGGTATTTCATATTTTAGACCCCCGGACACCGACTTCTTTAATTTTAGACTAAGGGTATTTACAAAATGCACTTTTGAGCGTCGGCCCCAAACCGGGTATCCGATTTGAATTCCGTCAGTTCTTACAAGTCTCTTTTATGTCCCAGGTCGTGTTGGAATGATCGGCACGCCAATCAGACGGGTATTTCAGATTTTAGAACCCCGGACCCCGACTTCTTTAATTTTAGACTAAGTGTATTTACAAAATACACTTTTGAGTGTCGGCCCCAAATCGGATATCTGATTTGGATTCCGCCAGTTCTCACAAGTCTCTCTTATGTCCTAGGTTGTGTTGGAATGATCGACACGCCGATCAGATGGGTATTTCAGATTTTAGACCCCCAAACCCCGACTTCTTTAATTTTAGACTAAGTGTATTTATAAAATGCCCTTTTGAGCGTCGGCCCCAAACCGGGTATCCGATTTAGATTCTGCTAGTTCTCACAAGTCTCTTTTATGTCCCAGGTCGTGTTGGAATAATCGGCACGCCGAACAGATGGGTATTTCATATTTTAGACTCCCGGACCCTGACTTCATTACTTTTAGACTAAGTGTATTTACAAAATGCACTTTTGAGCGTCGGCCCCAAACTGGGTATCTGATTTAGATTTCGCCAGTTCTCACAAGTCTCTTTTATGTCCCAGATCGTGTTGGAATGATCAGCACGCTGATCAGACGGGTATTTCAGATTTTAGACCGCCGGACCCCGACTTCTTTAATTTTAGACTAAGTGTATTTACAAAATGCACTTTTGAGCGTCGACCCCAAACCGGGTATCCGATTTGGATTCTGCTAATTCTCACAAGTCTCTTTTATGTCTCAGGTCGTGTTGGAATGATCGGGATGCCAGTCAGACAAGTATTTCAGATTTTAGACCCTCGGAGCCCGACTTCTTTAATTTTAGACTAAGTGTATTTACAAAATACACTTTTGAGCGTCGGCCCCAAACCGGGTATCCGATTTAGATTCCACATGTTCTCACACGTCTCTTTTATGTCCCAGGTCATGTTGGAATGATCGGCATGCCGATCAGAATGGTATTTTAGAATTTAGACCCCCGGACCCCGACTTCTATAATTTTAGACTAAGCGTATTTATAAAATACACTTTTGAGCGTCGGCCCCAAACCGGGTATCCGATTTGGATTCCGCTAGTTCTCACAAGTCTCTTTTATGTCCCAGGTCATGTTGGAATGATCGGCACGCCGATCAGACGGGTATTTCAGATTTTAGACCCCCGGACCCCGACTTCTTTAATTTTAGACTAAGTGTATTTACAAAATGCACTTTTGAGCGTCGACCCCAAACTGGGTATCCGATTTGGATTCTGCCAGTTCTCACAAGTCTTTTTTATGTCCCAGGTCGTGTTGGAATGATCGGCACACTGATCATACAATAGCCTCTCAAATGGATACATCCATCGAAATTGTACTGGTCTTCCGACAATAGCCTCGAATGGCAAATGGACGACCAGGTGCTCCATCAAATCAAAGAATGCCAGAGGAAATGGTTGTGACCGTATTTTCTTTGATAGTTTGTACATCCCTCAGTCTGAGTTCTAATACACATAAAATCTTGAAAAAATTGACTCAGCTCGGTCAGTGCTCCCCATATAGGCTTTGGCAATATATCACAGAATGCAATGGGCAGAAGTCTCTCCATGAACACATGACAGTCGTGACTTTTCAGACCAAATATTTTTCCCTCATTAACATACACACAACGGGCTATGTTGGATGCATATCCATCTGGGAATCTCAACGGTTTCAACCATTGTCACACTTCCTTGATCTGTGTATCATTAAGCACGTAAGTTACTTTAGGCTGCACAGTTTTTCCATTTACGTGATGTAATTCTAGTTCTGGACGTTTACAAAGCATCTTTAAGTCCATACGCGCTTTGGCGTTGTCCTTTGTTTTGCCTTTAACATTCATGATCGTATTGAACACATTATCAAAAAAATTCTTCTCCGTATGCATAACATCCAGATTGTGTCGTACAAGAAGAGTTAACCAATAAGGTAATTCCCAGAAATTACTTTTCGTGTTCCAGTTGTGATCCTTTCCAAAGCCAGAGAGTTGGCGTGTGCTACCAGATAATTTTGAGTCATGTAGTCATATAGTCATGTAGTCTTGCATATGTCCGTACATGCATTCCTCCTATGGTTGTTTGCATATTGGTGCTTATATCACTTGTCATATAGCATCTTGTTGTAGGAGAGCTTGAAGATTCTTCATATCATGATTTCACTACATATATTGAGTTTGCATACACTTTCATACTCTGTCATGCATTAGTTGAACATTGTGTATTCATGTCATAATGCATTGTAATCCCCTGCCTTCGCCATCCATGATTACATAGTATATCAAATGGTGACATGTGGAAGGGATGGTTAACCCTATCTGAAAACTATTACTACGCGTGAGGTGATCTTCGGATCTAAGTTCTCCCCCTGGTACTATGAGTCATTTACTTAAAAGGCTGCATATGGCATTGGATTGTTACTAAACATATTGCATTCATGCACACACTAAGGGGGAGCAACCACATTCGTCATATGGGCTTAATGTTCAGGTTCACATGAGTCATGCATTGTATCCAGAGCTGTCTAGGGGATGTTGGTTGTTAAAATAATTTATCATGCATTTAAGTCTAGAAGTGTTTAAGTAGACTTTAGGTGCTAAATAAAAGTATTGACTTGAATCGAAATTGACAAACCAAATCATTTCATCCTTGGATGCAGATCATACTTTCAGGAATGCAAGTGAGATTGGGTTATCTATGATCAAGAAGGATGAATCAATTGAAGAAATACCTTACAAGGATAAAAAATGATGAGAATTTCCTTAACTGCCACCAAGTAGCATGAAGTTTTGTACGTGCTAAAGCAAGTACCCAAGGCATGGTATGAAAAGCCCGCATCTTTTGATTGAGAACATGTTAAATAGGTGAAAGGCTTGGAAGAAAATGGATTCTCAAGGCAAAGGTAAGAAAGCAAATCTGAAATACTAACCTTGGTGTGGTTAGTGATTTGGTGCTTGAAGGCCTACGGTATTGTCTTCTGAACTAAGGTAATTCACCCTCTTGCTATAGAAATAGAAATTCGTGCATTAGTCTATGAGAATTTGTGATGTTATTCTGATGACAGGTATTTTTTCTACATACCTGAAATGATTGCTCTTCCATTCTGCTGTGATTAACTTGATTATTGGTTGAATGAAACTGAAAATCTTGAACTTTATGTTGACCTTTGAACATCCTTCAATCAAATTGCTTGAGTACATTTAAGTTTAATTGAGTATCTGGTATATCAAATACTGAGTAGTGAAAATGTGGATTATCTTCACCTGGAAACTCTCACTATGCGTGAGTTGGTCTTTGGACAAAAGTTCCCCGCCTTATACCAGAACTGGAAGAAATTGATTGTTTGTCATTGAAAGAATTTTTCTGATACTTTTATTTGCTCCTTGTTAGCTAGCCCCATGTCATAAGAGAAACATTGCACTTTCACTAAATTTTTCTGAGATTAATATTTTTGTCAAAGGGGGTCTTGCTAGCTAAACAAGTTGAAATGAATGCTATTCTCTATTGAATGAGTGATCTCTAATTGAAACATGCAACATGCTCATGATGAATTACTTCAAAATTTTTAAAATTGATCCTTGTTGAAGTGAAGAGTTCTGCAATGAAAATGTCAACTCCTGAATGACTTGTGATTAATTTCAAAACTTTTGAAAATCTGTTCTTAATAATTTTTGGCAATAAATGGTTTCCACCCTAAGCCAAATGATTTCTACACCTTTGTATATAAACCACTTGTGATGAATAATGACCCATGCTCATCTTGCAAATCTAAAATGCTCTCTTATATATAGTGTCATTTTTCATCTTGCATTCTATTCTCACATAGTTATAGGTTGCATGCATCATAATTCAATGCATAAGGTGATTTTAGATTATGCAAATATAAATCATAAGTCTAAATCACTTTGCACATTGCATCACATTCTTATATGCTCATACGTTGTATTGCGTTGGAACTCATGCATTAGTCGCACTTAGTTCATTCAGTTGGCATCCATTCAATTGGTATCAAATTGTCTATTTAATTGGTATCAAATTGACATCACATTGCTCGCATGCATGTCATAGTGCATTTGCATAAACTCCCAATGTGTGCTTGTGTGCTATTATATGCTATTCAACCCCATCCTTTGGAACTTCTATGACCTTATGTCTTCTTGATCAATAATGTTACTTTTGAATCATTATTGGAGTGTTTCATGTCGTACACTCTAGGGGAGTTCATATTTCATAAGTGCATCTATTTAGGGGGGAGTTACACTGTTATGTATTCATGATATTTTTGGTATACATGCTGAATAAAATTCGCACACTTCATGCACAAAATGTTAAAATGAGTGTTAATGATAATGATATATGAATTTCTTTTCAACACTCTCGAGATGTTAAACTTGCTGCATGTATGTTGAAGAGATAGTTGAGGAAAAAGTTGCCTACCCATCCTTGTTGAAAAATCTGAAATGAAAATGATAGATAGAGCAATGCTCGGTCTCACTAAGTAAACTGGGCACATGTCACCTGAGATGTGATGTGGTTCATATCTGAAAAGTGTTGACTAGTATCTCTGTTCAAAATGAGGTGAAATGATTCAGTATTTTGAGTAACCGGGGATTCTGGCATGAGCTCCATGCGTCTACTCGTGTAAAAAGGAATTATTTGAACCTGATCACTCTTGAAAAATATTCTGACTATCATGTGATATTGGTTGAGTTGAAAAATATTGGTGAAAACTCATTGTGGTAGAGCGTAGCCTCCAATACGATGTTCTCAAAATTAAAGTGTAGTCTGTAAAATGTCTCCTTGTGTTAATCTAAAAATCTGAATATCCATATTGCAACTATCATTTTTCATGTTTACTTACTTATACATTCGGAAATTTGATTCATTATGTATTCAGAGAATTGATTGACTGCTTTAGTAATTGCATGAATCTTCTATATGATTGTACAATCTCCCATGTGCTACACATGTGCATTCTGATTGTCATGACCCTCATGCACCCTTCCTATACCTATCCTCTCTTCAATAAGTACGGGGGAGCTGAGTTGCATGTACATATATGTATTTGTTTGATTATACACCTCATATGGCATCACTTGCATGTGTTGCATTTCATGCATTTCAAACCAAAATATAAAATTAGAAAATTTGAAAATCAAAGAAAATCCTTTTGATATACCCTCCTGCTCTTGTTTGTTGTGAAAATCTGACATGGGATCTATATTTTGAATGCTATCATGCTAAACACCTCATCCTGTGCACATATTCCTCTTCCGATTCATATCCTTGAGGTCAATCATTACATTCAATTGGTATCAATATATGCTTGATTGAATTTGCTTTGGATAGTATCATATTGAGTTGTGAGACTAATCACCAATTGATCTCATCTGATTGAAATCATGTTGATTTGTTCGTCCATGATTTGACCTTGCTTCTTCTGATTTGATAAGATGGGCTATTGTTGTTTCAAAGGGAGATAAACTTATTCTTCCTAATTTGGCTTCTTCCAGCTTGTTGATATTATTGATCATGTCATAGGGGGAGAAAGATCTGCATTATCCCACTTTTTGATTATGTCAAAGGGGGAGAAAAATTGATGATTGCGTGTGACAAGGGGAGAAGAATATCTGTGCCATTCTGTTGTATCATCATTAAGTTTGTCATCATCACTAAGTTTGTCATCATCAAAAAGGGAGAGATTGTTGAGTTATGGTTTTGACGATTATTGTGATTGTTAAGTTATAGTTTTTATGATAACTAAACTTAATGTGTTATTAAGTGATGATAACTAAACTTGTGGTTGATTGCTCATGCTCATGTTATCTATGTATGGCTGAGATGTCAAATGGCAACAGTTACATGGTCTTGATCCTTAGTTTGCATATGTTAGTTTTACAAGAGGCAAGAGGTTTCATAACCTCTTTAATGTGAACAAGCATGGTATTAACCCTGACTATCTTGCTTGTAGGATTAAACACATGACAGTCACCTGGTGAACCAAACGTGTGGATACTCACCCTGCTCCTCTACAATCCAAAACATGTGGTATATGTCATGTACTGTCAAAGAACCATTGGTGAGACTCTTACCTTATCTTAGCATCGATCTCACCATGTGTATCTCATATACCTCTCCTTAACACACCTCATTCATGCATATTAAACATGTTCAGGAAAACTTACGACACACTAGATTCTGAAATAGTGTCTATGAAAGGACCACCTTGCGGAGAGTTTGCACCTTTTCTAGCGTAGGGAGAATATTTGTGTCTTCATTTCTGGGAGTATGGCCTTCATCTAAAATGAGAAGGCTAGGGACCTTTACTAACCTCTCCTGACATGCAACCCCTATCTCGTCTCCTACATCGCACATAATTCTAGAAAACTACTTATAGACCAAGAAAAGAATACTCATATTCTCCTCCCATTTTTGAGAACATCAAGCTACTGAGATCTATTGTCAGCCTTAACAGAGTAGAAGTCATACAGAGGAAGTTCTTCTACTTGCCAATATGTCGCTCCCAAGATATACCATCACGAGATACCATGAGACTCATCACGAGATGCCATGAGATGAAAGTATCCTGAGTAGAGCATGTATATCAGGTGGTAGTACGAGGCACCTGAAAGTTGATGCAGAGGTAGGTTTCTTTGATATAGTGGAAGAAACATTGCAAAATGAAGATCATTGTAAAAGGAGAATTTCTATCATAAAGGACCTTCGGGAGATGACCGGAGATGTCTTGCACTACTACAAAGGTGAATTCTTGGATGAGTTGCAATGACACATTGATTTCACTGTGGTATTGTGTCTGAGTCCCAGATAGAAAAAACTTCTAGGATACTTCGGGAAATATGAGAAGTTTAAGAGAATTTCTTAAGGCCTTTTTCAGTTCTGGCAATGCAAGTGTCGACTCTTGGGCACAGCAGGTTGCAAGTGTCGACTCCAAGAGTCGACACTTACAGTCCATTGAGCGCTTTCTGCTGCAGACAGAACCTCCGCCAAAATGTGTTGACTCTGAGAGTCGACACTTTCGACGGGATCCTTTATTTTTTTACTCAAAACAGAACTCTCGATGAAATGTGTCAACTGTGTGAGTCGACACTTTCACCCTGTGTTCAGATTTTGTTCTTTGACAGAACACCCGTGAACAAGAGTCAACTCCAAGAGTCGACACTTGTCCTAGGCATCCGAAAATGGGACATCTTTAATTACTTCTCATTCCAACAGTAATGAATAAACTATTAAAATATGTAAAACCAAACTAGTACTTTAATCACTCAAGTTCTGAATCTAAAGTGCTATATATACTTAAATTTGACTTTAGTTTCTCTCTGTGTGTGCGTAAGAAGCTACCCGCATGTGCAAATCACTAATGACCCTACATGCAAAGTTTTTCCTACATGTATATTGTCAACGCTTACAAACTAATGAGCATTATTCTCGAGGTGATTTTTCTATATATGAAAACCTCCCATAAAGACATACCTCATCTTACATCTAACTTATATATTAAATAACATTCAAAGAAAAAAATGTAACACTCTCATTTCCCTACATATAGAAGGGTGGGGAACCTTCTCTCATCACAGCAATGAACTAGAGAGAGAGAGTAAGTGAGATAGAGGATGGGACGTCAGTGAAGGGGGGAAAGGGAGAAAGATAAAAAAATTAACTAGATTTGAAGGCAGACATATACTCCACAAACATTGGATCCTAACTACATTTGAGAAATACTCGCTGCATATATCATCGTGTGTACTTGTACCGTGTCCTCTTTCATACTCCACTTTTATTAATCTACGGCTATGCGAATTCGATGAATGTAGTATGTACTATAATTAATCTGGGTTCGTACAATTAGATGTATGTGTTATGTATTAAGCGGAGTTAAAAGATCACACCTATATTAAGATTTGAAGTTGTTGAGCATTGCAGAAAGTATTAGTACTCAAATATGAAAGTTCATTGAATCGGTCCGCCCACTAGCTATCCTCCCTAGAGCCACCGTTATTCATCGCCCAACTACTCCGCTAGATTTCTCGTCATAAAAAAAAGCCTTCCTTTTCCCGAATCCAAAGAATACCTACATTTGATTAACATTGATGTAACACTACAAGAAAATCTAATTAATAAATTAATTTACATGCTTTATTTGCCCCTCCCATCACCCTAACAATAAATCTATTTAAGATTACAGAAATTAAAATAAATTGAAACAACATATAAAAATAAAATCAAATTTTTAGTTACTATTTATTCACAAAAAAACTCTGATTCTTTCGTTCCCGTCCTCTCGACCGATTATCCTACCATGAATAAAAAATATATTAAATAAAATAAAATAAAATTAATTTATCTAATTCATACAGTGAGGGTGAGAGACGGCGGGAGTAGGGAGGGGGAGGGAGGCCAATGGGAGAGGGAGAGAGGGCGGGAGCAGGGAGGGGGAGGGGGGCCAACAGAGCGTGTGTATGTGTTTGTGTGTGCGTGTGTCTGTGAGGGGGAGGGGGGCCAACTGGAGTGGGAGAGAGGGCGAGGGAGGGGGCTGGGGGGCTGCCAACACAGAGAGGGAGAGGAACAAGACCGTGAGAGGGGGAGGGAGAGCAGGAGAGGGAGAGGGAGGAGGTCGACCACCCCCGGCCGACGCCTCCTCTGTCAGGTGAGCGCCTCCTCGGCCGAGTGTGTGCGTGAGAGGGAGTGATGGAGCGGGAGAGGGAGTGAGGGAGACTAAGAGGGGGAGAGGGAGAGGAATCGAGAGGATTTACCTACCAAAGTGAGGACGGCGACGGCGAGTTTTGGCCGACGATCGAGGACGAAGACGGCGACAGCGAGGATGACCACAGTCGACGGCGACGGTGAGGATGGCGACAGCGGCGATCATGGCTCCGGCGGCAACGGTGGTAGGGAGATGGATGAAAGAGAATATGAAAGGGAGAGTGGGGGGAAGTGAGTAAGAGGGAGTGGCGGGGGGGGGACCGATTTGGGCGTGGGAATTCATGTTTTTCAGACGGCATTTCAGACGAATAATATTTTTGTCTGAAATTTTAATAAATTTAAGATGGAAGAGTTTCCATCTGAGTATAAGTCTCAAATTGAGACGGATAGTGCGACAGATAAATATCTATCTGAAATAGAGATGGAAATTTAGACGGAATCTATCCGTCTGCAATTTAGATGAATATTGAGACTCAAATTATTCCGTCTGAAATTCCCGTCGCTAACATCACCTTTTCTTGTAGTGTGAAGTAATGTGCTACGAGTGTAAGAAGGTGGGGCACATGAGAGGTGAATGCCCCGAGTTCCAGAAGAAGAAAGGAAAAATGATTAAGGGCAAGAAGCCAAAAGTAATGAAAGCAACGTGGAGTGATGAGGACGAGGATGAGCCTACGTTCGATGAAGAAGAAGACATTGAAGAACTGGTGAAGAATATGTGTCTCATGGCCCAGAGCGATCAAGAACAAGTAATTTCTGATTCAGAGTTTATCACAAATGAACAATGGGAACTTGCATATGAGGAATTGGATGAAAAATATAAATGAGTCAAAAATGAGAATAGAACCTTAAGGAAGAAAATTCATGAGATAATGCACTCATCTAATTCATGTGAGAAATGTAGTTTATTTGACATGCAAGTTAAAAACTTTAAAAATGCCAATGATACTCTGGAATCAAAATTGCTTTTGTTTGAAGATGAAATTTCATGCTTAGCGGTAGAGAAACAAAATGCACTCAAAATCAAAGATGAAATCCAATAAAAGCATGATAAGTTAAAAAAGGAGCTGGAAGAATTGAATGTTAAAATGGTTGAATGTGATAAAGTCAAGGAAGAATTGAAGAAGAGAAATGGAAAACTCATCACAGATTTGGATGAAATGAAAAATGCTAATGAAAAGATGTTGAAGGGAAAGGAAAAACAAGGTGTGAAGAGTTTAAATCTCATGCATGACAATAAAAATGCTTTTCATTATGCTGTTAAGAGTTCACCATATCATGGAGAGTGCTCACACACACACAATGATACACAAACTGTTAATTCTCGTTTCCCCTATACTTCTACACATGTAAATAACAGGAAAAATTTTGGTAGGAAGAGACCCACTTGTTTTTATTGTGGGAGAGTAGGGCATGACATGTACATATGCCAATTAATGAAGTATGATGATGACATGTTTTTCAGCAAGTATAGTGAAACTTTTGTGAATGCTAACATCAAGGGACCCAAGCTTGCTTGGGTACCCAAATCAAAATGAGCTCATTTGCTTATTGGTGCAGGTCTGCATGAAGGTGACAGAGAATAAATGGTACCTGGACAGCAGATGCTCCAGGCACATGACGGAAAATAAAAAACTTTTGGCAGACCTAGCAGAGAAAAATGATGGAACGGTAATTTTTGGCGGACAGGACAGAGGTAAGATAATAGGCATTGGGAGAATTGGTAAGGATCTCAACCACTGCATCAAAGATGTTTTACTTGTTAGAGGTCTTCACCATAACTTGTTAAGTATAAGTCAACTCTGTGACAAGGGTCATAAGGTCATATTTGAATCTTCTCACTGCACAATTATTGATGCTAATTCACATGAAATCAAATTCATAGGAGTGAGGAGTAACAACACATATCATGTTGACTTTAATGAAATTGCATCTAAAATTTATGCTTAGTTGCTAACAAGAATGAAGATGTTTGGTTGTGGCATCGCCGTCTTGGGCATGCCAGTTTTAATGTCATTAGGAAGCTGAATCGACATGGCTTAGTTTGAGGTCTTCCTAGCTTAAATTTTGAAACTTCAAAAGTTTGTGAAGCATGTAATAAAAGAAAACAATCCAAAACCTCTTTTAAATGCAAAAACATTGTTTCTACTGAAAAACTCCTTCAGTTGTTACATCTGGACTTGTTTGGTCCCACCAGGACTCGCAGTCTTGGAGGGAAGGTTTATGGATTTGTGATTGTCGACGATTTTTCTCGATATGCATGGGTTTTGTATCTAGCTAACAAGAGTGATGCATGCAAAGAATTCATTGATTTTTGCACAAGAGTTCAAAATGAAAAGGGTTATTCAATTCAGAAAATCCAAAGTGACCATGGCAAAGAATTTGAAAATCATGAGTTTGATGAATTTTGTAGGAAGCAGGGGTACGAGCATCAATTCTCATCACCTAGAATCCCACAACAGAACGGAGTGGTCGAAAGGAAGAACATGATGCTTGTGGAGATGGCGCGTACCATACTAGCGGAAAATGGTCTTCCACGGTATTTATGGGCAGAGGCAGTGAATACTACTTCCTATATTACCAATCGAGCAATGGTAAGACGGATCCTTGAGAAAACTCCTTACGAGCTGTACAAAGGTAAAAAATTTAACATATCTCATTTTAAACCATTTGGATTCATTTGTTATATCTTGAACAATGGTAAGGACAATTTGGAGAAATTTGATTCTAAGAGTGATAAAGGGATTTTCCTCGAGTATTCTCTAACATCTAGAGCTTACAGTGTTTATAATTCTAGAACTCTTGTTGTCGAGGAGAGTCCACATGTTGTAGTTGATGAGTACACTTTGAGAAAATCAAATGATGATGATCATTTTCTGGTTACAGGTGAGAGTGATGTTGAGAAAGGAGAGTCGAGCAAACAAGGTGAGACAGGAGATCAAGATCAAGAAGAAGAAAAATAGCAAGAGCAACAAGAGGAGAAAGTACATCCGACTCTACCACGCCAATGGACAACACTCAAAGGCCACCCCTTGGAGAATGTGATTGGCAATGTGAATGAAGGAATCTGGACACGGGCCTCAATCAGGGAAGTTGAAATTCATGATAACTTAGCCTTACTTTCCTCTATTGAGCCCAAGTCTTTAGATGATGCACTTAATGACAATTTTTTGGTTCTCGCCATGCAAGAAGAATTACACCAATTCCAAAGGAATCGGGTGTGGTTCCTCGTGCCCCGGCCTGATAATCATCCCATAATCGAAACTAAGTGGGTTTTTTGAAACAAACTTAGTGAAGATGGGGTGGTTGTGAGGAATAAGGCAAGGTTGATAGCCAAGGGCTACTCCCAAGAATTTGGTATAGATTTTGATAAATCCTTTGCTCCTGTGCCTAGATTAGAGGCCGTAAGAATTCTTCTTGCTTATGCATGTCACAGGAACATCAAGCTCTTCCAAATGGACGTCAAGAGTGCCTTCCTCAACGAGATCATAAAGGAAGAAGTATACGTGGAGCAGCCACTGGGCTTCAAAGATGAAAGATTTCCGGACCACGTCTACAAATTGGACAAGGCACTATGTGGATGAAAACAAGCTCCCCGGGCATGGTATGATTGTTTAAGTTCATTTTTGATAGATAATGGCTTCAAACGAGGTAATATAGATCAAACGTTGTTTATTAAAACTTGTGATAAACATGCCTTGATTGTTCAAGTTTATGTAGATGACATAATTTTTGGAGTCTCAGATTTGAAAATGAATGATGAATTTGCCCAACTCATGCAGGGAGAGTTCGAGATGAGTTTGATGGGCGAGTTGAACTTCTTTTTGGGACTTCAAATAAAGCAACTGGACGATGGCATCTTCATCAACGAGAAGAAGTACACACAAGAAATAGTGAAGAAATTTCAACTAGAAACTGCCAAACCATTTGCTACACCCATGTCCACCTCACTGAAATTGGAAGAAGAGAAAGGTAACAAAGTTGATCAAAAACTTTTTAGGGGAATGATAGGTTCATTGTTATATCTGACTGCTAGTAGGCCTGCCATACATTTTAGTGTCTGTCTCTGTGCAAGATGTCAATCTTGTCCCAGGGATTCTCATTTGCCGGCCGTGAAAAGAATTTTCAGGTATTTGAACGGTACACATGACCTTGGTTTGTGGTATCCTAAGAATAATTCTTTTGACTTGTATGCTTTCACTGATTCTGACTATGCTGGATGTAAAATGGATCGTAAGAGCACAAGCAGTCACTGTCAGTTTCTAGGGGGCTGCATGGTTTCATGGGCCTCAAAGAAACAAAATTGTGTGGCCTTATCAACTACTGAAGCCAAATATGTGGCTGCAGGCAGTTGTGCAGCTCAAGTTTTATGGATCCAACATTAATTGTTAGATTTTGGTGTTTGTTTGAAAAACACTCCCATCATGTGTGATAACACGTCTGCAATAAATCTGTCCAAAAATCATGTCCAACACTCTCGCACTAAACACATTGAGGTTAGACATCACTTCATAAGAGATCATATTAATAAAGGTGATTTTGAGCTAGTTTTTGTTCACACAAAACACCAACTTGCAGATATTTTTACAAAACCTCTAAACTCTGATTAGTTTTACTTTCTTAGGAGAGAATTAGGAGTGTGTAGGTTAGATAGTTAACTCTTTTTTAATTGCCTAGTATATACACACTTTAGACTTTTCACAATGGAATTATGCATACTGCTTTACCTTTTACACATAAGGAGATTTTCCATGACATTCACATTTTGATCTTTTCCTTTTGTGCAGAACACATTGAATAACAGGTTAATGCTATTATCTTTTAGCATCCGTGTGTACATAAATGCATATACTTCATACTTGTGTGCCTGAATGCCATGATTTTCGGTATATCAAATGGCGATTGCCGAAAGTTGGATTATGTCAAGCATGAAGCTTTATCCATGCATGAGGGTGGTCTTTTGACCAACGTTCTCCGTCACGTACCGGTAATCAACCTACTTGAGATTCCATTTTGATACATGCTTGAATGTATATATCAAACACCTTACAACTTTTGATCCCTCCTATGACCTAACTCCCTTGCTAAATAAAATTACTTTGATTTAGACATGTTTGTTACATGGCATACATTAAGGGGGAGGTCCTCTTTATAACTGTGCATACACTTAAAGGGAGACATCACAATGAACAGACTAATTCATCTCTTAAATTCTGTACAATCTCTTACACTATTTGCACTTTTGAGTTAAATGATTCTATCAAATAAGGATTTCACCTATTCCACTCAACACACTTGAGGGCCCTTGATCCCCGACATAGAAAACACGTGTCTTGTGAGGAAAAAGCTGTCAGCCCCGCCAAAAATTTGAATAAGTGTGATTTGGCACCGAGTAGTCGGGAATCCCCCCTGAAATAAAGGAGGAAACTCGCATTGAAAAGTGTCTCATCCACATTCTCATAAGTGACGATACTGAGTAACCGGGAAATGCCCCTGAAACAAAGGGCATGACTCGTGTCAAAAGGTTAGTCATATAATTTTTTTTTAATTTGGGGTTGTGTGAAGCTACCAAAAGTCGAGCACGGTGTATAGAAGTGTAGGGAAGAAAAGTTCTTACTGATGTTCCTTGGAAAATCTAAAAATCCATATTGCTTAGATTTCATTGCTCATCCTTCACATATATGCCGAGCGAGTGATTGTGTGAATGTACCTTTTGAATCAGTTTTATTTCATGGGCAATGCAGTACCACTTTTTGTAAGCACTACCCTTTTAATATTGCTCATGCAACTCATGTTATTGGTCTATAGCATATTCCTTCACCTGTTCATATAGAACATGCTTGATACTATATACAATAATGAATGCATATGTGCTTGAATGTTCATTCCTTGCTTTTCATGTGCATTTCATTGAGTTAACTATGCATATTCGAGTTTGGCTTCCCTGCTTTTGATAATCCCCTATTTGACTCTAACAAAAAGGGGTAGTAATAAAGTTTGCATGTTGAGCTGTTGATTTCATATATTTTGAATGGGTTCATGAAAGTTGAAAGTTAAAAAATGCTTGTTTTGGCAACGGAGGAATTGGTTCTTTCAGGCAAATGCTTGTGGTTTTTTAAAGGGTTTTATCTTCGTCAAAAATGGGGAGATTGTTGTGCCCCGGGCTGTTTTGACGAAGATACATGGTTTTATGTTGGTGTTTTGCATTTAATACATGCTTGATAAATGTTTAAATCGATGTATCTTTCATGAGAGTGAGCCTTGTGTGTGATGTATCTTGCACGGACGTTGTTCAACATTGCACGGACCTTGTTGTTCATTACACAGACCTTAACTATGGGTTTTACACTATATGCACCGACCGGGTCATCTTGCACCGACCCAATCTTTATGCATTGACCATGAGTTCCTATGCACAGACACTGGTAAGAATGCATTAAGTGATTTTTGATGTGTATTGAAATGATGTTGAAGTTCTTAAACATGCAAGCTCAATTTTATCACATTCCCTTGGTTCAAAGTAAGAATTAATGCTTGAATGCATTTCATGTGGATAGATTGGTTCTGGTGCAAATCTGATTCAAACTTGGCAATCTCCTTGAAAAGTGAACGATTGATTCATCTTGAAGGTTGATTGGGGTAATCTGGTTTGTTCGTTGGATTCTATGGAGTTGGATCATGTAGTGAGCTTCCATTCGTGTTGTCTATCCATGATCCATGGTTATACCCTCATTTAAGTCTATTTCATAATGTTTTTGAATGGGGTCACATGGGGCTTGAAGGCCTTGGTGTTGAATTCATTGCATATCTTATTTTTCAGTTCTGGAGCTACAAGAGTCGACTCCCAGAGTCGACACTCGTAGCCCATCTTGATGTCTAAAGACAGCAGACTGCAAGTGTCGACCTGAGGAGTCGACACTTATAGCTGGGACTAGCTATTTTAGTGCAAACAGAACCATCGTGAAAAAGTGTCGACCTCAAGAGTCGACACTTTTCACCTTGTATGTTGTTTTCTTCACAGAACAGAACAAGTCTGAAAAAGTGTCGACCTCAAGAGTCGACACTTTTCAACTGAGTTCTGATTTTTGTGTATTGGCAGAACTGTCGCCAACAAGAGTCGACTCTATGAGTCGACACTTGTTCCAAGCATTCCGATCAAGATTTCCAGATCTGGTTGCGAACCCATTAGTTTGAGATCCGATTGCTTGGATTCTTTACCACTTCGCCCTTAGGGTTTATACCTATGTTTGTATGAGGTTTGAAGAGGAATTTGCAGGGGTTCTATGGTCTTTATGGCTTGTATTTCTCTTCACTATACATAGCCGCCCTTGTCCGATCGGGAGATGTATCTTTGAGAGTCTAACGTGTTCATCCTTCTTGTAGGAGAAGAAAGGGGCTTCACACACCTGCTGAAGTAGGAAGTAGACGCCACCGAGTTCGTTCTCCACGAGCCCGAGCATCGATCTGGAGGCCGCAGCTGGCTTCCTCGTCATCCACTACTTTGGACGTTTGATTCTACAAGACCGGCTTCTTCCACCTCTCTCGGTTCTATCACTCTAGTGCACCCTTCTTATTTCTCCTAGTTAGGTGAATATCAAAGGGGAAGATCTTGTCTATCCATTTTCTTAGTTACCTTGGAGTATAGATTGTTAATCTTGAACTGGGCATTGTATTTTCATATCTTTTTCTTCTTAAACGATTTCAGAGCTTGCTCCGTGTGTGCGGTCTCTCATCATCGTGCGAGAACCCATGTGTGGTGGGCCGTCGTGCCCGTGTGTGTGTGGTGGTTGCTGCCGTCGTGCAGTGTTGTTAGTGGAATCCTCTCGAGTTGAGAGGGGTTGACGTAGGACGACACTTAGGTGCGTCCGAACAACCTAAAAATTGCTTGTGTCATGGGTTGCTTTGTGTGTGATTGTTGTTATACTTTATCCGTTCGTGTTACGAGTGTGAATCGGTGAGCTGTGACTTTCATCATTTGTCCAAATCGTTATTTTTATCCGAGTGATCATTGTTTTACGCTGGAGAGCTGTGAGTGGTTGGCTGATTATCATTGCACATTAATATGAACTTGGAGAAGCTATATTTCTCATTTCATAATCCTTGCATTCTATTGAGAAAGTGTCATCGTTGTTCTACCATCTGTGTAATTAAATTTTCTTTTGTTAAAAAGGGTAGGCAATCAATTCACCCCCCTCTCGATTGCCTTCCTAACTGGGCCAACAAGTTATTTATCATGCTATACCTGATGTGACATAAGCTATTGGGAATGCAGCAGCAAGCCATGATCCCTCGGACCTATATCGCAAACACAATCGCAAGAGTTGAGATTTTTGGAAATCGCCAAAACAACCGTGCGCTCACGCTTCCCAGGGTGACTCGGTGATGCCGAGTGGAGGTAGTGGAACAAGGCCCTTGCTGGTAGAGGGCCAGCCGGGCTATGGTTGCCCTCCCAAGGGTACGGTGTCCCCAATCAAGGGGCTGGCTAGGTGCCTAAGGGACACTGGGTCACTCTCTCTCACAAGTCCACGGTGACCGCACACAAGCTGGAAGCTCCGGGGTCGGGTGCTCTCTCACCGCCATCGGAGCAATTCCACGGATATTAAAGGAACAAACACCGAATTAGGGAGCAAGGGTTTAGAGCTTACCTGGTCGATTTGAAGAAACCGACCCCGTTCGGAGACGAGGGCGAGCGGGGAAGTGTGCGTTCCCCGCACATTGCGTCGCCCGAAGCTTCACCCTGTTTAAGTAATTTACATGCACTACTCCTCACACAGGAGGGGGGAGCTCGGGGTGGGGAGAATAGGGGGTACAAGCAAACACTACCTCCTCACAGGGAGGGGCGGTAAGCCGGCCAGTCGGGAAGGGGAGTGAGGCAAAGGAAGAAGCCGAATGGCCCTTCGTTGTTCTGCCCGCCTCTCTGCCTGTCTGATAGATGCTCGTTGTTGATGCTGCCGAGGACGCTCCCGAACTTAGAAGCCGACGAAACCAGTGTCAAATCGTCACTGACTGGCTTGGATGACTCCTGAATTTTCTCAGGAAGTCTTGTCGCCGCTAACGATCGGGGCAGGAGCTGGACCGGTGCGGTTTGGCTCAAGCTCGGACTGGTTCGCCGACGCTGCAGTAGGATGATGAAGTCCCCATGAACGCTACCATGATCCGAATGAGACGGGACCAGGATAGACGTGAGCGTGGATAAGTCTTCTTTGATTAGAAACAAAGAACGACACCAGAGGATGTCGAGGTCGAAAGTTATAGCCTGAAGAGTGGGAAGAGGTCTAGACTACTTCTGGCTGATCTGGCCTGCGTCCCTGAGGTAGAAAAATTGGAACATAATGCTCCGGCCTCCAAACGGTGTCCTTCTGGTTGTGCTGGACAGGTGACTGGTAGAGCTTCATCTCGGTCAAATGGCACGCCCAGTGGAGCTGGGGTGTGGTCGTAGGAGCTTCTGAAAGTCGCTTCTGGTTGAGGGTCAGACCGATTCTGCGCAGTCGGTGAAGAACGGCTCTCCCAGGCAGCTCCGAACTCGGATTGAGGCGGGACCACTTTGCCTGCGAAGCCAAATGGAAGAGCTTTCTGTCTATGTATGACACACCTCCAGGGGATCCGGGTTGTGGTCGAGGTCGGCGCTGCAACAGGCTGTTGATCGGCAGGTCTTCAGGTGCACACAGATTAGAAGAAAGAATGGTTGATGGGGTGGTTTCTTTGGTGGAGGGGAATAGGATATGGAGGTATTGGTGGTGGGGAAGGGGAAGTGGGAGAGGATGGCAGGGGGCGGAGCTAGCAGGGGTGAGAGGTGGGTGCGCTGGTGGCTTTGGAGGAGGTGGGGAGGGGGGCTCAAATGGGTTGGAGGGAGGGGAAGGGTTCTCTCCCTTATTTGAAATGGGATTAAGAAAGGAGTTAAGTCTAGTCTTGGGAATGGGAAGGGTTGTCTTGGGAGGGTGAAGGAGTGCTTAGGAAGCTGGGATTCTCCCTTGGGAGATGGAAAGAGTGGCTTGGGAATGGGGAGAGTTGCCTTGGAAGGTGAAAGGTTGGTTGGGTAGTGGTGAGAGTAATGGTAGTATTGAAGGCGCCTAGGGAAGGTGAAAGGGTTGGGCTGATGTGGAGGATGAGGTGGCAAGTGGGAGAGGAGAGAGGGGGCTACGAATTGAGGAGAGAGAGGGGGGGGAGAGAGAGAGGGGGTCGCCCCCTTTAGAGAGAGATATATATAGAGATAGAGAGAGAGAGAGAGAGATGGGTTCACACAAGGTTTTGTGGAATGCTAAATTCAAACTTTCATTAGTTCACAAGGGGGGGTTTGGGGTCCTATTTATAGGGACCCAAACTTTTACATGACAAGACTACCCCTGGCTTTACACATAATGACCAAGCTGTCCAAAAAGCAACCAAGGGGTAGATGAAGACTAAAACATAGGAAAATGACTTAGGACCTAGGATGATGACTCAAATAAAGAGGAAAATTACATCAAAATGACTCAAACAAAAAGCAAGAAATACATCAAAATGATCTAGGTAGAAAAGCAAAGGGTTGTGGGGGCCCTGCTCGACATGGAGCTCGATCCTATTCCTCTCCAGAAGGAAGTGAAGTCCCGAGCCAGAGAGAATCGTGGGCGATGTCCCCATCAATTCCCCCGGGCTGTGAAAAGCTCGACTCTATCGAGTAGGGGCCCGTCCTGCTGCGATACTGCTCCAATATGTCAGGGTCCAGCTGCTGGAGATCCTCCTGACTTACCCATGTGTCATTCGACGAAGGCCATCCCTTCCACGTAACCAGATATCACTCATAGGCCCTGCTCTGGGTAGTAGTGATATGTTCATCTAATATTCGCTCCACTTTCTCACGCTGGTTCCTTGGGCCTAGTGGAGCTCTCTTATGGGTAGGGGCTCTCTCAAAGGATGGAACATCCTGGATGTCCTCACTGGGTGTCACCGTGGGACCCTTGTATGGCACCAGGTCAGCCACGTTGAAAGTGGGACTTACTCCGTATTCCGCAGGGAGGTATAACACATAAGCATTAGTACCAACGCGCCTCAGAACCTGGAAGGGGCCTGCTCCACGAGACCTCAATTTTGAGACATTTCCAGGGAATAATCTCTCAGTCCTCACCATCACAAAATCACTGACACCGAATTCTTGGTGGCGGCAGTGGGAATCGGCTAATTTATTGTATACCTCGTTGCTCTTGTTGATGTGTTTTCGAATTTCCTCATGCAGCTCTCTAAGGTGTTGTGCAAAGGACTCAGCAGTGATAGACACCCTAGCATGTGGGGGTAGGGGAATGAGATCTGAAGGTTTTCTAGGTTTGTACCCGTGCACAGCTTCGAAGGGACTCATGCCTATAGATTTATTTACTGAGTTGTTGTATGCAAACTCGGCCTGGGGTAGAATGAGATCCCAATTCCCGGGGCGATCCTCGACAAGACACCGGAGGAAATTTCCTAGACTCCGATTGACGACCTCCGTTTGGCCATCGGTTTGGGGGTGGTAGACTGTGGAAAATTTGAGAAGGGTCCCCATTAGGTGCCAAAGGGTTTTCCAGAAATAACTGGTAAACTTGACGTCCCTGTCAGAAATTATGGTCTTTGGTAGACCATGGAGGCAAACCACCTCATCAAAGAATAGGCGGGCCACATGGGAAACATCGGAGGTTTTTGAACAGAGGATGAAATGGGCCATTTTGGAAAATCTCTCCACTATAACAAAGATGGAATCATGCTTCCTTTGGGTTCTGGGTAGGCCCAAGACAAAGTCCATGCTTAAATCTTGCCATGGACGATCAGGGATAGGTAGAGGGGTGTATAGGCCGGTGTTTTACTTCACTTGTTTGGCCGTAGTGTAGGTGCGACACTGGCCCACAATCTTGGCCACGTCCCTTTTGAGACTTGGCCAATACAACTGTCCCTCAACAAGAGCGATGGTCTTATGCACCCCAAAATGGCCAGCCAGCCCCCCCTGCATGTAATTCCCATACCAAAAGGTCACGGAGGGAGGTTTAGGGTATACAAAGTCTGGGTCCTTTGAAAAGAAACCCATCCTCAAGGATGAAGTCCTCACAGGCCTGTTGGGATTGGGTGGTCAAGGAGGTATGGATGCGCCCAAAGTCAGGGCAGTCAGAGTATTCATATTTGACTTTCTCAAATCCGATGACTTCCACTTTCATAGTGGACAGTAAAGATATCCTCCTACTAAGTGCATCGGCTGCTCGATTTTTGCTCCCAGCCTTGTGTTTGATCACGAAAGTGTAAGACTAGAGGTACTCTACCCATCGGGCATGTCGGGCATTAAGCTTCTGCAGTGAGTTGAGGTATTTTAAGGCCTCATGATCTGAGAAGATGACAAATCCTTTTAGCTGAAGGTAATGTCTCCAGTGCCAAAGGGACTGAACCACAACATAGAATTCTTTGTCATAAGTTGAATACCTCATCGTGGCATCACACAGTTTTTCAATAAAGTAGGCCACTAGGTGCCCTTCCTGACTAAGGATCCCACCAATGCCTACCCCTGAAGCATCACATGTGACTTCAAAAACTTTGGAAAAGTCAGGGAGGCATAAGACAGGAGCTTGGGTCATCCTCTCCATTAGTTCTGAAAAGGCTTTGGAGGCTGATTTGGTCCAAACAAAGGTTCCCTTTTTGAGGCAATCAGTGATGGGGGCTGTGATGATGCTGAATCCTCGGATGAACCTTCTATAGAACGTGGCCAACCCATGGAAGCTTCGGACTTCATGGAGGGTGTGGGGTTCTGGCCAGTCAAGTATAGCTTGGACCTTCTCGGGGTCCATGGACACACCTTCAGTGGAGACCACAAATCCTAAGAAGGTGATGGATTTAGTCATGAAGTGGCACTTTCCTAGGTTGGCATAGAGACTCTCACTTCGAAGGGTAGTGCACACTTGCCTAAGGTGGTCTAGGTGGGCTTCTTCGGATTGGCTGTAGATGAGAATATCATCGAAGTAGACCACCAGGAAGACCCCAATGTAAGGTCTAAGGACCTTGGTAATAAGGCGCATAAAAGTACATGGGGCATTTGAAAGCCTGAAAGGCATCACTAGCCACTCATAGAGCCCATCTTTGGTTTTGAAAGTCATTTTTCACTCATCTCCCGACCTTATCCTAACTTGGTGGTAGCCACTTTTGAGATCAATTTTGGAATAAATGGTGGCTCCGGATAGCATATCAAGCATATCGTCAAGCCTAGGTATGGGGAACCTGTACTTGACTGTAATCTTGTTGATGGCTCTACTGTGGATACATATCCACCATGTCCCATCCTTCTTAGGTGTGAGGAGGGCTAAGACAGCACAAGGACTCTTGCTAAGGAGGATGATGTGACACCACCTTGGGGTGAGAGTAACAAGATCAATTGTCCCTTGGACCTAGCAAGCAACCAACGCACGGACCGGTGACTTTACTCGAGCGGGCTCACCCGCTAAGCGCACTCTTGTGCCCGTAGGCAACCCGGTGATGGTGGTGAGGGTTCGAGATGGGACCTCACTTCTCCGGAGGTTTGGATTGAACCCCCAAGGGTCCTAGGATGCCCACTCTCATAGGCGGCCAGCATGCCGAGGGCGTGGGATTTAATGGCTCTCTCGCAACTCGCCCGCGGTAGTCACTCAATTATAAGCAAATTCGGGTTCGGGCACTCTCTTATCACCGACGGCACTAAGATGCAATACTAATTAAGCAAGGGAATCCAGAAAAGAGAAGTGTTCAGTGTCTCACCTGATCGGTGTGAAGACACCGATCCCGACCGGAGACGAGGGCGAGCGAGGAAGCATGGGCTTACCCGCACGCCGCGTCGGAGAAGCTTCCACCTGAAATTTTAGATTACATGCACTACGCCCCATGCAAGGGGGGGATGTTGGGGAAGGGAAGCCAATGACTACACCCAAACACTACCTCCACACAGGGAGGGGCCTTCAGCCAGCCAAGCAAGAGGGGAAAAATCGAGCTATAAGCAAAGAAAGGGAGCCGATGCCGATTTTCACCACTCTCTGCGCTTCTGGACAGGCAGTTGGTTATCTTGACGCGGCGGCCACTCCAGATGTTTTTTGATGACGAAAATAGTTGGAAATTCTTTGTAGCTGGATCAGGATGACACCAGAATTTTTTTGATTTCTTTGGTCGCCGGTGGGTGGTCGGGCAGAGGCTCTAACAGGGAGGCAGGCCTGTAGTTCTGACTGCTTCAGGTTCACAACAGCAGGAAGAAGAGGTTGCCATGAGCGCTCCAGAGCACAGAATCAGGTGCCGCCAGAGTTTTCAGAACCTTCGATGAGTCCTATTCAAAAAAAGACCAACGGGGATGCCAAATGTTGTCGGAGTAGACTGGTAGAACTCGAACAATGAGGGAGGGTCGGAGTAGACTGATCGGAAGCAGAACCACGCACCGGGAGAAAGAAAATGAGAACTCTTGATTCCGGGTGCCAAACAGAGCTCCGCTTCTTGATTCTAGAAGTAGACTTGTCGAAGAACCTCCCGGCCAAGCCTCGCCTCCAGATCTTCAAGAGAGTGGTCGTGGTAGCTTCAGGAGTCAGCTTCAGGTTGCTCTTCAGGGAGGAGATGCACAGTCGGGGAAGATCGACTGCTCCGGACAGCCCCAAACTTAGAACGTGATGAGACCACCACAGTTGCGAAGCTGACTTGACGATCTTTCCAGAAATATAGAACTTGCCACCAGGTTCATCGAGAAGATGATGGGATAGCCTCTGCAATCCGTAGCTTCTCTACTTCCTTCGAACTGAAAACTGTAGGTTGACGATGATGGGGGGAAATGGGGTATATGGGAGTGGAAATGAGGTGGATGTGTATGGGGGCAACCTCTAGGTGTGGGGGGGTCTGGGAGGGGGGGTTCCAAGGTTTGGGAAGGGGGGAATGGTGGCTGGAATGAGGTGTTTACAGTGGGTGAGAGAGGAGCTGCGAATTTGGGATGGTGGCTGAGAGGGAAAGGATATTTGGAAATGGGTTTAAGGGTGGGATTAATTTTTTTGTCTTGGGGATGGGAGGGGTTGTGTTGGGGAAGGGAAGGGGTGCTTGGGGAGTGGGGAATTCTTCCTTGGGAGATGAGAGGGTGCTTAGGGAAGAGGATTGGGTAGTTGGTGGTTGGGTGGTGGAGTATAGATTGGTGGAGGGTCTCTTGGGACTAGGGGTGGACTAATGAGGGTTGGGGGTAGTTGGGAGGATGAATAATGAGGGGGAGAGAGAGGGTTGATGATGTTGAGGAGAGGGAGGGAGGGGAGGAGAGAGAGAGGGGGGTGCCCTCCTCTTTATGGAGAGAGAGAGGGAGAGAGAGGAGGGAGATAGGGGAGGGGAGCTTCTCACTCCACTCTAATGGCTTCTCACCACAAGAAAAATTAGGTTGGACTAAATTCTTAGATTTCATTCATTGATTGATTAACTTCAAATGGGGAGATAGGGGTCCTATATATAGGTAACCCACATTTTACAAAAAGTCCCACACTCTAGACACAATGACAAATAACCAAGGGGTAGGGGGTGCCCATGGGCCTATCCCAATGGATTGGGTCCATTAGCTAACCTAATCAACCTAATGGCAAACATTCTTAGGTAAATGACTCATTAACCTTGGTACATGACTCAAATAAAAGAAAAATTACAATGATATGACTCAAATAAAATAAGAAAATTACATGACCTGACTTAGAAAAATGTGACGGACACTATGGAACCATGACGTTGAACAATTGGAGCTATGGAAAAATGTGAAGGACGAGAGATGCCCCCATCATACCCCCGGAGTGCGAAGAACTCGACTCCGTCGAGTATAGGTTCGCCGGGGAAGAGGTCCTCCAATGCAGCTCCCGGCGAGCCACAACCTCCAAACTCAACGTCGCGTCCTTAGTCGGGGGACTGCTCTTCATCCTCTCAAGGTGGCTTGGGCACACCCTCTTGCTGGCGATGGTACCCTGCTTGCCTAGTATTACCTCAGTGTGCACACGTCGGACTCTCAAGCTGATATGAGGAGGCTCTCCGAGGGTGTCACTCACAAAGGTGGGGGTAGGCTCAAGGTGCTCACTGGGATCCACCGCGGTGCCCTTAGAGGGTGCTAGATCTGCCACGTGAAAAGTAGGGTATATCCGAAAATCCCATTGGTAAACCCAACCCGTAAGCCAGGTTGCCAAAGCCACTCGGAACATCGAAGGTCCAAGTCCTCGTGCCCTCGATTTGGAGGTGACCCTATGGTAGAGCTATTCCAAAGCCACCATCGTAAGATTGCCTACTTGGAATTCAAAGTGGCACTCGCGAGTTTTTGCCCGTTCATTATGAACCTCACCGCCCGTTGCTAGATGCTTGCTTGAATGAGTATGCCATGAGCTACGGTGCGGTGTGGGTAGGAAGTGTGTGGTATGCAAAGGGGGACCAGGACATCCATAGATAGACCTATCATGCCATGATGCCATATGGACCTTGATGAGCCTTGGTGGGCCGGGGCAACCAAATGTGGCCCTATCATGCATGGACTCTCTAGCAAAGGTTGGAGGGCTGGGGCATCCGTAGGTGATCCGGTCATGCAAGGGGGTAACAAATGCCGGGGGACCCGACATCCACGAATGCTCCTATCATGCTTAAGACTCATGATGAGTGAAGGTGGACCATTACATCCGAATTTGGACCACTCATGCTTTCTACTTGACATGTGGGTGATATGAATGAATGGACCCAACATAGTGTTCATGCCAAGTTGTGTGGTAAGCCTAGACACATGCCTGCTTTTCCCAAAGGTGACTTCCATGTGTATAGGTGTGGGACAACCTTTGAACTCCCATTGGAAAGGATCGAATGGATCTAAGAAGGTGGTCATTATGGGGTGGGGCACAACTTTATTACCTAGGGATATGTGGCCCAAGGTCATGGCTCCCAAGGTGTAACCTGGGTCTAGGATGGGGTGGATTGGGTCAAACATGGTGGGTTGGGATAGGTAAAGGTGGGTGGTGGATAAGGTGGTTGGGTCCCATGGGTTTTTTGACCCCCATTGGAAGGGATCATAAAAAGGGTTATTGAGGGGGATGGGCCATATGTCTTCAAGATCCTCAAATGGTGGTGGGTCATCCTCTGCTAATGAGACAATTGGGTTGAAGTTCTTTGTGGGTGGGTCGGCCATGAGGGGAGGGCTTGACTTTCCACCCAATATAAGAAGCTCCAAATTGAGGAGAAGGTCGGGCTCATCGGGTGTGGGGAGGAATAGAAGAAGGTCGCTAGTGTAGCAACCAATGGTGCAAACTGAGGTGATAGACCCGACACAAAGGTGTAGGAGGTCAAGGCTCCTAGATTGGTGGGCCATGGGGGTCAACCAGCCAGTCAACTCAAATTGCCAAGTTAAGCCCTTGAGAAGGTCCTCTAAGGTTTTCACATGGTAGGATGTTTGGATTATGGTGTGATAGGAGGAGAGGTGCACTGTGGGAAGGTTTTCCTTTATGGGAGGGAAATCATGGGCCGTGATATCTCTTATTGGGCTCTTCTTTAGCCAACTAATAAGGGGTTCCCCTAAGATGAGTTTGGCCTTAACTAGAGAGGGTGGTGTAAAGTGAAGGTTACCATGTGATGTTTCTTCTTCTACTTGGTCATGGGTGGTCTCCGTGGTAGGGATAGGGTCCGGAGTGTTCACCACTATGAGGTCGGGTATGGGTTCTTCCTCTAAGGAGGTGAGATGGTCTTTTGGTGGTATGGTGATGGGGGTTGGTGCATGGCGCACCTGGGGTGGAAGGTAAAGGGAAACTTGATTTGGGATAGGGAGGGGAAGTAGTGGGGGACTAGGACATGGGAGTTTTGGGGGAGGGAGTGGGAGATGGGTTGGTTGGGGTGGCTTGGGTTGGTCGGTCTTGGGGGGAGTGTCCCTTATAGGGAAAAATGGAGGGGTAGTGGTGGTCCTTATTGGGGAAACCGGGTCAGTTAGGGGTCTCTTCCGCTTAGGATCGGCCAGTTGTGGAGGGGTGGAAGGGGGGGCTAATGGGGTTTGGATGGTGAGGTTTGTGGAAGGGGGTTTTGGTTGGGGTGTGGGGACCCTCATAGGGTTAGGTGGGGAGGTGGCTGCTTAGATTATTTTGGTCCTAAGGGATAAGATTTAGTGGCGGAGTGTAGCGGTGATGGTTGTGAGGGGATTTGTTGGGAGTGGTGGGGGTGGAGGCCTAAAGGTGGTCTCAAGTTAGCCGGGTGGGGATGGCGGAGTGGTAGTGCTCCTCGGGCTAAGGGTGTTTGAGTAGGAGGGGTGGAAATATTTGGGGATGTAGATCTTCCTAAGTTCTTCCTTCATATCATCCCATGAAGAAATGGGCTCTTGCCTCCTAACCCTTCTTAATCCCTCTATGTGCTCCCACTTACTCTTGGCTTCACCCCAAAGTCGTCCCTTGACCTTGCGGACTCTCGCGGGTCCATATACCCAAGTCCTTTCAAAGTACCTTTCTATGGTAGCCTCCCACCTAAGGTAATCACTAGAACGAGATTCGTCAAAGGTAATATCCTTGTCTAGAATGAAGTCCACGGGTGGCGAGTAGGCTAAGTAGGGAATGGCCGTGATGAACGGGGGGATAAATGCAATGGCCCTAGGACAAGACTTAGTAGAGACAAGTCTAGAACTTGCTCTGATACCAATTTGATGTGACACCACCTTGGGGTGATAGTCACAAGATCAATTGTCCCTTGGACCTAGCAAGCAACCAACGCACGGACCGGTGACTTTACTCGAGCGGGCTCACCCGCTAAGCGCACTCTTGTGCCCGTAGGCAACCCGGTGATGGTTGTGAGGGTTCAGGATGGGACCTCGCTTCTCCGGAGGTTTGGATTGAACCCCCAAGGGTCCTGGGATGCCCACTCTCATAGGCGGCCAGCACGCCAAGGGTGTGGGATTTAATGGCTCTCTCGCAACTCGCCCGCGGTAGTCACTCAATTATAAGCAAATTCGGGTTCGGGCACTCTCTTATCACCGACGGCACTAAGATGTAATACTAATTAAGCAAGGGAATCCAGCAAAGAGAAGTGTTCAGTGGCTCACCTGATCGGTGCGAAGACACTGATCCCGACCGGAGATGAGGGCGAGCGAGGAAGCGTGGGCTTACCCGCACGCCGCGTCGGAGAAGCTTCCACCTGAAATTTCAGATTACATTCACTACGCCCCATGCAAGGGGGGGATCTTTGGGAAGGGAAGCCAATGACGACACCTAAACACTACCTCCACACAGGGAGGGGCCTTCATCCGGCCAAGCAAGAGGGTAAAAATTGAGCTATAAGCAAAGAAAGGGAGCCAATGTCGATTTTGACCACTCTCTGCGCTTCTGGACAGACAGTTGGTTATCTTGACGCTGCGGCCACTCCAGATGTTTTTTGATGATGAAACCAGTTGGAAATTCTTTGTAGCTGGATCAGGATGACGCCAGAATTTTTTTGATTTCTTTGGTCGCCGGTGGGTGGTCGGGCAGAGGCTCTAACAGGGAGGCAGGCCTGCAGTTCTGACTGCTTCAGGTTCACAATAGCAGGAAGAAGAGGTTGCCACGAGCGCTCCAGAGCTCAGAATCAGGTGCCGCCAGAGAGAAAGGATATTTGGAAATGGGTTTAAGGGTGGGATTAATTTTTTGTCTTGGGGATGGGAGGGGTTGTGGTGGGGAAGGGAAGGGGTGCTTGGGGAGTGGGGAATTCTTCCTTGGGAGATGAGAGGGTTCTTAGGGAAGGCGATTGGGTAGTTGGTGGTTGGGTGGTGGAGTATGGATTGGTGGAGGGTCTCTTGGGACTAGGGGTGGAGTAATGAGGGTTGGGGGTAGTTGGGAGGATGAATAATGAGGGGGAGAGAGAGGGTTGATGATGTGGAGGAGAGAGAGGGAGGGGAGGAGAGAGAGAGGGGGGCACCATCCTCTTATTGGAGAGAGAAAGTGAGAGAGAGAGAGAGAGAGAGGAGAGAGATAGGGGAGGGGAGCTTCTCACTCCACTCTAATGGCTTCTCACCACAAGAATAATTAGGTTGGACTAAATTCTCATATTTCATTCATTGATTGATTAACTTCAAATGGGGAGATGGGGTATATAGGCAACCCACATTTTACAAAAAGTCTCTCACTCTAGACACAATGACAAATAACCAAGGGGTAGGGGGTGCCCATGGGCCTATCCCAATGGATTGGGCCCATTAGCTAGCCTAATCAACCTAATGACAAACATTCTTAGGTAAATGACTCATTAACCTAGGTACATGACTCAAATAAAAGGAAAATTACAATGATATGACTCAAATAAAATAAGAAAATTACATGACTTGACTCAGAAAAATGTGACGAAAACCATGGAACCATGCCGTTGAACAATCGGAGCTGTGGAAAAATGTGAAGGACGACAGATGCGCCCATCAGCGGAGAAAGCCCTTCTTGATAAGCTCCTCAACTTGCCTCCGTAACTCAGCATGTTCTGTGGGATTGAGGCAGTAATGAGGGAGGTTTGGGAGGGTGACTCCCGGGACAAGATCAATCGCATGTTGCACGTCCCTCATGGGTGGGAGTTGATCCGGGAGCTCATTAGGGAAGACATCCTTAAATTCCTCTAGGAGTGGGTGGATTCCCACAGGGTGGGGGTTGGAAGGGTTAGACTCTCCTAAGCATATAACCACCGCACACAAGGGTGCTCCTTGGGCTAGTTCTTCTTCAATCTCTCTTCTTGTGATGAGGTGAAGGCCTTTGATCCCTCCTGTAGGGTTTTCTTGGGTGGTCTTTTGGGGATCTGGTTGGATTGGTGGGGTGGGGATCCCTGGGTTTTAAGTTGGGGTGGAGTGGTGCTCATGAGGGAGAGGTTCTTTCTTCGGTATGGTGCGGGGTGGGGAGGGGTTTAGACGGATAGTCTTTCCCTCATGCTCAAAAGTACAAGTGTTCGGCCTCCCTAAGATGGTGGCATCAATGTCATAAATCCAGGGCCTCCCTAGTAGGATACTACCTACTTCCATAGGGATAATGTCACACCAGACTTGCCCATGGTAGGATGAAAAGGTAAGGGGCACAATGCAGCGAGTGCTGACCGGGATGGAGTTGTTGTTAATCCAAGAGACCCAGTAGGGGTGTGGGTGAGGAGCGATGGTAAGGCCAAGAGTTTGACAGTGTCGGGAGACACAACATTGACACAACTTCCATTGTCCAAGATTACTTTCCTCACATGGTTTCCTATTTTGATAAAGGTGTGAAAGATGGTTGTTCGACGCTAGTCTTCTTCTTGAGGTTTGGTGAGGGTGCACCTAATCACTCCTAAATGGGTGTTGGTGTAGTCCATAACCAACTCATGGGTTTGAGCCTCATATTCTTCTTCCCAGTCTAGAGTGGCCTCATGAACCTCAACTATTTCCTCATGTTCCCCTTGTGAAGGGGTTTGTTCTTCTTCAATAAGCAAACTAGGTAACCCTCGTGACGGACACTGGTTGGCGAAGTGGCCATAGCCCTTGCACCGAAAACAACTTTATTGACTACCCGGGGTTGTCCCTCCCGTGCTAGGACCCTTGGGGCCCTCCTCTCTTCGGGGAAGTGGGTTGTTTGGGGTAACTCTTGTGGGAGTAATGTTGGGCGGGAGGTTATAGGGCCGGGCCAGGGTACTCCCAATAGGGGTAGGAGTCTTTAAGAGGGCAGGAAGGTTAGGTCGAGGGCCATAGCCTTGGGGTCGACCGGTCGGGGTGAGGTGAACTTAAGATTTCGAGAGAATCTCTCAGCATCTCGGGCTATCTGATAAGCCAACTCAAGGGAGTCCACATCCCTCAAAAAGAACTCTCTCTTGATGTGTGGTTGGAGGCCATTCCTGAATCTGGATAGGGTGACGGCCAATTCTTCATGGACTCCACACTTTAGAAGGTAGGAGTCAAACATTTCAATGTATTCGACTACGGTTTTTCCCTCTTGGGTGAGGCTTTGCCACTCATCTAGGAGAACTTGGGTGTAGCAGTTGGGAAGGTACTTGCTCCTAAGTTGGGTTTTCATGTCTATCCAGGTGCGAATGGGTTCTTCCCGCCTAATCCTCCTTTGACTCTCCACACTCAAGCAGTAGGTTTTGGCTAGTTTGGTAAGGTGCATTTTAGCCAACCTAACTCTCCTGTCTTCCGTCATAGGGTACCAATCAAAGTATTGGTCCATGGCACTCTCCCATTCTAAGTAGGTATTTGGGTTATGGGACCCATCAAAGTTTGGGGCTTCGAGTCTAATCATCTTTAAAAGGTAATCATCTGGGTCCTCCCGTGGTCGCCTCTCATTAGGTCGAGGTTGACGGGGCCTCTCATACTCACGGTAATGGTCATTTTCCAAGCCCTCCCTATCATTTTTAGCTCGCGGAGGGGGAGCTCTTTGGACGTGGTTCCTAGGTGGGGGCCCAGTTTCCTCAAGCCTAGTGATTCGGGTGGAAAGGGTCTCTACCCGATCAATGAGGTGGTTGATGGCAACTTCAATTCGGTCCATTGGTACTTGGGGTGTCTCCCTAGGAGTGTCTAGGTCGCCTTGGGAATTGGAACTTATAGGAGGAGCCGAGGTTGAAGGGTCGGTCCGATACAAGGCACCACTACGGGTAGACATGCACAATTGGGAAATGACCGACACACGGATGATGACTATGCAATGGCCCTAGGACTTAGGCTTGTAGAGACAAGTCTAAGACTTGCTCTGATACCAAATTGATGTGACACAAGCCATTGGGAATGCAGCAGCTAGCCGTGATCCCTCGGACCTATATCGTAAACACAATCGCAAGAGTTGAGATGTTTGGATATCGCCAAAACCACCGTGCGCACACACTTCCCAGGGTGACTCGGTGATGACGAGTGGAGGTAGTGGAACAAGGCCCTTGTTGGTAGAGGGCCAGCCGGGCTATGATTGCACTCCCAACGGTACGGTGTCGACAATCAAGGGGCTGGCTAGGTGCCTAAGGGACACCGGGTCACTCTCTCTCACAAGTCCACGGTGACCGCACGCAAGTTGGAAGCTCCGGGGTCGGGCGCTCTCTTAGCACCAGCGGAGCAATTCCATAGATATTAAAGGAACAAACACCGAATTGGGGAGCAAGGGTTTAGAGCTTACCTTGTCGGTTTGAAGAAACCGACCCCGTTCGGAGACAAGGGTGAGCGGGGAAGTGTGGGTTCCCCGCACACTGCGTCGCTCGAAGCTTCACCCTGTTTAAGTAATTTACATGCACTACTCCTCACATAGGAGGGGGGAGCTCGGGGTGGGGAGAATAGGGGGTACAAGAAAACACTACCTCCTCACAGGGAGGGGCGGTAAGCCTGCCAGGCGGGAAGGGGAGTGAGGCAAAGGAAGAAGCCGAACGGCCCTTCGTGGTTCTGCCCGCCTGTCTGCCTGTCTGATAGATGCTCGCTGTTGATGCTGCCGTGGACGTTCCCGAACTCAGAAGCCGACGAAACCAGCGTCAAATCATCACTGACTAGCTCGGGATGACTCTTGAATTTTCTCAGGAAGTCTTGTCACCTCTGACGGTCGGGGTAGGCGCTGGACCGGTCTAGTTTGGCTCAAGCTCGGAATGGTTCCCGGACACTGCAGCAAGATGACGAAGTCCCCACGAATGCTACCGCGATCCGAATGAGACAGGACCAAGACGGACGCCAGAGTGGATGAGTCTTCTTCGATCAGAAACAAAGAACGGCACTAGAGGATGTCGGGGTCGAAAGTTACAGCCTGAAGAGTGGGAAGAGGTCGGGACTGCTTCTGGCTGATCTGGCTTGCGTCCCTGAGGTAGAAAAATTGGAACAGAATGCTCCGGCCTCCAAACGGCGTCCCGCTGGTTGCACTGGACAGGCGACTGGTAGAGCTTCGACCCAGTCAAATGGCGGGCCCAGGGGAGCTAGGGTGTGGTTGCAGGTGCTTCTGAAAGTCACTTATGGTTGCAGGCGGGACCGGTTCTGCGTAGTCGGTGAAGAACGTCTCTCCCAGGTAGCTCCGAACTCGGATTGATGCGGGACCACCTCGCCTGCGAAGCCAACTGGAAGAGCTTCCTGTCTATGTATGACACACCTCCAAGGGCTCCGAGATGTGGTCGAGGTCGGCGCTGCAACAGGCTGTTGATCAGCAGGTCTTCAGCTGCACACAGATTAGAAGAAAGAATGGTTGAGGGGGTGGTTTCTTTGGTGGAGGGGAATAGGATATGGAGGTATTGGTGGTGGGAAAGGGTTGGGAGGTGGGAAGGGGAAGTGGGGGAGGATGGCAGGGGGCGGAGCTAGCAGGGGGGGGAGGTGGGTGCGCTGGTGGCTTTGGAGGAGGTGGGGAGGGGGGCGCAAATGGGTTGGAGGGAGGGGAAGGGTTCTCTCCCTTATTTGAAATGGGATTAAGAAAGAAGTTAAGTCTAGTCTTGGGAATGGGAAGGGTTGTCTTGGGAGGGTGAAGGAGTGCTTAGGGAGTTGGGATTCTCCCTTGGGAGATGGAAGGAGTGGCTTGGGAATGGGGAGAGTTGCCTTGGAAGGTGAAAGGTTGCTTTGGTAGTGGTGAGAGTAATGGTAGTATTGAAGGGGCCTAGGGAAGGTGAAAGGGTTGGGCTGATGTGGAGGATGAGGTGGCAAGGGGGAGAGGAGAGAGGGGGCTACGAATTGAAGAGAGAGAGGGGAGAGAGAGAGAGAGATAGAGAGATAGAGAGAGTGAGAGAGATGGGTTCACACAAGGTTTTGTGGAATGCTAAATTCAAACTTTCATTAGTTCACCAAGGGGGGTTTGGGGTCCTATTTATAGGGACCCAAACTTTTACATGACAAGACTACCCCTGGCTTTACACATAATGACCAAGCTGTCCAAAAAGCAACCAAGGGGTAGATGAAGACTAAAACATAGGGAAATGACTTAGGACCTAGGATGATGACTAAAATAAAGGGGAAAATTACATCAAAATGACTCAAACAAAAAAGCAAGAAATACATCAAAATGATATAGGTAGAAAAGCAAAGGGTCGTGGGGGCCCTGCTCGACAAGGAGCTCGATCTTATTCCTCTCCAGGAGGAAGTGAAGTCCCAAGCCAGAGAGAATCATGGGTGATGTCCCCATCAATACCCTTAGGGAAGGGATAAAGATCTCATATGGGGGCACCGCCTCCATCCCGTAAGTAAGAGCATTGGGGGTTTGCCCTGTGGGAGTACGGACGGAGGTACGGTAAGCCCATAGAGTTTCCACCAATCGTTCAGGTCAATCAGCAAATTTGTGAGATTCGCATGTCTTCTTTATGATTTTAAGAAGGGTTTTATTAGTGGCCTCGGCTTGACCGTTTCCTTGAGGGTAATATGGAGATGAATGATGTAATGTAATATTGAACTTCTTACAGAGGTCCTGAAGCTCTTGTGATACGAACGGGGGTCCATTGTCGGTGATGATGCTACTTGGCACTCCGAACCACGAGATGATGTGCTTTAGGATGAAGCGACACACCGTGGTTACTTTGATCTCTGTGTATGCTTCCGCTTCGGCCCATTTGGTGAAGTACTCAGTGGCAGTGAGGATAAATGATTTTTGCTTAGTCTGAGAATTGGGATCACCTAGCGGGCCTACAATGTCGAAACCCCACATAGAGAATGGCCAAGGGGCAAAGAGAGGGTGAAGAGACGAAGTAGGAGCATGAATTTTATCGGCATGGAGTTGACATTGAAGACACCTCCGGACATATAGGGAGCAATCTTCCTCTAGAGTGGGTCAATAGTAACCCTACCTAAGAATTTTCTTCGCTAGAGCCTGGCCATTGACATGACCTCCACACTCGCCTGAATGGGCTGCTTCGGCCACCTTCCATGCTTCATCGTCATCTAGACACCTCATGAGCATTCCATTGAGAGCGTGCCTGTACAATTCTCCAGCTATGATGGTGTGCCTTGAAGCAGCTCTTCTAATAGCCTTAGGTTGTTCAGCACTTGCCCCTTCTGGGAACGATCCATCCCTGCAATACAGGTCAATTTCATGGTACCATGGCAATTCTTCTTCCTCCAAGATCTCTTCTTACTCTGTCAAAGACACTTCCTTCAAATCTTCCTTCTGAGCCCTCGCCTCTATAGTTTTCCTAAGGTTATCGTACCAAGGATCTTGAAGAGTGGGGACGTCCAATTTGTTGAGTGAAGAGCCCGGATTCAGAGGGGGGGTGAATGAATCCTAGAAGGAAATTTGCCCAATTTGAATCTAAGATCTTGATTAACACTTAACATACAAAGACTTGCATAAATAAAAATAACTAACACACACTCAATTGAGCTTCTCCCAAACACAGAATCAAGCACTAATGGTGCATACAGATGGATAAGTCGTTGAACACACAATCTAACATATCTGTATTATGTAGAATGCTATCACAGCAGACAGGAACAACACCGAACCAATCTATTGATTAGAGTATAAAGCTTTCAAGGAACCTTCAGATAAACAATCACCAAAGATTTCACCAGTTACAATTGAAGCTCACTAGACGTTCATCTAATCAAGAAACATGTAAGCAATCAGAGAACCATAAGATCAACCAAACCATTCAGATGCCAACCTGCGAATGGGGTAGACGATAGAGAGTAACCACACCAAAGGAATCACACAGTACGCAGGGTTTTTTAGGTGGTTCGGCCAGATCCACAGTCTGCCTACGTCCACCCCTCACTCCAAACCAGAGTGAGGCTTCCCTTGCAATAGCAAAAACCACAGACTCAGTCTACAGACAGACGCTGCCTAATAGCTTGACAAACCAAGGGAGACAAATCCCTCAAACCAAGTTCTGCAACTCACAGAAGCTTGGCACCTGGACTTGCTACCCACAAGAACAAAACCGGAGATAATCCTCCCTTCCTCCAAACTGGAGGGAAACCCACAAATAGCACACCACTACTTGCAACCGGAGACTACGTCTCCCTTCTCCTGAGTCCACAGGAGGAACCCGAACCCACAACAAAGTATCGGAAGAACATGGAGAAAATGCAAAAAGGGAAACCGAAAGATCCAAAGAAATAAACAAAAAAAAATAAGCTCCAATGAGCACAGTCATTCTGGATTTGATCCACGAACAGACAAAACATGTCTTCAGAATGAATGAGTGCTCTCACTCTCTCTTCTTCCATTCACAATATCTTCTTCTAGGCTCTCTCTCTTCTTCCCTTTCTTCTTTTTCTTCTTTAGTTGTTGGCTCTCCTTTTTTTTAGCACTCTCTCTTTCCTTCTTTCCTTTTTTTTGCACTTTCTACTTCAAAGGGTAATGTAGCTTTATATATAGGAGTAGGGGCTCCGAATGGATGAGGCAAAAGAATCCTACTGAAACCCCATAGGTCCACGTGTTGGACAAGAATGTTCCTTTCCTCAGATCATGTGCCTTTCATTTGCAGACGAACTTATTCCCTGCAAGAGAAAGGACAGAGTATGGTTTATGCACTGAGTTCTTAAGGGATGCATAGGACATGTAGTGTAACGATCAAAACATGCACATACTTTATGTAGCAAAATAGACTGCACCAACCCTATATGTGGGTGTGCAATCAACATGATATGCACCGACTCAATTGTTGCACCGATGCAGAGACGTAAAATGCACGACATGCACGAGCTTTGTTCAAGTGGCGCAAGATAATACCTGCACCGACTTGGATTAGCGGTCCAAGCTAGAGTTGCCCCGAGATGATGGTAAGCAAAAACAAGAATTGCACCGAACTAGGTTAGGCTATCCAAGCAAGATCTGAACCGAGATGCTGGTCAGAGATGAGCTTAATTAGAGAGAGATGCAAGACAAAGCTTGCACTGAGTCAAGAAAGGCATGATGCATTTGGATGCACCGAGAAAGAGGCTAATCGACAGAATGTGGGCATGAACAGAAACTTGCACCGAGGCAAGCACTTATGCATTAGGTGCAGAACTAAACGAGAGTTGCACCGAGCAAGATAATGAGCGAGACACTGCATGCACTGACTATGACTTGGTCTATGAAATAGCATGGACCACATGGACCATACTCAACAGATAAACTTGAAGAATTAAAGCACCAACAGCTAAGCATGATTCATCAGTAAGTTACTATCAAGATTAGGGTTTGTGACCAATCCACCATGCAAACAGTTCACATGAATTAATCAGATATTCTAATCAGATGCACTGACCATAATTCTATCACACATGACTCAGAAACTATCATTATCAAAACCAGCGATCCAACAATCTCCCCCTTTTTGATGATGACAACCTAATGAGTCATGTATGATAATTCACATAATGAATTACGCAAAATCTGTCATACATATAGCAATAACTACTTCAGCACAAAAAGTAATATGAATCAGGTGTAAACAGTTACCATCAGAACTCTAAGATTCATCAAAAACTTAAAGTCATCCATAGGGAAGATTTTATGCAATATCCAAAAAAAAACAACAAAACCATCATCCATCAAAAACCATCATCAGCAGATCATCCATCAAAAATCATCATCAGTAGATCACAACTACATGACATCTTCTCTCCCCCTTTGTCATTATCAAAAATCGTGGGAGCTTCTAGGGTCTCTCGGATCTCTAGGAGGAGCAGAACTTGAATTTCCTCTTTGAGGGGTTATGTCCAGGATGGAATTTTGAAGAGACTGCAAGGAGTTGGACAGCTGCTCAAAGCAGTAGAAAATAGTGCCGTTAATATGGCCGAGAGAGAGGACATATCCACTTGCTCTGTTAAGAATTTTTCAAGTTTGGCTACAACGGCAGCAACTTCAGATTGAGCTTTATCCAATGCTGTACGGATCTCTTGTTGACCAGTGAGGAAGGGATGATCCAGAGTCCTCATCTTCGCAAGCTCAATGTTGATATCGTAGGTCTTGTCAAGGATAGTGACAAGAGTCTTGTAAGAAATGGTCTGAGTGCTCTGAACACTGCTAACCGCCTCCCCTATTCTATCAATAAGACCTAAGAGCTTTCCCAAGAACTCTTGCATCGTATCATCTGCCCTCCATTTTTCAGCCACAAATTGTGTCCATTGCGTATTCACTATGAGCTCTAGAAGATGTAGTCTTGTGCTCATTTTGTTCAGATAAATATTTATGTACAGAAGCTGGGAAGACACCATCTTACTCTGATATTGAACCAAAGTTGACAGATTGTTGAGCAGATCAAAAATATTCGGCTCACTATTGGCTTCAGTTGAACTTGCAGACGGAGTGCTTGATTCAGGATACTTGACATTGTAAATCGGATGTTCTTCCTCAAAAATTTGTGTATCCTCGGCAAATGGTTCAGCTGGATCCTTAGACACTACAGAGCAATAAAGATCAATCAATATCAATGCTTTCCCAAAAACTTTTCATCTCAGAGACCCCCCAAAAAAGTTACCAGTTCAGAATGCTCTGCGGTCATCTCAATATTATGAGTATCCACTAAAGACAGGAGAGCAAACTTCGGTTTAAAAAAAACATATCATCTTTACGAGGGGATTTTGTGTACCTTTGTTTCCAAAAGATTCCCTCACTATCTCTTTTCCTTTCCTTTTCTTTCCTTCTGGAACCTCTTCGCTTTTCTCAGCCTTTGCTTCCTCGAGATGGACGAGTTCATCGGCCTTCCTTTTTCCTTGGGCATCTCCAGAAGGCCCCTCCTTGCTTTTGCTCTCAGAATCATTTTCTCTTTCGGACATGCTGATGTCTTGAGTTGGCGGCAGATGCTCCTCAGACACCTCTTCCTTCCCCTCGGTCTTAGTTGACGGAATAGACATCACAGATGATTGTGATTGAGATGAGGACGTCGTCTTTCGAGAATGACGAGGGTGGAAGATGAACCAGGTGATCGGCATGTGAAAGGGGGAGAAGCAGAAATGGCGGAGAAGAAGACTGGAGAGATGCTTACGACGGGAAGTCATGAGAGAGGAAATGACCTGGCTTATAAAAAAAAAGGGCGGAAGTTCAATTGGCACTTTTAGGGTTAAACAATGTATAAAATACATTATCCTCTTTTTTTTGACGTACACTTTATCCCCGAACAGCCCCTCTCGTGTATAGAATATTTTTCTTCACCTCCTTTATGGTCTTTGGCGTATTAAACTTATATCTTATATGTCTATCGCTCAAAAGTTCATCTTTTAACGCATACCCAATGGAGATAAACACTTTTAGTCACAGGTTAATGTCCAATTAATAAAAAGTCACCAAGGTAACTCATTATTTTCATAAGATAAAGTTGGTTTTCAGATATATGTCTTATATTGTGTTTTAAATTCAGTTTCAGCCCCTAAGGTGGAACCAGAGTCAACCACATCTATTCTTTCTTTTGCCCCCCTTTTTTAATTTTTTTTTATTTGAGCATTCCAGTAAGACTAGCCTTTTTACACAAGGAGACATATTTATCAGACACCAGAAACCCTAGTTACTCAGCACAGTCTACCTTTGTAGATCTCTTTTAAAATCCACACTTAAAAATATAAAAAGTAATAGATATATGGGTGAAAGCAATAAAAATAGCACGAGGTGCTAATGTGGAGTGTGTGTGATCGCCAGAGACACGAGGGTCCCAAAGAGGAGATTGATATGGGAAGATGATCGCAAAATACCTCAAATATGCGGGGGATGTGAGTATTCCTTTCTCTTCAAATCGGCCGGCCGACGAAGAGAGTTCTTCCTTTAATTACCCTTGCAAAAAAGACAAACACCAATGAAGAAATTGCATTAGATATGTGGTGAGTGTAGCATCAATTCATGATAGAAATATGTGAGCATGAAAGCATGTGCAAGAACGCACCTTAAGGGTGGTTGCCCTTAAACCCCTATGCAAAGAGGGTGTGGGAGATATGAATGCATGAAAATATGAATAGAAATAGGGGGAAAGAGTGCAAGAGTTGCACTAAATGGGGAGATTTCTCAACGTGGTTGAGTTAAAGATGTGTATACGAACACCATGAACATGCAAATATGAATGATGATAGTGAAAAGGGAATAAAAAAAATGAAAAGAGGAAGCCTGTTGCTTTTGGGCTTGAATGCTCGATGGGGAGGAGTTCCCAGAAGATGATGAAGACTTGAACGTATGCAGGAGCCCCTCCTTAGCCAATGGCAACAGCAGCACCTGCGTGAGGAAAGAAAGAAAATAGAAGAAAAATAGGGGGGAGATATGGGCGTCCGAAGAAGAGGAATCCAACCAAACAACAGAGCCATTGGCTCTATTAAATAGGTTGAGGAAGAGATAAACATAGGCAAGAGTCCTAAGAGGGAAATGATAAGAATGGGCAAGAGCCCAAACCAAGTAGGCATCTATCGAAGCAAGGACTCTCTGGGGAAAGGGCCGCGTAGCCAGAAGGTAAAACACGCCTTAGGTAAGGGCGTCAATTAATGAATTGACGACTAGACCAGAGGGCGTTTCTCAAAAACACGCCCTGCACAAGGGCGTTTCTCAAAAACCAAATTTAGCAATAAAAACTCCCCATATTTGAAAAATGTAAAACACGCCTTAATTAAAGCCACGTTTAAAAACACGCCCCTGAGAAGGGCGTTAATTTCAAGAGCTCAAATGGGGAAGTCGGTCAAACCTAGAAGAATTAACGCCCTCAGGTGAGGTCGTCCTTTCTTTAAGAAACGCCCTAGGTTAAGTCATGTTTTGAAGAAAACACGCCCTTACCCAGGTCGTGAATTTAGAAAATTCATAAAATAGATAAAATGGGGGAGAAATAGATAAAATGGGAGAAAACGCCCTAGACAAGGTCGTGTTTCAAAAAAACGCCCCTGATGAGGGCGTTAATTCAAAAAAAATAGAGATAAATGCCCCAAAAAATCCAGAAAAATAGGAAAAAGGAGATAAATGGGGAAAAATAGGAGAAATTCAAGAAAAAGTAGGAAAACCACTCAAATAAGCTGATTTGAGGGTCAAATGGGGCATCGCAGAGCGATATGAAATATACTCAAAATAATGTCAATTTTAGCGTGTCTACAGCTGCCCCGCCTTGGCGTCTGCTTTGCAAGGGAGCGTAGCAAACTGAAAAGTAGATACCAAGGTGTGATGAGACACGCAATCAACATCACTTGATGAGAATCAAATCAAAAGCACGAGATGAAGCAAATCTCGGGAAATTCAAGGAAATCAACAATGTTTGGATAAAAGGGGAGATGCGCACGCGGTACACGAAGGAGATAAAATAAAATGATCAACTTCCAGCGCGGTGGAAGTACCCCAGGTCACAAACCTGTAGGTTTCACCATTGGGGAGCGGTTACCAGCCAGTGGACGTGCTGCAGCCAAGGTGGATCAAAGGAAAGGAGATTAAAAATAAGATGATAAAAATCTAAACAAGGAGCTTTCGAGAAAAGCACCCAAAACAGCAACAAAACGAACTGAGGATCCAATTCGGCAAGGAAAATCTCATATCGAGAAAGATTAAGATCAATTCAACTCTCACATCAGCTTATCAAAAATGATTTTCCAACAATTGCTTCAAAGTCCTACATGAATGCATGCTGGGCTAAAGGGAAAATAACAAATGAGAATATAATATAATCAAGGATAATATTGTTAAACTGCCCAGACTGGGTCAAGAAACCAATTCTGCGAGCTGATACTAAGCCGAAGCCCGTTTATCCACGCACCAATTCGTAAAAAGGGAACCATCGTCCCCAGTCTCGGACGGCTCAACGGCCTATCCGTGTGACTAAGACTCCTCTGGAATCATCATTGTTTTTGATGAAGGGGAACTCAAATCCCAGATTTACCAAAGCCACAAGGTCCTTGATATAATATAATAGCGTAATAACATATAGTAGAAATGCATACAGGAGATGGTGATATCAATAAGCATGGGAACTGAGAAATGAGCTGCAAGACCGGTGGGACTTTGATGATGATGCCCAGTCGGCGGGACCAAGAGCTTCTTATCCTGCGCTCAAAAATTCATTGGCCAAGATATAAAAGATAACAAACAATGAAGAAGGCATTTAAGCATAGCAATCATCAAAGCATCAATTATAGCATGTATATGGCATGAATAGCATAAGTCAAATCATAGCATTGTTTGTTGTTTTATCATGAGGAGACAATCTGGCTAATCAAGATTTGGAGATGAATGATCAAGATCTGATATAATGCCCATCGGCGGAGTGATCAGATGAAATTAGCAGGAGTTGATTTAAAAAAAATTTGGAGATGAATAATCATGAGATATGAAGAAATGATAATCAAAATGCCCAGGGTGGCATGTCATGAAAATATCGAGAAAGAATCAATAGATTGATAGCAATAAGTAGAGAGAGGACCCATCCCCTGTTTTTGGTCTCTGCAAAGCTGTTCCTACAAAACACCATCAGAAAATACAATGCAAATTTTTAGATTTTGGAAATATACAAATTTTTATGAGTTTTGAAAGATATTCAAATTTTTATGGATTTTGAAAATATTTTGATTTTTTATGAATTTTTGAAAATATTCAATTTTTGTTGGATTTTGATCAGGAAATATTCAATTTTTGTTTGATTTTGGCTTAGACATTGTTAATGCAGCATTAAAGGGTGTTTTGAACCACTGGCTAGGGGTCCTTATTCCTTCCCTTTTCGCTAAAAACTGCCCAAAGCTGGACGTGCATTGAAAGTGGCATCCTATAACCGACCGTCTTTGATCAACGGTGCCCCTACCAAGGCCATACTCGAGAAACATTCGGTCTTGGAGGGAGAAGAGAAGAATAATTGGAGATAAGCTTTATGCAGGATGGGAGATATCAAAACTTGAATTCCTTCCAAGGTATTAACCCTCAAAGAGGTAGTCTGTTGCGCTGGGGCTTTGTGCCTTTGATTTTTAGACCCTTGACCTGCATACGACCAGGATTTTCCCTGCGGGGACTTTGCCACTCTTGACATGCCATAATTCATAATTTTGAATTTATTGAAATTCTGACTTGATTTTCATAATAGCCCTTTTGGCGAAATGTATATCATGAAAACTCATATAACAATTCATATTGATTTTGGGTCAAGACTGCCCCTATTTGAGACTCCTCTCGTATTGGGGATTACCGAGGTTGGGTCATCTTATCCGTCAGTCTCTTGCCCCTGCATTCGGCCGAGTGAAGAAGAGAAAAGACTTTCAGATATACTCATGGCATGGCCAAGGTAGCAACGGTGTTTTACCAAAGGAGCCGGCTAAGGACGCCGTGAAGTGTGTGGAATGCCCAACCGAGGGTTACTTTTAAACAAGCGGGGAGAGAATGTTGAATTCCCAATGCTGGGTTCTTTATCAACCAAAGTGCTGCAAAGCAAGTCTAAAGACTCTTTTTAGAAATGATTCAATTAAAAGCCTAAGATAAAGGTTTAAAACACCATTCTTAATCTTGTTAAGAAGCACTTCCTTTTGAGAATCATGCGCGAAGAAATGGGGAGATGATATTATGAAAATACTTACTTACGCCAACATGTTACCTTGCAACCTTCGTAGAAGCAGCTGCTGCTGGAGGTGATCATCGTGGGATTTGTCCTCTTTAGCAGAAAAAAGACTGGAAGCAAAGGATTGGAAGTGGCTTATCAAGACGGAGCGGCGCCCAGACCAGACTCAGACGAATAAGGAGAAAAAGGAAAAGAGATAAGGGCTAGAACTCCTTTATTAAGGCACGGAGACCCTGATCACATGGAACAATCTACAGAAGGAGAGGAGAATTAGAAGGAGGAGTGAGGACTAAAGCCTCGAAAGCAGTGAGAGAATGGGCAGATGCCCAAGGCAGTGGATGTGGAAGAAGTTGGGTCAGACCCAGAATTAGGAGGAATCAGAAGAAGAAATTGGTAGATGGAAAGAGGTGGATCCGGAGGGTCCGGAGGCGAAGGAGCATCGTGAGTGGAGAAATCATCCGGAGGCTCCGGAGGAATGACAAAAGAAGGGACGCGATGCCCTGAGACGAAATAGGGAAAAAGATGATGGAAAAGGAAGAAAAAAATGAAAGATGTGATGTTCAGAAATATTAGAAAGATGAATTGGAAGAAAGATGGAGGGTCCGGAGGTGGTGGAGGAAGAAAATGCCGAGGGACGCGATGCCCTGGAAGAAGATAGAAAGAATAAGATAGAGAATCCGGAGGTTCCGGAGGAAGGATATAGAAAGGGGTGCGATACCCAAGAGAAAGGAATGAAGGAGGATCAGGAGGAAAATCCGGAGGTTCCGGAGGTAGCAAATGAGCAGGGGCGCGATGCCCAAGAAAGTCCGGAGGTTCCGGAGAAATGAGGTGGAAAGGGACGCGATGCCCGAGGGGAAGGTCCGGAGGTTCCGGAGGTAGCAAATGGAGAGGGGCAGAATGCCCAAAGGACAAAGAGAGTGGTGAAAGATATGGAGGTTCCAGAGGAAGAGGATGGAAAGGGGCGCGATGCCCAAGGAAAAGACTGAGAGAATCAGATGGGGAATCCGGAGGTTCTGGGGGAATAAGAGGGAGAGGGGCGCGATGCCCGAGGAGCAGAGAAAGGAATGAAGGAGGATTAGGAGGAAAATCCGGAGGTTCCGGAGGAATAAGATGAAAAGGGGCGCGTTGCCCGAGGGGAAAGTCTGGAGGTTCCGGAGGGATAACGAAATCAGAAAGGGCGAGATGCCCAAAGAGGAGGGATAAAATTCCTGGAGGTTCCCGGGAGATAGCAGGAAAAGGGACGTGATGCCCCAAGGGGAGTGGACAAAAAGATGAATATAAATAAGATGGGAAATGCGGAATATCCGGCGGTGCCAGAAGGCGGGGGAGATACGGGTTTAGAAACCCAGGAAACAGGAGGTGCAAATGCATATGAATGCAATAGAATGGACGTGATGAATGCAGTGAATGCATGAATGCAATGAAATGCGAAGAATATGGAGAATATGAAGGGCGAGAGGATGAGATCCTCCTCCTAACCCTGGGAATGGCCCACGAAGAAAAAGTGATAGAGAAAGATGAATAGAAAGTGGAACAAATAAGGGATGGCCCCTTAGCATTAAGAAAACTGCCCCTCCACGACAGTGAAAGTGTATGAGAAATAGCCCCTGCCGAAGCTTCAATGGTGAATGTCAACTCCCTTGGAGAGTGCAAAGTAATGGTGTGAGGGAGTTGGAAAGTTGGGCTCGGAAGCATTATGTTGCCCATTGATGGTGATGAATATGGAATGTTAAATAAAATGGACATTCGCCCCTTGTAAATGAATTCGGAATTCGAAAATTGGAACAAGGGGTGCCCTGCCCGGCCCTTAAACGGCATCAATGCTTGGCATGGCGGCGACTTGGCTTCTTCGGCCGTGATTGGCACAATAACCCGGATTGGCATCCGGCAAATGAATTCTTGCATCTTGAATGGCACGGCCAAATCCTTGCCGCCCGGCTCCTGATCATCTTCGACACCTGTGCTTGTAGAAGGCCCCCCATTTCGAGTAGTAGAAGGAGGTGAAGCGGAGGCGGAAGGCTCCATGAATGGTGGAGGCATGATGGAAAGCGTAGGCAAATGGGTGAGCCTAAGCGGAGGTTCAAACACGTCGAGTTTCTCCCTTTGCTCGGAAGCAGTTGGGATTGGCTCGGGTGCAAAAAGGGGTGGATCCTGCTCAGGATTAGCCATGGGTAAGGGTAAAGGGTTAAATGGCGAAATAGGCAAAGTGGGTTTTAAAGGGATAATGGAAGGCCGAGGTGGCGGTAATGGGAGGTTAATTGGGGGAGGTTTAATGGTGGGTTCGATGGAGGCTAATGGTGTGGAGGTTAATGGTTTAAGGAGTGGAGGTGTAATTGGTGGAGGTTTAATGGAAGGTTTAGGGGAGGTTGGTGTGAAGGTTAATGGTATAACTGGAGGAGGTGTAATGTATGCGGTGTCAAGGATAGGAGGAGACTTACAATGTGCCGGTGTGGGTGATTGAAGTATCGACCCATCATCGTAACACCAATTAGTCTCATAAATAGGGGTCGGATCAGGGATGGTTTCATCCTGAGCAGGAAGTTCATCAAATGATAATGGAGGGAGTGGGAAATTAAGGAAACTCGGAAGGGGTGCCTGCATAGCTTCATCATCATCGTACACTACCTCGGATTCTTCAGTTGTCGGTTCTTCCTCGCTTGGAATGCCGACATCATAATCATCTCTCCTATCCTTCCATTCTCTCTCCAACTTAGTTATTTCGTCCAAAGCGGCATGGAGAGGATTGACCGGAGTAGGAGGAACCGTGACCCTCTTTAATTGTTCCTCCATGGAAGTAATCTTATCAAAAAGAGATTGTTGGAGGGGTGTGACTTGAACAATAGAAGGTTGGCAGGGCCTTGAAGGAGGAGGGGCCGCATAAAAAGGCCGTGGAGGGGAGTTGACGGTATGACCCGTAAAAGAACCCGGATGGGCCGGATTGCAATGAATAAATGGGCCTCGGGGCCGTGAGGGAGGAGGAATAGAAGGAGGCGGGTGTCGGACCACCCGAGTAGAATGAATAGGGGGAGATGGGTAATGGGCTACCCGAATATGATTGGAAGGAGGAGGTGGGTGATGGGCCACCCGTGTAGAATTGGAGGGAGATGGGTGATGGGCCACCCGAATAGAATTGGAAGGAGGGAGAGATGCATGAGATGTACCCTCAACGGCAGCCTTAAGGGCTTGGATCTGTTGAGGGGTAAGATGATCTAATGCATGGATGATTCGAGAGACCTTCTCGTCATTGGGAGGAGACGGTCCCGAGGGAATAGTGGCTCGAACTTGAAGAGGGGGACCATAAGAATGGACATTGCCCATGGGTTGGGTATGACCATGAGAATAAGGACGTGGTCCCTTGAAAGAATGGTGAGAATGCTGATTAACATGTTGAAATTGAGGATATGAAGTGCTAGGTTGTGCATCCTCATGAATTGAATTGAACATGTTTCTATCATGGTAAGCCATTATATAATCAAAAATTCTCAATAATTATGCAAATAAGCACACAAGTTGGAATGGTTATCATGATTTGATTCGTTTGAACCTTGGTGAATTAAGGATTTTATCAAAGTTTTGAATGATTCACACAAGGGGGGGAAACCTAGTTTCAATATGGTTTGAACTCCAATGCCAACTAGGAACTCTCACTCACCACGTATTAGGCCAATTATATCGGGACTCCAAAAGGGTACAACCTGCCCGGCGTCCGTGAGGGAATCCACGGGTGCGGGGGCTTATGGAGGCTTGGAAAAGGGATTTCCAGTCCAAAGAGACGGAATGCTCAATGGAGGGTCGTCCCGATTCCAAGAGGGTGTGTGGATCCAAATGAAGAGGAGGAGGCTCCCAAACCAAATGCAATTATGAATGCAACAGGGTAAACAGGCCAACCACAATAATATGATCAATCAACAAAAATAAGCATGAAATATCATGAAAAACCACAACGGGGGGTTCTGGAAACCCACAGTAAAAACACGCCCGGGAAGGGGGCGCTACTAAAAAAGACACGACGATGTGACTGTCGTGAATCAACGTGAGGGGCTCAGGGGCTGGCGAAAACACGCCTTAGGGTGAGGCGCTATCAATAAACGGACGCCCTGTTCAGCGGGCGTCAACTCAAGAGACACGCCCTGATGAGGGGCGCTAATAAATAAAAGAACGCCCTTGGGCAAGGCGTGAAACACTGGCAGCAGATATATGCAAAATATATGATATGAAGAAAGCACAGGGGTTTGGCAAAACACAGGAAGAAAACGCCCTGGGGCAGGGCGCTACCAATGGAAAAAGCGCCCTTCGGTAGGGCGTGAAACGCCGCGGGCAGATGCCAACCAAGTCAAGGGACGCCCTGGGTCAGGGCGCTACCAATAAACGAACGCCCTATGCAGTGGGCGTCAAATCAATAGAAACGCCTGAATGGGAGGCGCTAATCAACAAATAAACGCCCTGGGGAAAGGCGTGAATTCACAGGCAGCAATATAAAGCAGGAAAACCCGAAAGTACGCTGGAAAACGCCCTGTCAGAGGGCGTAAAATATTCAGAAGACGCCCTTGGTTAGGGCGTTAAATCAATAAAAACGCCTCTTCTAGAGGCGTGAATTCACTTTCTCCAGTAAACCTTCACGGCCAGCAATATTAACACTCAATCACAACATCATGGCAATCAATAAAATAAGCATGCTCATCAAGAATTTTAGATAAGTGGAAATTTTTAAAGAAAAATCAACAAACTGACCAATCACTTAGGGGAGAGTGTAAAACCAATGGAGGGTGCCCGAGGGGCACAAAAGGGAGACGCACCGAGGGTGCAATAGGGGAGACGGCACACGCGGGTGCCTAAGGGGAAAGGGTAATAAACAAAGAACACAAAGGGTCCCACCGTGATCGCCAATTTGTAGATCTCTTTTAAAATCCACACTTAAAAATATAAAAAGCAATAGATATATGGGTGAAAGCAATAAAAATAGCACGAGGTGCTAATGTGGAGTGTGTGTGATAGCCAGAGACACGAGGGTCCCAAAGAGGAGATTGATATGGGAAGATGATCACAAAATACCTCAAATATGCGGGGGATGTGAGTATTCCTTTCTCTTCAAATCGGCCGGCCGACGAAGAGAGTTCTTCCTTTAATTACCCTTGCAAAAAAGACAAAAACACCAATGAAGAAATTGCATTAGATATGTGGTGAGTGTAGCATCAATTCATGATAGAAATATGTGAGCATGAAAGCATGTGCAAGAACGCACCTTAAGGGTGGTTGCCCTTAAACCCCTATGCAAAGAGGGTGTGGGAGATATGAATGCATGAAAATATGAATAGAAATAGGGGGAAAGAGTGCAAGAGTTGCACTAAATGGGGAGATTTCTCAACGTGGTTGAGTTAAAGATGTGTATACGAACACCATGAACATGCAAATATGAATGATGATAGTGAAAAGGGAATAAAAAAAATGAAAAGAGGAAGCCTGTTGCTTTTGGGCTTGAATGCTCGATGGGGAGGAGTTCCCAGAAGATGATGAAGACTTGAACGTATGCAGGAGCCCCTCCTTAGCCAATGGCAACAGCAGCACCTGCGTGAGGAAAGAAAGAAAATAGAAGAAAAACAGGGGGGAGATATGGGCGTCCGAAGAAGAGGAATCCAACCAAACAACAGAGCCATTGGCTCTATTAAATAGGTTGAGGAAGAGATAAACATAGGCAAGAGTCCTAAGAGGGAAATGATAAGAATGGGCAAGAGCCCAAACCAAGTAGGCATCTATCGAAGCAAGGACTCTCTGGGGAAAGGGCCACGTAGCCAGAAGGTAAAACACGCCTTAGGTAAGGGCGTCAATTAATGAATTGACGACTAGACCAGAGGGCGTTTCTCAAAAACACGCCCTGCACAAGGGCGTTTCTCAAAAACCAAATTTAGCAATAAAAACTCCCCATATTTGAAAAATGTAAAACACGCCTTAATTAAAGCCACGTTTAAAAACACGCCCCTGAGAAGGGCGTTAATTTCAAGAGCTCAAATGGGGAAGTCGGTCAAACCTAGAAGAATTAACGCCCTCAGGTGAGGACGTCCTTTCTTTAAGAAACGCCCTAGGTTAAGTCATGTTTTGAAGAAAACACGCCCTTACCCAGGTCGTGAATTTAGAAAATTCATAAAATAGATAAAATGGGGGAGAAATAGATAAAATGGGAGAAAACGCCCTAGACAAGGTCGTGTTTCAAAAAAATGCTCCTGATGAGGGCGTTAATTCAAAAAAAATAGAGATAAATGCCCCAAAAAATCCAGAAAAATAGGAAAAAGGAGATAAATGGGGAAAAATAGGAGAAATTCAAGAAAAAGTAGGAAAACCACTCAAATAAGCTGATTTGAGGGTCAAATGGGGCATCGCAGAGCGATATGAAATATACTCAAAATAATGTCAATTTTAGCGTGTCTACAACCTTCTTGCCTCTTTTTACGAATAGAGATAGCTTATTTCTTCATGACATAATTTCTAGATTTCTTTGATCTAGATGACTAGTTTCTCATAAATTTGCCATTGCTCTGCCATTATTGTTTATTTTACTTGATGGCGTATTCCCTGGTCTACTTCATATTAGCTTGGAAGCATGATTTAAAAGCACTTTATAAGACATTTTCTCTTACCAGATTATCCCAAAACTCATGAATTTTAGATTGATGAATTTTATTAGGTTGGACATTTCTAGTTATTAAGAGTGTTTTCAGCTGCAGTGACAATGCTTTCAAGAGTTCTCTTGAACAATTAACTATAAGATATAATCTTTATAGGCCGAAGATCACTCAATAGGGGAGACCAACATCTTCATACACTTATGGGAGTGGTTTTTGGTCATAATAATGCACGTTGGACAAGGATAATAATGTTCCATACATTGCTCCCCCTAAGTGTCAGTCTATGAGAAAGGAATTTAGATGAGAGGACATGGATCATTTGATGATAAAGATGAAGGATGAAGAGGTGAGCTTTCCAACGACATTGGAGTAGAGGTCAAAATTGGTGTAGAGTTACAGACTGCTTTAATCCAAGGATATCCTTAGCCAACTCTTGACCCAACCACTTCTGATTAGACCTGACAATTTCAGCTCAACATCTCATCTTAAACACTTCTAGCTTTCAAACTCATAAAGTGCACCAACTTCTTCATCCCACTCAGAATAGTTCAGCTCCCCCTTACTGAGTGCCAAGATCCATAATTAGGCAGCACTTTGTTTTTCTTGCAGATAGAGAGAGGTAAAAACATGTTTTATTTCTAGGCCCTTGTTACTACATGAATTGTCACTCTCTCTACATGTTAGCTCTTCGCACAGAACATTGTTATGAAAATCTAAAAAGAGTCACTTGAACATTATGTTAATGTTCTAGATAAATGCGTGCATGTAGAGCTAACATGTAGAGAGAGTGACCTAAATAGAAATCCAGACATGGGGTTTTCTCCTTCGAATGCCGTGGCTCAGTTAACCCTTTATTTCATTCCACGGCATACCTGCAAGTTAGCACTCTATTTGGCATGGGCAGATACCCAAATGGTCTTCGGTCTTGCATGATTAGTAGTACTTTTGATGGGTGCTTTCCACAACTTTTGGTCCTCTGTATCATCATGTATCATTATAGAGTAACCATTCATCATGTGTCCAATTCCCCCACAATCATTACAAAGAGCATCATGCTTTGATTCCTTGTTGTGCATACAGTTATTTGCATGGAGTTTTTGTGCAGGTGCATACTAGTTTCTATTTTTATCATGGAAGTTGTTCCTGTTGATCTTACCAAACTTGTTTTCCTTAACAGGATGTCTAGCATTTTTTAAATTTGCCTGCCTATTTTTAAGGTGCCAACAGTCCTTGACTGTATGGCCATGCTTTCTACAGTGAGAGCATTTGAGAGAATTTCTTCTGAACGAGCCTGACTAGCATTTAGTGGCCTTGTGACCAATCTTGTTACAGTTAAAGCAAGTGATGTGCTGGTTCATTGAAACAAATTTTCTCTTATTAAAACCATGTTGGCTTGCAGGGAATTTAACATGATATGAATGAGGTCTTTTCTTACCATTTCCAAACCAACAATGAGTAATAGCGTGTCCTACTTTACCACAATTAGAACATGTGACACTCTTTTTCTGAGTGACAGGAAACTTGGCCTGAGGATCCCTAGCATGCATTTTTCTAGCATTCAGATCATTTGATTCCATTAAGTTGCATTCATGCATCAAGTGACCAATCTTGTTACAGTAATAACATTTCATGAGTTCCCTTTTATGTGCATGTCTAGGTGTATTAGTGTGTTTTACAGCATGCACATTTTCAATATGAGTGTGATTCAATCCTTTCTTCACATGACTGGCCTTTTCTATTTTTCAGTTTGTTTCTGATTTTTCTGAACATTAGGTTGTTTATTTTCTGAGGTGGTGGCTACATTTGATGCTTTGATAAAGGTTGCCATTAGCTTGTTTTTGAAAACCTTTTTGTTGACATTGTTGTAGCCTAACCCTTCCTTTTGAGCATTCACCTTAACTCCTAGCAACATATCTAGATTTTCTTTTCCATCAACAAATTTAGACAAGACTTTATTCAAATCTTGAATTTTATTTTCAAGAGATGCAATGTGTATTTCATAACTAGCAATCTCTTGATCACTATAATTGACAGCTTCATTCAACACTTTGTTGGCATTTTTGTATTCTTCGATCTCCTTTCTCAGCTCATCAACTTTTTCAGTTTCGTTTGTACAGATGATTTTCCCTTTTTCCAATGTAAGAAGTCTTTCAGACATGGCATTGTTCAACAGTTTTAATTTTTAAATTTCTTCATTAAACTTATCATTTTGAACTAATTCATTTATTAAAATTTGATCATCTGAATTGGCTTCTTCTCTCCTTTTAAATTCAGAAGTTTCCTTCAGATCTTTTTGAAGTTTTTCAATATTTTTCTGCAACTCCATGTTTACAGATTTGATGGCTTCAAATTTTTCAGCTAACAAATTCTTCTCTTGCTCAAGTTTTCCAAATTTTTCTTGGTTTTCTTTAACAGATTTTCTAAGGGAATCATTTTCAGATTTTACCTTGTTTAATTCTGAGTTAACTTGTTGAAGATCCTTCAGAAGTTTCAGCAAATTTTGATTATCAGACTTACACGCATCATGAGATGGTTCCAGCTCCTAGTGATTTTCATCTGTGAGATCAGAGATATTCTGACTAGTTTTCTTTTTCAACCTTTTGTATTGTTTTCTAAGTTTTTCATGTGACTCTAGTAGATCACCATATGCATTTTGCCAATCATCCAGAGTATAACTCTCGAAGGGGTTTACATGATCATCTTCCTTGTCTTCATTTTGGTTGCTACTTTCACAGCTTCCATTAGCCATCATGCAACTGTCCTCCCTTTTTATGTGAGCTAGCTTTAGTTTCTCCAGAACGTCCTTTGCAGACCTGCAGTCAAGAAGAGAAGGATGTAAGACCTTATCAGTAGCTGCTTTCATCAGATTCAAAACTTTCTGATTTTCCTCATGCTTTAATCTGTGACTGTCGGTCCACTTGGACATTTTCCTTGGTAATCTATGAGGACCATGTGAAATTAATTTCCACTGATCAGGATCAGCTGAGATTACACTTCTGCGCAGACTTACGAACCAAGAATCAAAATTCGAACCGTTGAAGATCGGTGGATGAGCCATGGATCTAAGACAACAACCGGATACGTACCACACAGACACAGGATCCACTTAGAATCGATAAATCTGGGCAGTAATAACCCGCTCTGATACCACTTGTTGAGTGAAGAGCCCGGATTCAGAGGGGGGTGAATGAATCCCAGAAGGAAATTTGCCCAATTTGAATCTAAGAGCTTGATTAACACTGAACTTACAAAGACTTGCGGAAATAAAAATAACTAACACACACTCAATTGAGCTTCTCCCAAACATAGAATCAAGCACTAATGGTGCATATAGACAGATAAGTTGTTGAACACAATCTAACCTATCTGTATTATGTAGCATGCTATCACAGCAGACAGGAACAACACCGAACCAATCTATTGATTAGAGTATAAAGCTTTCAAGGAACCTTCAGATAAACAATCACCAAAGATTTCACCAGTTACAATTGAAGCTCACTAGACGTTCATCTAATCAAGAAACATGTAAGCAATCAGAGAACCATAAGATCAACCAAACCATTCAGATGCCAACTTGTGAATGGGGTAAAAGATAGAGAGTAACCACACCAAAGCAATCACACAGTACGTAGGGTTTTTTAGGTGGTTCGGCGAGATCCACAGTCTGCTTACGTCCACCCCTCACTCCAAGCCAGAGTGAGGCTTCCCTTGCAATAGTAAGAACCACAGACTCAGTCTGCAGACAGACGCTGCCTAACAGCTTGACAAACCGAGGGAGACAAATCCCTCAAACCAAGTTCTGCAACTCACAGAAGCTTGGCACTTGGACTTGCTACCCACAAGACCAGAACCGGAGACAATCCTCCCTTCCTCAAAACCGGAGGGAAACCCACAAGTAGCACACCACTACTTGCAACCGGAGACTACGTCTCCCTTCTCCTGAGTCCACAGGAGGAACCCAAACCCACAACAGAGTATCGGAAGAACATGGAGAAAATGCAAAAAGGGAAACCGAAAGATCCAAAGTGAAAAATGAAAAAAATAAGCTCCAATGAGCACAGTCGTTCTGGACTTGATCCACGAACAGACAAAACAGGTCTTCAGAATGAATGAGTGCTCTCACTCTCTCTTCTTCCTTTCACAATCTCTTCTTCTAGGCTCTCTCTCTTCTTCCCTTTCTTTTTTTTCTTCTTCAGCTACTGGCTCTCCTTTTTTTTAGCACTCTCTCTTTCCTTCTTTCCTTTTTTTTGCACTTTCTACTTCGAAGGGTAATGTAGCTTTATATATAGGAGTAGGGGCTCCGAATGGATGAGGCAAAAGAATCCTACTGAAACCCCATAGGTCCACGTGTTGGATGAGAATGTTCCTTTCCTCGGATCATGTGCCTTTCCTTTGCAGATGAACTTATTCCCTGCAAGAGAAAGGACAGAGTATGGTTTATGCACTGAGTTCTTAAGGGATGCATAGGACATGTAGTGTAATGATCAAAACATGCACAGACTTTATGTAGCAAAACAGACTACACCAACCCTATATGTGGGTATACAATCAACAGGATATGCACCCACTCAATTATTGCACCGATGCAGAGACGTAAAATGCACGACATGCACGAGCTTTGTTCAAGTGGCGCAACATAAGACCTGCACCGACTTGGATTAGCGGTCCAAGCTAGAGTTGCACCGAGATGATGGTAAGCAAAAACAAGAATTGCACCGAACTAGGTTAGGCTGTCCAAGCAAGATCTGCACCATGATGCCGATCAGAGACGAGCTTAATTAGAGAGAGATGCAAGACAAAGCTTGCACTGAGTCAAGAAAGGCATGATGCATTTGGATGCACCGAGAAAGAGGCTAATCGACAAAATGTGGGCATGAACAGAAAATTGCACCGAGGCAAGCACTTATGCGTTAGGTGCAGAACTAAATGTGAGTTGCACCGAGCAAGATAACGAGCGAGACACTGCATGCACTGACTATGACTTGGTCTATGAAATAGCATGGACCACATGGGCCATACTCAACAGATAAACTTGAAGAATTAAATCACCAATAGCTAAGCATGATTCATCAGTAAGTTACTATCAAGATTAGGGTTTGTGACCAATCCACCATGCAAACAGTTCACATGAATTAATCAGATATTCTAATTAGATGCACTGACCACAATTCTATCACACATGACTCAAAAACTATCATTATCAAAACTAGCGATCCAACACAATTTTTGGACGATGATGGTCTATGTGTTCCGACTGATATGGAAAGATAAGGAGGAAGCGAGAGATGCCAGCGCATCGGCGAGGATGTTCTGAGACCGAGGAGTATGGATGTAGATCAATTTGTAGAATTGCCTGGCCAAGAGAGTGACCAAATATTGATATGGCTTGAGCTTGAGGTCACAAGTGCGATAAGTGGATAGAACTTGATGCAGGACAAGCTGAGAGTCTCCCATAATGTTCAAATAGTGCGCGCCCAAGAGATAGGCGTGCTTCAATCCAGCTAGGAGATCTTCGTACCCAGCAATGTTGTTGGTAGCAGGAAAGCGAAGCTGATATGCAAAGAGAATCGTCACCCCTTTCGGAGTGAGGAGAACATCACCTATCCCTCGGCCTTGAGAGTTGAGTGCACCATCAAAGTGCAGAGACCAGACGGGATGGTGGGTAAGAACATCAAGATGCTCATCAGGGAACTGATCCTGAATAGAGTCAGTGTTGGGAATAGGAAGATGGGCTAGATGCTCAGTAATGGCATATCCTTTAATTGCCTTCTAGACGACAAATGTGATATCAAACTGAGAGAGGAAGCTCTGCCAGTGAGCTAACCTGCTATAAAGGATAGATTTTTCTAAGAGATAGCGAATTGGGTCCATTCTAGAGATCAACTTAACCTGGTGGGCTAAGAAATAGTGCTTCAGCTTCTGAGCTACCCAAACTAATGCGGCACAGGTTTTCTCCATGGTAGTATACTTGGCCCCTGCCGGGTTAAACAACCTAGAGAGGTAATAAGCTGTCCGCTCTTTGCCTTCATCATCTACTTGTGCCAGGACAGCTCCTAGGGAGTCCTTAATGACATAAATGTATAGGATTAGGGGTTTCCCAGGGACAGAAGGCTACAAAACTAGGGGATTGGACAAATAAGCTTTCAAATCCTCATAGGCCTTTTGACAATCTTCATTCCACTCAAGTTTGACCCCCGCCTTTAGCAGTTCATAAAATGGGCGGCACCTCTGAGAATGTTGAGATATAAATCTTCTAATAAACTGTAAGCGTCCAATCAATCCTTGAAGTTCCGTGATGTTCTTAGATGGTGGCATATCCATGATGGCTTTAGCTTTATTAGGATCAATCTGGATCCCCCGTTTGCTAACTATGAAACCTAGCAACTTCCCTGAAGACATCCCAAATACGCATTTTTTGGGATTCATCTTCAGCTTATACTCCCTAGCTTTCTGAAGCACCTTAGCCAAAATAGCGGGGTGTTCCTCTTTCGACCTCGATTTTACTAAAATATCATCCACATAAGCTTCCATATAAACATGCATCATATCGTGGAATATTGCCATCATCGCCCGTTAGTATGTGGCACCCGCATTCTTCAGACCAAATGGCATGACCACGTAGCAGTAAGTGCCCCAGGATGTGGTGAACGAGGTTTTCTCATGATCTTCTGGAGCTAGACGGATTTGGTTATAACTGGAATAACCATCCATGAACGACAAAGCTCGTACCTGGTTGTGTTGTCCACCAATACATCTATATGAGGCATAGGGAAATCGTCTTTGGGACATGCTTTGTTAAGATCCCTGAAATCAATACAAATGCACACCTTTCCGTCCTTCTTGATAACAGGTACTATATTTGACACCCACTGAGGATATAAGACAACTCTAATGAACCTGACCATATGTAATTTGTCGACCTCTTCTTTCATCCTCAAGGCCATGTTGGGGTGGTATCTTCTCAGCTTTTGCTTTACGGGTGTTGCCCCTGGCTTAAGCACAAGTGGATGTTCTACCAAAGAGGGGTCAAGACCCGACATGTCCTCATATGACCAGGCAAAAGAATCGCTGAACTCCCTCAAAACCTTGATCAACTCTCTTCAACTTTTGGAGGGAGATTAGCAGAAATAAAGATAGGCCTGGGATCCTCGTTAGTTCCCAAATTAATTTCTTTTGTAGGTTCATCCACTGCTGATGATGGCTCGTCGAATCTTTTTAAACCTTGTGCATACAAGTTGGTAGTGTCATCTACATTGCCGTCCTCAAGATCGACCGGGTTGTTTTCATCCATGATTTCAAAGACACCTAATCCATCATCGCTCCATACTCCGTCTTGTGTCTCGTCTTCTAACACAATTTCCATAGCTATAAACTCCGAGCACTTGAGAAGAGTTTGACATCGCTGAGCTAGATCCTGCAAGAACCTATCAGGAATGGACTTTGACTGGCGTGCCGGCGGGCACGGCTCAGACGCAGTGGAAGGGTTGGTTGCACGAGAACAAGACCCTACTTCTCTAGACTTAACAGACCCTACTTCCCTAGACTCGACAGACCCTAAACCTATCCTAGGAGAAAGGAAGCCTAATGGAAGGGAAGCAGGGGCCTCATGCCCCAGGAAGGAAGACAGATGGAACATAGCGTAATCCTCCACTGAAATCTCCGTTTTAAAATGAGCATTTTTTTTCTTTCTTGGAGATTAGTGGAGAGCATGTGTCACTCCCCGAGCCTTTATTACAGCGGAAGACTAACTCGGAGCGGGAACAGCCGGCATGGTAAGCCTCTTGCAAGTAAGAACGATCAGAGCGCAAGACAATCACACATAAAGATGCAATTGCACAATATTACTCAAACTCTAACTTTATTTCAAAATAATCAAGTATTCAAATACAACTACAAATTCAACTTATTCCAATCTATCAGACTCAAGAAATAGGAAAATTACATAGACTCAATCTAAACAATTTAGACTTCCTTAGTCTTCACTCTCATCTTGACAATACTTTCATTCGCTCTCAGACCCGCTACTTGTATAACCCGAATTCGAATTCGAATCACTTCCATCTCCTGAAAAAATTGGAAATAGGTAATGATCACACTTGCCCAGTAGGTATCTTCGCATCAACATGAAGGCACTATTAAAGTAATTAACAATTTAGCTCTAAAGAATAAGGTAAAAATCATGCGAATGCGATCGATCATGCGATTAAACCAAAGTAACAAGATGATCATGTAAGTTAGAAATGAGAGCAAGTACAAACTAGCAAGAATGTAACAAGAACATGATATTGGCCTTTCATGAACAAGAATGTATCGAGAATGTACTAGCAAGCCACATAATCATCACTCCATTATCTTTTGCTTATGAGCAAGTACTTCGTGAATTTCTGTGGAATATCAAGCAAGAAAGTCATGTACAAGAATGTCATGTCGTGCTGTGGATTTTCACTTATTTATAGAGAAAGTACTCCCAGCGCAATGCGACGCCAGTAGCATCATATCCCATGGTTTATAAAATAGTATGTTTCTGACAATCAGCCGAGGGGACTAGCATAGAGCCCTTGAACACAATCAGTGCTCGATCGCATCTTCAAGTATAAATCAAGTTACTTCCTCGCATGTTAACAATAAAATATGGCCAAGAATGTAATAAGTTCAATAAGCTCATGATAACAATAATTCAATGAATGAATGCTTCAATAAGAATCATGAGAAATCAAGAATGACTTAAGCAAGGTTATGCTTATGGAAATAAATCGGTAGCATAACGATACGTTGATGCGGGACGGGACCACGGACACGACAAGCTCGCGATCGTCCCTTAACGAGGGAAGCGTCAGACGTGCGCGGTTGAGAAACCGGCAGTGAGCTAGGGTGGTCGGCTCTCTCTTTAGTGCCCGGATCGGGTCACGGGACGGTAACGCTATCTCTCGCAGCAGCGGTGATATAAATAGAAAGTGAGCTAATTACCCTATCATGCTCTCTAGCAGCGGCATAAACAAGCATATATGAAATTAAGCAAAATGCCAAGTAAGGAGCGAGGACGATACCTCCACGCGCTCGGCATGGGGACGACAGACCCGGCCGAAACTCGTACTCCCAGAACAATAATACACAAGATTACAGCAATACAAATCACAGCCCACTCCACTCAGGGAGGTAAAGGGCTACACAATGGGGTCCGGGAGGACCGAATTCGGGTTGATGGGCGGCTTCTCGCGTTGATTCGGCAGCACCCGAACACGTGATGGTGGGGCCCACGTGCTGTCCGGAGGGACCGTTCGGGACCCGGTGTCACCACTATGGTGGGGACAGTTGTGGAAGTGTTCCCTGGGCTGGCAGCACGCTGGTTCGCCGGCCGGAGGCCAGGCGGCTCCGTTCGGCACCGGTCGGAATGACCGGCCACAGATCTGCCGGTTCTATTTTTCGACGTGTGCTCCGGCGAGAACGGACACTGCGATCAGCCCCGAAGTCGAAATGCGACGAAACTGGCGCCGTTGGAAAGCTGCTTCGAAGGGCTTCGACTCTATGTAACTAAAGAAAAATAACAAAGCCTGAACTTCCAATTGGCGAATTTTGAAGGTTACTGTTGTACAGTGGCTTAACTCTCAGATCTGTAGGGCTGTCCTCTGAGAACTGTGGTTGACCGCAGGGTAGATGTCTGATTCAGCTCTTGAAGTCTTCATGAAAGGTGTAGTAAATTGAGCTAGGAAGACGGCAACACTGGATTGAACAAGTTGGGATGTGGCTACGAATTGATAGGATTTTTTCACTAACAGTGGGTCGGATCTGGAATCTGACTAAAGGCACTATAGCAGAGATAGAACACGAATTTTGAAAAATAGATAGAGGGCAGATCAAAAATCAGGAAACATGGTGGATGTAGGGGATGATGGATAGAACTCCCAGTAAAATTGGGAGGTTTTGAAAAATTCAAAAAGGTTATCGGAGATGGGAAACTCAGAGCTGGTGTCACTGTAGATAGAGACAAAACAGATCTGGGAATGCAAAATGAACGAAAATAGAAAATTACTAAATGGAAGAGTTTGGACGAGAAAAGTTAGGTGGAGGTGGGGATTCAAGGCAAGAACACACCTTCAAAATTTCAAATCCATCTGAGGTCATGGCTGGCAGAAAGAATTCACGAACTACACCTCTGTCCAGCAGGATAGAAACTTGAAGACGGCTCTGCGGCGGCTCGAAGGCGGCACGAACGGCGGCGGCGGCGGCACCGATGAAGATCAGAGGTTGAGAGGGGGAGATAGAAGATAGATACACTCTAGAATTATAGAGGGGCTGAGGGGAGAACTCCAGGAGAGAGGAAGGGGGCGCAAGCTTCAAGCTTTCCAAACAATTTTCTGATTTTTTCACTGATTTCTAAATGAAAATACAAGGTTATATATGACTCCAATCAAATCAATTGTGCACTCTTGGATCTAGGGATGGGGATTGAAGGGCTGAGATGAAGTGTGAACAACACACCAAATACAATTTTTTTAATCTAACTTGACCATTTCTATTCAAACTTAGACTAATTCTATTCCAACTCCACCTACCTAGCCTAATAAAGCCAAAGAAGGGGGCGCCCCCTTCATGGGTCTCCCTTGGGCCAAGTATGGTCAAAGGCCATGTAACAAGCCCACTAACCATGCTAGACTCTTCCACCCTTGGTGGCCCATGAGAGGGAGAAACCTATTTGGGCCTAAGTGGTTATTAAGGTCCATAATGATGGCCTTAAGACCCAATATGGAATAAGCTCCTAATGGCAACCTAGCCATGGACTCTACATTAAAAATGGCCCAATGGCTTGTTATAAGCCTTACAAGGAGCCCAAATGAAAGAAATTACACAATTATAATCTCATACAAGCCATAACACACAAATACACTCCACCCGTATAAGGAAATCACCTTTGATGCCCCATCATACGTTCTTTATCTTCCATTCATTATATTAGGTTTCTTGATCAATATGATAAGTTCTAGATCATCAAGAGTCTATCTAGAACCTTGGAATATCAACCCTTGGTCAATCCTTAGGTTAAAATACTCAAGTAGTGTGACGGTCATGTACTGGGCCATTACATGATGTGACGCTCCAGTATTGGGCCGTTACATTAGTCTGAATCTAGAACTAAAAAATCGGACTCAGTAGAATGCGACGGTCATATATTGGACCGTTACTTGTACCTGATGGTCCAACATAGAGCCGTTACATTACTGATAACCAAAAATATCGATAGTGTAACCTAATCAATGGGCTTTAATGGTACAACCAACTCGGCGTCCTAGTGGGAATCCCAAGCTCACGGCGATATACGGAGGCCTTGAAATAAGATTTCCTAGTCCACTGGAAGGAATATCCAATAGAGAGGTCCTCATGTCCAAGAATAGTGTTTCTATAGTGCAAAGTGAACTAATGGACAACATACCGGAATATGTGCCATATACTTAAAGAAATGACTCTATAGATAGGAAAGAATGTGTAACATTATGAAACCAAGATAAACTCCGTCAATACAACTTTGGAAAATCATGATTTAGAATACAAAACTATAGAGTTTTAGCCAATGAAATTAGCATAACTTAAAATAACCTAAGACACATTAATCATGCAATTTGATTATGAATCAGAAACTAAACTCAAAGTCATGATAATAGGTCCAAACATAGCTATCTAAGCTTATTTATAAATAAACTTAACTGGTTATTATTCTGCCTTGGGCTGACAGAACACAGGTGTCTGACGGTATAGGATAGGTGCGTTATAGTGTGTGACGGTTTATCGAGGGGCCGTTACAGTGGTGTAACGCTCCTGCTAGGGTGCATCAGAGACAATAGAATAAATAAAAGCATAATAGGATGTGACGGTCTATCGTAAGGCCGTTACATGCATGTGACGGTCTTACGTTGGTGCGTCAGAGAACCTGCTGGCAGTAAACTAAAGTGAAGCTTTATGAAAACATAACATGCCTAGAAATCAACATATTACCACTGTCCTAGTCATGATAACGATGCATAGGTCAACTATATGCAAGCTTTTAGTGAATAGATAGGATAATATCTTTTAAATTTCCATTTAGGGCTAAGAAATGCATGAATGTATAGAACTCTGAAATCATGAAATTCTTTATCTATAATGCATGAAATCAAGCACAATCAGAGGGCTTTTATTCCTAACAAGTTATTTTTGCCAATCATGAGATAACCTACCTCTTTTAAGACCTTCAAACTTCGAATTTAATGCTAGGTGCTACCCTTAGACCCTTGTACTTCTTGTGATAAATCAGCAACTTCAATCTGCTATATTTCCTCATCCTCTTGACCTAAGGATGTGAAATTTTGAGGGTAAGAAGATGAACTATTGGGAATAAAAAGTTCTAAAGGATTGAGTTCTAATTACCTCGTTTAGACGTCCTAATGTCCTGATCTTCAGGGGACTTGCGTTCAGATTCCTGGGTTGCTAAGGTTGAATCAGCAACTTTAGAAGTTTCTATCTCCTTGGTTGCTTGATCTCCTAGCACGAAATTTGGAGAACCATTAGTCTAAAGTATACTAAACAAAAGCTAATTTATGACTCCTTACCTTGATTCTTCTCGAGCCAAAAGTAAGGGTCGCTCAGTTTAGAACTAGGTCCTATTTATAGGATTTTGACTAGGGTTTGAAGATTAGATCGATTATAGAGTCCTTAATCTGCTAGAACCTAATCCCTAAGAGTCCTTAGTAATGTTATAAGCTTCCCTAAGTCGATCTCTTGTAGATAGGATTTCAAAGTTCCAATCTTTTTACAATTTTCTCACCTTACGGAATCTATAGGATGCAACGGTCGTGTCTAGGTGCGTTACAGGGCTGTGGCGGTCGCCCGATAGACCGTTACATGTAACGTATATAGAGTTTCAATTTGATAAAACTCTTTTATTCGTTTATCCATATAATTATCTTATATAATTAGTATTTATCCTTAAAATACGTGAATAAGCCAATTACCCTTCTAGAATATGGGCCAACTTAATGGGCTTAGTCCATTAACCTTTTGGATAATAATTAGATAGGCTAGGTTAACTAATTAGCCTAATTGAGCCTTATAATGACTTATTAATCCAATAATCCTTCATTAATTTATTTAGGCCTTTATAATTTCCAGAAACTATTTTATCATTCAAAAATTATATATATAAATTCTGGGGTACTACACCCTCTCCCACTTAGAAGAATTTGGTCCCCAAATTTAATATATAGATTTCGGAGAGTGTACTTACAGTTAAATAATTCTAGAAATCTTTTCCGCATGGCTGCTTCGGTTTTCCAAGTTGCTTCATATGGCCATGTTTTCTTTCATTAAATCTTGACCATAAGAATAACTTTATTTCTTAGTTGACGCACTTCCCGTTCTAGAATCTTTATTGGCATTTGCTCGAACGTCATATCCTTCTGAATCTCCAGATTGTCATAAGTGATAATATGGTCAAGATCATATACATACTTCTTTAGCATAGAGACGTGAAATACGTCATGAACTCTTGCTAATTGTGGAGGTAAAGCTAGTTTGTAAGCCACTTCACCAATCCGTTCAAGAATTTCAAATGGGCCAATGAACCTTAGAGTTAGTTTGCCCTTAATGCCAAATCTCTGAGTACCACGACCTGGAGAAATCTTGAGATATACATGATCTCCTCTTTGAAATTCCAAGTCACGTCTTCAATTATCAGCATAAGACTTTTACCTATCTTGTGCCACCTTCATTCATTCTCGAATGAGCTTGATCTTCTCTGAAGAATCCATGATAATATCGGGGCCTAGGAATTATCTTTCCTCTATTTCATTCCAACATATTGGTGATCGATAACTTTTTTCATATAGAGTTTCAAAAGGTGCCATTTGTATGCTGGCCTGATAACTATTTTTATATGCAAATTCTACTAGAGACAAGTGATCATGCCAACTACCTCCAAAGTCGATAGCACAAGCCTTGAGCATATCTTCTACTACCTGATTTGTTCTTTCCGTTTGACCATCTGTTTGTGGAAGAAAAGCTGTGCTGAAATTTAATCTAGTCCCTAGTGAATGTTGTAGACCCTTCCAGAATTGTGATGTGAATCGAGGATCCCTATCAGATATAATAGTGACGGGGACACCATGTAGTTTGACAATCTCCTTTACGTACAATGCTGCCAGGATATCCACAGACCATCGACTCTTTATTGGTATGAAGTGTGCGGATTTAGTCAATCGGTCTATGACTACCCATATTCCATCGTGTGCACCTCTGGTCGGGGGTAAACCCATAATAAAGTCCATCCCTATACTCCCCCATTTCCATTCGGGAATACTCAAGGGGTGTAATTTACCTGCGAGTCTAAAATGCTCTGCCTTTACTTGTTGGCAGGTGAGACAGCGAGACAGGAAATCAGCTATTTCTCTCTTCATATTGGGCCACTAGAAATTTCTTTTGAGATCTTGATACATCTTTGTTCCTCTTAGATGAATTGTGTATTTGGAATTATGCGCTTCATCTAGGATTAGTTTCTTCGTAGCCTCATGATCTGGTACACATATTCGGCCCTTAAATAATAATCTTCCGTCATTGGAAATAGAAAAATCCCTCCTTTGTTCCATATTGGCTTTAATTTCCAGTAATATAGTATCATCATTTTACAGCTTGACCAGATCTTCTATCAATGTAGGTTAAGCTCGGATATTGGCTATGAAACAATCTTCTTCCTTTATATCATTATCTAAGTTCAACTGATCAAATTGAGGAACAAGGTTAGTTACACTTATCATAAGACTTAATAGCATACCTATTGGTTTTCTGCTGAGTGCATCTGCTACAGCATTAGCCTTGCCAGGATGATATTGAATAGCAAAATCAAAGTCTTTAAGATATTCTAACCACCTCCTCTGCCTTATGTTAAGCTCCTTTTGAGAGAATAAATATTTCAGGCTTTTGTGGTCCGAGTAGACCGTGAACTTTTCTCCATAAAGATAATGACGCCAAATTTTCAAGGTGAAAATAACCGCTGCTAATTCGAGATCATGTACGGGATAGTTTTCCTCGTGACGTTTCAATTGTCTTGAAGAATAACAGATTACTTTTCCATTCTGCATGAGAACGTATCCTAAGCCAATGTCAGATGCATCCGTATACACTTCGAATCCACCACCCTCCATTAGTAGTGATAAAATAGGGGCTGTCGTAAGATGATTCTTAAGAGTTTGGAAACTCTTCTCACATTCCTCTGACCAGATAAAATGATTTTCTTTTCTTGTAAGTCTAGTTAAAGGAACCGCAATTTTTGAGAAGTCCTTAATGAATCTTATATAATAACTAGCTAGACCCAGAAAGCTTCTTACTTCAGATACAGTCGTTGGCCGACTCCAATTCTTGACAGCTTCTACCTTAGAAGGATCCACAGCAATACCTTCTTTTGAAATAATGTGGCCTAGGAATGAGACTTGCTCGAGCCAGAATTCACACTTATTGAGTTTGGCATAAAGCTTGTGCCCCCTAAGTGTTTGCAAAGCTATTTTCAAATGTTGTTCATGTTCCTCTTTCGTCTTGGAATATATTAAGATGTCATCAATGAAGACGACGATGAACTGGTCTAGATATGGCTGGAAGACGTTGTTCATAAGTTGCATGAATGCTGCTGGGGCATTAGTTAACCCCAACGGCATCACTACGATCTCATAGTGGTTATAACGACTTCGAAAAGCTGATTTATAAATGTCCTCTTCTTTAATTCTAAGCTGATGATAACCTGATCTAAAGTCAATCTTAGAGAAATATTCTACTCCTGAAAGCTGATCGAAGAGCTCATCAATACGCGACAACAGATACTTATTTTTAATTGTGAGTTGATTCAGTCGTCGGTAATTGATGTATAGCCTGAGAGAACCATCCTTCTTCTTGACAGATAGAACTGGCGCACCCCAAGGGGATGTGCTGGGTCTGATGAAGCCCTTGTCTAGTAGTTCCTGCAACTGCCTTTTCAATTCCTTAAGCTCCGTGGGGGACATCCTGTAAGGGGATATAGAAACAGGTGCTGCTCCTGGAATGAGTTCAATGGTGAAGTTCACTTCCCTCTCGGGCGGTAAACTGGGTAGTTCTGATGGAAACACGTCTGGGAACTCATTTACAATAGGGATGTCTGTTATGTTAATTTCTTTGGATTCGGTGATAATGACAGAAGCAAGAAAAGCTTCACATCCTCGCGAGATAAGTTTGCAAGCGTAAAGTGAGGATATGATAGTGGGGTGTTTCTTGTACTTGATGTTAAGAAAAGAGAATCTTGGAAGACCGGGCTTTCGAAATGATATAATCCTATTTCAGCAATTGATATAAGTATCATGATCTACAAGCCAATCTACCCCTAAAATGGCATCCTAACATTTCATGTCAAGGCATACTAGGTTTGCGGGGAGATTATGACCTTCTACTATCACTTCGCTATCAAGATAATAGTCGGTAAGCTTTGTTCCAGAACCTAAGGGTGTGGAAATAACAAGATCTGAAGGTAAGGAAACTGATGCGATTGGTAATGTTTTAGCAAAAGTAGTGGAGATAAAAGAATGATAGGCACCCATATCAAATAGCACAAATGCAGGACGAGAACAAATTTGAAGAGTACCTTCCATAAGCCCATCATCCCTGGGCGCTTCCTCTTCTTCTAGAACAGCATTGAGGCGATCCTACCTCCTGCGTCCTCCACCAGATGACTGGTCTTTCATAAGGGGGCATTCCGGCATGCGATGCTCCCTGCTTCCACAATGTAAACAAGCGTCGAGACGCTTCCAACACTCCTCAGACGAATGGCCAAATTTTTTACAAAATGTGCAAGCCGTGGCGACCTGATCCTTCTCCTCCTTGACTTTCTTTTGCTTATGGGAACTTCTACGATTCCCATTCCTAGATCTCTTCTTACTATCACGGTTTTTGTAAGGCTCCGTGATGCTGAATTTCTTTTACCTATAACGCCGATCAGAACGTCGCCTAGATTCTTCTCCTTTACCTTTTAATTTTTTGACCTTCTCTAAGGTCCTTTCACATAGGTATGCTCGCTGAAACATCTCCGCATAAGTACGGATGTTTTGGGTCCCGAGCTACTGAATGAAATCGAGTCGTAACCCATCCATAAACCGATTTGCCTTGAGTAGATCGGTGCTGATAAGATGCGGTGCTTAAGGTGCAAGCCTTGAGAATTGCAGTTCATATTCGGCAACCGTCATCATTCCTTGCCGAAGAGCGGTAAACTCCATAGCCTTTCGTTCCTTTACGTGCTCAGAAAAGTACTTGGCACGGAACATGGTAAGAAAACCATCCCATGTATAAGGAGCATTGGCCGGAGGTGTCGGAACCGACTTCCACCATGTGCAAGCATCTTTGTTGAGTAGAAAGGTTGCGAGACGCACCTTTTCCAGATCGGTGCATTGGATGACATCAAATATATGATTCATTTCGTATATCCAGTTCTCTGCCTCGTCGGGATTAGACGAACCATAGAATCACGAAGGATTTAAACTCTGGAAATTGCGATGTAGGTCACCATCCCTTGCCCCTACGCCACCTTGCGCTATGGTTTGAAATGCCTGAGTAAGGCCGGCTACTGTTTGTTGTATACCATCCCAATCTACACGATGTGCCATTTGTAAAATGAGGTAAATGAGAGAAAAATAACAACTTGTCGTTTCTCATGAAATTTGAAGAAATAATCTTAAAACTAATTAATTATCTTATCCCGGGCTCTACCCAATTCTCACATGGGTATGAAAATTTCTTCCTTAGTTTATAGGTAGGGGTCCTTAAACCTTAGACTTTTCCTATGACATGACTCTTTTCCATAAGTCCTGAGACTTAGGCTCTGATACCAACTTAACTGTCATGCCCCGAGCCTTTATTACAGTGGAAGACTAACTCGGGGAGCGCGAACAACCGGCATGGTAAGCCTCTTGTAAGCAAGAACGATCAGAGCACAAGATAATCACACATAAAGATGCAATTGCAGAATATTACTCAAACTCCAACTTTATTTCAAAATAATCAAGTATTCAAATACAACTACTAATTCAACTTATTCCAATCTATCAGACTCAAGAAATAGGAAAATTGCATAGACTCAATCTAAACAATTTAGACTTCCTAAGTCTTCACCCTCATCTTGACAATACTTTCATTCGCTCTCGGACCCGCTACTTGTATAACCCGAATCCGAATTCAAATCACTTCCATCTCCTGAGAAGATTGGAAATAGGTAATGAGCACACTTGCCCAGTAGGTATCTTCGCATCAACATGAAGGCACTATTAAAGTAATTAACAATTTAGCTCTAAAGAATACGGTAAAAATCATGCGAATGCGATCAATCATGCGATTAAACCAAAGTAACAAGATGATCATGTAAGTTAGAAATGAGAGCAAGTACGAACTAGTAAGAATGTAACAAGAACATGATATTGGCCTTTCATGAACAAGAATGTATCGAGAATGTACTAGCAAGCCACATAATCATCACTCTAGTATCTTTTGCTTATGAGCAAGTACTTCATGAATTTTTGTGGAATATCAAGCAAGAAAGTCATGTACAAGAATGTCATGTCGTGCCGTGGATTTTCACTTATTTATACAGAAAGTACTCCCAGCGCAATGTAACGCCAGTAGCATCATACCCCATGGTTTATAAAATAGTATATTTCTGACAATCAGCCGAGGGGACTGGCATAGAGCCCTTGAACACAATCCGTGCTCGATCGCATCTTGAAGTATAAATCAAGTTACTTCCACGCATGTTAACAATAAAATATGGCCAAGAATGTAATAAGTTCAATAAGCTCATGATAACAATGATTCAATGAATGAATGCTTCAATAAGAATCATGAGAAATCAAGAATGACTTAAGCAATGTTATGCTTATGAAAATAAATCGGCAGTATAACGATACGTTCTTTATCTTTCATTTATTATATTAGGTTTCTTGATCAATATGATAAGTTCTAGATCATCAAGAGTCTATCTAGAACCTTGGAATATCAACCCTTGGTCAATCCTTGGGTTAAAATACTTAAGTAGTGTGACGGTCGTGTACTGGGCCGTTACATGATGTGACGCTCCAGTATTGGGCCGTTACATTAGTCTGAATCTAGAACCAAGAAATCGGACTCAGTAGAATGCGACGGTCATATATTGGACCGTTACTTGTACCTGATGGTCCAACATAGAGCCGTTACATTACTGATAACCAAAAATATCGATAGTGTAACCTAATCAATGGGCTTTAATGGTACAACCAACTCGGCGTCCTAGTGGGAATCCCAAGCTCACGGCGATATACGGAGGCCTTGAAACAAGATTTCCTAATTCATTGGAAGGAATATCCAATAGAGAGGTCCTCACGTCCAAGAATAGTGTTCCTATAGTGCAAAGTGAACTAATGGACAACATACCGGAATATGTACCATATACTTAAAGAAATGACTCTATAGATAGGAAAGAATGTGTAACATTATGAAACCAAGATAAAACTCCGTCAATACAACTTTGGAAAATCATGATTTAGAATACAAAACTATAGAGTTTTAGCCAATGAAATTAGCATAACTTAAAATAACCTAAGACACATTAATCATGCAATTTGATTATGAATCAGAAACTAAACTCAAAATCATGATAATAGGTCCAAACTTAGCTATCTAAGATTATTTATAAATAAACTTAACTGGTTATTATTCTGCCTTGGGCTGACAGAACACAGGTGTCTGACGGTATAGGATAGGTGCGTTACAGTGTGTGACGGTTTATCGAGGGGCCGTTACAGTGGTGTAACGCTCCTGCTAGGGTGCGTCAGAGACAATAGAACAAATAAAAGCACAACAGAATGTGACGGCCTATCGTAAGGCCGTTACATGCATGTGACGGTCTTACGTTGGTGCGTCAGAGAACCTGTTGGCAGTAAACTAAAGTGAAGGTTTATGAAAACATAGCATGCCTAGAAATCAACATATTACCCCTGTCCTAGTCATGATAACGATGCATAGGCCAACTATATGCAAGGGTTTAGTGAATAGATAGGATAATATCTTTTAAATTTCCATTTAGGGCTAAGAAATGCATGAATGTATAGAACTCTGAAATCATGAAATTCTTTATCTATAATGCATGAAATCAAGCACAATCAGAGGGCTTTTATTCCTAACAAGTTATTTTTGCCAATCATGAGATAACCTACCTCTTTTAAGACCTTCAAACTTCGAATTTAATGCTAGGTGCTACCCTTAGACCCTTGTACTTCTTGTGATAAATCAGCAACTTCAATCTGCTCTATTTCCTCAGCCTCTTGACCTAAGGATGTGAAATTTTGAGGGTAAGAAGATGAAACTATTGGGAATAAAAAGTTCTAAAGGATTGAGTTCTAATTACCTCGTTTAGACGTCCTAATGTCCTGATCTTCAGGGGACTTGCGTTCAGATTCCTGGGTTGCTAAGGTTGAATCAGCAACTTTGGAAGTTTCTATCTCCTTGGTTGCTTGATCTCCTAGCACGAAATTTGGAGAACCATTAGTCTAAAGTATACTAAACAAAAGCTAATTTATGACTCCTTACCTTGATTCTTCTCGAGCCAAAAGTAAGGGTCGCTCAGTTCAGAACTAGGTCCTATTTATAGGGTTTTGACTAGGGTTTGAAGATTAGATCGATTATAGAGTCCTTAATCTGCTAGAACCTAATCCCTAAGAGTCCTTAGTAATGTTATAAGCTTCCTTAAGTCGATCTCTTGTAGATAGGATTTCAAAGTTCCAATCTTTTTACAATTTCCTCACCTTACGGAATCTGTAGGATGCAACGGTCGTGTCTAGGTGCGTTACAGGGCTGTGGCGCTCGCCCGATAGACCGTTACATGTAACGTATATAGAGTTTCAATTTGATAAAACTCTTTTATTCGTTTATCCATATAATTATCTTATATAATTAGTATTTATCCTTAAAATACTTGAATAAGCCAATTACCCTTCTAAAATATGGGCCAACTTAATGCGCTTAGTCCATTAACCTTTTGGATAATAATTAGATAGGCTAGGTTAACTAATTAGCCTAATTGAGCCTTATAATGACTTATTAATCCAATAATCCTTCATTGATTTATTTAGGCCTTTATAATTTCCAGAAACTATTTTATCATTCAAAAATTATATATATAAATTCTGGGGTACTACACCCTCCCCCGCTTAGAAGAATTTGGTCCCCAAATTTAATATATAGATTTCGGAGAGTGTCCTTATAGTTAAATAATTCTGGAAATCTTTTCCGCATGGCTGCTTCGATTTCCCAAGTTGCTTCATATGGCCATGTTTTCTTCCATTAAATCTTGACCACATGAATAACTTTATTTCTTAGTTGACGCACTTCCCGTTCCAGAATCTTTATTGGCGTTTGCTCGAACGTCATATCCTTATGAATCTCCAGATTGTCATAAGTGATAATATGGTCAAGATCATATACATAGTTCTTTAGCATAGAGACGTGAAATACGTCATGAACTCCTACTAATTGTGGAGGTAAAGCCAGTTTGTAAGTCACTTCACCAATCCGTTCAAGAATTTCAAATGGGCCAATGAACCTTAGAGTTAGTTTGCCCTTAATGCCAAATCTCTGAATACCACGACCTGGAGAAATCTTGAGATATACATGATCTCCTATTTGAAATTCCAAGTCACGTCTTCGATTATCAGCATAAGACTTTTGCCTATCTTGCGCCACCTTCATTCATTCTCGAATGAGCTTGATCTTCTCTGAAGAATCCCTGATAATATCGGGGCCTAGGAATTGTCTTTCCTCTATTTCATTCCAACATATTGGTGATCGATAACTTTTTCCATATAGAGCTTCAAAAGGTGACATTTGTATGCTGACATGATAACTGTTTTTATATGCAAATTCTACTAGAGACAAGTGATCATGCCAACTACCTCCAAAGTCGATAGCACAAGCCTTGAGCATATCTTCTACTACATGTTTTGTTCTTTCCGTTTGACCATCTGTTTGTGGATGAAAAGCTGAGCTGAAATTCAATCTAGTCCCTAGTGAATGTTGTAGACCCTTCCAGAATTGTGATGTGAATCGAGGATCCCTATCAGATATAATAGTGACGGGGACACCATGTAGCTTGACAATCTCCTTTACGTACAGAGCTGCCAGGATATCCACAGACCATCGACTCTTTATTGGTATGAAGTGTGCGGATTTAGTCAATCGGTCTATGATTACCCATATTCCATCGTGTCCACCTCTGGTCGGGGGTAAACCCATAATAAAGTCCATCCCTATACTCCCCCATTTCCATTCGGGAAAACTCAAGGGGTGTAATTTACCTGCGAGTCTAAAATGCTCTGCCTTTACTTGTTGGCAGGTGAGACAGCGAGACATGAAATCAGCTATTTCTCTCTTCATATTGGGCCACTAGAAATTTCTTTTGAGATCTTGATACATCTTTGTTCCTCCTAGATGAATTGTGTATTTGGAATTATGCGCTTCATCTAGGATTAGTTTCTTCGTAGCCTCATGATCTGGTACACATATTCGGCCCTTAAATAACAATCTTCTGTCATTGGAAATAGAAAAATCCCGCCTTTGTTCCATATTGGCTTTAATTTCCAGTAATATAGGATCATCATTTTGCAGCTTGACTAGATCTTCTATCAATGTAGGTTGAGCTCGGATATTGGCTATGAAACAATCTTCTTCCTTTATGTCATTATCTAAGTTCAACTGAGCAAATTGAGGAACAAGGTTAGTTACACTTATCATAAGACTTAATAGCATACCTATTGGTTTTCTGCTGAGTGCATCTGCTATAGCATTAGCCTTTCCAGGATGATATTGAATAGCAAAATCAATGTCTATGAGATATTCTAACCACCTCCTCTGCCTCATGTTAAGCTCCTTTTGAGAGAATAAATATTTCAGGCTTTTGTGGTCCGAGTAGACCGTGAACTTTTCTCCATAAAGATAATGACGCCAAATTTTCAAGGCGAAAATAACCGCTGCTAATTCCAGATCATGTACGGGATAGTTTTCCTCGTGACGTTTCAATTGTCTTGAAGAATAACATATTACTTTTCCATTCTGCATGAGAACGTATCCTAAGCCAATGTCTGATGCATCCGTATACACTTCGAATCCACCACCCTCCATTAGTAGTGATAAAATAGGGGTTGTCGTAAGATGATTCTTAAGAGTTTGGAAACTCTTCTCACATTCCTCTGACCAGATAAAATGATTTTCTTTTCTTGTAAGTCTAGTTAAAGGAACCGTAATTTTTGAGAAGTCCTTAATGAATCTTCTATAATAACTAGCTAGACCTAGAAAGCTTCTTACTTCAGATACAGTCGTTGACCGACTCCAATTCTTGACAGCTTCTACCTTAGAAGGATCACAACAATACCTTCTTTTGAAATAATGTGGCCTAAGAATGAGACTTCCTCGAGCCAGAATTCACACTTATTGAGTTTGGCATAAAGCTTGTGCTCCCTAAGTGTTTGCAAAGCTATTTTCAAATGTTGTTCATGTACCTCTTTCATCTTTGAATATATTAAGATGTCATCAATGAAGACGACGATGAACTGGTCTAGATATGGCTGGAAGACGTTGTTCATAAGTTACATGAATGCTGTTGGGGCATTAGTTAACCACAACGGCATCACTACGATCTCATAGTGGTTATAACGACTTCGAAAAGCTGATTTATAAATGTTTTCTTCTTTAATTCTAAGCTGATGATAACCTGATCTGAAGTCAATCTTAGAGAAATATTCTGCTCCTAAAAGCTGATCGAAGAGCTCATCAATACTCGACAACAGATACTTATTTTTAATTATGAGTTGATTCAGTCGTCGGTAATCGATGCATAGCCTGAGAGAACCATCCTTCTTCTTGACAAATAGAACTGGCGCACCCCAAGGGGATGTGCTGGGTCTGATGAAGCCCTTGTCTAGTAGTTCCTGCAACTGCCTTTTCAATTCCTTAAGCTCCGTGGGGGACATCCTGTAAGGGGCTATAGAAACAGGTGCTGCTCCTCGAATGAGTTCAATGGTGAAGTTCACTTCCCTCTCTGACGGTAAACTGGGTAGTTCTGATGGAAACACGTCTGGGAACTCATTTACAATAGGGATGTCTGTTATGTTAATTTCTTTGGATTTGGTGATAATGACAGAAGCAAGAAAAGCTTCACATCCTCGCGAGATAAGTTTGCAAGTGTGAAGTGAGGATATGATAGTGGGGTGTTTCTTGTACTTGATGTTAAGAAAAGATAATCTTGGAAGACCGGGCTTTCGAAATGATATAATCATATTTCGGTAATTGATATAGTATCATGATCTACAAGCCAATCTACCCCTAAAATGGCATCCTAACCTTTCATGTCAAGGCATACTAGGTTTGCGGGGAGATTATGACCTTCTACTATCACTTCGCTATCAGGATAATAGTCGGTAAGCTTTGTTCCAGAACCTAAGGGTGTGGAAATAGCAAGATCTGAAGGTAAGGAAACTGATGCGATTGGTAATGTTTTAGCAAAAGTAGTGGAGATAAAAGAATGATAGGCACCCGTATCAAATAGCATAAATGCAGGACGAGAACAAATTTGAAGAGTACCTTCCATAAGCCCATCATCCCTGGGCGCTTCCTCTTCTTCTAGAACAGCATTGAGGCGATCCTGCCTCTTGCGTCCTCCACCAGATGACTGGTCTTTCATAAGGGGGCATTCCGGCATGCGATGCTCCCTGCTTCCACAATGTAAACAAGCGCCGAGACGCTTCCATCACTCCTCAGACGAATGGCCAAATTTTTTACAAAATGTGCAAGCCGTGGTGACCTGATCCTTCTCCGTCTTGACTTTCATTTGCTTATGGGAACTTCTACCATTCCCATTCCAAGATCTCTTCTTACTATCACGGCTTTTGTAAGGCTCCGTGATGCTGAATTTCTTTTTCTTATAACGCCGATCAGAACGTCGGATAGATTCTTCTCCTTTACCTTTCAATTTTTTGACCTTCTCTAAGGTCCTTTCACATAGGTATACTCGCTGAACCATCTCCGCATAAGTACGGATGTTTTGGGTCCCAAGCTACTGAATGAAACCGAGTCGTAACCCGTCCATAAACCGATTTGCCTTGAGTAGATCGGTGCTGATAAGATGCGGTGCGTAAGGTGCAAGCCTTGAGAATTGCAGTTCATATTCGGCAACCGTCATCATTCCTTGCCGAAGAGCGGTAAACTCCATAGCCTTTCGTTCCTTTATGTGCTCATAAAAGTACTTGGCACGGAACATGGTAAGAAAACCATCCCATGTATGAGGTGCATTGGCCGGAGGTGTCGGAACTGACTTCCACCTTGTGCGAGCATCTTTGTTGAGTTGAAAGGTTGCGAGACGCACCTTTTCCTGATCGGTGCATTGGATGACATCAAATATACGATTCATTTCATCTATCCAGTTCTCTGCCTCGTCGGGATTAGACGAACCATAGAATTATGGAGGATTTAAACTCTGGAAATTGCGATGTAGGTCACCAACCCTTGCCCCTGCGCCACCTTGCGCTATGGTTTGAAATGCCTGAGTAAGGCCGGCTACTGTTTGTTGCATACCATCCCAATCTACACGACGTGCCATTTGTAAAATGAGGTAAATGAGAGAAAAATAACAACTTGTTATTTCTCATGAAATTGGGAGAAATAATCTTAAAACTAATTAATTATCTTATCCCGGGCTCTACCCAATTCTCACATGGGTATGGAAATTTCTTCCTTAGTTTATAGGTAGGGGTCCTTAAACCTTAGACTTTTCCTATGACATGACTCTTTTCCATAAGTCTTGAGACTTAGGCTCTGATACCAACTTAACTGTCATGCCCCAAGCTTTTATTACAGTGGAAGACTAACTCGGGGAGCGCGAACAACCGGCATGGTAAGCCTCTTGTAAGCAAGAACGATCAGAGCGCAAGACAATCACACATCAAGATGCAATTGCAAAATATTACTCAAACTCCAACTTTAGTTCAAAATAATCAAGTATTCAAATACAACTACTAATTCAACTTATTCCAATCTATCAGACTCAAGAAATAGGAAAATTGCATAGACTCAATCTAAACAATTTAGACTTCCTAAGTCTTCACTCTCATCTTGACAATACTTTCATTCGCTCTCGGACCCGCTACTTGTATAACCCGAATCCGAATTCGAATCACTTCCATCTCCTGAAAAGATTAGAAATAGGTAATGAGCACACTTGCCCAGTAGGTATCTTCGCATCAACATGAAGGCACTATTAAAGTAATTAACAATTTAGCTCTAAAGAATAAGGTAAAAATTATGCGAATGCGATCAATCATGCGATTAAACCAAAGTAACAAGATGATCATGTAAGTTAGAAATGAGAGCAAGTACGAACTAGTAAGAATGTAACAAGAACATGATATTGGCCTTTCATGAATAAGAATGTATCGAGAATGTACTAGCAATCCACATAATCATCACTCCAGTATCTTTTGCTTATGAGCAAGTACTTCGTGAATTTTTGTGGAATATCAAGCAAGAAAGTCATGTACAAGAATGTCATGTCGTGCCGTGGATTTTCACTTATTTATACAGAAAGTACTCCCAGCGCAATGCGACGCCAGTAGCATCATACCCCATGGTTTATAAAATAGTATATTTCTGACAATCAACCGAGGGGACTAGCAAAGAGCCCTTGAACACAATCCGTGCTCGATCGCATCTTCAAGTATAAATCAAGTTACTTCCACGCATGTTAAAAATAAAATATGGCCAAGAATGTAAAAAGTTCAATAAGCTCATGATAACAATAATTCAATGAATGAATGCTTCAATAAGAATCATGAGAAATCAAGAATGACTTAAGCAATGTAATGCTTATGGAAATAAATCGGCAGCATAACAATATGTTCTTTATCTTCCATTTATTATATTAGGTTTCTTGATCAATATGATAAGTTCTAGATCATCAAGAGTCTATCTAGAACATTGGAATATCAACCCTTGGTCAATCCTAGGATTAAAATACTCAAGTAGTGTGACGGTCGTGTACTGGGCCGTTACATGATGTGACGCTCCAGTATTGGGCCGTTACATTAGTCTGAATCCAGAACCAAGAAATCAGACATAGTAGAATGTGGTGGTCGTATATTGGGCCGTTACTTGTGCATGAATGTCCAACATAGAGCCGTTACATTACTGATAACCAAAAATATCGATAGTGTAATCTAATCAATGGGCTTTAATGGTACAACCAACTCGGCATCCTAGTTGGAATCCCAGGCTCGCGGAGAATTACGGCAGCCTTGAAATAAGATTTCCTAGTTCATTGGAAGGAATATCCAATAGAGAGGTCCTCATGTCCAAGAATAGTGTTCCTATAGTGTAAAGTGAACTAATGGACAACATACCGGAATATGTGCCATATACTTAAAGAAATGACTCTATAGATAGGAAAGAATGTGTAACATTATGAAACCAAGATAAAACTCCGTCAATACAACTTTTGAAAATCATGATTTAGAATACAAAACTATAGAGTTTTAGCCAATGAAATTAACATAACTTAAAATAACCTAAGACACATTAATTATGCAATTTGATTATGAATCAGAAACTAAACTCAAAGTCATGATAATAGGTCCAAACTTAGCTATCTAAGCTTATTTATAAATAAACTTAACTGGTTATTATTCTACCTTGGGCTGACAGAACATAGGTGTCTGACGGTCTAGGATAGGTGCGTTACAGTGTGTGACGATTTATCGAGGGGCCCTTACAGTGGTGTAACGCTCCTGCTAGGGTGCGTCAGAGACAATAGAATAATTAAAAGCACAACAAGATGTGACGGTCTATCTAAAGGCCGTTACATGCATGTGACGGTCTTACGTTGGTGCGTCAGAGAACCTGCTGGCAGTACACTAAAGTGAAGATTTATGATAACATAACATGCCTGAAAATCAACATATTACCACTGTCCTAGTCATGATAACGTTGCATAGGCCAACTATATGCAAGGGTTTAGTGAATAGACAGGATAATATCTTTTAAATTTTCATTTAGGGCTAAGAAATGCATGAATGTATAGAACTATAAAATTATGAAATTCTTAGTCTATAATGCATGAAATCAAGCACAATCAGAGAGCTTTTATTCCTAACAAGTTTTTTTTGCCAATCATGAGATAACCTACCTCTTTTAAGACCTTCAAACTTCGAATTTAATGCTAGGTGCTACCCTTGGACCCTTGTACTTCTTGTAATAAATCAGCAACTTCAATCTGCTCTATTTCCTCAGCCCCTTGACCTAAGGATGTGAAATTTTGAGGGTAAGAAGATGAAACTATTGGGAACAAAAAGTTCTAAAAGATTGAGTTCTAATTACCTCGTTTAGACGTCATAATGTCCTGATCTTCAGGGGACTTGCGTTCAGATTCCTGGGTTGCTAAGGTTGAATCAGCAACTTAGAAGCTTCTATCTCTTTGGTTGCTTGATCTCCTAGGACGAAATTTGGAGAACCATTAGTCTAAAGTATACTAAACAAAAGCTTCTAAAGAACTTACCCGAATTTATGACTCCTTGCCTGGATTCTTCACAGGCCAAAAATAAGGGTCGCTCAGTTCAGAACTAGGTCCTATTTATAGGGTTTTGACTAGGGTTTAAAGATTAGATCGATTCTAGAGTCCTTAATTTGCCAGAACCTAATCCCTAAGAGTCCTTAGTAATGTTATAAGCTTCCCTAAGTCTATCTCTTGTAGATAGGATTTCAAAGTTCCAATCTTTTTGCAATTTCCTCACCTTACGGAATCTGCAGGATGTAACGGTCGTGTCTAGGTGCGTGACAGGGCTGTGGCGGTCGCCCGATAGACCGTTACATGTAACATATATAGAGTTTCAATTTGATAAAACTCTTTTATTTATTTATCCATATAATTATCTTATATAATTAGTATTTATCCTTAAAATGCGTGAATAAGCCAATTACCCTTCTAGAATATGGGCCAACTTAATGGGCTTAGTCCATTAACCTTTTGGATCATAATTAGATAGGCTAGATTAACTAATTAGCCTAATTGAGCCTTATAGTGACTTATTAATCCAATAATCCTTCATTAATTTATTTAGGCCTTTATAATTTCTGGAAACTATTTTATAATTCAAAAATTATATATATAAATTCTGGGGTACTACAGCATGCAACATGATGAAGAAGAGAGGGGAGGAGGAGGAGGAAGCGCGAGAGGGTAGATGGATGGACAGAGGATGTCGAAGCAAGGATTAGAAGAGGAAAACCAAATACTCGAAAGATCAATTGGTGGGCAGCGCCCACATGGACAAGTCACAATCAAGAATTCAGTCGGTATTTCTAGCCGCAAAGGATCAATCATGAGAGGAGGTGATCCGGATATGAAATCCAGCTCTTCAAAGAAAGAGAACAAGCGTGAAGAAGACCAAGTGAAAATAACGGGTGGGCTCCCTCTTTCTCGTGGATGATAAGCCAGCTCTTTTGGCACATATGGCACAAGCCGCACCTCCTGATTCCTCTGGCAGTCTTCTTCATAGAACAACCTTGCAAATGCTTGATTAACATCCATCATATCATCAACGAGCCCCTTAGGCAGCAATGGAAGGCCATTGACTGTACAAGCTGTGTCTTCTTGCTTGAGCTGTCTGGGGAGCGCTTTTAATGTACCTGGCTGGAGAGGGCCCTTGACAAAGTGTTGACGGTAGTCCCAAGTTAACGGTCCTGAGTCACCTAGAACTGATAATGAGTATTCTCGGAAACCAAGGCCCCTCCTGTTCATTTTCCTGCCCGTGGGGACCGGCTTGGTCCACCCCTGTAACTATGCACCGAGGCCTCTCCCTGGCTGATAGCCCAACTTTAATATCAAGTTCCAACCTTTAGAATCTCGTATCTGGAGATTCACTTTGACGTTTACTGGCACAGTGGTGGGCTTGCGTGGCGCATAGGCCCATGGAAAATTCAGGTCTTGTTTAATCAGGGGAAAATTGATTTTTATTTATTTGGTTTATTTGCGTGGGCGTGCCAGTCACTAGGTGACAAGTTTATTATGCGCTCAATCTGACCCGGGTCGGGCGAAAGTGGGATCCGTGTCGCGACCGGAAGTCCGCCATACCATAAAGGCTATGACATTAATTACATCCTCCGATAAGGAGGAAAACCTCTTATTAATTGCCGAGATAAAGGGTTGCCCGAGGCTAAAATAGAATGCATGAAAATGGATGTGATGACGAGACTTTCAAGGCCACGTGAAATGATTTGCTTGTCATTCTCTTAATCATGCAGAGCAGGCATAATTCATTGAGTTCAAACCTTCGATACGAGGCGGAGGACGTAGGTCCGAAGACCACCATCGCGCATAGCTAAGACTTCCGGTCGGGCGTGACTCGGCCTTCCGTCGATGCCATTTGATATACCGAGGTCTCGTTCAGGCAAGCATGCATTAACATAGCATATAGGAATGCATATCTATATCTAATGCATAGATTAGCAAAAGCATGATGACAGATGAATTCAACTTAAAGAGTATCTTCTTATTTGGTTTATGGTTGATTACATTGATCGACCCATGCCATGGAAGGCGAGGGTTAGCTCGAGAATGAGAGAGGAGTTAAAACGGTGAGAAAGACGCATTTTTATTCAAAATCGGCGCTGTTAGGCGTAGGTAAAGGGTTAAAACGACGTGGGGTAGCGTAGGTAAAAGGGTTAAAATGGCGTGGGGAGGCAAATGGTCTTATCCGGCGCGACCCGCCCGGTGAGCGCAGGATTAGGGCGCGCCGGGTGGTGACCATCCAAAATTCAGGGGATTTGAGTGTAAGGTTAAACCGACGAGGGGGGGGGTACCGCGCCGTATTAGGGCGCGCCGAGTTAGCTAATTTTTGGATATTTTTTAGTTTATTTGAACCATAAACATATGTTATGTTGATTGATGAGTTAATTAGGATACATGATGCCCTTGAGACAGGGTTGAGACTTGTGCGAGGTTCCTACTCGAGCACGGAAGTTCATTATCTTGGGAACATGTCTTATTAAGCCCAAGTTATTAGGGCAATTGCTCAAACAAGTCTGACAAAATTTTGGCAGCATCTCCCCATCTCTAGAGGATTGCGGGGTGAAAGCGGAGGCATACCCACATAATGGAGTAAGCTCCTTAATATCGGGTGGCACAACGGCGGCCGGCAGACCCGAATGGATGGAAAACCCCGAGGGCTAGCCTACGAGGGGCACCAATATTCCATGGGGCAAAGCATGATTACAAAGGGACGACCAATAAGGGTGGAAACCCCGAGGGCTAGCCTACGAGGGGCACATAACCCATGGCCACCACCATTCCCTTTGGGATGGTGGGTTTAGTGTCGGGTGATAAACCCTATTAATATTCACCTCTGATGGTTTAGGGGAAACATGCCATCAGTTGACATGCCCTTATGAACCGGTGGTGACTCAGAAATGCCGATGAGAATGTTCCCCTCCCCCGGGCCGCTAGACCATTGCGTACAGGGTCAGTAAAACACGACAGTAGCCATACATAATAAGAAGTAGTAATCAAACCATTAGACCATCCAAGATCAGTTATACTCATAATAGAGTAAGCCAGTCAGCTAGTTAGTGTATTAGCATGTTGACAGGTTAGCATACGAACTGAGTGATTGGAAGGAGCAAATGATCAAACAGTAAAAGAAAATCCCACAGCATAAATGACCATGATAGGGAGAACCCCCTCACGTACATAGACTTTAGGGATGGCTCTTTTCTCCCTAGCCCATGGCGATGGATAGGGAGGTGCTAAGAAGCCATTCCCAGGGCCAAAGGGGAGTGTATCTATATGCACACCTCCGGCATAGAGAAACATATTGGCATACGGAGCATGCGATGCGGTCTACGCAATATAGAGAATCCCGGGGAGAAGGGGATATTTCTGTAGCCCCTTTGGGAATATCCCAGGGCACATTCGGTGTCAATGATGGGAATCAGACGACAACACGCGATGAGTGATTGAATGCACTCAAAGAAAAGAGGCAAAAGGAGCACATACGCATATCAGAGCTTCATTTATACTCAAAACTAATCACATAACCCAAAAAGGTGTATGGGGTTACATATTCTGATACAGCTCGGCGTTGTCACACAAAGCCGATCACATCCCCTGCTCAAGCCCAAGAGAAAGGAGAAAAGTGAAAGTAAAGAGAATCGAAGAACAATGGGCTCATCTCATTGCCTGGGGCATTACAAAATCATACACGAAGAGATTCCGTGAGGGGAAAAGAATGAAAAATACCGATGGAAAGCTCCGCCACCCACCTTTGTTAACGGCAGTGAAAATAGAGTATCGGAGAGCGCCATCTCTTCTCCAGCTCTGGGCTCCTTCTAGCAGATAGATGAAGCGAACTGTGAGGGATCGTGGCTCTCTGAGTCTCACCCCCAGAAAACCTTTCTTCTTCCCCAATTCTCTTTTCTTTCTATTATCTCTCTCTCTTTTCTTTTCTACTCCTCTCCTCTTCTTCTTTTTTTCATCCGTCTTTTCTTCATTCGGCCGATGATTGGCTTATATAGCATGGCCAATGCGTAATCCTTCTCTGGCATGAGAAGAGCGCGCTGGGAAGAGGCTCTAGGTTGCATTTGCGTGCTGGGAAGAGGGCGCGCCAGAAAGGGGAGCGCGCCGAGAAGAGGGCGCGCCGGATAAGTCCAATCCCTCGCGTTTGCTCGGGTGTGAGTAAGACTGGGGCCTTGGACTGACTCCGAGGGTCACTATGATCCTTCATCTCGCCATGTTCTTGCAAAACCACGGTGAGAAGTATTGACAAAGCTTTCAGGCCGCTGAACAGCTACTTTCGAAATCCCGTGCATCTTTAGCTCGGACACGCGGGTTTTTCGCTGATATGGCCTTCGGCATAATGGTTTGTACTGTTGGCTCGACTTAACCTCCATTGGTAGCTTTCTCGGGGAGTGGGATACTACCCGGGGTGCTTTCGCCTTGACTGGGCGGTCATTCGGTCACTAACGGACCTAATTTGCTGAGAAATCGTACCCATGCCAGGTTGTCCGAGACTTCTACTGACAGAGTCTCCGGTTCCCTATTCTGAAGGGCCAGAGACATTGTCTCTTGTCAGGTGGCGAACAATCGGGTGCATTCTCGTTCTTTGTCGGATGACGGATATTGTTTATGCGGCATGACTGAGTCGATACCGGTTCATTGGGCAGGCCTGACGACACTACAAGTTTGTTGTGAATTCTTCTCGACTCTCCTGAGGTAAAGACCCTGGTGTTCATTCCGGGTGACCCGAGGCTCCGGTAACTTGAGAAGGCCCTTGTGTGTTAGTTTCCTTCGGCTTCTTCGATTCAGCGGGCCGCGTCATTCTTGTCATTTAGGCTTGATCACCATTGTGCATATTTTGAGTGCCAACAAATTCCCCCTAGCCGCGGGTGCTGCGAGCAAGGAACGAGCGATGTGAGACCGACGGAAATACCCAGACTGAACGGATTCTTCGTCTGGATGGTAGAGTGTCAGAATGGCACTTAAACCGGCGCGATGGTTAATCCGACGCGGACAGGGGTCTTGGTTAATATGGCGCGCCTCTTCCCGGCACTCCATTTGGAGTGGGGAGGGCTTATACGGCACGCTATTTAGCGCGCCAGATGAACCCAAGAGGGCGCCCCTATAATACCCATTTCCCTTTGTTTTTTCTTTCACCCTTCTTCATTTGCACCAGTTCTTTCTCTATCCTTTTCTCCATTTCTCCCGCGGCGCCAAGCGATCCTTGGGGTGTGGCCGCGTCCCTTGAGCTGGTGAGGGAGAGTCTTTGTCCTTGGGATTTAAATCCCTCTTTCCGGACCCCGGGAGGCTCCTCGTAGGGCTTGCCCTCGGAGCTATTCCCCTGGGTGTTCCGTTTTGGCCCCGGTGCGATACCCACGGCCTATTTTAGGGACCGTCTCTTGATGGACGTGTTCCCGCTTCTTTCTGGCAGTCTCCCGGGCTGGGGTGACTCTGACAAAATTTCGTCAGAAATTCTATTTCCGTCAACCGTTTCTGACCTTGTTTATTCTGCTTGTTATGCTTTTTGTAGATAAAATGGCATATGTTTCTTCTTCTTCTGTCTCCCGTGCTGTGGTGACATGGGAGAATGTTAACTCCCTAGACTGGGGGCACAAGCAGCTTGTCGTGGTCGTAAAATCCTCAGACTCAGAGACCGATACAGTGGACACTAGCCTCCTTCTCATTATCGGGGGAGATTCCTTCAATTATGACCGCGGAGATGCTGTCAGGAGGGATCACCCCAATGATAAACATTTAATGTCCTTCCTCAGGCGGTTTAACCTTCAAGAGAAGAGGGACTTTTTCTTTATCCGTAAAGCTGAGCAAGCACTGCTTGTAGAGAGAGACAACTTGACAGACTTTGTAGTGTGGGGAAGGCCGATTTATCTGCCCGGAGAGGGAGTGATGTACACGGACTACAAGACCTGGTTCCATAGGATGGGTTACTGACCAGGGCGCCCGAGTTCAAACCCGCTCATTGGAATGACACTGCGGGTCGTGTCGACCGAGAGAAGCCCGTATTTGGTCTATTTCGTGCCCTGCTGAAATGGGGATATAGAGAAGAATCTTTCTTGCTGGACTGTCTGGCGGTCCGTTTCAAGCATCAGATCTCTGTAGGGTGGTTTGCCGAGTTGAAGGTCACTGATGCCCACGCATTCAGACCCGGAGCAGTGGAGTTCACGGACTTCGTCCTTTAACATTACGCTCCCATTCTAGTCAAGGCTGACGTATATCATAGCGTGTATGCCTCAAGATACCGCTACCCAATCTCCAGGGGTTTGTGCTGCATCATGATCGAGGTATTCTGCCCAGAGTATAACATTTTCTACACTTCGGAGGGAGAAACCTCTTTAGACATTTGGAGTCTTTCACAGCTTAGCGGCCTACCGATTGACGGTGAGCCATATGAAGAAGCCCGCTGGCCAGATTGGCTGAAGGATTAGACTGACGGCGAGGGCCGATATCTAGCGGGCTTCGCCTATCGATATCTGATGAAGGCATACCGTATGCTTTGCCGCTCATCGTATGATGCCAGGGAAGCACGCAAGCCTAGGGAGAAGAGGCGTGTGCGGATGGGCGCTTGGCTTCAATATTTCTTCAGTGGGGAGCACAAGTATGAGGGCTTTCCCACAGTAACACCAACTACCTTGAAGCGAAAGAAGAGGGTCCGACGACAAGTCGCTTTCCCGCCTGTTTTGAGGGAAGGGCAGCAAGGAGGCCCAAACCCTACCGATTTTGATGCAGTCACGCACTGTGCTACATATCTAACTTATTGGATTTGTTCATTTGCTCTCCCGCAAGGCGACGAGAGCGTAATCAGGGTGGAAGCCATCTATCCCGCTTGCCTGATGGCTTGGGGAACGAAGTTGTCCCTCTACCCAGAGGCTTTATGCCTCATTTACAAGATGCTGGGGGGCTTGCACCGGAATCGTCTCCCCAAGAATTTGTGGATGGTTGGTCCGCTACATTTCTTCAATGCATGGGTCTACACACTATTCCTGGAAGCTGCTCCTCGTGGGTTACAGTTCACACGCCTCGTTCCGAGGATGATCGAATTTGCTAGTGCTGAACCGTCATTGACAGCGGAACAACTCTTTGCCATTCGGGGAAAGTTGACGAAGGTCCCCGCGGATGCACCTGGGGCTCTGTATTTTTGGAGTTTGGCTGCCCATTCAAGCCCGCTGGTGAACACGACGCGACATTGCAATCTTTTCGAGGCGGAGGAGTATGTCCATCCAATCTCTGGCACCAAGTGTACTAGGCCAATCCTAGAGCCGGAACTGGTTGACTGGGCACTGGCTATTAGACCAAGCGTCCTTGTCTTTCGGAAGAGCGGCATTTTGTGGCTGGAGCCATATTACCCATTCCGATTTAGTCAGAATTTTGGCTACGATCAGCACATCCCTCCTTCTTCTTCAAAGTTTGCATTGCCGAATAGGCATGGAGCCGGCTAGGTAACAAATGACGATGCCTGAATATGGTGGGATTACTTCCACTATCGAGAGGAGGTTTCATTCAGAGTCCCGGATCCTTCTCATTTCCCCCGCGTTACCCCTGAATATATCAAATGGTGGAACGTGCGGATGGGGTTTTACAAGAGCTCCCATCGAGACTGCTGGGCTGTTGTAGAGCATAGATTCCTGGACTCCCAGCCAGAGCCGGTCCTGGACATTTATCCTTCCTACTTGAAGAAGTTGCGATCTTGGACCAATACGGAGGTGATGGCTTATCTGGAAGCCCGGAAGGCTGTGAAACGTCGCTCGCCTAGGGCTGACCCGAAGTTGCTCGAGATTAGCAGGGATGACTTTGTGAAGACACTTCGGGGGCTATGCCGTGTGAGCAGTTAGCGGGTGGTCCTTCAACAAATCCCTCTACTAGTGGAGGAGCCTATCCCGTACATGGCCGACTGGCGTCCTGAGCGCGATAGCTTGCACCCTTACCGGACTTTCATTAGAGGGGAAGACATGCGGAACGCACTGTATAGCAACACCCCCTGGCTGTTTGCACTGCTCTGCTCCCATAAGCTCTCAGTGGGTGGCCCGAGCGAGGCTATTCTAGAACAGCCCCTTTTCATTTCCTTCAAATATGCCTATGGATGGGGGTTGGACCATCTAGGCTTGTATTATCACTTGTCTTCTCGTGGCCAAGCAGACTTGGCGTCGCTGGTAGAGCAAAGCGAGAAGATAGGAGATGTGTGTTGGCTTGTTCGTGCGGCGGCCTCAAGAGACAAAGTGCCCTCGCTGTTCTATTGGCCCCTTTCTCCTTTCTATACGGGACCAGCAGGTATCTTTCATTCTTTCATTCCAGCCTTTCGACCTGTTTCCTTCCTCCGTCGCAGCATGTGTCATTCTCACCCTTGTGCTTGTGCAATTCGACTCACTTCAGAGGAGACCCGGCACTTTAGAGAGTTGATAATAAAAGCTCAGAAGCTGACATACTTCAAAACTCCCAAAGCGGCCCCAACCACGACGCCACTACCCTCTGGTGATTCGCGGAAGTGAAAAAGGTCCGAGGTGAGGGAGACTATTGGCAAGGCCAAAGTGGCGGTCACGTAGATGACGCGGGCCCATCGGAGGTAGGCTACGGGGGAGGAACCAGTGATTGTTCCTCCACCAGCGGTATCGTTTGAAGAATTTGAGGCCTATCATGCGCAGGGGCCTGAAGCTGGAGGTATGCTCTTCATTTTTGTACTCTATTCTTTGTTCTGGCCGCATCGACTGATTGTTTCTTTGCCGTTGCCGCCACTCCTGGTGCAGTGGTTGGACAAGAGGCAGCACTGACAGCTCCTGTGGAGGGGGATTTGCCTTCTCCGACACCCAACCATGAGATGGAAGGTAATTTATAGTTCATTCATCAGATATCTATGGTTTATTACGTTTTCAGTTTGCCTGACTGTCCTTTTCTTGAACTTTTAGTTGAGCTATGACCTTCTTCGCCTCCCGCTACCGGGGTTGCCGAGGAAGCCTTTGTTGGGGAGAAAGCCGTTGCAGGGAGTGAGCCCACCCCTGAAATTCATTCGACTGGTGCTCCTGTCGCAGGATTGGCCGAACAAGCCTTCGTTGAGGGAGATGCTCCTCCCATGGGTCTTGAAGCCATAGAAGTGCCCACTTCGACAGAGGAGCGTCATGTACCAGTAGAAAGCTCCTCCACGTCGGAGCAGGTTGACTATGGCGGTGACTCCAATGACGAAGAGTTCCCACCCATGGAGGCAGAAACCGAGGATGCTAGGGTGTCCTCAGCTTATGAGAGCGATTATACGACTTTCAGTCCGCCCCGGCAAGTATGGAGCAGTTTCGGACTGCCTGGTCCACTCACAGATAAGGGGGCCAGACTGACAGAGGCCATGATTTATGCTGTTGGGAACCTGAGCTTAGTGTTGGCTGAGGTAGGGAATCCTCCTCCGCTTTCACTCCACAGCTCTTCTCATTATCTTCTATATCAGATGCTTGACGCGTGTTGTATTCATGGTGCACGCTGATGTGGTACTGCAAACTATAACAGTGCAAATACCTTTCTCGGCTTTGGGTGAGGGTCAATCGACATTCCCCCCAGTCTTGCGACCTATCGCTTTGTGATATCCCAAGGATTATGCTGTGGCAACAGGCTTGGAGGTTTCAGGGGCAATTGTGGGTGCCGCTGAACCGACTGAAGCTGCGGAATCCCAGCAGCCCATTGCTGACAGAGAGCTGCTCCCGGAGGAGAGGAGTCTTCCCGAAATATAGGCGGGAGAGATTGTTGAAGAAGCGACTGAGGCTTCCATGGCTTTAGATCTTGTTGGAGAATCGACATCCGTAGAGGCTGGTCAGGCTTGGCTTGAGGAGCAGATGCCCTCCATTGTAGAATTCCAAGTGCAGCTCCGCCGCAAGAAGCTGGAAGAGAGGTTGCTGTGACCGAGGCTCCCTCTTATGTTAGCTGTCAGAGCCGGCTCTAGCGCAGCTACCTTACAGGTTATGCCGTCGTCATCTTCTGAATCGAGAGACGATATCTGGGCTGCTGTTGATAGTAGAGTGGAGTTCCAGCTTCCTGAGACACCACCACTTGGTTTGCAGTCGTCGAGCGACCTAGTGTGGCAGTTCTTGGAAACTTTGCAATAGACTGTGACAACCCACTGGGACTTAACTTATGTGCAGTTGGGGGGTTTGGTAGAGCACCTCTCCCGTTCGCTGCTAGCTTTCGACTGCCCCATGGACGACTAGATGCAACGAGTTGTTCTGCTATTGAAATATGTAAATCGGCGGGAATTCTTAGGCCAGGAAGAAGCAGATCAGCTGATGGCCCTAAAACTCGAGAGGATGGAATGTCGGACCACTCTTGCGTCCTTGAGAGAGACAGCACAGGCAATGCGAAATGTGGCCGACATATCCTCCCAGCACCGGACTTCTTTGACGGCTAGGATAGCTGAAGTTCGTGCCGAACTTTCCAGGGCTGAGGCCGAGCTGCAGGAAGCCGAACGACAAGAAGTCCAGAGTGTAGAGGAAGCGGAATTGGCCGAAGGACAAGCCGCCTCTCTTGAAGAGAAACTAACACAGCTGGAAGCCACAGAATCTCGCTTGCAAGAATTAATATGTCATCTCACCCTAGGGATTTTGGAGCTCGAAGACATCTTCCGATGCCCGCTGCAGTAACCCCTTTTCTGTTTTCTTTTTCTTGTTGGTGCACTTCTATGTATCTCGGGGGATGCCCGAGTAACATGTATTTTGTCACTTCATAGCAATGAAATGTCTCCATTCACCATTTAAGTCACGACTTCATTCCCCTTCTTTCTTTCTTAGCCAATTAACTTAGTGTGGACGCACTTTTCGACACGCTCATTTGTTTGTTTCTTTAAGTCGGTTTATTCGGTGGGTTTATTCGTTTATTAAGTGCGTGGGCGTGCCAGTCACAAAGTGACGATTTATTATGCGCTCGATCTGACTAATCAGATGATTGTGTGGTTCGTGTCGGGACTGAAACCCGCCGCGCCATAAAGGTCACGGCGTTATTTACATCCCCTCGGAGAGGGGAACACCCTTGATTAATCGCCAAGAAAAGGGGCCTCATGGCCAGAAAATTAGTTCCGTGAAAAGTCTATTAGGAAACATTGAAATCCCCGTGCGAGGGTGAGAAGAAAGCATTCGAGATCATGTCGGTCGTGTGTTGACCATTTGATGTTCGGACGAGTGTCTGGCTTGTGAATCGCGTAATCGTCACGAGAAAACTGGAGCATATGTATGCCGGGGGTACGGCAAGTTTATTGTTCAAAGGGACATGAGACATTCGTTTGAATCCCGGTTAGAGTGATCGAAAATCAGTGAGTTTATTGGCCCGATGCGAGATCGAGTCAGGACCATTTCGGGGGCGCCTCCCGCGGTCCAAACGAGGCTTGCGTGGGCATCATTAATATTTCCGGTGCCGAAGGGCAGCGGGAAAGTGTCCCGGGATGATATTCCAAAACAAAGATGTGTACAGAGATAGCCGGCTATAGGCCTACGATGTGGGTCAGGTGATGACCATGGTTGGGGCGAACCCAAGGTCCAAACGCGACTCACGAAGGTCTTATTGATATTCCCACACATGTGGTTGGGGGAAGACGAGAGCCGCCTCATTCCGTTTGGATTTTGTTGGTCATACGCGGACCATTTTACATCCGGCCAAAGGTCCGTGTTTGTAGCATAAGAGACGGTGGCAAATCGTACAAATACCTACCGTGAGTACGGCAAGTTTAATGCAAATGCGGGATCAGATCCCAGTATATATATGTCGGTCACCAACGGACCATTCAGTATTCGGATGAAAGTCCATATTCGAAGCGTTGAAGACCATGACAAAGACATACGGATATCTGCCGTAGGTACGGCAAGCTTCATGTGGGTGCGGGATTGGATCCCGGCATATATGTCGGTCCCTAACGGACCATTCATTATTCGGACGGAAGTCCGTATTAGTAGCGTCGAGGAGGACGATAAAACCGTATGGATGTCTGCCGTAGGTACGGCAAGTTTAATGTGGGTGCGGGATCGGATCCCGATGAAGATGGGTCAAGCTGATGATCTATTGGCCTGAGGTGGTTGCGGACTATGGCCATATCGGGGTTTCCAAGGACCACGTCTGATGCCACGGGACGTCATTACTTTTCTCTTCACGCACAGTCTTGGGAAACGAAGGTTCCAAGGTATACGTGCGTGTCGGTCACGGTCGGACCATTCATTGTTCGGACGCGAGTCCACGTTTGAAGCCTCGAAGACGATGATAAAACCGTGTAAATGTCTACCGTAGACACGACAAGTTTAATGTGGGGTTGCGGGATTAGATCCCGAGAGAAGCGGGTCGAGTTAACGAACTATTGGCCCGAGACGTGTTCGGATCATGACCATGCCGGAGGTTCCGAGGTCCACGTCCGATACCACAAGGCATCATTGGTTTTCTCTTTGCATCAAGTTCGGGGGTGTGAATTGTTAAGTGTGGAGCCCGAACTCGCCATCGTGTGAATTATTTTTTGCTTGTTTATTCCCTTTTTGTATTAAGGAGGCGAGCCGGTTAGCGAAGGAAGAGGATGGCACCGTTTTAGAGTTCAAAGGAGGAAATGGGGGCGCCGTTTTAAGGTGAACAGTGAAGGACAAATGCGCGCCGATTTAGGACGTTAAAAGGGGGGGGGGGGCGCCGGTTTGGCCATGCCGTTTTAAGGGCTAAACAAGGGGGGGGGGGGCGATTTTGGGCTCGAAGAGGGGCGCGCCGGATTTGGGCTCGAAGAGGAGGGCGCGCCGGTTACGGCCGCGCCGGAATGGGAAAATAAGGAGTTGAAATGGACGCGCCGTTTAGCATCCAAAGAAGGAGATGGGGCTATTGTGAGGAGGGATAAAACGGCGCGGTGGAACAGTGACCACGCCAGATTAGCCCCTCCCGAGGGTTTATTGCTTTTGACTGTGTGTTTTCTTTTCTTTCACCTGCAGGTTGGGTTAATGACAGGTTTGTTCATCCATTTGGAAGATTAGGTTGATGAAAAAGGGGGTTTAATCATTTTAGTCGTTTATTAGGTGAATTAGCATGAATACTTAAGTGTTCGTTCGAAGGGTTTGGTTCACAGAGCTTACTGCATGTTGTTCTTGTTCTGAGAGGTGGTTTGTTCGTTTGTTCCTGAGTGTTCTTAATCCCCTGACGAAAATCGGGCATCATCTCCCCCTAGACCGAGGCTTGCCAGAGAGAAGCGAAGGCCACCAAACGGATTGCTCTGGGGTGACCCTTAAACATCGGAGTGGCCTTACGACGGTCTGAACCCATGTGTGAGTGTGGAATTCTCGAGGGCTAGCCTTCAAGAGCGACCACGACTCACGGGCGATGAATCTTCGGCGCGGGACAGATGTTTGCCACGAGGGCCACGAATGTTCATCCGGTGATGGGTTCCCTTGAGGGACATGCTATGGACAAGCAAGCCTCGAAGGGCCCTGGACAATTAGAGGGGGGGAAGGGAGGCGTAGATCGGAACGGAGAAACACTGAGCTTGCAGAAGGGCCCTTTTCTTTTATTCATCCTCACAAATGGGGAAGCAGTTGACACAGGGAGAGTTCACCCCGGGATGGGAGTGGAATACATTGCAAAAAGGGGGGGGGGTGGAAGAAGATACTGACGTGAAGGAAAAGGAGAATACAGATCCCCTCCGCTCGACTCACCTCTCACACTCACACACTCTCTCTTTCTCTTCACCTCGCCGGCGTGGGTGGCACCGAGCTTCTTCTTCCTTTTTCTTCTTCTCTTCACTGCACAGAGCCGAGAGCACCCCTTCTCCTTTTTGGATGGCCCATCCAGGAGAAAGCCAGGATCCTCCTCCCTTCCTTCTTCTCTTCTGCAGAGTATATATATAGTGGGTTGCCTTTTCTTTGCTCGAATGGAAGAGAACTCCCGCCACTACGTTCGTCTACCAGACGAACAAGGTTGGCTTCTATGCTGGCATGCAGTGATTGGCGCCGTACCTTGTCATTCGTTCGAGGATGGCACAATTGCGGGTTTGCCGGGGGATCTTCGTCCGAAGACACGCCTTCTTCGATGATGTTAATGCGCTGTCGAGTGGAGATGGAGGCACGGCTTCAGAACATTGAATGCTCCCTGCGCACTGCATTTAAACAAAACAGAGCATCGTGCTAGAGATGGGATGGAATGGGGTTAAACCGGCGCGGGGGAATAGTGACCGCGCCGGATTAAAGCTTTTCAAGGGGGTCACGCGGTGTGAGCATTGCAAAGGGGGTGGCATTTCCTTCAAATGAGCGCGCCGGGTAACTTGTGCATAAGGTGGCGCCGTTTTAACACAACACAAGTGGTGCCATTTTAACGCAACACAAGTGGCGCCGTTTTAAGCATCAAAAGGGGGGAGGCCCCTTCGACAGGAATTTTTGATTTCAATTAGGGTAAAATACGGAATTTTTGACTTCAACACAAGTGGCGCCATTTTTGATTTCAGGGAGGGACGCTAATTTTTGATTTCAATTAGGGTAGGATACGTCAAATATCATAAACGGACGCCTCTTGATCCAGTCGTCCTTTCTTTGAAAAATGCCTTAGCTCAGGTCTCTATTTAAAACACGCCCCTCTTCGAGTCGTTAATTAATTTCAAGAAAAATCATAAAAACCCACACAAAAATAGAAAAACTTTATATTATAGAAATATTGAAGTTCACTTTGGGGCGTTAACATAGTGACATGAGATTTGATCAACATATTATCAATTTTGGCGTGTCTACAACTGCCCCGCCTTGGCGTCTGCTTTGCAAGGGAGTGAGACGAAATGAAGTGAAAGTGTAACAAGCGAAATGAAGTGGAATGAACTGATAAGTAGATGCCAAGGTGTGATGTGACACGCCTCTGACACTAAGCATTAGAAATCTTTCCAAGATTCTGAGTGAAACAACTCCGGGTGATTCCAAGAAAGCATCGATTGGCTGGATAAAGGAGACTAAACTAAATAAATAAAATGTGCGCGAGGGCACGACAGGGAGGCACCATTGGAGAGCGGTTACCAGCCAATGTGGACATGCTACAATCAAGGTGGATTTGTAGAAAATTAAAAATGAATTGAGATGAAGACCCAACAAAGGGACGCTTTCAAGGAACTAGCCTGAGCGGCTTCAGAGAGAATAAAGTATTCGATTTAGAATGGAATATCGCATGTCAACTCAATTAAGAGCGAGTGACCTTCATTATTGCCATAATATGAAGATTTTCATCATTAAGCTCAAAGTCCTACATGATGCATGCTGGGCTAAAAGAAAAATTAAAACAAACTAAAAATAGAAAATAATCAAGGATAATATTGCCAAGCCACCTAGATTTGGTCAAGAGTCTAGATCTCTGAGCTGACACTAAGCCGAAGCCCGTTTGTCCGCGCATCAACCCAGAAAGTGGAACCGTCGTCCCAGACCTTTAACGACTCAACGGCCTATCCGTGCGATCAGGATTCTCCTGGAATTATCACTGTTTTTGATGAAGGGGAACTCAAATTCCAGGTTCGTCAGAACCACAAGGTCCTTGATATGCTATAATAGCGTAAAATACCATATAGTAACAATGCTCACAGGAAGGAAATACAAGAGTGGGATGATGTCAGCTCAATGAGTCACCCCTGCGTCTCGAAACCTGCACTCTTCTGCACTTGAAAAATTCATTAGCCCTCATGATAGAAAATATCCTTAATTCGAAACATGACATGATCATAAGTGCATAATCATAAATAATTCCAATCAAAATATAGCACTTAAGTTCATTAAAGCATGTACAAGCCAACAAAAGGACGACTGGAGGGAATGGCGTCAAAAGCATGAAACACGACTGGAATAAAGACGTCAAAAGATAAGAGACGACAGAAATAAAGGCGTTAAATCCTTTAGGATTTCAGGAAGAAGACGACCCTCCAGGAGGCGTTAAATAAAACACGACTTTGAGTAAGTCGTCAATTCAACAAGTGACGCCCCGAACGCCGTCGTTAATTAACCATGGATTCTGAAACACCCCGGTTCCGACTCTGAATCAAAAGCCAATCCCAGTTCTAATTGTAATCGACCCTTCAACTTCGAACGGCTTCAGGACCCTCCAACTTCTATAAAAAGGAAGAAACTTCCTTAGATCAATCAAGCAACTCGTCAAATCTCTGTTTCTTTTGCTTCTATCTGTTCACAGGTGCTGCTGCAGCTGCTTCGGCTTCTTCTAGCCACTGAAATTACCTCAAAGAATGGAGAGGGCAATCAAGAGACCAAAGATTTCTACTCCCAGGCTGTCTGAAATCAACGGGCATATTAGTAGTAGAATCGCGTCGAACCAAGTAGGCGGAAACAGAACTGTTCTTTTGTTAACTCTTAACTCCCATCCTTCTATTCTGCACACTCATCTGTTTTCTTTCTTTTTTATTTTCCATTTTCCACAGGATTATCCCAATATTCCAGGTGCAAGAAGGTTCACAAAAGTCAAGTGGCTGCCTCTTTTACTTTCAAAATTCTCTTCGGACATGAGGGTCTGCTTATCAAGATGGCACCTCTTAGGCCTAGTCACCCACGCCAAACACTATGACCAAGTTCATCTTAACTGGGCTGCCATAGGGGCTCTAGCTGAAATATGGCATCCCTCTACTCACACCTTCTTATTCTCCACCTTTGAAGCTACCATCCTATTGGAAGAATTAGAGATGATCTTAGGCTTGAAGAAGATGAAGCAAGGAGATGAGGAGAAGATGGCCATCATGCCAAGGCAAATCTCCTCACATGAATTGTTAACAAGCTTAATTCCTAGCCCAAACCTAGTGAACCAAATCAAAGCCACCAAAGGAATCAACCTCCTAAAACTTGCCTCATGGGTCTACAAACGATCCGACCAAGCTAAAGAAGATGAAGAAGTGGAGCGAGTAGCAAAGGCTTTCGTGGTGTGCTTGGTGGGAGCAATCTTATTCCCCTCCATGGAAGACTTCTTGGATGAATCCCAATTAAGCGCAATAATTGGCCTATGGGAAGGAGAGAGAGTGGGACCGGCGATATTGGCCTTCCTATATAGTGGGCTCACTTCGGCGGCAATGGGGAGACCAATCTATGGATGCATGCTTGCACTATCAAGTTGGGTAGATCTCCACTTCAAGTTTGATCCATGTGAGGAGGCCCAACAACCATCAAGAATCTTTTCAAAGAGCCCTCTCTCTTACATGACCGGCTCACTGGGGATAAGTAATAGGGTGGTGAACCGGATTCCTCAAATCAAGAAAAGGGTGGAATGGAGGGAGCACCTCAAGGTAATGCCAAAGAACCTCTTCACATGCGCCCCGGGATTACTCAAAATGCAGGAACTCTGCGCATGATTCTCTCCCGGCACGGATCTTCGGCTCGTAGGTGCCACGGAATTTGTGCTATACAACTTTCACCGATGCCTTCCTCAACTTGGGCTCCGACGGCGGCTATTCGAGGACCCATCTCATCTTCCTCCTATCAAAACCAGAGACATTGGCAGCAATGAAGATGGAGAAGAGTGCACCACCATCCAAGCTCTGTGGAAAATCTGCAAGACTCATCAATATGTGGAGAACTTGGAAGAAGATAGAGATCAATGGAAATCATATGTAACAGCTTTAAGGAACCTGAAGCCCAAAGTGGCTCATTAAATGCAATGTAATCTCTTTCATCAATAAATCAATAATAACATTCTGATTGAGCCAATTACAATGTTTCTGATCAATCCTTCCAACAATCTGTGGTTTTGCTCTGAATAACGACTTAGTTAATGCCGTCAATTCCCAAAGTGACGCCTCAGTATATGTCGTTTCTCATTAATCAGCTCTCAAAATTGACACCTTCACGGAGGGGCGTTAACTGAATCACGACTTAAGACAAGGCATTAATTAGATTCAAATTCCAAAAATTACTCGTTAAAGATCCAAAAATAACGTCTTAGGGTAAACCACGTTTCATGTAAACGACGCCTTCAGACATGTTGTTAATCAAAAACAGTAATCATTACTCCCATCATGTCAATCAAGTCCCATTAAATATCTCTGGCGACGTCTGCCATTCCCCATGCGAAACGAAATAACGCCTCAAAGCACGTCGTTAACAATGGAAGAGACGCCCTCTGGTCCAGTCGTCTTTTTAACAAGACACGACTTGGACGAGGTCGTTAATTCTTTTTTACCGTTCAACTTGCTTTCCCTCCTTTCTTCTTCCTTCTTCGTCTTGTTTCTCCTGTGGACGCACTTTTCATTTAACAATTATCTTGGTCGTTCGTTGGTTTATTAAGTGCGTGGGCGTGCCAGTCACCGGAGTGACGATTTATTCGGGCTCCGAGGAGCCCGTGGTGCGCTCGATCTGACTTCGTCAGACGATTATGTGGTTCGTGTCGGGACCAAAACCCGCCATACCATAAAGGTCACGGCGTCATTTACATCCCCCATACGAGGGAACACCCTTGATTAATCGCCGAGATTCAGGGCCTCATGGCCAAGAAATTAATTACATAAAAGGTCTATTACGAGGTATTGAAATCCTCACGCGAAGGCGGGAAGAAAACCATCCGGGATCCTATCGGTCATGTCCTGACCATTTAATGTTCGGACGAGTGTCCGTCTCGGGAAAAGTGTGATCGTCGCGGGAAGACCGGAGCATATGTATGCCGTGATACGGCAATTTATTGTTCAGGAGAACGGAAAACATTCGGCTAAACCTTGGTTAGAGCGGTCGGAAACCGGTAAATCTGTTGGCCCGGTGCAAGAGCAAGCTGCGACCATACTGCGGTGGGCCCCCCGCGGTCGAAACGAGACTTGTATGAGCGTCATTGATATTTCCGGTGCCAAGGAGGCGACAAGGAATATCCCTTGAATCGGCTGAAAAGCCCTATGTCCGGAGAAGCGGGCGTTCTAAACGTGTCGGTCATTCAGGAGACCGTTTAATGTTCGGACGGGTGTCCGATATTGGGAATATCGTAATCGTCGCGGAAAGATCGAGAATGTATGTGTGCCGGGACACGGCAAGTTTTATTATTCCGAGACACTGAAAACATTCGATTGAATCTCGGCTATTATATCCGGAAACCCGTGAATCTATTGGCCTGGTGCGAGATCGAGTCGGGACCATGCCGGGGGCGCCTCCCGTGATCCAAACGGGGCTCGCGTGGGCAGCGTTAATATTTCTGGTGTCGGAGGGCAACGGGGAAAAGTCCCGGGACTAGGCTTCGGAACTGAAAACGTGTTCGAGAGGAACAGGCTGTAGACCGGAGATATGAGCCAGACGATGACCATGATCGGGACGGGCCCGAGGTCTAAATATGGCCCACGGAGGTCTTGTTGATATTCCCATGGGAGGAGTCCAGGGGTGGCGAGAGCCGTCTCGTTCTATTCCGATTCTGTCGGCCACTTGCGGACCTTTCCATGTTCGGGCAAGGGCCCATGTTGAAAGTGCGACGTGGGTGGAAGCGACCCCGTGCAAATGTGGGCCGAGTTTACGACAGTTTCAATGAAAGAGCGGGAGCAAATCCCGTCAGAATGAATCCGATTTAACGGGCTATCGGCCCGGAACGATGCCGGCTCACGACCATATTGGGGCGAGAGCCGTCAGCCATGTTGGTCACTTACGGGCCTTTTCATGTTCGGACGTAGGTCCGTAATAAGAACGCGGCAGGAATCGAAGTGAATCCGTTCTAATGTCTGCCGGACTGTGCGGCAATTTTAATAGTGGCTCGGAAAGGATCCGGCCGGAGAGATGAGTCCGGTTTAATCGGAATGTTAGCCCGAGGCGAGGTCGGGTCATGGCCATTTCGGGATAATTCCCGAGACTCAGGCCCAGCCCGCTAGGGCGGCATTGTTGTTCCTTCGGCACCGGGTCACAGGAGAGACGGGGCTGCCACGTGGATTACATTATTTTATTGTTATTTAAAATTTTATCATTATTATTCGTTAATTTGTGCGTGTCTTTGAGTGAGTTTATTATTACCATTTATTCATTTTTTGTGATTTATTCTTTTACTATTGTTATTATTAGGTTTGTTATTATTTTTTTGTTCGTTTTATTATCGTTCATTTGCTTGTCGTGTTTCGTCAAATTTGTTATTATCATTTATCCTGGGTTATCATTTATTTATTTATCATTCTTGATGAGTTTGTTATTATTATTCATTCATCTTTGTTATCATTTATTTGTCTAATTATTATTATTATTATTGTCCCCTTTTTTAGCTTATTATTACTATTACTTATTCCTTTATTATTCTTATTTATTTATTCATTTTGGAATTTGTTATTATTATTTGTTATTATTATTATTATTACTCATATTTTCTGGAGAGAGAATGGGCCATTAGAGGGCTAAGAGAAAGGCGTACCGCTGAAGGGCTGAGGGTGTGCCGCTGAAGGGCTAGGAGTATGTCGCTGAAGGGCCTGGAGGGGTGTACCGCTGAAGGGCCGGGAGTGTGCCGCTGAGGGCCAGGAGAGGCGTGTACCGCTGAAGGGCCGGGAGTGTGCCGCTGAGGGCCAGGAGAGGCGTGCCGGGGGAGGTCAGTAGGGGCGTGCCGGTGAAGGGCTGGCTGGGGCGTGCCGGCGAAGGCCTGACAGGGCGTGCCGGTGAAGGGCTGGCTGGGGCGTGCAGGCGAAGGCCTGACAGGTCGTGCCGGTGAAGGGCTGGCTGGGGCATGCCGGCGAAGGCCTGACAGGGCGTGCCGGTGAAGGGCTGGCTGGGGCGTGCAGGCGAAGGCCTGACAGGGCGTGCCGGTGAAGGGCTGGCTGGGGTGCGCCGGCGAAGGCCTGACATGGCGTGCCGGTGAAGGGCTGGCTGGGGCGTGCCGGCGAAGGACGACGGAAGGTGCACCGGTGAAGGGCTGGATTAGGTGTACCGGTGAAGGCCCACTCTCCCTCTGGTTCTTCTAAGGCTTTTCTTTTCTTCTTTTCTGATTTTTATTAAGTTTGCATGGGTTTCTTCTTTTCTTCTCTTGATTAATTTTCATTCTTTCTTTTGTGAGGGCAGATGTTCAAGTTGTTTAGTTGTCGTTCGATTCGGTCCTCTTTATGTTGATTACGGTTCCATTGCGTCGGTTAAAGCATTTTACCGTTGTTCTTTTCGTTTGTTTGTTACTGTCTTTTGTCTTTTAATGTATTACAGTTTCTAACGAAAATTCGGCAGCATCTCCCCTTAACCCGAGAGTAAGGGAGGTACAGGGAACGCGCCCACATGGAGTGGCGGAACCCGACAACTGGAGGTGGGCGCCCGAGAGCGGCAACACCTTTATAAACCTCGGAAAACCCGGAGGGAATGGCGAGTGGAAGACTACTCTAGGACTGGCTGAGGGGTGAATGCACCGGGCAAGAAGTAAGAGTAGTGTACCGGCGAAAGGCCTGCTAGGGCGTGCCGACGAACATGCGACTGAAGGTGTGCCGCTGAGGGCCAAATGAAGCGTGCCGGCGAAGGGGTGGAAAGTGTGCCGCTTAGGACCAAAGGGCGTACTGCTGAGGGCGGCTGAAGGCGTGCCGCTGAGGGCAGCTGAAGGCGTGCCGCTGAGGGCGCCAGGGAGCGTGCCGCTGGGGGGGGGCCAACTAGAGTGTGCCGCTGAGGGCAAACCGGGTGTGCCGGCGAAGGCCCGGCAGGGCGTACCGGCAAAGGGTCAAAGGAGGGGCGTACCGCTGAAGGCATGACTGGGCGTGCCGTTGAAGGCACAATCAAGGCGTGCCGTTGGAGGCACAATCGGGGCATGCCGCTGAAGCCCGACTGGGCGAACGAATGCGAGAATGCCCGGTGAGGTGTAAGCCCTAACGAAGGGAGAAAACGAAGAAAGGGGGGGTGAAACACCAAAGAATGTAAACACGGAAGAAATGCTAGAGGAAGGCGTCCAAAAATATTGGCAAGACTTCTATTTCTATTCTTACAAGAAAAGTGTCCCGAGGGGACTAATACATTGCAACATCGGCAAAACAGGCAGACCAAAGGAAAGAAAAGAGAGAAAGAAAAAGAAATACAATGGGGGAACGGAGCGTGGACTCCTCCCCGGACTTCTCTCCCTTTCTCTCGCTCACTCTTCTTCTCTTCCTCTCTTCACACAGTGTGGCGGTGGGTGGAACGACGAGCTCCTCTTCTTCTCTTCTTCTTCTTCTCCTCTTCTATTCGCACGGACGGCGGTGGCGGGTGGACGGAGCAGCCGGAAAGGGGAGGCGGAGCCTCCCCCCCTCTTCTTTTTCCTCTTCTTCTCTTCTCCCTTCTTCTCTTCTCCTCTTCTTCTCTTCTCCTCTTCTTCTTTTTCTGGGTGTGGGTGTCTGTCTCTTCCTCTGCCTCCCCCCTTCTCTGTCGAAAACGGAGGGTCTTTTTATACTCCGAACAGCCGAAGCCCTCGAGCCCGGCCGTTGAAGGCGGGAAGTGGCCTTGTGATGATGGCGTTTGGCCTGCCCCGTCCTTGATCGTCAAGGGGGGTAGCATGCGTGGCCCAATGGACGGTTGCCACCTCGGACGGCTCGCTGCGCGCCAAGGAAACGTAGGGCATGGGCGGCACGTCGTCTTGCCGTTGAAAATGCCTCACGCTGTGCCGTTGGCGGGCTGCACAAGCGTGCCGTCGGAGGGCCAAAAAGGCGTGCCGCTAGGCACCAAAACGGGCGCATCGTGGAAGGCCCAACAACGTGTGCCGCTGAAGGCTCGAAGGGGCCGTGCCGCTGAAGCCCACTGGGGCTGTGCCGTGGAAGGCACTCAAAGTGTGCCGTTTAAGGGCATTCATAGTGTGCCGCTGAGGGGCATAAAGAGTGTACCGTTAGGGGCCCTATAGGCCGTGCCGCTGGAGACTCCCAAAGGGGGGCGTGCCGGCGAAGGCGCCTGGGGGTGTGCCGCTGAGGGGCTCTGGGGCCGTGCCGCTGAAGCCCACTAGGGCGTGCCGCTGAAGGCCTTTGGGGCGTGCCGCTGAGCAGCCCTGGGAGTGTGCCGCTGAGGGGCTCTGGGGCCGTGCCGCTGAAGGCCTTTGGGGCGTGCCGCTGAGGGCCTTTGGGGCGTGCCGCTGAAGGCCTTTGGTGTGCCGCTGAAGGACAAACTGGGCGTGTTTCTGAGCCCGTTCAGAGCCCGTTATGGACACGAGCCATGGCCCGTTTAATTTTCTTCGAGGCCCATGGATTGTGGGACTCTTGGTGATTGGTTTCTCTTCAATGTCGTGGCTCTGGAGACGGCTTCACGGTAATGTGCATATTTGGGGAGTCCGGACGACCAGTCTCTCCGGGGCTTCTTCACTCGGCGCCGTTGTTGACGCGAGGCCGGGCATGATATTTGGGTGTGCAATTTTTGGTGTCCACAAATGCCCCCCACCCACGGGTAGCACAGGCGAAGGATGAGCCGGGCGGTGCCCGCGGGTGTACTTGTCTCTTTTCTCTTCGTTGATGCCGATGGGATGTTGAGAGCTGGCGTAACATGTTGGTCCCGTCTTCCCTTCGTCAGTGCCGACAGGGTGTCGGGAGCCGACGTGGTATGCTCGTCTCTTTGTTTCTTCGTCAGCGTCGACAGTGTGCCGGGGGCTGACATGGCATGGTATGCTGACCTCTTTGTCTCTTCGTCAGTGCCGACAGGGCCTCGAGTGCTGACATGATATGCTGGTCTCTTTGTCTCTTCGTCAGCGCCGACAGGGCGTCGGGTGCCGACATGATATGCTGGTCTCTTTGTCTCTTCGTCAGCGCCGACAGGGTGCCAGGGGCTGACCTGGTTTGTTGTCTCTTGGTCTTTTCGCCAGTGCCGACAGAGTGTCGGGAGCTGGCCTGGTTTGTTGTTCTCTTGGCCTCTTCGTCAGTGCCGACAGGGTGTCGGGAGCTGACGTGATATATTGATCTCTTGGTCTTTTCGCCAGCGCCGACAGGGTGTCGGGGGCTGACATGGCTTGTTGGTCTCTTTGTCTCTTCATCAGTGCCGACGGGGTGTCGGGAACTGAAGCAGTATGTGGGTCTCTTCGTCTCTTCATCAGTGCCGACGGGGTGTCGGGAACTGAAGCAGTATGTGGGTCTCTTTGTCTCTTCATTAGTGCCGACGGGGTGTCGGGAACTGAAGCAGCATGTTGGTCTCTTCATCAGTGCCGACGGGGTGTCGGGGACTGAAGTTGTATCTTGGTCTCTTTGTCTCTTCATCAGTGCCGACGGGGTGTCGGGGACTGAAGTTGTATCTTGGTCTCTTTGTCTCTTCATCAGTGCCGACGGGGTGTCGGGGACTGAAGTTGTATCTTGGTCTCTTTGTCTCTTCTCTTTCTTTTCTTCTCTCTTTTCTCTTCTTCTCTTTTTTTTTCCCTTCTCTTTTGTCATCTCTTTTTTGTCCTTTTTGTTGTTGTTGTTTTTTTTGTTTCTTCTCCTCTTCCCTTCTTTTCCCTTCTTTTTTTTTTCTTTCTCTTTTTTTGAAGAACTCCAGGTGGTTGTTGGCATGGATGCCAATGATATAAGAGTTGTAGGCACAGCGGCCGATAATTGAAAGCTGTTGGCACGGGAGCCAGTAAGTGAGGCTGAAACAGCCAAGGCCAGAGGCAACTGAGATGTTCGTCGTCCGAAGGGGCGGAGAGAAGAGTTTGTTGATTCAAAATGCGCCGGGGATATTGGCTAGGAAACCCGAACTCGGGAAAGTGGGCCGCGAGGGCCAAAGTTGGCGTTACGGAAGCGGGCCGTGCAGGCCAGATTCTGGGAAGCAGGCCGTAAAGGGCCAGGGATGTTGGGAAGCGGGCTGCAAGAGCCAAAATTTTGTGAAGCAGGCTGCGGGAGCCAAATCGGGAAGCAGGCTACGAGAGCCAGAATTGGGAAGTAGGCCGCGAAGGCTAAAGGTAAGCAGGCTACAAGAGCCAAAGATATTGGGAGGCAGGCCGCAAGAGCCGAAAATATGGGAAGAGGGCCGTGAAGGCCGAATTCTGGGAAGCAGGCTACGAGAGCCAGAATTGGGAAAGCGGGCCATGGGGGCCGAGGTAAGCAGGCTACAAGAGCCAAAGTTGGGAAGCGGGCCGTGAAGGCCGAAATTATGGGCAGCGGGCCGTGAAGGCCGAATTTTGGGAAGCAGGCCGTGGAGGCCAGAATTGGGAAAGCGGGCCATGGGGGCCGAGGTAAGCAGGCTACAAGAGCCAAAGTTGGGAAGCGGGCCGTGAAGGCCGAAATTATGGGCAGCGGGCCGTGAAGGCCGAATTTTGGGAAGCAGGCCGCGAAGGCCAGAATTGGGAAAGCGGGCCATGGGGGCCGAGGTAAGCAGGCTACAAGAGCCAAAGTTGAGAAGCGGGCCGTGAAGGCCGAAATTATGGGCAGCGGGCCGTGAAGGCCGAATTTTGGGAAGCAGGCCGTGAAGGCCAGAATTGGGAAAGCGGGCCATGGGGGCCGAGGTAAGCAGGCTACAAGTGCCAAAGTTGGGAAGCGGGCCGTGAAGGCCGAAATTATGGGCGGCGGGCCGTGAAGGCCGAATTTTGGGAAGCAGGTCGTGAAGGCCAGAATTGGGAAAACGGGCCATGGGGGCCGAGGTAAGCAGGCTACAAGAGCCAAAGTTGAGAAGCGGGTCGTGAAGGCCGAAATTATGGGATATTAACGAGCCGTGAGGGCAAGAGGTAGGCCATGGGGGGCCAAGGTTGGACTCTACGAGCCAGAGTTGGGAAAGTAGGCTGCGATAGCCGAAATTGAGTTCGTTGCATACGCACATTCTTGTTATTTTATTGTTATTATGCCTTTTTTATTTTTATGTTGTTTTATTTTGTTTTTTTTTTTTATAATTTTTTTTTAAGCATGCAAGCATTCATTAGCAGGCATAACATAAATATAAGTAAGGCGGCTCCCTCTATAGGGGATAGGATAGGGACGTCGCCCGTAATTCGTAGATGCGGTGCGGGCCGCGAGGCACAATCGAGGGGTGGTGCACCCGTTAAGAGGATATCGCACGTCTTGCATGCATAGCCTAAATTCACGCATTTCACCCGAGGCAATTCTATGTAGCGTGGCAGTGCAAATGTGTGAACAAAGAGCCCTAACCACAGAAATATGCAGGTTTTCCTGGTGACACTCGAGGATCACTCTAGCGCCTACACACATGTTTCAGGCTTTCGACTTTCGGTAGCTTCACACAGCCCCCATCTGTTTATTTTGGTAGCGGATTTCACCGTTCGGCGCGAGTCTCCTCATGTGTCTCAATGGGGATTCCCGGCTAATAGGTTTTATCCTTATTATAATTCTATTACGGATTCTACCGTTCGGCGCGAGTCTCCTCATGTGTCTCAATGGGGATTCCCGGCTAATAGGTTTCATCCTTTTTTTTTCTCTTTTTTTTTATCTTTTTTTTTTTTTTTTACAGTGGGGGTAGGCAGCTTTTTCCTCACGATTACCTTTCACGCGAGTGAAGGAATTCAAGTCTCCGTAGAGTGCTAAGAAGAAATTCGGGCAATCCCTATAGTTGAAGGCTATTGGACACATTAAGTGCGAAGTGTGGGAGCGTTGCCTCAGGTTTATTTTGTGAGTTGGGCTTAGCGATTCAGCCATGACTCTTCCCCTTGACGTGTGCACCTGCCGTAATTGGGTCCCCTTCGAGCGTACGACGTGATGCCCGTGCATCCGAAATCGGGGTGATGTTATTTAGCAAGGAAACCCGGTCCTAGAAAATTTCAAGGAAGTGTATTATTCTATATTAAGCAAGCATGCAGACAGGGCAATCAAGCATTCTCTTCTTTTGTTTCCGTTTTCTCTTCTTCTTTTTTTTTTCATTTTTTTGTTTTATTTTTTTTGGGTGTTGTTGTTTTTTTTGTTTTTACATAAGAAAATATTGTTGTTACGTATAAGTGTAGTGGTAATAAAGGTATTAGGGAAGCAGACCACAAATGGCTGAAAGGGTATTAGGGAAGCGGGCCAGAAAGGTCGACGTTCTGGGAAGCGCGGTGGGGCGGATGGACTAATCCTGATAGTGGGCCTTGGCCGACGTGGCTGAGCGGAAGGGCGTCGGGTAGCAGGACGTGAGAGTCGAAGAGAAGGGTCTTTTTTATTCTCTGGCCGGGGAAGGATCCGAACCAAAGTGGAAGGTTTATTCTCTTACTCTCTGGCCGGGGAAGGATACGAACCAAGGTGAGAGGTCTATTTTTTGACTGGGAAGTTGTCGGCTGGAACGCCAATGATGAGATAGCTGTCGGCTAAGAGCCAATGATGAGGTAGCTGTCGGCTAGGAGCCGATGATGATATAGCTGTCGACCCGAAGGCCGATGAAGAGGTAGCTGTCGGCTTGAAGCCCCGATGGCTGAAAGTTGGCCGGTTTAACGCCTCATCGGCGGAAGGTCTAGTCGGATTAACGCCCCGTCGGCGAAAGGGTTTAGTCGGTTTAACGCCCCGCTGGTGGAAGGTTTGGTCGATTTAACGCCCCGCTGGCGAAAGGTCTAGTCAGTTTAACGCCTCGTCGGCGGAAGGTCTATTCGGTTTAACGCCCCGTCGGCGGAAGGTCTATTCGGTTTAATGCCCCGTCGGCGGAAGGTCTAGTCGGTTTAACGCCCCGTCGGCGGAAGGTCTATTCGGTTTAACGCCCCGTCGGCAGAAGGTCTAGTCGGTTTAACGCCCCGTCGGCGGAAGGTTTAGTTGGTTTCTATTTGTTGGATGGTTGGAGGTCGGAGGTAAAAGTTTGCCTCATGACCCTTCTTTCTCTTCCTCTCTTCTTCTTTTGTGTGGGGAGGCGGGCTCGCAGGCCGCGTCTGCCTCGAGACTCTTTCTTTCTTTTCTTCTCTTCTTCTTTTATGGAGAGGCAGGTGCAAAGACCATGCTCGCCTCATGATTGTGCTTTCTCTTCTATTCTTCTTTCGTAAAGAGGCAGGTGCAGAGACCCTGCTCGCCCCATGATTCTCTTCTTTCTTTTTTTTCTTCTTCTTTTGTAGAGGCGGGTGCAGAGACCATGTTCGCCTTGCGATTCTCCTTTTTTTTGTAGAGAGACGGGTTCAAGGGCCACGTCTGCCTCATGTGTCTCTTCTTGTTCTGTTCTCTTCCCTTTTTTTTGGAGAGGCAGGTGCAAGGACCGTGGTCGCCTCATGATTGTGCTTTCTCTTCTATTCTTCTTTTGTAGAGAGGCAGGTGCAGAGACCATGCTCGCCTCATGTCTCTTTTTTCTTCTTCTCTTCTTCTTTTATGGAGAGGCAGGTGCAGGGACCATGTTCGCCTCATGCCTCTTTTTTCTTTTCTATTCTTTTTGTTGCAGGGAGGCAGGTGCAAAGACCATGTTTACCTCATGATCATTTCTTTCTTTTCTTCTCTTTTTTTTTGTGTGACGAGGCGGGCTCGAGGACCACATCTGCCTCATGTGTCTCTTGTTTTTTTCTTCTTCTTTTATGGAGGGGCCGGTGCAAGGACCATGTGTGCCTCATGTCTCCTTTTTCTTCTTCTCTTCTTCTTTTACGAAGAGGCAGGTGCAGAGACCGTGTTTGCCTCATGTCTATTTTTTTTCTTCTATTCTTCTTTTGTAGAGAGGCAGGTGCAGAGACCGTGTTTGCCTCATGATTGCTCTTTCTCTTCTTCTCTTCTTCTTTTACGGAGAGGCAGGTGCAAGGTCCATGTTCGCCTCTTGACTATTTTCTTTCTTTTCTGCTCTTCCTTTCTTTTTTTTTTCTTTTTTTTTCTTCCCTTTTTTTATTTGAAGAGGCGGGTTCAGGGACCACGTCTGCCTCATTGGTCTCTTCTTCCTTTTTTTTCTCTTCAGCATGATGAGGGGGCTCGAAGACCACGTCTGTCTCGTGAGTCTTTTTTTTTTCCTGTTCTGCTCTTCTTCTTTTGTGTGAAGAGGCGGGTCCAGGGACCATGGCTGCCTCATGTGTCTTTCCTTCCTCTTCTTCTCTTCTTTTGTGTGATGAGGCGGGCTCGAAGACCACGTCTGCCTCGTGAGTCTCTTTTTTTTTCTTCCTCTTTTTTTTATGGGATGAGGCAGGCCCGAAGACCACGTCTGCCTCGTGACTCCTTTTTTCTTCTTCTTCTTTTTTTTATATATGGGATGAGGCGGGCTCGAAGACCACGTCTGCCTCGTGACTCCCCCTTTTTTTGCTCTTCTTTTCTCATTAACGCTTCAATACTGGAATGTATTTCTCTTAATGTACCCCCAGGTCGGGGTGTAGCTTCATTTGGTATGCATCCCCCCCCTGAGGGGTGTGCTCGGCCTCTTTACTTTTGTGCCCCCGGGCGGGGTGTATTTTTTCATGGCTTCTATGTCCCCGAAGCAGGGTATGCTTTTTTTTTTCTAATGCCCCCGAGGCGGGGTGTAGCTCTCTTCAGATGCCCCCATGGTGGGGTATACTCTTCACGGCTTCTATGCCCCTAGATGGGGTATGTTTCTTCTTCAAATACCCCTAAACCAGGGTGGACTTCTCTTCGTATGCCCCTGAGCCGGGGCGTGTTCTTTATAGCTTCTAGGCCCTCGAGGCGAGGTATGTTTCTTCTTCATGTGCCCCTGGCACGGGGCGTAGCTTTCTTCAAGTGCCCCCGGGACGGGGTGTATCTTTCGCTTCTTATGCCCCCGTGAGGCCGGGGTGTATCTCTTTACGGCTTCCGTGCCCCCGAAGCGGGGTGTGTTGTTTCTTCAAATGCCGCTTGGGCGGAGTATATCTTTCTTCTCATGCTCCCAAGGTGGGATGTATGTCCTTTCGCTTCTGTGCCCCGGGTCAGGGTAGATGCTTCTGCTTCTTATGCGCCAAGGGCGGAGTGTATTTTTTTGTGCCCCCAGAGCGGGGCAGGTGCTTCTGCTTCTTATGCGCCAAGGGCGGAGTGTATCTCTTTTTTTTGTGCCCCCAGAGCGGGGTAGATGCTCTGCATGTGTCCTCGGGTAGGGGTGTAGCTTTGTCTCCCATGGAGGGGGTGTGTTGTTTCTTCAAAAGCCCCAGACCAGGGTGTGTTTGTTTGTGTTTTTTTTTTATATATGCCCCCGAGGTGGGGCGTAGTTCTCTTCAAATGCCCCCATGGTGGGGTATACTCTTCACGGCTTCTATGCCCCCAGGTAGGGTATGTTTCTTCTTCAAATACCCCTAAGCCGGGGTGGTCTTCTCTTCATATGCCCCTGAGCCGGGGCGTGTTCTTTATAGATTCTAGGCCCTCGAGGCGAGGTGTGTTTCTTCTTCAAATGCCCCTGGTACGGGGCGTGTCTTTTGTTTCTTATGCCCCCCATGGCGGGGGCGGATTGTGCTCTCTTTCTACCCCTGAAGGCGGAGGAGTGCTTCTCTTCATATGTCCCCGGCACGAGGGTGCATCTTTTGCTTTTTATGCCCCCCCTGAGGCAGGGGTGTATCTCTTTACGGTTTCTGTGCCCCCGAGGCGGGGTGTGTTTCCTTCTTCTGATGTCCCTGAGATGGGGTTTGCTTCTTTATTTGTGTACCCCCGAGCCGGGGTGAATTCTTTCTTCTTACTCCCCGTGGCTGGGTATGGTCTTTCCTTCTTATGCCCTTATGACGGGGTGGATGCATGCTTCATATGCCCCCGTACCGGGGTATATCTCTTCCTCGAATGCCCCTGAGCCGGGGTGTGGGCTCTGCTTCTTATGCCCCAGAGCGGGGTATGCTTTCTCTTCATGTTCCCCTAAGTCGGGGTGTATTCTTTTGCTCTTTATGCCCCTGGATCGGGGTGAAACTATGTTGCTTCTCATGCCCCCAAGGCGGGGTGTGTTTCTCTTCATGTGCCCCACAGTCGGGGTATGTCTTCTGCTTCTGTGCCCCTGGACCGGGGTATGTTCTCTTCTTCAAAAGCCCCTGGGCCGGGGTGTAGCTTTGTTGTCTGTTGTGCCCCCGGATGGGGTAGAATCTCTTCATGTGCCCCCAGGAGCGGGATGCGCTTCTTTCTTCAAGTGTCCCCAGGCCGGGGTGAATTCTTTTCTTCTTCCCAGACACACCGGGGGGGGGGGGGGAATATTTGCTTCTTGTGCTCCCAAGGTGGGGTGTATTGCTGCTTTTGATGCCCCCAAGGTGGGGCGCATTGCTGCTCCTGATGCCCCAGAGCGAGGTATCCCCCTTTTTTTTATATGCCCCCGGCACGGGGTGTATTCTGCTTCTAGTGCCCCAGAGTGGAGTGTATTGCCGCTTTTGACGCGGGGTGTAGTTCTTGCTTTTTACGCACCCGAGGCGGGGTGAATTCTTCTTTTTTGTTTACGTGCCCCCATATCGGGGTATATTCCTCTCTTCATATGCTTCCCAAAGCCGGGGATTGTTGCTTGTTCTGCTTCAGATGCCCCCGGGGGGAAATATATGTTACTTTATGGACTCCGAGCCTGGGGTATGCTCCTTCAAAGGTCCCTAAGCCGGGGTGGATTCTCTTTTCTTCTCATGCTCCCAAGGCAGGATGTAGCTTCTTCAAGTATCCCTAAACATGAGCGGATTCTTTATGGCTTCTATGTCCCCTGGCGGGGTATGCTTCTTCTTCAAATACTCCTAGGCCGGGGTGGACTTCTCTTCATATGCCCCTGAGTCGGGGCGTGTTCTTTATAGCTTCTAGGCCCTCGAGGCGAGGCATGCTTCTTCTTCAAATACCCCCGAGACGGGGGTGTGTTTCTTGGCTTCATATGCCCCGGACGTGGGGTATATCTTTTGTTTCTTATGCCCCCGAGCCGGGATGTAGCTTCTTGGCCTCATATGTTGCCGAGGCGAGGGGTATGTTGCTTCATGTGCCCCCGGGGGGACGCATTTTGCCTCTACTGCCCCGTGGCGGGGTACATCTCTTGGCTTCTTACGCCCCCGTGGTGGGGTGTGTTTTCTTCTTGTGCCCCCGGGGTGGGGTATGTTGCTTTTTGCACCCCAAAGGTGGAGTGTACTTATCTTCAAGTGCCCCTGAGTCGGGGCGTACCTGTGTCTTACAACATGCCCCCATGCGGGGTGAGCTTGGCTTCTTGTGCACCCGGGGTGGGGTGAGTTCTTTTCATTTGCATGCCCCTGAGTCAGGGCGTGTTCTTTATAGCTTCCAGGCCCTCGAGGCGAGGTGGGCTTCTTCTTCAAATACCCCGAGACGGGGGTGTGATTCTTGGCTTCATATGCTCCCAAGACGGGGTGTATTTTACTTCTTCTCATGACCCCAGGCCGGGGTTGAGTTCTCCTCAGTTACCCCTGAGTCGGGGGTTGATTCTTCCGCCTCTTATGCCCCAAGGTGGGGTGCACTTCTCTTCATATGCCCCCTAAGCCGGGGTGCAACTCTACTTTTTCTCATGACCCCAGGCCGAGGCAGTCTCTTCTTCTTATGCTTATGTGTTCCCGCATCGGGGTGTATTCCTTTCTTCACGTGCTCCCCTAAGCCGGGGAATATTGTGTGTTCTGCTTCAGATGCCCCCGGGGGGAAATATATGTTACTTTATGGACCCCAAGACTGGGATGTATTCCTTCTTCGAATGCCCCTAGGTCGGGGTGTATTCTTCTCTTCTTACGCTCCCAAGGCGGAGCATAGCTTCTTCAAATGCCCCTAGGTCGGGGTTGATTCTTCTCTTCTTATGTTCCCAAGGCGGGACGTAGCTTCTTCAAATACCCCTAAACCGGAGCGGATTCTTTTATGGTTTCTATGCCCCCAGGCGGGGTATGTTTTTCTTCAAATACCCCCAAGACAGGGGTGTGATTCTCCCGCTTCCTCTACCCCAGAGTGGGGTATACTTCTCTTCGTATTCCCCAAAGCCAGGGTGTATTCTTTTCGCTTCATATGCCCCCAGGGTGGGATGCGCCTTTTGCTTCTCATGACCCTGGGATAGAGTGTATTCGCTTCATGTGCCCCCGGCACGAGGGTGTATCTTTGCTTTTTATGCCCCCCGGGGGGGATTCTTCTTCTTCTGCCCCGACACGCCGGGGAATGTCAGCTTCTTGTGCCCCGAAAGTGGGGTGTGTTCTTGATGGCTCCTGTGCCCCCGTCGGTGGCGTGTATTTTTCTTCTTCAAATTCCCCTAAGGCGGGGTGTATTCTTTGTCGCTTCATGTACCCCCGAGTAGGGGTGAATTCTTTTCTTCTTACGCCCCCATGGCGGGGTATGTCTTTTGCTTCATGTGCCCCCATATCGGGGTGTATTTCTCTTCTTCAGATGCCCCTAAGCTGGGGTGCAACTCTATTTCTTCTTATGTCCCCAGGTCAGGGCGGATTCTTCCTCAAATGCCCCGAAGCTGGGGTGTAGCCTTTGCTTTGTGCCCCTCAGTCGGGGCGGATTCTCTTCATGTGCCCCTGGGAATAGGGTGTATCTCCTTTTTTTGCCTCTTATGCCCCCGTAGCAGGGTATATATCTTCTTCTTATCCCCCATGGCGGGGTATATGCATGCTCTCTTCAGGAGTGGTGGCCGTGCTTGGCCTCATTGCTATAAAGCATTCCCCACGGCGGGCAGCCATTCACCAAGCTACGATTGTGGCTCGCTGGGTCTTTTAACAGCCACTCGAGGGGCCGTCTTGTGCCGGATGGAGGCAGCAGGAAGGAGGAACGAGCGGGGTCATTACACCACGGGCTCCGAGCCTCCTAGAGTCGGGCGGGATGCCGGGTTTCTTCTTGCTCTTTTAGTCAGCGATGCTGGCCGACTTTTCTTCTTTTCTTCTTTCTCTTTTCCTTCTCCTTTTTTTCTTTCTCTTCTCTTTTTTTTTTCTGGTCTCTTTTTCTCTTCTCTTCTTTTTTGTATGATTGACTAGGGTGGGGGTGCAAGAGAGCGCTCACCCCCTCAAGGAGGGGATGAGTGGTTCGCTCCACCGCATCAACCCTACAGTGGTAATCTTTGTTCAGCACGGGTCTCGACGGACGTGGCCGTACAACCCTCTATTGCCAATTCTTTCTCTTCCTTTTTTTTTGCTTCTTTCTTTTCTCTCTTTTTTTCTACCTTTCTTCCTTCCTTCTTTTCTTCTTTTCTTCTCTTTCTTCCTTTCTTCTTGAGGGAAACGGGGGGCTTGATTTATCCTCCCTTCTGTTCTCTTTCTTTTATCTTCTCTTCCCTTTTTTCTTATAACAGCCCCCATGATTCTTGGAAGCTGCATATGCTTCGAAGCAGCATTCTCGAGGCCGCGAAGGCAACTGCACCGATCCAGGCTTTTCTCCCCATAGGACTGGCGAAGACAGCACCTGCAATTCATCAAAGCAGGCAAACATCATTTATTAGGGGGCCATGAGGCCCTGAATCCCGGCGAAGAGATGAAGGGTGGTTTGGTCCCACCGGGCATGCCAGAGTTGTGGACGCACTTTTCATTTAACAATTATCTTGGTCGTTCGTTGGTTTATTAAGTGCGTGGGCGTGCCAGTCACCGGAGTGACGATTTATTCGGGCTCCGAGGAGCCCGTGGTGCGCTCGATCTGACTTCGTCAGACGATTGTGTGGTTCGTGTCGGGACCAAAACCCGCCATACCATAAAGGTCACGGCGTCATTTACATCCCCCATACGAGGGAACACCCTTGATTAATCGCCGAGATTCAGGGCCTCATGGCCAAGAAATTAATTACATAAAAGGTCTATTACGAGGTATTGAAATCCTCACGCGAAGGCGGGAAGAAAACCATCCGGGATCCTATCGGTCATGTCCTGACCATTTAATGTTCGGACGAGTGTCCGTCTCGGGAAAAGTGTGATCGTCGCGGGAAGACCGGAGCATATGTATGCCGTGATACGGCAATTTATTGTTCAGGAGAACGGAAAACATTCGGCTAAACCTTGGTTAGAGCGGTCGGAAACCGGTAAATCTGTTGGCCCGGTGCAAGAGCAAGCTGCGACCATACTGCGGTGGGCCCCCCGCGGTCGAAACGAGACTTGTATGAGCGTCATTGATATTTCCGGTGCCAAGGAGGCGACAAGGGAATATCCCTTGAATCGGCTGAAAAGCCCTATGTCCGGAGAAGCGGGCGTTCTAAACGTGTCGGTCATTCAGGAGACCGTTTAATGTTCGGACGGGTGTCCGATATTGGGAATATCGTAATCGTCGCGGAAAGATCGAGAATGTATGTGTGCCGGGGCACGGCAAGTTTTATTATTCCGAGACACTGAAAACATTCGATTGAATCTCGGCTATTATATCCGGAAACCCGTGAATCTATTGGCCTGGTGCGAGATCGAGTCGGGACCATGCCGGGGGCGCCTCCCGTGATCCAAACGGGGCTCGCGTGGGCAGCGTTAATATTTCTGGTGTCGGAGGGCAACGGGGAAAAGTCCCGGGACTAGGCTTCGGAACTGAAAACGTGTTCGAGAGGAACAGGCTGTAGACCGGAGATATGAGCCAGACGATGACCATGATCGGGACGGGCCCGAGGTCTAAATATGGCCCACGGAGGTCTTGTTGATATTCCCATGGGAGGAGTCCAGGGGTGGCGAGAGCCGTCTCGTTCTATTCCGATTCTGTCGGCCACTTGCGGACCTTTCCATGTTCGGGCAAGGGCCCATGTTGAAAGTGCGACGTGGGTGGAAGCGACCCCGTGCAAATGTGGGCCGAGTTTACGACAGTTTCAATGAAAGAGCGGGAGCAAATCCCGTCAGAATGAATCCGATTTAACGGGCTATCGGCCCGGAACGATGCCGGCTCACGACCATATTGGGGCAAGAGCCGTCAGCCATGTTGGTCACTTACGGGCCTTTTCATGTTCGGACGTAGGTCCGTAATAAGAACGCGGCAGGAATCGAAGTGAATCCGTTCTAATGTCTGCCGGACTGTGCGGCAATTTTAATAGTGGCTCGGAAAGGATCCGGCCGGAGAGATGAGTCCGGTTTAATCGGAATGTTAGCCCGAGGCGAGGTCGGGTCATGGCCATTTCGGGATAATTCCCGAGACTCAGGCCCAGCCCGCTAGGGCGGCATTGTTGTTCCTTCGGCACCGGGTCACAGGAGAGACGGGGCTGCCACGTGGATTACATTATTTTATTGTTATTTAAAATTTTATCATTATTATTCGTTAATTTGTGCGTGTCTTTGAGTGAGTTTATTATTACCATTTATTCATTTTTTGTGATTTATTCTTTTACTATTGTTATTATTAGGTTTGTTATTATTTTTTTTGTTCGTTTTATTATCGTTCATTTGCTTGTCGTGTTTCGTCAAATTTGTTATTATCATTTATCCTGGGTTATCATTTATTTATTTATCATTCTTGATGAGTTTGTTATTATTATTCATTCATCTTTGTTATCATTTATTTGTCTAATTATTATTATTATTATTGTCCCCTTTTTTAGCTTATTATTACTATTACTTATTCCTTTATTATTCTTATTTATTTATTCATTTTGGAATTTGTTATTATTATTTGTTATTATTATTATTATTACTCATATTTTCTGGAGAGAGAATGGGCCATTAGAGGGCTAAGAGAAAGGCGTACCGCTGAAGGGCTGAGGGTGTGCCGCTGAAGGGCTAGGAGTATGTCGCTGAAGGGCCTGGAGGGGTGTACCGCTGAAGGGCCGGGAGTGTGCCGCTGAGGGCCAGGAGAGGCGTGTACCGCTGAAGGGCCGGGAGTGTGCCGCTGAGGGCCAGGAGAGGCGTGCCGGGGGAGGCCAGTAGGGGCGTGCCGGTGAAGGGCTGGCTGGGGCGTGCCGGCGAAGGCCTGACAGGGCGTGCCGGTGAAGGGCTGGCTGGGGCGTGCAGGCGAAGGCCTGACAGGTCGTGCCGGTGAAGGGCTGGCTGGGGCGTGCCGGCGAAGGCCTGACAGGGCGTGCCGGTGAAGGGCTGGCTGGGGCGTGCAGGCGAAGGCCTGACAGGGCGTGCCGGTGAAGGGCTGGCTGGGGTGCGCCGGCGAAGGCCTGACAGGGCGTGCCGGTGAAGGGCTGGCTGGGGCGTGCCGGCGAAGGACGACGGAAGGTGCACCGGTGAAGGGCTGGATTAGGTGTACCGGTGAAGGCCCACTCTCCCTCTGGTTCTTCTAAGGCTTTTCTTTTCTTCTTTTCTGATTTTTATTAAGTTTGCATGGGTTTCTTCTTTTCTTCTCTTGATTAATTTTCATTCTTTCTTTTGTGAGGGCAGATGTTCAAGTTGTTTAGTTGTCGTTCGATTCGGTCCTCTTTATGTTGATTACGGTTCCATTGCGTCGGTTAAAGCATTTTACCGTTGTTCTTTTCGTTTGTTTGTTACTGTCTTTTGTCTTTTAATGTATTACAGTTTCTAACGAAAATTCGGCAGCATCTCCCCTTAACCCGAGCGTAAGGGAGGTACAGGGAACGCGCCCACATGGAGTGGCGGAACCCGACAACTGGAGGTGGGCGCCCGAGAGCGGCAACACCTTTATAAACCTCGGAAAACCCGGAGGGAATGGCGAGTGGAGGACTACTCTAGGACTGGCTGAGGGGTGAATGCACCGGGCAAGAAGTAAGAGTAGTGTACCGGCGAAAGGCCTGCTAGGGCGTGCCGACGAACATGCGACTGAAGGTGTGCCGCTGAGGGCCAAATGAAGCGTGCCGGCGAAGGGGTGGAAAGTGTGCCGCTTAGGACCAAAGGGCGTACTGCTGAGGGCGGCTGAAGGCGTGCCGCTGAGGGCAGCTGAAGGCGTGCCGCTGAGGGCGCCAGGGAGCGTGCCGCTGGGGGGGGGGGAACTAGAGTGTGCCGCTGAGGGCAAACCGAGTGTGCCGGCGAAGGCCCGGCAGGGCGTACCGGCAAAGGGTCAAAGGAGGGGCGTACCGCTGAAGGCATGACTGGGCGTGCCGTTGAAGGCACAATCAAGGCGTGCCGTTGGAGGCACAATCGGGGCATGCCGCTGAAGCCCGACTGGGCGAACGAATGCGAGAATGCCCGGTGAGGTGTAAGCCCTAACGAAGGGAGAAAACGAAGAAAGGGGGGGTGAAACACCGAAGAATGTAAACACGGAAGAAATGCTAGAGGAAGGCGTCCAAAAATATTGGCAAGACTTCTATTTCTATTCTTACAAGAAAAGTGTCCCGAGGGGACTAATACATTGCAACATCGGCAAAACAGGCAGACCAAAGGAAAGAAAAGAGAGAAAGAAAAAGAAATACAATGGGGGAACGGAGCGTGGACTCCTCCCTGGACTTCTCTCCCTTTCTCTCGCTCACTCTTCTTCTCTTCCTCTCTTCACACAGTGTGGCGGTGGGTGGAACGACGAGCTCCTCTTCTTCTCTTCTTCTTCTTCTCCTCTTCTATTCGCACGGACGGCGGTGGCGGGTGGACGGAGCAGCCGGAAAGGGGAGGCGGAGCCTCCCCCCCTCTTCTTTTTCCTCTTCTTCTCTTCTACCTTCTTCTCTTCTCCTCTTCTTCTCTTCTCCTCTTCTTCTTTTTCTGGGTGTGGGTGTCTGTCTCTTCCTCTGCCTCCCCCCTTCTCTGTCGAAAACGGAGGGTCTTTTTATACTCCGAACAGCCGAAGCCCTCGAGCCCGGCCGTTGAAGGCGGGAAGTGGCCTTGTGATGATGGCGTTTGGCCTGCCCCGTCCTTGATCGTCAAGGGGGGTAGCATGCGTGGCCCAATGGACGGTTGCCACCTCGGACGGCTCGCTGCGCGCCAAGGAAACGTAGGGCATGGGCGGCACGTCGTCTTGCCGTTGAAAATGCCTCACGCTGTGCCGTTGGCGGGCTGCACAAGCGTGCCGTCGGAGGGCCAAAAAGGCGTGCCGCTAGGCACCAAAACGGGCGCATCGTGGAAGGCCCAACAACGTGTGCCGCTGAAGGCTCGAAGGGGCCGTGCCGCTGAAGCCCACTGGGGCTGTGCCGTGGAAGGCACTCAAAGTGTGCCGTTTAAGGGCATTCATAGTGTGCCGCTGAGGGGCATAAAGAGTGTACCGTTAGGGGCCCTATAGGCCGTGCCGCTGGAGACTCCCAAAGGGGGGCGTGCCGGCGAAGGCGCCTGGGGCTGTGCCGCTGAGGGGCTCTGGGGCCGTGCCGCTGAAGCCCACTAGGGCGTGCCGCTGAAGGCCTTTGGGGCGTGCCGCTGAGCAGCCCTGGGAGTGTGCCACTGAGGGGCTCTACGGCCGTGCCGCTGAAGGCCTTTGGGGCACCGCTGAAGGACAAACTGGGCGTGTTTCTGAGCCCGTTCAGAGCCCGTTATGGACACGAGCCATGGCCCGTTTAATTTTCTTCGAGGCCCATGGATTGTGGGACTCTTGGTGATTGGTTTCTCTTCAATGTCGTGGCTCTGGAGACGGCTTCACGGTAATGTGCATATTTGGGGAGTCCGGACGACCAGTCTCTCCGGGGCTTCTTCACTCGGCGCCGTTGTTGACGCGAGGCCGGGCATGATATTTGGGTGTGCAATTTTTGGTGTCCACATCTCCCCTTTCTTTTTCTTCTGTAAACCCTAACTGAACCAAAACCCCCCCTTTCTTTCTCACCCTCTATCTCTCAAACCCTCACCTCCCTAAGCAATGGCCGGTGGTGCACTCAAGCGGCAGAGGGTGTCTGCCCCTGACGTCGTGGATTTGGACGAGGAGGAACATGCCGTGGAGGAGGGACTTCCTCCTGTGGCGGCCGAGGAAGCTCCGGCGGTGGAGGAGCACGGCGAAAACGAGGAACCCAACGGTGATGAGGCCGAAGGAGATGAAGAAAAAGACGGAAGAGCAGGGGACGAGGGAGGTGAGGATGATGATGAAGATGGAGAAAACGAGGAAGAAGAAGAAGAACAAGCGGTGGAGGCCGTCGTCCCTCGCCCCGGCCAACTCCGGCGGCCACGGCAACCAAGGCCCCAACTCTGGGGAGAGCTATCGGGACCCAAACGACACAAGGTGGGCCCCAACCCTCATTTCCATTTTTTTTATTTTATTTTCTTCCATTTTTTATTTCCATAGCTCTCGGGGAGAAGAAAACCAGGGACTCAGAAAGAAGACGCCCCCAGGAGTGTCGCGATTTAAGAAGAAGACGCCCGACCCTGGGTCGTCAATTCATTTTCTTTATTTTGAAACAAATTAATTTCATGAGAACGCGCATGTAGCATGTCGTTAATTTGAATCATCATGTTTCAACATCATGTTATGAATTCCCATGCTTTTTAATTCTATTGTTTATTATTTATTTTTTTAGCATGTTTGTCATGATTTATTTCGCGTGCTGTTTTATTTTTCTTTAAAACCCTGGAAAACAACGCCTCCCATCGGGGCGTCAATTCAACAGATAACGACCATATGGGTGGTCATCAATTTAAATAATTCCAGAAAATATTTCTAGGCCCAAAAACTCATTTAAAAAAAAAGTCCCATTCAGAGGCATTACTTAAGCAAACGACGACCCAGGGACGAGCGTCAATTAAAAAACCTTTTGGGAATTTAGAAATTAATTTCAAAACCACGCCACCCACCAGGGCGTTTCTTAGATAAACAACGACCCTGGCTGGGTCGTTAATTCAACAGGCACATAGATTCATCAAAACCCATTTAGAAATAATGCCATACTCAGGGGCGTTAATCAAGCAAGCCATGACCCAAGGTTGGTCGTTAATTAAATCAAACAACAAAAATCTCAACCAAGGCAATTAAACGAACTTACACATGAAAATTAACACTCTTAAAAATTCTTTCTTTTATGCATGCACGGGTTGATGAGGACACGCATCTCATGGGTCCAGGTCCGGGCAGCATACCACGGCCTCCCCGAGTTTCAGAGAGCTAGGGTAGATGCCATGGGGTTCGGGGCTTTCCTTAGCATAGAGCCAGTCAGACCCGACCTAGCACTGATCCAGGTTCTGAGAGAGAGATGGGATAGGACTAGCCTGGCATTTTTGATGCTGCGGGGTCACATGATCCCCACACTAGAGGATGTGGCTAGGATCACAGGGCTGAGAGTAGATGGGGAGGGTGTGAGTGGGATCACCTATTCTGACTATACTGAGCTTACCCAGAGACTGCTAGGGTTAGAGATGGTCTACGAGACACCTAGCGAGTGCAGGACCGTCTTCCGTACCGACCTCACCATAGCTATGGGATTGGGGGATGCTAGGCAGAGACCCAGGGAGTCTTTAGGGCAGTTTTCTCAGAGGTTGATGGACGGGGCTAGGGCAGCCTATTGCCAGGACCAAGCTGACAGGGAGAGGGCAGACCAAGATTTGAGGAGGTTTCTGTTCTTGATGCTCGGGAGGCTATTGCTCGGCACGAAGGGCGACGTCATCAACTGCCGATTCCTAGGGATACTCGAGGACTTGGAGGGAGTCGGTAGATACGCCTGGGGAGCGGAACTGCTGGCGCACATGATGGCCGACCTATCTACGGGGACAGGACGAGAGACGACTGTCAATGGCTTCTCACCTTTTCTTCAGGTATGCATTTCTTTGTTTGAATGTTTGAATGTATATGCGTATGAATGGTTTGCTAATATGATGCATGGATGCAGGTTTGGAGCCATCTCTATATGCCCATGGGGCGCGTCGACCTACGACCTGGAGGTGAGGGCTCTTTCCCTCTAGCGCGACGCTGGCTGCCGGTAGTTTTTGGGGCCCCACTCTCTTACGAGCTGTGGGTGTTACGGAGGGAGTCCCGCGACTTCCCTCCTTCACTGGTATGCATAATGCAATTTTTTTCTATTGTGTTTATGTTATAGAATGTGATATGATGGATGATAATGAATGTTTGCTTTGTGGATGCAGGTGCGGTGGAGACCCTATGAGGGGATGACCGATGAGGGCCAGCCGTGGGTCGTAGCGGGCCGACCTCGCTTTGAGCACGAGCTTTGGGTTCATTGCTTGAGCGAGATTGAGCCGTTACGGCTTATGCTGGTGATGAGGACACTCGGCCTTCACCAGGAGTGGATAGAGGTCGGAGAGCCGTGAGGGATTGGAAAGAAGACACGCGGTCGCACCAAGGAGATTGACTGGAGAGTGCGGTTCGCGGACCAGTACGTGAACTGGCAGCGAGGCGAGACCCGAGTCACCTCACGGGCGACCGATAGCTCCGAGTACCTCCAGCGCTACTGGGAGGTTTACACCGGTAGGCCCCAGATGAGGGTCCTAGGGGTATGTATGAATGCACTTATTCTTCAATTAAATGCGAATGCTTAAGTATATCTATCATGCAACTGATGTGTAATGGATGCAGGATGCACGAGACATAGCAGCGATGGATGCACAGGCCCACCTACACAGCCTGGAGGCACAGCTGGCCACCACACGGGCAGATCTTGAGACCTTGGTGAGCGTTTAATTTATTTGTATATGCAAATGAATTTTTTTTTCCGTGAATTATTGATGATTAGCCACTGACAATCTTAATGAATGCAGCGTGCCCAGCAAGGAGCAGTAGGGAGAGATACGGGAGAGGCCTCTAGCTCGAGAGGGCCTAGTGCAGAGGCGACTGCACTAGCAGAGCAGCTGGCGGGGGCAGTGGCACGGGCTGAGGCGGCAGAGTGCGACCTCTCCTCACGGGTAAAACCAAAACTCAGACCTCATTCAATTATTGATTATTATCATTATGCTGATGAAAACTGTGTTTTGCAGACTGAGGAGCTTCGAGCCGCTCTTACTTGCGTCTGCGAGGGACAGCAGGCGATGGCCGCGCAGGTGAGTTTTACTTTTAAGCATGCATTCATTTCATAAATTGCTGAATTATTGCATTAAATGTGGAAGTGATGACTTGTTCACCTGTTTGCAGACCACTCAGTTACAGGCGGCACGTACCCAGGCTGCCATGGCTGGGGCAGAGTTGGCGATCCGCGAGCAGCGGGTCGCGGAGCTAGAGAGGGCCTAGAGACGGCGTGAGGAGCTACCTTAGGACGTAGCGGAGCTGCGGGTCGCTCTTGAGCTGGAGCGGAGAGAGCGTGCGTGAGAGCGCGAGGAGCGTGCTCGGGAGCATGAGGAGCACCTGGCAGACCGTGCGCGTCACCATGAGCTACAGCAGTCAGAGCGTGCCCGGTACCAGGAGTAGGTGGCAGCGCGCGAGCGTGAGCTGGCAGACTTGAGGACCCAGCTAGCCATTACCCAAGAGCGGCTACGAGCGTCTGAGGAGCATCTACAGCGGGGGCGGGAGCGAGCGCGAGCTGCAGGGTACAGCTTCACCCGCTCTACCTTCGTGACGGGTTCCTCTCTTCGAGAGAGGAGTGAGGCAGGGGGCCAGGTTTGAGTTCCAGCTTCTTCACGGGGGCCCATGCCCCCTCCACCAGCACCACCTCGGGATGGCAAGGACGAGGTAGAGAGTAGGAGAGAGGAGGGTGGAGGCGAGAGCTGAGAGAGACTTACTTGTACTCCTCCACCCTCACACCTGTACTCAGATATTTATGATGCATATATATATGAGATCGAAATTTTTGTCACCTGAGCACTTGTGTAGTTGTGTACTTGTGGTTGTGTACTTCGCTTCTTTTCCACGTTCTTTGCTTTTACTTCACTTTGCCCTGTACTTGCAGCTGTAGTTCACACTCGAACAAACAGGTTAATTCATCTGTTCGACTTGGCCCCTTGCTCAATAAGCAAGGGATGTCTTTACTTTGACCTTGATAGCGGGTCAAGGGGCCAAGCCTTTAATCAAATAAGGTGAATGAAATAACTAATAAAGGGAGATGCATCACACAAGCACACATATGCAACCTATAACAAAAGATGTTCACGTAAAAATGCAAGCACACATCATGAAGGATAAACCGCCATTTTTCTTCTTTTTTTTCTTCTTCTTTTTTCTTTTTTTTTCATTTATTTTCCAAAAAAAGATGCCTTAGACTAGGTCGTTATTTGTATAGAAGGCGCCCTTAGCGACGGTCGTTAATTTTGGTAAAGGGTTTGAATTTTGTTAAAAAGACGACCTATCTAAAGGCGTTATTTGATAAAAGATGACTTCGACTCAGGCGTTAATTACATAAAAGGCGCCTCACTCAGAGGCGTTAATTTTGCTGTTTTCAGAATTAGGTTGACAAAGCTACTAGGGCACCGGGTCATACATGGTCGTTATTCAGGATTCATTGACCTTTCTTGATTAATTAAAAGGGGGTCGACGTGCTAGTGGTTAAACTTATACGCAAGATCTCGCACGGTGCAATCTCCTAGGTCAGTCTTGACCATCGTGCTAGTTTATGACTTACCATAAAGAAAGAGATGGAAGGAGATATAAGGAAGCCCATAGGGGATTCTGAAAAGCTCGGGGTAAAACCACTTCCCCCTACCCTATGCCTGTTGGGATTCGGTCTTTGGCATAGGGAAATTTTGTTGCCTTTTGCCTCTTTTGTATTGCATGCATACGCCCAAGGTTTTCCTTGCGGGGACTTTGCCCTCTTGACATGCTTTTCTTTTCACGATTTTACTTTCACTTTGGAACTGATTTGTATTGATAAAAAACCTAATTGTACTTGGGCTTTTGCGGCATTTCGTTCCCTTTTGGGCCCTGACTTCCACTTACTAAGGCGGCGGATAGGCTTAGCGGGTCTACCCCGAGACCTTCCTTCCTCCCTTATGGGCCGAAGAGGAAAAGAATGGGTATTGTCTTCACCTTTAGTCATGTTTTGACTTTCCATTGGATTTTGCACCGCTTGAGTTCGAGGTTTAAGCGTGTAGTGTGTGTGGGTGTCGACCCCATTTTAGTTAACAAGACTGGCAAATGAATACTGAATTTTGACCTTTCAGACCTTGCATTCTTGTACGCCATGGCAACGATTTTTTTTTTGGCATTTTGGAGAATTTCTATTTTGTTTGGGATTTTGGAAAATTCTATATATTTTTGTTTGGATTTTGAAAATTCTATATATTTATTTTTTTGGATTTTGGATTAGGGGTAGTATTTCTTAAGGCACAGGCCGTTCCAAGGATGAGCTAGCTCTTCTCCTTCAGCGTTAATCAATTTATAAGCATTGCCAGGATAAACATCTTTTATAACAAATGGTCCTTCCCAGTTTGGTTGGAGTTTCGAACGGGGTCCCCCAGGTTTTACAAAGATTCTCTTGATTACCATCTCACCGACTTTGAATTTTCTCTCAATTACTTTCTTTTGATAAAAACGTGAAAGCCTATTTTGATAAACGCGTGCATGCTCAGCGGCGACCAGACGCTTCTCATCTAGGAGTTCCAACTGGGCAAGGAGTGAATCACGACGCTCATCAATAGAGAATTCCTTGTCCAATTGTACTTGCAGAGATGGAATGAGAATCTCGTAGCGAACTACTGCCTCCATTCCATAAGTAAGGGCGAAAGGGGTTTGCCCTGTAGGGGTACGAATGGAAGTGCGATAGGCCCAGAGAGCTTCAACTAGCTTGACTGGCCAATCCGAAAATTTATTAGCCTCACACGTCTTTTTAACAATTTTGATCAAGGTTTTATTAGTTGCCTCTGCTTGGCCATTGCCCTGTGGATAACAGGGAGAAGAATGATGCAATCCAATGTTATACCTGTTGCAGAGATCCTTGAGCTCTTGAGAGATGAATTGAGGTCCATTGTCGGTGATGATGGTACTCGGGATGTCGAATCTTGCGATGATATTCTTCATTATGAATTTGCATACGGTTGATGCTTTGATCTCCACGAATGCTTCCGCTTCCGCCCACTTGGTGAAGTACTCTGTTGCCGTGAGGATGAATGATTTTTGCTTCGTGAGGAGGTTCGAGTCACCAAGAGGTCCAATGATATCGAAAGCCCACATGGAGAAAGGCCATGGGGAGGACATAGGATGGAGTGAAGAAGCAGGAGAATGAATCTTGTCGGCGTGCAGTTGGCACTTAACACACCTTCGAACATAGATGGAACAATCCTCTTCTAGAGTTGGCCAATAAAAGCCTAGCCTAAGGATCTTCTTAGCTAGCATCTGGCTGTTTACATGACCACCACACACTCCTGAATGCGCCTCTTCTATGACCTTCCAGGATTCATCATCGTCGAGGCATCTTAATAAAACACCCGTGAGCCCTCTTCTATAGAGCACACCTCCAACCAAAGCGTAACGCTGAGCCACTCTTCTAATTGCTTTCTTTTCTTCCATAGTGGCTTCTTCAGGATAGGACTGATCATTGCAATATCTGGCAATCTCACAATACCAAGGTTTCTCCTCATCAGCCAATTCTTCTTCCCAATCTAACAACATGACCTCGTTGCCTTTAAGAACTTCACTCCGCCTGACCTTCTCGAGCACCTTGTCCCTAATATCGAGGAATGCACGATCCTTAATAGCTGGAGTGTCACGCTGATGAATGAGAGGAACGTGAAAATCTCATTGGGGAGGAAAGACTAAAGCGGAGGCCAAAGAGGCAAGAGCGTCAGCTAAGATGTTCTGGCTTCGAGGGACATGGACGAAGATCAACTTGGTGAAGAGTTTGGCATAAGCTAAAGCAAGTTCCTGGTAGGGCTTGAGTTTAGGATTGATAGTGCGGCACTTGACAAGCACCTGGCCTAGAATGAGTTGACTGTCACCCATGATTCATAATTGGGTAACACCATATTTATGAGCGGTTTGAAGACCGGCCAAAAGGGCCTCATACTCAGCTATATTGTTGGTGACAGGGAAAGTAAGCTGAGCAGCAAATGGGATGGTGACCCCTTCTAGTGTTAAAAGAACCTTGCCGATCCCTCTTCCTTGGGAATTTAGAGCTCCATCAAAATGTAATGTCCACATAGGATCGTGGGGTTGGTTAATGGACATTAGTTCTTCATCTGGAAACTCCGAATTGACAGGATCAAATCGGGGTAGAGGGTGGTGAGCAAGATGTTCGGCAATGGCGTAACCTTTGATTGCTTTCTGTTGAATGTAAGTGATGTCAAATTGAGAGAGAAAACTTTGCCAGCGTGCCAATCAGTCGGTAAGGATAGATTTTTCAAGAAGGAATTTAATCGGATTCATGCGAGCAATGAGGTGAACCTCGTGAGCTAAGAAATAATGCCTTAACTTCTGAACTACCCAGACTAAAGCAGCGCAAGTCTTTTCCATGGCTGAGTACCTCTGCTCACAAGGGTTGAGAAGTTTAGACAAGTAGTATGCTGCCCTCTCCTTCCCTTCTTCATCCACTTGAGCTAGGACAGCACCTACAGAGTCATCCAGGACAGAAACATAGAGGATAAGTGGTTTGCCCGGAATTGGCGGCCTCAGGACAGGAGGATTGGCCAGATAATCCTTCAATCCGTCAAAAGCTGCCTGACACTTGTCATCCTAATTAAACTTGACCCCCGGCTTAGTAAGCTCGTAAAACGGCCTGCATCTTTGTGAGTGCTGGGAGACGAAGCGGCGAATAAATTGTAACCTCCCGATTAATCCTCGAACTTCCTTCAAATTCTTGGGAGGAGGCATATCTCTGATGGCCTTTGCCTTATTGGGATCAACTTCAATTCCTCTTTTGCTGACAATAAACCCAAGCAACTTCCCTGATGAAACACCAAATACACACTTTTTGGGGTTCATTTTCAACTGATATTCTCGTGATCTTTGCAAGACTTTAGCTAAGACCCCAGGATGCTCACTCCTTGTTCTTGATTTTACCACCAGGTCATCCATATACACCTCAATATAAATGTGAATCATATCATGAAAAATTGCCATCATAGCCCTCTAATAGGTGGCTCCAGCATTCTTGAGTCCAAAAGGCATGACCACATAGCAATATGTACCCCATGGTGTAGTGAATGATGTTTTCTCTTGGTCTTCTTCAGCCAGGCGAATTTGATTATAACCCGAAAAACCATCCATAAAGGAGAGAGTTTCAAATCCTACCGTATTATCGATCAAAACATCAATATGAGGGAGGGGGAAGTCATCTTTAGGACACGCACGGTTGAGGTCCCGAAAGTCTATACAAATGCGAACATTTCCATCTTTCTTCATGACCGGGACGATGTTAGCCACCAAGTTCGGATAGAGGACAACTCTAACAAATCTAGCCTTATGAAGCTTGTCGACCTCTTCTTTCATCTTTAAAGCCATGTTAGGGTGGAAACGTCTCAACCGTTGTTTGACCGGGACAGACCCTGGCTTAAGTGTAAGCCGATGTTCAACGAGCGCAGGGTCTAATCCAGGCATATCTTCATAACTCCATGCGAACGTGTCCTTGTATTCTTGAAGTACCGAAATAAGCGCCTCCTCTTCGGTAGGCGGCAAATTCTTGCTGATGAGGACAATCCTAGGGTCTTCTTCCGTACCCAAATTTATTTCTTTGGTAGGCTCTTCTATTGAGGCTGATGGTTTGTCAAATCTTCTCATGCCACTAGCAAGGGCATCAGCCTCGTCCTCATATTCTTCATAATTTTCCTCCCCCTCTTCAATAGGGTCTTCATCATTCATAATCTCGTAGACACCAAAACCCTCATAAGAAGCACAAGTATCCTCATATTCTAACTCTGGCAGGATGATCGGATTCTCTAAAAAATCGGGAAGAGTTGAGCATGCCCGGCATCTTCTAGCCAACTCCAACAAAAATCTGCGGGGAATCCGCTTACCCTTGGATTTCTTATGTGAAGCTACCCCATGAATTTTATTAGAAGAAGAAGAGGAGCAACTAGCTTGATCATTAGAAGAAGAAAAGGGAGGGGGTGAAAAAGTGGATACAGGAGGGTGTACAGATGAGGACCCCTCGCAGGAGGGGTGGAAAAGGTTTATCAATGAATCTTGGAAGAGCGGCCCCTGGGTCGGGACACACTCAGAAATGAGATAAGAGGTCTCCTCAATGGAGATGGAGGATTGCAAAGTTGGAATTTTGGCGTTTTTTTTTCTTCTTCATTTTTCTCTTCATTTTTATTTTCTTTTTCCAATAGAAAGCAATGTGAAGGGGGAATAGTAGGAAGAGTGGAAATTGAAAGATTGGAGAAGGGTTGATTTAATAACGACCCGCGCGGGGGTGTGATGGAGAGTTTGGAAAATTGCTCGAGGAGCAAGGGAGGAACGGGAGGAGAAATTTGTAGTGAATTTGGAGAAAAGCTGATCATGATCGGAGGTGGTCTCGGCATGTGAGAAAACAATTGAGAATGCATAGAAGAAAGAAGAGACGGATGCATAGAAGTGAGAAAAAAAAGGCCGGCCCACAGCCTGTCTATTGTGAAACCTTCTTCATAGGGCACATCAGGCTCTCCAGTATCTATGTAATCACTCAGCAGCTGCCTCTTGTCCGTTATCACAACAGGCTTTTCAATCAAGTCGTGGATCAGTGGCAGCCATTCCGGATCTGTCGGCATGAAGAGACGGCTTAAGGCAATAGTAATGTCATTCATGTAAAACCATCTATACCAGTCGCACTCTGAATCATCCATTTTCCTCCTCTTATCAGGCCTTAGAGATTCCAGGGCTTTGTATGTAACCAGTGGAGCAATATGTCGAGCAAACTGTCTAGCATGAACATCTTGACAGTCTAACATGGAAGTGAGTATTGTAGTCTGCTCATTATCTTGGACGCCACCTTTAATAAAATGTGTCTGCAATGTCCAAGTGAGCGGTTGGCGATCTGTCTTCAAAGTGGAGGTCATAACTGCCCATGGCTCTTCTTCATTCTTGCTTGGTCCTTTATAGCCTAGGCCGCCCCGTGCAATCAATCTTTGTGACTTGACAGGCTTAGTTCTGCCCTGACAATTGACACCCAGGCCTTTGCCAACCTGGTACCCCATTCTCATCAGAATATTCCAAAATGGGGTATTCATTGTGTTCTTCTTCTTCTTCCCCTTGGAAGTTAGGGGTGTCATAGCAACTATTGTAACTGTCTCGGGTGGCATCGGCCTTGGGTGAGGGATATCCAATACTGATAACAACGGCTTGTTGGAAGACCAAATAGAAGGAACTGACGTTGCTAAGTGTATGTCTTCATCTGGCAGAATTGGCATGCTAGTGACTTTAATAATGCGGCTTTTATGTGGAAACTTGAGGCATTGATGATTTGTAGAGGGCACTGCATCTAGCTGTTGAATATAGGGGCGACCCAGGATGCCATTAAATGTTGGATCCATGTCCAAGATGTGAAAATCGACTGTGATTGTTGCTGGACCCAGACTAACCTTTAACGTTATCATGCCCAGAGGAGGCTTCTTAGTATTGTCGTATGCTATGACTATTATGGTGGATGGCCGAATCTGATTTTCTGGAATGCCGCACATCTTCAAAGTGGTTGGCGGCAATACATTGATCGATGCCCCAGTGTCCACCAAACATTGTTTTACCGCCACCTTATTGATATCCACTATGATGCATAAAGCATACTTTCTTGCCGGTTGAGGTGCCAGTTCATGTTCATAAAAAGTAATTGACGGCTGACTACTAGCGGGCGTCAAGACTGTGGTTATCTGCTCGGCAGGGATGTCCTCATTGACCATAACTTTTTGTAAATATTCTTTCAAGGCCAATTGATGGGTTGTTGACCTCTTGATCAATTCTAGAATAGAGATTCTTGCTGGAGTTCGGTCGAGATGCTTCAGTAAATCATATTGAGTGCCTGGCACGGACTCTTGCTCCTGTTCTTGTTCATTTGGCCCCTGTGCGGGCTCCTGCTCTCTCTGGGGAAAGATGCGCTGGAACATCCGTCCACTGCGAGCGGTGCCATGGTTTGACGCGCCTCTGTCGGGGCAAGGATGGAGGGAGGGTTGGAAGAAGAAGGGGTGTTAGCATTGAGAGTTGGTGGAGGAGTGTTTGAAGAGGAAATCGGTGAGGAATTCGACAAGGCAGCCCCCGTAGGAGGCGTAGGAGTAGGAAGGGGTGCCCGAGTGTGGGAAGGGCTAGCGGGTTGAACAAGGAGAGGTCGGGGTATAAATGGTGGTTGAGCTAATGGTGGAGGTGTCCTCGCCGGCGGAGGAGTGGTGGTGGTGGATGTAACCGGTGCTGGTGACGGGCGAATGAGGAGTGGCCTAGATAGTGATGGCGAAGGATTGGTGGCGGATGATGGAGTTTGCTACGTCGGAGGCTGTGGTCGTGGTGGACGGGTAAGGAGAGACCGGGTTGGCAAGGATGGAAATTAGTGGGGACAGATGGGTTAACGGGGCGCAGAAGGGGGCGACTTAGTTGAGGGGTACAAGAAGAAGGAAGCGTGCGCAAGAGGCGCGGAGGTTGATTTGAATTATGATTGAATGCCCCGACAGAGGCGTTTTCTTCGTGCCATCCCTGCCTTCTCTCTACTTCATGGAGAGACGTGACCGGGTTCACATGCTGATTTGCTTGGTGCTCCGGCAATGGGTTGTGGACAATCCCCATATCTTGCTGAGGTGCTGGAGCTTGCTGTTGTACTGGTGGAAGCTGCGGCTGCTGAGCCTGCTATTGCCGAGGAGGCCTTCTTACTTTCATAGCAGCGATCAACTGCCTCATCTCGTCCCAATTAATACCGCCCTGGTCATTTAAATCATAGATGTAGTCCTTGAAGTGAAAGCAATGGTCAATATTGTGACCAGGGGAGCGGTGGAAAATACAATAGCGGGACGTGTCAACATTAGCGGGCCACACTGTCCTTTCTTTTGGTAACATGAGTAGATTAGCAGCCATCAGGGCATTAAATATATCTGGGAGACTTTCTGGCAACGGCGGATAATGGGCCCTTTTGGGGCCAAGTGGTCTCCTTTGCTGTTGTTGTTGTGGGCCATAGTTGGTGGGTGGCGGTACTTGGTGGTACTGTTGCGGAGCTGAGGGATCTGCATGTGGCGTTTGGTTTCGTGGAGGAGCAAGGGAAGGTTGAGGAGCAAATTGGTGTTGTGGGGGTGAGTGGAAGAGGGTGTTTTGTTATGGAGGTGGCGGGGGTCGTGGGTTAGATTGGCGAAAAGGTGTGGGGTTGCCGACCGCGCCAACCTGCTCATTGATGACGGTACCCTCAGTCGTGGGCCCGCTATTATTGACATTTGTATTTTTCCCATGATGGGCGAATCCTTCATCTGAGTTTGAATATATCGAGCTCTTTCATAGAGCTCCTCCATGGTGGTCAATCTGTTCATGGCTAATATATGTCGGAACTGAGGTGTTGCATTTGAAATAATCATCTTAACCTGCTCTGGTTCTGACAAAGTATCTTTCAATTTCTTGGCCATTGATCGCCATCTATCGGCAAATATGCTGAAGTCCTCCTCGGGCTTCATTTTCTCTGCAACCAAGTCCGTAACAGATAGAGAGGGTCCAACCCGGTCCCTATACTTCTGTAAGAATTTCCTTTGAACCACATCAAAATTGCTGGCATCTGTCGGATCCAAGGAATAGAACCACTCGAGGGCTGGCCCCTCTAGAGATCTTCTAAACAAATAAGCCAGTGAGGCTTTGTTGCCCTGCCAAAAGGAGGTCTCATACATAAAATCCTTCAAGTGAATAAATGGATTGCCAGTTCCATTGTATCGCCGAAAATTCGGCATCTCAGAAGGTGGTAAGTGAAAAACTGGCAATGTAGGCAGAGAGATCTCTGGAGCATTCTTGGCAGCAGTAACCTTGTTGAGTTGTTCTCCCATGCTAGCCAATTTCTGAAGGAGTAAAGCATTAGTGTCTGATTCGACTGGGGCCGAATTTGGAATGAAGGTATTTGGCATAGGGGTCCTTAGAATTTGGAGAGGTTGAAAGAATTGAGGCCTAACCGCGGAATAACTTGCCTGTTGGGCCGGCATGGCCGCACCGGGCGTTGGTGGACAAGAGGGGGGTTTGTGCAAGACCGCCTGGTCATTAACAAAGTGATGGCCACTCGCGGCCGGAGGGGGATTGGAAGATGAAGAGGGAACATATTTCCCTTTCAAAGCGGCCTGAACTGCCTGCCACTGGGAATCGTCCAATTGAGATAATGCATGAATTAAATCATTGACATTGAAAGAAGGGGAGGTGTTCCCCGATGTGTTCTGATTGGATGGTAAAGCTTGAGAAGAGGGTTCAACCTCGTGAGTTGTGGTGTCAACCACATGAATTTGAGAATAAAGAACCTGAGACGGAGGGTAGTTTCCCTCATGATAGATGGAATCTTGGAGGGGTGCCTCATAGGATTGATCAAAAATATTCTCCTCCACATCATCATAGGAGTACCCGTAGCTTGCCATGTTGATAATCTTACCTGAACGGAGTTGCATGTTTAAGCAGAGAAAAGAGCTTATTTTGGAGGAATTATAATTGCAATAATCAATCCAATCAAGTTATTCAAACAAGTTGTAATGAACGCAAGCTTTTAGATTCAAGTTTGAGATTAGAGTGAATTAAATTGATGCACAATCCTCTCTCTTTGTAGTGTAGAACTTAGTTGTGAGTTTTGATTGTGATATCCGGGTTAACTAAGTTCTTTCTCTCTCCTCACCAACGGTGGGCTATCTAAACTCCGGGTACTTCAAGGTACAACCAGCCCGGCGTCCGTGAGAGAATCCATGGGTGCGGGGACTTACGGAGGTCTTGGAAAAGGAATTTCCGGTCCAAAGAGACGGAATGCTCAATGGAGGGTTGTTCCAATTCCAAGAAGGGTGTGTGGAATCCTAGTGTAGAGAGAGGAGATCTCTCAACCAAATGCCACAAAATGTAGAATAATATAAGCAGAGCAAGCAGGTATAATCAGATAATGAATATGTGAATCAATCCAGCATGAAAAAATAGATCAAGCAACTTTCTGTTAACACACAGGTAAAAAGCGACTTGGCAGAAGTCACTAAAATAAGGAAACACGACAGCGTGGCTGTCGCTACTCCGTGAAGTCCTATCGAACAGTGCTCAAGAAACGCCTTGGTGTGAGGCACGGATTGTGCAAAAGATGCCTGGGAGAAAGGCGCTGGATAGACAAAGGACACCCACAGCGAGGGGTGTCAATTCTGAGAGAGTGAGAAAGCAGCAAACGCTATATAAAAAGGCGCCTTTGCAGAAGGCGTTAAATGCGAGTAAGACGCCTTGAGTAAAGGCATTAATTCATGAAAAATGCCTTGATGTGAGGCGTCAATTAAGAAAACACAGAGAACACAATCTGGCTAATCCGAGGGGTGTGGGTGTGCAGTGTGCACAATGGAGGGTGCCCGTGAGGCACAGTGGAGGGGTACCGTGGGTACCTAAGGGAAAAGGCACACGTGGGTGCCAATGGGAAAGGGCACACGTGGGTGCCAACAGGAGAGGGTAATCAAAAGAAAAACAGTGGAAGTCCCACCGTGATCGCCAATTTGTGAATCGTGTTTTTCACATCAAAAATAAATAAGTGGAAAGATAGATAATGAAATAAAGGGAATAAAAGGGGAGCAACAGATTGCTATTGGAGTGTGATCGCCAGAGGGGTTACCTCAAAAATAAAAGAAATTGATCGCGAATACCTGGTGAAAATAAGGATGCGGGATGAGTGTAGATTCCTTCCTCCTCCTTCTACCGGCCGGCCAATGAAGGGGGTTTTCCTCTTGATTACCCTTAAACAAAGAACAAACAATCAAAATAGGAGGGATTAGCAAGTGTGTGTAGTATCAATTTAGAATTAAATAAGATGATGAAGTAAAAGCATGCAGTGTGCACCTTTTGGTTATTTTAAAACCCCTAAGAAAATTAGGGAAGGAAAGAGATATGATGCAGAGCTAATGCAAACTTAAAAGGGGAATGATGTATGATGAACAAAGACGAAGTAGTAAATCGATGCAAAGAACTCTCTGCTGTTCCTGACAACAGTAAAGGGGAAACCAATTGATGCGGCTGATGCACTAGGAAGAAGCAGAGCACCGCAGGAGCACGGATTCACAAAGAAAAGGAGAGTAGAAAGGCTTCAATGCACGGAGAAAACTATTATTGCTAATCTCTCCTCCCTTCTGTTTTAGCCAACCTTCCTATCAAGCTTCTGGTCACTTTTTTTTCGAGCGAACTCGACCCAGGGACGTATTTATAGGGTAGAAAATACAAATCTAATGGGATAAGAACTGGCAAGACCCTTCTATGGCAAGGTCTCTAGTTCCCTAATCGAGCAAGATGACCAAACAGAGCAGAGGACTCTCCAGAAAAGGGCAGTTCAAGCAGGACACGGAAGGAAAAGAGACGACCCACATCAAGGCGTTACTTGAAATTGACGACCTGAGTCAGGGCGTTAATTGAAATAACGACTGTCATAAAGATGTCAATTCTTGGATTTAATTTTAGTAAGAAAAACCTTCCTTATTTGAAAATTATAAAGAGACGCCTGTAGGCGAGACGTTAATTCAAAACACGACCCAGGGAGGGACGTTAATTTTTGATTTCAATTAGGGTAGGATACGTCAAATATCAGAAACTGACGCCTCTTGATCCAGTCGTCCTTTCTTTGAAAAACGCCTTAGCTCAGGTCGCTATTTAAAACACGCCCCTCTTCGAGTCGTTAATTAATTTCAAGAAAAATCATAAAAACCCACACAAAAATAGAAAAACTTTATATTATAGAAATATTGAAGTTCACTTTGGGGCGTTAACATAGTGACATGAGATTTGATCAACATAGTATCAATTTTGGCGTGTCTACAACGACCCCAGGATCCGAGTACCAGAAAGGAACCGGCGCATCTCGAATCTCGGCCCATCAACCCACTAGTCGAAGACTCGGAAGGGTAAAAAGGGATGGTGTGGGAGTACAAGAGAAGCTAAAATGACCGCAGAGATAGCACAATGCTCTAAAATAAAATGCACAGCATAATATAAACAAGGTAAACTGCTACAAGGTCCATAGAGTCTCATGTCCAAATAAAAGTATAGTCAACAGAAAGGAAAGTACAACAACACGCGGCATCCCTTGGCGTACAACTACACGGGGCATCCCCCGGCTCTGGCAGACTGGCGGCTAACCCTGGCTAGAAGAACCACACTGGAACTCGGCCGCACCTCTCGAAGACCCCGCCTCACCTGAAAAGCAGGGGTGAGCCTCATTTCATTGGCCCAGTCAGGATACCGCGAATCCCCACCTTACGCAGAAAATAAGGCAGGAAGCAAGAAAGCAGAAATGCAACCCTACCTAATAGGAGTACGGTAGAACCAACAAGCTAAAGTAACTAAATGGAAAAGGTCGGCTACTCTACCAATACCATACTACTGAACCTCGGTCCAATGAAACTCGAGTCCACACCTGCCAGCGAACAGGAGCACTACCCACTAGAAGAACGACCGGAAGCGTCCCCTGACGTCTTACACCGCGTCACAAGTGTCCAGCTACAATGCCCCGGGCGTGAGACTCGGACACGCAAAAAGTACCACAACAAGGACTAGCTGGGGTCACGCTCGTCAGCGCGTGTCCTAAGCCCCCAACTAGGTGTGCACACAGAGACCATCTGCTCTAGGTCGGGTCCTCTAGCTGGTTTTCCCCCCCACCGGACTCTGGTGGCAAAGGCAAGGGGCCCTACGGTAACCAGCCTAAAAATTGCCTCTCACTAGGTCTCGCTCTCCACCACTCCCAGGTGGGTCCGCACCCGCGTGCGCAGGAAGCTACGACTAGTGGACAGGTCACTGACAGTAAGGACTAACTCACGGAAACCACCGCACATACACGGTGTAGCACGGAGCCTGGCGGTCCACCCTTGGGCCGTCACAGGCTGTGATGCGCCTACATTGGAGCGTCACAAGGCTCTGACGGTCCAACCCTGGAGCGTCAAAAGCCAAGGGGAAAACGGGCTATGTCGCACCCACCTAGGGGGGTCACAGCACCTGACGTACCAACCCTGGTGCGTTAGGGGAGGTGGGTTCGCCTACTCTGACGCACCCACCCAGAGCGTCACAAGGCTGTGACGTCGCAAACCAGGTGCGTCACGTGCCTTGACCCCCAACGGTCAAAAACCAATGTTCGACAACCAACGGTCGAACGCAGCCTGACAGTCCAACCTAGGTGCGTCACAGCACCGTGGCGGTCTATCGTGGGAGCGTCACAGCCCACAGGCCCCCCTGGCTGCACTCAGGGCTGTAACGCACCCATTCAGGTGCGTTACACAGTGTGACGGTCACTGGAAGGACCGTCACACCCGCCCGAGGGTGAAATGGCGGGAAACACCCAAAAATTCAACCATGCCCCCATACCTCCATAGGAGAGGGGGGAATCAAAGCGGAAGACCCCTGGGGACCTCTAGCATGATTCTAGGACATCAAAACACCGAATCACGGCTCAAATCCATAGATCGGGCGAACTCTCCCCAAAACATGATTTTACCCTAAACTACTCAAACACACCCCTCTCGGCTCCCATTCGGTCTACAAATCACGGGAGATGACGGGATGAGCATAGGGATTCGTCCCCCTACCTTAATGCAGCGAATGCTCTACCGAATCACCGCCGAAGTCAAGGAAGAAGCTTTTAGAATGCCACGCGCCCCGCCTTCCACCGTGAGAAGGCCACCACCGGGACCGCCTCGCCACCGCTATCACCGCCATGCCGTTGCTGGAGTGAAGGAGGCCGCGTCTCGGTCGTTCGGGGAAGAAGAACGGTCGCGAGGGGGAGGGCGCTCTCCAACAGTTGTAAAAAGGAGGAAGAAGAAGAAAAAGAAGGTGAAAAAGAAAAGAAAAAGGGGTTGGTATTTATAGAAAATCTGGAAAATTGGAAAAATCCCAAAAATAGAAAATACACCTCCTCGATCCTCTCGACACGCTGATCGCAACGGTACCACTCGCGGGTTGATGAACGACCCGGTTCACCCGCTACAGGGTTCCGTAGGTTTTTCCGAGACACACACGCGGGAATCGGAAAACACGCAGAAAGGCCGCGGAACACGTTCCGAGCCTCCGAACTGACCCAAATCGCACGGATCCAACCACGAAAGATGTCCATAACATAATTTCGGACACAACGGAGCCAAATTCACCGAAAACACAGATCCGAGACCCAAGAAGAAGGATCCAAAAAGGGTCAGGGACATCACAGCCCTCCCCCCTTAAACAAATTTCATCCTTAAAATTCGAGAATAAGGCACAAGAACGGGGGAAAGACTCAAACAAACAAATGAGGATATAGCTACTGCATCTCATCCTCATGCTCCCAAGACGCCTCGCCACCAGAATGACGCTGCGAGACCACCTTAACCAGAGGAATAACCTTGTTCCGCAGGCATTACTCTCACCGATCCTCATTGCGAACAGGGAACTCTAGAAGGGATAGATCTAGGGTCACCTCAGGCCAAACGGCATCCTCGAGAACATGGGAATCATCGGGCATATACTTCCGAAGCATCGACATGTGGAACACATCATGCACGGTGGAAAGCTCCGGAGGTAGCTGCAACCTATAAGCAACTTCCCCAACACGCTCGACGATGGGAAAGGGACCAATGTAGCGGGGACTCAGCTTCCCGCGCCTACCAAAACGCATCACACCCTTCATGGGAGAAACTCTCAAGAAAACTCGATCTCCCACAGCAAAGCTGAGAGGTCACCTCCTCTGATTGGCATAACTCTTCTGTCTGCTCTGAGCTGCCAACATCCTCTGCCGAACGTGATGCACCACCTCAACACACTGCTGCACCAAAACTGGTCCGGTCAAGGCACGCTCGCCCACCTCGAACCAATCAAGCGGAGTCCGACAAGGTCGCCCGTACAACGCCTCATAGGGAGCCATACCAATGCTCGAATGATAGCTGTTGTTATAGGCAAACTCCACTAATGGCAGATGGTGGGTCCAACTCCCCTGCCATTCCAAGCAACACGCTCGCACAGACTGACCGTCTGATTGAGGATGATAGGCCAAGCTGAATGCCAACTCGGTGCCTAGAGCCTTCTGGAAGCTCCTCCAGAATCCTGAAGTGAAACGGAGATCACGATCGGATACAATGGAGATGGGAACTTCGTGCAACGGAACAATTCGCTCCACGTACAAATGAGCCAAACGATGCACGCTCCAACTGACCTTGACCGGCAGCACCCGCGCCGTCTTCGTCAGTATATCCACTAGAAACCAGATACTATCCTCCCCGCTGGACGTCCGCGGTAACCCAACCACGAAATCAGTGGTCACGTGGCCGCACTTCCACACAGGAACATCCAAGGGCTGAAGTGTGCCTCCTGGTCGCTGGTGCTCAGCCTTCACCTGCTGACAGGTCAAACACCTGGCCACAAATTCCGCCACGTCTCTCTTCATGCCAGGCCACCAAAACTGCCTCTTCAGGTTCTGGTACATCTTAGCCAATCCGGGGTGCAAGGCATACCGACTCCCATGAGCCTCACGTAATACCGTACGCCGCACCTGCTCCTCGGCTGGCACGTACGACCTACCTCTGAACCTCACAGCTCCATCCTCACCAAGCTCCACCTCGGCCACTGACAGAATACGAGGTAGCTCGGGGTCAGCTCGTTGAGCCTCAGTCACCTGTCGACGCACCGCGGGCGTGATAGTCAGACTCGCAAGGACAGCCGAACCCTGGTCCCGAGGGACCTTGAGCCTAAAAGTCATGGTCGGAACCTGCTCCCAAAGCCTCCACTTCCTCAACAACATCTGATTGACCGTTACTCTCCTACTAAGAGCATCAGCCACGACATTCATCCTGCCAGGCTGATAAGACAGAGTAAAATCATAATCCTTCATGTACTCCATCCACCTCCTTTGCCTGAGGTTAAGATCCTTCTGGGTAAACACGTACCTCAAAATCTGATGGTCAGTGAACATCTCAAACTTCTCACCATACAGATAGTGCCTCCAGATCTTCAGAGCGAAAATCACCGCCGCCAACTCAAGATCATGAGTATGGTAGTTCTCCTCATGTGGCTTCAACTGCCGGGATGCATATGCCACAACTCCACCATGTTGCATCAGCACAGCACCCAAACCTACCCCGGAAGTGTCTGTACACACCACAAAGCCTCCCGATCCCGAAGGCAACACCAACACCGGAGCAGTCATGAGCAATTTATTCAGCTCCATGAAGCTCTGCTCACACTCCTCAATCTAGACGAACGGCACATCCTTCCGCGTAAGCCTGGTCATCGGGGCCGCAATACGAGAAAAATGCTGGGTGAACCTCCGATAATAGCCTGTGAGCCCCAATAAACTCTGAATCTCCGTGACAGAACTCGACCTCGGCCACTGTACCACAGTCTCGACCTTAGCCGGGTCCACGAAAATGCCATCACCAGAAATCACGTGCCCCAAAAAGTGCACCTCACGAAGCCAAAACTCACACTTGCTGAGCTTGGCATACAACTGGTGATTACGAAGGGTCTATAACACCACTCTCAAATGATGCACATGCTCCTCAGCAGACCGCGAATACACAAGGATGTCGTCCACAAACACGACCACGAATTGGTCTAGGTATGGACGGAACACCCTATGCATTAAATCCATGATCGCTGCGGGGGCATTGGTGAGCCTAAACGGCATCACCAAGAACTCATAATGCCCATACCTCGACCGAAACGCCGTCTTCTCCACGTCCGACTCTCGAATCCACAGCTGGTAATAGCCCGATCTCAAATCGATCCTCAAAAACACCCGGGTCGACTGAAGCTGATCGAACAAGTCATCAATCCGAGGTAATAGATACTTGTTCTTAACAGTCGCCTGGTTCAACTGGCGGTAGTCGATGCACAGCCTCAAACTCATCCTTCTTCTTCACAAACAACACCGACGCATCCCAAGGGGAGAAGCTAGGATGAATATACCCCTTGGCTAGCAACTCCTACAACTGCGCCTTCAGCTCTAGCAACTCTGCGGGCGCCATCTGATACGGGGCCTTCGACATAGGCGCCGCACCCGACACCACCTCAATCACGAAATTAATTTCTCGCTGTGGTGGCAACCCTGGTAGCTCCTCGAAAAAAACATCAGGAAACTTGCACATGACAGGAATGTCCTCTACCTCAGGACACTGTCGATCACTCAAAATCACGGATGCGAGAAAGCCCTGACAACCCGCATCAAGCAAACGACGCGCACAGATAGCCAAAATAAGCAAGCGGGAAGAGGAAGACCGAATACCTTGAAAATCGAAGGTGGGTCCACGAAGCTGTCGGAAATAGACCTTCTTCGAGCCACAATCCACTAAGGCATGATGAGCCTTGAGCCTATCCATTCCCAAAATCACATCGAAGTCCTGAAGCGGTAACGCGTAGAGTCTAACCGGTAAGTTTCGCCCTTCCACCCACACAGGTACCTTCTCAAAGCAGTACGGGGTGATCATGAAGTCACCGGTAGATAACTCTATCGCCAAGTTACAGGACACCTCGGTCACTAGGCCCTCTACACTCTGAGTAAAATCCTCCGAGATGAACGAATGAGAAGCACTTGAATCAAACAAAACACGAGCCGCACAACCCAAAATCGAAAGAGTACCTTCCACCAAATGCGACGCCTCAGCCTCTACCCTGGTCATGTGAGTCACTCTGCCTCGAGATCTCTGCCTCCCCACAGTAGCTGACCGTGACAACTGAGGAAACTGTCCCTGCTACTGGTACTACTGCGGCTGTGATGACAACTGATGGGGCTAAAACTGCTACTGCTGCCGAAACTCATGCGGCTGGCTCGGTCTCTGTGGATAGTCACGTGCCATGTGCCCTGGTTGATCGCACCTAAAGCACATCACGGGCGCTGAACACGGTCTACCCGGATGAGAACCACCGCACCTAGGACAATCGCTCCGCAAATCGGTCGTCGAACCCTGACGTAGAAAAGCCACCGGCTGCTAAACACTATCCATCGACTCTTGCTTCGACTCCTTACGATCCTGACGCCTCTTACCAAAACCATCTTCCTTAAGCAACTTCTTAAGCTTCGATCTAAAGGATGACGACCCTGGCGTAGGAGCCACAGACTGTGCCGCCACTGATCCACCTACTGAGAGCTGGATGCTACTCTACTGCTGCATTCCTACCGGCTGGCTGAAATCAGCCTGCACCTGACTGGCACTGCCCTGCCCTCGAACCTTCTGCAAGTCTCTCTCCAGCGCCGCTGCTACCTTACATGCCGCATCCAACGTGGTCAAACCTGACGCAAGAAGATGATGCCTCAACTCTAGCCTCAGGCCACCCACAAACTGATCAGTCTTCACCTCCTCATCTACCACAATATGAGGAGCATAACGGCCCAACTCGATAAACTTGGCACGGTACTGCATCACCGTCATGTCACTCTGAGTCAGCTCCATAAACTCACGCAACCTCTACAACCAGACATAGGACGGGCAAAAAGCACGCTCGAAAGCCGTGACGAACTCCTGCCACGTAATCTGCCGAAGAGGACGCGACTGGAACACTGAACCCCACTCTGACGTCCACCAAGTACGATCCGCCCCCTGAAGATGATGAGTAGCCAAGGCTACCTGCTACTCCTCAGGACACTCCATCGCACTGAAAATCCGCCGCACATCATCCAACCACTCTCTGGCCACCTCAGGATCTGGCTACCCACTAAAGGAAGGAGGCTGAAACAGCAAGAACTCCTTCAGCACACGACCATGACCACCACGAGCCCGGTCCTCACCAGCATCGCCGCCCTGCTGCTGGTGATCTCCCTGCTGCTAACCTCCCGGCTGCCGCTAAAGCACATACTCAAACATACCTCGGAAGAAATCATTCATCCCTGGAGCTCTCGCACCTCCAGCTACACCCTCAGAAACTGAAGCCCTGCTCTGCTCCTTCGGACCACCACTAGACTCTCCCTACTAGGGACGAGCCCTCCTCCGTGGCGCCATAACACACCTGGCATCAAGGAAAATAACCACAAATTAATAAAACACACATGGCCCTAAGCCAGTCGCCGACTGTACAAGACATTCATGGACCTTCTGGACCACCGTAATTCGTCTCAATTTCTGATATACCTCCACAACCTACTCTCTGATACTAGTTGTGACGACCCCGGGCTCCGAGTACCGAAAAGGAACCGGCACGTCTCGAATCTCGGCCCGTCAACCCACGAGCTCAAAGACTCGGAAGGGTAAAAAGGGATGCTATGGGAGTACAAGAGAAGCTGAAACGACCGCAGAGATAGCACAATGCTCTAAAATAAAATGCACAGCATAATATAAATAAAGTAAACTGCTACAAGGTCCACAGAGTCTCATGTCCAAATAAAAGTACAGTCAATAGAAAAGAAAGTACAACAACACAGGTGATGTGGCACAGCCCAAAGACCACTAAATATGATGAGATGACCCTAGGACTTAGACCCGCAAGCATACAAGCGCTCAATGATTCTCACAATGATGATTTTTGCCCACACGGCTCACACGTTCACCCGGTGGATTCGGGAGATGATGGTGAGGGTCCGAGGCGGGACCCAATTGTCCTAATGGACTTACAATGCTATGGCTGACCCCCAATGGGCCTAGGAGACCCAACTTTGTGGGTGGCTGGCCCGCAAGACGGGGTGTTGGGTGGCACTCACTCACGGGCCGCGGTGGGCACGATATTGCCTAAAGTGAAGTTCGAGCACTCTCTTACCGTCCGACGGGCATTCAAGGCAATACTACATTTGCAGAAATGAAGCTACAAGGGTGTGATCAGAAGCTCACCTGATCGGTGTGAAGACACCGATCCCGTTCGGAGACGAGGGCGCGCCGGGAGGCGAGGGTATACACCCGATCGCCGCGGCGATGGAGCTTGACCTGAAAATGCGAAGAGGTACAGCACTACACCCCATGCAAGGGGGGGATCTTGGGGTGGGAGGTTAATGTATTACAACCAAAAATTACCTCCACGCAGGGAGGGGCCTTCAGCCGGCCAAGCGGGTTGGGGAATGAGCGAGATAGAGTCGACTTTCCGAGCTTCGCCGATTCTGCCTAGCTTCTGTATTTCGAGACAGAGGATCGATGTCGATGCTGCCAATAATTCCACCGAGCTCAGAATCTGACGAGACTTGCGCCAAAAGCTTCCTAACTGGATATGGGAATGGCTTGAATTTTTGGACGACGTTCCGATCTGGGGGCTGGCTGCTCCGGTGACTGGAAGGTGGTTGCAGTTCTGGTATCTGGCCAAACACAATCTGAAACAGCAGGTTGCAGAAGTTGCCACGACCGCTCCTGAGCTCCAAATCTGGTACTGCTGGACTCGTTGGAACCGTGGACGAGTCTACTTTTCAGAAAAACAAACGGGGAAGCCTTCTGATGTCGGAGATGAGCTGGGTTTCCAGAGGAGTGGACGGTGGTCGGTGCAGACTGTGAGGAGGCAGATCAGCGTGGTTGTGGTAGAAAATTGAGATCTCTGGTTTTCGGACACCGAACGGGGTTCCGCCTTCTGTTCCTGGACGCTGACAGGGGGAGAAAGATCTTTGTAGAAGACCTTGAAGGCTGGTTCCTTCAAGGGTTGTCGTGGGAGAGCCTGCTCTGTCGTTCTGGTTCCTGGCCTGAGAAGCCCTGCGCAGTCGAGGGAGAATGGTTTCCGCGGACAGCTCGGAGCTCGGACGCTGACAAAACCGCCTCGCCTGGAAAGCTCTCTGGAAGACCTTTCCAGATATGTAGGCCTTGACACCACGAAGATCAGGGATCGGCCGAAGATGTTGCGACTTTCAGGACCCAACTCTGCTGTCAACGAACTGTTGATGTAGCCGCAATCTTATGGTGTCAAATGGTGTTGGGGTAGGGTAACTTAGCAAGGGGAGGGTGGCTGTGGGCTGTGGGATATGGAGGAAGGTTGCTGGAGGGCTGAGGGGAGCAGGGGTGATGGCGAACTTGGCTGGAGCTGCTGGAGGTGGAGGTGGAGAGGTGGGTGTGCACAAGAGAGAGGGGGAGTGTGAATGGAGGGTGGGGGCGAACTTGGCTTGAGGGGGAGGGGTATGGGGCGGCCAAGGCAATGGAGGGAAGGTTCAAATTCGAAATTGGCCTTGGGAGGGGTGGGATTTGTGTGGGGAAGTGGAGGGATTGTGTTGAGAGGTGGAAGAGTTGCTTTGGGACAAGGAGGGGGAGTAAATGAGGGGCTATGGGGAAGTGGAGGGCCTTAATGGAGGTGGGTGAGGTAGTGGAGGTGGTTGGGGGTTGGAGTAAGTGAGGGGGAAGGAGGAGAGAGAGAGAGGGTCGAACTCCCCTTGGGGAGAGAGAGAATGAGAGAGAGAGAGTGAGAGAGAGAGAGTAAAAGAGAGAGATCTTGAGAGGTGGAATGAAGTAGTTTTCAATATTTCATCAAAAGTGAGTACATGGAGGGAGATGGGGGCTATTTATAGGCAACCCATCTTTACAAGACAAAAATAACCCTGCCATATAAGGCAAAAGACCAAACATGTCCTAGACTCAGTCCAATAGGCCCAAACTAAGGTATTAGGGCCCAATTAGACCAAATAGGGGAAATGGACTAGTACAACTTGACATAGTAAAAGGAAATACATGCGACATGACCCAATAAAAGGAAAATTACATATGATAAGACTCAATAAAAGGAAGATACATAAGATGAGAATGAGTCGACCCAAATCAAAGGTGTGCAGGCGACCCGAGCCATAGCGAGTGTCGTGAGATATCCTCATCAAATCCCCCGGGGTGGGGAGAACTCGACCCTGTCGAGTGTGTTCCTGCCTGGCTGTCATAGTGCTCCAGAATGTCGGGATCCAACCCCAGCAGGTCCTCCCAGCTCACCCAAGTATCCTCCGTCGGGGGACGGTTCTTCCACCTAACCAAGTAGCGCTGATACACCTTGTGCCTTGTAATGATGCTCTGCTCATCCAGTATTGCCTCTATCTGCTCTCGTCGGTCTCTTAAGCTGGGAAGTGGAGTCCCTCCGGGAGTGTCTCTCATAAGGGGGGGTAAAGGCTCAAGCTCCTCACTGGGTTCCACCGCGGGGCCTTTGTAGGGTACCAGGTCCGCCACGTTGAAGGTAGGGTGCACCCCATAGCTCTCTGGTAGGTCAAGCTCATAAGCATTGCTGCCAAGTCGTCGTAGGACTCGAAAGGGTCCCGACCCTCGTGCCCTCAACTTGGAGGCAGGCCCGGGAAGGAGCCGCTCCGTCCTCACCATCACCGGGTCTCCCACTTGGAATTCACAGTGGCGCCGGTGAGCATCTGCCCGTCTTTTGTAAGCCTCATTGCTTTTCCCTATATGCTTGCGGATGTCATCATGCAACTCTTTGATATGCTGTGCAAAGGACTCAGCTGAGACTGACACCCTAGCATGTGGGGGAAGGGGAATGAGATCCGAGGGCTTTCTAGGCCTAAAACCATGCACTACCTCAAATGGACTTTTGCCTATTGACCTATTGACGGAATCATTGTAGGCAAACTCGGCCTGAGACAAGAGGAGATCCCAATTCCCAGGGTGATCCCCCACAAGACAACGGAGCAAGTTCCCAAGGCTTCGGTTGACGACCTCAGTCTGGCCGTCGGTTTGAGGATGGTAAGCAGTGGAGAATTTGAGGAGGGTCCCCATCAAGTGCCATAGAATCTTCCAAAAGTAACTAGTGAATTTCACATCTCTATCGGACACAATAGTCTTAGGTAATCCATGGAGTCAGACTACCTCATCAAAGAATAACCGGGCGACCCTAGAGGCATCGGAGGTCTTGGAACAGGGGATAAAGTGGGCCATTTTTGAGAACCTGTCAACCACTACAAAGATGGAATCATGTTTACGCAAGGTCTTTGGTAGGCCAAGAATGAAATCCATGCTCAAATCCTCCCATGGTCGGTCGGGTATGGGTAGAGGTGTGTAAAGCCCGGTGTTTTGTTTTACTTGTTTGGCGGATGCACAAATGCGGCATTGTCCCACAATGTGGGCCGCATCCTTCTTGAGGCTGGGCCAGTGGAATTGCCTCTCAACTAACTCTATGGTTTTGTGGACCCCAAAGTGACCAGCTAGGCCACCACTATGTAACTCCCAAACTAGGAAGTCCCTAAGTGAAGTCCGAGGTATGCAAAGCCTATCCCCCTTGAACAGATATCCATCTTGAAGTATGAACCCCTCATATTCCTTGAGTGGCTGGGTGGAAAGGGTATTGTAGTGGGTCCCAAAGTCGGGGCAATGTGGGTATTCCCCTTTGATTCTCTCAAATCCGGTTACCTCCACTTGGACGGTGGAGAGTAAGGCTACCCGCCTACTTAGCGCATCGGCGGCGCGGTTCTCACTACCCATCTTATACTTGAGGACAAAGGTGTAGGCTTGAATGTATTCTACCCATCGGGCATGGCGGGCATTGAGCTTTTGTTGAGTGTTGAGGTATTTCAAAGCCTCATGGTCCGAGAAGATCACAAATTCTTTGGGTAGGAGATAGTGCCTCCAATGCCGGAGGGATTGAACCACGGCATAAAGCTCCTTATCATATGTGGAGTATCTAGTCCTAGTCTCACAAAGTTTTTCACTAAAGTAGGCTACCGGGTGACCCTCTTGGCTAAGGATACCTCCAATCCCTACCCCAGAAGCATCACATGTGACCTCAAAGACCTTTGAAAAGTCGGGTAGGTAAAGGACCGGGGCTTGGGTCATTTTTTCTTTAAGCTCTAGGAAGGCTTTGGAGGCTGCCCTAGTCCAAACAAATGTGCCTTTCTTGAGGCAATCCGTGATAGGAGCGGTGATAGTGCTAAATCCCCGGATGAATCTCCTATAGAAGGTGGCTAGTCCATGGAAGCTTCGGGCATCATGAATGGTCTTGGGCTCGGGCCACTCAAGAATGGCTTGGACCTTTTCGGGGTCCATGGACACCCCTTCGGATGAAACAATGAATCCTAGGAAGGCTAGTTGGTTGGTCAAGAAATGACACTTCCCGGGGTTAGCAAAGAGACTCTCCTTCCTAAGAATAGTGCATACTCGCTTGAGGTGGTCAAGATGGGCTTCTTTGGTTTGGCTATATATGAGGATGTCATCGAAATAGACGACTAGAAAGACACCAATGAAGGGTCGGAGGACCTCGGTCATGAGGCGCATGAAGGTGCTTGGTGCATTAGAGAGGCCAAAAGGCATGACAAGCCATTCATAGAGACCGTCCTTAGTTTTAAAGGCGATTTTCCACTCGTCCCCGGGCCTTATGCGGACTTGGTGGTAGCCACTCTTGAGGTCAATCTTGGAGAAGATGGTGGCTCCTGCTAGCATGTCTAGCATATCATCTAACCGAGGGATGGGGAACCTATACTTGACCATTATCTTATTGATGGCTCTACTATCCACACACATGTGCCACGTTCCGTCCTTTTTGGGTGTGAGAAGTGCCGGGACGGCACAAGGACTTTTGCTAATTCGGAGGAAGCCCTTCTTGATGAGTTCTTCAATTTACCTCCGAAGCTCGGCATGCTCGGTGGGGTTGAGAAGGTAGTGTGGGAGGTTGGGCAAGGTAGCCCCTGGCACGAGGTCGATGGCATGTTGCACATCTCTCATAGGTGGTAGTTTGTCCGAAAGCTCCTCGAGAAATACATCATGGAAGTCCTTAAGGAGTTGTTGAATTTCTAGGGGGTGTGGGTCGGTTGGGGTGGATTCCCCAAGGCAAATGACAATGGCACATACTTGCTCCCCTTGGTTGACTTCTTCCTCAAACTCCTTCCTAGTGATAAGGTGTAAGCTCCTAGGAGGCTCTTTGATGTTACTAGGACTAGGACTTGGTGGGGTGGGGTTTGTTAGTGTTGGGATGGTGGGAGGGGTAGTGGATCCCTCAAGGGAGGGAGAGGCCTTCTTAGGTAGGGTGCAGGGTGGAGATGGGTTGAGTTGGATCTTCTTTCCCTCATGAATGAAGATGCAAGCGTTGGTTCTCCCTAAGAAGGTGGCATCTACATCGTAGATCCAAGGTCGTCCTAAAACGATACTCCCAACTTCCATTGGAAGGATATCACACCACACTTGGCCTTGATAGGATTGGAATGTAATTGGGACAAGGCAACGGGCACTAACGGGTATGGAGGTGGTATCAATCCATGCTACCCTATATGGGTGGGGATGTGGGGAGGCGGTAAGGCCCAAAAGTTTAACGGTGTCGGGTGACACCACATTCACACTACTTCCATTGCCCAATATGACCTTCCTAACATGGCTCCCTATCCTTATGTAGGTGTGGAATATGGTGTTTCTTCTCCAATCATGCTCTTGGGTTTGAGTGAGGGTGCATCTAACCACTCCGAGGTGGGAGTCGGTGGGTGGAGGAGGTTGTTCTTGGTTGTTCTCCATGTAATGGTTCTCATACTCCTCCTCCCATTCAAGAGAGGATTCATATACCTCAACTTCTCCTTCAAATTCAGCTTGGGGTTGGGGGTTGGTCTCCTCTATGAGTAAGTTTGATGCTCCCTTGGTGGGGCATTGATTGGCAAAGTGTCCATACCCATAACACCTAAAGCATTGCTGCCCACTTTGATGGTTTGGGGTCATCTTAGTGTGAGGGAGAGTGGGTATCGGATTGGGCCTATTGGGAGTTGTGTTTAGGGGCCCACTTGTGGGGCGGAGTGGTGGAGTGGCATTAGGAGGGGTGACCCGTGTGGGAGGAGCTCCCATGGGTGTAGGAAGGAGACCTCTTTGGGGTGGTGGGGGGTTGGCCCGAGGTGCCATGGTTTTAGGATCCATCCCCCGAGTAGGAACCATTCGTGTGTACCGAGAGAATTTCTCGGCATCCCGAGCAACTTGGTAGGCTTGCTCTAAAGTGGTTACTTGACGCATGAATAATTCCTTTTTTATATGGAATTGAAGCCCATTCCTAAAGCGGGAGAGTGTGACGGAGGGGTCCTCTTGGACTCCACACTTGAGGAGGTAGTAGTCAAACTTTTCAATGTACTCCATGACGGTCTTTCCTTCTTGGGTCAAGGCTTGCCACTCATCTAGGAGGTTTTGGTGGTAGGAGGGTGGGACATATTTGAGTTTGAGTTGGTCTTTCATGGCCCCCCATGTGGTGATAGGAGCTTCCCTCCTAACTATCCTTAAGGCCTCAACATTCATCCAATGAGTCTTGGCTAGTTTGGTTAATTGCATCTTTGCAAGCCGGACTTTCCTATCCTCGGTCATTGGGTACCAATCAAAATATTGATCCATGGCTGCCTCCCAATCTAAGTAGATGCTCGGATGATGAGATCCATCAAAAGTGGGAGCATCGACTTTCACAAGTCTCATTAGTTGGTCATCCGGGTTGTCCCGGGGAGGCCTCTCATTCCTTCTAGGGGGTGGGTCCCTTTCCGGTTCGGGAGGGTGGTCAAGGTTGAGTCCTCCTATGGCTGGCTCCACATGTGGAGGGGGATCTCTCCTATCTCCTTCCCTTGGGATAGGCCTATTTTCCTCAATTTGTTCTAGCCGGACCGTAATATCGTCAAGCCTTCCCATAATATTGGTCATGTATTCCATAAGAAACCTCATTTGGTCGGGAAACTCATGCTCATTGTGAGGGGGATTTCCTTGGGGATTGGGATTCATGGTGTTATTGGAAGAAGATGAATTGCCTTGATAATGAGTTCCACTACGAGTGGTCATGCAAAGTTGGGTGGGCTATGCAAGGGTGTGCGAATGCACCTAAGAAAGACTTAGTGTGACCCAAGACTAGACTTGTAAGGACAAGCCTATGACCGCTCTGATACCACTTGATGTGGCACAGCCCAAAGACCACTAAATATGATGAGATGACCCTAGGACTTAGACCCGCAAGCATACAAGCGCTCAATGATTCTCACAATGACGATTTTTGCCCACACGGCTCACACGTTCACCCGGTGGATCCGGGAGATGATGGTGAGGGTCCGAGGCGGGACCCAATTGTCCTAATGGACTTACAATGCTATGGCTGACCCCCAATGGGCCTAGGAGACCCAACTTTGTGGGTGGTTGGCCCGCAAGACGGGGTGTTGGGTGGCACTCACTCACGGGCCGCGGTGGGCACGATATTGCCTAAAGTGAAGTCCGAGCACTCTCTTACCGTCCGACGGGTATTCAAGGCAATACTACATTTGCAGAAATGAAGCTACAAGGGTGTGATCAGAAGCTCACCAGATCGGTGTGAAGACACCGATCCCGTTCGGAGACGAGGGTGCGCCGGGAGGCGAGGGTATACACCTGATCGCCGCGGCGATGGAGCTTGACCTGAAAATGCGAAGAGGTACAGCACTACACCCCGTGCAAGGGGGGGATCTTGGGGTGGGGGTTAATGTATTACAACCAAAAATTACCTCCACGTAGGGAGGGGCCTTCAGCCGGCCAAGCGGGGAGGGGAATGAGCGAGATAGAGTCGACTTTCCGAGCTTCGCCGATTCTGCCTAGCTTCTGTATTTCGGTACAGAGGATCGATGTCGATGCTGCCAATAATTCCACTGAGCTCAGAATCTGACGAGACTTGTGCCAAAAGCTTCCTAACTGGAGAGGGGAAAGGCTTGAATTTTTGGGCGACGTTCCGATCTGGGGGCTGGCTGCTCCGGTGACTGGAAGGTGGTTGCAGTTCTGGTCTTTGGCTGAACACGATCTGAAACAGCAGGTTGCAGAAGTTGCCACGACCGCTCCTGAGCTCCAAATCTGGCACCGCCAGACTCGTTGGAACCGTGGACGAGTCTACTTTGCAGCAAAACAAACGGGGAAGTCTTATGATGTCGGAGATGATCTGGGTGTCCAGACGAGTGGACGGTGGTAGGTGCAGACTGTGAGGAGGCAGATCGGCATGGTTGTGGTAGAAAATTGAGATCTCTGGTTGTCGGATGCCGAACGGGGTTCTACCTTCTGTTCCTGGACGCTGACAGGGGGAGGAAGATCTTTGTAGAAGACCTTGAAGGCTGGTTCCTTCAAGGTTCAACGTGGGAGAGCCTGCTCTGTCGTTCTAGTTCCTGGCCTGAGAAGCCCTGCGCTGTCGAGGGAGAATGGTTGCCGCGGACAGCTCGGAGCTCGGATGCCGACGAAACCGCCTCGCCTGGAAAGCTCTCTGGAAGACCTTTCCAGAGATGTAGGCCTTGACACCAGGAAGATCAGGGATCGGCCGAAGATGTTGTGACTTTCAGGACTCAACTCTGCTGCCAAGAAACTGTTGATGTAGCCGCAATCTTATGGTGTCAAATGGTGTTGGGGTAGGGTAACTTAGCAAGGGGAGGGTGGCTGTGGGCTGTGGGATATGGAGGAAGGTTGCTGGAGGGATGAGGGGAGCAGGGGTGATGGCGAACCTGGCTGGAGCTGCTGGAGGTGGAGGTGGAGAGGTGGGTGTGCACAAGAGAGAGGGGGAGTGTGAATGGAGGGTGGGGGCGAACTTGGCTTGAGGGGGAGGGGTATGGGGCGGCCAAGGCAATGGAGGGAAGGTTCAAATTCGAAATTGGCCTTGGGAGGGGTGGGATTTGTGTGGGGAAGTGGAGGGATTGTGTTGGGAGGTGGAAGAGTTGCTTTGGGACAAGGAGGGGGAGTAAATGAGGGGCTATGGGGAAGTGGAGGGCCTTAATGGAGGTGGGTGAGGTAGTGGAGGTGGTTGGGGGTTGGAGTAAGTGAGGGGGAAGGAGGAGAGAGAGAGAGGGTCGAACTCCCCTTGGGGAGAGAGAGAATGAGAGAGAGAGTGAGAGAGAGAGAGTAAAAGAGAGATCTTGAGAGGTGGAATGAAGTAGTTTTCAATATTTCATCAAAAGTGAGTACATGGAGGGAGATGGGGGCTATTTATAGGCAACCCATCTTTACAAGATAAAAATAACCCTGCCATATAAGGCAAAAGACCAAACATGTCCTAAACTCAGTCCAATAGGCCCAAACTAAGGTATTAGGGCCCAATTAGACCAAATAGGGGAAATGGACTAGTACAACTTGACATAGTAAAAGGAAATACATGCGACATGACCCAATAAAAGGAAAATTACATATGAACTTGACTCAATAAAAGGAAGATACATAAGATGAGAATGAGTCGACCCAAATCAAAGGTGTGCAGGCGACCTGAGCCATAGCGAGTGTCGTGAGATGTCCTCATCAACAGGGCATCCCCCGGCATATAACTACACGGGGCATCCCCCAGCTCTGGCAGACTGGCAGCTAACCCTGGCTAGAAGAACCACGTTGGAACTCGGCCGCACCTCTTGAAGACCCCGCCTCACTTGAAAAGCAGGGGTGAGCCTCATTTCATTGGCCCAGTAGGGATCCCGCGAATCCCCGCCTCACGCGGAAAACAAGGTGGGAAGTAAGAAAGCAGAAAAGCAACCCTACCTAACAGGAGTACGTTAGAACCAACAAGCTAAAGTAACTAAATGGAAAAAGCCAGCTACTCTACTAGTACCATACTACTAAACCTCGGTCCAACAAAACTCGAGTCCACACCTGCCAGCGAACAGGAGCACTACCCACTAGAAGAACGACCGGAAGCGTCCCCTGACGTCTTACACCGCGTCACAAGTGTCTAGCTATAACACCCCGGGCGTGAGACTCAGACACGTAAAAAGTACCACAACAAGGACTAGCTGGGGTCACGCTCGTCAGCGCGTGTCCTAAGCCCCCAACTACGTGTGCACACAAAGGCCATGTGCTCTAGGTCGGGTCCTCTAGCTAGTCCCCCCCCACACCGGACTCTGGTGGCAAAGGCAAGGGGCCCTACGGTAACTAGCCTAAAAACCGCCTCTCATTGGGTCTCGCTCTCCACCACTCCCAGGTGGGTCTGCACCCGCATGCGCCAAAAGCTACGACTAGTGGACATGTCACTAACAGTAAGGACTAACTCACGGAAACCACCACCAAAGAAACGGGACTGCACATACACGGTGCAGAAGAGAGCCTGACGGTCCACCCTTGGGCCATCATAGGCTGTGACGCGCCTACACTGGAGCGTCACAAGGCTCTGATGGTCCAACCCTGGAGCGTCACAAGCCAAGGGGAAAACGGGCTCTAACGCACCCACCTAGGGGTGTCACAGCACCTGACAGACCAACCCTGGTGCGTTAGGGGAGGTGGGTTCGCCTGCTCTGACGCACCCACCCAGGGGCGTCACAAGGCTGTGACGTGCCAAGCCAGGTGCGTCACGTGCCTTGACCCCCAATGGTCGGCAGCCAATGGTCGAATGCAGCCTGACGGTCCAACCTAGGTGCGTCACCTTACCGTGGCGGTCTATCGTGGGACTGTCACAGCCCACAGACCCCACTTACTGCACTCAGGGCCGTAACGCACCCATCCAGGCACGTTACACAGTGTGACGGTCACTGGAAGGACCGTCACACCCGCCTGAGGGTGAAACGGCGGGAAACGCCCACAAATCCAACCACGCCCCCATACCTCCATAGCAGAGGGGGGAATCAAAGGGGAAGACCCCTGGGGACTCCTAGCATGAATCCAGGCCATCAAAACGCCGAATCACGGCTCAAATCCATAGATCGGGTGAACTCTCCCCAAAACATGATTTTACCCTAAACCGCTCAAACACACCCCTCTCGGCTCCCATTCGGCCTACAAATCGCGGGGGATGACGGGATGATCATAGGGATTCGTCCCCCTATCTCAATGGAGTGAATGCTCCTCCGAATCATCCCCGAAGTCAAGGAAGAAGCTTTTAGAATGCCACGCACCCCGCCTTCCGCCGCGGGAAGGCCACCATCGGGACCGCCTCGCCACCGCCGCTGTTGCCGGAGTGAAGGAGGCTACGTCTTGGTCGTCCGGGGAAGAAGAACGATCGCGAGGGGGAGGGTGCTCTCCAACGGTTGGAGAAAGGAGGAGGAAGAAGAAGAAAAAGGTGAAAAAGAAAAGAAAAAGGGTTTGGTATTTATAGAAAATCTGAAAAATCAAAAAAATCCTAAAAAATAGAAAAATACACCTCCTCGATCCTCTCAACGCGCTGATCGCAACGGTACCACTCGTGGGTAGATGAACGACCCGGTTCACCCGCTACAGGGTTCTGTAGGTGTTTCCGAGACACACATGCGAGAATCAGAAAACACGCGGAAAGGCCGCAGAACACGTTCCGAGCCTCTGAACTGACCCGAATCGCACGGATCCAACCACGAAACATGTCCAGAACATAATTCCGGGCACAACGGAGCCAAATTCACCGAAAACACATATCCGAGACCCAAGAAGAAGGATCCGAAAAGTGTCCGGGACATCACAAGGTTCAGTAATGGTTTGTTCATCGACATTGGTTAAATACCGAAGCAAAGATATGTTTATTAATTAATGAGGACGAAAGGTCCAAGTTAAGGGAGAATTTACCGGTCTTGTCGATGATGACTAGGGTCAATAACGGTTTGTTCATCGACATCAGTTAAATGTCGAAGCAAAGATAGTTTGTTCATTAACGAGGACGAAAGGTCCTAGTTAAGGGAGAAATGATCGGTCTTGCCGATGATGACAAGGGTCAATAACGGTTTATTCATCGACGTTGGTTAAATGCTGAAGCAAAGATAGTTTGTTGTCAATGGGGATGAAAGGCCCGAGTCGATGGTTTGGGAGAAGTAGATCCTTGATAGGACTGGTGATGCTTAAGGTTTCATTGGGGTGCGGTTGAAGAGGAACTTCAAATTACTACATTACTGACTTAAGTGGCCTTTCAGGATTTCACCGAAGCCAGCCCCCTCTTGCTTTTGCCCACACGCCCTTTCTGGTTTTCATGTGGCGGGGTACCCGATTTTGCCTGCAGCGCCCTTTCGGGTTTTTGCCACAGTCGGGTTATAGCCATTTTTACCCTTGTCCAGAGAATCTGAACAAGACTGGCGGGGCACCTCTATTTTAAGCCCCATTTATTTATTTATTTATTTATTATTATTAGTATTATTTGACAGAGATAGGAACATGATGATGGGTCTATGTGCGACGTTCGACCCTGAGTGGTGGCATATGACCATTCGCTGGGACATGGGGCCTTGCGCCAATAGAAAAGGGGTTTATTCGTTGGTAAGGACAAATACCAACGCAAAAGAGTTTTCGCGCCGATTCGGATGTAGGGTCCATGATGGCGATATTGTATGAAGGTCAGCTAGGACGCGAAGTCTTGCGTAGAAAGGGGTTTATTCGTTGGCAAGAAGGGAATGCTAACACAAAGAAGGATTTCCACGCCGATTTGGACGTAAGGTCCATAATGGTGATATTGTATGAAGGTCGGCTAGGACATGAAGCCTTGCGTCGAAAGGGGTTTATTCGTTAGCAAGAGGGTAATGCTAACGCAAAGAAGGATTTCTGTGCCGATTCGAACGTAAGGTCCATAATGGCGATATTGTATGAAGGTCGGCTCGGATACGAAGTCTTACGCCGAAAGGGGTTTATTCGTTAGCTAGAGGGTAATGCTAACGCAAAGAAGGATTTCTGCGCCGATTTGGACGTAAGGTCCATAATGGTGATATGGTTTGAAGGTCGGCTAGGACTCGAAGTCTTGCGCCGAAAGGTGTTTATTCGTTAGCAAGAGGGTAATGCTAACGCAAAGAAGGATTTTTACACCGATTCGGACGTAAGGTCCATAATGGCGATATTGTATGAAGGTCGGCTAGGACATGATGTCTTGCGCCGAAAGGGGTTTATTCGTTAGCAAGAGGGTAATGCTAACGCAAAGAAGGATCTCTGCGCCGATTCAGACGTGAAGGGGCGTGATCTCGCGCTGGTCCTGAGATGGGAGGATGATCATCGGATAGTGAACTGCAGAGAAAGGGAAACGAATCAGGAGGCCCAGGGATGGTTCCTTGGGGAAACCCTTCGATGCTTAAGTTAGTAGAGCAGTTGTGGAAGGTATTGAGGGAGGTAGAAATAAATGTGCGAGATTCCCCAGCACCAAGATGGTGAAGTGGTTCCTGCTCAGGGACTGTTAGGCCTCTATCTACCCTCTTTGACGCCGGAGGGAGTCCCTGGTTTATATAGCGAGCTCCCCCGATGAGTTCCATAAGTTGAGGAGTTTCAGGTGGGAGTTACGTCCTCATCATGGGATCATTACGTCCTCATCATGGGATTGTTATGTTCTCATCATGGGCTCTTCATGACCTTGAGGGATCGTGGCTCCCTTATCCCGCTGAACTCCTGCTCATAAAGGACGGTCAACGGCTGCATGGATAAATATTTGTCAGTCGATCCAAGCCTGAGAAATGCCAGCCCTGTCTGGGCGATAGGCATAGCTCGGATGCAATCAGATCAGAGTGGGCGCGGAGCACTCGCCCTTCATCCCGATGAGGGATGGCTCGGGCGTGGGCTTCCTCCGTTCTGTCGTTCGGGCCTTCTGAGCCTAAGGGCCGCCGAGGAAGGATGGGATCCCGAGTGATGTTTATTGGGCTTTTCTGCTGAAGTGTGCCATAGAGGGTTGTCACTTGGAGGAGCTGAGCCTTGTTCGGTCCTGATAGGCCTAGTTTGGTTGCTCTTAATTGGGCTACAGAAATCCCCCTCTCCACTTATCCCCATCCTACTCCCGAGCTTTAGTAAGCTCGGACGAGTAGCTACTTGGGGTTTCGGACCAGCGTGGCTCAGGTGGGTGGAAATCTGGCGGTGTTTAGGAAGCCACGTGTCATGGTCACCTGTGCCCGTGTTAATGATGATCCTGACGGATTTGAACTGAAGGGGCCCCCTTGCCTTGGAGGTCGAAACGACGCACTGCCTTCCGCGTGGGTTTATAGGCGTTGGGCGCTTGTTGTCATTCTAGACTCCCTCCGTCTCTTAGGGTTTTGGCTCTCCTTCGTTCCCATTTTTTGGGGCTCTTCAATGCGCCGTGAGGACACGACGGAGGAGCAGAGGCGTGTGGCGGCATTTGAGGAGTTGGCAGCGATAACCGCAGAGGCCGTCCAGTAGCTTCCTCCTCCCCCGAAATCTTCAGGGTCTCAGGACCATCTTCCCTCAGAGTCTTCTTCTGACTCCATGGTGGGCCAGCGCCTAGATGTTGACGAGTGGGAGGGCGAGCCAGTGGCGAGGGCGCCGGTTCCCAACTGCAGCGAACTGGGGGAGGCGGATGTGAGGAGGCTGGAGCACCAGTACCGCCTGCCCCACAAGTTTAGTTTTACCGCTGCTACCCCATACGAGACGAGCCTGGACTCTCATACAAGCCACATCTGTATGTTTCTTCTATCGTGGAAGGGTGGATTCCGCCTTCCTTTCGAACCTTTCGTCCTTCAGCTTCATAATTTTTTTCGGTTGGCACCCATTCAGTTGGTAGCCAACTCCTATCTCTTCCTTTCCGCCTTTCGTATTCTCTATCGTCAGTGCAGAGTTCCTCCTTCCATGGACCTCTTCCACTATTTCTTTGAGTTGAAAGTGCATCCTTCGACGGGGAAGGGCTTCTATTTCATCCAGGCGAGGCGGAATAGGAGTTGTATCTCTTTGGCGGTGAAGGATTCTTCGCATAAAGGGTGGAAAACCCAATTCTTCTGGGTGAAGATTTGTTCAGTGGAGGAAACCTGGAGGTGCCTAGTAATCCCCAATTTCCTCTCTAATATCCCTCCTAGGCAGGATGAGTTCCCCCCTCACGTGGAGAAGTATGCAGCCACCTTGCTGAAAAACTGCCAGTCCACCGAGGAACTGGTGACACCGGAGAATATCGAGCGATGTCTTCTCACGCGGTTGCACCCGTCAGGCTTAGGTGCCACAACTTAGATTTTCCTTCGGATGTGAGGGTCATCTTTCTTTTCTTGAATACGTCTTCTTCTTTATGCAGACACCAGGCGGGAGCCTCTGAAGGAGGCCGCAGAGGTGATTGAGCTTGGAGATGACTTGGCTGCCGACGAACCGACTGCTCCCGTGGGTCGCTCCCGAACCAAAGATAAGGGCAAGGGAGTGGCCCATGGCGAATCCTCCGGACCGCGGGTGTAGACACGCCAAAATTGATACTATGTTGATCAAATCTCATGTCACTATGTTAACGCCCCAAAGTGAACTTCAATATTTCTATAATATAAAGTTTTTCTCTTTTGTGTGGGTTTTTATGATGTTTCTTGCATTTTTGTGATTAACGACTTGAAGAGGGGCGTGATTTAAATAGCGACCTAATCTAGGGCGTGTTCTCAAGAAAGGACGGCTGGTATTAAGGGCGTCAATTTCTGGTATTTTACGAGTCCCGTCACGATTGAAAAATCAAGAATTAACGTCCTTCCTTAGGGCGTGTTTTTAATTAACGCCTTTGCTTCAGGCGTCTTTTCACAATTTTCAAAAAAAAAGAAGGTTTTTATTACCAAAATTGAATCCAGGAATTGACGTCTTCGTCCCAGTCGTGTTTTTAATTAACGCCTGTAGTGCAGGTCATCAATTTTTAATTGACGCCCTTCTGAGGGTCGTCTCTCACCCTTTCGTGTCCTGTTTGGGTACACCTTTCTTGGAGAGTTCCCTGCCTTGGTTAATCACTTGCTCGATCTGGGAACTAGAGTCCTTGCCATGGATGATCATTGCCTGATCTTATCTTCCTAAATTTGTGATTATCTGTGATCGAAACACTATAAAAGAATGCCCTGGTTGATCTCGTGCGGGGGGACGGTGCTGGCGATTGAGGGGACGGTGCTGGCGATTGAGGTTACGGGCTGGTGATTGAGGTTCCTCCTCCTGTGTGATCTCTTTGAAGGCTCTCTACTGCCTCCTGCTGCCGCAACCGAAGCATCAAGTGTTTTCCCCCTTTACTGTTTACAGGAACAGCAGGGGCCTACATTCTCGTGTTTGTCTGTTCCTATCATCTCATCATCAATCACTATATTCATCCTTTGCATTAGTTTTTCTCTGCATCATATCTCTTTCCCTTTCCCTAATTCTCTAGGGGTTTAAAAAAATCAACAAAAGGTGCACACTTTATGCTCCTCTTTCATCATCATATTATTTATTTGGATTGATACTACACACACTTGGCTAATCCCCTTTTCTTTTGATTGTTTGTTCTTTGTTTAAGGGTAATCAAGAGGAAAACCCACTTCATCGGCCGGCCGATAAGAGGAGGAGGAAGGAATCTACATCCATCCCGCATCCTTATTTTCACCAGGTATTCGCGATCAATTTCCTTTATTTTTTTGAGGTAACCCCTCTGGCGATCACACTCCTTATTAGCACCACGTGCTCCTTTACTCCTTTTCATTATTCTCCTTCTTATATAAATATTTTTATCTTAAAAGTGGATTTTCCATGATCCACAAATTGGCGATCACGGTGGGACTTCCACTATTTTTCTGGTGATTACTCCTTTCCTATTGGCACCCACGCATGCCCTTTCCCCTTTGGCACCCACATGTGCCCTTTCCCTTTGGTACCCACGGTACCCCTCCCCTCTGTGCCCTACGGGCACCCTCCACTGTGCACACTGCACACTCCCCGAGATCAGCAAGTTTTATTTGGTTTTGATGAATTAACGCCTTCCACAAAGGCGCGTTTTGATTTAACGCCTTTATCTAGGGCGTCTATTTTCTATTTAATGCATTCTGCGAAGGCGTCTTTTATAACATCTCCTGGCTTTTTATTCTGTGTGTGAATTCGCGCCCCCCTCTCGGGCGTCCTTTTATTGAGTGGCGCCTCCCATAAAGGCGTGTTTTTATTCGATCATATGCACCATTCATATTTGACGCCCACTTCCAGAGGCGTCCTTCTTACGTTTAGCGCCTCATACCAAGGCGCGTCTTTGCACTGTCTGTGAGATTCACGACAGCCACCCTGTCGTCTCTTCTATTGGTGGCGACTGCTGGAAAGTCGCCTCTTTCCTGTGTGTTTACAGAGCCCTGCTTCCTGTGTTTGTTCATGCTGGATTGATACTTACCTTGATTATTTGATTATATTGGTGTCATCTGCTTATCTTATACTGTATTTTGTGGCATTTGGTTGAGAGACCTCCTCTCTCTACACTAGGCTTCCACACACCTCTCTTGGAATCGGGACAACTCTCCATTGAGCATTCCGTCTCTTTGGACCGGAAATCCCTTTTCTAAGACCTCCGTAAGTCCCCGCACCCGTGGATTCCCTCACAGACGCTGGGCTGGTTGTACCCTTGAAGTACCCGGAGTTTAGAGAATCTATAATGGGTGAGGAGAGAGAAAGAACCTAGTTAACCCGGAGACTACACTTGGATCCGAACTAGGTTTCACTTTGCAAAGAAGAGTGAATTATTCTGCAATTTAATCCACTTTAATCTCAAACATAACACTAAAATCTTGCGTTCATCTCAACTTGATTGCATAAACTTGGTTGGGTTGATTTGCTTAAGCTTCTTTTGATTGAGTGATTGATTGTGTGATAATTCCTTCATAAAGCTTTCTCTCTTCTTAAGCATGCAACTCCGTTCAGGTAACATCATCAACATGGCAAGTTATGGATACTCTTATGATGACGTGGAAGAAAATGTTTTTGATCAATCTTATGAGGCACCCCTCCAAGATTCCATCTATCATGAGGGGAATTACCCTCCTCCTCATTCTCATTATCCTCAAGTTCATGTGGTTGATACCACTGCTCAAGAGGTTGTGCCCTCCTCTCAGGCTTTACCCTCCAACCCATCTGAGAACACCTCCCCTTCTTTCAACGTCAATGATTTAATTCATGCATTATCTCAATTGGACGATTCCCAGCGGCAGGCAGTTCAGGCCGCTTTGAAAGGGAAGTCCATTCCCTCTTCATCCTCCAATCCCCCTCCGGCCGAGAGTGGCCATCACATCACCAATGACCAGGCGGTCTTGCACAAACCCCCCTCTTGTCCACCAACGCCCGGTGCGGCCATGTCGGCCCAAAAGGCGAGTTATTCTGCGGCTAGGCCCCAATTCTTTCAACCTCATCAAATTCTAAGGACGCCTATGCCAAATACCTCCATTCCAAATTCGGCCCCGGTCGAGTCAGACACTAATGCGTTGCTCCTTCAGAAATTGGCTAGCATGGAAGAACAACTCAACAAGGTTACTGCTGCCAAGAATGCTCCAGAGATCTCTCTGCCTACATTGCCAGTTTTTCACTTACCACCTTCTGAGATGCCGAATTTTCGACGATACAATGGAACTGGCAATCCATTTATTCATCTGAAGGATTTTATGTATGAAACGTCCTTTTGGCAGGGCAACACAGCCTCATTGGCTTATTTGTTTAGAAGATCTTTAGAGGGGCCAGCCCTCGAGTGGTTCTATTCCCTGGATCCGGCAGATGCTAGCAATTTTGATGTGGTTCAAAGGAAATTCTTGCAGAAGTATAGGGACCGGGTCGGAACCTCTCTATCTGTTACAGACTTGGTTGCAGAGAAAATGAAGCCCGAGGAGGACTTCATCATATTTGCTGATAGATGGCGGTCAATGGCCGAGAAGTTGAAAGATACCTTATCAGAACCGGAACAAGTCAAGATGATTATTTCCAATTCAACCCCTCAGTTCCGGCACATACTGGCCATGAACAGATTGACAACCATGGAGGAGCTCTATGAAAGGGCTCGTTATATTCAAACCCAAATGAAGGATTCGCCCATCATGGGCATGTTTGAGCCAAAACCAAGGTTGGTTAAAAAGAATACGAATGTCAACAGCAGCAGGCCCACAACTGAGGGCACGATAGCAAATGAGCAGGTTGGCGCGGTCGGCAACCCCACACCCCATCACCTATCTAACCCACGACCTCCACCACCTCCACAACAAAGCACTCTCTTCAACTCGCCACCACAACACCAATTCGCACCTCAACCTTCCTTTGCTCCACCACAAAACCAAACGCCCCGCGCTGACCCTCCAGCTCCGCAACAATACCACCAAGTACCGCCACCCGCCAACTATGGCCAACAACAGCAACAAAGGAGACCACTAGGCCCCAAAAGGGCCCACTATCCTCCACTGCCAGAAAGTCTCCCGGATATTTTCAATGCCTTAATGGCCGCCAACTTGCTCATGCTACCAAAGGAAAGGGCAGCGTGGCCCGCTAATGTTGACACGTCCCGCTACTGTGTCTTCCACCGCTCCCCTGGTCATAACATTGATCGTTGCTTCCACTTCAAGGACTACAATTATGATTTAAACGACCAGGGCGGTATTAATTGGGATGAGATGAGACAGTTTATTGCCACTATGAAAGTAAGGAAGCATCCTCGGCAACAACAGGCTCAGCAGCCACAGCAACCAGCTCCACAAGTACAACAGCAAGCTCCGGCACCTCAGCAGGATATGGGGATTGTCCACAATCCACTGCCGGAACACCCGCCAAATCAGCACGTGAACCCTGTCACGTCTCTCCACGAGGTGGAGAGAGGGCAGGGATGGCATGAAGAAAACGCCTCTGTCGGGGCATTTAATCATAATCCAAATCAACCTCCGCGCCTTTTGCGCACCCTTCTTCCTTCTTCTATTCCCCAAATAAGTCGATCCCTTCTGCGCCCCATTAATCCACCTGTTCCCGCCAATTCTCCATCCTTGCCAACCCGATCTCTCCTCACCCGCTTACCGCCTCCGCAGCCTACCACGCAGCAGACTTCGCCATCCACCACCAACCCTTCACCTTCGCCGTCTAGACCACTCCTTATCTGCCCGTCACCAACACCCGCCACCACTACTCCTCCACCGGCAAGGATCCCTTCACCATCAGTTCCCCGACCATTTGTACCTAGATCTCTCCTCATTTCGCCCACTAACCCTTCCCACACTTGGGCACCCCTTCCTACTCCTACGCCTCCAGCGGGAGCCTCTTTGTTGAACTTCTCTCCGGCACCCCCTACGGGAGCTCCCTCTTCAAACACCACTCCACCACTTCTTAACGCCAATACATCCTCTTCTTCTTCCAATCCTCCTCCCTTACCTGCCCCGACAGAGGCACGACAAAACGTGGCACCGCTCCGCAGTAGACGGATGTTCCAGCGCATCTTTCCCAGAGAGAGCAAGAGCCCGTGCAGGGGCCTAATGAACAAGAATAGGTGCAAGAGTCCGTGCCGGGTACTCAGTATGATTTGTTAAAGCATCTTGACCGAACTCCAGCAAGAATTTCCATTCTGGAATTGATTAAGAGGTCAGTCACTCACCAATTAGTTATGAAGGAATATTTGCAGAAGGTCATGGTCAATGAAGACATCCCTGTCGAGCAGATAACCACAGAATTAACGCCCGCTAGCAGTCAGCCGGCAATTACTTTTCATGAGCATGAACTGGCACCACTCTCAGCAAGGAAATATGCTCTATGTATTACGGTGGATATTAAGAAGGTGGCGGAGAAACAATGTCTGGTGGACACTGGGGCATCTATCAATGTTTTGCCACCAAGCACTTTGAAGATGTGCGGCATTCCCGAAAACCTGATTCGGCCGTCTACCATAACAGTCATAGCATACGACAATACTAAGAAACCTCCTCTAGGCATGATCACATTAAAAGTCAGTTTGGGTCCAGCCACAATCACGGTCGATTTCCACATTTTGGATATGGATCCAACATTTAATGGCATTCTGGGCCGCCCCTATATTCAATAGCTCGACGCAGTGCCCTCCACAAATCATCAATGCCTCAAGTTTCCACACAAGGGCCGCATCATCAAAGTTACCAGAATGTCAATTCTGCCAGAGGAAGATATACACTTAGCTTCATCAGTTCCTTCCATCTGGCCTGCCAACAAGCCGTTGCTGTCAGTGCTAGACATCCCTCACCCAAGGCCGATGCCACCCGAGACAGTCACGACAGTTGCTATGACACCCCTAATTGCAAAGGGGAAGAAGAAGAAAAGTATGATGAACACCCTCGGTTGGAATATTTTAATGAAAATGGGGTACCAGGTCGCCAAAGGCCTGGGTGCCAATTATCAAGGCAGAACTAGGCCTGTTAAGCCTCAGAAATTGATTGTGCGAGGCGGCCTAGGCTACAAAGCGCCGGGCAAAAATGAAGATGAACCATGGGCAATCATGACATCCACTCTGAAGACGGATCGCCAACCGCTTACTTGGACATTGCAGACACACTTTGTAAAAGGTGGCGTCCAAAATAATGAGCAGACTACAATAATCACCTCTATGCTAGACTGTCAGGATGTTCATGCAAGGTAGTTTGCCCGCCATATTGCTCCACTGGTTCCTTATAAAACCCTGGAGTCGTTAAGGCCTGATAAAAGAAGGAAAATGGATGACCCGGAATGTGATTGGTACAGGTCGTTCGATATGCATGACATTACTATTGCTTTGAGCCGCCTCTTCATGTCGACAGATCCGGAATGGCCGCCATTGATACATGAGTTAATTGAAAAACCTGCTGTGATAACAGATAAGAGGCAGTTGCTGAGTGACTACACAGACACCGGAGAGCCAGATGTTCCATATGAAGAAGGATTTACAATAGACAGGCTGTGGGCCGGCCTTTTCTCTTTCACTTCTATGCATCCGTCTATTCTTTCCTCTCTACATTCTCAATTGTTTTCTCACGTGCTGAGACCGCCGCCAATTATGATCAGCTTTTCTCCATATTCATTACAAGTTTCTCTCCCAATTCCTCCCTTGCTCCTCGAGCAATTCTCCAAACTCGCCATCACACCCCCGCGCGGGGCATCTCTGATTCAATCTTTCTCCAAACTTTCAATCTCCACTCCTCCTGCTATTCTCCCTTCACATTGCTTTCTTCTAGAAAAGGAAAATAAAAATGAAGATAAAGATAAAAATGAAAAAAAAATGCCAAAATACCAACTCTTCAGTCCTCCATCTCCATTGAGGAGACTTCTTATCTCTCTTCTGAGTGTGTCCCGACCCAGGTGCCACTCTTCCATGATTCATTGGTAAATCTTTTCTCCCCCTCTGGTGAGGGGTCCTCGCCTGTGTCACCTCCTGTATCCACTTTTTCACCTCCTTCCTTCAATCAAGCTAGTTGCTCTTCCTCCTCCAATAATAAAATCCATCGGGTAGTTTCACATAAGAAATCCAAGGGTAAGCAGATTCCGCGTAGATTTTTGTTGGAGTTAGCCAGCAGGTGCCAGGCTTGTTTAGCTTTTCCCGAATTCATGGAGAATCCGATTATCCTGCCAGAGTTGGAATATGAGGATGCTGATGTTTCCTATGAGGGTTTGGGTGTCTATGAGATCATGAATGATGAAGATCCTATTGAAGAGGGGGATGAAAGTTATGAAGAATATGAGGACGAGGCTGATGCCTTTACTAGTGGCATAAGAAGGTTTGACGAACCATCAGCCTCAGTAGAAGAACCTACCAAAGAAATAAATTTGGGTACGGAGGAAGACCATAGGATTGTCCTCATCAGCAAGAATTTACCGCCTTCCGAAGAGGAAGCGCTTATTTTGGTACTTCAAGAATACAAGGACACGTTTGCGTGGAGTTATGAAGATATGCCTGGATTAGACCCTGCGCTCGTTGAACATCGGCTTACACTTAAGCCAGGGTCTGTCCCGATCAAACAACGGTTGAGACGTTTCCACCCTAACATGGCTTTAAAGATGAAAGAAGAGGTCGACAAGCTTCATAAGGCTAGATTTGTTAGAGTTGTCCTCTATCCAAACTGGGTGGCTAACATCGTCCCGGTCATGAAGAAAGATGGAAAGGTTCAGATTTGTATAGACTTTCGGGACCTCAACCGTGCGTGTCCTAAAGATGACTTCCCTCTCCCTCACATTGATGTTCTGATTGATAACACGGCAGGATTTGAGACTCTCTCTTTCATGGATGGTTTTTCGGGTTATAATCAGATTCGCCTGGCTGAAGAAGACCAAGAGAAAACATCATTCACCACACCATGGGGTACTTACTGCTATGTGGTCATGCCTTTTGGACTCAAGAATGCTGGAGCCACCTATCAGAGGGCTATGATGGCAATTTTTCATGATATTATTCATATTTATATTGAGGTGTATGTGGATGACCTGGTAGTAAAATCAAGAACAAGGATTGAGCATCCTGGGGTTTTAGCTAAAGTCTTGCAAAGATCACGAGAATATCAGTTGAAAATGAACCCCAAGAAGTGTGTATTTGGTGTTTCATCAGGGAAGTTGCTTGGATTTATTGTCAGCAAAAGGGGAATTGAAGTTAATCCCAATAAGGCAAAGGCCATCAGAGATATGCCTCCTCCCAAGAATTTGAAGGAAGTTCAAGGATTGATCAGGAGGTTGCAATTTATCCGTCGCTTTGTCACCCAGCACTCACAAAGATGCAGGCCGTTTTACGAGCTTACTAAGCCGGGAGTCAAGTTTAATTGGGATAGGCAGCCTTTGACGGATTGAAGGATTATTTGGCCAATCCTCCTGTCCTGAGGCCACCGGTTCCAAGCAAACCACTTGTCCTCTATGTTTCTGTCCTAGATGACTCTGTAGGTGCTGTCCTAGCTCAAGTGGATAAAGAAGGGAAGGAGAGGGCAGCATACTACTTGTCTAAACTTCTCAACCCTTGTGAGCAGAGGTACTCAGCCATGGAAAAGACTTGCGCTGCTTTGGTCTGGGTGGTTCAGAACTTAAAACACTATTTCTTAGCTCACGAGGCTCACCTCATTGCTCGCATGAATCCGATTAAATTCCTTCTTGAAAAATCTGTTCTCACTGATCGATTAGCACGCTGGCAAAGCTTTCTCTCCCAGTTTGACATCACTTACATTCAACAGAAAGCTATCAAAGGCTACAACATTGCCGAACATCTTGCTCACCACCCTCTACCCCGATTTGATCCTGTCATTTCGGAGTTTCCAGATGAAGAACTGATGTCCATCAATCAACCCCACGATCCTATGTGGACATTACATTTTGATGGAGCTCTAAATTCCCAAGGAAGAGGGATCGGCATGGTTCTTTTAACACCAGAAGGGGTCACCATCTCATTTGCTGCTCAGCTCACTTTCCCTGTCATAAACAATATAGCTGAGTATGAGGCTCTTTTGGCCGGTCTTCAAACTGCTCATAAATATGGTGTTACCCAATTACGAATTGTGGGTGACAGTCAACTCATTCTACGCCAGGTGCTTGTCAAGTGCCGCACTATCAATCCTAAGCTCAAGCCCTACCTGGAACTCGCTTCAGCTTATGCCAAACTCTTCACCAAGTTAATCTTCGTTCATATCCCTCGAAGCCAGAACATCCTAGCCGACGCTCTTGCTTATTTGGCCTCTGCTCTAGTCTTTCCTCCTGAGCGTGATTTTCATGTTCCTTTAATTCATCAGCGTGACACTCCAGCTATTAAGGATCGTGCATTCCTCGACATTAGGGACAAGGTGCTCGAGAAGGTCAAGCGGAGTGAAGCTCTTAAAGGCAAAGAGGTCATGTTGTTAGATTGGGAAGAAGAATTAGCTGATGAAGAGAAACCTTGGTATTATGAGATTGCCAGATATTGCAATAATCAATCCTATCCCGAAGAAGCCATTGTGGAGGAAAAGAAAGCAATCAGAAGAGTGGCTCAACGGTATGTTCTGGTTGGAGGTGTGCTCTATAGAAGAGGGCTCACGGGTGTTTTATTAAGATGCCTTGACGATGATGAATCTTGGAAGGTCGTGGAAGAGGCGCATTCAGGAGTGTGTGATGGTCATGTGAATAGCCAGATGCTAGCTAAGAAGATCCTTAGGCTAGGCTTCTATTGGCCAACTCTAGAAGAGGATTGCTCCATCTATGTTCGAAGGTGTGTTAAGTGTTGGGTCCCGTGAGGTGTAAACGGATCTAGAAGGGGGGGTTGAATAGATCCTTTCACAAGCTTTGGCCTATTTAAAAACTCTTAGCTGGCGGAAGCTTAAACCACTCTTATAAAGTGAATGAATCACTTAGACACAATGCACAGCGGAATTAAGTAGAGTGACTCAAATGAAAAGACTTGAATTATAAGCTATGAAACGTCCACACTTATTTAAGCACATTTGTGATCTTGAAAGAAATAAGCCTTGTAGTGCAGGGATCATAAAGCATAACACTAAAACATGCAATAGCTTGCAACAACTGTGCTTGTGTGTGTGTGTGCTATGATGATCATTCAAAGTACATATGTGTGTGAACAATATAACCAAGTATGAAAGCACACGAACCTGTGAATGGGGTTAGAGGATATAGATCAATCACACACGATAAACAACCCACAACACAGGGATTTTTAAGGAGGTTCGGTTGCAACCCCACAACCTACGTCCACCCCTCACCAAAACCCGGTGAGGCTTCCTTGCTGACACACAGCTTGACCCGGGGACACGCCCCAAACCACAGAACAGAGAAACCCCTCTTTCTGTCTTCCTACACATAAAGCCGGCAGGGACGGCTACACCGCAAATCGGAGAACTCCCGATTGCCTTCCTACTAACCACCGGTAGGGACGACTCTCAATTCCAAATGTTTGAATGAAATGGAAAATGAACAAATATGAAATCACTCAAACAAGATATAGAATATGCTTAAGAGAAAAGATCCTCTCTGAGGTTTGTTGGAGCTTGAATCTTTTGAGGATTTGATGAAGAACTTCTTCCCGAAGTACTGTTCACAGCTACAGTAACTCGAACTCCTCTTCCTTGAACACACCCTTGCAGCCTCTTTTGATTTCCCTTGTTAGCCTTGCTTTCTTCTACTCTTCCTTGGAGGTTTCTAGATTGAGATATGAGCTTGAATCACCTTGAGTTGATGGAGAGATTGTTGGATGTAGCTTTGATCTTCTTTGAATCTCCTTGAGTTGATGAAGAGGTGTATGGATGTAGCTTTGATCACCTTTGCAAGCCTTGAATGCTTCTTGCTTGATTGGAGGTTGCTTGGCTTCAGATCTCACCTTGAATCACCTTGGAAGGATGAAGAACTCCTGCCCAAAACACTGTTCACGGAGGTGCTACAGTGCTCTCGAAATGGCCTCCCTTGATTCACTTCATCAACTCCATCAACTAAGGTTTCTAACCCTCTCATGTTGGTTTTATAACCCTTGGAATGGTCCTTGGACACCCTCCAGACCAGATCCACAAATCATGGGAAGTTAGGTAAGGTTTGATTAAACAAATCCATGGAAAGGGGCTGGCCACGAGGTGGATTTCGAAGTCAAACATGGCTGCATCGGGGCTGGCGGTCGACCAGAATTCATGGGCCGGTCGACCGGAACCTGCTGTAGCCAGAACTTTTCGGCTCTGGCAAAACCGGTCGACCGGAATTCATGCGGCGGTCGACCGGAATGTCACAGACCCCGAACCTTTTGGTTCTGGGAAATTCGGTCGACCTAGCTACAGTGCCGCCGGTCGACCTAAAGCTACAGTAAATTCCAGATTAACACAATTCAGCCCCAAATGTCATTGTAACCCTTCCGAACTCTGTGGCATCAAACTCTTTTGATCTTGGGGAATATATATTGAGTGTTTTGGCCTGCAAAATCATATAAAAAGGATTAGAACTTTAGCTCAATAATCCATATAATAAATGTATGAAATACACATATGAAATCTCATGAATTAGTTATATGTGAACACTTTGAATCACAAGTGTTCTGAGCTAAAGATCAAGAAATAAGAGCTCAACCACCCCAAGTAAAATATCCATGAAACACACTCATGGAATTTCAATAACAAGAAGGATAGAAAAGCTCATTCCCAAATTAACCATCCATATCAAAAGAGCAAGTTCATATGACAATGAATTTAAAGGAATGGATGATCATCAAGTAACCCAAAGTTTCAAGATTGATGTGAGCATTCAAGAACCACATGTTCCTTGGTATTAATGCAATGTGAGAACATATAAGGCAAGTTGTGAATGGGCATCATGAAACCAAATACATGGAGAGTGATAAACAACAATGACTAATAGTGTTAAGCCATTATCAAAACCAAGAATACCACATAACTCATATGACTATAGAATGATGTTGAATGACCCAAGAGACCACAGAATGACTCAAATGACCTCAGAGACACAACATTCTCCCCCTTTTTGATGATGGCAACTATGAGTCATTCTGAACTATGAGTCATTATAAACTCACAGGGCAACTATGAGTCTGAAGAATAAGAAGAGGAATCTTACCACATTCACCACATGCATTGAGTAATGACTTCACATAATCTTACCTTCTTACCTTACCACATCCTTTGATGAATGACTCACATAATCTTCTTTGATGAATGACTCACATAATCTTCTCCCCCTTTGACAATATCAAAAGATCCATAAAAGAGAAAGAGAGACGCACATTAATGACGCACACAAAATGATGTGGAAATACATGCCAATGGATGTACACTTATTAAGATTGATAAAATAACCAAAGAGAACAACCAATTGTGGAAAGCCAGTTATAGGACTGAGACCAATGAATGATATGGAGGTATCGAACATGGTGGTGTCCCGTGACTTGGCAAAGACAAAGTAAGTGTGAGAGGTGGAGCCACAGCAGCATGATTCAATTCCTCAAATAGGAGATGGATAGAGCAGCCAAGGAGTAAATTTTGATTTCAAATTTTGTAGATTTTTAGTGGTTTTCTAGTTTTCAGATTTTTTTTGGATTTGCTAAGCAATGCATGGAAATGATAGATGCAAGCTACAGTTGTATGAAGTCAATACATGCATGCCACCCTATTGCATGAAAACATGATGCCAATGATGCTAGGACTCATGCCATATGCCAATGAATGAGAAAACAATGTGATATCATTTGACAGAGGACACCAATGATTTTGGAGACGACTTGAAAGGTGCATCAAGATGATACCACTTGTTGGAATATACCACTTGTGTAGTATGGTGATGTAATCATGGCAGCCTGAATGATTTATATAGATATGGCAGATGAAGGCAAAATATGTATGCATGGAGAAGTAAAGTGTATGAATGCTATGCATAAACCCTCATCATAAATGAAGGTTCTCTCCCCCTTGGATTCTCCCATATCCACAATGCACTCTCCCCCTTTGACAGTGCTCAAAGGCAACAAAAGGCAACATCTCCCCCTTTCTCCCAAGTCCATAGCAAGGACTCACAACAAGACATTCTCCCCCTTTACCAATAGCAAAAGGAGGGATACGGTACAGTGGCTGACAAAAGTCCTAGAGATTAGAGTGGAATGGTAGTGGAAGAGCAAGCCATTATATGCAAACCTGAAACAAACTGTGAGCAACATATATGGTTCAAAGCTAATAAAAACCAAGATCATCAATAGAGTTCAAAAGGCATCGACATCCATGGTTTAATAGAAATGAACCAGAAGCACATATCATGACAATGTTTAACCTTCCCTTGTTTTATACATCCATAATTTAGAACCACAAAGGAAATAGCACAAAAACTAGTATTGAGGCTAAACAAGCATGACTAAAGCATGGAATTTTAAACCAGAAGCAAGAGGTTTCATATTTTGATTTTCAATATCTTTAGTATTTGAAGGCACATGACTCATATTTTACGAGCAATCAAGTCTAGTACAGGCCTCCTAGCAATAAGAATACACGTTGTTTAGACGCTAGTATCCCTAGTTGTTTGGCAAGACTGACTGTAATGCTTCAGAATGAACAGAGATAGCAAAGTCGCGTCATGACATATCCAATCTCATTTCGGTGATGAGAAGATATATTTCTCAGCAATTATGCTAGTGCTCTGCCTAGAGTCCAAAAGTAATTAAGACAGAGATAATAGAGGCACATCATGACATATCGTTCGTCACTTGATTTGATGACGTGATATATTTCTCCGTGCAACACTATCATTGCTCTGCAAATTGATTTTCAAGAATTCCAGCTCATCAAGATGTTTAGAAACAATACTAAGCTCTAGAGTATCACCAAGAGTGTCATGAAGTCTGGAATTTCAGATATCAGGATAGTCATTCAAAGCATAATATGCAATGTCTAGTTAAGGTCTATTAAAACCACAAAATATGGATGATTTCAAAAGATATATCAAAACTTCAAGGAAATCATTAAATGTGAACCATTTTTCATTGAATGGGCAATCATCAGTTCATATAATAGAATGCTCTTACACCGTAGTGATGTCTGTCTCTTGGACTTATTATCACACTGGAGGCCATTGAGGTTCAGATGCAAAAAGGACGAATGAACCAAGAAGAACAACACGACTCCCCCTATGAATATGCAATGAAAGCATGCAAGGAGTGATGTTTGCAGTCACATAGAATGACGAATGTCAATGAGAAGTTTATTTGAATCATGCAGGGGTTTACCTAATCAAACATGAAATGCATGAACTAACATAATGCATGATTTTATACTTATGAAATGTAACATAATGAATATGAAACATATGCACAAATGCCTCATGAAGACAAATCCCCCTAGCTATATGGCCTATATGCGATAGTGAAACATGGTACTTGGCGGAGGTGAAACCTCACGCATATTGAGTGCTTCCAGATAAGTATTGTCTGTCTTTCCATACATCAACATTTGATATACCATGGCCATACAAGAATGATATGATGTACAATGATTCAAGCTAGATTGATGTTGACTCCCCCTGAATACATGCAAGGGTTGACAATGAACTATACAGCCTAAGAGTTATGTGAATGCATAATGCAATGAAGATGCTGCAAAATGATTGTGCATTATCATTTATCTTCTAAACATGATGTGCATTAAGGTATGTGTGATTACAAGATGATGCAAACACAAATCATTCACAATTGATTTTGAACTGAATGCAACATGATGATGTCAATTGCTAGACTCCCCCTTTTGAATAATGCGAACATGAATAACGAGTTGAAAATGCAGCCATGACATGCATCATCAAAACCAAAGTCCAAGAATTTCATGTGGCTGATAGACTTATGCAACTCATCATCACATTAACTTCATCAGCATAACAAATTTTTCATGAGTTAAATAGCTGAAATCAAGCATGGTGTAAACAAGTTATCAAGCTCAAAAGTTCATCTCACACCTTGGGGGTTTCGTATTTCAAAGAGCAGTTCAGTTTGCAGAATCTAATGACATTGGCAGACTTATGATGCACTATCTACATGTTAGGACTAAACATGCAAGATGATTGAAATTAAAAAGTTTATGTGCATACATGTGCCTTGAGCTTTTATTTACCTGACCATTCATTTATTCAGCTCCAAGGCATCCTGCACCCAAAATTCTCATTTGGAATTTTTAGGTACCCAAGATTGCTTGGGTCCTTGTGGGTTAGCAACATGTTTAGCATCTTGGCCCACCTTTTTCAGGGCAATCACATCATCCTCCTTCTTTGTGAGGCAATCATATATCTTATGCCCATTTTTCTCACAATAGAAACAACACACAAAAGATTGATTTTTCTTTTTATGTTCATGTGCGTGTGCATGTGGATTATGCTTTTGTGGGTGAGCATGGGATTTACCTTTCATGGCATGAAGGTGATGCTTTCCCTTCAAATGCCAGCACTCTTGGATAGTATGGCCAGACTTACCACAATGAGAGCAGCAAAGAGAAGCATTTCTATTAAAGGCCATGGGGAGTGTCGACCTGTCTGGATAGGAATGTCGACACTTCTGATTCTCCATGTGGTTCCGTACAGAATTTTGTTGAGCAAGCCCTCTGCCAGTGTTGACCTGTTTCTTTCCTTGCCCTTTCACTTGCTGTCCTGCTCTAAGCTCATCATTTCTCAAGATCAAACAATCATGCATAGTGTGACCATGTTTACCACAATAATAACAATTGACATTCATTTTGTGGAAGGCATGGTATTTGGCATTGGGCATGTTATGGTGCATGTTTGGATGAGCATGCTGAATTTTACTTTTCTTTCGAGCAGTATGCCCCTTTTGGTGACCACAGGAAGTGGTGGCTTCCGGTGATCCAAAATCTTGGATTTGGGCAAACATTGACAGGAAATCATTCAAACCTTGAATTTCATTTTCAAGTGAAGAAATATGCTGTTTAGACTCATTAAGACCCTCTTCACATGCTGCCAATTGCTCATTAAGCATGGCATTTACAGCTTTAAGATTTTGACTTTGTTGTTCTAAAGCATGCAATGTTTCGGAGTGATCATCAATGATAGATTTACCTTTTTCATGTGCAGCCAATTTTTCATGCAATTCTTCTTCAACTTTTTCACATTCAATTTTCTTTTCCAACAACTCTTTATTCTCTTCCTTTAGAGAATCAATCAAATTTTGTTGCCATTCAAGATAATCATGGAGACCAGCATTTATGTTTCTCAAGAATGAACAATTTTCACATGCAAAATTAGTAGAGCATGAAACAGAATTTTTATTTTCTTCAATCAACCTCTCATCATGGATAAGCCCATCGGCCATAGTTTGATCATTAGAGATTGCCTTAGGTTGGTTTTGAAGTTTTATTACAATTTCTTCCAACCTAGTGATTTCATCATGAAGATTTTCATTTTCATCTCTTAGACATGCAATGCTTTGTTTATGTGTGTCTAGATCAAAAGAGAGCTCTTCAAACGTAGAACACTTTTTACAATTCAAGCTTTCATGTTGGTTATTTTTGTTGAGATCCTTTTCAACTTTTTATTTTCTGATATTGCCTTTTTGTATTTTGTAAACAACTCATCATAGGATTCCATAAGTTCTTCAAAAGTGAATTCCTCGGAATCAGAATTTACCTTTGATGAGGATGGTTTGCTTGACTCTTCTGCACGGTTGGCCATGAAGCATTCTTGTTCTTGTTCTTTTCCTTCATGGATTTTCACCAACTTGTCCAGCACTTGCTTGGCTATGCTGCAAGAAGACACAAGATGAGTTAGTCTTAGATCAACTGCAGATGTAATTAAGTTATATGCAAGATGATTATCACTGTGCTTGCTCTCATGTTCGGCTAACCAATCAATTGAATTTGATGGCAGCTCATGAGGACCATTATATATAAGAGTCCACAATTGTGGATCTATGGAGCTAACATAGATGAACATTCTTCCAACCCATGTAGAAAAATTTGAACCATCATAAATGGGTGGAGAAGCCATCGAAGTAAGTGTAGCATGTGAATCCATCTAAATAACAAACACCGAGATCATTCCCTGCAGATCGTTGGATCTGGGAATGACAGAGCCTCGCTCTAATACCACTTGTTGGGTCCCGTGAGGTGTAAACGGATCTAGAAGGGGGGGTTGAATAGATCCTTTCACAAGCTTTGGCCTATTTAAAAACTCTTAGCTGGCGGAAGCTTAAACCACTCTTATAAAGTGAATGAATCACTTAGACACAATGCACAGCAGAATTAAGTAGAGTGACTCAAATGAAAAGACTTGAATTACAAGCTATGACACGTCCACACTTATTTAAGCACATTTGTGATCTTGAAAGAAATAAGCCTTGTAGTGTAGGGATCATAAAGCATAACACTAAAACATGCAATAGCTTGCAACAACCGTGCTTGTGTGTGTGTGTGCTATGATGATCATTCAAAGTACATATGTGTGTGAACAATATAACCAAGTATGAAAGCACACGAACCTGTGAATGGGGTTAGAGGATATAGATCAATCACACACGATAAACAACCCACAACACAGGGATTTTTAAGGTGGTTCGGTTGCAACCCCGCAACCTACGTCCACCCCTCACCAAAACCCGGTGAGGCTTCCTTGCTGACACACAGCTTGACCCGGGGACACGCCCCAAACCACAGAACAGAGAAACCCCGCTTTCTATCTTCCTACACACAAAGCCGGCAGGGACGGCTACACTGCAAATCGGAGAACTCCCGATTGCCTTCCTACTAACCACCGGTAGGGACGATTCTCAATTCCAAGTGTTTGAATGAAATGGAAAACGAACAAATATGAAATCACTCAAACAAGATATAGAATATGCTTAAGAGAAAAGATCTTGTCTGAGGTTTGTTGGAGCTTGAATCTCTTGAGGATTTGATGAAGAACTTCTTCCCGGAGTACTGTTCACAACTACAGTAACTCGAACTCCTCTTCCTTGAACACACCCTTGCAGCCTCCTTTGATTTCCCTTGTTAGCCTTACTTTCTTCTACTCTTCCTTTGAGGTTGCTAGATTGAGATATGAGCTTGAATCACCTTGAGTTGATGGAGAGATTGTTGGATGTAGCTTTGATCTTCTTTGAATCTTCTTGAGTTGATGAAGAGGTGTATGGATGTAGCTTTGATCACCTTTGCAAGCCTTGAATGCTTCTTGCTTGATTGGAGGTTGCTTGGCTTCAGATCTCACCTTGAATCACCTTGGAAGGATGAAGAACTCCTGCCCGAAACACTGTTCACGGAGGTGCTACAGTGCTCTCGAAATGGCCTCCCTTGATTCACTTCATCAACTCCATCAACTAAGGTTTCTAACCCTCTCATGTTGGTTTTATAACCCTTGGAATGGTCCTTGGATACCCTCCAGACCAGATCCACAAATCATGGGAAGTTAGGTAAGGTTTGATTAAACAAATCCATGGAAAGGGGCTGGCCACGAGGTGGATTTCAAAGTCAAACATGGCTGCATCGGGGCTGGCGGTCGACCAGAATTCCTGGGCCGGTCGACCGGAACCTGCTGCAGCCAGAACTTTTCGGCTCTGGCAAAACCGGTCGACCGGAATGTCACAGACCCCGAACCTTTTGGTTCTGGGAAATTCGGTCGACCTAGCTACAGTGCCGTCGGTCGACCTAAAGCTACAGTAAATTCCAGATTAACACAATTCAGCCCCAAATGTCATTGTAACCCTTCCGAACTCTGTGGCATCAAACTCCTTTGATCTTGGGGAATATATATTGAGTGTTTTGGCCTGCAAAATCATATAAAAAGGATTAGAACTTTAGCTCAATAATCCATATAATAAATGTATGAAATACACATATGAAATCTCATGAATTAGTTATATGTGAACACTTTGAATCACAAGTGTTCTGAGCTAAAGATCAAGAAATAAGAGCTCAACCACCCCAAGTAAAATATCCATGAAACACACTCATGGAATTTCAATAACAAGAAGGATAGAAAAGCTCATTCCCAAATTAACCATCCATATCAAAAGAGCAAGTTTATATGACAATGAATTTAAACGAAGGGATGATCATCAAGTAACCCAAAGTTTCAAGATTGATGTGAGCATTCAAGAACCACATGTTCCTTGGTATTAATGCAATGTGAGAACATATAAGGCAAGTTGTGAATGGGCATCATGAAACCAAATACATGGAGAGTGATAAACAACAATGACTAATAGTGTTAAGCCATTATCAAAACCAAGAATATCACATAACTCATATGACTATAGAATGATGTCGAATGACCCAATAGACCACAAAATGACTCAAATGACCTCAGAGACACAACATTAAGTGCCAACTACACGCCGACAAGATTCATTCTCCTGCTTCTTCACTCCATCCTATGTCCTCCCCATGACCTTTCTCCATGTGGGCTTTCGATATCATTGGACCTCTTGGTGACTCGAACCTCCTCATGAAGCAAAAATCATTCATCCTCACGGCAACGGAGTACTTCACCAAGTGGGCGGAAGCGGAAGCATTCGTGGAGATCAAAGCATCAACCATCTGCAAATTCATAATGAAGAATATCATCGCCAGATTCGGCATCCCGAGTACCATCATCACCGACAATGGACCTCAATTCATCTCTCAAGAGCTCAAGGATCTCTGCAACAGGTATAACATTGCATTGCATCATTCTTCTCCCTATTATCCACAGGGCAATGGCCAGGCAGAGGCAACTAATAAAACCTTGATCAAAATTGTTAAAAACACGTGTGAATCTAATAAATTCTCGGATTGGCCAGACAAGTTAGTTGAAGCTCTCTGGGCTTATCGCACTTCCATTCGTACCCCCACAGGGCAAACCCCTTTCGCCCTTACTTACGGAATGGAGGCGGTAGTCCCTTATGAGATTCTTATTCCATCTTTGCGAGTACAATTGGACAAGGAATTCTCTATTGATGTGCGTCGTGATTCACTCCTTGCCCAGTTGGAACTCCTAGATGAGAAGCGTCTGGTCGCCGCTAAGCATGCGTGCGTTTATCAAAACAGGCTTTCACGCTTTTATCAAAAGAAAGTAATTGAGAGAAAATTCAAAGTCGGTGAGATGGTAATTAAGAGAATTTTTGTAAAACCTGGTGGGCCCCGTTCAAAACTCCAACTAAACTGGGAAGGCCCCTTTGTTATAAAAGATGTTTATCCTGGCAATGCTTATAAACTAATTAATGCTGAAGGAGAGGAACTAACTCACCCTTGGAATGGTCTGTACCTTAAGAAATACTACCCCTAATTCAAAATCCAACAAAAATAGAAATCTTCAAAATCCAAAAAAAAAAATATAATAAAATCTCCAAAATCCAAAAAATATATATATCAAAAAATTTTCAAAATGGTTGCCATTGTTGCAAGGACGCAAGGTCTGAAGGGTCAAAATTCCGAATTCATTTATCAGTCTTGTTAACTTAAAATGGGGTCGACACCTGCACACACTACACGCTTATCCTTGAACTCAAGCGGTGCAAAGTCTGATGGATGGTCAAAACCTGACTAAAGGTGAAGACAATACCCATTCTTTTCTTCTTCGGCCCATAAGGGAGGAAGGGAGGCCTCGGGGTAGACTCGCCAAGCCTGCCCGCCTCCTTAGTAGGTGGAAGTCAGGGCCCAAAAGGGAACAAAAATGCCACAAAAGCCCAAGTACAATTAGGTTTTTTTTTTATCAATACAAATCAGTTCCAAAGTGAAAGTCAAATTGTGAAAAGAAGAGCATGACAAGAGGGCAAAGTCCCCGCAAGGAGAACCTTGGGCGTATGCATGCAATATGAAAAGTGGCAAAAGGCACCAAAATTTCCCTATGCCAACGATTGAACCCCAACAGGCATAGGGTAGGGGAGGTAGTTTTGCCTCAGGCTTCTCAGAATCTCTTATGGGCTTCCTTATATTTTCTTCCATCTCTTCTTGGTGGTAAGTCATAAACCAGCATGATGGTCGAGACTGACCTAGGAAATTGCGCCGCGCGAGATCTTATGTATAAGTTCAATCATTAGCACGTGGACCCTCTTTTGATTATGCAAGAAAGATTAATGAATCCTAAATGGTGGCCTGGTAGGGCCCAGAGCCCTCGCAGCCTTGACAAACCCAATTTGGAAAACAATAAAAATTAACGCCTTTGTTTAAGGCGCGTTTAATAGAATTAACGCCTAACTGAAAGGTCATCTTTTTTAAAAATAACGCCCCTGGACAGGTCGTCTTTTCAACAAAAATCAAAAATATTTTTTAAAAAAAAATCACGCCGTCACCTAGGGCGTCTTTTATTCAAATAACGACTTAATCTAAGGCGTCTTTTTCAGCAAATAAAAGAAAAAAAATATATAAAAAGAAAAAAGAAAAAAATGGTGATTTATTCTTCATAAGTGTGCTTGCATTTTTGCATGGGCATCTTTATTATTGTTTGCATGCGTGTGCTTGCATATTGCATCTCCCTTTATCGGTCATTTCATTTGCCTTATTTGATTAAAGGCTTGGCCCCTTGACCCGTTATCAAGGTCACAAGTAAAGCATCCCTTGCTTATTGAGCAAGGGGCCAAGTCGAACAGATGAATTAACATGTTTGTTCAAGTGTGAACTACAGCTGCATGTACAGGGCAAAGTGAAGCAAAAGCAAAGAACGTAGAAAAGGACCAAAGTACATAACCACAAGTACACAACTACACAAGTGCTCAGGTAACAAAAATTTCAATCTCATATATATATACATCATAAATATCTGAGTACAGGTGTGAGGGTGGAGGAGTACAAGTAAGTCTCTCTTAGCTCTCGCCTCCACCCTCCTCTCTCCTACTCTCTACCTCGTCCTCGCCGTCCCGAGGTGGCGCTGGTGGAGGGGGCATGGGCCCCCGTGAAGAAGCTGGAACCCGAACCTGGCCCCCTGCCTCGCTCCTCTCTCGAAGGGAAGAGCCCGCAACAAAGGTGGAGCTGGTGAAGCTGTACCCTGCAGCTCGCGCCCGATCATGCCCTCGCTGGAGACGCTCCTCTGACGCTCGTAGCTGCTCCTGGGTAACGGCTAGCTGGGTCCTCGAGTCTGCCAGCTCACGCTCGCACGCTGTCACCTGCTCCTGGTACCGGGCACGCTCTGACTGCTATAGCTCATGGTGACTAGCACGGTCCGCCAGGTGCTCCTCTCGCTCTCTTGCACGCTCTCTCCGCTCCAGCTCAAGAGCGACCCTCAGCTCCGCTATGTCCTGAGGCAGCTCCTCGCGCCGCCTCAAAGCCCTCTCCAGCTCTGCGATCCGCTGCTCACGGATCGCCAACTCCGCCCTAGCTAGGGAAGCCCGGGTATGAGCCGCCTGTAACTTTGTAGTCTGCAAACAGGTAAACAAGTCATCAGTCCCACATTTAATGCAATAATTCAACAATTTATGAAATGAATGCATGGTTAAAAGTAAAACTCACCCGTGTGGCCATCGCCTGCTGGCCCTCCTCGATGCAAGTAAGAGCGGCTCGAAGCTCCTCCGTCTGCAAAACACCTTTTTATCAAGCACATAATAATAAATAATTGAATGGGGTCTGAGTTTTTTGAACTTACCCGTGTGGCAAGGTCACGCTCTGTCGCCTCGGCCCGTGCCACTGCTGCTGCTAGCTGCTCTGCTAGTGCAGTCGCCTCTGCGCTGGGCCCCCTCGAGCTGGAGGCCTTCCCCGTATCTCTCCCTGCTGGGCACGCTGCATTCATTGAGATTGTCAGTGGCTAATCATCAATAATTCATCTGCATATAGAAATAAATTAAACACTCACCAGGGTCTCAAGGTCTGCCCGTGTGGTGGCCAGCTGGTCCTCCAGGATGTGGAGGTGGGCCTGTGCATCCATCGCCGTGATGTCCCGTGCATCCTGCATCCATTTCATATTAGTCGCATAATAGAAATACATAAGCACTTGCATTCAATTTAGAAATAAGTGCATTCATACATACCCCTAGGACCCTCATCTGGGGTCGGCTGGCGTATACCTCCCAGTAGCGCCAGAGGTACTCAGAGCTGTCAGTCGCCTGGGAGGTGACTCGGGTCCCGCCTCGCCGCCAGTCGGCGTACTGGTCCTCGAACCGCACCCTCCAGTCGATCGCCTTCGTGCGACTGCGCGTCTTCTTCCCGATCCCTCATGGCTCCCCTACCTCTATCCACTCCTGGTGTAGGCCCAGGGTCCTCATCACCAACCTAAGCCGTAACGGCTCGATCTCGCTCAGGCAATGAACCCAAAGCTCATGCCCAAAACGAGGTCGGCCCGCTACGACCCACGGCTGGCCCTCGTCGGTCATCCACTCATAAGGCCTCCATCGCACCTGCATCCACAAACATACATTCGCATCATCATCATATCAAAATATTTTACACAAAAATAAGAACAAAAAAAGGTGCATAACATTCATCATGCATACCAGCGAGGGAGGGAAGTCTCGAAACTCCCTCCGTAACACCCACAGCTCGTAGCTGAGTGGGGCTCCAAACACCACCGGCAGCCAGCGCCGTGCTAGAGGGAAAGCCCCCTCACCTCCAGGCCGTGGGTCGACGCGCCCCATGGGCATGTATAGATGGCTCCAAACCTGCATCCATGCATTGCATTAGTGAGGCATTAACATGCATAAAGTAAAAGAAAAGAAAGAAAAAAGATGTGCATACCTGAAGAAAAGGTGAGAAGCCGCTGACGGTCATCTCTCATCCTGTCCCCGTGGACAGGTCAGCTATCAAGTGCGCCAGCAGCGCTGCTCCCCAGGCGTACCTGTCGACTCCCTCTAAGTCCTCGAGGATCCCTAGGAATTGACAGTTGATGACGTCGCCCTTCGTGCCGAGCAATAGCCTCCCGAGCAGCAAGAATAGGAACCTCCTCAGGTCTCGGTCTGCCCTCTCCCTGTCGGCTGGGTCCTGGCAATAGGCTGCCCTAGCCCCATCGATCAACCTCTGAGAAAACTGCTCTAAGGACTCCTCGGACCTATGCCTAGCATTCCCCAAGCCCATCACTGTAGTCAGATCAGTGCGGAAGATAGTCCTACACTCGCTAGGTGTCTCGTAGACCATCTCTAGCCCTAGCAGTCTCTCGGCCAACTCAGTATAGTCTGGTAAGGTGATCCCGCTCACTGCCTCACCATCTACCCTCAACCCAGTAATCCTAGCCACATCCTCTAGGGTAGGAACCATATGACCCTAAGGCATCAGGAATGCCCGGCTAGTCCTATCCCATCTCTCCCTCAAAACCTAGATAAGTTCTAAGTCAGGCCTAATGGGCTCTATGCCAAGGAAGGCCCCGAACCCCATAGCATCTACCCTGGCTCTCTGGAACTCGGGGAGGCCGTAATATGCTGCCCGGACCATGACCCAGGAGATCCGTGTCCTCATCAACCCCTGCATGCATAAAGAAAGAAATTTTGGCTTAATTGTTCAATTATTCATGCTAAAATTCACTTAATTGCCTTGGTTTGAGATATTGATGTTTAATTTAATTAACGACGGCCCTTGGGTCGTGGTTTGTTTAATTGGCGCCCCTGAGGGAGGCGTGGTTTCTAAGAGAGCTCTTAATTAACGACCTGCCCTAGGTCGTTGTTTATTTAAGAGACGCCCCTGTGGGGGGCGTGGTTTTGAGGTTAATTTCTATTTTCCTAAGGATTTTTCAATTGACGCCCGTCCCATGGGTCATCATTTGATTAAGTAACGCCTCTGAATGGGACGTTTTTTTCTTAAATGAGTTTTGGGCCTAGAAATATATTCTGGAATTATTTAAATGGACGACCACCCCTATGGTCGTTATTTGTTGAATTGACGCCCCGATGGGGGGCGTTGTTTTCCAGGTTTTTTTTAAAATAAAATAAAAATCGCATGCGAGATATAAATCAAGGCATTACTATTGAAGAGGTAATTGAAAAAATTGAGAAGTATGAAATTAACGGCATGATTGATAAAACATGATGATTCAAATTAACGACATGCTGCAGGGCGTGGTTTTCATACGATTAATCATAATTAACGACCCAATGAGGGATGTTGTTTTAATTAACGACACCCCTAAGGGCGTCTTTTGTCTGTGTCTCTAGTTTTCTCATGCCCGAGGGCTATGGAAATGGAAGAAATAAAAACAAAAATGAAAACAAAAATGGAAAATAGGGTATGGGGGCTTACCTTCTGGCGTTTGGGTCCTGTCAACTCTCCACGGAGTTCGGGCCTTGGCTGACGTGGCCGCCGGAGTTGGCCGCGGCGAGGCACGACCACCGTCCGTGGTTGTTCTTCTCCTCGTTGTTCTTCTTCTTCATCCCCTTCCTCTTCGTCATCTTCTTCGTCATTCTCGTCTTCTTCCTCACCATCGTCTGCTTCTCCTCCTTCTTCGTTATGTTCGTCGTCGCCGGCCGCCGCCGCCGGTACATCTTCAATCGCCGCCGGGGGGGGCCCATCCATGGCTGCTTGTTCATCTTCCAGGTCTACCACATCGAGGGCCATAACCCTCTGACGTTTCTGTCCGCCGGCCATGGCTAGGGTGTAGAAGAGAGAGATAGAGAAAGAGAATGAGAGAGATGGGGGAGGGTTTTCGGTTAGGGTTGCAGTAGGAGAGAAGAGAGAAAGAGGGATCTGGACGAGTGAAGAAGAAGAAAGGAGGGAAAGTAAAACTGAATGGTCGAAAAGAATTAACACCTAAGGGGAAGGCGTTTCTTGTTAAAAGACGACTGCGCTTGTAGGCGTTACCTATAGAAGAAACGACGTGCTCTGAGGCGTTAATTTCTTTTGCATGGGGAATGATAACCGTCGTCAGAGGCATTTAATGGGAATTGATTGATACGATGGGAATACTGATTACTGTTTTGATTAACGTCTGGCCTGAAGGCATTATTTACATGAAACGTGGTTGTGCTGGAGACGTTACTCTTGGAATTTCAACGAATATCTTTTAGGAATTTGAATCAATTAACGCCCTGCTTTAAGTCGTTAGTCAGTTAACGCCCAACTCTGAAGGTGTCAATTTTGAGAGAAGGATTATTGAAGGCGACGTTGGCTGAGGCGTAAGTTATGGAATTAACGACATTGTCTGAGTCGTTATTCAGAACAGAACCGCAGATTATTGGAAAAATTGATCAGAAACACTGTGTTATTGGCTCAATCAGAATATCATTATTGTTTATTGATGGAAGAGATTACATTGCTCTAATGAGCCACTTTGGGCCTCAGGTTCCTTAAAGCTATTACATATGATTTCCACTGATCTCTGTCTTCTTCTAAGTTCTCCACAGGATGATGAGTCTTGCAGATTTTCCAGAGAGCTTGGATTGTGGTGCACTCTTCTCCATCTTCATTGCTGCCAATATCCCTTGCCTTGATAGGAGGGAGATGAGATGGGTTCTCAAATATTCGCCGTGGAAGCCCAAGTTGAGGAAGGCATCGGTGAGAGTTGTATAGCACAAATTCTGAAGCGCCTATAAGTCGAAGGTCCGTCCCGGGCGAGAATCTTGCGCGGAGTTCTTGAGTTTTGAGTATTCCCGGGGCACATGTGAAGAGGTTCTTTGGCATTACCTTGAGATGTTCCCTCCATTCCGCTCTCTTCTTGATTTGAGGTATCCGGTTCATCACTCTATTGCTTATCCCCAATGAGCCGGTCATATAAGAGAGTGGGCTTTTAGAAAAGATTCTTGAAGGTTGTTGGGCCTCCTCACATGGATCGAATTTGAAGTGGAGATCTACCCAACTAGATAGTGCTAGCATGCACCCATAGATCGGTCTCCCCATTGCCGCCGAGGTGAGCCCGCTATAGAGATAGGATAATATCGCAGGTCCCACTCTCTCTCCTTCCCAAAGGCTAACTATTGCGCTCAATTGGGATTCATCCAAGAAGTCTTCCGTGGAGGGGAATAAGATCGCTCCCGCCAAGCATACCACGAAAGCCTTTGCTACTCGTTCCACTTCTTTATCTTCTTTAGCTTGATCGGATCGTTTGTACACCCAAGAAGCAAGCTTTAGGAGATTGATTCCCTTGGTAGCTTTGATTTGGTTCACTAAGTTTGGTTGGGAATTAAACTTGTTAAGAACTCATGTGAAGAGATTTGCTTTGGCATGATGGCCATCTTCTCCTCGTCTCCTTGTTTCATCTTCTTTAAGCCCAATATCATCTCTAGTTCCTTTAATAGGACTGTGGCTTCAAAGGTTGAGAAAAGAAATGTATGAGTGGAAGGGTGCCATATTTCAACTAGAGCTCCTATGGCAGCCCAATCAAGGTGAACTTGATCATAGTGTTTGGCATGAGTGATTAAGCCTAAAAGATGCCATCTTGCTAAATAAACTTTCATGTCTGAAGAAAATTTGGAAAGAAGAAGAGGCAGCCACTTGATCTTGGTGAACCTTCTGGCTCTTGGAATGTTTGGTTAATCCTATGGGAGACACATAAAAGAAGGAAAGAAAGGCACAGAGAGAAAGATGAGAATACAACACAGAAGGACGGTGAGGATATGAAAGAAGAAATAGAAAAGCAATTCTCTACCTGGTTCATGGCAATCCGGCTGCTGATATGCCCGTTGATCTCGGTTAGTCTAAGAGCAGAAATCTTGGATCTTTTAATTGCCCTCTCCATCTTTGATTTATAGGAAGAATTTGAACCGTAGCAGTACCTGTGAAGAGAAACAGAGGTTGGACGAGTTATTTGATTAATCTAAGGGAGTTTCTTCCTTTTTATAGAAGTCTGGAGGGTTTTGAGATCGTTCGAAGCTGAAGGGTGGATTACGATTACAATTAGAACTAGAACTGGGGTTACCTTTTGACTCAGAGTCGGAAGTTCAGAATCCGGATAATTGACGACAGTGTTCAGGGCATCAATTGTTGAATTGACGACTTGACCGAAGTCGTTGTTTATTTAACGCCTCCCTAAGGGTCGTCTTCTTCTTGAGCTCCCAAACGAATTAAAGCCTTGATGATAGACGTGTTTTTATATTTTGACGCCCTGATGTCAGTCGTCTCTTATATTTTGACGCCCCTACCCCAGTCGTTATTTGTTTGGCTTGCATGTTTGGTCGCTCTGTGCATTTTGATGAACTTAAGTGCTATCTTTTAATTGGAGTTATTTGTGATTAAGCACTTATGATCATGTCTTGCTTTGAATTGAGGATTATTTCTGATCACTTCATGCTTTGAGAGGCCTAATGAATTTTCAAGTGCAGAGGAGTGCAGGTTTTGAGGCGTTTGGATCACTCAGGGGAGCATCATCATCCCATTCTTGTATTTCTTTCCTGTAAGCATTGTTACTATATGGTATCTACGCTATTATAGCATATCAAGGACCTTGTGGTTCTGATGAACCTGGAATTTGAGTTCCCCTTCATAAAAAAACAGTGATAGTTCCAGGAGAATCTTGATCATACGGATAGGCCGTTGAGTCATTCAAGGTTTGGGACGATGGTTCCACTTTCTGAGTTGATGTGCGGACAAACGGGCTTCGGCTTAGTGTCAGCTCAGAGATCTGGATTCTTGACCAAATCTAGATGGCTTAACAATATTATCCTTGATTATTTTCTATATTTTTAGTTTGTTTTATCTTTTCCTTTTAGCCCAGCATGCATCATATAGGACTTTGAGCTTCGTGCTGAAAATCTTCATATTATGGCAATAATGAGGGTCGCTCGCTCTCGTTTGAGTTGACATGAGATATTCCACTCCAAATCGAGTACTTTATTCTCTCTGAAGCCGCTCAGGCTAGTTCTTCGAAAAATGTCCCTTTACTGGGTCTTCATCTCAATTCTCTTTGATTTTCGGCAAATCCACCTTGGTTGTAGCACGTCCACGTTGGCTGGTAAAAGCTCTCCAATGGTGCCTCCCTGTCGTGCCCACGCGCACATTTTATGTTAGTCTTCTTTATCCAGCAATTGATGCTTTCTTGGAATCACCTAGAGTTGTTTCACTCATAATCTCGGAAAGATTTCTAATGCTTCGTATCTGAGGCATGTCACATCACACCTTGGCATCTACTTATCAATTCATTCCACTTCATTACACTTTCGCTTCATTTTGTCTCACTCCCTTGCAAAGCAGACGCCAAGTCGGGGTAGCTGTAGACACGCCAAAATTGATACTATGTTGATCAAATCTCATGTCACTATGTTAACGCCCCAAAGTGAACTTCAATATTTCTATAATATAAAGTTTTTCTCTTTTGTGTGGGTTTTTATGATGTTTCTTGCATTTTTGTGATTAACGACTTGAAGAGGGGCGTGATTTAAATAGCGACCTAATCTAGGGCGTGTTCTCATGAAAGGACGGCTGGTATTAAGGGCGTCAATTTCCGGTATTTTACGAGTCCCGTCACGATTGAAAAATCAAGAATTAACGTCCTTCCTTAGGGCATGTTTTTAATTAACGCCTTTGCTTCAGGCGTCTTTTAACAATTTTCAAAAAAAAAGAAGGTTTTTATTACCAAAATTGAATCCACGAATTGACGTCTTCGTCCCAGTCGTGTTTTTAATTAACGCCTTTAGTGCAGGTCGTCAATTTTTAATTGACGCCCTTCTGAGGGTCGTCTCTCACCCTTCCGTGTCCTGTTTGGGTACACCTTTCTTGGAGAGTTCCCTGCCTTGGTTAATCACTTGCTCGATCTGGGAACTACAGTCCTTGCCATGGATGATCATTGCCTGATCTTATCTTCCCAAATTTGTGATTACTTGTGATCGAAACATTATAAAAGGATGCCCTGGTTGATCTCACGCGGGGGGACGGTGCTGGCGATTGAGGTTACAGGCTGGTGATTGAGGTTCCTCCTCCTGTGCGATCTCTTTGAAGGCTCTCTGCTGCCTCCTGCTGCCGCAACCAAAGCATCAAGTGTTTTCCCCCTTTACTGTTTACAGGAATAGCAGGGGCCTACTTTCTCGTGTTTGTCTGTTCCTATCATCTCATCATCAATCACTATTCATGCTTTGCATTAGTTTTTCTCTGCATCATATCTCTTTCCCTTTCCCTAATTCTCTAGGGGTTTAAAAAAAATCAACAAAAGGTGCACACTTTATGCTCCTCTTTCATCATCATATTATTTATTTGGATTGATACTACACACACTTGGCTAATCCCCTTTTCTTTTGATTGTTTGTTCTTTGTTTAAGGGTAATCAAGAGGAAAACCCCCTTCATCGGTCGGCCGATAGGAGGAGGAGGAAGGAATCTACATCCATCCGCATCCTTATTTTCACCAGGTATTCGCGATCAATTTCCTTTATTTTTTTGAGGTAACCCCTCTGGCGATCAGACTCCTTATTAGCACCACGTGCTCCTTTACTCCTTTTCATTATTCTCCTTCTTATATAAATATTTTTATCTTAAAAGTGGATTTTCCATGATCCACAGCGGGGGCCCAAGCGCAAGGACCCTATGGAGGGTATGATCCAGGCCGCTGCGAGTGCCAGAAAGCGGGCCAAGAAGGTCGGGGTTGTACCCACGGTCGAAGATGACCCTACCGCGGCTCACCCCTCCACCGGGCATAGTGGGGCCGACCCTACCGGGCGGGCTCTCCCACCAGCCGAGCCAAAGGGGGCCGAGGAGGTCGAGGATGCCCCCGCGGGTGGCGATGATGCGGGCTCTGTTCCTCCTTTGGCCGGGACCGAGGGGGCCGAGGGTGGTCCTGCAACCGGCAGCGGGGCCGACCCGGATCTCCTCTCGGCCGGAGCCGAGGGGGCCGTGGCCGAAGTTGGGGGTGCTGGCGCTCCAGGTGGCGATGCCAGTGCCGAGCCGATCCGTGAGGAGAGGCCGCAGGAAAATCTGGCCGGGACGCGAGAGGCGTCCGAGGCTGGGGCTCGATCCGGGCCATATGGTGGGGCGCCGGGCGATGGGGGGTTCTCCGTTTCGGCGGCCTTGGAGAGGTTGGGTATCTCGGGCCCCCTACACCAGGTGTGTCGTGGTATATCCGCGAAGGTGAGGGGGGGAGGTAGGCAGCACTCCTCGTCCACGACTCTCGCCGGGGTTATGGAGGGCGGCTTGGCCCTGGCCCAGATGGGGGCTGTTCTGGCAGAAGCGTACGCTCGATCGGAGTGGGAGCGAGCGAACCTATCCTAGACCCTCGGTGGGTCGGACAGGAGGTTGACTCGGCTCGTCAAGGAGCGTGACGGGCTTCGGCGGGAGCTCTCCTCAATCAAGGAGCTGGTACGATCGAGCCAAGTGGAGACCCGGGCGCTAGCCGAGTAGCTGGCCAAGGCTCGTGAATCGCTTGAGAGGAAGAACCGGCTTCTCGAAGAGGAGCGCTTAGCACGCGTTGAGCTGGACGGCCAGTGGGAGACCGAGCGTGCCGAGCTTGTAGACTGTGCGGAGGAAGCTGAGCGTCTTCGGCGGGAGGCTGAGGCTGATCGAGCTGAGGCGGAGAAGCAGGTGGCGACGACCGAAGGGCGGACTATTGAGGCCGAGCGGAAGGCAGCCGAGGCGGAGCAGAGGGAGGCCGAGCTTGCCGGTAGGGTGGAATCGGCCGGGGCAGAGGCTCTCGAGCAATAAAAGAGCTCAGAGGCTTACTGGTTTGACCTTAAGGAGGCTGCCCTCCCCTACTACGAGCTAGGAATCCACTGGGGCATCCGCAAGGGGTTCCAGCAGGGCTACGACCGGGCCATTTCTTACGCCGAGGAGCAGGCGTCCGGAGTGGTTGACTTCCCGTTCGGTCAATGTTATGACTCTGACTTGTCATCCTCTAGTTCCTCTATTTTGGCGCAGGATGAAGAGGATCCCGAGGGCTCATCACCTGAGGGGTCGCCAACTCTGGATGCTTCGGGAGGGCACGCAATCGAGGCAATTCCCACGCCGGTGGGGTCGGTGCCAGGGTCGGCCGTCGCCGAGGCTGCCGGGGGTAGACCGCTCGAGCCCTCTACTTCCGGTCTTCAAGGTGGGCCAGAGGCCTGATGTATCTATTTCGCTTCTTCTTTTAGCATACCTTTTCCCTTTTTGAAGGAAAAGACTCCCTTTTTTATGTACAGATAAATAAGGCAATGGCATTATGACGAAGACTTATCTGTTTCATATTGCCATTGCCGTATTCTGTCGAGCGTATCTGCGGTGGTTGGAAAGAACTGATATTTTCTACGTGAATCTCACATAATGGTTGGGTGAGCATCTGACAGGGTGTCTTTCCGTTTTCCCACGCTTTAAATGCCTGGCCGCTTCGTGTGTCCCGCTGCGGCGGAAGACGAGAAGTTTGAGGTGACCGTTCGTAGGGAGAAATCCTTCTGGCGTGTTTTCGAGGGGGAAATCATTTAAGGCAAGTAGCCTCCCTTCGCCTATAAAAAGGACTGAAGGGCATCCCTTCCTCTCCACCGCTTAGGGTTTTCCCTGACAGTCTTTCCTCATTCCTTCTTCACTTTGCGTTGTGCCGTTGTATTCGGAGCATGGAGGAAGCTCCAGATGAGGAGGCTGCCGACGACGGGGGGCAGGGAGTTCCTGCTGCTCAGGACTTGGAAAGGAGTCGATGGCCAGTGGGCAGACTCGAAAAGGGGTCGACGCGCGGAGGCATGCCATTTCCCTTTATCAGTTCCGGCGGGGCTTGCAGGGGGGCGAGATGAAGGACGGATGGGGGCATCAGACATCCCTGCTACCCGTCCCTTCCTGCTCGCTTCACGGATGGGAGGAGGAAGCCAACTAAGCTACATCCCTTCCGGGCCTTCCCCTGCCTCCTCATCCAGCTCTGCTGGTTTCTTTTTCTTTCTGACAGCCTCTTTTTCCCTCTTCTGCTCTGGTCCTCCTTTCTTTCACTCTTTGGAGGGTGTCTGCACTCTCTTTCTTCCAAGGAGTTGGCAGTTTGGCGGAAAAAATGCTTTCATATGCATTCCCTCTCCTCCTTCTCTTCCAAGTTCAACTTGGAAGGTAGCCTTCTCTTTCTTAATCCCTCTGTCACCTTTGTCTCGAGCTGCCTGAGCCAACGGGGTCAACTATCCTTTATCCGAGCTAGTTTATGCACTAGGCAGAGTCAGTGGCTGGACGCAGGAAGGTCATCCGAGTTAGCAGAGTGATGGGCTCATACGACGGCGCTAGATGGATCTTTTGCTTTTTTGACATGTATTCTATTGGCTTCGGCCTTCCTGATGTACAAACGGTTTGTTTGAATAAAAAGAAAGGAGCCTTTTGTTTTATCTCATGTCATTTGCATAATACTCAGTACTCAGAAGTAGAACTTGCGTAATGTAGTTGCTTTCCAAGTCCGAGGGATGGGCTCTTCTTCCATCGTAGACAGATGGTATGCTCCTTTTCCGAGCATCTCGACCACTCGGTAGGGGCCTTCCTAGTTAGGGGATAACTTGCCTGTCGCCTCAAGTGGTCGAGAGGCTTCATCTTTCCTGAGGACGAAGTCTCCCGGCTGGAAGTGTCTATCTCGGACTTTGGCGTTGTAGTATCGAGTGAGGCGGTGTTGGTACTCCGTTGCTCTGATGCTGGCAATCTCCCGGATTTCATCTGCTAAGTCGAGATTTTCGAGCAGTTTCTGGTCATTTGCCTCGGACGAGAAGCAGATGACTTAGAGGGAGGGATTGCCAATTTTCAACTGGATCACGGCCTCGGTACCGTATACCAACTGAAAAGGGCTTTCACCGGTTGCCATTCTGGGAGTCGTTCTTTGCGACCAGAGTACGTTCGGCAATTCCTCAAGCCAGCTGCCCTTGGCTTTGCCGAGCCTAGTCTTGATGCCTTTTAAGATAGCCGTGTTGGCATTTTCGACCAGCCCGTTAGCCTGAGGGTGGGCGACTGAAGTGAAGTGATTGCGAATATTGAGGTCGGCGCATCTGTCTCGAAATACCGAGAATTAAATTGCCGACCATTATCGCTCACTATCACCCGGGGGATGCCGTAGCGATAGATGATCGACTTCCAGATGAAATTCCAGACGATTGTCTCGGTGATCCTTGCAGTGGCTTCGGCCTCGATCCACTTAGTAAAGTAGTCGATGGCGACGATAATGAACATCTTCTGGGCCTGGGCAGTGGGGAACGGCCCGAGGATGTCGATTCCCCAGCGAGCGAAAGGATAAGGCTCGGCTAGGGTGACGAGCTCTGTTGCTGGCTGATGGACCAAGTGGTCGAATCGCTGGCAATGGTCACAACGTTGTGTGTAGGTCGAGCAGTCACGCTGTAGGGTGGGCCACCAATAACCTCGTCGTAGCAAGATCCTGGCGAGTGACCTTCCCCCCAAATGCGCTCCGCACAGACCTTCGTGAACTTCTTCGATCGCTCGGTTGGCTTCGTCGGTACCGAGGCACTTCAAAAGAGGGCCAGAGAAGGATCTCCGGTAAAGTGCGCCATCCAGAGTGATGAATCGCCGAGCTTGGTATTTCAACCTTCGGGCTTCCCGAGGGTCGGGAGGCTCCTGGGAGTCTTGGAGCCACGACAGGTAGGGGGTATGCCAGTAGCCTAGAGAGGCTGAGTCAACAGCTAGGAGCTCCGAATCAATGCTCGGGCGCTCTAGCTCTTCGAGAAGGATCGATCGAGTACCCTCGGGGTCAAGAGAGGAGGCCAGCCGAGAGAGGATGTCCGCTCGGGAGTTTTCCTCCCTAGCTTATCCGGACTTGATGTGATACCACTACGGGGTATGCAGCAAGCAAATGTAAACTTAGGACCTATTCCGCATTCACAACCACATAGCAATTAAGTTGATAAATCGGGGCCAAATCACCGTCGCACACACGCGATCCCGGGGTGACTAAATGATGCTAGGGGGAGGTGATGGATCAAGACCCTTGCTGGTAGAGTGCCAGCTGGGCTAGGGTTGCCCTCCCGAGGGTACGTAGCCCACGCTTATGGGGCTGGCCGGTGCCAATTGGGGCACTAGGTCCCACTCTCTCACTTTAGCCACGGTGACCACACTAAGATGGTGGCTCCGGGATCGGGCACTCGCTCGCATGCACAACGGAGCTATGTCTACGAATATTAAATGAACAGACACTAAATAGTAATGGAGCAAAGTTTAGAGCTCACCTGGTTGGTTTGAAGAAACCAACCCCGTTCGGAGACGTGGGCGAGCGGGGAAGTGTGGATCCCGCACACTGCGCCGATGTAGCTTGAGCTGTTTAATACAAACACTACTCCTCACGCAGGAGGGTTGGACTAAGGGTGGGGAAATCAAGCTTACATCCAAACACTACCTCCACGCAGGGAGGGGCGCTAAGCCGGCCAGGCGGGAGGGGAAAACTCGACGAGGTTGTAGGAGGGGAAGCCGACGTAGGATCTGCTCGCTTGCTGTGAGGGGGGACAGGCCGCCGCTGTTGCAGTCGTAGTTCTTACTCCGGAATTTCTCCGGCAACGAGACCAGAAGGGAATTCTTCGTAACAGGAGCTGGGACGCCTCTGAATTTTACTGAATTCTTCTAACGTCGTCGCTGGCCGCGGCAGAGGCTCGAACAGGACGAAGGAATCTGGGGTTGACAGCTTCAGATCTGATGCAGTAGGATGCAGAGGTTGTACCATGGGCTTCCAAGCTCCGAATCGCGAACCGTCAGAATTTATGGAACCGTGGATGAACCCTATTTGCAGAAAAACTGGTGGGGAGGCCTTCGGAGGTCGGGGTGGCCTGGGGGACACCGATGAGTGAGTGCTGGTCGCAGAAGACTGGAGAAGGCAGTCCCGCGCGACTGGAGGGGAAAAATCAGAACTTTGGCTCCCGGATGCCGAATGTAGCTCTGCTTCTTTCTGCCGGTCGGGGACAGGGGGAGGAAGAACTTTGGAGAAGGAACTTCAGTCAGAATCCTCCACTGTGAATCGTGGTTCAGCTTCTGGTCGAACTCTGGTGCTCTGCAGATGGAGCTTGGTGCAGTCGAGGGAGAATGGCTCTCCCGGGCAGCTCCGGACTCGTAATGGTACGATTCTTTCTCGCCTGCGTAGTGGACTGGACGGCCTTTCCAGAAAGGTAAGGCACGCCCTCAGATGTTGCCAGATGAACTCGGGGGAGCTTCTGCAAGACGGGCCTTCTTCTGCCACCTGCAGATGTGACCGAATGAATGGGATGGTGGTAGGGTTAGGTTAAGGGGGATTGGAGTTTGGCAATGGAGGGAAGGGTGGAGGTGATTGCAGATGGGGGAGGGATGTGTGGGGGTGATGAGAGGGGCGGAGTAGGTGGTATGGAGGTGCAGGAGGGTGGAGGGGAGTGGGGGCCGAAGCTAGGAGATGGGGGAAGGGAGTGGTCGGCCAAGGTAAGAGGAGGGGGGTAAGTGGATGGAGGGGTTTGCACAAATGGTAGTGGGGGTGGGGGTTTGAATGCTTGGGGATATGAATGAGTGTGTGGGGGAGTGGAAGGGCTGCTTGGGGAAGAGGGATGGGTGCCTTGGAGGTGGAGAAGGTGTATGGGGAATGGGAAGGGTTGCTTGGGAAGTGGGGGGAATTGAAGAATATTAAATGGCCTAGGGGAGGTGAAGGGTTGGAGGGTGAGGTGGCAGCTGAGGTGGCAGGGGGAGGGGGAGGTGAAAGGGCAGGTTCGCCAAGGGAGAGAGAGAGAGAGGGGTTCGCCCCCTAGAGAAAGAGAGAGAGAGTGAGAGAGTGAGAGAGAGAGGGAGGGTGCACTTATGCTCAAATATTCAAATATTCATTAACCATCTCAAGGGGGGTTGGGGTCCTATTTATAGGGATCCCAACATTTACAAAAAGTCCCTGGAGAAAATACTAAAAGCAAATAAGCAAGGGGGTGGGGGAAGGAAGAGGGCGCCCATGGGCCAGTCCCATCTAATTGGGCCCATATGACCCCCTAGCCTAACAAACATAGATAGATAACGTGATAACCTAGTGACGTGACTCAAAATAAAGACAAGTACATCAAGATGACTCAAGAAAGGAGAAAATACATCAATATGTCTTCAGAAATAAACTCCCGTGTCACCGTGGGCCCATCAAGTCGTGTAGTCGCACACTACCTGTCTCCGGAAGGGAGAGAGGTGTCGAGCCAAAGGGAATTCTGTGTGATGTCCCCATCAACTCCCCCGGGCTGCGAAGGGCTCGACTCTATCGAGAAAGGGTCCACTCGACTGCGGTAATACTCCAGGAGGTCGGGGTCCAGCTGCTGAAGATCCTCCCTACTCACCCATGAATCATCTGAAGGGGGCCGGCCCTTCCACCTGACCAAGTATCGCTCGTATGCTTTGCTCCGGGTGACAGTGATCTGTTCATCCAATATCCGCTCTATTTACTCCCGTTGGCCCCTCTAGACTGGTGGAACTCTCTCATGGGTGGTGGCTCTCTCAGAAGGTGGAACAGGCTCAATTCCCTCACTAGGTGTCACCGTGGGACCCCTATATGGCACCAAGTCAGCCACATTGAATGTGGGACTTACTGCGTACTCCTCGGGGAGGTCCAACACGTAAGCGTTTGTGCCAATCCTCCTCAGAACCTGGAAGGGGCCTGATCCACGCGACCTCAGTTTGGAGACATTTCCAGGGAAAAGCCTCCCAGTTCTTACCATCACATAGTCACCCACGTGAAACTCCTGGTGGCGTCGGTGGGAATCGGCCATTTTTTTATACACCTCATTGCTTTTGTTAATGTGTTTGCGGATTTCTTCATGCAATTCTTTCATGTGTTGGGCAAACGACTCAGCACTAATAGACACTCTAGCATGTGGAGGCAAAGGAATGAGATCTGTAGGCTTTCTAGGCTTGTACCCATGCACAGCTTCAAATGGGCTCATCCCTATCGACCTATTCACTGAATTGTTGTATGCAAACTCTGCCTGGGGTAATATGAGATCCCAATTCCCGGGGCGATCCTCAACAAGACAACGGAGTAGATTCCGAAGACTCCTATTAATGACTTCGGTTTGGCCGTCAGTTTGAGGGTGATAGGCCGTGGAAAATTTGAGAAGGGTCCCCATTAGGTGCCAGAGAGTTTTTCAGAAATAGCTGGTGAATTTGACATCCCTATCAGAAATGATGGTCTTGGGTAGGCCATAGAGGCGGACTACCTCATCGAAGAATAGGCGGGCCACATGAGAGGCATCGGAGGTTTTAGAGCAGGGGATGAAATGGGCCATCTTAGAAAACCTATCCACTACGACAAAGATGGAATCATGCCTTTTTTGAGTCCTAGGTAGGCCTAAGACGAAGTCCATGCTGAAGTCCTGCCAGGGACGATCAGGGACAGGGAGTGGGGTGTATAGGCCTGTGTTCTGTCTTGTCTGTTTGGCTGGGGCACATATCCGGCACTGTCCTACAATTTTGGCTACGTCCCTTTTGAGGCTTGGCCAGTAGAACTGACCCTCAACCAAAGCAATGGTTTTATGCACCCCAAAATGCCCAGCAAGGCCTCCTGCATGTAACTCCCAGACCAGGAAATCCCGTAGAGAGGTTCTAGGTATGCAAAGTCTATGGCCTTTGAAGATGAATCCGTCCTCTAAGATGAATCCTTGGTGTTCCTTAGGTGAGAGGGTGGACAGAGTGGTATGGATTGGACCAAAGTCCAGGCAATCAGAGTACTCCTCCTTTAGTCTTTCAAATCCTATGACTTCCACCCGAATGGTAGCTAGCAAGGAAATTCTCCTACTGAGGGCATCGGCAGCACGATTTTCACTTCCGGCTTTATGTTTGATCACAAATGTGTAGGCATGGATGTATTCGACCCATCGGGCATGCCGAGCATTCAGTTTCTGCTGGGAGTTGAGGTATTTCAGGGCCTCATGGTCGGAGAATATGACAAATTCTTTAGGCAAGAGATAGTGTCTCCAATGCCGGAGGGATTGTACCACGGCATAAAATTCCTTGTCGTAGGTGGAGTACCTCATCCTGGCATCACACAACTTCTCACTAAAGTAGGCCACTGGGTGTCCTTCTTGGCTAAGGATCCCACCAATTCCTACCCCGGAGGCATCACAAGTCACCTCAAAGACTTTGGAGAAGTCAGGGAGGCATAATACTGGGACTTGGGTCATCCTTTCTTTGAGCTCTTGGAAGGCCCTAGATGCTGACTTGGTCCACACAAAGGTCCCCTTTTTGAGGCAGTCGGTGATAGGGGCTGTGACTGTGCTGAACCCACGGATGAACCTACGGTAAAAGGTGGCTAACCCATGAAAACTCCGGACTTCATGGAGAGTGCGGGGCTCCGGCCATTCGAGGATGGCTTGGACCTTTTCAGGGTCCATGGATACCCCCTCGGTGGAGACAACATACCCAAGGAAGGTAATGGATTTTGTCATGAAGTGACATTTTCCCAAATTGGCAAAGAGGCTTTCCTTCCTAAGGGTGGTGCAGACTTGCCTAAGATGACTGAGGTGTGCTTCCTTAGACTGGATGTAGATGAGGATGTCATCAAAATAGACTACCAGGAAGACTCCAATGTAGGGCCTAAGGACCTCGGTCATAAGGCGCATAAATGTGCTTGGGGCGTTAGAGAGCCCAAAAGGCATCACCAGCCATTCAAAGAGCCCATCCTTGGTTTTAAAGGCAGTTTTCCACTCATCCTCGAGCCTTATCCTAACCTGATGGTAGCCACTCTTGAGTTCTATCTTGGAGAAAATGGTGGCTCCAGCTAGCATGTCGAGCATATCGTCAAGTCTAGGTATGGGAAACCTATATTTGACCGTGATCTTGTTGATGGCCCTACTGTCGACACACATCCGCCATGTCCCATCTTTCTTTGGTGTGAGGAGGGCTGGGACAGCACAAGGACTTTTGCTGAGGCGGAGGAAGCCTTTTCTAATGAGTTCCTCCACTTGTCTCCTCAGTTCAGCGTGCTCAGTGGGGTTGAGGCGGTAGTGGGGAAGGTTTGGGAGGGTGGCTCCTGGGACCAGGTCAATAGCATGTTGGACATCCCTCATGGGTGGCAGTTGATCGGGAAGCTCCTCGGGGAACACATCCTTGAATTCTTCTAGGAGAGGGTGTATTTCCACAGGGTGGGGATTGGAGGGTGTTGCCTCCCCTAGACAAAGGACAACAGCACACAAGGGTGTTCCTTGAGCTAGTTCTTCCTCGAGTTCTTTCCTAGAGATGAGGTGTAGGCCTTTGGTCGGACCCTCATGGGTGGACAGTTGACTTGTTGGTTGGGTTGGGGGTGATGTGTCCCCTGGGTTTTGAGGTGGTGTGGGGAGAATTCCCTTGGAGGGTGGGTCCTTTCGGGGTGAGGAAGGGTTGAGGCGAATGGTCTTCCCCTTGTGTTCAAAGGTGCACGTGTTCGTTTTCCCATAGATGGTAGCATTGACATCATATATCCAAGGTCTCCCTAGCAGGATGCTTCCTACAGCCATAGGGATGATGTCACACCATATTGGCTCTTGGTAGGATGAGAAGGTGATGGGGATAAGACAACATGTGTTGACGGGTAGGGAATGGTTGTTTATCCATGAGACACGATATGGTTTGGGGTGGGGTGTTGGGGTAAGTCCTAGGAGCTTGACGGTGCCCGGGGACACGGCATTGACACAATTTCTGTTGTCTAGGATAACCTTCCTAACATGGTCCCCAATTTTGATGAAGGTGTGAAAAATGGAAGTCCTCCTCCAATCATTCTCTTGTGGTTGGGTAAGGGTGCACCTTATTACTCCCAAGTGGGTGGAGTGGGGGTCATCTTCTACACCTTCCTCAAAGAATTGCTCCTCGTATTCCTCTTCCCACTCTAAAGTAGCCTCGTGTTCCTCAATAGTATTCTCATGGGTTTCTTGGGATGTAGTAGGTCCGCCCTCAATAACAAGGCTCGACATCCCCTTCGAAGGGCATTGGGAGGCTATGTGGCCATAACCATGGCACTGAAAACATTTAATCATACTACTCCCTGGGGTCTTTCCTTTGGAGGCTTCCTCCCTTCGGGGAGGAGGGTTGAGTGGAGTGGTCTTTGTGGGGGTGGGAGTGGTTGGTTGGGGGTAGGGCCGAGTGGGGGTTCCCCCACCGGGAGGAGGTGTTCTTAACAGAGGAGGCAGGTTGGGACAGGGTCCCGGGCCCTTGGGGGGGGCAAACCTTGGGTTCCTAGAGAATCTCTCTACATCACGGGCTATTTGATAGGCAATCTCCAAGCTATGCACTTCCCTCATAAAAAGCTCCCGTTTGATGTGGGGAAGGAGACCATTCCTAAACCGGGATAAAGTGACGGCTGGGTCTTCGACCACACCACACCTTAGGAGATATGAGTCAAATTTCTCAATATACTCTTCCACGGTCTTTCCCTCTTGGGTAAGGCTTTGCCATTCATCAAGGAGAAGTTGGCTATAGGAGATGGGAAGATATTTATTCCTAAGTTGATCTTTCATGTCTATCCAAGTGTCAATGGGTTCCTCACGCCTGATCCTCCTTTGGCTCTCTACCTTTAGCCAATAGATTTTGGCTAGTTTAAGAAGGTGCATCTTGGCCAACCTAACCTTTCTCTCCTCGGACATGGGGTACCAATCAAAGTATTGGTCCATGCCATGCTCCCATTCTTTATAGGCACTAGGGTTATGAGACCCATCAAAATTAGGAGCTTCCACTTTGATCATTCTTAGTAGGAAGTCATCCGGATCCTCACGTGGTCGCCTCTCATGATATCGAGGTTGTGGGGCTCTCTCTTGCTCACAATACCACTCATCATCTAGGTCTTCCCTCTCATGTTCAGCCCGTGGAAGAGGAGCCCTTTGGGCATGGTTCTTAGGTGGGGCCCTAGCTTCTTCTAACCTCTCTAATCGGGTGGAAATTCCATTCATTTGCTCCGTGAGGACTTGGATGGCAGCCTCAATTCGATCCATAGGAGTTTGGGGAGCTTCCCTAGGGATGTTTTGGTTGCCATGCACATTGGGATCCATAGATGGGTTGGAATTAGAGGGATCAGCCCGATATATGGTACCCCTACGGGTGGACATGCACAATGATGACAACACGGGATAGAAATGCAATTGCCCTTGGACCTAGGCTTGTAGAGACAAGTGTAAAACTTGCTCTGATACCAACTGATGTGATACCACTATGGGGTATGCAGCAAGCAAATGTAAACTTAGGACCTATTCCGCATTCACAACCACATAGCAATTAAGTTGATAAATCGGGGCCAAATCGCCGTCGCACACACGCGAGCCCGGGGTGACTAAATGATGCTAGGGGGAGGTGATGGATCAAGACCCTTACTGGTAGAGTGCGAGCTGGGCTAGGGTTGCCCTCCCGAGGGTACGTAGCCCACGCTTATGGGGCTGGCCGGTGCCAATTGGGGCACTAGGTCCCACTCTCTCACTTTAGCCACGGTGACCACACTAAGATGGTGGCTCCGGGATCGGGCACTCGCTCGCATGCACAACGGAGCTATGTCTACGGATATTAAATGAACAGACACTAAATAGTAATGGAGCAAAGTTTAGAGCTCACCTGGTTGGTTTGAAGAAACCAACCCCGTTCGGAGACGTGGGCGAGCGGGGAAGTGTGGATCCCGCACACTGCGCCGATGTAGCTTGAGCTGCTTAATACAAACACTACTCCTCACGCAGGAGGGTTGGACTAAGGGTGGGGAAATCAAGCTTACATCCAAACACTACCTCCACGCAGGGAGGGGCGCTAAGCCGGCCAGGCGGGAGGGGAAAACTCGCCGAGGTTGTAGGAGGGGAAGCCGACGTAGGATCTGCTCGCTTGCTGTGAGGGGGGACAGGCCACCGCTGTTGCAGTCATAGTTCTTACTCCGGAATTTCTCCGGTGACGAGACCAGGAGGGAATTCTTCGTAACACGAGCTGGGACGCCTCTGAATTTTACTGATTTCTTCTAACATCGTCGCTGGCCGCGGCAGAGGCTCGAACAGGACGAAGGAATCTGGGGTTGACAGCTTCAGATCTGATGCAGTAGGATGCAGAGGTTGTACCATGGGCTCCCGAGCTCCGAATCTCGAACCGTCAGAATTTATGGAACCGTGGATGAACCCTCTTTGCAGCAAAGCTGGTGGGGAGGCCGTCGGAGGTCAGGGTGGCCTGGGGGACACCGATGAGTGAGTGCTGGTCGCAGAAGACTGGAGAAGGCAGTCCCGCGCGATTGGATGGGAAAAATCAGAACTTTGGCTCGCAGACGCCGAATGTAGCTCTGCTTCTTTCTCCTGGTCGGGGACAGGGGGAGGAAGAACTTTGAAAAAGGAACTTCAGTCAGAATCCTCCACTGTGAATCGTGGTTCAGCTTCTGGTCAAACTCTGGTGCTCTGCAGATGGAGCTTGGTGCAGTCGAGGGAGAATGGCTCTCCCGGGCAGCTCCGGACTCAGAATGGTACGATTCTTTCTCGCCTGCGTAGTGGACTGGACGACCTTTCGAGAAAGTAAGGCACGCCCTCAGATGTCACCGGATGAACTCGGGGGAGCTTCTGCAAGACGGGCCTTCTTCTGCCACCTGCAGATGTGACCGAATGAATGGGATGGTGGTGGGGTTAGGTTAAGGGGGATTGGAGTTTGGCAATGGAGGGAAGGGTGGAGGTGATTGCAGATGGGGGAGGTATGTGTGGGGGTGATGAGAGGGGCGGATCAGGTGGTATGGAGGTGCAGGAGGGTGGAGGGGAGTGGGGGCCGAAGCTAGGAGATGGGGGAAGGGAGTGGTCGGCCAAGGTAAGAGGAGGGGGGTAAGTGGATGGAGGGGGTTGCGCAAATGGTAGTGGGGGTGGGGGTTTGAATGCTTGGGGATATGAATGAGTGTGTGGGGGAGTGGAAGGGCTGCTTGGGGAAGAGGGATGGGTGCCTTGGAGGTGGAGAAGGTGTATGGGGAATGGGAAGGGTTGCTTGGGAAGTGGGGAGAATTGAAGAATATTAAATGGCCTAGGGGAGGTGAAGGGTTGGAGGGTGAGGTGGCAGCTGAGGTGGCAGGGGGAGGGGGAGGTGAAAGGGCAGGTTCGCCCAAGGGAGAGAGAGAGAGAGAGAGGGGTTCACCCCCTAGAGAAAGAGAGAGAGAGTGAGAGAGCTAGAGAGAGAGGGAGGGTGCACTTATGCTCAAATATTCAAATATTCATTAACCATCTCAAGGGGGGTTGGGGTCCTATTTATAGGGATCCCAACATTTACAAAAAGTCGCTGGAGAAAATACTAAAAGCAAATAAGCAAGGGGGTGGGGGAAGGAAGAGGGCGCCCATGGCCCAGGCCCATCTAATTGGGCCCATATGACCCCCTAGCCTAACAAACATAGATAGATAACGTGATAACCTAGTGACATGACTCAAAATAAAGACAAGTACATCAAGATGACTCAAGAAAGGAGAAAATACATCAATATGTCTTCAGAAATAAACTCCCGTGTCGCCGTGGGCCCATCAAGTCGTGTAGTCGCACACTACCTGTCTCCGGAAGGGAGAGAGGTGTAGAGCCAAAGGGAATTCTGGGTGATGTCCCCATCAGGACTACCTCAAAACTCTCAAACTGTTGTGCCACAGTCTTGACCATTTGGAGGTATTTGATCATCGGTGCCTCCCGAGCTTCATAATCGTCGTTGACCTGGCTAGCGACTAGTTGGGAGTCTGTGTGAATCCTGACTCGCTCAGCCCCTAACCGCCGGGCCATGCGGGGTCCCGATATGAGGGCCTCATACTCGGAAGCGTTGTTGGATGCTTGGAAGTTGAACTTTAGGGCGTACTGTATCTCTGCCCCTTTGGGAGACTTCAGGAGGATGCCGACACCGCTCCCGGCTGAATTGGAAGATCCGTCAACGAACAGTTCCCAGGTCGGCTCGGGTGCGGACGGAGATCTTTCTTCAGTTGGGATGGTGCTCTCGGCGATGAAGTCGGCGAGCGCCTGGCCTTTGAAAGTCGAGCGAGGTTGATACGATATATCGTAGGCCCCGAGCATGATGACCCACTTGATGAGGCGTCCCGAGGCTTCAGGGTGAGCGATGATCTTCTTCAATGGTTCGCCGGTCAGCACGGTGATGGAGTGCCCTTGGAAATAGGGTCGGAGGCGCTTGGCCGAGGTAACCAACGCTAGCACAAGTTTCTCGATTGCGGGGTACCTTTTCTCAGCCTTGTTGAGCACCTTGCTTGTGTAGTAGACCGGTCTCTTGATTCTCGAGTCATTTTTGACTAGGACCGAGCTAACTGTGGATGGAGTTGCCGAGAGATAGAGATACAAGGCTTCCCCTGGGACAGGCTTGGAAAGCACTGGGGGCGAAGCCAGGAACCCCTTAAGCTCGGTGAACGCTCTTTGGCATTCCTCATCCCATGCGAATGTGGAAGATGCCATTTTGGGCCCCCTCAATAGTTTGAGGATGGGTAGGCATCGTTCAGCCGCGCGGGACAGGAATCTGCTGAGCACAGCATTGCGCCTGGTAAGGCGTTGAACGTCTTTGATGTAGGTGGGTGGGCGCATGTCCAGGATGGCCTGGACCTTGTCGGGGTTGGCCTCAATCCCACGCTGAATGACTAAGAAGCCCAAGAATTTCCCGGACTTTACTCCGAAGGCGCACTTGGAGGGGTTGAGCTTCATGTTGTACTTCAGGAGGGTGTTGAAAGTTTCTGCTAGGTCGGGGAAGTGGTCCTCGACCTTAGGGGTCTTCATGAGCATGTCTTCAATATAGGCCTCGACATTCCGACCAAGCTGTCCCTCGAACATATGGTTAACTAGCCTTTGGTACGTGGCTCCGGCATTTTTCAACCCGAAAGGCATCCGGGTGTAGCAGTGTACGCCGAAGTCGGTGATAAAGGCAGTCTTCTTGATGTCTTCGGGGTGCATTCTAATCTGGTGGTAACCTGAGTAGGCATCCAGGAAGCTGAGTATCTCATTGCCCGAGGTTGAATCAACCAGTTGGTCGATGCTCGGTAAGGGATAGCAATCCTTTGGAGTAGCCTTGTTCAAGTCGGTGAAGTCCACGCACATCCGCCACTTTCCCAAAGCTTTCGGCACCAGGACGACGTTAGCTAGCCACGTCGGGTACAGGACCGGTCTAAAAAGGCCAGTCTTATGCCCCTTGGTGACCTGCTCCTTGATAATCGTCTGCTTCTCTAGCGCATGCTTCCTTCTACGTTGTTGCACGGGCTTCATGGTTGGGTTGAGGTTGAGCTTATGCACCACCGTCTCTTCTGGTATCCCGGGGAGTTGATCATCAGACCATGCAAAGACCCGGATGTACGCGGAAAGGAACTCTTTGTATTGTTGTTGAACCTCAGATGTTAGGTCGGCTCCGATCTTTACTCCTAGGGTCGGGTCGTCGTTTAGGAAAATCGCTAGCAATTCACCTCCAAGTTCAGCGGTTGCGGATTTTTCCTCGACTTCCCGGGGGCCCTTGTTTTTCCCGTCCGACCTTGTGGCTTCGACCGAGATATTGTAGCACCTTCGGGCCATTGCCTGGTTACCTCGGACTTCCCCCAATCCATTTTTGGTGGGGAACTTCATCTTTTGGTGATAGGTAGAAGGCACCGCTTTCGTTCGGCTGAGGATTCCTCGGCCGAAGATCACGTTGTATGCTATCATACCTTTGATCACTATGAAGTCCACCATGATGGTAACAGTCTTGGGTGGGGTGCCAAGAGTAACCGGCAGGCTTAGGGCTCCCTCGGGATAAGTGGCCTGGCCATTGAACCCGCATAGGGGGGGTCCAGATCGGGTGGAGTTTAGACGGATCCTCTCCCATCTTAAGGAAACATTCATAGGATAATACATCAAGGGCACTTCCACTGTCAACCAGAATCATGTCTACGTTACAATGGTTTATTGTGGCTGATATCACAAGGGCGTCGTCGTGCGGGGTGCTCAGCCCCTCCAGGTCTTGGTCGGAGAAGATTATGACCTGGGGTTCGCTTGGCGAGGCCTTGGGAGGCTCGATGGCTCGGCTCGCCCGCTCAGCATGACGCTTCCTTCCTCGACTGCTGTCTCCTCCTGACGTAGCTCCTATGGCGATGATGTTGATGTGGACCCCTCGGGGGGCGTTGTCGATCTCCTCTGGGGCGCCTCGGTCTTTCTGGTGCCCGGCAACGAACCGGGAGAGGTGCCCCTGACGAATGAGACGCTCGATCTCGTCCTAGAGCTGGTGGCAATCGCTGGTATGATGCTCGTGGTCGCTGTGGAACATGCAATGCTTGCTACGACTGCAGTTCTTTGACTTCATTGGCTCGGGTTGGCGGAGGAGGCCCGATCCTTTGATGTCTGCATAAATCTTGTATACTGGAGCGGTTAGGGGAGTGTACCGCTCGTACTTCCGCGACGGTTCCTTACGTTCCCCATCTCAGTTCCGCCTTTTTCCTGGGCCCGAGCTTGGCTCGGGTGCCCGCTTCTTGTCCCCCTCTCGACACGAGCCGGTTGCATCTCGGCAGGCACTGAGCACTTCCTCGCACTCGGCGTGGTGCAATGCCAGAGTCACTAGCGTAGCAAGGGTCGAGGGAGGGTGGAGGACAAGCTCGCGACGGAGGTTCTCGTGGCGGGTGCCCCCGGTCAAAGCGGCTATGGCCGAGGCGACGTCCAAGCGGGGGATCCTCAGGGCTTCTGATTTTAATCGAAGGATGTAGGCCCGAAGTTTTTCCCCTTGTGCCTATTTGAGGGCCAAAACCCCGCAACCGAACTTGGGGGGCCGCTACCGGTGAAACTCTCCTTGAATACTCGCCCGAACTGCTTGAAGTCTCGGATGGATCCGAGGGCGAGGGCCCGGAACCATGCTTGGGCGCCTTGGACCAGGGTGGTCGCAAAGGCTCGGCACTTGATGGCGTCGGATGCTCCGTGAAGGGTCATCAGAGCGTCGAAGCTGTCAAAGTGGTCGGCCGGGCCGCCCTGGCCGTCGTAGGTCTTGAAGGTCAGGATAGAGGTTCGGGGAGATACCTATGCCTTCAAGATATGGTCGGAGAATGGGGATCTCTCCTCATCCTCTGGTGGAGAGGTCTTCTGTAGGGCTCGCAGGGCGTGCTCCTGCTCTGCGAAACGTCTCTCGAATTTTCACAGTCGGAGGGATAGCTCCGGCTGCCACTGTGCTGTATGGCTGAGGGGGCGTGAAGGCAGGCTGTCTTGGCACTCCCTGGGGACTTCGATCTCCGGGAGGGGACGGCGTGCCCCATGCCTGCCCCGCTTCGACGTGGAGGAAGCCTCTTGCTCCGGAGGGGGGGCTTGCGAGGGTCCTCCTACTTTGTTACGGATGAGCTGCTGTCCTCAGAGGGTGAAGCGGCCTCCGGTGGTATGCTGGGACACGTTCTCACGGGGAGGGCTCTCCGGAGGGGCACGTCCTCATGAGTTCCACGAGGACGTCCAATTTCGTGTTGAGGGCTTGGAAGGCGTCGGCGCCGCCGTTGAGCGGCAGCCCTACCATCATGGGAGGAGGGGGCGGCAGCCCGGCCGCAGGCGGAGGGGGCGGTCCGTCGGCGGGAGTGCTGGCACCGGAGGGGGGGTTTTGGGAGGCTTGTAAGGGGCCTTCCACCGCCGCCGTCATGGCCTTTCCCCTGTCTCTGGTGGACCTCCTCCCTAAACTTCTTCTCACCATACTGGCTCTTTGGTCGTTTCCCACAGACGGCGCCAGATGAAGGGGTGTGATCTCGCGCTGGTCCTGAGTTGGGAGGATGATCACCAGATAGTGAACTGCAGAGAAAGGGAAATGAATCAGGAGGCCCAGGGATGGTTTCCTGGGGAAACCCTCCGATGCTTAAGTCAGTAGAGCAATGGTGGAAGGTATTGAGGGAGGTAGAAAGAAATGCGTGAGATTCCCCAACACTAAGATGGTTAAGTGGTTCCTGCTCAGGGACTGTTAGGCCTCTATCTGCCCTCTTTGCCGCCGGAGGGAGTCCCTGGTTTATATAGCGAGCTCCCCTGATGAGTTCCATAAGTTGAGGAGTTTAAGGCGGGAGTTACGTCCTTATCATGGGATCGTTACGTCCTCATCATGGGATCGTTACGTTCTCGTCGTGGGCTCTTCATGACCTTGGGGGATCGTGGCTCCCTTATCCCACTGAACTCCTGCTCATAAAGGACTGTCAACGGCTACATGGATAAATATTTCTCAGTCGATCCAAGCATGAGAAATGCCAACCCTGTCCGGGTGATAGGCATAGCTAGGATGCAATCAGATCAGAGTGGGCACGGAGCGCTCGCCCTTCATCCCGATGAGGGATGGCTCAGGCGTGGGTCTTCCTCCGTTCTGTCGTTCGGGCCTTCCAAGCCTAAGGGCCGCCGAGGAAGGATGGGATCCCGTGTGGTCTTTATTGGGCTTTTTTGTCGAAGTGGGCCCTAGAGGGCTGTCACTTGGATGAGCTGAGCCTCGTTCGATCCTGATGGGCCTAGTTTGGCTGCTCTTAATTGGGATACATAAATCCCCCTCTCCAGGACGTAAGGTCCATAATGGTGATATTGTATGGAGGTGGTGTCCCCGATGGATGGATGCCGGTCTTCAAAGGATCCCGAGTTTAGTGCTTGTTGGGGATGTTCCCGGAATTGCAGACCAATGGCCTAATAATCAGTCTGAGCTGACTGGACATTTCAAAGAGCCCAGCCAGGGCGGAGTGCCACTAGGCCAAGGTAGGTTTCGGTCATTCTTGGATTGTCGGTGGGACTGCATGGTATAGCTTCACATGTTTCCCATTTAAGAAGGGAGAACTGAACTACTCTCTTGTGATCTACAAGAATGTAGGCACCCCCTTCATACACTCGGTGGACAATATACGGCCCAACCCAATTTTCAACCAACTTCCCCTTGGGGTTGGAGGCCATCACTTCTCTTCTTTTAACCATTACCAGGTCACCTTTCTTGAATTCTCATCCTTTGAACAGCTTATCGAAAGCGCGGGCCATGCGAGCTTGATAGAGTTGGATATTTTGTTGCGCTCGGAGACGCTTTCCTTCGAGCTCACAGAGCTCTTCCAATCTTCTTTCTACGTTAGTTTGTTCGCTACTAGCCAACCCATGCTGGATGGTGACTCGGAGCGATGGGACTTCTAGTTCAATTGGCACCACCGCCTCTGACCCATATACCAGGGAGAATGGTGAGCAGGCAATTGGGGTCTTATAAAATGTACGATAAGCCCAAAGCACCTCGTACATCCTCTCTTCCCAATCCTTTTTGTTGGAATTAACAGTCTTTGTCAGCAAAGTGCACAACGTTTTGTTGAAGGCCTCTGCGAGCCCGATGGCTTGAGGGTTGTAGAGGGACGATGTCCTCCAATCAATTTTATATTTGTCAGCCAGTCGTTAAACCTTTTGGTTCCTGAAGTGGCTGCCATTGTCAGAGATAATTCGGCTGGGGACTCCAAATCAGAATATTATATTCTGTCGAAGAATCTGGTGACTAATTCTCCCGTCACTTCTCTTAGTGCTATTGTTTCTGCCCATCTAGAGAAGTAATCTGTGATGGCTAAGATGTATCTGCATCCTGATGATGATGTTGGCAAGGGTCCTACCACGTCCGTGCCCCATTGAGCAAACGACCAACTTGGTCGAGTGGGGTGTAGCGACACCGTCGGTCTTCTTGACACGTTGGCGTGCACTTGACATTTCTGGCATGCTTTAGCAAACTTGCAACAATCATTGAAGATAGAGGGCCAGTAATAACCCAGCTTCTTTATTTCGATCTTCATTTTCGGACCGGCCTGATGTGCCCCCGGCTGACCCGGCATGGACTTCTTGCATTACTTGCCAGGCTTCTGTTGGAGACAAGCAACGGAGTAAGATTTTCTTTTGGGCATCTGCCATTATTCGGAACAAAGTTTCATTCCTCATTTCATAAGAGTCCTTGACCCTCAGGAGCTTCATTCTTTATTCTTTTTCTTTCGGGAGCTGTTGGTGGCAAAACCAACACAGGAGGTGTTCCCGCCAATCGGGCTGTTGGATTTCTTCCATAGCTGTCGCTTCATTTTCTTGTCCATTAACCAGGACCTCAGTCACACTGGGGACTTGTCGTCGGTTATTTACTGCTATATTCAGGCTTGTATCTGGCAGGACCGCCAAAGAGCTGGCCAACTTTGCGAGGGTGTCTGCCTAGGCATTTTGTCCTCGGTTGATGTGCTTGACTCTAATGAAATAGAATCTTGCTATCAGGCGGATTGCCATTTGATGATAGGGGAGGAGTTCCTGCTTTCGTACCTCGAACTCTCCTTCTAGCTATTTTATGACTAGCATGGAGTCCCCGAACGCTTCAAGCATCTGAATCTCCATAGACAAGGCAATTTGCAACCCAATGATTAGGGCTTCGTATTCTGCTTCATTATTTTTGTAGGGTTTGTTTATTGAACAGGATGTATATATGACTTCTCCTTCTGGAGATTTCAGGACTATGCCTGCCCCTGCCCTGACTTTGGTTGATCCAGTTGCTGGGGTGTCAATTCTGGATGCGCCATCAAAGTACAATTGCCATAAGGAGGGTCGCACTTTGTCAGCTTCCAGGGTTTCATCATCAGGGAGTTCTGTCTCCAGTGGACAGTCTTCGGGTGCTGGATGCTCAGCGAAGAAGTCCGCGATGGCTTGACCATTGACGGCTTTCTGCGGTACATAGTGGATATCAAACTCCATGAGAATGACTGCCCATTTGCCTAGGCAGCCCTTGAGTGCCAGTTGGGACAAGATATATTTCAGCGGATCAGCTTTGGATATCAGCTTGACCTCATGCGACAGCATATAGTGTCGGAGCTTTTTGACGATGAAGACCAGTGCCAGGCAGACTTTCTCGATGAAGGTATATTTCTCCTCAGTTCTGACTAGTCATCAGCTGAGGTAGTAAAGGGCTTGTTCCTTCCCTTCTTCATTGTTTTGGGCCAACATTGCCCCCAGTGAGTAGTGCGTGGCTGCTATATATAGAACCAGCGGCCGTCCTTTTACTAGTGCACCCAGAACTCGAGGGGTCTTCAAGTAATCCTTCAGCTTGTCAAAGGCTATTTGGCATTCTTCATCCCAATAAAAGGGAACATCCTTCATCATCAACTTATGAAAGGAGTGGCATCACCCCGACAAGTTGGATATAAACCGTCGGATGTACACAAGGCGGCTTTGCAGGGATCTCAGCTCAGAGAGGTTCCTTGGTGGGGGTAACTCCCGGATCGCCTTGATCTTTACGGGGTCTATTTCAATCACCCGATATATGACAATGAAACCCAAGAACTTTCTGCTCGACAGTCCAAACACGCATTTCATAGGGTTCATCTTCAGTTCATATTGCCTGAGCCTCTAAAACACCACTCGGAGGTCTTGCATATGGTCTTCTTTTCTTCTGGTCTTGATCACCAGGTCATCTATGTAGCATTCAACCTTGTGGTAGAGCAGTTCATCAAATATTCTGGTCATCGCCCGCTGATAAGTTGCATTAGCGTTCTTTAGTCCGAACGGCATCCTTTTATAATGATAGATACCTTTGGGAGTTCCGAAGGTAGTGTGGACCCGATCATGTTCCGCGATCCATATCTGGTTGTAGCCGGAAGACCCGTCCATGAATGATAGTGTTTCGTGGCCAGTTGTGGCATCAATCATGACTTCAGTGATCGGCACCAGAAAGTCATCCTTGGGACATACTTTATTCAGATCTCAAAAATCAACACATATCTGGATCTGTCAATTCTTCTTTTTCACGGGCACAATATTAGCCAGCCACGTAGTGTATTCATTTTCTTCGACGAAACCCACATCAATGACTTTGTCCACTTCTTTGCATATATGAGTGATGTGCTCTGGCCTCATGCGGCATGGCGGCTGCTTCACCGACTCGACTTCAAGGCTTATAGCTAGCTCATGTTGCGAGACTGCGGGGTTGAGTCCTGGCATTTCTTTGTAGGTCCAGGTGAAACAATCCTGATATTCTTGTAGCAGCTGGATATACAGCTTCTGTTCTTCAGCAAACAACTGGGCACTGAGGAAGGTCGGCCTCATCTCCCAGGTTAACTTCTATCAGTTCGTTGACTGTGGGTTGGCCTCCATCTTCTATTTCCGGGGGCGCCAGCTGGAGGTCGACAAAATCTAGAATATCATCTTCGAGCTCGAGTACCTCGGCCTCTTCATTTTGTTCCACTTGGGATTCGCCAGGGATTTCTGATTTAGCTAGTGGCGACTGCATGAGCTGTTCTGCCGGTAGATCTATAGCCACCGTTGTTTTAAGAGATGAGCTAATGACCTCGGCCCTTGCAGATGTGTTTGTAGTCCTGAAGGACTAGCAGTTGTTTGTTGCCATGCTAGAGCAGCATTACAGCTTCACAGTAGAAGACAAGAGTACCCTGCCTCCTTGGATTGCCATATCTTCGATGGAAGAGGCCCTTTATTTTCTAGCAGCACGTATCTCCTGATCAGTTTCGGAAGAAGCTTCTCTGGTTGGTACGAGGGGGCGCTGACATCATTATCAGAGGAGGGCTACTAGAGGGAGACAACCCTACTTCTTCTGCATCTTCGGCTTTGCTACTGATGGCCGTGTCAAATCTGGCCTGAACAGCCACTTCTTCGAGGTATACTTGCCCCCAATATCGACAAGGGGTTATAGCCCCTGATTCTGAGTCACTTGGTTGAGCTGGTTCTGTATGTTCGACCTCCGCTGGGTACTCATCGAAGGTTGCCCCCAGTTGAGCTGTCTTCAGCAGGGTTGAAAGCAGAGATGGTATCCACTTCGTATCGCCCGCTATAATAATATTCTTCAAGGGTGAAGCCTAACCCTAGATGTTGAGAGACACGCCTCAATCCTTTGTCCAGGTTTGCGGGATACCACAACTTTTGGAATGCTTCTTTCTCCTTGCGGGGCTGGCCAGAAGGGATGTGCTGCTTCTAGAACATCTTGGCCATTCGATTTGTTGTGAACGTCAATCCCCGAACGGGGACTAACGAGTTCTCCATATCTTCAGGAAGATGGCAATCAGTGTCTTCCCATGTAGGATGCTCCTCAGCCGTGTAAAACAAACTGCTGGGGCTGTCAAACTGAGTCACCTCCCATGCTCTGAAAGGCTTGACAGTGCCATTGTTGAGGCCGAGAATTGACTTGGTGTGGCCTTCCGGGACCCCTGATGTGTTCGTGCTGCTGGTCGACCTTGGTTTCATTGGCTCGAGGATAGGTGGCAGGAGGCGTTGCTCTGCCCACATCCCCGGTGACGGCGATGTGTGAAACTATCTTGGGATTGATGTACCCAGGTGGCGACGGTGGGAACCAGTCATCATCGGAAGTGCTTTTTGATGCCCCAGCGGGGGTCTTGGCTTCTGAGGCCTTCTGTGACTGTTCTGCATAAAGAGGAGCGTCGAGTAGGTGACACTTGAACACTTCAAATGGGTGGAGGTCGGCAAATATCCTCCCCTCCTGGGTGTATTTGATGCAATGGTGTAGCATGGAGGGCACCACCATGTTCTCATGTAACCAGGGGCATCCAAGCAGCGCCTTGTATGAGGTGTGGGAATCTATGACAAGAAACCGCACCCTTGTAGTAAGATCTGCCAGAGTGAGTATGAATTCTGCTACTCCCAGCAGCACTTCACACTTTTGGTTGAAGCTGGTGATACGCATATCTCCGACTTTATTGAGGCGCACATTGAAGTGTTACCTCTGATATATCCTGTATGGCAGGATGTTAACACCTGCTCCGGGATCTATCAGGATTCTACTCAGCTCCCGACCATTCAGTTGTCCTCTCATATACAGCGGCCTATTATGGCCGATAGTGGGGAGTAGCATGTCCTCTTGAGTGAAGGTCACATTGGATTCCAACGGTGCTTCAGCCAAACATGCTTCATATTGGGCATGCGTTTGCAAAGCAGTGATGATTGCCTGTCGGGTCTCTTCACTCAGGGAGAGGATTTCTCAAATAGTGAATCTCGCTGGGAGATTTTTCAACAACTTGACTACCCGGCTTCCTGCTCGGACATTGGACAACTTCATTTCTTCTGACCACCTGGGCTTGGGAGAGTCTTGATCTACGGCCCCTGGTGGGCCTACTTCATCAGGCTCTGAGGCCGCACCCTTCTGTTTGGTGTCGTCTTCCTACTGTCCCTCATTGGCTGCCGTTGGGCGAGCTTCATCTTCATCTAGAACCCCAGAAGGCTGTTAGAGCTGCGGGTGAGTATTCTTGACTGTGGGGTCGGCATCGTGACATGACTGCTTTCCCTTTGACATTCTTAGGAAATCCAAAAAGGAAGGAGCAGCAGTGCTGCCCCTACTCTGACTGTATAAACCTAAAGGAAGAGGGATTTGGACTCCCCTGACCTCCGGAGGGGATAACTTATAGGGTTGCTCTCCCCTGAAGATGATATTGTTGTTGGCGGGCGGCTGGCGCCCCCATTTTCGGCCCGACTGGGTTGCATGTGCAGCGGTCACTGCTTCAGCCTGGCTTGCCCCGGCGGCGGGTGTAAAGCATATTTCCTCTTCATCTTCCTCACCGGGCAGATTGAAGAGGGCAGATAGGGTATTGCAAGAAAGGACTATATCCTTTGTGGTCTTGCTGGCTTTTCTTTTCTTTCGTCGTCTCTTTATCTTTCCTTCGGCTGGCGCTTGCCCCCAGAATAGGATGCCATCCTTATCTGATGCTTTGTCAACTTCTTGCTCTTGCTTTAATGAGAGTTGTTCTAACTCCTGCCACGGGACATGATCCCGCACCAGTAAAGGCTCCACTTCGGGTTGTACATACTCATCTAACCCATTTATATAGTCTTGCAGTCGCCGGGCTTCTAGACTAATTTCCTTGACCATTGGCAATGGAGTCTATCTTCTCCGATTATGTGTATGTATTCTGATGACTACATGTGGATTGGCACACACAGGTGTTGCCACTAGCTGAGTGGGTCGTGGTGTGACGCCACAGATCTCTGCCCCCACTTTTGGGTGAGATGTACCTTTCTTCTTGGTTTTTGCAGGGGCTTGTTGCCATCCCCGTTGTTCTTTTATTAGTGTCAGGAAGTAGGCCTCATAAGCATGTTGAGTGCTGGCTTCCGTGATCTCTTCAGGCAATGCCTATTATAGAGAGACCATGTTGACCGCAGCTCTTCTCAGAGGCGCTTCATGTGGTTGTGGTGGGTCAACCTTGTACTCCCCCAAGTCTATTTCTTCTTTCTTGACCATGCCTTCAATGATATTCTTGAAAACATAGCAATCTTCAATTGGGTTCCTCAGCATCTGGTGATAGGGGCAGAACCTTGGGCTGTCTTTTCTTTTCAGGTCTTCCGGCCTTTTCGGTTCGGGCAAGGTAACCTTATCATATTGGGTCACCCAGTCAAACAGAATCCTGGTTTTCCCCTTCAGGAAAGAGTAGGCTTTCTTCATTTTATCTCGAAGTGAGGGGCCCTCTCGATCGTCTTCGGCTTTAGCAGGCTGAGGGGCAACCGCCTTCTTGCCTTTATCTTTTTGTTGTTCAAATGACTTGATGTCAAGAGTGTTTGCTTCTTTAGGCATTGAGCGCCGCTCTGCTATTTTTGCCTTCTGTGCAGTGGCGGTAGTTGATGTAGGGGCAGGTCTTGCCAGGAAGGCTTCCACCTCAGCCACGACGTTATTCAAACGGTCGAATGACCGGATCTCCATGCCGATCATCTTTTCTAATACCTCCCTCCTGAGGTTTTTTTTGAAAATTTGTACATCATCCTCCTGGTGCGGGTGCCGCTTGCCTCTCATTCCGAGGTTCCTCCACCTCTTAATGTATTCAAGGGCTGTCTCATCTGCCCTCTGTCTTGTCGAATAGAGTTCGGCCACTGTGACCTCCCTCTCAGTGACATGGAATCTTTGTCTGAATTTCTTCTGCATATCCGGCCAGTCACTGGTCGACCCGACCGGAAGGCCGGAGTACAATTCAAATGCGAGCCCCATCAGCGAGGACCCGAAAAATTTCAGTAGATACGACTCATCAGCGGCTAGATAGCCCAAGACGGTCATATAGTAGGCGACGTGTTCTTTCGGGGATCCCTTCCCGTTGAACTTGTCAAATTTAGGTGGCTTGCTGATCCCAGGGGGAAGCCGCTTCATAGCATGATGTGGAGGGTATGGCACCCGGTAGGCGTCAAATGCGACGAGTCACCTTCACTTCGCTCGGCAAGCTTCAGCTCGATCATCCTTTCCACCATTAGCTTGTTCATGGTAGTCGGATCCACCAGTTCTGGATAGAAGTGCACCGGCTGTAGATAGGGGGTGACCAAGGAGGTCGCCTGCGGAGAAGGACGCAGCAGTGGAGGCACTTGGTGCACCTGTGATAGTACTGGCGGTATCAGAGGCTGTGGTGGGCGCTGCTGAGTGGTTGCCAAGCTGGGTTCTGCAGGTTGGAGTGAAGTATAAAGTGGTGGGAAGTCGCTCGGGTTGAAGGCTCCCCATGACGATTCGGCCTGCATCCCAGGCTGCTTAGAAGCTGAGGCTTGCTCCACCTTCTCCATCAGTTGCTTCTTCAGAAGCTCTATCTCTTGTTGATATCTCTGGAGTATCATTAGCACCGACGGATCCATGGCTGCCGTGGTGGGGATGGCTTCTATCGTTTCCCCTGATGCACCTTCAGGCAGGGTCTCTAGAAGCACGTCCACTTCTTCTGTTGTCACCATGTTTGCAGTTAAAATGGTGGACCCATCAGTTAGGACTTGCGTTCCCTTTGCTGCTGCCAGCATTTCACTCGCGGCTTTAGTTCTTCGTGTGTTCGGCCCGGGCCTTTCGGCCAATCGAGCCAGCTCTTGAGGCTCCTCCGGAAATTTTCCATATCGGCCGGACACTCCAGCCATATTGCAAGTAGTGACTCGCAGTTCTTTCTGTAACATCCTGGTTAAATAATAAAATATAAAAGTAAAATTTTGAAATATGTATCGGGACTAAAGCTATTTCATTGTTATTTAACGACTTCAATGATTTTATTAATTAAAGAATATTATTTATTTTTGAAATTGGCCAAATTATATCAATAATTATTTTTCTACAATCAACATAAGAAGACTTTCATATTCCAAGATGCAACTAAATTTTTTACGTTGATTTGAATTTAATTAGTATAAATCCAATTAATTGAATTTCACCCATAGGCCAAAGTTTGACTAATTTCTAAAAATATGGAAAAAAATATATTCTTGTAGAGAACGAATTGTTTAACAATAATTTCAACTGGGCCAACCCCTAATAAAAATTTGATTAGACTGAATTAAGGAATTAATGGCTAAATTCGTTGTTTTAATAGGTTAAACTTAAACGACCAAATTATAGCCCAATTCTTAACCAATCGAGCCCAAACCAGGCCCAATCGAAAGGTTAACTCTAGAAGCTCTTTTCCCCTTCGACACCCTGGACTCTAGAGCCTTCCAGCGGCAGCGGCGGCGCGGATTTGGTCAAAGGACCGAAGTTTTAGGCGCTTTTCCTTCCTTAGACTCTTGAGTCCAATTCGATCCCTATAATGACCTATAGGCTCAATAAATAGAGTACTTTAGCAGCCCTAGACCTCCTTTCATTTTTCCAACAGGTGGCGTAAGCAATCGTGGCCGGACGGGGGTGAATTTGGGCGTTCTAGGAGCAGCCGGATTAGGGTTCTGGCGACCCCCTTTTTTTCTTCTTCCTCTTTCCAGCAGTAAAAGGTAGGTGTCTCTCTGGCTGAACTAAAAAATAATTATACCATCTTTTTCATCTTTCCGAGCTCTTTCTATTGATACCAAAAGTCCTAAATTTCGTTTTGTATCATGCGAGTATTAGTTGTTTTAGTCAGAGCATGTTAAAATTAGGGTTACCATTGTTATCTTCGATTAAAGGCTAGGTTAGCAGGCTTAAAGTTTTAAATTAATCAATCCATGACATGCATCTTTTCGTTCTCTTTCTAGTGGTATGCTTTTGCCCAATTTCTATGCTCTATATCGTGTGAATTTCTTCTTTTAGTTAGCCTCGGTCAGATGTTCGCCGGACATCGGAAAGACGAGTAGGACACGGCCTTTACAGGAACAGCTCATCATTGAAAGGCCTCACGATAGACCGTTCTTTCGGGCAAGCGGCTTCTCTCTAGACTGCTTGGAACCCCTATCGGCTGTTCGATAGACCGTGTAAGGCGTGTAGGGTTTCGGACTTACATGACCTGAGCGGCCTAGCGATAGACCGCTAGACCCTCTCCACCGGCTCTGGTTAGACCGTGTATGTCTTGTAGATTGATTTATTCCATGTGTTAAGTATGTCGTTTCTTGTTAAGCTATGCATGTGCAGGTCAGAAACCACACAAGGAACTGATAAATTATGGAACATATGATCTAATTCTCATATTGTTCATGATTGATATCTCCTTTCCAATCTTAATTCCCTTATTGCTCTTATCAATTAATAAAGCATAAATTGTAATTTTGTTTATGTTGGAATTGGAGTAATGATACTAGGATTGTTCTGATAGTCACTCCACTCTGGTGGTACTGACTGACCATTACACTTGGTTTTCCGATGTTTTAAACCCTCAATTCTTGTAATAGTTGGGACTCTCCGCTGGATACTCCTTCCGTCGGACTAGGACCTCTATTACGGGACCTCCGTAAGCCCCCGCGAGCCTGGGATTCCCACTAGGACGTCGGGCAGGTTATACCTCAAATCATGCACCTGTTAACTAGATCGAATTGCTTGCTTATGCCCAAGCCCGGAGTCGGGTATGTTCGGGTGATAGCGACCCTTGGGGGATAGTTTCTATCACTGAACGGCCTGGGCATGACCGCCTGAGATTCAAAGCTGTCCTTTGGAGACCACTTTTAACCGGTTGTGCGTCGACCTTCTTGCTTTGTGCGTCGACCTTAGTTTATAAACGGCACAGATCGGACCGTCTAGTACTAATGGCAGCCCATATTGGACTGTGTCTACTCTTTCATTCTAGGCTTGGACCCTTTGGCCCAGCTAGCCTGTAAGCGGTCCAGCCTAGACCGTTTTATCATCTAGGCGGCCTGATCAAGACCGTTTGTATCCAGAACTTGTTTTCATGTGTTTTTACTTGTATTCTATTCCTAGATCTCTTGACTTCTCAGTCAATTATTGAAATATCACTTGATCTTAGTTGGCAAGTTACATTGCTTAAACCTTGGAACCCTTGGCCATTTGCATTCGTGGATGTCTAGATTTTGTGGGATCTATGATCCAAATAAATCAAAGCCAAGGCAATCATTTTAATGGCCCAGTCTGGTCCTAGGAGGAGCACCCGAAAAGTACTTGATCCTCGGGGAGGTGAATGACTAGGTGTGGCATTTTGCACCGAGTACTATCTAGCATGTTGAGTCTACGACATTCCACACTCTCGTGATACTTGCTTGAAAGCAGGAAGTACTTGTTTGCATGACTTGATTTGACTTGACTCGAAATGGCTTTTTGTTGAAAAGTTCTTGACAATGGTGCTTGATATCTAGACTTGAAATTATCTTTTCCTTTTATCTATCGTTTATCTTCTAATCATGTTGGTTACTTAGTTGGCTTAATTGAGTTTCTCGCATTATTTATACATTCCTGAAAATGATTCATTACTTAAATTTTGCCTGATGATAGAGTGTAATTCCTACTGAGCTTCATTGCTCACCCCCCTTATTTACATGCTTTTCAGGTAACGTGGTAGATAGAACACTTGCAATTTGGATCGGGTCAGCGTGATCGAGTGAACCTGGAGCCCTGAGACCGAGTCTTTTTATTTTCTTGAGTCTTGATAGTGTGGTGGTCTTGCTATTTTCTCTTCTTTATTTCTTTTATTGAGTCCAAATTGTATTTAAAATTTCAAATATCAATAAAATCACATTTTTCTCAAATTAATGGCCTCGATGTGTTGAATATTATTTATTATGTTTATTTATTTTCTGCTCTAATTATCATGACTGTTTCGCTGCCACGTTCCGAGCATCGCTTCCCGCTGCTATCGGTTCGGGACGTGACAGAAGTGGTATCAGAGCCTCAGTTGTTTAAGTCCTAGGTTCTTGCCCATAAGTATAGATTACCTTAAGTAATAGGTCGTGTAATCCTTGTCATCCCCTCATGTCACCTGGTGAGATTGGGTAGTGCTTCGGGTTAAGTAATAAAATGTGTATCAGATTGAGTAGCGCGACGCGTAAGGGTAATAAAATTTTAACCTTATAATTATTTTGCAGGTATCTAAGCTCCTTTTGACATGAAAGCGAGAGGGTCCACACGTAAGCTAAAATCTAGTTCCGTTAGAAGGTGGCGAGTCCGTCGTAAAGAAATTTGAAGTAATAAGAAGAAAAGGAATAGCCTTTCGCAAATGAAATATTTTCATTGTCATAAATTTGATCATCTAATCAAGGAGTGCTGATGAAGGAGTGGAGCGTGTCTTCGTTGCGAAAATAAAGATCATGTAATGGCTAATTGCCCTAAGCTACTCTCACAAGCAAATTACAACTGATTTCTATCAAATGAAGAATTTTATACAAGGTATCGTTCTCCCTTATCTTTAACTATAGTTAAAATTCTTTTACATTCCATTAGCTGTATGATTACCATGTTATTTTGAGATAGCTAATGGCGATTGACAAATTTGGGGACCAAATTCCTTGAAGTGGGGGAGGATGTAACACCCCGGTTAAATAATAAAATATAAAAGTAAAATTTTGAAATATGTATCGGGATTAAAGCTATTTCCTTATTATTTAACGGCTTCAATGATTTTCTTAATTAAAGAATATTATTTATTTTCGAAAGTGGCCAATTTATATCAATAATTATTTTTCTACAATCAACATAAAAAGACTTTCATATTCCAAGATGTAATTGAATTTTCTACGTTGATTTGAATTTAATTAGTATAAATCCAATTAATTGAATTTCACCCGTAGGCTAAAGTTCGACTAATTTCTAAAAATATGGAAAAAAATATATTCTTGTATACAACGAAGTGTTTAACAATAATGTCAACTGGGCCAACCCCTAATAAAAATTTGATTAGGCTGAATTAAGGAATTAATGGCTAAATTCGTTGTTTTAATAGGTTAACCTTAAACGACCAAATTGTAGCCCAATTCTTAACCAATCGAGCCCAAACCAGGCCCAATCGAAAGGTTAACCCTAGAAGCCCTTTTCCCTTTTGAAACCCTAGACTCTAGAGCCTTCCAGCGGCGGCGCGGATTTGGTCAAAGGACCAAAGTTTTAGGCACGTTTCCTTCCTTGGACTCTTGAGTCCAATTCGATCCCTAGAATGACCTATAGGCTCAATAAATAGAGGGCTTTAGCAGCCCTAGACCTCCTTTTATTTTTCCAACAGGTGGCGCAAGCAATCGTGGCCGGACGGGGGTGAATTTGGGCGTTCTAGGAGCGGCCGGATTGGGGTTCCGGCGACCCCCCTTTTTTTCTTCTTCCTCTTTCCAGCGATAAAAGGTAGGTGTCTCTCAGGCTGAACTAAGTAATAATTATACCATCTTATTCATCTTTCTGAGCTCTTTTTGTTGATACCAACAGCCCTAAATTTCATTTTGTATCATGCGAGTATTAGTTGTTTTAGTCTGAGCATGTTAAAATTAGGGTTACCATTGTTATCTTCGATTAAAGGCTAGGTTAGCAGGCTTAAAGTTTTAAATTAATCAATCCATGACATGCAACTTTTCGTTCTCTTTCTAGTGGTATGCTTTTGCCCAATTTGTATGTTCTATATCGTGTGAATTTCTTCTTTTAGTTAGCCTCAGTCAGATGTTCGCCGGACATCGGAACGACGAGTAGGACACGGCCTTAACAAGAACAGCTCATCATTAAACGGCCTCACGATAGACCATTCTATCGGGCAGGCGGCTTCTCTCTAGACCTCTTGGAAACCCTAGCGGCTGTTCGATAGACCGTGTAAGGCGTGTAGGGTTTTGGACTTACATGACCTGAGAAGCCTAGCGATAGACTGCTAGACCCTATCCAACAGCTTTGGCTAGACCGTGTATGTCTCACAGATTGATTTATTCCATGTGTTAAGTATGTCATTTCTTGTTAAGCTATGCATGTGCAGGTCAGAAACCCACACAAGGAACTGATAAATTATGGAACATAAGATCTAATTCTCTTATTGTTCATGATTGATATCTCCTTTCCAATCTTAATTCCCTTATTGCTCTTATCAATTAATAAAGCATAAATTGTAATTTTGTTTATGTTGGAATTGAAGTAATGATACTAGGATTGTTCTGACAGTCACTCCACTCCGGTGGTACTGACTGACCGTTACACTTGATTTTCTGATGTTTTAAACCTCAATTCTTGTAATAGTTGGGACTCTCTGCCAGATACTCCTTCCTTCGGACTAGGACCTCCGTATGCCCCCGCGAGCCTAGGATTCCCACTTGGATGCCGGGCAGGTTGTATCTCAAATCCTACACCTGTTAACTCGATCGAATCGCTTGCTTATGCCCAAGCCCGGAGTCGGGTCTGTTCGGGAGATAGCGGCCCTTGGGGGACCGTTTCTATCACTGAACGGCTTGGCCATGACCGCCTGATATTCTAAGCGGTCCTTTGGAGACCACTTTCAACCGGTTGTGCGTCGACCTTCTTGCTTTGTGCGTCGACCTTAGTTTATAAACGGCCCATATCGGACTGTCTAGTACTAATGGTAGCCCATATTGGACCGTGTCTACTCTTTCATTCTGGGCTTGGACCCTTTGGCCCAGCTAGCATGTAAGCGGTCCAGCCTAGACCGTTTTGTCATCTAGGTGGCCTGATCATGACCGCTTGTATCTAGAACTTATTTTCATGTGTTTTTGCTTGTATTCTATTCCTAGATCTCTTGACTTCTCAATCAATTATTGAAATATCACTTGATCTTAGTTGGTAAGTTACATAGCTTAAACCTTGGAACTCTTGGCCATTTGCATTCGTGGATGTCTAGATTTCGTGGGATCTATGATCCTAATAAATCAATGCCAAGGCAATCATTTTAAGGGCCCAGTCTGGTGCTGGGAGGTGCACCTGAAAAGTACTTGATCCTCGGGGAGGTGAATGACTAGGTGTGGCATTTTGGACCGAGTACTATCTAGCATGTTGAGTCTACGACATTCCACATTGTCGTGATACTTGCTTGAAAGTATGAAGTACTTGTTTGCATGACTTGATTTGACTTGACTCGAAATGGCCATTCATTGAAAAGTTCTTGACAATGGTGCTTGATATCTAGACTTGAAATGATCTTTTCCTTTTATCTATCGTTTATCTTCTGATCGTGCTGGTTACTTAGTTGGCTTAATTGAGTTTCTCGCATTATTTATACATTCCTGAAAATGATTAATTACTTAAATTTTGCCTGATGATAGAGTGTAATTCCTACTGAGCTTCATTGCTCACCCCCCTTATTTACATCATTTTCAAGTAACGTGGTAGATGGAACGCTTGCAATTGGGATCGGGTCAGCGTGATCGAGTGAACCTGGAGCCTTGAGACCGAGTCTTTTTATTTTCTTGAGTCTAGATAGTGTGGTGGTCTTGCTAGTTTCTCTTATTTATTTCTTTTATTGAGTCCAAATTGTATTTCAAATTTCAAATATCAATAAAATCATATTTTTCTCAAATTAATGGCCTCGATGTGTTGAATATTATTTATTGTGTTTATTTATTTTCTGCTCTAATTATCATGACTGTTTCACTGCCACGTTCCGAGCATCCCTTCCCGTTGCTATCGGTTCGGGCCGTGACACTTTCTTTCAGCGATGGACCCTTCTCTTTGGATGCTTAGGGAAGGTCAATCTCTCAAAGATGGAGACACTTCTTTCCTCCTACTGATGAGGAGTGGCTTTATCGGCTTTGATCTCTAAGCCATCTTCATACCCATTGTCGTCGACTGATGACGTCATCCTTCTTTCTTCTCCTTCTTCTTCGATTGCCATTGGTGGACAATCATCTTCTCTCGCCATGGCTGCTTGCAACAGCCGTTGCTGGCCCAATGAGTGGTTGCTCATACCCCTGAAATAATTTCTGACCATGCTGGTCTGTTCTTCTTGCCCTAGTCCCTGATGCAGGACTGGGGATGGTTGTCGACCTCCAATCGGAGAGATATAGGCCTGCCGAGCTCTTTCAGAAAGTTGTTCAAATCTTCTCCCTGCTACGCCGATATCAGCTTGTCGGGCACATGCCCTAAAACTTGCGCGGTGAGGAGGATCTGTGATAGTCTCTTCTCTTCTTGGGGCTAGCGCCCTCTCATTCTTCTTCTTCGCCTAGGCAGGCTTGGAGCGGTAGTAGACAGGCGCCTCTTGGCGAGCAGGTTGGACCCTCTTAGGGACCCAGACTTGTTTAAACTTCTTCGGCCTTGGGGCCAGCTCCCCCTAGCTTTGACGGTCTCCTTCTTCTTTCCTATCCCTCCCCTCGAAAAGAGCCTGGAAGGAGTTGCGGGTCAGCACAACGGCAACCACCCGGTCTGGAATTGTTTGGGCCTCACGTCCATCTAGGAAGATCCGGACACCCCCAATCAGGACATATTTCCCAGACATTGACAATCGTCCGGTCATAGGGACAACAGCTTCTCGGCGGGAACTCCTCTGGCAGTGATTCCCGGGCTTGTTGTGATAGGCGGGGCGAGCCCCCTGAGCCACATGATGCACCATGCAGCTAATCAACTGAGTCTATCCTGTCGCCAGACTCTTGCAGCTTCAGGCGTTGTGGGCCCTTGTCTTCATATCAGCGTCCTGTTCGATTGGCTCCAGAAGCTCAACCTCCAACATGTCAGCGAAGGCTACCCCCAAGAACTTGAGGAAGCCGACCACTTGTAGGAAGGAACCAAAAACTGTCGACACCGCCAGGTACCCAGTAGCAGCATGATTGGCCACGATTTCGAGGTCGAAGGTCAGCGCAGCAAATCCAGCAGCCATCATCACTTTCTCTGTAAAAATAGATTAAGCAAATAATAAGAATTCTATGGGGGGGCCTCGGGGCCGGTTTATTTCGGCAAAGAGATGAGAGGAGACATGGTCCCACCGGGCGTGCCAGACTTGTTTGATCGAGGGAAAATTGATTTTTATTTATTTGGTTTATTCGCGTGGGCGTGCCAGTCACTAGGTGACGAGTTTATTATGCGCTCAATCTGACCCGGGTCAGGCGAAAGTGGGATCCGTGTGGGGATCAGAAATCTACCATATCATAAAGGCTATGACGTTAATTACATCCTCCGATAAGGAGGAAAACCTCTGATTAATTTCTGAGATAAAGGGTAGCCCGAGGCTAAAATAGAATGCAGGAAAATGCATGTGATGATGAGAATTTCAAGGCCGCGTGAAATGATTCACTTGTCGTTCTCTTAATCATGCATAGCATGCATAATTCATTGAGTTCGAACCTTTGATATGAGGCAGAGGATGTAGGTCCGAAGACCACCATCACGTATAGCTAAGACTTCAGGTCAGGCGTGACCAGGCCTTCCGTCGATGCCATTTGATATACCGAGGTCTCATTCAGGCAAGCATGCATTAACATAGCATATAGGAATGCATATCTATATCTAATGCACAGATTAGCAAAAGCATGATCACAGATGATTTCAACTTAAAGAGTCTCTTCTTATTTGATTTATGGTTGATTACATTGATCGACCCATGCCATGGAAGGCGAGGGTTGGCTCGAGAATGAGAGAGGAGTTAAAACAACGCAAAAGACGCATGTTTATTCAAAACCAGCGCGGTTAGGCGTAGGTAAAGGGTTAAAACGGCGCGGGGAGGCAAATGGCCTTAACCGGCCCGACCCGCCCAGTGCTCACCGGATTAGGGCGCGTCGGGTGATGACCATCCAAAATTCAGGGGATTTGAGTGTATGGTTAAACCGGCGCGGGGTGGTACCGCGCCGTATTAGGGCGCGCCGGATTAGGGCCATGCCAGGTTAGCTAATTTTTGGGTATTTTTTAGTTTATTTGAACCATAAACATATGTTGAGTTGATTGATGAGTTAATTGGGATCTAGGATGCCCTTGAGACAGGGTTGAGACTCGTGCGAGGTTCCTACTCGAGCACGAAAGTTCATTATCTTGGGAACATGTCTTATTAAGCCCAAGTTATGAGGGCAATTAGTCAAACAAGTCTGACGAAATTTTGGCAGTATCTCCCCATCTCCAGAGGATTGCGGGGGGAAAGCGGAGGCCAACCCACATAATGGAGTAAGCTCCTTAATACTGGGTGGCACAACGGCGGCCGGCAGACCCGAATGGATGGAAAACCCCGAGGGCTAGCCTACGAGGGACACCAATATTCCATAGGCCAAAGCATGATTACAAAGGGACGACCAATAAGGGAGGAAACCCCGAGGTCTAGCTACGAGGGGCACATAACCCATGGCCACCAACATTCCCTTTGGGATGGTGGGTTTAGTGTCAGGTGATAAACCCTATTAATATTCACCTCTGATGGTTCAGGGGAAACATGCCATCAGTGGACATGCTCTTATGAACCGGTGGTGACTCAGAAACACCGATGAGAATGTTCCCCTCCCCCGGGCCGCTGGACCATTACGTACAGGGTCAGTAAAACACGGCAGTAGTCATACATAATAAGAAGTAGTAATCAAACCATTAGACCATCCAAGATCAGTTATACGCATAATAGAGTTAGCCAGTCAGCTACTTAGCGGATTAGCATGTTGACAGGTTAGCATACGAACTAAGCGATTGGAAGGAGAAAATGATCGAACAGTAAAAGGGGATCCCACAGCATAAATGACCATGATAAGGAGAACCCCCTCACGCACATAGTCTTTAGGGATGGCTCTTTTCTCCATAGCCCATGGCTATGGATAGGGAGGTGCTGAGAAGCCATTCCCAGCGCCAAAGGGGAGTGTATCTATATGCACACCTCCGGCATAGAGAAACATATTGGCATACGGAGCATGCGATGTGGTCTATGCAATATAGAGAATCCCGGGGAGAAGGGGATATTGCTGCAGCCCCTTTGGGAATATCCCAGGGCACATTCGGTGTCAACGATGGGAATCAGACGACAACACGCGATGAGAGATTGAATGCACTCAAAGAAAAGAGGCAAAAGGAGCACATACGCATATCAGAGCTTCATTTATACTCAAAACTGATCACATAACCCAAAAAGGTGTATGAGCTTACATATTCTGATACGGCTCAGTGTTGTCGCACGAAGCCGATCAGATCCCCTGATCAAGCCCAAGAGAAAGGAGAAAAGGGAAAGTAAAGAGAACCGAAGAACAATGGGCTCATCTCATTGCCTGGGGCATTAAAAAATCATACACGAAGAGATTCTATGAGGGGAAAAGAATGAAAAATACCTATGGAAAGCTCTGCCACCCACCTCTGTTAACGGCAGTGAAAACAGAGTATCGGAGAGCACCGTCTCTTCTCCGGCTCTGGGCTCCTTCTGGAAGACAGACGAAGCGAACTGTGAGGTATCGCGGCTCTCCGAGTCTCACCCCCAGAAAACCTTTCTTCTTCCCCAATTCTCTTTTTTTTCAATTATCTCTCTCTCTCTTTTCTTTTCTCCTCTTCTCCTCTTCTTCTTTTTTTCGGCCATCTTTTGTTCATTCGGTCGATGATTGGCTTATATAGCCTGGCCAATGCGTAATCCTTCTCCGGTGTGAGAAGAGCGTGTCGGGAAGAGGCTCTAGGTTGCATTTATGCGCTGGGAAGAGGGCGCGTCGGAAAGGGGAGCGCGCCGAGAAGAGGGGGCGTCGGATAAGGCCATTCCGTCGAGTTCACTCAGGTGTGAGTAGGACTGGGGCCTTGGACTGACTCCGAGAGTCACTATGATCCTTCATCTTGCCATGTTCTTGCAAAACCACGGTGAGAAGTATTGACAAAGCTTTCAGGCCGCTGAATAGCTACTTTCGGAATCTCGTGCATCTTTAGCTCGGACACGCGGGTTTTCTACTGATATGGCCTTCGGCATAGCGGTTTGTGCTGCTGGCTCAACTTAACCTGCATTGGTAGCTTTCTCGGAGGGTGGGATACTACCCGGGGTGCTTTCGCCTTGACTGGGCAGTCATTCGGTCACCAATGGACCTAATTTGCTGAGAAGTCGTACCCATGCCGGGTTGTTTGGGACTTCTGCTGACAGAGTCTCCGGTTCCCTGTTCTGAAGGGCCAGCGACATTCTATCACCTCAGGAGGGTCTCTTGTCAGGTGGCGAACCACCGGGTGCATTCTCATCCTTGGTCGGACAACTAATATTGTTTATGCGGCACGACCGAGTCGATATCGGTTCATTGGGCAGGCCTGATGACACTACCGGTTTGTTGTGAATTCTTCTCGACTCTCCTGAGGTAAAGTCCTTGGTGTTCATTCCGAGTGACCCGAGGCTTCGGCAACTCGAGAAGGCCCTTGTGTGTTAGTTTCCTTCGGCTTCTTCGCTTCAGCGAGCCGCGTCATTCTTGTCATTTAGGCTTGATCACCACTGAGCATATTTTGAGTGCCAACAGGTCTAAAACTGAAATAACGGGCCAATTGCTAGGCCATAGTGTTGGCAATATTTTGTCTGAAAGAGCCTCGACTAATTGGACTGTGGAAATACTTTTGACCTTGACCACCCTCCCTTGGAAAGGGAATTTGAGGCATTGATGAGCAGTGGAGGGTACGGCATTGAGATTATTAATCCACGGTCGACCCAAAATAGCTTTAAACATGGGGTCGATGTCAAGCACATAAAACTCAATGGCCATTGTAAGCGACCCAAGTTCAGCTTGAATTGTGACTACACCGTGGCATGGCCTTCTTGAATTGTCATATGGGGCAATAGTAGTCGGGGTAGGTCTTAATGACTCTTCTGAAATATTACAAGCTCTTAAAGTACTAAGAGGACAGACATTGATAGAAGTCCCGATATCTACCATTGCCGCATCTATGCTTACTTGATTCAAAATGATAGAAATGCACAGCGGCATTTGATGAGCCTCAGGTGGTGCTAGCTCGGCCTATGAGAATGTGACAGCCGGCCCCTTGGAGATTGTAGCCAGAGCAGTTGGTAAACTGTCCACTGCCATATCTTCACTAACCATAACTTTCTGCAAAAAATCCCACATCGCATCTTAGTGGAGCTTAGACCACTTAATTAACTCGAGAACTGAAATCTTGGCGGGCAACCTGTCTAAATGATGTAACAGGTCGTACTGAGTACCCAACAGTGGGTCTGTCTCCTCCTGATCAGCAGCCTGTTGCGAGGGTTAGGGATTGGGTGCGGATGCACCAGTGGCAGGATAGTTCTGATGGAACAAATGCCCGCTCCGTAGGGCATGGTTTTGGGCTGGCACGGAATTAGATAGGCTCATGGCGGACGGCCTTTACGGGCCCGAGGGCATGGATGAGCGGTGTAGAGGTTGGCGTAGTGGAGATACTGGGGGAAATAGGAGTAGTGGTGGTGGTAATAGGTCTAGGTGTAAGGATGACAGGTAAAAGATTGGAAGGTGGTGTGCCGATGATAGGAGGCGTGGGCACTTGTGGGGAAACAAGGACATGTGGAACAATGGGGTAGGCGTGCGGAAGGATGAGGGGTTTGTGGAGAACAGCGGGTGCGGGCGGTGTAGAGGTAGTGTTTTGAAGGTGCGGTGGTAGGAGAACAGGTGTAGGAGGATTGTGGTAGGTATGGTGGAGAGCAATGAGTCATTGAACAGATGATTCATCATCATAAGACCACCCGGCGTCAGGAGCCGGGCGCTGAACAAGGTTGACCTGAGCCGGTGCCGGCGGCTGAGGCTGCGGAGCGGGTGGATGATTCGGCATGGGGTTTTGATGGATCCCCAAATCCTACACAGGCTGCTGCTGATGTGGCTGCGGTGCTTGCTACTGCACTTGCCGCCTTGGCGCTTGCCTTCTCTTTTCTTTCTTCTCGGTGATGACTTTATGCATTTCTTCCCAGTCTATGCGCTGCCCTTCATGTAGATCATAGACAAAGTCCTTGAACTGGTAACAAGTTTCGATTGTGTTTCCGGGCTGCCGATGAAATATACAATATCTGGATTGATCAACGGCCGAGTTCCAATTAGGCCGTTCCGAAGGAAGTTGAAGTGCACCAATGGACATGATAGCCGAGAAGATGACCGGAAGGGACTCGGGCAAAGGAGGGTACTGCGCCGTCTTTGGATCCGGGCATTTGGGGGTGTAGCCGTTAGGTGGAGGGACATTGTGGTATTGTGGGGGTTGTTGCGACTGTTGAGGAGTGGGGAAGATATTTTACGGAGCAGGGAAGGCAAGCTGGGCATTTTATGGAGCGGGGAAAATAGGTTGGGCATTTTGTGGAGCGAAGAAGACAGGTTGGGCATTTTATGGAACGGGGAAATGGGGATTATGTGGGGATTGTGGAAAGCGGTGTGGTGCGGATTGGTTGGAGAAAGGGAATGCCATGGCTTGCACTTGCTCATTAGTTTGGACTCCTTCGGTAACAGGCCCCTGAGGTTTCCTATTGTATTTGGTTTTTGGGTCTCAAAGAGAGAGTGTATGGGGGAATCCTTAAACTGGGTTTAGATAAAAATCACCTAGCTGTATAATTGGTACATATTGGAAATATCATTCATGGCCAAGATATTTCGGAAGGTAGGTGTAGCATTAGAGATGAGCAACTTGAGCTTCTCCTCTTCCAGAATATGACCGGGCACACGAGTAGCCATCTGCCTCCATCCATCAGCATAAGTAGCAAAGTCCTCGTCGGCTTTCATTTTCTCGGCTACCAGATCTGTGAAAGAATATTCCGGGCCGACCCGGTCTTGAAACCTCTAAATAAGTTTCTCCTTGACAACTTTGAAGCTCTCAGCATCTTCTAGTGGCAAAGCATAGAACCACTCTAGTGCGACTCCATCCAGTGATCGACGGAATAGATACGCCATGAGGCGATCATCATGTTGGAATTGTGCCGACTCATACATGAAATCCCTCACATGAATGTATGGATTGTTGTTCCCGTCATATTTGCGGTATGTGGGGAGCTCGGATTGAGGAGGGAATCGAATATTGTGAAAGCTAGGAACAAGGACGTCTGCCAAAGACTGTGGGCCAACCTGCTTTTAAAGGAAGTCAAGTTATTGCTGCATGGCGACCCATTTATCAAGGAGTTCCTGCTCCCTAGATGGAGTAGGTGGAGTGAAAGGAGTGAGCTCAAGGCGAGGAGCCGAAGGGTAAGTGGAAGGAGGGGGAGGCCCATAAGAAGGATATTGTGCCGAAGGATGACCCAAACTAGAAGAAGCATGGGCCGCCCCTGGCTGAGGGCGAGCGAAATCGGCCAGGTCAACAAGGACTTGTGGCACCGATAGAACTGACCCATAAGGATTAATCTAGGCAGATGGGGGAAGAGTAGTCTTCCCTTTATCAAGAACTTGAGGGACCGAGCCAGAGGACTGACCCACCTCCAGACTGGAGAATCGAAGAATTTTGGGCTGGACTGGGGTCAGATCAATAGGAATGGGTGGAAGCCCAGGCCCATCAACCCTAGATAGGGAGACGGAAGAGGTGGACAGACCTTTTGTGATCGTAAGAGATGGGGCACTTGACCCCTACAAGGTCTGGTAAAGGGCCTGAAGTTGGGCCGGATCCAACTGGGCCATCATTTGCAAAATGTGACTGGTGGGATTATTGGTGGAAAGGGAGGGCTGATCGCCCTCCATGGAAGTAGAGGATGGAGGAGGGATGAACCCTTCTCCTGACTGAAGTGGGGTGACCCTGGGCGGGTCCTCTAGGAGTCCTTGAGGGAGAGATTCCTCTTGGGAACGGGGAAAGTCATAAGAAGACATGGTGGAGTCAAATAAAGGATTGAAATAAGAAGTGAACCTGGAATTACCCCTAGGAGATGAACCTATGGATCGAAAGCAACTCCACATACAATGTGGCACCTATCGAATGAAGACAACACAAACAAGCACCAATAAGAAACCAAACAAAATGACCCGACAAAGGAGAAATATGTAAAAAAAATGAGAACAAGACAACCAAAATCAACCAAGTTATAATGATGCACAAATTTTTATTAGTTTCTGCTTTAGAACCTTAGTGATTTGAATAAGATGTTCTTTCCAACAATAGGTTCTTAATGGGAAGAATGGTGGGAACTTGGTTGACTCTAGCTATAAACTCTCCCTCACTTATGCGACCTAGACATGGGGTGGTAAAGATACAACTGGCCCGGCGTCCATGTGGGAATGCACTGCTCGCGGAGATTTATGGAGGTCCCGGATGTGATCACCTAGTCGACCCCAAGGAATACGGAGGTGAGAGGATCACACACCAAGGTAGGAATGCAACTATGATATGAGAGATGAATGATCCTATGTGCACGGGAGTGCATGTAATTTCTAGCCTAGAAACTAACAAACAATGTACAAACAATGATATGAATCTATGCCACAATAGAGGGGGAGACCAGATAACACCCAGGGATAATAAGAATCAGCAGAAATGCAGAAATATCAACACCCTCGGGATGCATACCTGTAACTGGAGAAAGTCATCGGAGGACCGTCAAGGAGATAAGACGGTCTATCGCTAGACCACTTTTAGGCCAGAAACAGTTGGGAGGAGACCGCAAGGGAACAGAGTGCAAAAAATAATAGGGAATAAAATGGGAAAATCGAGGAAAACACACAGGCGATTGGGAACAGCAAAGAACAGCATGTCAAATAGTAACTCAGCATGATTGGCATTAGATATCCCACCGTGATCACCAAAAAATAGAGGTTGTTGATATTTTCTTGTGTTTTATGGTGTGATGATGATGATGTGTATAGTGAATGTGAATATGGTGTGAGCAAGTGTTGCACTAACTCAAGCAATCAATATCAAGCATGAAATTCGTGGGCAAGTCATCTCAACAGTGCAGAAAATAAAGGAAAACACACACCGAGACGTGGAGCAAAGGGATAAAAGGAAAGCACACACCGTGGGTGTGGAGTAACTAAAAGAAAAGAAAAAAATAGAAGAGATAATGAACTAGATGACAAATGCCCAAAGAAAGAAGGATGTGATCGCCACCAAGGTAAACAATGCAGTAAAGCCACACTATGTACCTTGGAAAGAGCCGAGTGAAACCACCCGCCCACGGAACAAAGAAGCTAGGTGCTGTGACGGCAAATGGTCTTCATATGACCGCAAAGCGAAGGCAAACGGTCCTACGATAGACCGCCTGAGATCCCCAAACGGTCTTCCAAACAATCGCTAGGCACACCCAGAACAGAAACGTGGAACTTGAATCTCCACCCCTCCTGGCCGGCCAGAAGAGATGGGCCTCGTGCAATGAGCTCTGTAAACCTGCAGAAGAATGTAGACACGAAGAAAAATAACCCAATGAGCCCTTGGACTAGTGTAGTATCTATAGTGCAAATGAGCTAAAGTGCATAAAAGGAAGGGTGAATACCTGGGGGTTGGTGCTTTTTTAACCCCTGTGCGACGTAGAAAAAGAGTGGGAGGATGTTTGAAAATGATGAAAGTGCAGAGAAAGGGGGAATAGGCTATTAAGAGGCAAGAGGGAAGAGGGGAAAACTTAGAGAAAAAGACACAAACTAAACCAAATGAAACTCAATACTCCCTGGACTCGAAGCCTTAAGGACATAGAAAGGACTTCTCCCTGGTTAGTACTCGCTTCAGGATGTAGCAGCTCCTCGACGCAAGTTCCAGAAATCTTCCCCTCAAGCCAAGAAGTCAAGGGTTTTATTTATAGACCCCCAAATCCTCTGGTCAAGTTGGAGAGATAATGACATGAAAACAGGGCTGAGCTTAGATAAATCTCAAAGATAACACTCCCAAGTGTCCATAAAAACAAATAGAAGCTTATGAGGATCACTGCTCAGAGAGAAAACATCAAATCATGGACTCTAGTTCGACCACGGCCGGAGAGAAGAAGAACAGACAGAGCAAAACTCTCTATCTCCCCTAACGGTCTTGTGATAGACTGTAAGGCTCTGAAAACGATCGACCGATAGACCACAAGGCTCGGTCGTCCACAAAGAGATAAGTCCAAAAAACCCAATAGGACTCTCTGTTGCCTAACGGTCTAGCAAAGGACCGCCAACTATCACTAAACGGTCGTACGATAGACCGTAAGGCTGATAGGCGCGGCAAAATAGATAAAGGCCAATAAATCTCTGTATAAATATACAATAAAATCTATATTAACCCTTATCAAGGCCCTATAAGTTTAAATGTCGAAAGATAAAAATAACAAAGCCCAACTAGGGAGAGCGACCCATAAAAATAAGCCCAAAAGTGACCAAAAATGGCCCAATAACTAGTGAACAACTCAGGACATCATAAAAATAGATAAGGAGATGACCCAACTTATCGGTCATAAAACGGGTGTCAACAGTGCCTTGATCGATAACTCTTTTACTCATTGCCTTAATGTCGTTAAACATTATGCCCTCAATCATCCTTCAAATTCTCTTGTAAACTTCAATTACTCTTCATGTCCTTGGAAATGGAAATGAAAATCTATACTTTAGCCATAAACTACCATTTGGGAGTGTAAGAGCTAAGTGCCATGTGGGATAAAGTGCTACGTTATGGGAGCCACCTCTTGAGGCCGGAATGGCGCAAAGTGCTACATGACAGGAGCCACCTCTTGAGCTTGTAGGGGCCATCTCTAGAGTCCTCCATAACTAAATGACTAGTTGTGCACTATACTACGCTTCATGTATCTTATGTGGATGTCTAAATAAATACTTGGGATCAATGATCCATAATAACCAATGTCTGGCATTAATGGGGCCCGGTTTGGTCATGGGGGGAGCGCCCGAAAGTACTTGTGCCCATGGGAGCTATATTGACCTGGTGTGGCATTGCACCGAGTACTTTCTTGCTAGATTCGTTTATGACATTCCACTCATTCGTGAAATACTTGACTTGCTTGATTTACAGGAAATACTCGTACATGCTTACGTGAAATGGCCAATTCAATCATTATACATGCTACATAATCGTTCTTGAAATCTTACTCTTGTCAACTTGCTTATTTGTGATCATATATACAAGTATTACTTTACTCTCTCTCATGCTCCTGTTTCATGTTTTAATTGCAATTCTCGTCATAGCACTTCTACCTTGTCTAAAGATGTTTAATTACTTAAAGCTACCTGATATAGAGATATAAGTCCTACTGAGCCCTGTACTCACCCTGCGTTTTAGGTTAATATTTCAGGTAGTTATGATGAGGAACCCCAAACAAACGGGGAAGGGCAAAAGTGAAGAGAGAGAGACCAAGTTAAATTAGATTTCCTCGATTTGATTATTACTCTTGTCGGAATTAAGTGTATTTGGAAGATGTAATTATGCCTCTTGAGGCTTAGTGGTGTTGTAAAACCCTATTTGATGAATAATAGTATCTTTTCTCCATTATGGTTGGACCCCTTATGTGCAAGCTCTTGATCGACTTGAATGTTTCGACTTGTCGCGCCTCGATATTCCGCGTCCGGACGTGACACGCCAAGCCCATCATTATGTGTTGTTTAATTGTGATGCAATTACCCCTCATATAAAGTAAGAGTATTTCACATTATTTTTGTTATATATCAAATTAAAGTTTTTTAGTTAATGCTACGTATGATATGCAGTAAACACTTTGATGAGATTAGGAAAAAGTTTCCTCGCTTGCACGAGATGGAGATTGAACGACTCCAAACGGCTGAATTTCCAAGCTGGTTTTCCAAGCATGTAAGTGACTTTAATTTATGAATGTATCATATGAGTACTTATTTATGATTAGTATCATAACTTTAGTCTATTCCCCACTATTATAGGTACACACATTGCAAGAACAATCTGAAGGGGCTATATCTTCTAAGCTCTGGTGGCTGAAACATGGCCCATTACCTGTCGTCAAGAAATTTGTTGCTTGCATTGTCAATGGTTTTCGGTCTTTCACACATGATGTTGAACGTCATCGAGTGACACAAAATAGTGGGGTGGTATTATCTGCTCAAACATCACGCTTTTTGTAGCACCCCGAAAATTTACATATAGAATAAATAATAAGAAATAAAATTTCCATAAAAGATAAAGCAAAATAGACATGGCTAAACAGCTAATGTGCCGTAATAACCATTGGTGGGCTTTGAAAATCCATTACTAATAAATTCTTAAAAGACGAAAGGCAAAACCATTAAAGAAATCAACCCCGTATAAGCAAATGGGCTAAATAGTGGGCCTTGTGCTTAAACCCATAAAATGTTAAAACACCCATACACTTTAACCCATTCTAAATGGGCCTTACGGTTAATTAAGAAGGCCTTAAGAACCTTCAATCAACTAAATGGCTTTAAAAGAAACATAAGAGCTTGTTGGGCTTTGGAAAACATCTATAAGATAAAGGAACGATGGGCCTCGAACGTGAAGGCCTTATAATAAATGGGCTTTTAAGAGTATATACATAAATACTATCGTATCAAGGATTGTTGGGTTATAGCTAAAACCTCTCACGTTCGATCATGGCTTTGCATGAGAAGGAAGGGTTTGCGTTAATCTAGGAAAACGGCTAGAATATTAGATCAAACTATGAAATCTTTAGTTCAACTACGATTCCAAGTTAGCAATTTAGGACTCATAATTTGCGTAGGAGTCAAATAGGATTCTAAAACATATAAATAAGACCCCCCGGGGCGATGTCAGCGCCATCGTTGTTGGTCCTACTGCTGCTGCGTCTGTGTGTGAAGGGTTGAAACCCCTTCTTCTTCCCAGCGTCGATGTCGTGCTACGGCGTGGGCTTCCCCTTCTTCCTCTGGTGGCTGTTGTTGTTGCTGTAGTAAATAAGCAAGGCTTCTCTTCTTCTTCCTTCTACGATCGCCTGCATCCTCTACACTTCTTCTTTCTTTTGCTTCCTCGTAAAAGCGTCGTGAAAGGTAGGCAATCTCCAAAGCAAAACCCAGGTAATTATCATGTTAGATCACTAGAGCATGTAGACTATCTTCCATTAATCTTCCTGATTGTTTATAGCATGCCTAAACATAATTTTTGAATGTCTGGAAATCGTTACTGCATGAAAGTAATTAGCGACCACTGCGTGGCCGCTATTTCAAAGAACCTGTGCCCATCCAAACGAACTCTAATTAATCAGCGATAGTAAGACTATCGCTAATTCTTTTAGATAATTAATAATTATAGTACATTTAAAAGTTAATAATTATGAAATCATGTATCTCAAAATCATGATATGAATATTTCTAAAATCCCTACAATTTTCTCTTCACTATCATGTCTTTAGTTTTCTAAAATTTTATCTGGATTGAAAGTAGCACTGTTCATCCCCTAATGAACAATGTCAATCAAAATAAAATGGAAGCATTAGCTTGCAAGCGCATCCAGGCGATGCGTTGTCGCGTAAAACGTTAAAAAGAATGGGCGACCAGAACCCTGTCACCTATTTGAACCTACGCCCGTGCAAGCATGTGCTATTTCCTTCGATTGATATATAGAAAGGAAATTATTTATAGAATTAGCGACCATCCCTGTGTCGCACATTAAAGAACCCGCGCCCCTTTGAAAAGGCGCTACTTCCTTTATTTTTAGAAACGATATATATGAAAAGAAATAAATAAAAGGAATTGGCGTCGTATCTCAGGGTGCAGATCAAAGATACTACGCCTCTCCGAAGAGTCACAATTTATGGAAATTTATTAATATTCTGGAATTTCATGAATGTACGCATGAACAGTGAGCGCGAATTTAAATAGCGACCATTGCCAGGGCATAATATTCTTGTGACAGTATCTCACTCGTGTTTTGATCCATTTACCGCCGGATCTTTAGCACCACTTTCTCATATTCGATACTTGGTCCCTGTTTTGCTTTCTATCGCCTAAATACTATCTCTTGGTGATGATCCGCGGGATATTTCTTCCTTTGCACTGGTACTTTTTTCATTGAGACCTCCGTAAGTCTACGCTAGTCTTGGATTCTCTCAAGGCAACCGAGTTGGTTGTACCCTAAAAATCCTAGAACCCTTGTTTGTCACGTCACTCTGAAGAAATGTGATGCTTTAGCCCTCATAGAGCACTGTTTCTGGCCTCTTTGAGAAGTCTGTGTTCTGTCTAGAATTTGCGACTTGGACATGGACGCCAAATAGAATTGGCGGTCATCCAGTGGGCGCAAATTACTGATTTAGCGGCCTAGATATGGATGTCCATTCTTCAAGCTTGTTCTACTTCACAGAATGGGCGACCACTACAGTGGACGCGTATTCTGTAATTGGTGGTGACTGAGTGGACGCCAATTACCTAGTTTCATGATGTGTCATTGTTTCTCATGCGATTTGTCGGTATAACATCCTTGTTCAAATTCTGTCCTCGAACTCTATGTTAATGTTCTTACATGCTTGATCCTTGGAACTCTTTGGCCATTATTTTAAGTGGAATTGGTCTAGACACAAATGGGGCTATGGGATCAAACAAATTGATACTCAATGCTAGAACGTAAAAGTGACGGGGTCCGAATCTGATCCCAGGGGCGAGGCAAAGTCCAAATGTGTACTGGTATCATGATTGATCGGGTGTGGCATTGCACCAACAAAAAGCAAGATTGATCTATGACATTCCGTAAGTGATTGTTACTCAAATATTGAACTCCTAAATATATATGGCCAATCTTACAAAGTGATAGTTAAGTCAAATGTTCTAGTGAAAGTGAATGCCTTATTGAAACGATTGTTATTGTCTCCTCATAATGCTCTTGAAAACCTTATTGGAAAGATTGCTATCTCATCATGAATGTTCTTGGAATTATTGTCCCGTCCATCTATTGTCTCTATAGCACTTCAAATTTATCTATGGTCATGTCTACATTCCTTTATATTATCTCCGGATTATTCATCTAGCTCGTGCCATTGTAGTTCTCGATTACGACACCTTGCATGACTTGCATGTTCATGTTAAATTGTTAATTACTTAAAGCTAGCTTGGAGCATGAGATATTAAGACCTACTGAGCGTTCGCTCACCTAGTGTTTTCCAATATTTTTTAGGGAATGACCATAGTGACAACGAGACCGAACAAGATGGGCAAGGGCAAGAGTGAAGAGTGCTCCGGCAACTTAGATGAACCTCATGGTCTATGTCATTATGTTCATGTCAAGTCTAATTAAAGAGTCCATTGTAATTTTCCTTTATTGAGTCCTTTTATTTGGGTCCAATTTTTAATAAAGGTAGTCATTTAAAATAAAATTATATTTTTGGTTCAATTATATCTTGTCTTATGGCTACGCTCTAATTGACACGACTATTTAACTGTCACGTTCCGAGCAAACGACACGTTCCGCTGCTATCGGTTCGAGGCGTGACACTTTTCAAGTTCAAAGGACAAGAATCCCATTCATGGAGAATTAATTTATTATGGGTTAATTAATGAAATTGTAGAATCGGACTATTATAGCGAGATTAAAATATTACTTTTCAAGTGTGATTGATTGATATTAACCGAGGCATCAAGCGTGAAAGAAACTTCACGCTTATTAATCCTTCTTATAGATTGAAAACTACGGAGCCTTTCGTATTAGCCTCTCAAGTGGAGCAAGTATGGTATGTTAAAGATCCAAAAGAGAGCTGTTGGTATGTTGTACGTAATATAAAACCAAGAGACTTCTTTGACTTGCAAGATGAGAACGAAGAGGACCATGGAGATGTCTTAGACATTGAGCCAATGCACAGTTGTTTGGCTCGCGAGAGGTTCCCCCGCGGAGGTAACATACACTCGCCTTTTTCGGAAGGCCGAGATAGGTCGACTTGGCCCGTGAGGTTTCTGGGGGTATCACGGGGGGTTGAGCAGAGAATGGTGGATACGCACGGTAATTGATGGGGGCATCTCTCACCCTTCACATTTTTCACGGCTCCGATTGATCGCCGGCATGGTTCCATTATGTCCGTCATATTTTTATGAATCAAGTCATATAATTTTTATATTTTATTTGAGTCATAAACCATGTAATTTTCCTTTTATTTGAGTCAAGTACCTAGGTCATTGAGTCATTTACCTAAGTTAGATGTCATATGGTTAATTAGTCTGGTTTAATGGGCTCAATTAAGTGGGCTTGTCCCAAGGGCGCCCTCCCTTGGGCAGATGAGTCATTGGGTCATTTGTACAGAGGTATTACGGTCATAAGAATTACGTGAGTCTATAAATAGCCCCCTCCCCTCTCTCATTTGTAACTCTTGATGTTCAATTGCAATATAAGCATTTCCAGAAATTTGATTGATTTCCTTGGAGTGAGAAGCTCCCCCTCTCCCTCTCTCTCCTCTCTCTCTCTTCTCTCTCTCTCTAGAAGGGGGTGACCCTTTCTCTCTCTCCCCCCCCCAAATTTCAAAATTCCCTCTCTCTCCTCCACCTCATCCATTCCCCTCTTGCCACCTCACCCACCCTTTCACTTCCCTAGGTGCATTCATTCCCTCCCACCAATTCCCACCAAATCTCTTCCCCTCCCTAGGAGAATCTTGGCCTTCCCAACACCACCCTCCCCCTTCCCCAGACAACCCACCAACTCCCAAGGGAGATTTGAAATTTTCCCTCCTCTCTCACCTCCCCCATACCCTAGGTCACCCCCCCAAAGGGATCCCCATGGTCTGGCCGCCCCACTCTCCCCCTCCATCAACCTAGTTCATCCTCCACCTCCATCCCTCCCCCTCCACCTTGTGTAGAGAACCAGCAGGCCCCCTGCACCCCTCCCCTCTCCCAGCACCTCCAGCTCCACCCTAGCACCCTTCCACACCTCCCTCACATCCCCTCCTACCATCCCTCCATCTCCCTTCACCATTCGACAACCCCCACCCCATCTCAAGTTCACTCGGAGCTGCACCGGCGAACCTGCTCGTAGATGAGGACCTGCATAGATCAAGCAACTTGCAGAGCCAGCCACGCCTTCATCCTGGAGCCTCTGGAAGCACAAGAGGTACCATCAGAAGCATCTCCCAGTCCTCTTTGCAACGGTGGTGGTTTCGCCTTCGTCTGATCTCGCGGCTGCCCGGAGGAGTCTTCACCGCCGGATTGCGCATCATCTCCCTGGCAGTCATCCGGAGGCACATTACAGAGTCTCCGACGGCCATCCAACTGAAGTTCTTGAAGTGGGGCTTGGCTGAGAACGTACTTCTACTACACGTCTCCTTCCAGTACCATGAGCGGCTCTCCGTTTGGACCCCGACCAGTGAGTTCCTAATTTTCTCCCTCAGGTGCACTGATCCGTTTCCTCTTGAACTGATCTAACACCCCGGCACTGTTCGGGTCCTCGCCATCTACTCCGACCTCCGCCGGCATCCCCACGCATCTCCATTCGAAGAGGGTCGGCCACGAATCCAATGACTCCGTCCTTGCCTGAATCAGAGCTCGGGAGCTTCCGTGGTGGCCTCGCCTTCCTGCTACAGTGATCCAGAAGCTATCTGAATCAGAATCCTGCAACCCTATTCATGCCTCTGCCCCGACCACCACCGTCAACCCAAAAATCCCCAAAAATTCTGACGTCCTCCTGGGTCAACCCCGGAGATTTTGCCACTGGTTTCGTCGCCAACAGAATTCGGAGGAGTCCACATCGGCGCCAACACCGACTGCCTGTCCGTTGTTCCAGAGAGTGGACAGAACCGATGATCTTCTTCCGCTTCAGCTTCTAGCATAGTTTTCCCCACCCCGCCTAGCCGGCTGACCGCCCCTCCCTCCGTGGAGGTACATTTTGATTGTAAAACTAATCCCCACCCCTAGTCTAACCCCCTTGCAAGGGGCGTAGTGCATGTTAATTAAAATTTCAGGTTGAAACTTCATCGGCGTGGCGTGCGGGTAAGCCCACGCTTCCTCGCTCGCCCTCATCTTCTACCGGGATCGATGTCTTCACACCGGTCAGGTGAGTTTCGGTTACCCCCTTGCTGGTTTCTTTCCATTACTGGTTTAGTATTGCCGCTAGTGCCGTCGGACGGTAAGTGAGTGCTCGATCCTGAATTACTATTGTGTGAGTGACTACCGCGGGCGAGTTGTGAGAGGGCCATTACATCCCACGCCCTCAGCATGCTGGCCGCCCCAGAGAGTGGGCATCCTAGGACCCTTAGGGGTTCAACCTTAAGCTAGCCAATTTCTGGAGCTGCGAGGTCCCATCTCAGACCCTCATCCCCATCGCTAGTCCACCTACGGACCCGGGTGCGTGCTACGCGGGTGAGTCCGCTTGAGTGAAATCGCCGACCCGTTCTTTGCTTGCGAATTTAGGTCCAAGGGGTCATTTCACATCAGGAATAGTGTGGTTAACCATCCTGAGTGATAGGAACCGGGATGACTGGGTGGAATGCGAGTGTGCGGTTTGATTTCTTAACGATCACTTGTGGAACCAAATTTTGACCGGGAGAGCGCCGCCAGGGCGCAGCATGTGGGCACGAGGGTATCAGGCAGCACGTGGAGAGAAGGAGGTTTCACAGGTATGAGTGTGCAGGCAATTATGGGGGTTCGTGTAGAGGATGTCTTTCCCCACCGACCACAAGTAGCCGGTGTTTGTTTTACATCAGATTGAATCTGAACAACTTTGTTTCATTCTGAAGGAGGGCCGAGATGTTCCTGAAGCCATGGGTTAAGGACTAGATGTACACTGCAGCTATAGGGTGACCGTTGCATTCAACCAGTAGGGTTGATCGATTGGAATCTGGGAGACTGGCAGCATATCGGTCGATGTGGGGGCTGTACTGGAACCCGGGTGCGGGTATGCATGAACAACCAGTTATTCTTTCCTTATAGATGACATGAAGGCTTTACAGATGGGCCTTAAAGGCCAAAGTACATCTGGTGCAAGCCGCGGGACAATTCCGACGAACGGGTTGGTCCCCAGGTCAGTGCATGATAAAGTTGATATCCACATATTTTTACAGAGGCTCTCCACTAGGGGCTAAGGGCAAGATGGAGTTGCCGAGGGAGGGCTAGACTAAATGGCAAGGGTGGACACTGGCTGGTGCCTAAGGGAGGGCTAGACTGGATGGCAGGGGTGGACACTGGCTGGTGCCTAAGGGAGGCCGGACACAGCTCGAGATGGGTAGTCTGGTATGGATCCCAGAGGGCGAGTATCGACTTGCTGCAGAGTTAGAGCCGGTCTCGGGATTATTACTTCTGGGCCAGGGTCCGGCTAACTCGGGTCAGCGATCAAGACCGTTGGTGGCCGACGCGGGGCTAGTGGTGGGCACGTGGTCCCATGGAAGGAGAAAAACCTACATTATGGCGTTCGCTTCGTTATCATAACGTGCCATACGCGGGTGGACCGGATGTGCAGGTGTAATCACCATTATCATAATGCCCCATACGCGAAGGGATAGAGTTGAGTGAAGCAGCTCGACACCATGTGAGGAGAGTACGTTCGACATACCATTGGCATGTACAAAGCTAATCAACAAGCCACCCAACGAGCCTTGCTCCTCATATGCTTGTCGGAAGCCTTGTCGTTTGCGTATGCACCTGTGTAGGTTAGCATGCCTATACCCCTTTAGCTTCTAAGGGGGGTTTTGTAGGGAAGTTGAAAGGTTTAGGGGGGGTTTACCCGGATTGGAATGGAGGGGGTGCCCTAGTGGTGCGGACACCTGTGTAGTTACGCCGAGCCACCGGTAGCGCACGCGGAGCATGACTCGAGCCACTTTAGCGTCCATTTGGCTCGGAGACAGCCTGGAGACTCCCCCTCGAGTCTCAACATTTATCATATTTGTTTAGACATTATTTGTGTGTAATGTGTGTGTGTTTCATTTTATTCGGTATGTAATTTTGATTGTAAGAGGGGTTTATTTGCAAAATGGGACCCCCCGGTCCCACGGGCCCCCCAGACCCCCTCCCATTGATCCACCTCAGTCCTAGGGCCCCACGTGGGGTCACTCAACCATTCAAATGGAGCCTTCTAGAAGGGTGGGCCAAGTGGGGGACAATGGACCAAAAATGTCAACAATTCCAACCCACCCCCACCTACCTTATCTCTCTAGTCAATAGGCCGCCCCCCCCCCCCCCCTTAATTTTTTTATTTCTTTTTTTGTGTGTTGTTCACATCTAATCCCAGCCCTCCATTCCCCTTCCCTGGATCCAACGGTGGAGGATGGATTTGATATGTAACCTATATAAGCTTGTATTTTCCCATTTTGGAGAATTAATGCATTTGAAATCTGAAAAATTACTTGAGCAAGGGCTGGTGCGCCCCCCTCCTCTCTCCTCCCTCTCCCCCTTGCAGCTGAGACGGTTGCTCTTCTGAGGTGTGACACCTCCCTTAACGTTCCGGTGATCGCCGTCGCCGCCATCGTGCCGCCATCGCACCGCCACGGTCTTCATCGGTATTCTGTCCGTGTAGTGCAGCAGCAGCTTGTCCAAATTTTGCAGCCCTCCCTTGTGATCTTCTGGGAACCAAATTTGGAAGGGATGTTCTAGGGATGTCAGCCACACCACACAAAAATCGGTTGGCCTTCTAGTTTACGTTTTCCAGTTTTCCATTTTCATCCACTTTCAATTTCAGTTCTGCCAGTTTTCAGATCTGATTTCCACCTTTCCAGAGTTTCCAGTCTTCGACCACTTTTTTCATTTTTCCTGGACCTCCCAATTTTACTGGGAGTTCTTCCCGTCAATCCCTCCACCCACTATTTTTCTTGATGTTTGATCATCCTTCCATCCATTTTTCAAAAATCATTTTCGGAGTCATCTATAGTGCTGTCAACCACTTCCCAGATCCAATCACCCTCCAGTGTTAAAATCATAACAATTCGTAGCCTCATTCAATCATTCCACAAAAAATATTGCCATTTTCCTTGTTCAATTTCCTACAAAGTTGATGAAGAGTCCAGGAGCTGAATCAGATGTCTTCTTGGCGGTCAATGGCAGTTCTCAGACAACTCACCTGCAGATCTGAGAGTTTGGGTATTGTTCAGCAGAAGCTTCAAAATTCAAAAATGTCTAGATCCACGAAGATCCAGGTCCTCTCTCTTGGCCTAGATTGAAGGATTTTAAGAGATCTTTCCAACGATAGCTCATGTGTCCCGATCCGACATCGGGATTGATCGCAGCGGCCGATCTCGCCGGAGCGCACGCCAGAAAATAGAAACCAGAATCCGTGGGCAGCCACTTCACAACGTGGAGATCGGAGCCGATCGGCCACCGACCGGAGTTTTCGACCGACCGCCATCCCGGGAGGCGCGCCACCAGGGGTCCCCATCACAACGGTCCCCACCCCAGCAGGCCGGGAGGACAGCGCCATCCGTGGGCCCCACGGACCCGTAGATCGCGCCGTCCGGACAGCACTTTAGACCCGTGTTCGGCACCGCCGGGCGACATCAAGATGCTGCCCGTCAACCCGATTCGCATGATTCCCGAGCCCCGCATGTGACCTTTTACCTCCCTGCGTGGAGTGGGTCAAATATTTGTACCGCTGTAATATTGTTTAACCGGGAGTCCGTAAATCGGCTGGGGTTATCTTCGCCACGCCAGGTGCGTGGAGGTAACGGTCTAAACTTCTCGGCGTTACTTTACTTAGCTAGTATACGGTCTTATGCCGCTGTGAGAGTGTAGGTTCCTAGCCCGTGTGTTCATGTCGCCGCTGTGAGTGTGAGAGTGACCCGTCCCGCGACTCGATCCGAGTCCGGAAGTTGAGTCAGACTACCTTGAACTCTACCAGTTCCTTAACCGTGCACGATCCACGCTTTCCCTCGCTTGGGATGACGAGTGAGTTTGCACTTCTATTAGCGACGTGTAGCCCATAGGAGCTCTTAGTGTCGAGCCGAGGTCGCTCTAGTAGTCGTGTCATTGCTGGTCGAGTCGTGTCCGTCTCATATAGCGTCGTCTCCTCAGTCCATCACGCATCAGTTTGGTATCAGAGCGAGTCGAGTCTAGGGTAGTCTTGCATAAGTCTTGCATGCATCATGGTCTAAGTCGAGTCTAGGATCATCATTATTTTTAAAACAAAGAAAAAGGTGTTTTAAAATTGCATTTCATCTCGATAATTCGGTATCTTAAAAGGTGTTGTCCGAATGTTAGGCTACGCCTATCGGGAGGTCGCACACTTGCGGGAGTGATCTTCAGATCGATTAACTCCGCCACGTATCGGATGTTGGTTAGGTCTAAGTGCATCATCTAGTGTGTGTTTGCATTAGTCGGTGTTTGCATTAGTTAGTGCATTCTAACCTTGCATAGCCGGTCTAGTGTCGTGTCCAAGTGTCGGCAAGTTCAACATGTAGTTCCCCCCAATTTCCCATGGATTCCCAATCACCCGGGCAATATGGCCGCTGGTCTACCCATGGGCTTGGCAACCATCCTCTCCCCTTTCGTAGGCCCGAAGCCTCTGATTTTTATGGCTCTGATGATCCGGGTGACTACCTCAATTGGGAGGCCGCCATGGTCAAATATTTTGAATGTTACACCATGTCCGATGCCATGTAAGTTAATTTTGCCCGAGAGAGGCTTGTCCACAAAGCCGCCTGGAAATGGGAGAGCATTGAGCGCATGAGAGAGGTTAGGAGGCAAAGGCCCATCGAGTCATGGCATGAGATGAAGGATGAACTTAGGAAGGTCTACCTACCCGGCCCGGTCACCTCCAACCGACCCCACCCAATCACCTCCACCCAAGTGGGCCATAATCGGAGGCAACGCGCCGTGCATGTAGAAGAGCCTAGGTCCACGACTAAGCCGAATTCATATGGGGGAGTCCATCACATCGCTCCTACTCCAAACTACACCGTTGCCGAACTCTTCCAAATCATTTTGGATAAAGTGGATAGAAAGTGTGATTATATTGAGTCCCTGCTTCCCCCTTGCCTACCTCCTAGCCGAGATAGAACCAAGCATGAGCCTAAGGAGGTAGCCGCCGGTAGTCCCAGCCCGGTGCCATCTATGGCTCCATCCCAAGGTCCTCTCCCCATCATAGTGGATCCTCTTCCCCCATCCACGAGAGCTCCCATGCTACCACTCTCTACTTCCGAATTCTATTCGGAACCATCTCATTTGGAGCCACCCAAGCCCGAGCCACCCGTATTTCTAACGGGTACACTTTACATAGCCGAGCCACTACTTAGTTGGCTCAAGGATGGCTTGGTCCCACTTCCCTTCCCATCTATGGACCCTATCCTACCTCTGGTGCCAATCAATTCATTTCACACCACTTTCCGGTCTAGTCACTATGTGGATACATTGGATGACCTTCTTAAAGGGTTAGACCGGCAATTGATATTTACGCACTTGTTGGCTCCAGGCTTCGACCGACCCACAGGTCATAGTTTCACTCATCCCGCTTTAGGGTCCATCATCTCCGTGTACACCGTGGGTCATGTTACTACGGAGGTTCTTCTACTCCTCCCTATGCCGGCCGAGCCCGACTTCATTCCCATTTGCCCAAGGGAGGAATCTTACTTTCTACATATGACTGCCGTCCCACCTCTCACAATGAATGAATGTGATTATTTACACCTCCAAGATTTGCAAATGTGGGATAGTGAATTGTGGAAGCCTAGTCTGAGGGGTCATACCTTCTTTGATCCCTTCGACCCATTCTCTTGTGGACCCCGTGACCCACCATATTTACTCCACCTTTTTGAGAGAGTCCACCATCATACCCCCACCATCTCATCTCCCTTCATGAATGAAGGAGATCAACAACACCTTCTAGACTTCCACACATAGGTTCTTGAGATGAGGGAATCCATATCGAGGGGTCACACATTCTTTGATCCCTTCGATCCCTTTCTTAGTGAGCCCCTTGGTCCACAATCTCTATTCCACTTCTTTAGGGGAGGTCACCATTATACCCCTCCCCCATGGACCGGGCCATCGGTACCCACCGAGTCCGTTCACGGGCGAGAGACACCCGACCCTCCAGTCCCACCCAAACCTCCCAAATCCAAAGGACAATCTTATGATTGTACCAACCCTCGGTCACACCTAGGGTATGCATGGCACATATTCGGATGTCCTGGACCACCTTGCATATGATTGGGTCAAACTAACTGTAGGGTTGTTTAGGGTCGTGTGTGCATCCGTGTGTTTTTCTTTTTGCTAAGCATGTTAGGAGTCTGCATGACGACGTCCGTCGTCACATTGAGGCCAGCAATGCATGGTACAAGGAGTTAGCCGGTGCCCATAGACACCACTGAGAGTTCCAAGAGGGCGAATATGTCATGATCAGGGTAAGACCTGAACGATTTCCCTCTAGAACCGTTAAGAAGTTGCAAGCTCGTGGAGCCGGTCCATTTAGAGTGTTGAAATGCATTGGATCCAATGCGTATGTTGTGGACCTACCCGAGGAATACCGTATAAGCTCCACTTTTAATATTTCAGATCTAGTTGCATATAGGGACCCAGCGGTGATCCCTAGTGAGCCTTTCGAGCCATCTCCTCCCCTTGAGAGTGATCCCACACCTGAGTGTCCACCTCCAGCCCCTTTGTCACGGCAGCGTGAGCATATAGATCATATACTGGATGAGCAGGTGACAATTACCAGGAGTGGATCCTACCCACGCTACCTAGTGCGATGGAGAGGACGGCCCGCTACCGAGGACACATGGATCATGCATGGCGTGTTGCAGCGGATTGATCCAGACCTTCTGGAGCGATGCAGACCCTTACTCGACAGGGTCAAGTTTCTCCCACCCGGGGAGAATTGGTGCGGACACCCGAGCAGTTACGCCGAGCCACTGGTACCACACGCGGAGCATGACTCGAGCCACTTCAGTGTCCATATGGCTCGGAGACAGCCTGGAGACTCCCCCCTGAGTCTCGACATTTATCATATTTGTTTAGACATTATTTGTGTGTAATGTGTGTGTGTTTCATTTTATTCGGTATGTAATTTTGATTGTAAGAGGGGTTTATTTACAAAATGGGACCCCCCGGTCCCACGGACCCCCCAGACCCCCTCCCATTGATCCACCTCAGTCCTAGGGCCCCACGTGGGGTCACTCAACCATTCAAATGGAGCCTTCTAGAAGGGTGGGCCAAGTGGGGGACAATGGACCAAAAATGTCAACAATTCCAACCCACCCCCACCTACCTTATCTCTCTAGTCAATAGGCCCCCCCCCCCCTTAATTTTTTTATTTCTTTTTTTGTGTGTTGTTCACATCTGATCCCAGCCCTCCATTCCCCTTCCCTAGATCCAACGGTGGAGGATGGATTTGATATGTAACCTATATAAGCTTGTATTTTCCCATTTTGGAGAATCAATGCATTTGAAATCTGAAAAATTGCTTGAGCAAGGGCTGGTGCGCCCCCCTCCTCTCTCCTCCCTCTCCCCCTTGCCGCTGAGACAGTTGCTCTTCTGAGGTGTGATGACTCCCTTATCGTTTCGGTGATCACTGCAGCCGCCATCGTGCCGCCATCGCACCGCCACGGTCTTCATCGGTATTCTGTCCGCGTCGTGCAGCAGCAGCTTGTCCAAATTTTGCAGCCCTCCCTCGTGATCTTCTGGGCACCAAATTTGGAGGGGATGTTCTAGGGGTATCAGCTACACCACACAAAAATCGGTTGGCCTTCTAGTTCACGTTTTCCAATTTTCCATTTTCATCAACTTTCAATTTCAGTTCTGCTAGTTTTCAGATCTGATTTCCACCTTTCCGGAGTTTCCAGTCTTCCACCACACTTTTGATTTTTTATGGACCTCCCAATTTTACTGGGAGTTCTGCCTGTCAATCCCTCCACCAACAATTTTTCTTGATTTTTGATCAACCTTCCCTCCATTTTTAAAAAATCATTTTATGAGTCATCTACAGTGTTGTCAACCAGTTCCCAGATCCGACCACCCTCCAGTGTTAAAATCATAACAATTCGTATCCTCATCCACTCCTTCCACAAAAACTATTGCCATTTTCCTTGTTCAATTTCCTACAACTTTCATGAAGAGTCCAAGGGCTGAATCGGACGTTTTCCTGGCAGTCAATGGTAGTTCTCAGACAACTCACCTGCAGATCTGAGAGTTTGGGTATTGTTCAGCAGAAGCTTCAAAATTCAAAAAGGTCTAGATCCACGCAGATCCAGGTCCTATATCTGGTCCTAGATTGAAGGATTTCAAGAGAGCTTTACAACGATAGCTCATGTGCCCCGATCCGACATCGGGATTGATCGCAGCGGCCGATCTCGCCAGAGCGCACGCCGAAAAATAGAAACCAGAATCCGTGGGCAGCCACTTCACAACGTGGAGATCGGAGCCGATCGGCCACCGACCGGAGATTCCGGCCGACCGCCATCCAGGGAGGCACGCCACCAGGGGTCCCCATCACAGAGGGCCCCACCCCAGCAGGTCGGGAGGACAGCGTCATCCGTGGGCCCCACGAACCCGTAGATCGCACCGTCCGGACAGCACTTTAGACGCGTGTTCGGTACTGCCGGGCGACATCAAGATGCTGCCCGTCAACCCGATTCGTGTGATTCCTGGACCCCGCATGTGACCTTTTACCTCCCTACGTGGAGTGGGTCAAATATTTGTACCGCTGTAATATTGTTTAACCGGGAGTCCGTAAATCGGCCGGGGTTGTCTTCGCCACGCCGGGTGCATGGAGGTAACTGTCTAAACTTCTCGGCGTTACTTTGCTTTGCTAGTATACGGTCTTATGCCGCTACGAGAGTGTAGGTTCCTAGCCCGTGTGTTCATGTCGCCGATGTGAGTGTGAGAGTGACCCGTCCCGCTACTCGATCCGAGTCCGGAAGTTGAGTCAGACTACCTTGAACTCTGTCGGTTCCTAAACCGCACACGATCCACGCTTTCCCTCGCTTGGGATGACGAGTGAGTTTGCACCTCTATTAGCGAGGTGTAGCCCATAGGAGCTCTTAGTGTCAAGCCGAGGTCGCTCTAGTAGTCGTGTCATTACTGGTCGAGTCATGTCCATCTCATATAGCGTCGTCTCCTCAGTCCGTCCCACATCACCTAGTCCGGGTAAACCCCCTTCAACTAATAAAAAAAGTTTTCTTTTTGGTTTGTGAGAGGGGGAGAGGGTTAACGCGAGGCTAAAAGCCTTTTTTTTGGATTTTTTTATGGAATGGGAGTTTACGCAGACCTGCCCGAGGGGGGGGGTCTGGTCCGTGTAAACCCCCCCAGGGGGGTTAATGCGGGGCTAGAGGCCCTTTTTTTTTGAAAAAAATTTTTTTTTTATGGAATGGGGGGGGGGGGGGTTTACGCGGACCTACTCGGGGGGGGGGGTGTAGTCCGTGTAAACCACCCCTAGGGGGTGTGGATGCACTTTTTGAACATTATTTATTTGTATCTTTATTCATTTATTTATTTCATCTGTTTGTTTATTTAGTGCGTGGGCATGCCAGTCACAAAGTGATGGTTTATTCGGGCTCTGAAGAAACCACTGGTGCGCGCCGTCTGACTAATTAGACAAAAGTGAGTGTCGTGTCCGGACTAAAACCCGCTGTGTCATAAAGGCCACGACGTTAATCACATCTCCCCAGAGGGGAGAAAACCCTTGATTAATCGCCAAAAAAAAAGGGCCCTACGGCCAAAAATTAACATTAATTGAGTTGAGGTAACGAAAATCTTGAATTGTACTAAAATGCCCCCACACTGGGGTGTAAACGTTCAAGCTGTGTTGGTCGCTTATGGACCTTTTCATGTTCGGATGAAAGTCCATTTTGAAAGCGTGATGAAGATGGAGACAAACCCATGCAAATGTCTACTGAGTATACGGCAAGTTTAATAAGTGAGTGGGATTAGATCACAGTAGAAACAGGTTAGGTTTGGTGAGCTATTGGCCCTGGGGCAATATCGGGTCATGGCCATAATGGGATGGTCCCCAAGGTCCAAATCTGACTTATCGGGGCATCATTTATATTCCCTTTACACCGAGTCCGGGGAAGCGGGGCTCCGGAGCAGACATTGATATTTTTTTTGTTTGGTTATCAAATTTTTATTTAGATGCATACGTGCAATTTTTATCTAACCATATATATGTATTATTCATTTATTGTTGTTATCACAATTTTCTTTAGTTGCATTTCCTTTATTTTGTTAGTCTTCTGATCCTTTAATTGTTTATGTGTTTGTTTTTTTTTTTGTTGTTTTGTCTTGTTGTTCTTTTTTATTTGTTTTTTGTTTTCTCTTTTTGAAACGAGGGGTTTCGTTCGACCGAACCAATGCGATCGGTCGACCGATCCTCCCAGAAGTGGGGGGCCTGTCGGGTGGGTTGATGCAACCGCAAAGTGCGTCGACGCACCCGCCGATCGGTCAATCGATAATCTGATTCTGTCGACCAACACTCTGTTGCTTTTTGCTTGTACACTTGGAGAGACCCTATGGCAAGAGTGAGATAAGTTAATGCATGAACCCTTCTCTAAGGGCCGCTTTATCAATGGGATAGGTGAAACCGGGGTGGCATATTCGCCGGTTGCCACCCGGTTTCACCGATCCTGCTGCTAATCCACTTTGATATCACTTCGGTTAAAGGGTTGGATTAGGAAAAAAGTGGCAAAACCCATGGACTTTCTCATTCGGGCTCCCCCGGTCGAATACCCCACCTGGGGACGGTTAGAATTTCTCCTGGAACGGTGTATTCTACTTAAATTTATTCTAATATCAAAGAGGCCCTAAGGGAACTATACTAGGCATGGGGGGTGTATTATGCACTCATGAAGCATAGGACTCAGTGCACAAAGGGATATATGATATGCTTGGTCTTTCTTTCTTTTTGTTTGTGATGAACCCATGAAGCTCCCCATTCTTTCTGGTGTTTGTTCATGAAGATGCAGCAGGAAGTTTAGGTATAGTTTGATGTATGCATGACATGTCTGGACTTTTACATGGTATGGGGGGGGGGCTCCTTCCTTTTTTTATGAGAAACCCGCAGAGGTTTTTTTTTTTTGTAAGCCGATTTTTAGGCATGTTAAGATTTTAGAAAATACAGGAAGTCCCTTTTATTTATGAGAGACTGGCAGAAGTCTCTATGCATCCTGATGTACATGTGAGATTTTTTTTTGTCCATGCTCAGAGCCATCCTAAATAGTCCATTACAATAGTCTTTTGACAGTCCATTGATCCTTTTGTTCATCCATTTTTTTTAATTTTCTCATCTTTGTCTTTATGGCTAAAGATTATTAAGTCTTTTATTTCTTTTATTAGTTGCATTCCTAACTAAATTTCAACAGCATCTCCCCCGGACCTAGGACGATTGGGGGTGTTAAGCGGGTCCTCATCCATGGAAGTCTGAGATGGTTCCAAAGTGATATGGATGCGCACGGAAGCGGCAACATCCGAAACGATCACGCTGGAGCACGGTGCAAAAACCAGACGAAAAGATATTAAAGCATGGGTCCCTCAAGGCCTAAATCGGTAGCACTATCTACGGGGCTAGAGATCCATTAAGGTTCGGATGCCAGCTCTGTTGGGTATGGTGCTGCGAGTTAAGTGGGAAGATGCCAGGCCGGTTAAGCGCCCACAAGGGGCACCGGTTAATTGCCCACGAGGGCCACCGGTTAAATGCCCATAAGGGCCACCGGTTAAGCCTTGGGGAAATCCCACTGGTTAAGCCAAGGAGCCACCGGTGAAGTTGGTTTGCCACTGATTAATTGGGCCACCAATTAAGGCCATGGGAGGAAGGCCTGCCGCTTCATGCAAGGGTCACTAGTTAAAGCCATGGGAGAGGCCCATCGGTTAATGCGAGAGCCGCACCGGTTAAGGCCATAGAAAGGGTGGAATGGAAGCCCTGCTGAAAGAGGAAAGGGAGTTGTGTGCTCTCCCATCTGGCCAGAGGCAATAACATACCAGAAATCTGGCAAACTGACCATAATAGGTTTGAGAAAACTTCAGAGGGGGTGAGCCTTAAGGGTCGAAACTCAAGGCCATACTCATTGCACTGTGTAAGCCCTGAGTCACTCCCAAGGGGGGCTGACTGAGGTGACAAATGGTTGTGATAAGCCTGAAGGAGCCTGAGGTGATGGGCTTTGAGGGTCTAGGCTCGGAGCCATACCCATTGCATTTGGCAAAACCCGAGCCACTCCCTGGAGAGGCCCTCTCATGCATCCATGCTGGGAACACCGAAGGTCAATTTTTATAGGGCAAAGACTATGAATACAAAAGAAAAGTAGACCTGCCGAAAGAATGAAAACACACTCAGAGCTGAGTAGCAGGAAATAGAGAAGCATGACTAGCATGGGAGAAGGAACAAGAAGAGGCACATCACATATCCCAGTCGTTCTGAAGTATCCTTTTATTCCTTATAAGAGGGCAAACAATGAAGGAGAGACATACATTGTATCAGAAGAAAAGGAGAAAGAAGGAAGTGGAAAATACAACGGAGGGAAGTGGACGGAGCATGGGCTCCCCCTTCCCCGCTCCCCTACTACCTCTCACCTCACACTCCCAATTTTTCTCAAAGATTTCCTCCCCTTCTACTTCACACTCACGCAGGCTCACTTCACATATAGCCTTTTTTTCTTTTCCTCTGTGGAGCTCTCTCTCGCCTGTAGAGTCTCCAGGAAGCAGAAAAAAAGCCTTTTTTCTTCAGCCACAGGCCAATTTAAAGGCGGGGCCTGAAGTTCTTCTCATCACCTTCGAAGGCCCGGGTCTCCTACGTATGCCGTGCAGCACTCGTTGGACATTAGGTAGAGCGGCCGTCTTGGAGACGGGGCCGCCGGTCCGTGCAGATCTTTGCGGGGAATGGAAGGATCGTGCCGGCCTACTTTATGCACTATCGAAGGTAGCATGCAGTGGTCGCCATTTTAGGGGGGCCTAAACCCCCTATACCCTTTAATGCCCGAAGAAGGCTCTGCTGCTCTGTTTCCCACCGGTGCTGCCATTTAATTGGGTTCCTGCTGGTTAAATGGGCAGCTGTCGCTTAATTGTAAGCCCGTGCTTGCCGGTTAAACTATCACTGCCGGTTAAATGCTTGAAGAAGCCACCGTTTAAAGGGAGAAGTGAAGGCCTATTGGCTAAATGGCCAATTGGGGTAAAGAGCCCACCGGTTAAATAGTCCGAGGGCCAATTGGTTAAACACATCCCCACTGATTAAACGATTCCCCGGATAAATATCTTTTACCGATTAAATATTTTCCACCAGTTAATGTTCCAGATGTTTTACTCATCTCATTGCGATTCTTCCCAGTTATCATATTCAAGCTGCCTAGGCTTCCATTTGAATGTTTCATGTTGCTTCCTTCCTTACCTTTAGATGATTTACCATTCACATCCATTGTAGCACCAGAAGCCTCTTGATTGCCACTTAGGGAAGGCATCCATATGGAGCGAATGGATGGGAACCTGGTGGCATAGATGGATGAGCGTACATCCCTCCATGAGGGTACGTAACGCAGGGAGTTGCTGGTGTCCCATAGGGTGCCACAATGTTCTATGCTCCTTACATGTATGGATGAGTTTGAGGGCTGGGCACCCCGAAAGGGAAGAACCCATGTGGGGGAACAGGAGAGTAAGCCTTAAACCCGCTCCAATCTGGGTAAAGGATAGTCGCGGTGGGAGCCATAGTAGTGGTGGGGCTGGAGATGGGGCCCGCCGGTGCCTACTCCTATGGGGACGACTGCCCCTTCGGTGTCGCCCTGGACGGCATGGCCGATGGCATAGTCATCGGACGTGCGCGCGGAGACCCCCCCCGGTTACTGACGTGGTGCTCCAAGTTGCAGACAACTGCACCCTCCGGGATCGACCTGAGAGGGAGGACGTTCCCCACCGGCTGAGGGGGAACAACGACTTGAGCGGGAGGATGTTCCCCATCGGTTGAGGGGGAACAGCTATCGCTTGCTGCCACTGTGAGGCCGTATCCAGGAACAGGCTGGGCGAGCATGAGGAGACGGTGATCTGGCGGTGGGAGAGAGGGAGAGGAGATCGCATGAGTGAGAGGGCTCGTGGGTTTCATTTGAAGCCATGTAGGTTGCTGGCGTTGTTGCGACTGATGCTGGGGAAGAGAGGGATAGGAGGCCGTTGCGGTGGTAGAGCGGCGGGAGCTTCGCGGGAGAGAAGTAAAGAGAACAGTGGAGAGAGAATTCACGGAAGAGATGGAGAGAGATTAAACGGTGGGGGTTTAACTGTTGGGAGAGAGAGAGAGAGAGGGGAAGGGACGGGGTGAAGAGAGAGGCTTGGGATGTAAACGGTGGGGGGGGAGAGGATACCACCGGTTAAACTGTGAGGGAGAGAGAGAGAGAGAATGGGGGAGAGATGAGGAAACGTGTTTAACCGGCAGAGGATGCTGCCAATTAAGGCAGCATCCTGCCGGTTAAGTCCCGCTCTCTTCTCTTCTTATTTTTTCTCTCTTTTTCTTATTATTATTCATGTTATTTTATTTTATTTTTTTTCTTTTCTTCTTTATTTTGACGCCCGAGCTTCCACACTCCGAGCTATATCTTCGTGGACATCGGGACCTCGCTCAATTTTATGTTCAATTCGTCCCTTGGGACGTACATTCATGATGGCACGATGCCGTGTGTAGGATGCGGCCCCACCATCACCAGAGTTGAAATTTGGCCGATGGGGCTTCTCCCTTTGTTTCTTCTTCTTCTTCTTTTGCCGACATCAGACGACCAACCGAAGCTTGCTCCTGCAGCCACGAAAATTTTGGGTGTCTGTAGGGGGTTAACGTAGGGCTACCGGGAGGCTTGAAAAAAAAATTAAAATCCCATTTTTTATCCTTTTTGGGCCCACCTTGACTCAGGGTGAACACAAGATGAAAAGGATATGAAGGACTGGACTGGTTGGCTGGATGCGTGCGCATAGAATGAGGAGGCCGACCCTCTCTTGTTTGTGATCTCGAGACTCCTTCTCTGTGAACACTCCCGAGCTGGTATGAATTCTGAGCGAGGCTGGGACTGGGGTTAGCTTGCACTGGGACTAGTAGGGCTGGGTGGAGGAACTGCCAGGGGGAGTTCGCCCCCACCTGGGCATGGCGCGCCTAGGGTGAACTACCCCCCCGGGCTAGCCGCCGTCATTAGGGGACACCCCGGGGGTCTTCCGATGTTCTTTGTCATTGTCCTTTGATGGACTTAGGTCTCTATGGAGCTGGGATCGACCGGTGGGGTCAATTGTTTAATATTGTTGCTGCCACTCGCAAAGTGTTCTGAGAAATTCCCGATACACTATGGGTTGTCGAACGACTATGGATGCACTTTCGGGGCACTTCTTTTGTTCGTTTGTTTATTCATTTTGTTCATTTGTTTATTCGGTTTATTTGTGCGAGGGCGTGCTAGTGACCTAGGTGACGATTTATTTAGGCTTCAATGAAGCCCTTGGTGCGCTCGACCTGACTAGTCAGACGATTGTGTGTGTCTTGTCGGGAAAGAGAACCCACCGTGGCATAAAGGTCACGATGTTAATTACATCTCCTCGGAGAGGGGAAAACCCTTGATTTATCGTCAGAGAAAGGGGCCCTACGGCCTAAAATTCATATTAACGAAACGAGAGAATGAAACCTCGAGCTATGTTTAAACAAACCCCGCATCGGGGTGCAAACATTCATAGACAATGTCGGTCACTCGCGGACCATTTCATGTTCAGATGGAAGTCCGCATTTATAACATAAAAGATGGTGACAAAATCGCGCAGACGTCTGCCGTGAACACAGCAAGTTTCATGAGAATGCGCGATTAGATCCCGGCAGAGACGGGTCAAATTCGATGAACTATCGGCCCGAGGTAGTGCCAGATCATGGCCACAATGGGATGATTCCCAAGGTCCGAATCTGACTTAGCGGGGTGTCATTGATATTCTTTTCACACCGAGTCTGGGAGAGCGGAAGTTTTGAAACGTTCGTGGTTATGCCATTCTTTGTTAAATTTTATTGTTTATTCACGCATGGGTGGTTTATTATGTTTATTTGTTTTCACCCCCCTTTTTTATTTGGTTGATTGTTCCCCTTTTTGTAAAAGGCACGCCAGTTTAAGGATAAAAGGGAGTGCGCCGGTTTAAGCAGCAGGCAAGGGGGCACGCCGGTTCAGGGGTCTGATTGAAGAGGCACCGGTTTAGGCTGGCATGGGGGCGCGCCGGTTTAAGGATCATGTAGTGGGCCCGCCGATTTAGGCCAAAAGGAGGGGGGCATGCCGGTTTAAGATGAATTCAGGGAATTGGGTTTTGAGAGGAGAACTAAACAGGCACGATACCCTGGGGTGACAGATTAGGCCTCGTCGGATCAGGGGAAGATTCAACAGGTTTTGGTTATGTCTTTTGTTCACTTTTCTAGATAGGTTGATAGAAGCGTTAATAAAAAGATTTAAGTGTTTTGTTCTCTTGTCAAGATGGATTAGCAAGAAGGCTCACATGTTTTATTCGGAGGTTGGTTGTGCAAATGCTCTGGAGCTCAGAAGGTCAGTATTATATCAAGCTTGGAGTGGTCCGAGCACACACCCAGTTCTTGTACTCAGGGAGTTCATTTCGTTCATTCCTCCTTATGTGCATTTGTTCCTCATTCTCATCGTTCGTGTTCCTGGCGAAAAATGGGCAGCACCTCCCCCGGAATGGGGTTTGTGAGGTGTGAAATAGGGGATCGTCAAACAGAATGCTCTGGGATGACCCCCAAAATTTGGGTGGGCCAAAGATGGCTGTCCGATGACCTAGAGCTAAGTGTAGAATCCCGAGGACTAGCCTTCGAGGGGTTCTAGCGACTCACAGGTCGTAGCTCAAAAGGAGTTTCTCAGGGACGGATGTTCACCATGAAAGGCTATAGATGTTCAGCCTTCAAACGGGTCCCCTCAAATGCCATGCCACAGAGAGGCAGACTTCTAAGAGCCCTGAGTGATTAGAAGATGAGCGTGGGAAAGAAACTGATAAGACAGAATGTAATATATACCTTCATAAGAGCCTTTCTTTTCATTCACTCATAAGAGAAAGGGGGGGGGGTAAAAAATACATGAGGGAAATCTACCCCATGACAAAGAAAAAAAATAGCAGGAAGGGAAAAGTAGATACACCGGTGGGAGGGGATCAGAGCACAAGCTCCTCCCCCCAAACTCACCTCTCTTCTCTCATAATCTCTCCCTTTTCTTTGCTTTGCAGGCGTAGATGGATGGAACTTTTTTGGATCCCAGAGAACTCTGAGCTAAAGCCAGAGAAGAGCGCCCTAGCTCAGAGAACTCCCACTTGAGGGCCGGCTTTTTTTCTAACCAGCCTCCTTTATCATTGTCTTCGGCTTGCCTTTTTATAGAATGGCTAGTGGAGGAGAGTTCCTGCCACCTCCACCTCGTTCACAGCAACGTCAGGCGTTGACTTATTACGTTGGCTTCCGTTGGTTCGCGAAGTACGCTTGCATTCGTTCGGAGATTGGATCTTTGTGGATTTGTCGGGAGATCTGCTACTGCTGCCACTGTCGCTGCTTGCCTTCGCCGTTGCTGCCGTTGCATTGTCGAGCGGAGGTGTAGATAGACTCCGTGATTCACCGGGCGGCATTAAATGCCATGTTCTTCGCCTCTGCGCACGAACTTGTAGGAAAATAGAGTGTCGCGGTTCGGATGGGATGGTCATGGGTTAAACCGACATGGCTAGGGGGCACGCCGGATTAGGCCGCGCTAATGGGCGCGCTGGTTTGGCTACATCAGAGAGGCGCGCCGGTTCAACATCAAGACGAGGGGCGCGCCGGTTCAGCCTCAAGAAGAGGGGCATCCTGGTTTAGTGGCCTCGTCGACCTTGTACCAACCCGGATGGGTGTTTGACATATGGTGCTACGTTAGTTTCCCTGCACCTCCCTCGAAGTGTTTATTACGAAGTTCCCAGGCTTTGGTTTACAATTTTGAGCAATTTTTGACACATGCCGAACCCGTGTCAGATTACTCTGGTTTCTTCCTCATTCGGCCTTCGGCACTGTGGGTCATGCCCTTGACCTTGCTCCATGCCCATGGGGAGTCTCTTCATCGAGTGAGCAACCACTCAAAGTATTTTCGCCCCAGTGGGTAGTTCCTCAGCCTTCTACGGACCATTCCAGCATGATGTGTGCCCTAATCGGGTCACTCAAATTTTTCACTGATTCGGCCTTCGGCACTTTGTTTTGAGGGGCCAGGGATATTTCGTCTGCTTGAGAAGCTTCCTTGTCGGGTAGCGGACCACCAGGTGTGTTCTCGTCCTGATCGGGCGAGGTATCAGGTTCATTTGGCCTTTCCGTCTTTGACTTGCTTTCCGGTGCCGAGACGTAAATGCCTGTACGATCGTCATCATTTCATTTTCATTTTTTTTGACATTCACAACGGCCGGGATAGCTGGCTGGTTGGCCTTAGATTTGGCCCCAGAGTGAGGATGATTGCCCGTAGGAATTGAGGGAAGGCATATCGGGCATGTGGGTCTAGCCTTGGCGAAGCGTGCCGCGTTGTATGGCGGGTTGACTGGCAGCCCTGGGTTGGCCTGAGGGCTAAAAGGTAACAGCTCATTGCCGCGTGTCTGAGGGTCGGGGGTGGCCCTGACTTACTGGAGGGTTTCCGTATGATACGGCTTGTGTGTGCAAGCTTGGGGGTCGGCCCCGGCTTGTTGTAGAATGGCTGGAACATACGCGCCCATGGGGTGCTCGAGGAAATTCCCGACACACGACCACAGGCCGTATAAGTGTGCTAAAGGCTCTCAAAGCCCATGTTTGACTAGGAAAGGTACTCCTTTGGCTTTAAAATGCTGAAGGTAGGTGTTATGGGGGGTGAATCTTGGCCTCGTTGCTGGGTGCCACGTGCCATGGCTTGTTGTCAGGGTGCCCCCAGGTTGGCCCAGGTGGCTTAGTTGAAGGCGGGTGAAACCATGTACTGGGTGATCGGGGATGGCCCCTACCAATTGTAGAAGTCACCGTGAGTCACAGCCAGGTGGCTAAGACCCTTGGTTGGGCCCGGCATGTCATAGAAGGGGTCGGACAAATAATGGCTTGAAGGTGTTTGGGGAAATTCTCGAGCCCTCGTTTATCGTTATTTTCTCTAGAAAAATATCTGGGTACAACAAATGCCTCCCACGGGGCATGCGCCAGAGGTAGAGATGAGGGCGGATGGCCCATGAACTCCTCATTTGCCATGTTGTCGTTGTGTTTAAATCTCATATGCACTTTATGTACATACACTTTTTTTCATGCTTGAATTTTGTATATCGCTAACATTGTGTACTCACTATTGTCGTGCAATTATCTTGTAGCTATGGCGAGGTTTGTTAGAGATGATCGGGATCAGAGGCGTGCTGTTCACGAGGAGGACCACTGGGTGAGGCGGACCGGCCTGCCAATGCCTCCTTTGGGCCCACCCTTCATCACTGCGGCTAATGTTGGCCAGTTGGACTTGGGGTGGTCTTCGGTGGCTGAGGGCCCATTGGAGAGAGGATACGTGAAGCTGGGGCAGTTGATTTGAGCCAGATTTCTGAGACAAGTGGCATCTACACTTATGACCGCTTGGGAGGCTACCCGAGAGAGTTCCCTCTGGATTGGCACTTATTCGAGTTTATGAGGAGTTTCATCCCAGCTGGCACAGAGGAGGGAGATCCTTCAGTGGCTGGAGAGCACCTCCGGTTAGAGCGAGGCATCTTGCTGGGCAGGGATAGCTTGCATAGGGTCGTCGTATATAGCTTCTCGAGCATATTAGTGGCTTTCTGGAGGCAGAGGCAGTTCCCCAGTGTGGATTGCCTGGGATTCTTCACCAGAGTGGACCAGTTTGAGGTCTGGGTTGGAGTGTTGAGTCCAGCTTCTTGGGACTTGCACGGCCACCATCGGGTCTAGACTGAGGGGGTGACTAGCTTGACACTGGAGCCATCCGAGCTATAGTTGCTGGATAAGGGTATGATGGCCACACTTTGCTGGATGGGATACTGCGTCAGATCGTGGTTAGCTGGTACGGCTGATGGTCAGTGATTTCTTCTCATTGGTACCACCAGGGCGCAACAGAGTGGCTGATGGGTGTTGTCCATCATTACCAAATGCTTCTGGACCAGACAGGGATCCGATATGCAGTGACCGCAGCTTTGTATGGGTACCCATGTTACACAGGACTCATTTAGGCATTAGCGGAGCGCCTCAACCGCCGATGGAACATGGTAGCCACAGCAGAGGGGAAGACTTCGCTAGACTTGTGGTCCCACTTCAGGATATTAGGTTTGCCGATCAGTGGTGAGCGGTATGAGGAGGTGGTGCTAGATGACCTCCATCGTAGCCATACCGATGGACTGGGACGATATCATGTATCACACAGCTACTGATATCTATTAAAGACCTGGTGGGATTTGGCCCTGGCTGGCTAAGAGAAGCCAACACAGACTCTGAGGGTGCCATTGAAGGCATGGGTCCATCATTTGTACAATGGGCCCGTCTACTTCTACAATGAGTTTGCATAAGATCAGACTCCATGAGAGGAGTACTTAGAGATCAAGATGAAATTCTGGATGTATTCTTGATATATATGTGCACCGAGGGAGGGGTGGAACCCCCATGAGCTTTCGGAGGTCACCTACTTGGCCATGTACCTGGCGTACTGGTTGGTGACTTTTGTAGTTCCTCATGGTGAGGATGGTCTTCTACAGACGGAGCTATTGTGGCCTTCATGTCTTTTGATGGAGGGACGGAGGTTAGCGTTGGCCCCGACAGCTTTGGCCAACATCTACCATGGACTTGGGGCCTTGGCAGTACACCCTGCACCGAGAGACAGAAGCCATGTTCTGCCGACTCACTACCTAAGCATGTAGGCCATGTAGGTTGGCCTACTGTTCCTGGGGTTTGTTACGAGGGCAGTAGTGGCGAACCCGACAGCTCCTTTGCTTTTTGATTTCACGGGTCAGCCAGATGGGGACGTCGTAGATCAGCTGGAGAAGGCCAGGAGGGCATATCCTACTTGCCAGGTAGAGGTGACGACGGGATTCCATTCGACTGTGGTTCGAGGGGCTTCCGGCCGGTGTTAGTACCAACGAGTGACGGGGCAGCCGGCGCCCTACCGCACCAGCGAGAGCCAGATGCGCCGGTGTATACTGAGTGGGTGATCAGCACCCGATCGACTATTTTAGCGTTGCACCGGTCTAGTGCGAGCATTCTGGAGTCCTACTACCCGCACCGGTTTGCCAAGAACTTCGGGTATGTCTTGCCCTGAGATTTTTCAGTGGAAGTAGTTAGGGAACATGAACAGTCAACAAGATAAGCCTCACGCTAGCAAGACAATCAGAGCGCTAACATTTACACATAAAAGAGGAATGAATAAGGTCATATAATCAAAATTTTCACTTTATTGAATAATAATCACAACTCAAGGTTACATCCGACTCTTGACTCTTTTCTAACTCTACACTCAAGAAAAAGAGGAAATTACATAATTGACTCATGACCGATTATATGGACTCATGTCTATGTCTCCTCACGATCTTTTAATCGCTCTCGGACTCGTCACTTGAGTAGTCCAAATCCCCGCTAGAATTTCCTGAAAAGGATTAAAAAGGTAGGGAATGGGCACACTTGCCCAGTATGTATCTTCGTATCAACATGAAGGTAATATTTAAGTAATTAGCAATTTAGCTCTATGAAAGGCAATAATGCAATATGATGAAACACGTGAATGAAACCAAGATAACAATGTAAGTAGCAAGATGGAAATCATAGAGACATGAATGTTCATGTAGAATGGGAGCATGATCAATCAAGAATATAAAGTGGCCTTTCATGTAACGAGAATGTACTAGAATGTAACGAGAATGTACTTTTCATAACCATAAAGGCTATGCACTAGAAAGTCATGTAATAAGAATGTATAATTTCATGATGTGCCTTGTTGTGTTCACCCGTTTATAAAAAAAGTAATCCCAGCGCAATGCGACGCCAGTGTTCATCATACCCCATGATTTAAAGTATGTTTTCGGTCATCCGCTGAGGGGGCTAGTGTCGAGCCCTTGGACACTATCCGTATCTGCTCTTGCATCTTCAAGTTATAAATCAAGCTACTTCCACGAGATATAAATAAAGTTTCAGCCAATAATGTATAATTCAAACAAAAAGTTCGTTATAACAAAATCAAGGTAAGAATGCACCAGCTATGAACATGCGAGTTCAAGGTTGAATTAAGAACAAGGTCATGCCACGGAAGGAATCCGGTAGCATAACAGTACATTCATTATTTCCATAGTACATTAATATCTTTAATGAATACGATGTTGGGTTCCATATAATGAAAGAACCATCTAGGAATAGAATATGATCAACCCTTGGGTCAAACCTAGGGTTTCACAACAAGATAGAAGAAGATGGTCAGTTCAAGACCGTTTCTTGATAGTAGCGGTCAAATTGAGACCGTTTCTTGGAAGTAGTGGTCCGGTAGAGGCCGCAATCAAATGGAGTCGATGCATGAAGGTAAAGAGTCGACGCAATAGAGCAATCTGGCATAATGCGGTTACGGGAGGGCCACTATTTGACCGTGGCAGTCGCCATATGGCCGCAACTAGCCAGGGTACATAAAAACACAGGTATCATAAGTGCTTTCTAGTCGATTGGGCTTTTAGGGTACAACCAGCTCGGCATCCTAGTGGGAATCCCAGGCTCGCGGAGACTTACGGAGGCCTTGAAACATGATCACCTAGTCCGATGAAAGGAATATCCAACGGAGAGGATCACAAGTCCAAGAGAGTGTGCCTACAAGTGCAAGGTGTAAGTAATAGCATCGTACCATGATAAATGCTATGTACTTAACCAGAAAGATAAAGATGAGAGTGAAACGTGTGAAACTGTGATCAAAACATCGATAGAGCAAGCATGAGAAAACTCTTTAATACAAGACGATATGATTTCTTTGGGCACAAAATTAATATACATGAAAATAATGCTAAACATGCTGACATGAAACAAGATGTAGCAGGAATCATGAACAATAGGAAATATTTTCCCAGCTGTGAGAGAGTGCTAGAAATAATAGGGCAAGGCATGGTTTCTATCATTATAGACTAAGGATATACATACGTATAAACTGGACACAGAAAATGGGTTACAGTCATGATGAGGCCGCTATCATCAAACTATGGCCTATCAGGCGGCCGCTATCTAGATATAGCAGTATCTGATGGACCGCCTTCTACCTGCTCAGACGAAAGGATAAAATAATGCGTGCGGGCCTATTCTAGGGCAATACTCATGGGAAAACATGATTAACAGGTAGATAAGGCATGATAGAATAATAGTAACTCATGAAGATGCATGGGTTTGCATAATTTAAGCCAAGTTATCATCTTTTCTTCTCAAGATGCAGGGATATGCATGCAAGGATAAGTTGAAAGCGCAGTCCTGATAAAACGTCAAATATGAGATGTATAGAGCATGAAATTCCATGAAATCAGAGGGCTTTTAATCCTAACACGTTGCTTAAGTCTTTTCATGAGATAATCTATGTAGCAACCCTGATAAATTTAAAAGGAATAAATAAATCAAAATAGATTAAAAGATTTAGTAAATAAACGAAAGAGCTTGGAATAAAAATAATTAAACCCTGATGAAAATAATGCCTCAGATATAGGCGCTACTTTAAAATAAAACGCCCTTACCTAAGGCGTGTTTTGAGAAAGGACGCCCACACATCAAGGCGTCAAATTGTAAATGACCAAAATAAATAAAAAGGGCAAGTTAGCGTAACGTCCCTTGCGTGGACGCGTTTCAACAAGAAACGACGCTTGACAAGGCGTCAATTTAAATTCGACGCCCTGACCTAGGTCGCTAATTCAGTTCGAGTTTCGTTCGACCCCGGAGTCTATCCAGGGTAAGTTGATAACTATGAGAAAGAGTTCGAATGTAGTAATAACTCTATCATGGAAGTATTACTTCCAATCGAACACTAACCTTATTAGGATTTCCAATATCTTATAAATAACCTTCTGCTTGAACCGAGAATGCTATTTGGCGTTCGGAGTTTTCAAAGGTATGCGAAGAACAGCAGGTTCTTCTTCTTCCTTCTTCCTTATATTGTGTTCGATCAACGCATGAAGAACTAATGATTCTTCATACTCTTCTCTGATTACAGGTTGAAAGCTGCTGTCTTCCGAAGAACAAGTAAGTTCTTTCCCCTTGCTTTCGGTTACGTATAAGAAGATTTTAATATCTTCTTCTTCGTTCTTCTGTCTCTACAGGTTGTCTGTAGAAGTGAACCCGGTTGATTGAAGTATTGAGGATTCTTCATCTACATCCTCTTATTTACCCTTGCTGCTGCTATTAGGATCGAAAGCTTCAAAAAGACTCTGTTTTTAAAACAGAGTATCGTTCAGAACCTACACCTGTTCATCCGTCAGTTTATCATCATCAAGGTAGGTTTTCTCAAGCACTGTAGCCCAAATCACCATAATAACTATATTAAACCATATATATTAGTTCATGCATATAGTTTTCACGAGTTTTAAAAGTTCTATTGTTGGAAAGAAACGCCCTTTCCAAGGGCGCTAATTTTATACGCGACCCAGACTAGGGCGCTATTTAAATAAACGACCCTGACAAGGTCGTCAATTCAAAAGATTTGACGCCCTGTACACAGACGTCAATTTAATTACCTGATAATTACCCATGTTAATTAGTCCAATATTCACTTAAACATGATTCTAAATCAGTGCATCCTGATATTATCCTGTCATGACCATATCTCGTTTTCTGGAAATTTTAATACTTGAAAAAAATTATAAATTCTTGAAATACACGACCCTGTATAGGTCGTCTCTCACTTGACTAATGCCCCTGTTCAGGGCGTGAATTGAAAAGTAACGCCCCTGTCCAGGGCGTGTTTCTGATAAATCACTGAAAATATATATTCTGCAAAAATAGAGGCAAAGAATGAACGACCATTGTATACGTCGTCAAATTTTAATTAAACGCCCCTTTACCAGGGCGCGTTTTCGGTAAAATACGGAAATATTGAAAATTTGCAAAAATGTAAAATAGATAAACGCCCTTACTGAAGGCGTTAATTACTTGAGTAGTGACTTTACTTAAGTCGTTATTTTCCTGTAAAAATAATTTTACCCTGTTTCTGATAACCGATGGTTTCAATATATCTATATATATGTATATCGGCACTATATCTCCACTCCGTGAGTATAGTCCCACGTTTCATGATGTTTTATCGATCACCCTCAATTCTCATTGACATACAAGCTCTCCATTGGACATTCCGTTCCTTTGGACTAGCGAGTTAGTCATAGAGACCTCCGTAAGACTCCTCGTACCTTGGATTCCCTCAAGGTCGACTGAGCTGGTTGTACCTTGAAAACCCATTACACTATTGAATGCCATGTCACTCTAAAGAAAACATGGTATACCGGCCCTTATGATATGCAAAGAGTATATCATGAGAATTCTTAATGGGATGATGATATCATGCCATTTGTTGATGTTCTTGTGGACCTCAATTCTATAATAAGAATGAGGGTATCTTGCCTTTGATGTACTGTTCATGTGGACCTCAATTCTATATAAAGAATGTCCATACTTGTTTATCATGGTACCCGAGTTAAGGGAACCTAATTCCACCTAGTTTCATCGTTCATCGTGATTGTACCGTTGTTATCGCCTATCTATGTCCAATGTCGTATTTTTGGACTCCATTCTCTCAAAGTTATCCTACGTGTCTACAAGCTTAAATTGTTGAAATTCCCTATTGGCTATATATATACAAGAGTGGATGTCAAATATACATGATAAATGCCTGCGCATATAGGGCCCGATCTGGTCCTAGGAGGAGCACCCGAAAGTACTTGTGCCCATGGGAGTTGAATGATAAGGTATCTGGCATTATACCGAGTGCATGACTAGCTTGATTGGACATTCCACACAAATCTTGTACTTGACTCGTACTTGACTTGACATGAATTGCGTGACCCGAGAAAGGGTAATTACTTGCTTGCTTGATACATGATAGCCAAAGTTCTTGACATGACTTGCTAAAAGATACTTGCTTGAATATCTTGTTATCTTTTCTTGAAAGCTCATGACTAGTTTATCTTGCTGTCTTATTGATAAATTCTCTCTCTATCTTGTCTTTTTTTTTGCGAGCATGCATAGTTATAGTACATTCATGAAAAATGTAATTATTTAAACCCCTTGCTAGCGCTTGAGATATAATTTCCTACTGAGCGTTCGCTCACTCCGTGTGTTCCCTACTTTTCAGGTAAGTCCGACGAAGAAGGTCAATCTGATGGGAGAAGTCAAGAGTGAAAGAGCTAGAGCTTTTCCAAGTGTCATCTAGTCTTTTTCCTATTTTCTTGAGTCGACTATGTACTCTTCTCTTTTTTTGAATAGAGTATTGGATTTGTAATAGTCCATCCATTATGAAATAAAGGATTGGGTTATCTTTCTATTTTGCGCATCTCTGTTTTGGTGTCGAATACACTACTACTGTGATTGACATGATTGATATAAACTCGTCGCGCATATCCGAGTATCTTCCGCGCTCGGGGCGTGACAGTTTTTGTGGTATCAGAGCCTAGGGTATTCAATTCCTAGGAAAAACCCAAGTCCAAGGATAAGTTTTAAACCTTCAACCAGTGAGATTGGGTAGAACCAAGGGTTAAAGTTAACATAGTATATGAGTCTTTAAATACAAGCACATATTAATCTAGTTATTGTAATTGTAGGATAATGGCTGCCAAACGTACTCAATGGCGCAACATGCAGCGTACACTGCAAGGCATGACTCAAGTGCTGCAGCAAGTAACACTAGGAGGTGGACAACGAGCAGGAAGTCTCCACCAGACTTTCAAGAACATGAACCCACCCAAGTTCACGGGTTCTACTGATCCAGATGACGCTGAACACTGGATTAGGGAGATAGAACGTATATTCCGTGTTATGCAATGCACGGATCAGATAAGGTCTTATTAGCTACTTTTCAGTTAGAAAGGGATGCTAGATGCTGGTGGGAATCAATAGAGGCTACTATAAATCAAGATCAGGTCTCGTGGGAAGAATTCGTTGAACACTTCAACGCAAAATATTTCTCGGACCGAGTTCAGGAAAAGAAGGCTGCAGAATTTGCTGCATTAAAGCAACGATCTTTGTCAGTGGCCGAATATGAGGCCCAATTCTCTAGATTATCTCGGTATGCTAAGCATCTAGTTGGCACCGAGAAAATGAAAGCTAGGAGGTTTCTTAATGGGCTCAGGCCCCAAGCTATTACTCAACTGGCGCCGATGGACATTCAAGTCTACTCGGAGATAGTACGCCGAGCTCAACTATTAGAAGATGCCACGGAACTGTCTGATAGGATTCGTGGTAAGGATAAGAAGGAACAAGTTACAGGTTCGGGTTCCTTTAAACCCAACTTCAAGAAAAGGCCTAGCAATGGAGGTACGTCCTCACAAGATCAGAAGTCTAAGAAGACCAAGCCCTTCTCTATCACCACTACCCTCTCAAATACAGTGTGCAAGCATTGTGATAAGGCGGTCATAGAGCAGAAGAATGCTGGAGGAAACTAGGAGCATGTCTCCGTTGTGGGAGTCGTGAGCATCGATTCCCGATTGCCCATTACTTAACGACCAAGCCGTTGACGGGAAGCGCCCAGTAACCAAGAATGCTCATCATCATGCAATCAAGGAGACCGAGCAAGTAGAAGGAGGCGGCTTAGTGGAAGGTACATTGAAAGTTTGTTCCAGGAATGCATATGTCTTAATTGATACTGGTGCATCGCATTCTATTGTTTCTAAAAAGTTTGCTGACCCATTACCCCTAGAACCGGAATGGATAAAGTTAGTTTTGTCTACTCCTCTAGATGATGAGACTGATATTACACATCATTACCAAAACTGCGAAGTATTGATTCATGGTCAAAATCTCCCTATTGATCTCATATGTTTAGATCTGAAAGAGTATGATGTAATACTAGGGGCAGATTGGTTATCCAAGTATCAGGCAACGGTTGATTGCCGCAATAGTAAGGTTACATTCAAGGAATTTCCAGAACTAATATTTACTAGCCCCAAGAGTCGGAGCAAATCCCCTATTATTTCAGCTCTCCGAGCTAGCAAGCTCATTAGGAAAGGATGTGCATCTTTCCTCGCATTTGTCACAGTTAAAGAAGCTAAGGAGATTAAGCTAGAAGACATTCTAGTAGTACAAGAATTTCCAGACGTGTTTCCGAAAGATTTGCCGGGATTACCCCTGCAAAGAGAAGTGGCCTTCACCATCGACTTAGTCCCTGGTGCTGGTCCGATTTCAAAGGCACCTTATAGGATGTCACCTACTGAACTCAAGGAGTTAGAGGAGCAATTGATGGAACTCATTAAGAAAGGATTCATTAGACCAAGTACTTCCCCGTGGGGAGCGCCTGTATTATTTGTAAAGAAGAAAGACGGATCCATGAGGTTATGCGTCGACTATTGACAATTGAATCATCTCACTATCAAGAACAAGTATCCACTGCCGAGAATCGATGAATTGTTTGATCAGATTTCAGGATCCATGTACTTTTCCAAAATTGATGTTAGGTCAGGATATCACCAACTAAGAATCAAGGACGAGGATATTCATAAAACCGCATTCAGAAGCAGGTATGGCCATTGTGAATTTGTTGTTATGCCTTTCGGACTAACGAATGCCCCTACTGCCTTTATGCAGTTAATGAATAGTATATTCAGGCCTTATTTAGATCAATTCGTGGTGGTCTTTATTGATGATATATTGATTTATTCCAAGACCAAGGAAGAGCATGAGGAACATTTGAGGATTGCATTACAAATATTGAGGACAAACCAATTATATGCAAAACTTAGCAAGTGTGAATTCTGGCTTGAAGAAGTGACTTTTCTCGGACATGTTATATCAAGGATGGCTTGTCTGTAGACCCATCAAAGGTTGAAGCTGTAAGGAACTTGGGAAAGACCGACCAATGCTAGCGAGATCCGAAGTTTCTTAGGTCTTGCCGGCTATTACAGGCGATTCATCAAGGATTTCTCTAAAATCGCCGTGCCACTTACGAGGTTAACTCGCAAGGAGATCCGTTATGAATGGGATGAGGAATGTGAGAGAAGCTTCCAAACTCTCAAGGATCATCTTACTACAGCTCCTATCTTAGCATTGCCAATTGAAGGAGAAAAGTTCGAGGTATACACTGATGCTTCTAGCATTGGCCTCGGGTGTGTTCTAATGCAACAAGGGAAGGTTATAGCCTACTCTTCTCGTCAATTAAAGAAGCATGAAGAGAACTACCTCGTCCATGACTTAGAATTGGCCGCGGTAGTATTTGCACTCAAAATATGGAAACATTATCTTTATGGAGTACAGTTTACTATATACTCCGATCACAAGAGTCTCAAATATCTCTTTTCACAGAAGGAACTAAACATGAGACAAAGACGATGGCTAGAATATCTCAAGGACTTCGACTTTAATATACAATATCATCCCGGAAAAGGTAATCATGTAGCAGATGCCCTTAGTCGAAAGCCGAGAGCACTGTTAGCCAATTGTCTGATTCAAGAATGGAAATTGCTAGAACAATTCTCTGAACTCAATATAAGCATGGACACGGACCCTAGATGTGTCACATTATCTCATGTAAGCATACAGTCAGATTTATTATCTGAGATACAAGCACTTCAGGATGATGATCCTGCATTAGTAGAAATCAAGGGCAGATTAGAAGGACAATCGGACTTCCAACTAGCTTCTGATGGAAGATTAATGTTCAAGAATAGAACTTGTATACCGGACTGCCCAGAATTGAAAAAGAAGATCGTAGATGAAGCTCACAGATCAAGGTATACGATTCATCCTGGATCTACCAAGATGTACCAAGATGTGAAAAGAAATTTTTGGTGGCCCAACATGAAAAGAGAAATAGCGGACTATGTATCACGCTGTCTCACATGCCAACAAGTCAAGGCGGAACACCAAAAGCCTGCTGGAAAGCTACATCCTCTAGATATCCCTAAATGGAAGTGGGAGGATATTGGTATGGATTTCATCATGGGTTTATCTAAATCAAAAAGAGGACATGATGGAATATGGGTTATCATTGACCGATTGACCAAATCCGCGCATTTCTTGCCAATCAAGAGTCGATGGTCAGTTGATGTCTTAGCTGCACTATACATCAAGGAAATAGTCAGATTACATGGTATTCCTATTTCAATCGTGTCTGACAGAGATCCCCGTTTTACTTCTCATTTTTGGAAAGGACTACAACATTCGTTGGGGACGAGACTTAATTTTAGTACAGCCTTTCATTTCTCAAACGGATGGTCAGACCGAGAGAACAAATCAAGTAGTTGAAGATATGCTTAGAGCATGCATCACTGATTTTGATGGAAACTGGCATGATCACTTGCCTCTGGTCGAATTTGCATACAATAATAGCTACCAAGCTAGTATACAAATGGCACCTTTCGTAGCTTTATACGAAAGGAGTTGCCGATCACCCTTGTGCTGGAATGAAGTTGGAGAGAAACAACTGTTAGGTCCAGACATGGTAAGGGATACAACTGAGAAGATACAAGTAATCAGGGAAAGATTACAAGTAGCTCAGACAAGGCAAAAGATTTTATGCCGACACAAGAAGAAGAGATCTCGAATTCCAAATTGGAGATCATGTGTTTCTCAAGATATCGCCTGGACGTGGAATACGAAGATTTGGTGTTAAAGGCAAGCTTACACCAAGATTTATCGGACCTTTTGAGATACTAGAAAGAGTTGGCGAGGTTGCTTATCGCATCGCATTGCCCCCTCAACTGTCCGAAGTACATGATGTGTTCCACATATCTATGTTGAAGAAGTATGTACATGACCCATCACATATTATTGAATATGGAGACCTAGTGATCCAGAAAGATTTCACGTATGAACAGAAGCCTATGAAGATCTTAGATCGAGAAGTACGTATCCTAAGGAATAAGGTTATTCCCATGCTAAAAGTACAATGGAATAAGAACTCAGAACATGAAGCTACATGGGAGACCGAGGAATCTATGAGGAAACAATTTCCAGATTTATTTTAGAAGGTACATACTCTACACTCTCCAAATGTAAATATACGATATGGAATTTGGGGACCAAATTCTTTTTAAGTGGGGGAGGGTATAGCAACCCTGATAAATTTAAAAGGAATAAATAAATCAAAATAGATTAAAAGATTTAGTAAATAAACGAAAGAGCTTGGAATAAAAATAATTAAACCCTGATGAAAATAACGCCTCAGATATAGGCGCTACTTTAAAATAAAACGCCCTTACCTAAGGCGTGTTTTGAGAAAGGACGCCCACACATCAAGGCGTCAAATTGTAAACGACCAAAATAAATAAAAAGGGCAAGTTAGCGTAACGTCCCTTGCGTGGACGCGTTTCAACAAGAAACGACGCTTGACAAGGCGTCAATTTAAATTCGACGCCCTGACCTAGGTCGCTAATTCAGTTCGAGTTTCGTTCGACCCCGGAGTCTATCCAGGGTAAGTTGATAACTATGAGAAAGAGTTCGAATGTAGTAATAACTCTATCATGGAAGTATTACTTCCAATCGAACACTAACCTTATTAGGATTTCCAATATCTTATAAATAACCTTCTGCTTGAACCGAGAACGCTATTTGGCGTTCGGAGTTTTCAAAGGTATGCGAAGAACAGCAGGTTCTTCTTCTTCCTTCTTCCTTATATTGTGTTCGATCAACGCATGAAGAACTAATGATTCTTCATACTCTTCTCTGATTACAGGTTGAAAGCTGCTGTCTTCCGAAGAACAAGTAAGTTCTTTCCCCTTGCTTTCGGTTACGTATAAGAAGATTTTAATATCTTCTTCTTCGTTCTTCTGTCTCTACAGGTTGTCTGTAGAAGTGAACCCGGTTGATTGAAGTATTGAGGATTCTTCATCTACATCCTCTTATTTACCCTTGCTGCTGCTATTAGGATCGAAAGCTTCAAAAAGACTCTGTTTTTAAAACAGAGTATCGTTCAGAACCTACACCTGTTCATCCGTCAGTTTATCATCATCAAGGTAGGTTTTCTCAAGCACTGTAGCCCAAATCACCATAATAACTATATTAAACCATATATATTAGTTCATGCATATAGTTTTCACGAGTTTTAAAAGTTCTATTGTTGGAAAGAAACGCCCTTTCCAAGGGCGCTAATTTTATACGCGACCCAGACTAGGGCGCTATTTAAATAAACGACCCTGACAAGGTCGTCAATTCAAAAGATTTGACGCCCTGTACACAGACGTCAATTTAATTACCTGATAATTACCCATGTTAATTAGTCCAATATTCACTTAAACATGATTCTAAATCAGTGCATCCTGATATTATCCTGTCATGACCATATCTCGTTTTCTGGAAATTTCAATACTTGAAAAAAATTGTAAATTCTTGAAATACACGACCCTGTATAGGTCGTCTCTCACTTGACTAACGCCCCTGTTCAGGGCGTGAATTGAAAAGTAACGCCCCTGTCCAGGGCGTGTTTCTGATAAATCACTGAAAATATATATTCTGCAAAAATAGAGGTAAAGAATGAACGACCATTGTATACGTCGTCAAATTTTAATTAAACGCCCCTTTACCAGGGCGCGTTTTCGGTAAAATACGGAAATATTGAAAATTTGCAAAAATGTAAAATAGATAAACGCCCTTACTGAAGGCGTTAATTACTTGAGTAGTGACTTTACTTAAGTCGTTATTTTCCTGTAAAAATATTTTTACCCTGTTTCTGATAACCGATGGTTTCAATATATCTATATATATGTATATCGGCACTATATCTCCACTCCGTGAGTATAGTCCCACGTTTCATGATGTTTTATCGATCACCCTCAATTCTCATTGACATACAAGCTCTCCATTGGACATTCCGTTCCTTTGGACTAGCGAGTTAGTCATAGAGACCTCCGTAAGACTCCTCGTACCTTGGATTCCCTCAAGGTCGACTGAGCTGGTTGTACCCTGAAAACCCATTACACTATTGAATGCCATGTCACTCTAAAGAAAACATGGTATACCGGCCCTTATGATATGCAAAGAGTATATCATGAGAATTCTTAATGGGATGATGATATCATGCCATTTGTTGATGTTCTTGTGGACCTCAATTCTATAATAAGAATGAGGGTATCTTACCTTTGATGTACTGTTCATGTGGACCTCAATTCTATATAAAGAATGTCCATACTTATTTGTCATGGTACCCGAGTTAAGGGAACCTAATTCCACCTAGTTTCATCGTTCATCGTGATTGTACCGTTGTTATCGCCTATCTATGTCCAATGTCGTATTTTTGGACTCCATTCTCTCAAAGTTATCCTACGTGTCTACAAGCTTAAATTGTTGAAATTCCCTATTGGCTATATATATACAAGAGTGGATGTCAAATATACATGATAAATGCCTGCGCATATAGGGCCCGATCTGGTCCTGGGAGGAGCACCCGAAAGTACTTGTGCCCATGGGAGTTGAATGATAAGGTATCTGGCATTATACCGAGTGCATGACTAGCTTGATTGGACATTCCACACAAATCTTATACTTGACTCGTACTTGACTTGACATGAATTGCGTGTCCCGAGAAAGGGTAATTACTTGCTTGCTTGATACATGATAGCCAAAGTTCTTGACATGACTTGCCAAAAGGTACTTGCTTGAATATCTTGTTATCTTTTCTTGAAAGCTCATGACTAGTTTATCTTGCTGTCTTATTGATAAATTCTCTCTCTATCTTGTCATTTTTTTTGCGAGCATGCATATTTATAGTACATTCATGAAAAATGTAATTATTTAAACCCCTTGCTAGCGCTTGAGATATAATTTCCTACTGAGCGTTCGCTCACTCCGTGTGTTCCCTACTTTTCAGGTAAGTCCGACGAAGAAGGTCAATCTGATGGGGGAAGTCAAGAGTGAAAGAGCTAGAGATTTTCCAAGTGTCATCTAGTCTTTTTCCTATTTTCTTGAGTCGACTATGTACTCTTCTCTTTTTTTGAATAGAGTATTAGATTTGTAATAGTCCATCCATTATGAAATAAAGGATTGGGTTATCTTTCTATTTTGTGCATCTCTATTTTGGTGTCGAATACACTACTACTCTGATTGACATGATTGATATAAACTCGTCGCGCATATCCGAGTATCTTCCGCGCTCGGGGCGTGACAATCTACCTTCGATTTGATCCCTAGACTTCAGATTTGTTGCCGGAAGGAGATCCTAGTTCTTGCGTGTCTTGCGTGGAAATTTCAACTTCTAGACGCTCTAACTCTTTATCCTCTTGTCCTAAATTCATGAAATTTGGAGGATGTTGAGAAGAATGAAAGAGGAACAACTTATTCTAAAGGATGAGCATAAAAATACCTCGATTTGGGTCCCTGAACTTTTGATCTTCACTAGCAAAATGTGTTCGTTCCTGCGTAATCTGTAGTGACACCGCAACTTCTGTACGCTCTAGCTCTCCGGTTGCTCGACCTCCTATCATAAAATTTGGAGTGGAGTTAGATAAAACTAAAAGGGACAAAATCTTCTAAAGACTTACCCTGAGAAGATGATCTCTTACCTTCAAAATATGCGAGCCAAAAGTAAGGTTCGCACAGGTCGAATCTGGGCTATATTTATAGAGTTTGCTAGGGTTTGAGGATTAGATCGAACATAGAATCCTAATTTGGGGTAGGATCGATCCCCAAGAGTCCTAGACTAGGTTACCATGACAGATAGTATCGAATTGAAGGGATTAGAATGGGAGAAATCCCATTTTTTCATGCTTCTCAGACATGCGTTCACAGAACATGGTAGCAGTCTCCCATGGACCGTTTTCATCAAGTAGCGGTCTTATGATAGACCGCTACTATCCAGGACACCAGAATTTGAATGGTATGCAAATGCCTTCCTATAATTATCCCTGTTTATCTTATTAAATTATGGAATTATCTTAATGATGTTTCTAGGTGTGGGCTTGGGCCTAATAGCCTTCGAAATTGGTCTATGGGCTTAACTTAAGTAGGCTTAGCCCTTTGGTTAATTTTAGATTCAATTAATTAACCCATAATTTATTTAATAGCCCATTAGGCCTTTTTAATGCTTAATAAATTATATTTAAATCCAAAAAAAGTCCAAGAAAATTCTAGGGTGTTATAGGGTACGACCAGGCGATTCCGCCGAACTAGGAGTTTCCCCTGGTTAGCTGGTTGTATAAGGGCAGAGACAGCCACCTAGTGGTGGCCGCTTGGTGGGACTTTAGCTACAGAGGGGAGCCAGAGAAGTTGTCGATGCTGGGGTTAGATCATCGCGAGAGATTCGACGTTCACTACGCCCGGTGGTGGTTTGAGCACAGCCACTTATACCGCCAGAATTTTTCTAAGATCAAGAAGGCTGAGGAAGGTAGGCTTCTGCGAGAGGATCAGCCTCCCATCTCACTGGATGCAGAGTTCCTGAGGACCCGATTTTCCCATATTCGTCGAGAAGTAGAGCGGATTGAAAAGCAGTGGCCCCGAGATAGCCGGGTCTCCTCGTCGTCAAGGCGAGGTTACAATGGGGCGATCAAGCCCCCGAGGCAGGCACAGGCGGAGGCTACGGCTACCACCAGAGCTGGGATGTCAAGGTCGAGGCTACCGAAGACCTGGTGGATGCAGTTCTGGGCTGACTATGACTTCGGGAGGAGCATCACTATTGATAGTGTGCTCCCGGAGGGGAGATTTGCTGGCACGGCCGTCCCTGACTGGAGATGGCACATCGCACACGTGATCGGGTCAGCCGGACCGGTGGAATTTGTCTCCCACATAGAGCAAGCCTATATGCTGAGAGACATCAAGGAGGTAGTTGCGAAGGCTGCATGAGTGGTGGGGCTAAAGTCAGAGTAGCTGGTTCCTCTGCCGCTGACTCCCTTCGGAGCTTCAAGTAAGACATGTTCTTTATTATATTATCTTTACCTTTCTCTTTTGTTTCTTTGGCTGAGATTTAACTTGCTGGCATTTGTCTTCAGTAGGTTCCCATGTGGCGGGAGATCATTCTTCAGTGGGGATGTCTGCTAGGGGTGGTGACAGGGACCTTCAACCCCGGCGGAAGCATGCCCGTGTGGGTGCTGGCGCGGCTGAGGCTGGGGAGTCCTCTCACATGCATAGGGAGGACAACCATATCGAGGTGGAGCCGGCTTTGAGTAAGTGCCAATTCTTGACCCTTCTCCTTATATCTATTTAGTCATTATGATTGACTAATCTTATCACTAAGGCTAGATTTGTAGCTTCGCTAGAAGTTGTGGTAGAGGTGGCCTTCTCGGCAACTTTAGAGACCGATCCCATGCTAGACGACGGGATTGAGTGTGACCTCGATGTGGATGAGGTCCTCCGGATGATGGAGGAGATACATCATCCCTCCTGAGGTGCCTTCTCACTTCGACCCAGGAGAGACTTCTCGGGTTGTTCCGCCAGGTAGAATCTTTAAGACCGGTGGGATGATGTACATAGTAATGCCTTTGCCGGGAAACTAACATTGCTATATGTTCATATGCAGAGATGGCAGAGGTGGCAGGGGCCCGCATTCCATCTGGGGCCAGAGATGTAGTACCCACTTCTGTGAGCGGGCAGGAGTCCGAAGGAGTTCGGGATGGCTTAGGTGAGTGCTAAGTCATCATAGGGAGGGCTGACTCCTCCTTTCCCTGCATTTGTTATACTGAGGTTATTGACTAAGCTTGTTATTTTTATTTGCCTGCTGATGACAGGGAAGCTACCTTGGAGATGGTTCAGGAACTGATCAGTACTAGATTCACAGTGGAGTTTCCTTCCTTCCAGGCAGAGCTGGGGGTAGTAGGTAGTCTGACAGCCCTTGTTACTGGAGCCACAGTCGTTCCATCGTCACAACCACCGATGGAGTTGCCTCTCCCTCCTTTATACACCGTGGTCTCAGCTTGCACTGTGGGGCTGGTTGGGTCTTCCACCATGGGACCTTCAGGTATGCTACTGGGAACTTAGAACATATGTAGGCTTCCCGTATTTCACTAATAATGGAATCTCCCTGGTGTTTGTCACATGTACCTCATCTCATTTGGAGAAGGGTGAACTTCCCCCTGACACGGTTGGAGTTGCAGGTGGAGATCTTGTAGCCATGGCTCTAGCTGGAGAGAACAAGGAGATCATTGACATAGAGGGGATCTCCGACAAAGGTGCCTCGACTGTTACGCTCTAGTCAGCACTTTTAGTTGGATGACCCATTTTGTAGGGCCACATTCTATCTTGACTTTGTTGTTCTATTGATCCACATGGGCTTCTAGTTTCGTCGCCTCTGGGTGTTCATCAGGGGCTTCCTCCCAGTGCTCTTTAGGCAGTGGCAGCATTGCTTGGGAGACAGAGGAGAGTTCTAGTTCCTCTTCCTCTGGGGCCTCGTCTGCTGAGGAGACGAAGACTGAGGTTACTTCTATAGGTACGTGGGCCTCTTTCCTCCCTTTCTGGTGCTTATTCATGTTTTCTGGTAGGATGCTAATACTCCTATTTTGTATACAACAATGGCATCAGAGGAGGAGCGTGTTCCAGCTCCTGCTACAGGTGGTCGGGGGGAGCTCCCCCCTTGACTACACCTACTGGAGAGGATAGGACTATGGCGGAGGTTTCCCTGATTATTGAGGAGTCGCTACCTTCTCCTACTTCGGTGAGTCGTTCAGTAGCTGTGGGAGAGCTTGCTCCAAGTAAAGACTGAGAATTTCTCAATTTTTCTACCTTGCTCATCATGGAAAGTATTACATGTATTTCTCATCCTCCATTATCTCTTTCTGGGGTGATGCAGTTTTGACTAATGTGCGGATGGAGATGGCCGACCCCTCCCTTAGCCTTGGGGTTGAGTGGCCTTCCTCCACCTCACTGTCGGAGCCTTTAGTAGAGGAGAGTGTGGCTATCTCATTAATTTAGCGTGCGCGGGGATATCTTCAGAGTGACCCCCTTCCATCTCCGGAGGACCTGAGGAGGTGACTGGCAGACTGCACCCGAGGTTACCACAACCTGTTGAGTATAATTTTGTTTTGATGATGTCAAATCAACATGAAGTCATTTGGTTATAAGTCTGAAAATGCTTAAATGTAAATCTGCATATTTTGTTCTTCATGTTCCGCACATTTAACAACAAATTTTTAGACTGCAATTGCTTAACAAATTAATGTTTTAGGTTGTCTGCATAATAAGGAAATGCTACCAGGCTTTGAATGGTGGAGAAATGTCAGGAAATGTCAAGATAAACAATGTTAGGAAATGTCAAGAAGAGCACAAAAAAGAAGAATGGCTTACACGGTAGACAAATGAAGGTTAACGGTGACAAATAGCTTGATAGGGCTGACAAAAGTCAAGACAAAGGTGAAATGGCTAAGAAGAAGTTTCAATGAAGAAGGAGTTCAAACGCTACAAGAAGGAGTTCGAGTTGACTCCAGAAGTCAATGGAGTTGACACCAGAGTCAACAGGCAACACTCAAAGTCAACACAGTAGTTCAACATGCCAGTAGAAGCAAGAAGCACCAGAGTCAACACAGTCAAGCCCCAGAGTCAACTGCAGCCATTGAGTGTCAAAAGACTTCTACGGGTGACAAATGAAGAATAAGGGTGACAAATAGGTCTATAGAAGTGACAAATGGATTGGCATGAGCGAAAGAGGGTTGAGAAGAAGAAAGAGTGAAGCAGATTCGACTCCAACTACAACTAGAGTCGACTCAACCAAGAGAAAACAACAAACAACTGACAAATGAGGAACACAGGCGACAAATGAAGCATAAGAGCAACAAATACAGTTCAAGGATGAAAAATGCACATATAGAGGTGACAAATAGCAATTGGAGGAGACAATGGGTCACAACGACCAACATATAAGCTCAGGGAACAAATGATGAACAAAAGTGACAAATAGCCGCTACGGGTGACAAATGGAGAATAGCGGTGACAAATAGGCAAATAGAGGTCACAAATAGGTCGGAAGGCCAACAATGGCGACGGTGCTTAAGCAAGAGATAAAAAGCTTAAACACGATGGCTCAAGCGGGCTAAGGGTGACAAATGAGTAAGTAAGGCCGACAAATGGACCGTAGGGGTGAAAAATAGGTTGGTATGGCTGAGAAATAGCTAAAGCTCGTGAGCGACTTAAGAGCATCACGTGCCTTTGATTCCTAATCATTGGCATGGGATCCAAGACATCTGGTGGGATCTGTATGATGCTGAAGGTCAGATAATTCCCTCTAAAACACCTAGACAAATGGAATTTCAGATTGAAGATAAACCTAGTTCAAAAATTCAAATGGATGGTTCTATAAATACCAGTGCTCCTATTTTTCAAAGGCAATGAAGGCAGGAGAGCTAGAACGAAAAAGCTATTGTGAGTGTGAGAGCCACTCTTCGAAGGAATGAGAGAGCTGATCAGAAAGAGTGAGAGCCATTCAGTGAGCTACATAGAACGAAAGAGAAAGAGAGAGAGAAAGAAAAGAACAAGAGAGATCGAAGCTCAGCTCGAGAAGGAGTCATAAGAGAAAGCTTTTGAATTACATTTAGAGCTACATTTGATTTTCTTCCATTGTAATTTTCCTTACGTTCTTTGTTTTTCGTTTGTCTTTTGATTCAGTTTGTTTTTATAGTTCTCTGGTGGTGCATTGTTGCACGGATTAGAAGGATGATCAGCGTTTAACTGGTCACGTTCTTGTTTATATACTAGGGTGCGAGGTTGGTTCCTCGTGTGCTACCTTAGTATAGTGTTACTGATTTTAATGGGGTAGAATCAGGGGTGTGTTTATCAGGTTGGTGAGCACGGGATCCCTCTGTGTCTTCAGAGGAAGGGAGGAGGTTATTCCTCCGGTGGGAAGCTATGTGATCAGCTACTGTAGCAGATTCATCCGTGGTTAGCCTTGTGTTAGTAAAGCCTTATCTTGATAAGGTGAGGGGTGGATGTAGATTGCTGGAAGCAATCAAACCACCTAAAAATCTTCAGTGCCTTGTGGTTTGATTTCCATATCTTCTATCCCCATTCCCAAGTAGACTCAGTATATCAAAAGGTGTGGCTAGAACGATAGGTCAAGCCTATCTGGATTGAAGTCCCACGATCAATGACACCCAAGAGGGGGGTGAATTGGATGATTACCAATTTTAGGAAAACTTTTGGCCTTTTATAAAATATGTGATACAAAGCTAGTTAGGAGATTCAAAGCTATTTGAACACAAATTGGATTTAACAAACTTTATATGATAAGATATAGATTAAGCAAGATAGACGAAGATAAATCCAGAACAACAATTTAAACTAATGTTTATGTAGAATGGAGAGAGAGGAAATGGAGCAAACCACACAATACAAGCACAATGCACAGCGGTTTTTAAGGTGGTTCGGATGCACGACGGCAATCCTACGTCCACCCCTCACCAAACCCGGTGAGGCTTCACTCAGGGATAAATCCCCAAACGGAGACGACGCTCCAACCACACACGCAGGATGACACCTGCACACACACACGGGGACGCGCCCCAATACACACACACGGAGACAATGTCTCCAACACAATCCGACAACCGGATCACAACATACGCTATGACAAAAGCAGCACTCCACACACAAATACTATGATCTGAATAAAACCACACAACACACATAGATCTAAGAAGACCTACGCACACAAGAATCAAAAACAACACACACACACGACCACGGATCCAACACGATCCACACACACAGATTCTACAGTTTATGATGAACATAAATAAAATACCCAAAACATAAATATGATGAGGCTTAGTTTAGAAAACTCCTGTTTTGGGTTCCCCTTGAATGCATGTTACGGATCTTGAACATATCTTCAATCTTCACTTGAACACCTCCTCTTGATCTCCACTTGAATCCCCTTGGATGGCTTATTTGCTTGCTTGCTTGCTTCTTCTTCTTTCTTCCTTGAGCAATCTTCCTTTGAATCCTTGCTTCCTTGCTTGCTTCTTTTCCTTGGAGGATGTTGGCTTCAGATCTACCTTCAATAGGTTGAGGATGGATGAAGAACACTTGCTGCACGGAGTACTGTTCACGGCTATAGTACTTCTCCTCTTCCTCCACTTGGATAGCCTCTCCTTTGATCTCCCTTGAAGCCCTCTTAGTTGATTAGGGTTTGTAGCACCAAATGAGAGTTTTATAACTCTTGAATGGCCCTTTGGACAAGCCCCAGACCAGATCCATGAAATCTGGTGTAATTGGGGGCAAAAGGATTAAAGAAATAGGTGGAAAGACCACCCTTCGAACTTGAACCAAAAGTCAACAAAAGTAAGCCTCGGGGCTGGCGGTCGACCTACAGAGGCCAGCGGTCGACCGCCAGGGGCCAACCTGTAGCTGTGTGGATGCTGGGAAAAACGGTCGACCGCTAGGTCCTGGCGGTCGACCGCCAGGTTTACAGGTTCCTAATTTTCAGTTCTGTGATTTCAGGTCGACCGCCAAGGGTCCACAGGTCGACTGCCAATCTTCAAACCTGCAAAAATGAAATGTTAGACCAATGAAACATGTCCAAAAGTCAAGAGCTTCAAGTCCATATCAAAACCATGCATTTTGGGATTGAATACAACTTAGAATATGCTTTGAGCATTTCTAAATTTTGTTCCCGGGGCTCCGCCCCCGGAAACCGCCGTAAGGGGCGCTGCCCCCTTGACCCCCGCGACCTGACCGGGCAGGTCGATCCCCGCGACCTGACAGTGCAGGTCGATCTGTGAGCAAGGGCGCACGATGGCCAGAAGGGTTTCATGTTTAAGGTGTATTAATGAAACATATATGAAATATCCATGGTTAGATTGATGCTTTAACAAGGTAAGTATCTTACCAATGGATCTTGACAGTAAATGACATATATCACCTATTTTGGATTGTAGAGGAGCAGGGTGCTTATTCACAAGTTTAGTTCGCCAGGTGACGGCCATGTGTTTGATCCTGCAAGCAAGATAGTTAAGGTTAATACCATGCTTGTTCACATTAAAGAGATTATGAAACCTCTTGCCTCTTGTAAAAATAATTCAATCAAGCATGAATCAAGACCATGTACCATTGCCATTTGCCATCTCAAACATATTTAAACATGAATGTGCAATCAACCATAAGTTTAGTTATCATCACTCAATCACACATTAAGTTTAGTTATCATCAAAACCATAACGCCAACAATCATCAAAACCATAACTCAACATGGATAGCTTCATTTTACGTAGGAAGTCGTTGGACAGGTCCTCTGCCTAGTACCAGTCTTGTGTGCCTTTCTGAATAACTGCTTTAGTACCTTGCGTTTAAAGTGTTTGTGAATGCTTCCATATGATAGCCTGAACTAAAATTGTTATTCCTCCGTCCAGTTTACTGAGTGTTAGTTTAAATTTCTTAAATCGATATTTCAAAGGGGTTGATCTATTCACCCCCCCTCTAGATCCGCATTGCCATTCTCATCATGTAGCAACCCTAATAAATGAATAATTGAAATGAATTAAAACATATATATTACAGAAGTAATATATATAAAAGGAATAGGGTTAATTGGACGAAATAAAACAAATTAAAAATAACGCCTCTTATTAAGGCGTTAATTTATAAAGAAACGCCTCTATCCATGGCGTGAATAAAGAAAGGACGCCCACACCTACGGTTGTCAGTTCTCACTCGACCAAATGGGTAAGTAAAAGAAACGCCCCTATCTTGGGCGTGTTTTAAAACACGAAACGCCCTTTTTCAAGGCGCTTTTTAAGAAACGCCCTTATGCAAGGCGTTAATTAAAGAATACACGCCCTGACCAAAGTCGTTAACTCCATTCGGAACCGTTCGAACCCAGAACTTATCCAGGGTAAGTGATAACTATGAGGAAGAGTTCGAATGTGGTAATAACTCAATCTTGGAAATATTACTTCCAATCAAACACTACTTTTGTTAGAACTCCAAAATCCTATAAATAGTCTTGATCGACCAAACCCTAAACCTATTTGATCGTTCTGCTGCTGCAAGGTAAGTGAAGAACGTATGTTCTTCTTATTTTCTTTTGCCCTCTGTTTCGACTGCATGAAGAACTGATAATTCTTCATTGTCTTTTCTTTGTAGGAGGCTCCACAGCCACTGCCGAAGAACAAGGTAATGTTCTTCAAACCGTTTTCCTAAACTTCGGTTATATCTTCATACTCCCTCCTTTCTTCCCCTACAGGTTGATTGAAGATCATCGTCGCCATCATCTTCATCAACTGAATTTTTCTTCTTCCTGTCCGATCTGCATACGGCTGCTATTAGAAGCTTCAGTGTGTTCTTATCAAGTCATTCACGTGTTCCATCTCCAGATATCAATTAAGGTAGGATTTTCTCAAGTTATTGTAGCCCAAATAAGAATTAATGCAAGATATCTATACATAAGCATGGCATGCATACTGTTTATAAGGTTTTTATTACGTTCTCTGCAATATTTTGAAAGAAACGCCCTTGATCAGGGCGCTAATTTAAAATACACGACCATGCAGTGGTCGTCAATTTAATATTTGACGCCATGTACGCAGGCGTTAATTTCATAAGACTCACCTGAAAATTGATAATTGATCCTGTTTAAAATTCAATAAATTATGAAATATAGATTCTAATATCTTGCATACCCCTACCTGTGAATTCCTGTTATACTGCAACGACATGTCTCATGTCCCTTGAAATTTTATTTCCTGTAATATTGTAAAATTCTTGAAATTCACGACTTGGACAAAGTCGTTTTCCATATTTTAACGCCCCAGAACAAGGCGTGAATCTGAAAAGTAACGCCCCTTCCTAGGGCGTGTATCTGTTAAAATCCTGAAATTTACATATTCTGTAAAATGGAATTAGAAAGTAACGCCCCTTCCAAGGGCGCGTTTTTGATCTCAACTTTGAATAAACGCCCCCAGGCAAGGCGTGTTTTTGATAAATTAATGAAATAATGAAAATTCTGCAAATTGGCAATATATGTAAACGCCCTCATGTTAGGCGTTAATTATTCAATACACGACTTTACTCAAGTCGTTATTTTACTGTAACCTGATTTCGTCTTGATTCTATTACCGATGGTTTCATATTATACATATATATATATATATATATATATATATATATATATATATCGGCACTATTCTCCATTCCGTGAGTATAGTCCCACTTTTTACGTTGATTTATCGATCACACTCAACTCTCATTGACATACAAGCTCTCCATTGGACATTCCGTTCCTTTGGACTAGCGAGTTAGTCATAGAGACCTCCGTAAGACTCCTCGTAGCCTTGGATTCCCTCAAGGCCGACTGAGCTGGTTGTACCCTAAAAACCCATTACACGATCCTTGCCATGTCAATCTAAAGAAACATGGTATACCGGCCCTTATGATTATACAAAGAGTATATCATAAGAAATTCTTAATGGGATGATGATATCATGCCATATCATGTAGTTCTTGTAAACCCCAATTCTATGATAAGAATGAGGGTATCTTGCTTGATCTTATGTTCATGTGGACCTCAGTTCTATATAAAGAATGTCCATATCGATTTATCATGGTACCTAAGTTAAGGGAACCATATTCTACCTAGTTTTATCGAACTCGTGATTATACCGTTATTATCGCCATTCTACGGCCTTTGTCATATTTTTGGACTCTATTCTATCAATGTTGTCATACGTATCTACAAGCTTGATTATTGAAATTCTATATTGGCTATATAAACAAGAGTGGATGTCAAAACACATGATAAATGCCTGCGCATATAGGGCCCGATCTGGTCCTGGGAGGAGCACCCGAAAGTACTTGTGCCCATGGGAGTTAAAATGATAAGGTATCTGGCATTATACCGAGTACTTGACTTGCTTGATTGGACATTCCACACACATCTTGTACTTGACTCGTACTTGACATGAAATGAAATGCGTGGCCCGAAAAAGGGTAATTTACTTGCTTGCTTGATACATGATAGCCAAAGTTCTTGACATGATTTGTTAAATGTACTTGCTTGAATATCTCGAATAAACTTGTTATCTTGTTGAAAGTTCATGATAAGTTCATCTTATTTCCTTGATACTACATTCTATCTATCCTGTCGTGTTATGCGAGCATGCATAGCTTTATTGCATTCATAAAAATGTAATTACTTAAACCCCTCGCTAGTACTTGAGATATAATTTCCTACTGAGCGTTCGCTCATTCCGTTTGTCCCTTTGTACTTTTCAGGTAAGTCCGACGACGATGGAAGTCAATCGGATGGGAATGGTCAAGAGTGAAAGTGATAGAGCTTCTACAAGTGTCGTCTAGTTGGTTCTATAGTTTTCTCGAGTCAACTATGTACTTTTCTTTTTGTTAAACAGAGTATTGGATTTGTAATAGTCTATCCATTATGAAATAAGGATTGGGTTATCTTGCTATTTTGCGCATCTCTGTCTTCGTGTCGAATACACGACCACTCTGATTGACATGATTGATATAGACACGTCACGCATCTCCGGGTATCTTCCGCGCTCGGGGCGTGACAGTCTTTGTGGTATCAGAGCCTAAGGTATTCAATTCCTAGGAAACCCAAGTCCAAGGATAGGTTTCAAAACCTTTAACCAAGTGAGAGTGGGTAGAACCAAGGGTTAAATGATCAATGAGTCCTTTATAAGATCATAGTGATATAATACTAACATAGCTATTGTAATTGTAGGATAATGGCTGCCGAACGTGCTCAATGGCGCAACATGCAGCGTACCCTTCAAGGGATGACCCAAGTGCTACAACAGGTAGCACAAGGTGGTGCTCCACGAGCTGGAAGCTTACACCAAGCATTCAAGAATATGAATCCCCCGAAGTTCATGGGATCGACCGATCCAGACGATGCCGAGCATTGGGTTCGGGAGATTGAACGTATATTCCGTGTTATGCAATGCACGGATCAGGACAAAGTCTTATTAGCTACTTTCCAGTTAGAAAAGGATGCTAGATGCTGGTGGGAGTCGATTGAAGCTACAATTGACCCAACTCAAGTTACATGGGGAGAATTCGTTGAATATTTCAACGCCAAATATTTCTCTGATAGGGTCCAGGAAAAGAAGGCCGCCGAATTTGCCGCATTAAAGCAAAGATCTTTATCGGTGGCTGATTATGAAGCACAGTTCTCTAGACTGTCTAGATATGCTAAGCATTTAATTAGCACGGAAAAGATGAAAGCCCGTAGATTTCTTAATGGGCTTAGGCCCCACTACATTACTCAACTGGCGCCTATGGATATTCAAGTTTATACTGAAATAGTGCGCCGAGCTCAGTTGCTTGAAGATGCCACGGAACTATCTGATAGGATCCGTGGGAAAGACAAAAAGGAGCAAGTCACAAGTTCGGGTTCTTTTAAACCCAACTTTAAGAAGAGGCCCAATAATGGAGGTTCTTCCTCTCAAGATCAGAAGTTCAAGAAATCCAAGCCTTTCTCTATCACCACTACACCTTCAAACGTAGTATGCAAGCATTGTGACAAGGCTGGTCACAAAACAGAAGAATGCTGGAGGAAATTAGGAGCATGTCTCCGTTGTGGGAGTCGTGAACATCGGATTCCCGATTGTCCATTAATGAATGACCAAGACGGTGAGGGTAAACGCCCAGTGACAAGGAACGCGCGTCTTCATGCAATCCAAGAGACCGAACCAGAAGAAGAAGGCGGATTGGTGGAAGGTACATTAAAAATTTGTTCCAAATATGCACATGTCTTATTTGATACGGGTGCATCGCATTCCATTATTTCCAAGAAGTTTGCTGACCCATTACCTCTAGAACCAGAATGGATGAAGTTAATATTGTCTACTCCTCTCGGAAACGAGACGGATATCACACATCATTACCAAAACTGTGAGGTATTGGTTCGAGGAAAGAATTTTCCTATTGATCTTATCTGCTTAGATCTAAAAGAGTATGATGTTATACTAGGAGCAGATTGGTTATCCAAATACCAGGCAACGGTTGATTGCCGTGATAGCAAGATTGTTTTCAAGGAATTTCCGGAACTGACTTATACTAGTCCTAAGAGTCGAAGCAAATCCCCTCTTATTTCGGCTCTTCGAGCAAGCAAGCTCGTCAAGAAAGGATGTGTATCCTTCCTTGCTTTTGTCACTATTAAAGAAGCTAAAGAAACCAAGATAGAGGACATTCAGGTAGTGCGAGAATTTCCAGACGTATTTCCGGAAGAATTGCCGGGATTACCCCCGCAAAGAGATGTGGCCTTTACCATCGACTTAGCCCCTGGTGCTGGTCCTGTTTCAAAGGCACCCTATAGAATGTCCCCTGCAGAACTAAAAGAATTGAAGAAGCAATTGATGGAATTGATTCAAAAAGGGTTCATTAGACCAAGTACTTCCCCGTGGGGAGCCCCAGTCCTATTTGTAAGGAAGAAGGATGGATCCATGAGATTGTGTATCGACTATCGACAGTTGAATCATCTTACTATCAAGAACAAGTATCCACTGCCGAGAATCGATGAATTATTTGATCAGATTTCTGGATCCAAACATTTCTCCAAGATTGATCTCAGGTCTGGTTATCATCAATTGAGGATTAAAGACGAAGATATTCATAAAACTGCGTTCAGAAGCAGGTATGGCCACTATGAATTTGTTGTTATGCCTTTTGGACTAACAAATGCCCCTGCTGCCTTTATGCAGTTGATGAATAGCATATTCAGGCCTTATCTAGATCAATTTGTGGTGGTTTTCATTGATGATATATTGATATATTCCAAGACTAAGGAAGAACATGAAGAGCATTTGAGGATTTCATTACAAATCTTGAGGACAAATCAATTATATGCTAAGCTCAGCAAATGCGAATTCTGGCTTGAAGAAGTGGCTTTTCTCGGACATGTGATATCCAAGGATGGATTATCTGTAGATCCGTCAAAGGTTGAAGCAGTTAGGAAATGGGAAAGACCAACCAATGCTAGCGAGATCAGAAGTTTCTTAGGCCTTGCAGGCTATTACAGGCGATTCATCAAAGACTTCTCAACAATCGCCGTGCCACTTACAAGGTTAACTCGTAAGGAGATCCGATATGAATGGAGTAAGGAATGTGAAAGAAGTTTCCAAACTCTCAAAGATCATCTCACTACAGCTCCAGTGTTAGCTCTACCAACAGAAGGAGAGAAATTCGAGGTCTACACTGATGCTTCTGGCATTGGCCTTGGATGTGTCCTAATGCAACAAGGAAAGGTCATAGCATACTCTTCACGTCAACTGAAGAAGCATGAGGAGAATTACCCCGTCCATGACTTAGAACTGGCCGCGGTAGTATTTGCCCTAAAGATATGGAGACACTACTTATATGGAGTACAGTTTACTGTATACTCCGATCACAAAAGTCTCAAATATCTATTTTCACAAAAGGAGCTAAACATGAGACAAAGACGCTGGCTAGAATATCTCAAGGACTTCGACTTCAATATACAATACCATCCCGGAAAGGGTAATTATGTTGCTGACGCCCTTAGTCGAAAGCCGAGAGCAATGATAGCAAATTGTATGATGCAAGAATGGAGGTTACTTGAACAATTCTCCGAGCTCAATATAAGCTTGGACACGGAATCCAAAATTGTCACACTATCTCATGTAAGCATACAGTCAGATTTGTTATCTGAGATACAAACACTTCAGGATGATGATCCTATATTAGTAGAAATCAAAGGCAGATTAGAAGGACAATCTGATTTTCAACTAACTTCTGATGGAAGATTATCGTTCAAAGATAGAACTTGTATACCCGATTGTCCGGAATTAAAGAAGAAGATCTTAGATGAAGCTCACAGATCAAGATACACTATTCATCCTGGATCAACTAAAATGTACCAAGATGTAAAGAGGAACTTTTGGTGGCCCAATATGAAAAGAGAAATAGCGGACTATGTATCACGCTGTCTCACATGCCAACAGGTCAAGGCGGAACACCAAAAGCCTGCGGGAAAACTACATCCTCTAGATATTCCTAAGTGGAAATGGGAGGATATTGGTATGGACTTCATCATGGGTTTGTCTAAATCTAAAGGAGGACATGATGGAATCTGGGTTATCATTGACCGATTGACTAAATCGGCACATTTCTTGCCAATCAAAAGCCGATGGTCAATTGATGTGCTAGCTGCACTATACATCAAAGAAATAGTCAGGATACATGGAATTCCTGTCTCAATCGTGTCTGATAGAGATCCCCGTTTTACTTCTCATTTTTGGAAGGGATTACAACATTCGTTGGGAACAAGGCTCAACTTTAGTACTGCTTTTCACCCACAAACGGATGGTCAGACCGAGCGAACTAATCAAGTTGTTGAAGATATGCTGAGAGCATGCATTATTGACTTTGGAGGAAGCTGGCATGACCACTTACCTTTAGTTGAATTTGCATATAATAATAGCTACCAAGCTAGTATCCAAATGGCACCTTTCGAAGCCTTATACGGAAGGAGTTGCCGATCTCCCATATGTTGGAACGAAGTTGGAGAGAAACAACTATTAGGTCCAGACATGGTAAGGGATACAACTGAGAAGATACAGGTAATCAGAGAAAGATTACAAGTTGCTCAGACAAGGCAAAAGGCTTATGCTGATACCAGGAGAAGAGATCTTGAATTCCAGGTTGGAGATCATGTATTTCTTAAAATATCCCCTGGACGTGGCATACGAAGATTTGGTGTTAAGGGCAAGCTTACGCCAAGATTCATCGGACCATTTGAGGTACTCGAAAGAGTTGGCGAGGTTGCTTATCGCATCGCGTTGCCTCCTCAGTTGTCCGAGGTACACAATGTATTTCACATATCTATGTTGAAGAAGTATGTGCACGATCCGTCACATATTATTGAGCATGGAGATCTGGTGATCCAGAAAGATCTCACATATGAACAGAGGCCTTTAAAGATATTAGATCGAGAAATACGAGCTCTAAGGAATAAGGTTATTCCCATGCTTAAGGTGCAATGGAATAAGAATCCTGAACACGAAGCGACATGGGAGACCGAGGAATCTATGAAGAAACGATTTCCCGAGTTATTCTAAGAGGTATATGTCCTACACTCTCCACGTGTATAATTATATATATATTGAATTTGGGGACCAAATTCTTTTTAAGTGGGGGAGGGTGTAGCAACCCTAATAAATGAATAATTGAAATGAATTAAAACATATATATTACAGAAGTAATATATATAAAAGGAATAGGGTTAATTGGACGAAATAAAACAAATTAAAAATAACGCCTCTTATTAAGGCGTTAATTTATAAAGAAACGCCTCTATCCATGGCGTGAATAAAGAAAGGACGCCCACACCTACGGTCGTCAGTTCTCACGCGACCAAATGGGTAAGTAAAAGAAACGCCCCTATCTTGGGCGTGTTTTAAAACACGAAACGCCCTTTTTCAAGGCGCTTTTTAAGAAACGCCCTTATGCAAGGCGTTAATTAAAGAATACACGCCCTGACCAAAGTTGTTAATTCCATTCGGAACCGTTCGAACCCAGAACTTATCCAGGGTAAGTGATAGCTATGAGGAAGAGTTCGAATGTGGTAATAACTCAATCTTGGAAATATTACTTCCAATCAAACACTACTTTTGTTAGAACTCCAAAATCCTATAAATAGTCTTGATCGACCAAACCCTAAACCTATTTGATCGTTCTGCTACTGCAAGGTAAGTGAAGAACGTATGTTCTTCTTATTTTCTTTTGCCCTCTGTTTCGACTGCATGAAGAACTGATAATTCTTCATTGTCTTTTCTTTGTAGGAGGCTCCACAGCCACTGCCGAAGAACAAGGTAATGTTCTTCAAACCGTTTTCCTAAACTTCGGTTATATCTTCATACTCCCTCCTTTCTTCCCCTACAGGTTGATTGAAGATCATCGTCGCCATCATCTTCATCAACTGAATTTTTCTTCTTCCTGTCCGATCTGCATACGGCTGCTATTAGAAGCTTCAGTGTGTTCTTATCAAGTCATTCACGTGTTCCATCTCCAGATATCAATTAAGGTAGGATTTTCTCAAGTTATTGTAGCCCAAATAAGAATTAATGCAAGATATCTATACATAAGCATGGCATGCATACTGTTTATAAGGTTTTTTACGTTCTCTGCAATATTTTGAAAGAAACGCCCTTGATCAGGGCGCTAATTTAAAATACACGACCATGCAGTGGTCGTCAATTTAATATTTGACGCCATGTACGCAGGCGTTAATTTCATAAGACTCACCTGAAAATTGATAATTGATCCTGTTTAAAATTCAATAAATTATGAAATATAGATTCTAATATCTTGCATACCCCTACCTGTGAATTCCTGTTATACTGCAACGACATGTCTCATGTCCCTTGAAATTTTATTTCCTGTAATATTGTAAAATTCTTGAAATTCACGACTTGGACAAAGTCGTTTTCCATATTTTAACGCCCCAGAACAAGGCGTGAATCTGAAAAGTAACGCCCCTTCCTAGGGCGTGTATCTGTTAAAATCCTGAAATTTACATATTCTGTAAAATGGAATTAGAAAGTAACGCCCCTTCCAAGGGCGCGTTTTGATCTCAACTTTGAATAAACGCCCCCAGGCAAGGCGTGTTTTTGATAAATTAATGAAATAATGAAAATTCTGCAAATTGGCAATATATGTAAACGCCCTCATGTTAGGCGTTAATTATTCAATACACGACTTTACTCAAGTCGTTATTTTACTGTAACCTGATTTCGTCTTGATTCTATTACCGATGGTTTCATATTATACATATATATATATATATATATCGGCACTACTCTCCATTCCGTGAGTATAGTCCCACTTTTTACGTTGATTTATCGATCACACTCAACTCTCATTGACATACAAGCTCTCCATTGGACATTCCGTTCCTTTGGACTAGCGAGTTAGTCATAGAGACCTCCGTAAGACTCCTCGTAGCCTTGGATTCCCTCAAGGCCGACTGAGCTGGTTGTACCCTAAAAACCCATTACACGATCCTTGCCATGTCAATCTAAAGAAACATGGTATACCGGCCCTTATGATTATACAAAGAGTATATCATAAGAAATTCTTAATGGGATGATGATATCATGCCATATCATGTAGTTCTTGTAAACCCCAATTCTATGATAAGAATGAGGGTATCTTGCTTGATCTTATGTTCATGTGGACCTCAGTTCTATATAAAGAATGTCCATATCGATTTATCATGGTACCTAAGTTAAGGGAACCATATTCTACCTAGTTTTATCGAACTCGTGATTTATACCGTTATTATCGTCATTCTACGGCCTTCGTCATATTTTTGGACTCTATTCTATCAATGTTGTCATACGTATCTACAAGCTTGATTATTGAAATTCTATATTGGCTATATAAACAAGAGTGGATGTCAAAACACATGATAAATGCCTGCGCATATAGGGCCCGATCTGGTCCTGGGAGGAGCACCCGAAAGTACTTGTGCCCATGGGAGTTAAAATGATAAGGTATCTGGCATTATACCGAGTACTTGACTTGCTTGATTGGACATTCCACACACATCTTGTACTTGACTCGTACTTGACATGAAATGAAATGCGTGGCCCGAAAAAGGGTAATTTACTTGCTTGCTTGATACATGATAGCCAAAGTTCTTGACATGATTTGTTAAATGTACTTGCTTGAATATCTCGAATAAACTTGTTATCTTGTTGAAAGTTCATGATAAGTTCATCTTATTTCCTTGATACTACATTCTATCTATCCTGTCGTGTTATGCGAGCATGCATAGCTTTATTGCATTCATAAAAATGTAATTACTTAAACCCCTCGCTAGTACTTGAGATATAATTTCCTACTGAGCGTTCGCTCATTCCGTTTGTCCCTTTGTACTTTTCAGGTAAGTCCGACGACGATGGAAGTCAATCGGATGGGAATGGTCAAGAGTGAAAGTGATAGAGCTTCTACAAGTGTCGTCTAGTTGGTTCTATAGTTTTCTCGAGTCAACTATGTACTTTTCTTTTTGTTAAACAGAGTATTGGATTTGTAATAGTCTATCCATTATGAAATAAGGATTGGGTTATCTTGCTATTTTGCGCATCTCTATCTTCGTGTCGAATACACGACCACTCTGATTGACATGATTGATATAGACACGTCACGCATCTCCGGGTATCTTCCGCGCTCGGGGCGTGACACATCAGTTGGTATCAAAGCGGGTTTCCCACAATGTGGTCCAATGACTTGGGAAGATCTTGAAACGGCAATGCTCGCAACTTCTTAGCTAAGGGGCATTCAATTAATAGAACACCATTTTTTGATGGTGCTAACTATTTGTATTGGAAGAATAGGATGGAACTATTTCTACGAGCTCAGGGTCATGAACTCTGGAGAGTTGTTTACAACGGTCTATTCCAACTTCTAGAAGATGAAAATGCATGGACTAGAGAACATATTTGCCTGTCAATCGTCAACTGGACGGCTATGAATGTCATGCAGTGCGCGGTTCATCTGGAGGAGTATTCAAGAGTCTTAGCATGCAGATCAGCCAAGCGAATGTGGGACAAATTAGAGTTGATTTTCGAGGGAACGTCCCAGGTAAGGGCCACCAAGGTAAATATGCTGACCTCGGAATATGAAATGTTCAAAATGAAGCATGATGAGACAATTATAGAAATGTTTTCTGGACTTTCACAACTTGCTAACAATCTTAAGGCACTAGGCAAGGATTATTCAGACAGTGAGATTGTTAGAAAAATACTCAGGTCCCTTCCCCCAGCGTGGCATACTAAGGCCACTGTTATTGAAGAATCCAGGGATTTATCCACCATGATAGTGGATGCTTTGATTGGCTCATTGATGACATACGAGATCAATTTCAGACAGAATGTAGAGGAGCATAGGAAGAAACCAATAGCTCTCAAGGGATGTGAGAGTAATGAATAAGGGAGTGAGTATTCTGAGAATCTCTCAGATTTAGATGACCATCAATAGGCCCTCCTGAGCAGACAGTTTCAGAATTTCTTGAAATCAAGAGGTAAGGTTTTTAGAAAGAGGAGGCCGCAACAAACAGGTAAGAGCTCGAACTTTAAATCTGATTGAATCAAAAACTATGACAAAATTATTTGCTATCAATGTAAAAGAGCAGGTCATATGAAGGGAGATTGCCCAGAACTGCTGAGGAAGAACCCCAAGGCCAAGAAGAAGAAGCCTCAAGCAATGCTATGTACATGGAGCGATGAGGAGGAAGTCATTGAAGGAGAATCCTCAGACGAGGAAGAACAAAGCCTATGCTATTAGAACGTGAGGGTGCAAGGCTGAGATTCAGAGGGGGGGGGTGAATGAATCCCTCTTTAAAAATTTGCAGAATAAAACTAATGCCTACTCTCAAGATAGTTTAATGAGACAACTAAGCTCTCTTACGCAGAGGACACAAAATAATTGCTGAAATTAGTTCATCCATGGAAAGGTTCAATCTCAATCACACACGCTCAAGAAATCTAGCCACGAGAGACATTAAGAAGCAAATACTTCTTTTAAGCATTCACTCAAACACTTAACAGCTATATCGAATTCATGTAGAAATCACACAGAAACTTCTGATATGGAACGCCCAAGTAATCTGAGAAGTGGGGATGGTAGATATGGAAGTATGTGCACAGATCAAACCATGATGGACTGGATATTTTTAGGTGGTTTAGCCAGAGCCACAGTCTGCCTATGCCCACCCCTCACTCAAACCGAGTGAGGATTCCACTAGCACAAGCTAGAAATCGAAGCAGACTTAGTCTGCAAACAACCGCTGCCAAACAGCTTGCCCTGAGGGAAACAAATCCCTCACACCGATCTTGCAACTCACAGGATCTGAACCCTGACCTTGCAGCCCACAAGATCAGAATCGGAGGACCAATCCTCCCATCCCTTAAACTGGAGGGAACCCACGAGCAACTTCCCGTTACTCGCAACCGGCGACTATGTCTCCCTTCTCCCGAATCCACAGGAGGAACCCGTGAGTGACCCCCAGTCACCCACAACTAGAGACTCAAGTCTCTCTTCCTCTGAATCCACAGAGGGCACACCTGAGATACACTCTCTCTTCTCCTAAAAACCAGGAGGGGCCGTAAACTCCAAACAGAGTATCGGAAGAACACACTAAGCAAGTGAAGAGAACAAATGAAAAGATAAAAGCACAAAGGAAAACAAATGTAGCTCCAAGGAGCACAGGAACTATGGATTTGATCCACAAGTTGGTACACAAATAGATAAACAATTTGATGCTTCGGCTGCACACTTTCTATCGCCCTCTGGCTGCTCCTCTCTTCTTCTTCTTTCTCTTCTTTCTCTCTCTCTAGCTCTCAGGTTTTTCTTCTTCTTCTTCTCTGCTCTCTCTTCTTTTCTCTCTTCTCTTTTTCTCTCTGGTGGTCTTTTCTTCTATTCTTCTCTTCTCTCAGCAGCTTTCGCAGCTCTTCCCTTTCTCATCGAAGGATGAGGCGGTCCTTATATAGGTCAGAGCCTCCGTATGGATGAGGCAGAAAAGGACCTAGTGAAATCCCATTGTCCCACGTGGCAATGGAATATTCTTCCTTTGAAGATTTCTAAAGAAGCGTCCCAGGTCATCTCGGATCACATGCCACTAGATCTACCATCCTGGGAACACGTGCCAAGTCATAAGCTCCTTGGGTCCACGCGCCAGCCTTCAGCCTTTCTGGAGAAACATGTGCCCATCAATGGCTGACTTGGGAATGCATGCCATCACCTGGTTCGAGCTCCCGTGCCTTGAGATTACACGCTGGGACATGAATATTCAGTCAGGCAATTCATCAAACACTTCTCAGCATCGACCTTATAGGCTTACCATCTTCAGTTGCTTCGTCCTTATACTAGAATATGCTCAGACCTTGTTGCTGTATGCTCAGACCTTCACAGTTCTAGTGAAGAGGTTGCACATGTTGCATCTCTATGGTTTTAATGAAGTCATACACCATAAGTCAAACATCATAAAAGTCTCACAACAATGTGCCTAGAAGGTTGGTGCATGTGTTAAAGTCCATGCATTTAACTGTTCACATGAACATATGAGGTCGGTGCTATTTTCGATCTTGCGTCTCTTGCTTGCATCTCATGTTTAAATGTGTCTCTTATTGTGTCTCATGAACATCTGTGTCTAAGTGCATGTTCTGTGTTTTATGCATATGTGCGTCTTATTTTGCGTCTCATGTGGCCTAGGTCAGTGCATGTGTCCTTATATTGCGTCTGATGTGGCCTAGGTCAGTGCATGTGTCCATCTTATCTTTGCGTCTCATGTGGCTTAGGAGGTCAGTGCATCTTCTGTCTCGGTGCATGTTTTTCTAAAGCATATAGGTGGTCAGTGCATTTTCTGCCTCGGTGCATACCACTGTTCCTATGCATATAAAGGTCTGAGCATCTTTTGTCTAAGACATATACAGACGTTAGTGCACATTACTGTGTTGCATCTGAAGGTCCATGCATATATGGGTCAGTGCATAGTTTGCCTTGCGCATGCAAGGGTCGGTGCAGATGTCAAGTCGGTACACATTCTTGTCATGCGCACGCATGTACGTCGGTGCATATTCTTTGCTGTAAGCGCTTCAGTTCGGTGCATACTTTGCACTGGGCAGATAACATATGTGCACATTTCAGCTCTAAGCATACCATGGTCCGTGCTAATCCCTATAGCAAAGGAATGAGGGTCTGTGCACGTTCTCTTCTTTGCACCTGAAGTCCGTGCAATTCACTGTTCAAACTGATGCATGTTTAGCCTTAGGCTCACTGTAGCGTCGGTGCATGTTTTTTATGTACCCATTTCATGGTCCATGCACTTTCCTATTCCTTCAATGGAAGGTCTATGCATGTTTTATTGATACACTATATAGTCTATGCATTCCTTAAGAACTCAAGGCATAAACTATACTCTGCCGTTTTTTTTTTACATGGAACAATCTCGTTCACAGAAGAGGCACGTAATCTTTGAAGTGGCGGGAGGCTGGCTTGTGGATAAAGGGGCAAATGAAAGGCACGTGATCCGAGGAAAGGAACATTCTATTCCCTAATACGTGGACCAATGGAGTTTCAGTAGGGTTCTGTTGCTTCATCCATACGAGCCCCTGTTCCTATATATAAGGATTCACTACCCTTCGAAGGGGGGTGCCAGAGAAAAATGGCTGTAAAAAGCTCCCATCGTCTCCACCTAAAAAGAGACCATCTCTAGGAGCAAGAGAGAGCATGAGAAAACCTGTTCAAGCCAAGAGGAAGAGAAAGAGAGTTTGAGAGCAGTCAGCCAGTCATTGTGTTTATGCTTCTTTGAAGCTACATTCTCCAGTGTTTTTTTTTTCGTTTCTTGTTTTTCACTTTGATTTGAGTATTACCGTTGTGTTTCAGTGTTCCCTCTAGTGTAGAGGAAGGGAGGCAGTGTCTCTGGTTTGCAAGTGATGGGGGTGTCCCTTGTGGGTTCCCTCCGATCTGGAGGAAAGGAGACTGAGTCTCCGGTTGCTAGTAATAGTGTGTTGCTAGTGTTTTCCCTCCGGGTTGGAGGAAGAGAGGAGCCTATTCCTCTGGTCAAGCTGTGAGGTAGCTTTTTCGCAGACTGAGTCTGCATTACTAGCTTGTGCTAGTGGAATCCTAGTCCGATGTGGACGAGGGGTGGACGTAGATTGCAGTGGGCAATCGAACCACCTAAAAACCCCCTTGTCTTCGTGTGTGATTGTTGCTTTGCTTTCAGGGAGATTTCTGATCGTTGGTTGGTGGAGGTTCCCATTACGTTGGCTGCTTTGACCCCTCATGTGCTCGATCATTTAGCCATGTGTCACCGATTGTTATCTGGAATGTTTATTTCATTGTGAGCGTATGTTCCTATCGAGTGAGAAGTGTTTTGCATCTTATCTCTCGAGTCATCTAGCGTGATCTTTTGATCTCAATTTTTTAAAATAGTGGTGATCTATTCATCCCCCCCTTCTAGATCACACTCTATGTTTCTATCAATTGGTATCAGAGTGGGTTGCCCATTATGTGGTCCAACGACCAGGGTAGACCTGGAACTAACACACCTCGCAGCTTTATTGCCGAGGGACATTCGATTAACATACCTCCTTTCTTTGATGGTGTCAATTATCTCTTTTGGAAGAACAGAATGGAGGTGTTCTTAAGAGTGCAAAGTCATGAACTCTGGAGGGTAATTACAACAGGACCATTCGAGCTCACACCAGAGGAGGATACATGGACGAGGGAACACATCAGGCTTTCAATAGTCAACTGGATGGCACTCAACATAATGCAGTGCGCAGTCCATCCTGAAGAATACGTGAGGATTTGTGCCTGCAAAACGGCTAAGAAGATGTGGGACGAACTTGAACTCATGTATGAAGGTACATCCCAAGTTAAGGAAACGAAGGTAAACATGCTCACCTCCGAGTATGAATTGTTTAAAATGAAATCTGAATAAACAATCACTGACATGTATGCTAGACTGTCGTTGATCATGAACAGTCTTAAGGGTTTTGGAAAAGAGATTTCTGAAAAGGATGTAGTTCGAAAAATTCTTAGATCACTGTCTCCCGTGTGGCACACTAAGGCCACCGTCATAGAAGAATCCAGAGATCTGTCTAAAATGACTATCACAGAATTAGTTGGATCTCTAATGACTTATGAAATGACGTTAAAAAAGGATGTTGAAGAGGTAAATATAAAGGGCAAGAACATTGCTCTTAAGGGGTCTCGTAGTGGTAGTGGTAGCAGTAGTAGAAGTGGTTATAGCAGTAGTAGTAAGGAGTTTGAAAACTTCTCAGATCTTGATCAAGATGAGCAAGCCTTAAAGACCCGCAGATTTCAACAGTTCTTGAGATCCAAAGGTAAGAAGTTTAGCAAAAAAAAACCTCAATCATCTGGTAAGAATTTTAACTCCAAGTCTGGCAAATACAAGGCCACTGATAAACTTACTTGTTTTCATTGTCACACGCCCGGCCATATGAAAAATGATTGCCCTGAACTTAAGAAGAAGAACACCAAGGTGCAGAAGAAGAAGTCCAAAGCAATGGTCTGCACCTGGAGTGACGAGGAGGAGGATGTTGATGGAAATTCTTCCGAAGAAGAAGAGAAAATATTGTGTCTGATGGCCGACACAAACACTGAGGTAAGCATCCCTTTTGAACAATACAGTATAGATGATTGGGAGGATGCTTATGCAGATTTACTTGATAAATTTAATTGTCAAACAAAGGACTACAAAATGCTGAAGAAAAAATTGAATAGTGTAGTCGAGGAAGGAAACTGCTTGAAAAATGAAAAATGACGATCTAAAGAAAGAAATTCAATAATTAAACTCTTTAAAAATTGAGAATAAAGACATCCAAGATCATGTTGAACTAGCTAACAAGAATCTGGATGAATTCAAAGTAAGATTTCATGAGTTGCAAAATGAGAATGATCTGTTTTCTGAAAAATATGATGCTATAAAAAATGTCAATTCTGAGATATAGAAAATGAGTGAAAAGTTGAAAAAGGATATTGAAGATAAGCAAAACACCCTAGGAAAATTTGTGCAAGGAAAATCTAACCTAAATACCATGCTAGGTGTTAGGGTGAATTTCAATAAAGAAGGTCTGGGATACAATCCCACCAAGAAAAGGCCATTTGAATTTAAGACTGTATCCTTCTATTCAGAGAAGGGTTAAGGAGAAGCTGGACACCCCATCATGCTCAAATGTTAAAACTCAAAAATCTAATGGAACAAATCTCACTCCACCAAGGTATATCAATAAAAATTTCCATGCTAGGCCTATAATGCATCAGAGTAGCAAGACTACTCCCTCAAGGAATCCGGGTGTCTACAGAGTAAACCCTGCTCATTTCAGGAATCAACATAGACTACCTCTTCAGAAAAAGAACTATAATTATAACACTAAAAATTAGGTTCATCCTAAAACCTCACAAAGGTTCCCCGATCAAAAAAGATTCTGGAATAACCCACAAAGAAAAATCTATAACTGGAACAACTCACATGCTATGAAGAACAAAATTCATCAAAATCCAAGGACCAGAGCTAATAAAACATTGCATGCTGAAAATGAAAATTCTGCTCATAAGAAAGGAACCAGACATGTCTGGATTCCTAAGATTGTTATGGAAGGAATGAGTAACTTTTTTGAACCCAACTTTTCTTGGGTTCCAAAATTTCCTTGTGCTTGATTTGATTGCAGGTCAGTCTGGCAGCCGAACACAATAGATGGTACCTGGATAGCGGCTGCTCCAGGCACATGACAGGTGACAGGTCAAAGTTTAGTGAATTGGAAATGAAGATGGGAGGTATGGTTAAATTTGGAGGTAAGAATAAAGGTAAGATCATAGGAATAGGGACAGTTGGTAAGTCCCCCTCCAATGTGATTGAAAAAGTTTTGCTAGTAGATGGTCTTCAACATAACTTGCTTAGCATCAGTCAGCTATGTGACAAGGGTCACAGAGTTGTTTTTGACAATAATGCATGCAAAATCTTTGAAATGAATTCTGACAAAATCTTGTTTTTAGGACATAGGGTGAATAATTTTTACATGGTAGATCTTAACAAGAATTCTAAATCAAATCTTTGTCTTTCTGCTGATTTAGACAATAATGCTTTTAATTGGCATAGGCATTTAGATCATGCTAGCTACACTACCTTAAATAAATTACTAAAATTTGATCCGGTTAGAAGTTTAACTAAAGTAAAATTCAACTCAAATTCAAAAATCTGTGATGCCTATGCTCTAGGCAAGCAGACTCTAAAGTCTTTTAAACTAAGATCTGAGCCATTGTCTTCTAGACCAATGGAACTGCTTCATATGGACCTCTTCGGTCCTACTAGAACTCAGAGTCTAAATGGTAGCAAGTTCGGTTATGTGATTATTGATGATCATTCTAGATTTTCATGGATCTTTTTCTTAGCTAACAAGAATTATACATTTCAAAAATTCAAACAGTTTTTCAATAAGATCAAACAAGAAGGAAAACACAAAATCTGTTCAATCCAGTCTGACCATGGAGGTGAATTTGAAAACTCCATGTTTTCTAATCTTTGTGAAACTGAGGGACTAACTCACACATTTTCTTCTCCCAGGACACCCGAACAAAATAGAATAGTGGAGAGGAGAAACTGAACCATTGTGGAGATGGCCCGAACTATGCTGATTGAAAGCTAATTACCAAAAAAGTTCTGGGCAGAGGCGGCCAACACAACATGCTACACTATCAACAGGGGCATCGTAAGACCAGTGCATAAGAAAACCCCTTATGAGCTATTGAAAGGTAAGAAACCAAACTTGGCTCACTTCAGAATTTTTGGTGCTAAATGTTTTATCCATAATAATGACAAAAAGAATCTAGATAAATTTGAAGCTAAAAGTTGTCCTGGAATATTTTTAGGATACCCTGAAGTGTCTAGAGCATATAGGGTTTTTAACATTACTGAACAAAAACTTGAAGAGTCTCCACATGTCATTTTTGATGAAACAAAAAGTGCTACTAACATTGAAGATGATGACAGGGATTCAAAGCATGATGGAGAATTCCTAGAAGATAAAGAAGAAGAGGAGATTCAGCCAAATGAAACACCAGATGCTCCCAACCAGGTAAGGCCAGTTGAAACAGGCGAGTCTTCAATAAATGTTAGATTTCTAAAAGACTACCCTGTTCAAAACATCATAGGAAATTTGAATGATCCCCCTAGGACAAGGTCTTTTCTTAGAAATGTTAATAATCAAGACCTAGTTGCATTAGTGTCACAGATAGAACCCAAAAATGTTGAAGAGGCTTTAAAAGATGAATCTTGGGTTAACGTAATAAAAGAGGAACTAGGACAGTTTGAAAGAAACAATGTATGGGAACTTGTTCCTAAACCTAAAAATGTAACTATTATTGGAAAATGAGTGTTTAAGAATAAATTGAATGAAGATGGAATAGTTTCTAGAAATAAAGCTAGACTAGTAGCTAAAGGCTACTGCCAGGAGTTTGGAGTAGACTTTGAAGAATCACATGCTCCTGTTGCTAGGTTAGAAGTCATAAGAATCCTGCTAGCTTTTGCATGTTCTAAAAATATGAAACTTCATCAAATGGATGTCAAAAGCGCATTTTTGAATGGTCTCATCAAGTAAGAAGTTTTTGTAGATCAACACCTGGATTTCAATTGTCTTTATACCCTAACAAGGTTTTCATGTTGAACAAAGCCATGTATGGACTGAAACAGGCTCCTCGGGCCTGGTATGAAAGGCTGACAGAATTTCTACTCAACAAGGGCTACAAAAGAGGTAAGGTGGATCAGACTTTGTTTACAAAGGTGCTAAATAAAAACCTCATCATAGCTCAGGTATATGTACACGATATTGTTTTTGGTTCAACATGTACTGAACTGTGTAGAGAATTTACTGAAATGATGTCTAATGATTTTGAGATGAGCATGGTAGGTGAACTAAAATATTTTCTTGGATTGTAGGTGCAGCAATTGGAAGATGGGTGCTTCATCAGTCAGACAAAGTACTTAATGGAAATTTTCAAGAGATTTGGGATGGACAACTTGAAGCACATCTCAACTCCTATGGGTACCAACACTTCTCTATATGCAGATGAATCCGGTCAGAAAATTGATGCAAAGCTATACCGAGGTATGATCGGATCCCTACTCTATTTGACTGCCTCGAGACCTGATATCCTATTCAGTGTAGGTATGTGTGATAGATATTAATCAAGGCCTACTGAATTGCATTTAGCTGCTGTGAAAAGAATCTTTAGATACATTTCTGGAACTCATAACTTAGGACTGTGGTACCCTGCATCAAATGCTTTTGATCTAATTTCATACACTGATGCTGATTTCGTTGGCTGCAAACTAGATAGGAAGAGCACTAGTGGACATTGTCAGTTCTTAGGTGGGTGTCTGATTTCTTGGGGTTCCAAGAAGCAGCACTCTGTGGCCCTCTCCACTGCAGAAGCTGAGTACATAGCTACAGGGAGCTGTGGTACATAGGTGATTTGGATCAAAAATCAGCTTCAGGACTACCTACTAGACTTAGGTTGCACACCCATTTACTGTGATAATACTAGTGCCATCAATCTTGCAAAGAATCTTGTCTTGCATTCACAAACTAAACACATAGAAATCAGACATCATTTTATTAGGGATGAGGTGTCTAAAGGAACTTTTGAATTGATCCATGTTGGCACTGCAAATCAAATAGCTGATATTTTTACTAAGACATTGGATAATGAAAAATTCACAACTCTAATGAGAGAATTAGGCATCTTCAAATCTTGCTGAACTCTAACCTCCATGAATAAAATGTTTTCATGTTTCTTCAATAAAACTGATTTGCATGAAAATGAGTTTCTATTTTGCATGTTTGCCATTCGACATGAGTTGTGTCTGCATATTAGTTCAAACTGTGAGGGGGAGTTTTATCTTTGTCTTGATATGTTGAGAGGCTTGAAGAATTTCATATACTGCATGTGATTTACTTGCATATCAGATCATCTTGTGAGGGGGAGTTATCCAATTGTTATCATTTTGTGAAGGCTTTTTTTTTGCATCACATGTCCTTGGATAAAGAGCATGTCAGGTAGAGCATCTCTAGCTGGTCAGTTTGTGAAGGTTGACTGAGTCAAAAGATCTTAAGAGATTTGTGTAGTTGCTGCTTCTTTTGAAAGAACTTATACAGTCCATTCACAGAGAGTGGAATGTCATTCATGTCTTAAACCTTTAAGTCTGAGCAACTGATGTGTTCCTAGAATCTTCTATCTAATAAATTAGCTGAGACTTAGATAAAGTGTTAGAAGTATATCTTCTTACATATCTCATGACCATGGAACAAGCTAAACTCATATGTCATGAAACCTGCTAAAACTTGAAATCTAGACTTCAGGGAATTAATTCCATCAGAATCAGTGCTTCTGGTATTATCTTCAAAGATACCATGTCAAAAATTTAAAGGGATAAAAATGTCCAGAGCAATGGTCTGATCACTGAGAAACTAGGTAATTCATCAAAGAAATGAATATCTTCCTATGTCATGAGGTATCAAATTAACTCTGGTTAAATATTGCAAAAATATTTTCTATCTGATCATGACAGAGCAATGGTAGCAAGGTGGAGAGTAACTGGGGAGTCTGGCCTCTGATCAAGGTGTCCCCTCACGTAAAAAGCCACCTCAGTTACTAACTATGTTCTCTAAAAAGAGAGGTAATGTGGTTCTCACACTGACTAACTAGGGATTCTGGCCTCTAGTCAAGGTGTCTCCTCATGTCAAAAGGTGTGATATACCAAATTACTTACTTTTGTTCTCCATCATATCTTCTGTACATAGATAAACTTCAATCTTACTGTAGCTCTCTCTTGTTTATTAGAATTTAAAGAATCTACGCTTACTTTTATTCTCCTACTAAATCTTTTAAGATATGATCATGGGTCATTCTACACTGTGATAGAACTGTATCTTTTTTCAACTTGTCTAGCAGCTGTATATCTCCTTAATTTCATTTTGATGATGTCAAAGGGGAAGTGATTCTGGTGGTGTTTCTGGCAGCTGGTGATAATTCTGGTAGGAGTCAGTGATTAGTGATGAGTTTGAGTCTGGCTAAAGTTTGTGTCATGATGTGAAACGACCCCTCGGACTTAAATTTGCAAGCAACACAACGATTTAGGCAACGTGACACAAGCAGACTCACTCGCGTTGGCACACTCGGGTCCGTAGGACGATCGGCGATGGCGGTGAGGGTCCGGGGTTGAACCTCAATGTTCCAAGGGTATGGCCAGCTAATGTTGGACCCCAATGGGCCAGGGATGCCCCAATTCCGGGGGCGGCCAGCACGCCACGGGCGTGGGATGTAGCGGCTCTCTCACAACTCGCTCCGCGGCGGACACTCGAATTGATGGTTTTGGATCGGGCGCTCGCCTCACCACCGACGGGCAACTAAAAACGATACTAAGCTAAGCAATGGTAATAAACCAGCAAAGAAGAGTGGCCAGAAGCTCACCTGATCGGCGTGAGGACGCCGATCCCGGCCGGAGACGAGGGCGAGTGGGGAAGCGTGGGCTACCCGCACGCCGCGCCGATGATGCTTGAATCCTGTTTAGTTAATTACAATCACTACACCTCGCGCAGGAGGGTGACCTCGGGGAAGGGATGATCAAATACAATCAAACACTACCTCCACACAGGGAGGGGCGGTAAGCCGGCCAGGCGGGGACAGGAAAACCGTCGGAGAACGGAAGAAGGAAGCCGAAGTTATTTCCACTTGTAGGCTGTGATGGCTGACAGCCAGACGGTCCCGGGGCAGTAGATCACGTTCCTGAATTTTTCTTGAGGCGAAACCAGCGTGGGGATCTTCGTATCTAGCGCGTGGATGGCTCCAAATTTTCTCGATTTCTTCTACTGTAGCTGCTGGTCCGGGTCGAGCTTTGGACAGGGTGGCAGAATCTGGCCGCAGTAACTACCTGATATGAACAGTGACTTACAGAAGCTATCCTGGCCGCTCCCGAGCTCTGAATCACGAGCCGCCAAAATTTCTGGAACCGTCGTCGAGCCCTCTTTGCAGAAAAACTGGCAGGGCAGTCGTCTGATGTCGGTGAGGACAGGGAGACTCAGAAGATTGGAGGTAGGTCGCTGCAGACTGTGGGAGGCAGGCCCGACCAACCGAGGGAGGAAAACGAGAACTCCGGCCTCCGGATGCCGAATGCAGTTCCGCTTCTTGATCCTGGTAGATAACTGGAGGAAGAAGAACTTTTCAGAAGGGCTCGTAGTCTGAATCTTCAGTCGCTTGTCGTGGTACAGCTTTAAGTCGGGTTCTGGTACTCTGCAGGGGGAGATCTGCGCAGCCGAGGGAGAATGTGCACCACGAACTGTAGCGACGTCGGAATGGGATGATTCCACCTCGCCTGCGAAGTTGACTTGGATATCTTTCCGACGATGTAGACCACGCCCCAGGAGCTCCGGGATGAAGTCGTGGACAGCACTGCAACAGGCGGCTGTTCTGTAGGGCTTCAGCTGCACACAGTTTTGGAGAGAAAGGGTTGAAGGGGGAGGTTTCTTTGGTGGAAGGAGAGGGGAAATGGTTGCTTTGATGGTGGGGAATGGTTGGGAGGTGGTAAGGGGAGGTGAGGGAGGAAGGAGAGGCAGAGCTAGCAGGGGAGGGGGGGTGATTGCGCAAATGGCCAAGGGGTGGAGGTGGTGAGGTGGTGGGGGCGCAAATGGCTTGGAGGAATGGGGAGGGGCTTCTTCTTGATTTGGGTGAGATGGGTTAATGAGTGGTGTTAATGGTGGTCTAGGGAGATGGAGGGGTTGTCTAGGGGAGGGGAAAGATTCCTTGGGAGAGGGGAGTCTTCCTTGGGAAGGTGAAAGGGTGTATAGGGAATAGGAAGGGTTGCTTGGGAAGTGGGGGAAATTGAAGTGGAGTTAAGGGCTTTTGGAAGGTGAAGGGGTGGGAGGGTGATGTGGCAGCTGAGGTGGCAAGGTGAGGGGAGAGAGAATGGTGCGCAATCTGGAGAGAGAGGAGAGAGGAGAGAGAGAGGGGTTCGCCCCTTTTAGAGAGAGAGAGAGAAGTAGAGAGAGAGAGAGGGGGCACAATTCTTGTGGCAAATTTTACTGAAATATTCATTAGCTTCCAACTGAGGGATTGGGGTCCTATTTATAGGAAACCCACTTTTACATATAAGACCCTGACTTTTAACATACTAACAGATAACCAAGGAAGGGGGGGGGCGCCCATGGGCCTAGCCCAAAGAAATAGGCCCAATAGCAAGCACCATAGCCTAATGAGACTAGAACTTAGGGAAATGACTTAATAACCTAGGTACAAGACTCAAATAAAAGGCAAATTACATGAGTAGAAAATGAAAATTACATCATAGGACTCGAAATAACGTGGTGAACAAGATGTAGCTTAGGCGGCGAGTATCGGGATCCTCGATCATATGAAATTGCTGGTGATGTCCTCATCATGTCAGTGTGAAGGTTTCTGCATGCATATATCATGAACTGCTTGCATATCATGATGATATTGTGTTTTGGCTTGAGCTGGTCTGTTGTTTAGAGCTGGCAGGAATTAGGGTGTATATTGTGATTGCATGCTTGCTTAAACATCCTTATTGAGTTCATTGATAATTGATTGACTCATAGTGTTGCCATCATCAAAAGGGGAGAGATTGTTGCATCTCTATAGTTTTGATGATGTCATACACCATAAGTCAAACATCATAAAAGTCTCACAATAATGTGCCTAGAAGGTTGGTGCATGTGTTAAAGTCCATGCATTTCACTATTCGCATGAACATATGAGGTCGGTGCTATTTTCGGTCTTGCGTCTCTTGCTTGCATCTCATGTTTAAATGCATCTCTTATTGCGTCTCATGAACATCTGTGTCTAAGTGCATGTTCTACGTTTTATGCATATGTTCATCTTATTTTGCGTCTCATGTGGCCTAGGTCAGTGCATGTGTCCGTCTTATATTGTGTCTAATGTGGCCTAGGTCAGTGCATGTGTCCGTCTTATCTTTGCGTCTCATGTGGCTTAGGAGGTCAGTGCATCTTCTACCTCGGTGCATGTTTTTCTAAAGCATATAGGAGTTCACTGCATTTTCTGCCTCGGTGCAAGTTTTGCCTTGGTGCATACCACTATTCCTACGCATATAAAGGTCTGAGCATCTTTTGTCTAAGACATATACGGACATCGGTGCACATTACTATGATGCATCTGAAGGTCCGTGCATATAAGGGTCGGTGCATAGTTTACCTTGTGCATGCAAGGGTCGGTGCAGATGTCAAGTCGGTGCACATTCTTGTCATGCGCACGCATGTAGGTTGGTGCATATTCTTGTTGTAAGCGCTTCAGGTCGGTGCATACTTTGCACTAGGCAGATAGCATCTGTGCACATTTCAGCTCTAAGCATACCAAGGTCCGTGCTAATCCATGTAGCACAGGAATGAGGGTCTGTGCACGTTCTCTTCTTTGCACCTAAAGTTCGTACAATTCACTGTTCAAACCGATGCATGTTCAGCCTTAGGCTCACTGTAGCGTCGGTGCAGGTTTTGTATGTACGCTGGAGAGGGGAAATCTCATCGCCCACACGGAGAGGCCAAAAGAGGTCCAACCAGACCGAACGAGGCCCAACTCCTCGATGTGGCAGCCCTCGGGCCCACTTAGTATAAAGCCCAAAAACTCACTCGGAACAAGCGCTTCCTAGGCGGCCTTCGGGTTGGGAAGTCCAAGCAACAGTTCGATCGGTAAAGCTCTCTCGGAGCCCCCTATTCCCTGCCCCGACCATGCACTCATCGCTCAGGAGATCACTCTTGGGCAAGTGCCTATCACTCGGACTCACTGATGGAAGCTTATTGATTACGGCCGTTGCGAGTCCCATAATGGCAGGAAGCTCAAGAGGATAGGGGAAACCAAGAGTCCGCGTACTATAAAGGAGCCCGCATGAAGAACGTAACCCCCCTAAGAACCCCTCCGCTTATAGGGATCAGTCGTACAAGGGGCCACTATTTAAACTGGATAAGCCCTACTACAAAGAGGTAAGCCAGGTAAGAGACAAAAACCCTGAGCAGGAACCACTTCACCTTTTGGTGGAGAGGGATCTCGCGCTCCCATCTTCCTCCTAGCTCTTCCCTTTACATCCGAGCTCTACTACGTTACTAACTTAAGCATCGGAGGGTCTTCCCCGAGGATCTTGAAGTCCCGAGTTTAAATGGCACCCAAGAGGGGGGTGAATTGGGTGTTAAAAAATTAATGAAGATTTTTTTCTTTTTGTATAAAATATGTTATAGAATGCTATATGAGAGACAACGTTAACAGAAACCAAAAAACAAGGCAAGATCTAAAAGGTGATAAATGGATTATTCAGGATAAACGAGAATAAAACTGAACTGGAAATCACACATGCAATTTGCACAGAATAGGGATAGAAGAAAATGAACAAACCACACGGCGACAACGATTTTTAGGTGGTTCGGATGCCACAACGGTAACCTACGTCCACCCCTCACGGACTGTGAGGATCCACACACTATCTTGTAAAAAGTTACAAGATCAACCACACACAACACTTACACAATGGGAAGAGGAGTTCCCGCGAAGGTGTAAGAACACCTTAATACACACACAGCTACACCGGAGGACACACACAAACACACACACATGAATCTAGGAAGATCCACACACACCGAAATATTTTAACAACTACAAGATCCACATATGAAGCTTAAGAAGGCAAAAAGAATTTAGAACACAATAGAAGAATCTTGATTTGCTCCCCCTTAATAGATGGTTGGATGCTTTGGATGCAGCTTGAATTCTTGGGCTGATCTTCACTTGACTTGATGAAGAAGGATGAAGAACTTCTCTCCGAGCACGGTTCACGTCTACAGTGCCAAATCCCTTCTCTTCCTCTTGGCAGCCTCCCTTTGATCTTCCTTGAGCATTAGGGTTTTCCAAACCCTCTTGTACAAGTTATATAGGTTCTTGAATGGTCCAAGGCCTCCCCCAGACCAGATCCACAATATCTGGAGAGTTTGGTAACTTAGGGATTAAACAATTCCCATGAGAGTGGCTTATCTCGAAAGGTTAAAAAGTCAACAATTGTTGGCAGCTCGGGGCTGGCGGTCGACCTGCAGGGGCTGGCGGTCGACCGCCACTGAGAAACCTGCAGGTGGCCGGTCCCTGGGAAATCCGGTCGACCGGGATTTGAGGGGCGGTCGACCGCCACTGTGACAGGCTGTAGAGAATTGCATTCTGTTATTTCAGGTCGACCGGGGTCATGCTGGAGGTCGACCGGACTATCAAAAAACTTGAAAAATAAGAGTTTAGCCCAGAGAACCATATCCATAAGATCGAGACATGAATTGGATGCATGTTTATGGGAAATGTCAAGTTCATTTGAGATCTTAGAAGGCCCATTCGGAAGGCTAAAACCTTAAGCAAAAGCATGAAAAAATCCGGCCTTGAAAACGTGTGAAAAACACTTGGGTCAAGGATTCCAAACAGGAGAGCCACCAAAGGTCCTTGGTTTTGTTATCATCAAAAACACTGAGATAGATATACAACAATCTCCCCCTTTTTGATGATGACAAAACGCTAGGCTTACACACCAAGGTTTATGTTGTAAAAATTCAGATTGAACGTTGTGCTAGAAATGTCATTCACCAAACCAAACCAATCAACACGATGTAGCACAGATCACTATATAGGCAACAAGAATATGAAATGAGACACCAAAGCCAACAAATGAATTCAAACACCAGTGCTTTCAATTCATCATAGTTTCATTACAAGATACATTAGTGCGAGTGAATGCACGACTCTAAAACCAAAGTCTAAGCAAAAGACTAACACTACGGACAGCCCTCACATGACATGCAAGCAAGCAACCCAACCACACAACGACATACATAAGTAGATAATAAGCCTGCCCTACTACTTCTCCCCCTTTGTCAACAGCAAAAAGGGATCGGATAGACGAAGGAGGGACTCAAGCAGCACTGGATCAAAAGAGAACATGCTAGAGGTGAAAGCAAAACAAAGCCTCATGGAGCATCTGCAGGAGGGGGCTGAACGGCGGGAGGTGTAGGTGGAAGGCCAAGGTGCCGACGAATGTCGCTAAGTTGGTGGCCATGACCGTGAAGAAGATCAAGAATATGACCAATGGATACATCACGAGCCGCATCATGGCACTGCATGCCAATAAGGGAGAGCTGCAAGAGGGTAAAGGATTGGCCAGACTCAGCGAAATCTGCGTGGAGAGAAGTCATGTGGGTGGTGAGAGTGGCCATCTGAGTAGAGAGAGTCTCAAAAGTAGTAGAGAAGGTGTCCAAGCGCCCTGATAGGGTGTCAAACGTAGTGCCCATATTGTCTCCAAGGGTAGAGAGACGATCCCCAAGGTTATCCACACGAGTCTCCAAGCCGGTAAGCCGCCCGTCAAGAGCCTCGTAGTCCACCGAAGGGCGCTGTCCGGCCCCCTGAGTGGAAGATTCCCCATGGTGAAACTGGGGTGGAGGAGGCATCTCAAGATCCGAGTGAAACGGGGACGAGGGAGGAGGCTGCTCCTCAGCTGGAACTGGAGGGGGGACATCCCTGTCGCCTTGCTGCTGCGCTGGCTCATCATCTTCCTCACGGATCTCATCTTCCCCATAATCTGTGAAAATTTTATGCTTATTATACACATCATCCTGCCGAACATAGATGAACTACTCATTTGCCACATTAATCCCGGCATGAATAAAGACTCCGGTCAACTGCGAAGCATAGGGAAGAGACCGCCGGAGGTAGGTACGACAGGTTCCAATCAGATCAGTCATGAGCCGACCCATATTGATTTGAATACCATTCATAACATGATAGAATAGAAAACGTTGAACCTCTGTAACCTCATCCCGACCGCCCACTTTGGGATAAATCAATGATGTAAACATGTGGTGCAGGACTCGCTGTATTGGAGGAAAATGATTTGCATTTAGCTTGATCAAATTGCTCACACCGTGTACATACTCACAGCTGGTCATAGCAGTAAATGTTGCTGGAACTTCACCAAAACCATATGCCCTATCTGCACCCATGGCGGATACTCCTAGGGCCTGCTGAAATAACTTCGGAGTGATATGAAGCTCCACACCCTCAACCGTGGTGTATAACTGGTCATTTCTCACAGCTAAAAAGCCATAGAACTATTGCACCAACCGAGGATAATACCTATTGTACCGGGTAACAAAATCCATCCAACCGTCCTGAACCTTAAAAAGAGCGCACAAATTCGGGAAGAGCTCATTCACCTCATCAAAGTCAACCAAGCGAGGGTTGATAATAGGACGTGGAGGTAAGGGTGCCCGAGGCAGAGGAGGAGCTTGCTGAGATGGAGGAGCCAGGGCCGCTTGCCGTTGACGGCTAGCTTCACCTTGGGTAGAACGCCGAGAACTCCGTCTTGGCGGCATTCCGAACTTGAAAAACCCACCGGGAAACTCTTGAGCAATCGATCTCAACCCCGGGAACGTGGATGAAGCACGAGGGACACTTCTACGGCTTGGAGGAACTTTTCCACAGAGAAGAAGTTGAGAGAGATCTCCACGAACGCACAACCGACAATATGGAAGAGGTCCCGAAGTGATGCCGGGACGACCGAATCAATGTGCGGATGGAGGAAGAAGGGTTGTGGAGGCTTGGATGGTGGAGATGAGGAGTGTTGGGGTTAGGGTTTGGTGGTAGAGAGTGAGTGGAAGTGAAGGAGAGAGAGAAAGGAAGAAAAAAGACCCATATATGAAGGGTCGGTTGACCCCTAAGTCGGGCCGGTCCGCCGCCGGCGGTCGACCGGCGCGGGCCTGGCGGTCGACCGCCAGGACCAAAATCCCCAAAACTAGATATTTTTTTTTGTTTCTTTATTTTTATCTTTTTATCTTTTTTTATTTTCTTTTTCTTTCTCTATTGGGGGATAGGCAACGGACTGCCTGAGAGGGGCCACTAATCAGGACAAGGGAAGTGAAAAGAGCAAGATGCATAACTGAGAAGAGGTTCTGATTTTCCCTAGTAAGTACCTTTAGTACCAGCACACTGAGTCCACAGATGTTTGAGCAAGGAATATTAAGCCATAGAAGAATTATTCAAGAAGGGTTGGATATAAGTAGTTACAATCAGGCATACAAGGTGAGTAACAACACATAAGAAAGAGAAGAGGCAAAATACATGTTTTCTACCCTCGGTGCACATGATTTTTCTACAAATGCAACCCTATACCTTAGATGCAAACCTATGCATGTATGCTCTCACCCTTGCACATCCCAAGTTCTCTTCTTATCTTATTAAACTGATCCTGGTTTAGAGGTTTGGTGAAAATGTCAGCTAGCTGATTGTGTGTGTTAATGAAGTTCAATTCAAAGACCCCTTTTCCTACATGATCCCTCAGAAAATGATGACGAATATCTATATGTTTGGTCCTGGAGTGCTGAACAGGGTTTTTAGATAAATTTATTGCACTGGTATTATCACACAGAATTGGAACAGTTTTCATTTCAACATCTAAATCAAGCAGTTGATTTTTTATCCAAAGTACTTGGGCTCCACAACTTCCGGCGGCTACATATTCAGCCTCGGCCGTTGAGAGAGCTACTGAATGTTGTTTCTTAGAGGCCCATGAGACTAGGCAACCACCAAGAAACTGACAGTATCCACTTGTACTTTTATGATCTACAATGCACCCAGCATAATCCGCATCGGTATAAGCAATTAAATCAAAGGAACCACCGATAGGAAACCACAAGCCAAAGTTTAAGGATCCAATGAGATATCTGAAAATGCGTTTCACGGCTGATAAATGAGATTCCTTGGGGCATGACTGAAAACGGGCACAGAGACATACACTGAATTGAATGTCAGGGCGACATGCTGTAAGGTACAGTAGCGATCCGATCATACCTCGAAACAGTGTAGGATCTACTATTTTACCATTTTCATCTTTATCCAGCTTTGTGGTGGTAGCCATGGGAGTTGATATGGGTTTGCTTCCGCCATCCCATATTTCTTCAACAGTTCAATAGTATATTTGGTTTGATTGATGAAGATTCCTTCTAAAGTTTGTTTCACCTGATCTCTTGGTGAAAAGTGTTTGGTCAACCTTACCTCTCTTGAAACCATTTTCAACCAAAAATAAGGTAAGCCGTTCATACCACGCCCTTGGTGCTTGCTTTAGTCCATATAGGGCCTTTTGGAGTTTGTACACATGTTGTGGATGTTTAGAATCTTCAAAACCTGGAGGCTGCTATACAAAGACATCCTCCTTGATATAGCCATTAAGAAATGCAGATTTAACATCCATTTGAAATAACTTAAAGTTCAAAGAACAAGCATAGGACAATAAGATTCGAACAGCTTCAAGTCTGGCAACTGGTGCAAAAGACTCATCAAAATCAATGCCCATCTCCTGGCTATACCCCTTGGCCACAAGCCGGGCCTTATTCCTAACCACCAATCCCGCATCATTTAACTTGTTTCTGAAAACCCAACGAGTTCCAATAGTGGGATGGTTCTTAGGACGCGGCATGAGAGTCCACACCTCATTTCTTTCAAACTGGTGCAGTTCTTCATGCATAGCCTGAATCCAGGATTCATTTTGAAGAGCTTCACGAAAGTCCTTGGGTTCTTCTTGTGATAGCAAGGCTATCAAGTCTTCCTCTTCAACTTGCCTTAGAGAGGACCTAGTTCTTACCCCATCCTCCAAATTGCCTATGATGTTCACAGCTGGATGATCCTTTAGACGGGTGGAGGAGCTGGGTAGATCAGGATGCTGCACTTGTGGTTCTTGTAGTGTCTCGAGTATAGGATCTTCATCTTTTTCACTATTGCTTGAGGTTGCTTCCAACGATTCATCCTTAGCCTTGACACTTATTGAGTTCTTAGGATCTTCATCTGCATCCAAGGTAGAAGAAGTTTGGTCTATCAGTTTTGATTCGGATTCATCAAAGATGACATGAGGACTTTCTTCAACAACTAAAGTCCTTTTATTAAATAGACGGTAAGCTCTAGAATTGAGTGCATAACCTAGGAAGATTCCTTTATCACTCTTTTCATCAAACTTACCCAGGTTGGACTTACCATTGTTCAAAATATAGCAGGGGCATCCAAAAGGTTTAAGATAAGAGATGTTGGGTTTCTTACCCTTGTAGAGCTCATAAGGAGTTTTCATCAGAATGGGCCTTACCATTGCCCTGTTGATGATGTAGCAAGCTGTACTCACCGCCTCAGCCCAAAAATACTTAGGCAGGGAATTCTCACTTAGCATGGTCCGGGCGATGTCTATTAATGTTCTGTACTTCCTTTCCACTACTCCATTTTGCTGGGGCGTCATTGGTGATGAAAAATTATGTGTATACCCCTGCTCTTCATAGAAGATGCTGAAATCATGATTTTTAAATTCACCACCATGATCACTCTGGATGGTGGTGATGAGGTAACCTTTTTCATTTTGGATTTTTCTGCAAAACACTTGAAACTCCATCAGAGCATCACTTTTATTAGCTAAAAATAACACCCATGTGAATCTGGAGAAATCATCAATAATCACAAAGCCGTAGGATTTTCCTCCTAGGCTAGATGTTCTAGTGGGACCAAAAAGATCAAGATGCAACAGTTCCAAAGGCCTAGCAGATTAAACAATATTTTTATTTTTGAAAGAGGTTCGTGTTTGCTTGCCTTTAGTACAAGCTTCACATATCATATCACTTTCAAATTTTAATTTTGGCAGTCCATTCACCAAGTCATGTCTAGATAGCTTAGAGATTACTCCAAAACTAGCATGACCTAATCTTCGGTGCCATAACCATGCATTTTCATGATTGTTCGCAACCAAGCAGAAGTTATCGCATGAAACATTATCAATATCAACAGTGTAGACATTGTTATTCCTTTTTCCAAGAAATTTGATCTCATTTGAATTTTGGTTTAAGACAATGCAGTGAGTTTCATCAAAAATAACTTTAAAACCCTTATCGCACAATTGGCTAATGCTTAGCAAGTTATGATTTAAACCTTTCACCAAAAGCACATCTTCAATAAGGATTTCAGAATTCTTGCCAATGTTGCCAGTTCCAATGATTTTACCTTTATCTTGACCTTCAAAGACAACTGACCCTCCATCCTTATCTTGTAGTGTAGAGAACAATTCCTTGTCCCCTGTCATATGCGTTGAACAATCGCTATCCAAGTACCATTTGCTCCCCCTGGCTTCAAGACATATCTGCAAGAAAAAAACTTCTCATGCAATTGTTTTTGGTACCCAAATAAGTTTGGGTCCATAGGAGTTAGTCCAACTTCTTGTGGATGTTTTCTTGGTCCATGGAACATGATATTTAGGTGTGCTTTGTCTGAACCAGCAGTTGGACATCACGTGACCAAATCTACCACAATGAAAGCAATTAGCATGTGAGAAGGTTCTTTGATTTTTGTGTGGTTTAGGCTGAACATGTTGGGATTGAGAATCAGAACATGAAGCATGATTATAATCCTTTTCATGAATAAAGGATGTGGTGATCTTATGCTCAAAAGATTTTTTATTTTGAGGTGTGTACCCCAAGCCTTCCTTTTGGAAGTTGACTTTAACTCCCAGTAGGTTATCCAGGTTTTGTTTCCCCTTAACAAACCTAGTCAAGGTGAGCTGAAGTTCAACAACTTTTTCAGTCAAAGACCCATTTCTCCTTTCGAGTTCTGAATTGGTGGATTTCAAAATTTGTTCTTGAATTTTGATCCTTTCACATGCTTCCTCCATTTCAGTTATCTTGCATGATAGTTCCTTTTTGGTCTTATCACATTCTATAATTATTTGCAGTAGATTTTCCTTTTCTTCCGTAGCCTCAAACCATTCCTGTTCCAGTTTCTCAAATTTAGCAAAGATATCTTCGCGTGACAAGTCATCAAGTTTCTTTTTGAGAGTTTTATTTTCAGATCTGGTTTTCTTGTACTTAGTGTACAACTTTTCATATTCAGATTCCCATTGTTCATTGGAAATGAATTCATGGTCAGAATTTACCTCTGTGGATTCATCTTCATGTGCCACGAGGCACAAGCTTTCCACAAGTTCTTGAATCTCTTCATCAGATGGTTCATCTTCTTCGTCGCTCCAAGTGGCGACCATGGCTTTGGGTTTCTTGAAATTATCCTTCTTGAATTTCTTTTTTAGATCTAGATATTCACCTCTCATATGCCCAGGCTTCTTGCATTCATAGCATATGATGCTACTTGGCTTGCTCGATTCGCCTTTGGCTTGCGTGGGCCTTCTTGGCCCCTTTCTAAAGCTTCCCTGAAAGTTTCTCTTCTTCCTTAGAAATTTTCTCACTTGGCGAGTTATCATCGCCAATTCTTCCTCTTCATTGCTTCCGTCACTTGATTCACCTTCTTGAAATTCGTCATCGGATTGGTGAGCTTTCAGTCCAATGACCATTTTCTTTTTGATGTCTTCGTCAGCTGTTCTCTTTATATTCATCTCATAGGTCATGAGTGATCCTATGAGTTCGTCCAAGGTGAGAGTTGACAAGTTCTTTGAGTCTTCAATTACCGTGGCCTTTGTGTGCCAAGCTGATGGTAGGGACCTTAACACCTTCCTCACAAGCTCGGAATTTGAGTATTCCTTCCCGAGACCTTTGAGACCATTTGTGATCTCTGTTAACCTTGCAAACATCTCGGAGATGGTTTCTTCAGGTTTCATTTTGAATAGCTCATAGTCAGTGACTAGGAGATTTGCCTTGGTTTCTTTGACCTCTGAAGTTCCCTCGTATATGAGTCGCAGCTTGTCCCACATTTCTTTGGCTGAGCTACACATAGAAACACAAGAGAATTCACTAGGGTGTATTGTACATTGCATAATATTCATGGCATTAAAATTAGCAGTGCATTTCTTAATTTCCTCGGGCGTCCATTTTTCTTCATCAGCCTCGAGTTTATGAGGACCCTCGTCCACAACTCTCCAAACTTCGTACTCTTGCGCCCTAAGAAAAATATGCATTCTATTTTTCCAGTAAGAGTAGTTTGAGTCATCAAAAAATGGAGGACGGTTGATGGAGTGACCCTCGGGTATCATACCCTTGTTTGCCATTTAATCGGATCTTGCTCTAGATAGTTAGATCTGTAAAGGAAAGAGCCCTTGCTCTGATACCAATTGAAGTCCCGAGTTTAAATGGCACCCAAGAGGGGGGGTGAATTGGGTGTTAAAAAATTAATGAAGATTTTTTTTCTTTTTGTATAAAATATGTGATAGAATGCTATATGAGAGACAAGGTTAACAGAAACCAAAAAATAAGGCAAGATCTAAAAGGTGATAAACGGATTATTCAGGATAAACGAGAATAAAACTGAACTGGAAATCACACATGCAATTTGCACAGAATGGGGATAGAAGAAAAGGAACAAACCACACGGCGACAACGATTTTTAGGTGGTTCGGATGCCACAACGGCAACCTACGTCCACCCCTCACGGACTGTGAGGATCCACACACTATCTTGTAAAAAGTTACAAGATCAACCACACACAACACTTACACACTGGGAAGAGGAGTTCCCGCGAAGGTGTAAGAACACCTTAATACACACAGCTACACCGGAGGACATACACACGGATCTAGGAAGATCCACACACACCGAAATATTTTAACAACTACAAGATCCACATATGAAGCTTAAGAAGGCAAAAAGAATTTAGAACACAATAGAAGAATCTTGATTTGCTCCCCCTTAATAGATTGTTGGATGCTTTGGATGCAGCTTGAATCCTTGGGCTGATCTTCACTTGACTTGATGAAGAAGGATGAAGAACTTCTCTCGGAGCACTGTTCACGTCTACAGTGCCAAATCCCTTCTCTTCCTCTTGGCAGCCTCCCTTTGATCTTCCTTGAGCATTAGGGTTTTCCAAACCATCTTGTACAAGTTATATAGGTTCTTGAATGGTCCAAGGCCTCCCCCAGACCAGATCCACAATATCTGGAGAGTTTGGTAGCTTAGGGATTAAACAATTCCCATGAGAGTGGCTTATCTTGAAAGGTTAAAAAGTCAACAATTGTTGGCAGCTCGGGGCTGGCGGTCGACCTGCAGGGGCTGGCGGTCGACCGCCACTGAGAAACCTGCAGGTGGCCGGTCCCTGGGAAATCCGGTCGACCGGGATTTGAGGGGCGGTCGACCGCCACTGTGATAGACTGTAGAGAATTGCATTCTGTTATTTCAGGTCGACCGGGGTCATGCTGGAGGTCGACCGGACTATCAAAAAACCTAAAAAATAAGAGTTTAGCCCAGAGAACCATATCCATAAGATCGAGACATGAATTGTATGCATGTTTATGGGAAATGTCAAGTTCATTTGAGATCTTAGAAAGCCCATTCGGAAGGCTAAAACCTTAAGCAAAAGCATGAAAAAATCCGTCCTTGAAAACGTGTGAAAAACACTTGGGTCAAGGATTCCAAACAGGAGAGCCACCAAAGGTCCTTGGTTTTGTTATCATCAAAAACACTGAGATAGATATACAACAATTATAGGATCAAGTCCCTACCGTTGCGCTAAAAGCTCGAGCTGGTAGCGAAGGCGGAACCTTATTTCCTTATGGCAGCGCAGAACCCCACACTATCGTGATGTGGGTGGACATGAGGGGCTTCGCACATGGACGCCATAATCCATGCGGCGGGTTGGGCTGTCAAGCGCCGATGCACCACGTGGGTCCCATACCCCACGTGGAGTAACAAATCACAAGGGAGACGCTGGAAAATCCAACAATCTCTCCCCCACCCCCCAGCGACACCCGGGGGATTTGAACCCGCGACCTCACTCTGATACCATTTTATAGGATCAAGCCCCTACCGTTGCGCTAAAAGCTCGAGCTGGTAGCGAAGGCGAAACCTTATTTCCTTATGGCAGCGCAGAACCCCACACTATCGTGATGTGGGTGGACATGAGGGGCTTCGCACATGGACCCCATAATCCATGCGGCGGGTTGGGCTGTCAAGCGCCAATGCACCACGTGGGTCCCATACCCCACGTGGAGCAACAAATCACAAGGGAGACGCTTGAAAATCCAATAGATCTATCCCTGGACACCTCTGACTCGTTTCCCTTCTTACAGTTCACACTTCAAGTGTACGTGGTCATCCTCTTCCCCGCTCAGGAACAGTGCGAGATAACCCCTCTTCATCTGGCGTCGTCTGTGGGAAACAAACAAAGAGCCATCATGGTGCGAAGAAATTCTGGCAGGAGGGCTGCCGGCGTGTCATGCCCTAACGCAGAATATCAGAGCACGACATGGGAGAAAACCCCTCACTCAATCAAGACTAGAAATTCTAATTACATCACTTGATATAAAAATCGCAACTATAAAATTTCAACTTCTTATCAAAACTCTCCAGTTACACAATAGATAATTTCATAATACTAACTCTTCATAATTACAAGACACCTCTCATAACAAATTACTCTCAATTCTAAACTAAGAAATTAGAAGATCACTAAGACATCTTGGAGCACTCCACACTCATGCCCTTCCCGCTAGGTATCCTTGAGACAACCTGAAAAATATTAATTAACACTGTATGAGCATAAAGTACAGTAGGAATTACATCTCAACACGAGCAAATTTAAGTGATTAGTGTCTTTTAACAGTCCATCTAAGATAGGAAAGAGATAGAATAAAATCAAGTATCAGGATGTAATCATGAGGATAATAGATGTCAAAGAGTACAATAGATGTCAAAGAAGTATAATAATAGCATTTTGCCCCACATGTTCCAATGAACAATAAAAAGAAAGGTGCGTATAACAAATGAAGAGTGGGTACAAGTGAACATAACTAAAGATTGACCATATAACAATTGAATTTCAAAAAAATCTAGATATGTGTATACCCTTTCGGGTCAAGAATATCAAGTAGCAAGTCAAGCATGTCATGTAACAAGTCAAGCAATCAATCTTGTATAAATAGCAAGTAACAAGTATCGTGTTAATTGTCTAGATCAAACTAACAAGCAAGTATTTCGGTGTAATGTCATACCTTGTCATTACAACTCCCATGGGCACTAGTACTTTCGGGCACTCCTCCCAGACCAGACCGGGCCCTTAATGATGCGTTGGCATTGAGGTTATGGATCAATGATCCCGAGTAAATAGTAGACAATCACATTTTAATAGTCAAGTGGACTTCAAGGAAGTCATGTTCAAGTAATTATCAAGGAGAATAAGTAGAGTGCATGAATCATATGCAAAAGATTGAAATGAAAGAGTTCAGGAAAATCAATAGAACTAAGTATGGATTTGTAGATTGATTAAAGAATGGTTTAGTTATCTCTTTTTTTAACTAGACGTAGGAATTAAAAAGTTAAGGTTTCTAAGTTTAAAAAAATTCAAATCTTGCCGGGCTCAAAAACCATGTTTTGCAGAGTTTGAAGATACGTAGGTTTGCAAGTTTAAAAGCCAAGTTTATAGAGTTTTAAAAATCAGATTTGTATGCATGGAACTCAGTAGGTTTGTAGGGATTAACAACCCAAATTTGCAGGCATCATATGGTAAGAAATCAGTCACAAAAAAATCAGATTTGTAGGCAACGTATGGCAAGATACCAGAAATAATAACTTCAAGTTTGCTGACAACGTATGGCAAGATTTTTGAACTAATATGCTCAGCTTTGAAAGGATCAATTTCGGAGGGTTAAAAAGGATAAAAAATGTAGGGTTTAAAAGATTTCACATGGCAGGTTTTAAAAGTAATGGAACAGGGACTTGTTTGTAGGTTTAAAACTTGGAGTTTACGGTTTAAAAAGGGTCCAAAAAACTAGCTAAAAAAAGGTATCAGAATCTATGTATAAAAGGAATAAAAATGGTAGCTTTAATAGGGATCAATACCAGGTTACACAGGGATTAGAATAGCAGGTTTTAAGCTCTATTCTCGCAGGTTTAAAAATGAATCAAAACCAGATTTAATAGAGATTAAAAACGCAGGTTTGAATAGGGATTTAAAAATCCAGGTTTTGTGGGATTAAACTTATAATTCCCAGGTTTAGGAAGAACAGTTAGCAGGGGATTAAAGGGTTATGTTATTGCTTGGTTTTGAACTTCAGAATTCACAGGTTTAGAATTTACAAAACAGAGACTCGTTTTGAATGGAAATAGGCGATCAGATTTTTAGAAATAGAGAGATTAAAATTCAGATTTTATACTTGGAGCTTGAGTGAGAAAACCTACCTTAAGAGCGGAGAAATTTTCTCACGATCTAAACCTTCTTCTAATCATCACGAACAAAGCACATCAAATAATATTAAACTATCTCCTCTTTCTCCACGCCTTACTGATGAAGCCTTCAATTCTGCTCACACGAACAACACGAACATGCTCTCCCCAAATAAGCCAACACCCCACGAAGAACCCTCACACCTCACGATGGGTATCCATTGGATTTGACTGCAGCGCAGGGCTCTGATGTTTAGGGTTGGGAAAATCGCAAGAGACACTGAGGATGATATATTTATAGTGTTAACACAAGCTAGAGTCCTAATTACCTTGCACTAATGGGGGGTGATAAACTAAACCAACCCCCCTCCCACGATAGCTCCCAGCTTGCCGCCACCAACTAGCAGTATTTAATTTAGGGTTTTTATGAATAAGATTTTAGGTGATTCACGTATAAGGGCCCAAAGAGGTGATATATATATATGTATATAGATATATACTATTCACCTTAATAATTCTAATCTATCTAAAATTAACCCACGTACAACCCTCCCTATCAATATCAAACTAATGCAAGCCTCACCCATAAACCACCGTCGTCTTAAAACTAATTAGCTAGGATTAACAAAACCCTATTTATCTCTTAACAAATTAAATAGGTAACTAGATTTAATTACTTAATATTATCTTATCCCAATTATTTTATTTAGATTAAGACACTTAACATAATAATAATATAATTAAATAATTATCAATTTAAATCTCTATCCTAATTCCAATCAAATTCTAACCAACCCAAATGGTGTCTTTTAGATGCTAGGGTCTTAATGGACCTAATCTATCTAGCTGGCCTTCTCAAACCGTCGACCAAACTTCCCTACTTAGTTTAGGATTAAGTGAAAGAGGCTTTAGGTTTTAATATTATATATGGTAACCATATTAATAATTTCTTTATTTTAAACCAAGACTAATAGGATTAATTTAAATCTTTAAATCTTAGAAAATTAAATAGTTAACTAGATTTAATTACTTATATCTTCCTTATTTTATTTGAATTATGATACTTAAAATAATAATTGTTTAATTAAGTGATTATCTAATTAGACTAATTGTCTAATAAACCTATAACCAACCCAACCGGACTCCTCCAAAAGTTAGGGTGCCGATGGGCCTAATCTAGTTAGCCAAAACAACTAATATTCTAACGACCCATTAACCTAAGAGATTTAAATGAATTAAGAGTCTCATTCTAATCTATTAATTAACATTATTACGATCATACAAGATTACATTATTTATTATAAATATTATTATATTATTTCTTATTATTATTCAAGAGCGTATTATTTATATTTTGTTATCATTTCTACTACTGTGATTAGTACCTAAATAACATTAATTTAAAATCTTATATATATTCATTCGTAGGGTCGATTAATTAACTAAAATTCATTTAAAATCTTATTATTTCATCTTTTCAAAAGCCATGCCGCACAATGAACCTAATTAATTATTACAACACATAATCCGCTATTATTATCGACCGAGTTATTATTTATTTAACTCTTAATACATATAAAAAATCTATTTATTAATTTATAATTTGTCTTTTCTTACTTTATGAGTTTTAACTTTATTTATTTCTTTAAATATATTCTTAATGGATTAAATAATACTTGTTATCTCTCATTTTAGAAATCTGATATTTATTTATTATCACTCGGGTTCTATTTATTTTCTTAAATATTTATGAATGCTTCCTTAAATTAGAGCTATCTATAATTAATAAAATCTTTAGTCAAAACATTGTTAATTATCCCACTGGGATTCAGATGGGTTAATTATTACCCGTGATCTTCAGAGTCTTCTATATAACTTAAATATACATATATCTCTATGATCTATTGAACATGTTCTATAATTAAAATATAACACCTGACTTTTTAATAATTAACTCTTTGAGATTTAAATATGAGAAATTATTTTAAAATACTTCTTCCCACTTTAATAGCATACATTGTTTAAATAATTTCAAGACATTCTTTACTTTGATTGTATTATTGAACATCTCATTAATTAAACTAATAAAAATATAAGGTTTTCCTTTACTATTATCTTGAATACTTTTAGATGTTCTATAAATTGGACGCATTGTCAAAATAATGAAAATATTTGATAAATAACTGGGTTGATTGACTAATTTAAATTTTAGTATTTATATTATAATTTTGCTCCTTATTTTATTTATACATTTTATATCATTTTAAGAGAATAAAAGTGCCATTAACATATAAATCTTCCAATAAACAACATCATTAACATTTATTAATTAAATGGCAATTTAAGTTTACATTAAGGGTGTGAGTATTATTATATAAAAAATTATAGTTTCACAATTAATTGATTTTCTTTAACTTTACATGTGATCTAACCAAATATACTTATACACATCATTAATTTATTCTTCCCTCTTTCCCTTTTATTGATTTACAGAAAACTTATCTAAATTTTAATTATTTATGATAAGTTACTAGACTTGATTTACAATAATAATTCATATTAATCTTCTCTTTTTCTCATCTTTATTTCAAATTTTATTTTTATTTTACTCTTAAGATTACCTATGGTACTACACGTTGACTTGGGGAAAGCCCTGGTGACGGAAGAAGGCGCACCTTCTCTCCCCGTGGAGAATTCCCCGTCAAGCAACCACGCCAACGAGATACCTCCATCGGTGGTGGGGGGACAGCTTCCCGGCGGGAGCACTGACGCCCTCCAAACCCTCAACGCAAAACTGGATGTCCTCGTGGATCTCATGAGGGCCCAGGCGGCCAGGGAGGAGAAGTCGCAGCTCCGCCAGAAGAGCCCCCCATGTGGAGATGCCTCCCAGCAAATCGCTGGAGGCCGTTTTACCCTCCGGAGGCAGCGGCTCATTCGCAACATGTTAGGAGGACCATCACATGCCCCTCCCCCGAACAGGAAGCCTCCTCAACCCCAAGGAGGGAGAAGACCGGAGCACGCCGACCCTTTCCAGAAGTCGAAGCCCCCGAGGAGCGTCAGGACACCATGCAAGTACGCCCCCCCAGCCCCTCGGGTCAACGACAACCAGAGTTGTCTCTCCGGCTACGAGACTTTGAGAGGTGTTTCACGGAGCAAGAGCGCGCCCTCCGCGCCTTGCAGAAGACCTATGCTGTGGAGGACGAGGAGAGATCCCCGTTCTCCGACTATATTTTGAAGGCAGAGATATCCCCCAGGATCTCACTCCCGACCTTCAAGTCGTACGACGGCTAGGGAGACCCGGCCGACCACTATGACAGCTTTGACGCCCTAATGGCCTTGCATGGGGCATCCGACGTAATCAAGTGCCGAACGTTCGTGACCCCTCTGGTCCAGGGTGCTCAGGCTTGGTTCAGGGCCCTCGCCCCCGGCAACATCCACAACTTCAAGCAATTCGGGCGAGTGTTCAACGAAAACTTCGCCGGCAGCCGTCCACCCCGGTCACTGGCAGGATTACTGGCCCTCAAGCAGCAACAGGGGGAGAAGTTGCGGGCTTATATCAATCGATTCAAATCGGAAGACCTGTGCATCCCCCGCCTGGATGTGGCCTCTGCCATCACCGCATTGACCGGGGGTACCCGTGACGAGAACCTACAGCGCGAGCTAGTGCTTCATCCTCCCACCTCCCTTGCCGAGCTAGTGACCCTGGCCTTGCGCCATGTAGAGTGCGAGGAAGTCCTCCACGCCTGCCGAGGCACAACAGGCTCGGGTCGGGAGGGGGACAAGAAGTGACCGTCCGAGCAAGGGACGTGCCAAGGAAAAAGGCGGAACCAGGACGGAGACCGAAAAGAGTCGTCTCGGAAGTACGAGCGGCATACCCCCCTTACCGCTCCCGTCTACAAAATTTATGAAGACATCAAAAGCTTGGGCCTCCTCAGCCAACTCGAGCCTATGAAAGTCAAGCATTGCCTGTTCCACAGCGATCACGGGCATCACACCAGCGATTGCCATCAACTTCAAGATGAGATCGAGCACCTTGTCTGCCAGGGACACCTATCCCGATACGTGTCTGGGCAAAGGGAAGATCGAGGTACCCCTGAAGAGATTGACAATGCCCCCCGCAGAGTCCACATCAACGTCATCGCGGGTGGTGCGACATCAAGAGGAGATAGCAGCCGAGGAAAAAAGTGTCACGCCGAGCGGGCGAGCCGATCCTCCATTGAGCACTCTACGGTCCCGCAGGCGGGCGAATCACAGGCCCTGGTATTCTCCGACCATGACCTGGAAGGGTTAACCACCCCGCACGACGACGCTCTTGTTGTAACGTAGATAGGATCTTGATTGACAATGGTAGTGCCCCTGATGTATTATCCCATGAATGTTTCTTCAAGATGGGAGAGAATCCATCTAAACTCCGCCCGATCCGAACCCCCCTCTGTGGGTTCAACGGCCAGGCAACTTATCCCGAGGGAGCCCTGAGCCTGTCAATTACTATCGGCACCCCACCCAAAATCATTACGGTTATGGTAGACTTCATCGTGATTAAGGGGATGACGGCATATAACGCCATCTTCGGCCGAGGCATTCTCAACCGAATGAAAGTGGTGCCCTCTATCTTTCACCAAAAAATGAAGTTCCCAACCAAATATGGCGTGGGGGAAGTCCGAGGTAACCAGGCATTGGCTAGACGGTGCTATATAATCTCGGTCGAAGCCACTAGGTCGGAAGGGAAAAAAGGAGTAAAGGGAGCCGAAGAGGGACCCGCAACATCTGAGCCTGGTGGCGAGTTGCTAATGGTCTTCCTTAACGGTGACCCGACTCTAGGAGTAAAGATCGGAGCCGATCTACCACTTGAGGAATAGAAAAAATATAAGGATTTCCTTGCCCGATATATCCAAGTCTTTGCATGGTGTGATGAGCACCTTCCCGGGATCCCGGGAGATGTGGTGATGCACAAGCTCAACCTCGACCCAATGGTGAAGCCAGTCCAGCAACGCAGAAGAAAGCATGTCATAGAGAAGCAAGCGGTCATCAAAGAGCAAGTCATCAAGGGGCAGAAGACTGGCCTTTTTCGACCGGTCTTGTACCCTACGTGGCTCACCAACGTCGTCCTTGTACCAAAGGCTTCTAGGAAATGACAAATGTGCGTGGACTTCACCGACCTCAACCAGGCTACCCCGAAGGACTGCTACCCATTGCCGAGCATCGATCAACTGGTTGACTCAACCTCTGGCAATGAGCTGCTCAGCTTCCTGGATGCCTACTCCGGCTACCAGCAGATCAAGATGGACCCGGAGGACATCGAGAAGACCGCCTTCATCACTGACTTTGGCGTACACTGCTACACCCGGATGCCGTTTGGGCTAAAGAACGTCGGAGCAATATATCAGAGACTGATCAACCACATCTTTGAAGGACAGCTCGGTCGGAACGTCGAGGCCTACATTGATGACATGCTCGTCAAAATGCCGAAGGCCGAAGACCACCTCGCCGACTTAGCCGAAACCTTCGACACCCTCCTGAAGTGTAGCATGAAGCTCAACCCTGCCAAATGTGCCTTCGGAGTCAGATCTGGGAAATTCCTAGGCTTTCTTGTAACTCAGCGTGGAATTGAGGCCAACCCCGACAAGGTCCAGGCCATCCTGGACATGCGGCCGCCCACCTGCATCAAGGACGTCCAACGCCTTGTAGGGCTCATTGCTGTGCTCAACCGTTTCCTATCCCAGGCGGCCGAACGGTGCTTACCATTCTTCAAATTGTTGAGGGGATGCAAAATGGCATCTGCTACGTTTGCCTGGGACGAGGAATGTCATAAGGCGTTCACCGAACTCAAGGAATTCTTGGCCTCGCCCTCGGTACTGTCCAAGCCGGTCCAAGGCGAAGCCCTATACCTCTATCTCTCGACGACCACTTCTACAGTGAGCTCGGTCTTGGTCAGAAATGACGCAGGGATCGAGAGACCAATTTACTATACCAGAAAGGTGCTTAATGAGGCCAAGAAAAGGTACCCCGCAACCAAGAAACTTCTGCTAGCGTTGGTTACCTCGGCCAAGCGCCTCCGACCCTACTTTTAAGGGCACTCCATCGTTATATTGATCGGCGAACCTCTGAAGAAGATTCTCTTTCACCCTGAAGCATCGGGACGCCTTGTCAAATGGGCCATCATGCTCGGGGCCTACGATATCTCGTATCACCCCCGTTCGGCCATCAAGGGACAGGCTCTCGCAGACTTCATCACCGAAAGCATGGTCCCGATTGAAGAAGTCCCTCCACCAGCGCCCGGGCCCACTTGGGATCTGTTCGTCAATGGGTCCTCCAACTCGGCCAGATGCGGCGTCGGTGTCCTCCTCAAATCCCCTAAAGGAGCGGAGCTGCGGTACGCCCTGAAGTTCACCTTTCAAGCGTCCAACAACGCCTCAGAGTATGAAGCCCTTATCTCAAGGGCTAGGATGGCTCGACGACTGGGGGCTGAGTGGGTCAGAATCCACACTGACTCCCAATTGGTCGCCATCCAGGTCAACGGTGATTACGAAGCTCGGGAAGGATAAAAGGTCAAGTACCTCCAAGCGATCAAGCGGATGGCCCAACTCTTTGAGAGCTTTGAGGTAGTCCGGATAGCTCGGGAGGAAAACTCCCGAGCGGACACCCTCTCTCGACCGGCCTCCTCGCTCGACCCCGCAGGTACATGATCGGTCTTTCTCGAAGAGCTAGGGCGACCGAGCATTGAGTCTGAGCTTATGACCGTTGACCCGGCATCCTCGAGTGATTGGCAGACCCCCTATAATGCCTGGCTCTAGGATTCTCAAGAGCCCACCGACCCTCGGGAGGCTTAGAAGCTGAAGTACCAAGCTCAACGTTTCGTCATGTTAGATGAGGCCCTGTACCACAGATCTTTCTCTGGTCCCCACCTCAAGTGCATCAGCGCCGAGGAAGCAAGCCGAGCTATTCAAGAAGTACACGAAGGCACCTGCAGAGTGCACCAAGGAGGAAGATCACTCGCCAGGATCCTGCTTCGGCAGGGTTACTAGTGGCCCACTCTCCAGCACGACTGCATGACCTACATACAGAAGTGCGACCGATGTCAACGTTTCGACCACCTGATCCATCAGCCCGTCGCGGAGCTCATCACCCTTGTCGACAATACCCTTTTGCTCGGTGGGGGATTGACATCGTGGGGCCATTCCTCATGGCCCAAGCTCAGAAGAATTTCGTCATCATCGCCATCGACTATTTCACCAAGTGGATTGAGGCCGAAGCCACCACCAAGATCACCAGTTAGTCGTATGGAGTTTTGTTTGGAAGTCGATCATCTGTCGCTACGGTGTCCCCCGAGTGATCATGAGCAATAACGGTCGGCAGTTTGATTCTCATTACTTCAGAGACAGATGTGCCGACCTAAACATTCGCAATCACTTTACTTTGGTAGCCCACCCTCAGGCTAACAGACTGGTCGAAAATGCCAATAAGACTATCTTAAAAGGCATCAACACCAGGCTCGGCAAGGCCAAGGGAAGCTGGCTCGAGGAATTACCAAGCGTACTATGGTCGCACCGAACTCCTCCGAGGACAGCCACCAGTGAAACGCCTTTTCAGCTGGTGTATGGCACGGAAGTCGTAGTTCTGTTGGAGGTCGACAATCCCTCTCTCGGAGTCGTCCACTTCAAACCTGAGGTAAAAGAGCAGAAACTGCGAGAGAACCTCGACCTAGCAGATGAAATCTGAGAGATTGCAAAGATCCGAGAAATGGAGTACCAACGGCGCATCATTCGATACTACAACTCCAGAGTCCGAGACAGACACTTTCAGCCGAGAGACTTCATCCAGAGAAAAGCCGAAGCATCTCGACCACTAGAGGCGGCAGGGAAGCTGGTCCCTACCTGGGAAGGCCCCTACCGAGTGGTCGAGACGCTGGGGAAAGGAGCATACTAATTGTCCACCATGGAAGGAACACTCATCCCTCGGACATGGAATGCGACAAATCTTCGCAAGTTCTACTTTTGATCATTTGGCAAGCATACACATGTAAACAAAATAGAATAAACACCATTCTTCTCTTCTTATTAAAATTTGATGTACATCAAGTAGGCTGTAGCCAATACAGTATACATGTACAAAATTACACCCTCTGGCACTATTACGCGAGCAAAACGCTCAGCCAACCTGGTAGGTACTCCTACGTCCAGCCACTGACTTTGCTTCGTGCGGAAACTGGCTCAGACAAAGGATCGCCGGCCTCGTTGGTTTGAGAAAAGCTCGGAGGAAAAGAGGGGAAACAACAAAAAAGAGAGAAAGAACAGGAAGGAATACAAGGGAAGGCCTCCTCTCTGCCAACTCTTTGGAAGGCAGAAAGAGAAGGCATCCTCCGAAGAGTGAAGAAGGAGGGAGAAAAAGAAAACGGCAGAGATGGACGAGGAGGCAGGGGGAGACCAGAAAGGAGGGAGCTTAATGAGCTCCCCCCTCCCCTCGGAATGGCGTCGGCGGGTCAGGGACAGGAGGGCCACATGCTTCGGCATGACAAACCCTCTCCCAGAGTGACCCCCGACTGACGAACCCTCTTCCAGACTAAAGTAGGGGGAGCTTCCTTCCTACCGCCATCTGCATCGTCGTCTTCTGAAGCACCTTCCATGCCCCGCCAAAATCGACAGCACAATGCCTCACGGAAGGGAAAGAAGGAAAAACTGCCAGGGATGGCCTTAAGCGATGAAAGGAAAAGGAGATGCCCATCGGACCTTTTATAGGCCAAAGGGGGAGCTGATCGCCTTAAATGACTGTCCCCTTACAAAACACGCTAAAAGGGCTTTCCCTGAGATGGTTACCTCATTTCCCAACATCCTGCCAGCGGGACGCGCGAAGCGGCAAGTCATTAAGGGTGGTATGGAAAAATAGAAAGGTGCCAGCACCATGTCAGTTATTTGACAGATCGGCACGCTCGATATCTGCAGAGAAAATCGACGCCTTCCCAAATGACTACAAATCCGATAGTCAAATCACACCAAAAGCGGTAAGAAACAGTCAATTCAGCATTTAATACTGCCGCTATTATATTTTCTAAAAAGCCTTACCCAGCTACATAAGGGAAAAAGGGGAAAAAGAAAGAGAGAACTATTACATCATGCCTCAGGCCCATCTTCAGGTTCGGCAAGCAAGGCTTCCTCAACACCAAACAATCTGCCCCCAATATTCTCGGCGACGGTCGACCCAGGAACTTAACCCACTTGTGTGGGAATTGTGTCGGTCGTGCGCCCTCACGAGGCTGCTGGAGTTGGCGGTCGCTCGGACGAGGACGAGGACTCCCGACCCTCCTCTTCGCTTGATGTATAATGGGAAGAGTCGGTCGAACCCCAGTCCGAGTCATAGCGTTGCCCGAAAGGAAAAAGGAGCTTTGACACCTGGGCCTCTGCCTCTATGATGGCCCGATCGAAGCCTTGGGAGAAGCCCTTCCGAAGGCCCCAGCGGTAGCCCGACTCATAGTAAGGGAAGGAAGCCTGGAGAAGAGCCGCGTGGTAGGCCTCTGAGCACTTTTGTCACTCGAGTGCCTCCACCCCGGCCAACTCCACCTACCTCTCAAGCTCAGCTATCCTCTGTTCTGACTCGAACAACCTTCTCTCGGCCTCGGTCAAAGCATCCTCGGCCCCCCGGACTCGGCCCTCGAGCGCCTCCCGCTCGGCCTTCCACTGCTCGCCGCGCTTGACCTGAATCATACGCTCCGCCTCCAGGAGCTCATTCTTCCGGTCGACCATACGACGGGCCTAGGTTAGCTACTCCGCCAATGTCTGAGCCTCCGCTTGGCTTGACTACACCTGAGCCCGTAGCAGGCCCACCTCCCGACGAAGGTCACCAAGATCAAGGGTCAGACGCTCAACCTTCCAATCGAGCGCACCATGGGCCCACGAGAGAGCCTCCCGCTCCGACTGCACCCGAGCATTCGCGTCTACTCCCTCAACCCTGAGCTGGGCCAAGATCAGGCTGCCTTCCATAAGTTGCTCGAAAATCGTGGAGGGGGGACCCCTCTGGAGCTTCTCCCGTAAAACTCCCGAAGCAATAGAATGGCACCTCCGGTACAGGGGGGCCTGGACGCTGAAGGAAATGGTCGAGGGAAGGGAAACTCTCTCCGGAGCAGCCAGGATTGGGGCACCTTCCCCGAGCAACCTTGCCTCGGGGGCCCCATTGATTAGCTCGGGATGAGCAGCCCCGCCATGTACCTCCCCGGCCTCGGTCGGCTGCGATCGAGTCGCTGCATCCTGTGACCCTCCAGCCTCGACCAGCTCGAACCGGGCTCCTCCGTCTGGCGCCCCCTCTGCTTCGCTCAGCGCCCCAGCATCGGCCATAATCCCTTCGTCATTTGCCCCCTCTTGCACCGCAGAGGGAGGAGGCGACAAGGGAACCTCATCAACCGGGCGGGCGGTCTCCGCCTTCCTCGCCCGCTTCTTCTCAGCAGACTGAGCCTGCATCGAAGGCCACAACAACTTTGCCACGGGATCCTTCCGCTTGACCCCCCGACGTTCATAAGCATCGTCCCGGGCGACCCCCTTGCCCTTTTCATGGGCGCGGGATGAGCCCTCTGAAGCTGGGAGATCGCTCGGAGCCGGCGTATCATTCACATTGATGACCTCCAGCTTGACTGATGGTGCCGCCTCCTCCTCCTCCTCGGCCACTCGCCGTAGATCTGCGCGAATAAGAGCAAAGTGAGAAGAGGAAAGCCCTTGCTTGAGAGAGGACAAGTCCCTGAGAACCTTACCCGTCAGCAACAGCAGTCAAGAAAGATACTCCTCGATGTTAGAAGGAGTCACCAACTCAGCAGTCCCCAGGCGGTCCCGCTGAAGGATAGCAACATCCCTCTCCACCTCCGGAGAGACCTCTGTTTGCTTCGGAGGGATGTTCGAGTGAAAGTTGGGCGCCGTCGGTAAATCCCAGACCACGCCGACCGCCGATGGGCCCACCCAAAAATATTGGGTCTTCCACCCCTTATGAGAAGAATCTTTCATAGAAAGGGACACACAACTCCTTCCCCGCCTCGCCTGAATGAAGAAGAAGCCCTTCCTGGCAAAAGGATTGTCCTTCAACTTAAAAAAATAGTGGAAGAGGTCCAGCGAGGTGCACACCCCTCTCTTGCCACAGAAGAAGATGAAGGAAAAGATGAGAGTGTAAGAGTTGGAGACCAACTGGACAGGAGCCAGCCGGTAGAACCGAAGCAACTCGGCAACAAAAGGATGAGGGGGAAGCCGAAAGCCGCACTTCCAACCCAGGAGGAAAGAACAAAGGAGACCAGAATGAGCAACCACACTGGATTCATGTGGCTCAGGTGCGAGGAACTTGAATCGCCATGGAAGCCCATACCGATTCTCCAGCCGCTTCACGTCCGCCTCACCCAGCTCGCTGCGGAGAGGCTCCGGTGGCACCAAAAAAGTCCTCGAGGCCCGTTCTCCCTCTCGGCTCTCGGCCCTTGGATTTTGGTCCGCCATGGAACGGACATAAGAACTAGGAGAAGAAGGGGAAAGCTCTGACTCTGAAGACTCTGGAGGAGAAGGAGATTGATGGTTCGCCGCCGCGGTAACCCTTGCCAGCTTCGCAATGGCCACGGTGATTCTCCGTTCTTCAAAGTTACTCTCATGCCATAGGAGCCCCCCTCAAATATAAATTCAAGGAGAGGCAAAACCCTAAACCCCGGAGATAAAGGGACACAAAATGCGCAATGCTTAAACCGGAGGCGGTGCAGTGATCTGATCTCCCGAGGAGGGGCCTTATCTTATTCATCATGACGGGCATATTTTTAAGACAAGCCGCATCACGTGGCCCCTACTAGAGAGAGATCTATACCCAACCAGAGCCACAAAAAGTCCAGCCCAAATGTTACTCGTCCGAGCCTAATTTTGACTCGGGAGTAGGAGGGGGACAAGTGGAGAGGGGAAATCTCGTCACCCGCACGGAGAGGCCAAAAGAGGTCCAACCACACCGAACGAGGCCCAACTCCTCGAAGTGGCAGCCCTCGGGCCCACTTAGTATAAAGCCCAAAAACTCACTCAGAACAAGCGCTTCCTAGGCGGCCTTCGAGTTTGGAAGTTCGAGCATCAGTTCGATCGAGAAAGCTCCCTTGGAGCCCCCTATTCCCTGTCCCGACCATGCACTCATCGCTTGGGAGACCACTCCTGGGCAAGTGCCTATCGCTCAGGCTCACTGATGGAAGCTTATTGATTACGACCGTTGCGAGTCCCTTAATGGCAGGAAGCTCAAGAGGATAGGGGAAACCAAGAGTCCGCGTGCTATAAAGGAGCCCGCATGAAGGATGTAACCCCCCCTAAGACCCCTCCGCATAGAGGGATCAGTCGCATAAGGGGCCACTATTTAAACTGGATAAGCCCTACTACAAAGAGGTAAGCCAGGCAAGAGCCAAAAATCCTGAGTAGAAACCACTTCACCTTTTGGTGGAGAGTGATCTCACGCTCCCATCTTCCTCCTAGCTCTTCCCTTTGCATCTGAGCTCTACTACTTTGCTGACTTAAGCATCGGAGGGTCTTCCCCGGGGATCTATCCCTGGGCACCTCTAACTCATTTTCCGTCTTGTAGTTCACACTTCAAGTGTACGTGGTCATCCACTTCCCCGCTCAGAAGCAGTGCGAGATAAGCCCCCTTCATACGCATTCATGGTTCGTGCACTTTCCTATTCCTTCAATGGAAGGTCTGTGCATGTTTTATCGATACACTATATAGTCTATGCATTCCTTAAGAACTCAAGGCATAAACTGTACTCTGTCCTTTTTTTTACAGGGAACAATCTCGTTCACAGAAGAGGCACATGATCTTTGAAATGGCAGGATGCTGGCTCGTGGATAAATGGGCAAATGAAAGGCATGTGATCCAAGGAAAGGAACATTTTATTCCCTAACACGTGGACCAATAGTGTTTCAGTAGTGTTCTATTGCTTCATCCATACGAGCCCATGTTCCTATATATAAGGATTCACTACCCTTCGAAGGGGGGTGCCAGAGAAAAGCGGCCGTAAAAAGCTCCCATCGTCTCCACCGGAAAACAGAGCATCTCCAGGAGCAAGAGAGAGCGTGAGAAAACCTGTTCAAGCCAAGAGGAAGAGAAAGAGAGTTTGAGAGTAGCCAGCCAGTCATTATGTTTATGCTTCTTTGAAGCTACATTCTCCAGTGTTTTTTTTTTGTTTCTTGTTTTTCACTTTGATTCGAGTATTACCGTTGTGTTTCAGTGTTCCCTCTGGTGTAGAGGAAGGGAGACAGTGTCTCCAGTTTGCAAGTGACGGGGGTGTCACTTGTGGGTTCCCTCCGGTCTGGAGGAAGGGAGACCGAGTCTCCGGTTGCTAGTAACGGGGTGTTGCTAGTGTTTTCCCTCCGGGTTGGAGGAAGAGAGGAGCCTATTCCTCTGGTCAAGCTGTGAGGCAGCCATTTTCACAGACTAAGTCTACTTTTCTAGCTTGTGCTAGTGGAATCCTAGTCCGGTGTGGACTAGGGGTGGACGTAGATTGCAGTGGGCAATCGAACCACCTAAAAACCCCCTTGTCTCCATGTGTGATTGTTGCTTTACTTTCTGGGAGATTTCTGATAGTTGGTTGGTGGAGGTTCCCATTACGTTGGCTTCTTTGACCCCTCATGTGCTCGATCATTTAGCCATGTGTCACCGAACTCTATCTGGAACGTTTATTTCATTGTGAGCGTATGTTCCTATTGAGTGAGAAGTGTTTTACATCTTATCTCTCGAGTCATCTAGCGTGATCTTTTGATCTCAATTTTTAAAATAGTGGTGATCTATTCATCCCCCCTTCAAGATCACACTCTGTGTTTCTATCAGCATTGACCTTCCTCAGTGCTTGAGAAGGATTGCACGGACCTTGCTCCTTTGAAATCAACACTTGCATTGACCTTGTGCCTTTGAAATCAAAAACCTGCACCGACCTCGAATCGCATGGAGCATACCTTGGCGTGCACTAGTCTTGGATGTGCACCGACCTTCTATGCAGGTAACAAGAGCGTGCACCGACCTTGTTTAGCACACGACAAAACCTGCACTGACCTTATCATGCGCAATGCAAAACCTACACCGACCTTGTAGCAGATGTGCAGCTACCTTGTTGTGCAGCAACAACAATATGCATCGACCTTCCTTTCTGATAGGAGAAAGTTGCACCGACCTCTCTTCTTGAAATCATAAAGTGCATCGACATTGTAACTGACTAAGGCATATATGCACTGACCTTTAATATGCATTCTACAAATGTGCACCGAACTTCTATGTGAGGAAGACAGATGTGCACTGACCTCGCTGACAACACGCACCGACCTTATAGATAGCGTGCACTGACCTTGGTCTATGCACAGTCAGATATATCATCCTGCTTTTTCAGCTTTTCTGATTTCTTCATCACTTGACTGAACCTTTGACTCTAGCTTAGTTGACTTTGACTTGTTGACCGGATGCTCGGTTTATTCTCTTCTTTCCTTTTGATCACTGATTTACCTTTTGATCATTCTTCAGAACATGTTCTTACTGAATGTACATGCTATGCATTCATAATTGAATCATGATTATCAAAGCAGGTGTAACATAAGAATCACATTCACATTAAGAAATGATCAAGATGACTCATAGTGGTTGATATCATCAAAATCACAGGGACACAATAATCTCCCCCTTTTTGATGATGGCAACACTATGAGTCACACAATGGCAACACTTTGAGTCACACAATTATCCAAATAAGCCAAGTGCAGTACAGATGCATACAGACTCAATGGATACTTAGTGCAGATGCAGACAGACTCAATGGAATACTTCTCCCCCTTTGACATCATCAAAAAAGGAAGAACCATTAAACTGAGCATGTAAACTATTTTCCCTTTTGAAACAAATTATGTACAATGATGTTCTCTCAAGAACTCTCCCCCTGAATGAAATAACTCATCACTCAGATCTAATGAACTCCCCTTGTCCAGAAGAGTGAATTGGTAGTGAGACACTAGAGATAATGAGATCAAGCAAAAGTGAGGACAGTAGAAGGACAGTCGATTTAGGTTGTCAGCAAAAACATAGGGCATCCATACACAATCAGACATATGAATTGAATGTGCAGTGCGGTGGAAACAGATAGCAGAGCAAACTGAGTTCAAGAATTGGAGTAGAAATGGAGCACTTAGTACATGAGTTTTCAACTGGATTTCCAAAGGATTAAGAAGTGTTTTCAATGGGATATCAATTTCATAAATCCAGAGTCTTCCATTATAAAGGCTTATGAATAAATCTTCATTGACCAACTTGGTTTAAAAAATGATGTATTCACAGTTTGTTAATAGAAACTCTATACTCATATCTGAAATCAAATTTTAATACAACTGAACCAAATTCTCATAAGATAGACTTGTTTAACCTTCTTTCATCTTACTTACTCAAGGTACAATGGCCCCTTTTGGAATTACATGAAGGAGTATTGAGGTTAAACAAACATGAAATCATTTGATTTTGTCTAAGATTGCATCAATTTTCAAAAATTTCATTTGAAACAAGATTCAATTATTGCATTTGTTCAACAAAATTTTTATATGCAACTATCAGGAGCAATTAAGTTTAGTACACCCTTGTAACTTGAGGATACAAGTTGTTTAGATGCCAGTATCCTAAGCACTTGGAATGACTAACTATCATGCTTCATAAGAATAGAGATAGCATTGACACCTCATGACATACCTCAACTCATTTCTTGATGAGTGAGATGTATTTCTCAGTATGCAAGTCATCGCTCTGTCAAATTTTAAGTATTTTTCAGCAGAGTTAACTATGGCACTTCATGACTCAGCCCTTTGGACATGGTTTCTCAGTGACCAAAGTCATTGCTCTTACATCTTTTGACCCTTAGACATTTTAGAAGAAATCAGATGTTTAAAGACAATACTTACTACACGTACCTTAACCAAAGAAAGCCATGATTTTAGAGTTTTCAGATTTCAGAAGATCTTGCATGAAAATGCATGAGACAGTCGGTTAAGTTTTATTAAAAGAGTGATCCAGATATTTTCAAGTCTTTCACAACTAAACTCAGGAATACATTAAACTTAAACCAACACAATCTTTTAGACATTCATAATCATGTATAATTGAAGGTTCTTTATTGAGGAGATTTTTAGATTTATGGTCATGATATACAGATTGAAAATTTCTCAATATTTAGTCAGGGAAGTTTGAGGGCAGCCAACAATCAACTAGTAGTAGAGAGCACTTATCATGAATGAGAGTGATAATGTCGACTCATGATGTCGACACTTCTAATCAGGATTATTAAGAAATGAAGCAGCAGCAAGGGCATGCATTATATGTGAGAACCACTTGAAGTTCATGCATGTAGCTAAGATGGTCAGGCTTCATGGAGGATATGAACAAAGTCTTTTAAAGACAATCTAGAATTTTCAAGTGAGGCTCTCTTTTAGCAAAAACAGAAGCAATCGACCGTTGCTTTCAAGGTCATGTAAGTGAAATACTCAGAAGATTTTAACAAATATATTTGTGAAATTCAAAATAGCTGAGATCAAGTGAGAACCCAGGGATCAGAACAACTCTGTAGGCCTGAGTTCAATCACAACAACATGGGGCCTTACACAGACAGATCATAGCCAAGATAGCACAGACTGAAACAAGGAGCATCAGTTGACCGAAGTGAGCAGTTAGGTCGACCGAGATAGACAGAGTGTGAGTGAGGAAACATATATATAAACACCCATTTTCAAAAACCTACTAATGCTCCCCCTAAGTGTATGCATGTCAAGCACTATTTTGGTGTTTTCAGTATAAAAGATATGCACTCAACAATATGTATGCATGTGCATTGATGTCACTTAGCTAAATGCATTGAATAATCATATATGACATGAAAACCATGCAAATGATCAATCTGACCAGGTATGCATGAATCACAACAATTATCATGACAGACTCCCCTTGAATTTATGCACTATGTGACTGAATTCTAAGTGCAATGTATGCAATGAAATCTATGCAGAGAGATTTATGAAATATGGTCATGAAAGTCTAGACTGCTCTATGTGCAAATTTTTGACCTATGGTACTGGGTAGAGGATTTGGTCTAAAGACCACCTCATACATAGTAAGAACATCTAGACAGATTGCATCTGGCCTTTAGTAACTGACCATTTGATATACAATAATGGTCATGCATGATAATGTAGTGCCAATGCAGTCCTATATGTAAATATCAGATACATGCAATTCAGATTTTCATAATATGATGTTCAATTCAATCTTAAAGTGGTATAGACACAAAATGCAAAGAGCAGATTCAAATATATGCATGAAATTCAGATTAGCAGATTAAGTATGATATGTAATCTTCAAACAAAATTTAAATGAACAAGCCTGTAGTGAGCAGAAATGGGGTTTTACCTTTCTTGAGTGCCTTGGTTTATTTACCCCCTTTATTTTCAGTCCCAAGGCACACCTGTAACCAAAACTCATTTTGCCACCTTTGGTACCCAGGAATTCTTGGGTCTTTTATGGTTAGTAGCACCTTTGATGTGTGCCTTCCACATCCTTTGGGCTTTCACATCATCAAAAATCATTAGAGAACAACCATTCATGGAACGCCCAACCTACCCTCAATAATGATAAGAAACAACATATTTTGTCTTCTTTTTGTGCACATGATCATTAGCATGGAATTTATGTGCATGTGCATGAAATTTTATATTGTTTACATGAACTTTTTGTGTCACGTCCCGAGCACGGAAGGAACTCGGAGTGCGTGATGAGTTTATATCGATCATGTCAATCAGAGCGTTAGTGTATTCGACACAAAGACAGAGTGCGCAAAAGTAAAGATAACCCAATCCTTTATTCAATCACAACATCAAAGTACTTCTACTACAATTTACTTAATGAGAGTGCTAAGACTCAATAAAGGGAAAAGTACAATGAATGACTTGAGAATATAGAAAGACAAGGCTAGTTGATGCTTGGATAGACGGAGTAGCTCTAATCTCTTCACTCTTGACCTTCCCCATCCGATTGCGTCTCGTCATCAGACTTGAGAATATAGAAAGACAAGACTAGTTGACGCTTAGATAGACGGAGTAGCTCTAATCTCTTCACTATTGACCTTCCCCATCCAATTGAGTCTCGTCATCGGACTTACTTGAAAAATAGGGGAAAATATTGGATGAGCGAACGCTCAGTAGGAATTATATCTCAAGTGCTAGCTTGTTTTAAGTAGATTACAAGTTACATGAATGCAATATAGCTATGCATGTCCGCATAAAACGACAAGAGAGAGTGTATAACAGTAGATAATTGAGTGAACTAGCATGTCTTTCAAGAACTTAAATCAATAAATATTAAGATATTCAAGCAAGTATATTCATCATGTCATGTCGAGAATTGGCTATCACGTTTCAAGCAAGTATATAAATACCCTTTCCGGGTCACCCAAGTCATGTCATGTCAAGTCGAGTCAAGTACCAGATTGTGGAATGTCATCGAGAACGACAAGTACTTTGATGCAATGTCACACCGTGATCATTACAACTCCCATGGGCACTAGTACTTTCGGGTGCTCCTCCCAGGACTAGATTGGGCCCTATATGCGCAGGCATTGATCGTGTTATTTTCGACATCCACTATCGTTATAGCCAATTATTAATTCCAAAGGGATAAGCTTGTAGGAACTTTAAGGTAGATCTCATGGAATAGGATTACAAGGATTGAACATGTTGTGTAAGGATGATAATAACGGTATAATCATGATTAACGATAAAACTAGGTGGAATCGGCTCCCTAGATGGGTGCCATGACATTAAGAATAAGCGCTCATATAGAAAATGGTCGCTCGTTCTTGTACATAATAAGGTAGATAGAATTAGTGTCCACAAGTACAACACATAATTCTCACGGAATGTAAATGGTATGGTTTCCCATTCCATTATTTCAAGAATATTCTCATGACTGTTGTGTTAGATGGAAGCACTCTGTCACCACGAAGTGTGGATCTAGAGGAGGGTGAATAGATCGATGGCCTAATTTAAATCACAATAAGACTCTAATGCGAAATTTAAGCAGATCTACTAGATCACTAACTCGAGTGACAGATCTGAGCAGAAATAAAAACGATCTAAGAAGAGAATCGGCAAATGCAACCACACAGCAGATCAAGCAATCACACAAACACCTGACACACCAGATTTTTAGGTGGTTCGGTCCTCCAGACCTACGTCCACCCCACACTCAAACCCAAGTGTGGCTTACTGCTGCGCAACACAGCTTGCGTCTGCTGGGCCTTACAGCTTAGCCTACAACCGCTGAGCTTCACAGCTTGCTGTCCGAGACCTAGTCTTGCCCGCTGAGGAATTACAACTTGACCTATCCAGATGATACACCTCTACAACCGCTGGGGACTACAGCATGACCCGACCAGAGACAACACCTCTGCAAATCGCTGGGGACTACAGCTTGACCCGACCAGAGGCAACACCTCTGCAAACCGCTAGGGACTACAGCTTGACCCATCCAGAGGCAACACCTCTGCAAACCGCTGAGCAATACAGCTTAGCTCTACTGACAAACAGCTTGAAGAAAGGTTTTAGTAACCAAAATAAAAAGCAAACGAAAGACAAAATATATCCCTGCAGGGAATGAAGCTCAAACAATTGAGCAAACTCAGATCTGGTTTTGAACCAAAGATCTGAGGAACAAACTCTCTTGAAACTCTCCAGACTCTCTTGCCTTCTTCTCTTCCTCTTTCTCTTCTCACTCTCTGATTCTTTCTTTCTCTTCTTCTTTCTTTTCTCTTCTTCTGGATCGTGCAGGATATCTCTCTGCTTCTACTTCTTCTATCACGATCAGGACTTCTTCTGAGGAAAAAGCTTCATATATATAGCAGCAGCAAACAGATAGGGCGTGTGCTCTCCATGATTCCCGCCCAAACGCCTTGACCATGTGGCAGCATTTCAGCCTGCTGCACTACACGTGTCATAATCTTCGCACCTCCGCAAGTCTTGGATCGCGTGCCATTCTTAATCTTCTCAACCAGATATCCTGTAAAGGTTAGACTTAATATCAGTTAAAATCAATATGAGTATAGTAGAGAGATGTATAGAGTTGGTTCGAGAATGTATATACTTGGAAGAGATGCACGAGCAGGCGAAAATGTATAGACTTGGCAAGTGATACACGAGCAGGCTGCAATGTATAGACTATACATATGCATGAAGAGCACTGACGATGTACATACTTGCTCGATTATCAACAGAGCACTAACGATGTACAGACTTGCTCGATTATCAACAGATGAATGTATAGACTTTGCATATGCATGAAACACACAGGCTGTACAGACTTAGTGTGGACTTGTGCAAAGACACGGGGCGATGTACATACTTGTATGAGACGCTGGGTATGTTGAGACACAACATGAGACGCTAAGTGAGACACAACATAAGACCCAGAACTGCAAAGAATGTATAGACTTGTGTGTGCGGACAGACGATGTACATACTTGCATGAGACACAACATGAGGCGCTAAGTGAGACACAACATGAGACCCAGAACTGTAAAGAATGTATAGACTTATGTGTGCGGACAGATAATGTATAGACTTTAAATGATGCATGCACAAGACATAATGAATGTATACACTTGGTGTGCTCAGGCATGTTGTCAAGCAATGTACAGACTTTGCTACCTAGCGTTAATGCATGAATGCATCATGTATAGACTTGATGAACTGGCTCAGTTCAGCTAGTGAATGAAATGCAAGATCATATGCAGTAACTAGCAGTAATGCACCTGTAATGCATGTACACTAAACACGATGACTGACTCACTGTGATACTCTCACTGTGTTGCTATCACAAAAGAAAATAGCATATGCTTGTGCCTAAGGGGCATAACATTCTCCCCCTTTTTGATGATGGCAACAAAGTGAAACAAAGTGGCAGTGAGTCACCAATCCAAATCAAATATTCTCCCCCTTTGACATAATCAAAAATAAAAAACAAATGTGTGAACATGAGTGCAAAATGCAGTATGCATGCAGATTTCCCTTAGAACAACCCATTCTCCCCCTGAATGTATAACTCCCCCTGAATTATTTCTCCCCCTTTGAGAAAGAAATATGGACGGATGAAACACATCTCCTCTTGTGACATAATCAAAAGATAGAGAAGATAGGAGGGAAATAACATGAATAAGGTAAGGGGTCACTAGACAACAGCTGAATCATTGGTTCAGAAAGTGAGCATGATTATAAACAACTGTTAGAGCATAAGAGTCAGCAATATATAGTCTTGAAAGAATTCAGGTTTAACAGTGATAAAGATAGAGTAAAGTAGCTGACCACTGAAAAAGAGTTATAGACTCCATTTATAGCAATGAATCTATGGCACATGGTTTTAATAGATAAGTCAGAAACAATACCCTTTGTGATTAAACATGGAAGTTCAAGAAATGCAACTTGAATATGTATTGAGAAAAATAATTTACACTCAATGACTTTTGATTTCAAAGGGTTACAGTAGTTTGTTTTTCACCTTTTAATTTTCAGAAACTGAGCTAAGTGAATAGACTAGTGGCATTTATGCTGTTTACATTAGGTGTACACCTTGATCAGAGGCAGATACCCCCAGTTACTAGGAATAAACTACTAGATCTATTTCAGATCAAGACCTACAAAGAACAATTTTCACCTTTGACATTAAGGGTACACCTTGATCAGAGGCCAGTACCCCCAGTTACTTGGTGAAGACTCCCCCTATAGATTTGACCCCACGAATAGAGATAGCCTGAAGCACTTCATGACTTATGAATTCTCCTGCTTCTTTGGAGGAGATCACGGTTTCTCAGTGCAATTCAGCCATTGCTCTGTCACTGTGTTCAGCTCTTTACATTGATGATCATATTTACTCCTGTCTTGATTTCTTTTAGAGTGATTGTTTAAAAACAGTACACACTCTTATTCACCTTTTCTAGACATTTCTAGTTTAACACGTTCAAGCATTAAAAAAAAACCTTTTTCTATTCTAATCATGAAACAGAGATTAAGAGCTATGAAGGTTTTCTTTTATCTCAAGTTCTGAAGTGCAGACACTTAACTCTTCAATTTATAAAAGTTAAACCTTTAATTCCTTTCAATTTGTAAGTGTGATTCTTATAAATGAAAAATTGCAATAACCACAGCTCAATGTACTAAACCAGAAGCAATACTGTTGTTTAATGAAGGTGATAGGGAAATGATAGCAATTGTTAAGAAGTGGTAGCAATAGGCATTAAGGTCCAAGAGCATCTGATGTCAAAGAATATGAATGAATTGAGTGGGGATGAAGAGAAGTGAAAAGGATTCAATGTATTGAACTGAACTCTCAGCTCCCCCTGACACCATGATGCAACAATATGCTATGCAATGCTTTCAACTAACTAAATGCAGACTATGCAACAATTATACATAAAGTAAGTATGTAATTATTTCAAGTTTATGCACCCAAGTCATGAACATTTTATCCTTTTTCAGAGAATTTATTTCATGAAAGTTAGGTGTATATAATCTAGAGAATTGAGAATCAACTACAACTTAATGCCCTAAATCAACATGACTTTCTCAATTCTGAAGGTAAATAACTTACTTGCTTTACCTGACTGATTTATTTTTACCCTTGGTGTTGCATCAGAATGTTGACAAGGCCTCCAATCTCTTTCAGCTTTTAGAATTTTTGGACCTGCCTCTTGTCATATGCCTGGAGTAGCTATTCTTGTTTCATCATTTTGTTCCCGGCTACCAGGCATACCTGCAAACACACTTAGGGAGCAGATTTTGGAACCCAAGATAGTTTGGGCCCCAAGACAGAAACAGACATGTGAGAGTGAAAACATGTCAAAAGCTGTTAGGGATCCACATTTGTGTGAAAGTGGATGGTTTCGTGGATTCTACAGCTTGAGAATTCTTTTTGTTATTTTTCTTTTTCTCAGCACCAACAGGTTTAGCTTTCTTTTTCTTGTGCTGTGATGGATTCAGTGTAGTCCTAGCATTCATTTTATTAGAAGCATTGTTATTTTTCTGCCAGTGCCTTGGCCAATGAGTGTACTGGAAGTTGTGGCCCAAATTGGTCCTAGGCTGACCACAGAACACCTGTTGACTAGGACTCCATGTCCTAAAGTGACTATCCCATCTCCTAGCTGGCTGAGATCTATAGGGCTGAGTGGGGAAATTCTGATACCTAGATCTCATGTACACAGGATTCCACTTAAACCTATTAAGTGGTTGTGAGTGAATGTGATGATAGACTTGGGCTCGAGGGAAATAGGGATGTGCAAACTGGTTCCTAGCAACACTTGGTCTCCCTGCCACCTTTGACCCTCTAGGTTTCTACACTGACTTATATTTGGTCTTTTTCTGAGCAGTTGATGGTGGTGGAGACTTATCAGCCTTGGGGGTTTTGATGTGCTAGCTGGCTGACCCCTAACCTTGGACTTACCCTTGGGAGAAGAACATGCAGCACTAGGCTCTACAACTTTCTGCTTTCCCTTGTCCTTAGCACTGGACACTTTTGATTTTACATTTTTGGATGCAAATTTTTCGCAGACCTTAAAACCGAGACCCTCCTTTCTAAAATTGACTTTTGACCCTAGCAAGGCATTAAGATTTTCTGTTCCTTGGGTCATGCTTTCAATGATTTTCTCTTTGTCAGAATCTTCATTTTCTAAATTTTCAATAGTTTTCTTCAGTTTAACATTCACTGACAAGACAACTTCATATTTTTCATTTGAAATCTTTATTTCATTTTCAAACTTCTGAATTGTCAATTTCAACTCATCAACGACATTTTTCAGCAATTCATTTTCTTTCCTACAGTCAATCAAAACATGCGTTAACTCATTAAAATCAGAACATGCACTTTTCAATCTGTCATTCTCTGATTGTAAACATGCAACTTTATCAGAAAGTGTTTTATCATTTGTTGGGAGCAGAGGATTGTCAAACTAGAGGGGGAGGGGGTGAATAGATTGACCACTTAAAAATTTTAGGCAGAATAAGACTATTGCACTCTCTGTGATAGCACAGACAAAAATCCGGTTCGTGAATCTCTAAAGAGCTAGCGCAATATCTAAGCGATCTAACGAGACAATAGTCACAAGAACAACCCACAAGCACAAGCCACAATAGATCAGAGTTTTTAAGGTGGTTCAGTCTCTATCTCGAGACCTACGTCCACCCCCTCACCAAACCGGTGGGGATCACCGCTGAGCTTTACAGCTTAGCTAACACCAGAGAAGAATCCTTCTCTGACCTGCAGATCGAATCTGCAGAAGACAGCTATACCCTGTCATAGAACCGCTGTCGAACAGCTTGTAGACACAGAGTCTATACACCCTCTGATCTCAGAACACACTCTGGATCAGAACACACCTGTCCACTAAATCCCAGTGGAACAGTAATCTGAGAATAGAATTGTATAAGAAAACAAAAATACAAGGTAAGGAATAAACTCAGAATACGCTGATCAATGGATCTTCAGACTTCTTGCACAGCAGAAGAGAGTAGAGCCTGAAGAGATGAACAATATGATCTGAGTATGATCTCCCCTTCAGTTGAGACTAGATCAGTCTGATGCCTTCATGGTTCTTCAACATCTGATCTTCTTCACCAGGAGAACGAGCCTATGCTTCAATCCACGCACTGGACCTTTTTCACGATGCTAGGCTCTCCGCCTTCTTCTGTCTGTACGAGTGCTTCTCAGTCTCTTCTATCCTTAGCTCTACTCATCCCCCTTCGATCCACTTCTACATTTCCTTTTTCATTTTTCCCGCGCAAGATTGGGCCCCCACGAGCTTCCCAATCATTTGCCCACGTGTGGAGAAGCTTCTGGACTAAAGGAGGAAGAGTGTCCTTCGTTTGCAGACGTGTCTGGCCCACTTTATCCAGTCCTTCTGCCTGAGCGCTTGTCAGGGACTGGGTGCGTCGACGCCAGCATTTGAATGCGTAGACGCTGTGTGAAGACAGCTTCTAATCTTCCTTCGATGTACGGCTTCAGGCTTTCGCTGCGTTGACGCTGATAACTGGTGGCGTCGACGCTATGTGAAGATAGCTTCTTAATCTTCAGGCACCCGCTGCGTCGACGCTGGTAGCTGGTAGCGTCAACGCTGTGTGAAGATATCTTATGGAGGCATGCGAGTCGACGCTGCATCCGAGTGGCATTGACGCAGTTAGCATGCGCATGACTCAAACATCTTGAGATCTAGTCACAGCGTCGACGTTATCTTGCTTGAGGCGTAGACGCAGTCTAGATGGAGTATGCTTCAACTTGGAGGAGCTGAAGGCTGCGTCGACCCTTTGATCTTGTGGCGTCGACGCTGACTATTGCCTGCATGAAAGTTCAACAGAAATTCTTGCCACATACCAGATTGTCAGATAATAATACACCCTGTCATATCATGGTGATCATCATCAAAATTAGGAGGACAACAATCTCCCCCTTTTTGATGATGGCAACCATGATGGAATTTTGGTACTTTAATGATCATGCAATTCAATAACCAAGTAAGCAGAGGCAAGCACAACCATAGCAATCAAACACAGGTATCACTTCAACTCATTCACCATTCACTTACGCACATAGTCAATTTTAACTATAAATCAAAACGAAGTGCATTCACAAGATAGTCTCCCCCTTTGACATCAGCAAGAAGGGGAGGTCAGAAGACAAGGAAGTATAAGAAAATATCCAGACCATTACTTAGGGAAAATACTGAGAATGTCTCCTAGACGAGTGACTAGAGGACTGGCCCGGTGGAGGTGGAGGACGATGAGATGAGAAGGTCTGCTGGGCATGCAGAGCTTGAATTGCCTGAGAAAGCTCGCCCAGCTGAAATAAAAGAGTGCTTTTAAGACCTCCCAGCTCGGAGCGGACATCGTCAGATCCTCGTGTCAATGACTCAAGCGTACCGCACATAGTTTCCATGGAGGATGAAAGACTAGACAGCTTGTCAAACACGGCTTGAAAACCTGTGGGAATCGAGGTTACTTGAGACTGCAGAGTAACCATAGCAATTTGAATATCATAACACATGGATTGCATCTTGGCCATGGTCTGAAGAGAAGACATCTGTGTAGAGTGCATATTGGAAACTAACTCTGCAATCTTGTTGACAATCTTTGCAACACTCTGCAGGACCTTCCTCATTGCTTTGTCAGTTTTCTACTTGGCCTTCATATAGTCTCTCCAAGAGACCATTATAGAAATTTTAGATAAGACAATTCTTTTATACAGTCGTTCCAGCTGAAAGTCAGTATACAGAATAAAAGAGTTAAGTTTGTCCCCTTGATGCTGCATCATTCGGATGAGGTGAACCAGTAAATCCTTTTCTGTTGCACCAGGAGGGGCCTGGAAATAATCATCCTGAGGTTGTTGGCTAGTGGACCCAAGTTCTCTATTAAAATTATGTGAGCTGGACTCACCTTGTTCCCACTGAGTCTTGGGTTCCCCTCTAATGTCATACCATTCAGGCTCATCATCTTGAAAAGGGGGTACTGCAGATTGAAATCCTTCCTCATCAGCATCATTGGGAGACTCCACCACATACGAAGGAAAAACCTGCTCACTATCAACAGTATGAGCAGGCCTATCCTGAGTGTCAAAAGGTGGAGGTGACCTGGCTGGAGCTTGTGCTGCACCTTGGACCTCAATGTCCACATCTCTTTCCTGACCCTCCCAATGTGGAGGAGAAGCAACAGGTTCAGAAGATATCCTGACTGACTCTGGTTCGGGCTCAGGAGGAGTAGCAGCTGCCCTGACAGAAGATTGTTGACTTGGCAGCACTCTGACTGGCTTGCCATCTACAATTTTTACACCCATAAAATTCTGAACAAAAGACATGGAGTACACATTGCCTCTAGGAACAACACACTTCTTTTCATTGCCAAACTGAATTCCAACCTTTCTGAACAAGGCTGTGAGATGTGCTGCGTAGGGTAGAGTCCTAGAGTTGTCCAGGCAAGTCCCCATTGTCTGAATAATAACATCAATCAAAGACACATTGATTTCTTTCAACATGCAGTATAGTAAAAATCTCTGCATGATTGTAACCCTTTCACGTCCACTGCTCTGTGGGGTAAAAATGGAAGTGCATATATGGTGCAGAAGACGAACGGGAGGTGAAAAATGATTAGCTTTTAAGCTTGACAAATGAGTCTGCTTAATGTCTGAAGGGTCCTCTGGCTGCCCGGTCAAAACAGCAAATGCTTCATGTTCATTCAAAGGAAATGAATGAAGTTCGGCCCCCTTCATCGGAATCTTCCATACTTTGGCGAGTAGACTAGCAGTAAGCTCAAACTTAACACCCTGAACAGAGCTGATCAGTCTTCCACGTTCGGGTTGATGGCATAGATTGCGATAAAACTCCCTGACAAGAGTAGGATAATAGACGGAGTACTTGGTGGCAAAACCCCACCAACCTTGAAACTCCAAAGTGGGTCTAATCTCAGGGAAGACAGCATGAAAGGCTTCGTCCGATTCAAGGATATATCGAGGAATTAAAACCTTCAGGGGTTCGTCTGTACCAGAGGAAGGAGCGGATACGGAAACCCCAGACTTGGATTTTTTGGAGAAGACTTTCTTCTGAGAAGATGAAGGCTTGGAGGACGTTCGGACCTTCTTCTTCTTAGAAGGAGGGGAGGGGCTGCGTGGACGCTTCCCCTTGTCTTTGCGTTTATGCGAAGAAGAAGATGTAGGAGGAGGAGCCGCCGCAGGTGATTCATGAACTTGGGCTTCAGCAGCGATGGCAGGAGCTGGAGGAGCCGAAGATGGTTCCTCAGCAGGCTTCTTCCCCTTCCTGGAGTAGGCGAGAGCCATCTTCATGGATAGAGGAGAAGAAGAACAGTCAAGAGGTGTTTCAGAGGGAGGAGAGGAACCGTCGTGCCTCAGAAGGATGAATGAAAAGTAGCCGACTGTTCCCTCGGCTGAGGGTTTTAAAAGGGTGACACGCGAAACCCCCAATCCTGTTATTGGGTAACCGGGTAACGGATCCAGATCATAACCAAAAGAACCTAGATAGAGTGGATGCGTCGACGCGAGGAAATCAATGCGTCGACGCTATGATCACTTATGCACAAAAGTGTATTGGAAAAGCACAGAGGCGTCGACGTGAAGAGCAAGAATGCATCGACGCCATAGTGTAACTACACTCTGCCAGATAAAGATTTTGAAAGATAGAAGATGCAGCTAGAAGAGCAGAAATTGGGAAGTGTCGTTAGAATCCAAGATTCATAAGATAATACACTCATACTCAGGGATTTTTAATAGCTTCAGTTCAAATTCCCATGAAAATAAAATTTACTCAGATTAGCTTCGAACCATTTAGTGACATAAAATGTTGATATTCTGCGATGTTTGAAGCACAGAAATGAACAATAATAGTGCAGAATTGGAGTAATTTCTAAACTAGCTTCATACTCAGGATCTTCTCATAACTTTATCCTTTGTTACTCAATTTCGAAAGAATCTTTGAAGAAAGAAATTTAAGAAGCATTGAGGATAAGTTCATTAGATCTTTTGAGCCTTTGATTTCATACCAACACACATGTGTCTTAATATTTATTTTATTTATTCCATCCATTAGCAGTCAAATATAGCTAGCCTTGTGACACGAGTACACATGCTTATCAGGCACCAGAGTCCCCGGTTACTCAGCATAGCTAATCATTATGCTTAGAATCAGAGGTAGTGATCAACCTCATGACATGCCTTCCAACACTTCATGGGTGAGGAAGGTAGTTTCTCGGTTGAGAATCACCATTGCTCTAACATGGATAAATTTCATTAAAGGACAGAGATAGTAGTCCACCTCATGACTTGCTCTTTAACACTTCTTTGGTGCATAGAGCCAGTTTCTCAGTGGAAACCTACCAGTGCTCTGCGAGTTACAAAAGCACTGTGTGTCTCACTTTATCTTGAAGCTCTTTTAGACCTAAGCAGACTTTAGCACCAATACCAATTAAATTTCCATATATTGAAAGATCCTTCTCCTTTGATCAATTTGGGATAAAGAGATGATAGGAACCAAGTCATATTAACTTGTTTAGTTCTTATTCCAGATTCAACCACTTTTAGGTTCAAGTACTGGTGAGTTCAAACATTGAAGTACACACATTTTATATCATTAAGTAGTGTGAAGTTATTCTAAGAGAAACTTATTTTCATTTGAAATCATTCCCTTAGCTCCCCCTGAAATAAAGGCATTAACTTTTCTCCCGGACATTTGAGACAATTCCCTTATTCTGGAATAGAAGGAGAGTACATCAAGAAATCTTGGGATTAAGAAGGTGAATAAGATAGAGAATAAGCAAGATTGAGTGCAAAGGTGATTCTTGAAGAAGAACAAGTCTAGCAAGAAGGATGAACGAGAGAAACCTATGAACTAGACGAGAGGTCATAATCACCATCACAACACACTGTTACTTGTATAGCGTCAACGCAGAATACCTGAAGCGTCGACGCACTTTGCCATACTGCACGGATTGTTTAACATTAAATAGAGGCAATCCATCGCAGCGTGGACGCATCCTAAAGGGTGCGTTACCACATAAAACCTTACTCCCCCTTAACTCAAGCATGATAGAAGAGATTAAAACAGATGAAATTGTAAACATGCTGAGGTTTTATTTCAGATGAACAAAAAACCAAGACATACTAACAAAAATTCATACTCCCCCTAAGTGTATGACTTATTCAAACATGGATATTTTGACCATAGCAGGACTTCAAATGATCATCACAAAAGCAATCAAGCAGCATTCAGATATTCGGCCATGCAGTCAATTCAAGATTCAGAATGTAAATTGCAGAGTCCAAGCTCTCTCCTAAGATATGAAAAACGCTCATTGTTGAGAGGCTTGGTAAAAATATCAGCTAGTTGACGTTCAGATTCTACAAATACAAGCTTGAAACTCCCTTTACTGACCTCATCTCTTAAGAAGTGATGTCTGATTTCAATATGCTTGGTCCTAGAGTGCTGGATGGGGTTCTTGGCCAGGTTTATAGCACTTGTGTTATCACACAATATTGGGACACATCCAAGATTAGTTTGGTAATCTTGGAGCTGATGCTGGATCCACAACACTTGAGTGCCACAGCTCCCTGCAGCGACATATTCTGCCTCTGCAGTGGACAGTGCCACTGAGTGTTATTTCTTGGAAGCCCAAGAGATCAAGCACCCACCCAAAAATTGGCAGTAGCCACTAGTGCTTTTTCTGTCCAATTTACATCCAGCATAGTCTGCATCCGAATATGATACCAAGTCAAAGGTGCAGGATGCAGGATACCAAATCCCTAGGTCTTGAGTTCCAGCAAGGTATCTAAAAATACACTTGACAGAACTTAGGTGGGATTCTCTAGGATCAGCTTGAAAATGTGCACACATGCAAACACAAAATTGAATATCAGGCCTTGATGCAGTAAGGTATAGAAGTGACCCTATCATACCTCGATAGGTCTTGGCATCAACTTGTGTACCTTTCAAATCTGCATCTAAGGTTGTGTTTGTACACATGGGAGTGCTGATTACTTTCAGATTTTCCATTTTATACTTCTTCAGTAGCTCCTTGATGTACTTTGTCTGACTAATGGAGCATCCGTCTCTGCTTTGGGTGATCTGCAAACCTAGAAAAAATTGAAGTTCACCCATGAGACTCATTTCAAATTCTGTTGTCATTAAGTTAGCAAACTCCTTACACATACTAGGTTTAGTGGAACCGAAGACAATGTCATCAACATATATTTGAACTAAAATGATATCTGAATTTCTTACCTTTGTAAACAATGTCTGGTCCACTTTACCTCTTGAATAACCCTTTTCAGTGAGAAAGGAGCTGAGCCGGTCATACCAGGCTCGAGGTGCCTGCTTGAGTCCATACAGTGCTTTGTCCAATCTGTATACATGGTTAGGATTTTCTGCACATTCAAATCCAGGGGGTTGTTCCACATATACTTCTTTTTTTATTATTCCATTTAGGAAAGCACTTTTTACATCCATTTGTTGTAATTTAATTCCATGACTTACAGCATATGCAAGCAACAAACGAATGGCTTCTAATCTGGCTACTGGTGCAAAGGACTCTTCGAAGTCAATACTGAACTCTTGATTGTAGCCCTGTGCAACCAGTCTAGCCTTATTCCTAACAATAACACCATTTTCATTTTGTTTGTTTTTATAGACCGATTTAGTTCCTATTATAGATTGATCCTTGGGTCTGGGCACTAGATGCCACACTTTATTTCTTGTGAATTAGTTGAGTTCTTCATGCATTGCATTTATCCAGTTGGGATCTTTTAAGGCTTCCATAACATTCTTGGGTTCAGTTTGAGACACAAGTGCCATGTTATCCATTTCTTGTATTTGAGAGCGTGTCCTAACAGGTTCATGCAAGTTGCCTATTATGCTAGATGAGGGGTGATCCCTTAACAACCTAATGTTAATTAGAGGGTTACCTCCATTAATATCTGCATTACCCTGATTACTAGACTCTGGCTCATCTTCTTTTGGTCTTGAATCTCCTTCCAAAGTTTCTTTCTCCTCAGGCTTGTCAAGGAAGTCTTCATCACCCTTGTTCCTACATGAGGATTCAACTTGTGAATTTTCAATTAGCTCATCAAAAACGATGTGAGGTGATTCCTCAACTGTTTGAGTTTTCAGATTTAGGACCCTATAAGCCCTAGAGTGACTGGAGTATCCTAAGAATATGGCGGGTTCACTCTTCGGTTCAAACTTATCTAGGGCTCGTTTATCATTATTCTGAACAAAGCATTTTGAACCAAAAACTTTAAAGTGAGCAACAGAGGGCTTCTTACCTTTCAGCATTTCATATGGAGTCCTTTTGGACTAAGGTCTTACCATTGCCCGATTTATAATGTAGCATGCAGTGTTCACAGCCTCTGCCCAATACTTCCTTGGAAGTTGCCCTTCAATCAGCATGGTTCTGCCCATCTCCACAAGGGTTCGGTTTCTTCTTTCCATGACTCCATTTTGTTCAGGTGTTCTTGGGGAAGAAAACCTGTGATCTAGCCCTGTTGTTCTGCAGAAATCTTTAAATTCAGAATTGTCAAATTCTCCACCATGATCTGATATAATGGAAGAAATGACAAACTTACCCTCTTGCTGTGTTTTCTTGAAGAATGCCTGAAATTCCTCAAAAGCCTCATTCTTATGAGTTAGGAAGAATACCCAGGTAAATCTAGAAAAATCATCAACTAGAACAAATCCATATCTATTACTACTAATGCTTGCTGTTCTAGTAGGTCCAAACAAGTCCAAATGAATGAGTTCAAAAGGTTTAGTGGACTGACTCTTTATCTTGGACTTGAATGACTTCCTAGTATGTTTGCCTTGGGTGCATGCATTACAGATTTTGTCATTTTTCTTGAATGAAGCATCAGGCAAGCCATTTACCATTCTGTGTTTGGCTAACTTATGCAAGACACTATAGCTAGCATGTCCTAGCCTACGGTGCCACAACCAAGCTAATTCAGTTTTATTTACAGCAAGGCAAAGATTATTATGTGCAGGATCATCTAAATCTACCATGTACATGTTGTTTATTCTTTTTCCAACAAATTTAATTTTTTCTGATTTTTCTTCTAAGATGGTGCATGTGTTTGCATCAAACACTACTTTATTATTTCTATCACACAACTGACTTATACTGAGCAAGTTATACTCTAGACCCTCTACTAAAAGAACATCATCAATGGAGGTAGAAGGGTTTTTGCCAACTGTACCTTTGCCAACTATTTTGCCTTTATTGTTTCCACCAAAGGTAACAAATCCTCCATCCTTCTCAACCAGGAGACAAAACTTGGCCTTGTCCCCTGTCATATGCCTTGAGCAGTCGCTGTCAAGATACCATCTGTTGTGCATGGCTGCAAGGCATTCCTGCAAGAATCATCAAACAAGAGATTTTGGAACCCAAACACACTTGGGTCCCATTGGATCACTGGAAGACTTCAAGAAATTCAGTAGGTTCTTAGGAATCCACATTTGTCTTTGTTGAGGTTTTTGATGGTTTTTAGTTGAGGAGGCAGCTGGTTTCTGATTTGATTTTAAGGTTGTTTTAGCTGCTTTATTGAACCATCGTTTATTTTGGCTCCAAAGAGCCTCTTGGTGATGTGGGTTGACTGCCCTAAATAAATGTGTTTGTCTTATTGGATATGCATACATGGGATGCGTCGACCTTCCTGAATGAATGCGTGGACTCACCCACCCATAGTTGCTCCTATGTGTATGATAGAATGTAGGGTGCGTGGATGCATTGTGGTGTGTGCGTTGACCCATCCACCCAGATTGATTGAAGTGTTGGCCATGGTGGTATGGGTGCGTGGACGCATATCCCTGCATGCGTCGACCCATGTGGTCGTTCCTATTCTTATGGACTCTTTGGAATTCGGCCCGAGTCGACGCCACATGCCCGTAGCGTTGATGCATCTGAGTTGAGTGCCTAGACATATATGCAGAAGGCCTATTATTGTATGAAGGTTGCGTTGACACATTACTGGCCTTGCGTGGACGCATCTGACTCTTGCCAGATTTGGTATTTTCAGTCTTTCTGGTGCTATGTTGGTGAACGAAGGGTCTGGAGCTGGAGGCCTTAGGTGGTGATGAAATGACAGGCTTGCAGCTGGTTAAATTCTTTGCAAATTTTGCCTTAGGAGATTCATTCATCTTCTCTTTTCCTTTCTCCTTTGTCACTTCATTTTTCTGAATCTGTTTCCCTTTGTCTCTTTCAACATTTTTTACTTCAGCCACCTGTTTCTCCTCAGCTTTCTTTTCTTCTGATATGAAGGTCACCAGTTTAAGTCCAATTTCTTTCTTTGAGCTTGGATTATATCCAAGTCCTTCTTTGCCGACATTGCATTTTGTTCCCATTAAGGCATCAAGATTATGTTTGCCTTGTGTCATTTTCTCTATGGAAGTTTGTTTGTCCAATTTTTCTTTTTCAACTTTCTTCAAATCTTCCTGAAGTTTCAAGTTGACACCATTTACCGCTTGATATTTCTCTTCAGCGATTTTGGTGTCCTTTTCCAGTTTTTGCATTCTTAACTTCAGTTCATCATGTGTTTTTAGTAAGAAGTCATTTTCTCTTTTTGATTCAATCAATTGAGATCTGTATTCATTTTCTTCATTCATAGTTTTCTTCAGACAAACAATTTCATCTTCTAGCATTTTAACCTTTTCATTTGACAAATTTTCTTGACTTCCCTGGTTTTTCTTCTTTTTAAGCATTTTATTTTCTTTCTTCACAACATCATATTTATCCATAAGGTCATTGAAAGCTTCTTCCCAGTCATCACAAGTAAATTCATCAAATGGAGAATTTACCTCAGTAGAGTCCTCTCCCCTGGCCGTTAGGCATAGCTTTACTTCTTTTTCTTCCTCTGAGGTGCTATCCTCCTCTTCCTCTTCTTCATCACTCCATGTACTGATCATGGCCTTGGACTTTTTATTTTTGAACTTGGGGTAAGCTTTCTTAGAATTTTCGGGGCACTCTGACTTGATATGTCCCTGTTTCCTGCATCGATAACACACAACTTTGTCAGATTTCTTAGTTTGGTCAGACTTAAATTTAGAATTCATTTTACCTTGATAGCTTCTAAATCGACTAGCTTTACCTTCCCTTCGTAAGAATTTTTGAAATTTCTTTGTGAGCATAGCAATCTCACCTGAATCACTGTCTGAAGAAGAAGTCAGATTCTCATCTGAGCTCTCCTTGCAGCTTGGAGCAGCCTTGAGAGCTAGGGGTTTCTTCTTCTTTATTTCCTCATCAGATCTTTTCAAATTCAGCTCATAGGCCATAAGGGAACCTATCAACTCGTCAGAAGTGGTCTTGGGAAGATTCCTAGATTCTTCGACCACTGTGGCTTTTGTGTGCCACACGGATGTCAAAGATCTAAGAATCTTTCTCACCAGCTCATAATCTGTATAGGCCTTCCCTAGACCTTTGAGACCATTGACAAGCACGGTTAAACGAGCATACATCTCAGAAATACTTTCTTCAGGTTTCATGTGAAATGACTCATATTCAGAGATTAGCATGTTAGCCTTGGTCTCCCTTACCTCCGAGGTACCCTCATATATTACCTCGAGTCGATCCCACATTTCTTTCGCACTTGCGCATGAGGAGACGCGCGAGAATTCCTTGGGATGCAGGGAGCATTGCATAATGTTCATTGCCTGCCAGTTGACGGTTGATTTTCTTACTTGCTCCTTCACCCATAATTCTTCGTCGCCTTCAATTATGTAGGGCCCCTTGCTCACAACTTTCCATACTTCATAGTCCTGGGCCCTGAGAAAAACTTGCATGCGATTCTTCCAATAGGAATAGTTAGTACCATCGAAAAATGGTGGTCTATTCACAGCATAACCCTCTGGCATGAATCCTTTGCTCTCCATTACTTCTCTCTAGGCTGTTAAATCGTTCAAGAGAGCCTGGCGCTCTGATACCACTTGTTGGGAGCAGAGGATTGTCAAACTAGAGGGGGAGGGGGTGAATAGATTGACCACTTAAAAATTTTAGGCAGAATAAGACTATTGCACTCTCTGTGATAGCACAGACAAAAATCCGGTTCGTGAATCTCTAAAGAGCTAGCGCAATATCTAAGCGATCTAACGAGACAATAGTCACAAGAACAACCCACAAACACAAGCCACAATAGATCAGAGTTTTTAAGGTGGTTCAGTCTCTATCTCGAAACCTACGTCCACCCCCTCACCAAACCGGTGGGGATCACCGCTGAGCTTTACAGCTTAGCTAACACCAGAGAAGAATCCTTCTCTGACCTACAGATCCAATCTGCAGAAGACAGCTATACCCTATCACAGAACCGCTGTCGAACACCTTATAGACACAGAGTCTATACACCCTCTGATCTCAGAACACACTCTGGATCAGAACACACCTGTCCACTAAATCCCAGTGGAACAGTAATCCGAGAATAGAATTGTATAAGAAAACAAAAATACAAGGTAAGGAATAAACTCAGAATACGCTGATCAATGGATCTTCAGACTTCTTGCGCAGCAGAAGAGAGTAGAGCCTGAAGAGATGAACAGTATGATCTGAGTATGATCTCCCCTTCAGTTGAGACTAGATCAGTATGTTGCCTTCATGGTTCTTCAACATCTGATCTTCTTCACCAGGAGAACGAGCCTATGCTTCAATCTACGCACTGGACCTTTTTCACGATGCTAGGCTCTCCGCCTTCTTCTGTCTGTACGAGTGCTTCTCAGTCTCTTCTATCCTTAGCTCTACTCATCCCCCTTCGATCCACTTCTACATTTCTTTTTTCATTTTTCCCGCGCAAGATTGGGCCCCCACGAGCTTCCCAATCATTTGCCTACGTGTGGAGAAGCTTCTGGACTAAAGGAGGAAGAGTGTCCTTCGTTTGCAGACGTGGCTGGCCCACTTTATCCAGTCCTTCTGCCCGAGCGCTTGTCAGGGACTGGGTGTGTCGACGCCAGCATTTGAATGCATAGACGCTGTGTGAAGACAGCTTCTGATCTTCCTTCGATGTACTGCTTCAGGCTTTCGCTGCGTTGACGCTGATAACTGGTGGCGTCGACGCTATGTGAAGATAGCTTCTTAATCTTCAGGCACCCGCTGCGTCGACGCTGGTAGCTGGTAGTGTCAACGCTGTGTGAAGATATCTTCTGGAGGCATGCGAGTCGACGCTGCATCCGAGTGGCGTTGACGCAGTTAGCATGCGCATGACTCAAACATCTTGAGATCTAGTCACAGCGTCGACGTTATCTTGCTTGAGGCGTAGACGCAGTCTAGATGGAGTATGCTTCAACTTGGAGGAGCTGAAGGCTGCGTCAACCCTTTGATCTTGTGGCGTCGACGCTGACTATTGCCTGCATTAAAGTTCAACAGAAATTCTTGCCACATACCAGATTGTCAGATAATAATACACCCTGTCATATCATGGTGATCATCATCAAAATCAGGAGGACAATAATAACCAGAGAATTTACTTTCTTCTTCAAGTGTCTGTTTTCCTTCCTAATATCATCCACTTTATCTATCAATTCTCCATAAGCATTTTCCCAATCAGAAATAGTATAGTGTTCGAAAGGGGATGATACCTCATCGGAATCTTCTTCTTCTCTTCTATTCCTGGCCATCAAGCAGATGTCCTTTTCTTCTTTCTCACTATCTAAGGAAGTGCTTAGCGTGCCTTCTTCCTCATCGCTCCATGTGCTGACCATGGCCTTTCCCTTTGGCGCTTTCTTCCATGGTCTCTCTTTCTTTTTCTGGAGCTCTGGACAATCAGCCTTCATATGGCCAGTCTTCCTGCAATGATAACAATTATTAGCGTCAGATTTTTCAGCAGGGTTGAATTTATACCTGTTTTGCTTCCTGCTGTGGTGTCTTCTATAGACATTTTTCCCTTCTCTCCTAAGAAATCTTCTGAACTCTTTTGTAATCATAACTATTTCATCCTTGTCAAGGTTCGATCCAGATAGACTCCGATCACTGGATGATCCAGTGCAGCTGGACTATTTTGAACAACTATACTTGGCCTTCAGAGCAATAGGCTTCTTATATTTGAGCTATTCAGCTTGTAGAAGATTCATCTCGTACACCATCAAAGAGCCTATCAGCTCATTAGGTTTCATCTTTTGTAAATCTCTTGAGTCCTCAACCACAGTTGCTTTGGTATGCCATATCGGAGTCAACGATCGAAGGATCTTCCTCACAACGTCATAATTGGTATAACTGTTTCCCAGATTTCTTAGACCATTTGTTATAATGGTCAGACGAGCAAACATTTTGGTTACTGTCTCACCGGGCTTCATTCGAAATGCTTCATACTTTGACACTAACATATTTGCCCGCGTCTCTCTCACTTGAGACGTTCCCTCATAAATGACCTCAAGAGTATCCCACATCTCCTTCGCCGTCTTGCAGGATGACACTCTATCAAATTCAGTGGGATGTAGTGCACATTGAATGGCGTTGATGGCGCTCCAGTTCAGAGTGGACCTTCGGATCTCTTCTTTGGTCCAGACATCCTCGTTCGGGGACAGCTCAAAAGGTCCCTTACTCACCTCCTTCCAAGTCTCATAATCCTTCGCCCTCGAGAAGACTTGCATACGGTTCTTCCAGTATGCATAATTTGATCCATCAAAGTAAGGGGCTTGGTGGTAGAATGTCCTTCAGCGATCAACCCTCTTGGATCCATCTGTACCTTCCTCTTCGGGCTGTAAGTCCCTGTAGAAGAGTTAGGCTCTGATACCAACTGTTGTGTTAGATGGAAGCACTCTGTCACCATGAAGTGTGGATCTAGAGGGGGGTGAATAGATCGATGGCCTAATTTAAATCACAATAAGACTCTAATGCAAAATTTAAGTAGATCTACTAAATCACTAACTCGAGTGATAGATCTGAGCAGAAACAAAAATGATCTAAGAAGAGAATCGACAAATGCAACCACACAGCAGATCAAGCAATCACACAAACACCTGACACACCATATTTTTAGGTGGTTCGATCCTCTAGACCTACGTCCACCCCACAATCAAACCCAAGTGTGGCTTACTGCTGTGCAACACAGCTTGCGTCCACTGGGCCTTACAGCTTAGCCTACAACTGCTGAGCTTCACAGCTTGCTGTCCGAGACCTAGTCTCGCCCGCTGAGGAATTACAGCATTACCTATCCAGAGGATACACCTCTGCAACCGCTGGGGACTACAGCTTGACTCGACCGGAGGTAACACCTCTGCAAACCACTGGGGACTACAGCTTGACCCGACCAGAGGCAACACCTCTGCAAACCACTGCGCAATACAGCTTAGCTCTACTGACAAACAGCTTGAAGAAAGGTTTCAGTAACCAAAACAAAAAGCAAACAAAAGACAAAATATATCCTTGCAGGGAATGAAGCTCAAACAATTGAGCAAACTCAGATCTGGTTTTGAACCAAAGATCTGAGGAACAAACTCTCTTGAAACTCTCCAGACTCTCTTGCCTTCTTCTCTTCCTCTTTCTCTTCTCACTCTCTGATTCTTTCTTTCTCTTCTTCTGGATCGTGCAGGCTATCTCTCTGCTTCTGCTTCTTCTATCACGATCAGGTCTTCTTCTGAGGAAGAAGCTTCATATATATAGCAGCAGCAAATAGATAGGGCGTGTGCTCTCCACGATTCTCGCCCAAACGCCTTGACCACGTGGCAGCATTTCAGCCTGCTGCACTACACGTGTCACAATCCTGGCACCTCCTCAAGTCTTGGATAGCGTGCCATTCTTAATCTTCTCGACTAGATATCTTGCAAAGGTTAGACTTAATATCAGTTAAATTCAATATGAGGATAGTAGAGAGATGTACAGAGTTGGTTCGAGAATATATAGACTTGGAAGAGATGCACGAGCAGGCGACAATGTATAGACTTGGCAAGTGATACACGAGCAGGCTGCAATGTATAGACTATACATATGCATGAAGAGCACTGACGATGTACAGACTTGCTCGATTATCAACAGAGCACTGACGATGTACAGACTTGCTCGATTATCAACAGATGAATGTATAGACTTTGCATATGCATGAAACTCACAGGCTGTACAGACTTAGTGTGGACTTGTGCAAGGACACAGGGCGATGTACATACTTGCATGAGACGCTGGGTATGTTGAGACACAACATGAGACGCTAAGTGAGACACAACATGAGACGCTAAGTTAGACACAACATGAGACCCAAAACTGCAAAGAATGTATAGACTTGTGTGTGCGGACAGACGGTGTACATACTTGCATGAGACACAACATGAGACGCTAAGTGAGACACAACATGAGACCCAGAACTGCAAAGAATGTATAGACTTGTGTGTGCGGACAGATAATGTATAGACTTTAAATGATGCATGCACAAGACATAATGAATGTATAGACTTGGTGTGCTCAGGCATGTTGTCAAGCAATGTACATACTTTGCTACCTAGCGTTAATGCATGAATGCATCATGTATAGACTTGATGAACTAGCTCAGTTCAGCTAGTGAATGAAATGCAAGATCATATGCAGTAACTAGCAGTAATGCACCTGTAATGCATGTACACTAAACACAATGACTGACTCACTGTGATACTCTCACTGTGTTGCTATCATCAAAACAAAATAGCATATGCTTGTGCCTAAGGGGCACAACAATGACATCCAAACAGCATATCATGAGGGCCGGTATACCATGTTGTTGTGGCTCCTCTGTGTTGATAGTGTTGACATGTAACTTTACTTCATCTGGCAACACATTGTTTTGTTTGATTGGCAACACTGTTTATGTTTTGATGAAATTACTTTTATCAGATTGTCTGTGTGTTATGCATTTTATCTTGTTTTCACACTGAACACACACTCAAAGTCTCATAGTCTATACATTGCCACAGTAACGTAAGTCTGTACACTGTCCATGTCTCTTGCTGCATCCTAGCAAGTGTGTACATTGCCTGTCGATTGCAAAGTGTATACATTGTTATGGGTCGACCCCCTGTTCTCATGAGTCGACTCATCTGGTTGTGCATAGTCTACACATTACCCGTCGACTGCCAAGTCCATACATCTACAGTGCATTGCATAGTCTATACACTGCACGTTCAAGATCAATGTATATACATTGCTACATTACCTGCTAGAGTGAAGTCTGTACAGCCGAAGCACACATATCAAGTCTATACTTTGAAGCTACTGTGCAAGTCCACACATTGGCCTTCAGGCTTGAAAGCCTGTACATTGGACTGCGTCAACTCATTGCATTGACATACACTGTTGCGTCAACTCATTGCATTGGCTAAGTCTATACACTGTCCGTCTCATTTAGAGTCTAAGGCAAAGTCTGTACATTGGACGGTGTCCGGCGAAGTCTGTACATTGAGCGTCTCAATGAGCGTCTCATGTAAGTCCATACATTGGACTGTAGCATGCATTTGTCAATGGCATCTAAGTCTGTACAGTGGACTATCTTCCTTAGCGTCTTGATCTTCCAAGTCTATACAAGCTTCTGGTTTACAAAGTCTGTACATTGGTCTCAGACTTCAAAGTCTATACAGTCGATGTTTTCCCATTGCTTCAAGTCTATACAGACGTTCTTTTAGAAAGTCTATACATCGCTTGCCTTCATTCGAGTCTCATGAAGTATGTACATCGTGCATCAGTTCTAAAGTCTATACATTGTCTTCAGATGATGACAACAATGAAGAACAGGGTCGACGCTGGGAGTTCAATGCGTCCACGCTTTAGTTGAAGAGGATTTCAGAGCTTCACCTGGCTGCGTCAACTCCATGCTACAGCAGCGTCGACGCAGTAGTTAATGAGGCAGAGTCCATAGCTCACTGGAATACTGCAGTGCGTCAACGCCATTGCGAGACAGCGTCCACGCAGCAATTGAGTCTGATATACATTCAGCTCTGGAACACCACTGCGTCAACGCTATGGATTAGCAGCGTCGACGCAGCACGGTTATCTGCCGAAGACCATGATCACTGGATTGCTGATGCGTTAACGCAGATGGCTGATGGAGTCAACGCATCAGACTTGAGCTTCATAGAAAGAAGATATCAGAAGGCTGCGTCAACTCCTTGGAGCAAGAGGGTTGACGCCATCTAATTCCAGTTGTTGAGCACGTTAAGGTGATCCCACCTTCAGTCGTCAACTACCACATCAGTCACAAGCGGATAAGCTTTCGTACCTTCCACCACTCCATTGGTGTCTGGCACGTGATTCAAGGAGCTGAGATGCTAACACGTGGCAAAGTCGATTGGGTGGGAGCTGTGGAGACCACACGCCCTAGCTGCTGCTGCTGCTGATATAAATAGAAGGCTTCATCTTCGGATGAAGGTGATCGAAGTTGGCGAAGTCTACACATCCAGCCTGAAGCAGCAGCCACCGAGATCCACTGTGAGAGGAAGAAAAGCAGAGAAGAAGAAAAGGAGAGAAGAAGAAAGTGAGAAGAGATGAGTTGAGAGAGTTATATGAGAGCTTGTGAATCAGTCTCTTGGTCCAGTTACCAGAGCTGATATTACTCAACTTTGAGCTACAGTCGTTTTGGTTTTCTTCCATTCGATTGTGTTTTTCTTGCTTTTCAGTCTTTGTTATTTTCCTTTGAAAACTCTTGTTCGATCAAGCTGTTAGTCAGCGGTTTCAAGCTGTGAGGCAGCGGGTTGCAGAGGTGTTACCTCTGGTCGGCTAAGCTGTAGTGCCCAGCAGAGCAAGCTGTGAAGCTCAGCTGTTGCAGAGGGTGTTCCTCTGGTCGGGATAAGCTGTAAGCCCCAGCCGTTGTTGGCAAGCTGTAGAGCCCAGCAGATTGAAGCTGTGTATCAGCAGTAATCCACATTCGAGTTGAATGTGGGGTGGACGTAGGTCGGATTGACCGAACCACCTAAAAGTCTTTGTGCCTCTCGTGTGTTTGATTGCTTGTTCAACAGATCTTGTGTGTTTCATTCAGTGCATTGGCTGTGTTCATTTAGTGTTCTTCTAATTCCGCATTTGATTCAAGGCATAATTTTTAAATAGCCAGTTGATCTATTCACCCCCCCTCTAGATCCACATCCTGTGGTGATAGAGCCTTCCATCTAACTTCAACACTTGGTATCAGAGCTAGACTCTTCTACAGGGACTTACCGCCCGAAGAGGATAAGCACAGATGGACGGAAGAGGGATGATAGCTGAAGGACACTCCACATCCAAGCCCCCGTACTTCGATGGAACCAACTACGCATACTGGAAGCACCGTATGCAGGTATTCTTGAGGGCTAAAGATTATGAAATTTGGAAGGTGGTTAGCAAGGGACCTTTCGAGCTGTCCCCAAATGAAGATGTATGGACCAAGGAGGAAATTAGATGGTCCACGCTCAACTGGAGTGCAATCAATGCAATCCAGTGCTCTCTGCATCCCACCGAGTTCTCACGAATATCTGCCTGCTCCTCAGCGAAGGAAATATGGGATGCACTTGAAGTCATCTATGAGGGGACTTCACAAGTCAGAGAGACTAAGACTAATCTACTAGTTTCAGAATACGAAGCTTTCAAGATGAAGCCTAATGAGACGATCAAAGAAATGTATGCTCGGTTGACTATTATCACAAATGGTCTCAGAGGCTTCGGGAAAAAATATTCTGAGTATGATGTAGTCAGGAAGATCTTGCGATCCTTGACTCCAATTTGGCACACCACAGCCATAGTTATGGAAGAGTCAAGAGATCTACACAATACTAAGGCAGATGAGCTGATCGGATCTCTAATGGCTTATGAGATGAATCTGTCGAAGATAGAAGAGGCTGACAGAAAGAGGAAGCCTATAGCTCTGAAGGCTGGTGCTAGCAGATCCAGTCGATCCAGCCCCAACGGATCATCAACTGAAGAGAGCTTGTCTAAAGAAGAAGTGGCAAATGCTGATATTGCCATGATTACTAGGGAATTTCGGAGATTTCTCAAGAAGGAATGAAGAAGATTCAGCCGAAGAAATCCCAACAGTGGCCACCGAGACACAAGGTATAAATCAAACACTGTAAAGAAAGCTGAGACTAATGTTTGCTATCAATGCAGGAAGGCTGGTCACTTTAAAGCTGAATGTCCAACAAATCAGAACCTCAAGGACAAGTCCAAGAAAAAGAACACAAAAGGGAAAGCTATGGTGAGTACCTGGAGTGATGAGGACGAGGGATCTTTGAGTGTCACTTCGGACAGTGAAGTTGAAGCTGAGAAGCCAATCTGTCTCATGGCAACCAGCTCAGAAGATAGAGAGGAAGAATCAGATGAGGTATCCTCTCGCTATGAAAATTTTACTATTACTGATTGGATGGTTGCTTATGATGAACTTACTGATAGAGTAGATGAGGTCAGAAAAGAAAACAGGCATCTACGAAGAAAAATTAAAATCATGCAAAATGATACTTCATTGTCTGATAAAATTGCCTGCTTAGAAACTGAGAACAGTAAGCTGAAACTCACATGTTCTGAATTTGAAGAAATCAATAAAGAACTAAAAATTTCTAAGGAAGAAAATGTGAGATTAGATAATGAAAGTGATGCATGGAAACTGAAAATTCAGAATTATGAAAATGAGATAAAAATTGTTTCTAAAAAATATGAAGCTGTCCTCAATGTGAATAATGAGTTGAAAAAATCTACTGATGAAGTTCAGAAAGATAATGAGGATAAGCTAAAAACTATTGAGAAAATGACCCAAGGATCTGAAAATTTAGATGCACTATTAGGGTCAAAGGTTAATTTCAGGAGAGAGGGCCTAGGATTTAACTCTAGTGCAACTAAGAGCTTTGGAATGAAAACCATTTCCTTCGTTGCACAAAAGGAGAGAGGACCTCTGATTAAGATGAATTCTAATAATGCTGTGAAAACAAATGTGAATCTGAAAAAGCCCAATGTAGAGGAGAAGGGCAAACAGAAAGTAGGTGAGCCTAGTAGAATTGGGACTTCCAAACCTAGCTCTAGTGCTCAACCCAAGGTTAGGGGTCAGCCTGCTCAGGTAAACAAACCCCATGTCAATGCCAAAAAGTCTTCACCACCATCATCACAGAAAAGGACCCAACCAAAACCTATGAATAGGTCAACAGGGTCAAGGGTGCAGGGAAGACAAAATATTTTCAGAAGTCAGCCCAACAAATTCAATCCACCTAGAGTTCAGTCCTACTACCCCACAAATCCAATCTATCCTAATGGGTGTGGGTGGACTAGAACTCAAGGGATGCATACAGGGTATGTTCATCAACCTACACACTTTTACAGACCCTATGTCAGAAATTGGGAAAATGGGTATGGTAGTCGGATGCCTAGGAATTACCAACACTTCCACAGCCAGCCCAGGAACTACTATGGCCAAAACTTTATGAATGCAACCTGGCCGAAGCATTGGCACAATAACAACAATTCTGTGAATAACTCTGTTGGTGCAAATAAGAAGAAAGTCAACAAGAAAAAGCAAAACAAAAACAAATCTGGAAAATCCACTGAACAGAACCGCTTCAAACAAATGTGGATTCCCAAAACCATGCTCTCTTTCTTTACTTGCACTTCATCTGCATTGGAGCCCAATCAGACTTGGGTTTCAAACTCTTTGCCCTAATTGTGTGTGCAGGTATGCCTGGCAGCCAAGAGCAACTTGTGGTATTTGGACAGTGGCTACTCCAGGCATATGACAGGAGATAAGGCCAAGTTTTGCATGCTAACTGAAAAGCTAGGAGGCCTTGTCACCTTTGGAAGTAACACAAAGGGTAGGATCATTGGACCAGGTAAGGTAGGTAAGTGTTCTACCTGCTGCATTGATGATGTTATGCTGGTTGAAGGGTTAGCTTATAATTTACTTAGTATCAGCCAGTTGTGTGATAAAGGACATAAAGTCTTATTTGATTCTCAATGCTGCAAGGTTTTTGAACTTGATTCTGAAATTGTCAAATTTTCTGGAAAAGAATAAATAACACATACATGATAGATCTAGATGATATTCAGCATTCTAACCTATGTCTTACTGCCAGTAGAGAAGATTTAGCATTTTTATGGCATCGTAGGTTAGGCCATGCGAGTTATACTATTCTACATAAACTAAACAAGCATAGCATGGTTAGAGGACTCCCTGAAGTCTCTTTTAAAAGGGAAAATAAATTTTGTAATGCATGCATTCAGTCCAAGTTGACTAGAAAAATCATTCAAATCTAGGACAGAAAACCTATCCACTAAACCTTATGAATTGATACACATGGACCTATTTCGGCCAACCAAGTCTGTCAGTTTATCAGGGAAGAGGCATGGGTTTGTCTTAGTAGATGATTTTTCTAGGTATACTTGGGTATTTTTTCTGTCACATAAGAATGATGCATTCTCAGAATTTCAGGAGTTCTGTATAAGAATAAATCAAAAAATTAAAAATATTTTGACTGATCATGGAGGTGAGTTTGAAAACTCACACTTTGAAGAATTTTACAGGTCAAGTGGGATTCATCATAAGTTCTCCTCACCCAGGACACCTGAGCAGAATGGTGTTGTCGAGAGGAGGAACAGAACTCTAGTGAAAATGGGCCGAACTCTCTTAGTTGAAGGTCAACTCCCAGGAAAATTCTGGGCTGAAGTAGTCAACACAGCATGTTATGTAATTAACAGGGCAATGGTAAGACCTTCCACCCAGAAAACCCCTTATGAGATTTTGAGAGGTAAGAAACCTTCAATCGCCCACTTCAAGGTCTTTGGTTGTAAATGTTTTATACATATAAATGACAAGAGGCACCTTGATAAATTTGAGCCAAAAGGTGAACCAGGAATCTTCCTCGGTTATTCTGAAGACACCCGGGCTTATAGAGTGTTCAATTTAAACTCAAAAATTGTTGAAGAATCTCCACACATTATCTTTGATGAAACCTTGATAGAAACTAACCATGGTTATTGCAGGAACGAAGATGGGAACATTTTGAAAGATGAAAACTCTGCAGACCAGTCTGATGGTGAGGAAGATAAATAAGAGCAAAATGAAGAAGAACCTGAAGTTCAGGGGGAGGTAAGTGAAATTCCTGAAACTCAGATTGTTACTGTTAGATATCTTAAAGATCACCCTGTGAATAATGTCATTGGCAATCTGAATGATCCCCCTAGAACTAGAGGTCACTTTAGAATTCAGGATGAATTAAATGCATATGCTCTTGTCTCTCAAATTGAACCCAAGTCCATTGATTGTGCCCTCAATGATATGCATTGGATTAATGCCATGCATGAGGAGCTTAATCAGTTCGACAGGAACAAGGTGTGGCACTTGGTCCCACCTCCTGATCATGGAACAGTCATAGGGACTAGGTGGGTTTTCAGGAATAAATCTGATGAATTAGGGAATATTGTTAAAAATAAAGCCAGACTTGTTGCTCAGGGGTACAACCAGGAGTTTGGTATTGACTTTGAAGAGTCATTTGCCCCTGTAGCCAGACTAGAAGCTGTTAGAATTTTATTAGCTTATGCATGTTCCCTAGGTATAATCCTCCAACAGATGGATGTAAAATCTGCATTCTTGAATGGGGAAATTAATGAGGATGTCTATGTTAGACAGCCCCCTGGGTTTGAATGTCTAGATTTCCCTAATCATGTTTACAAATTAAATAAGGCTCTCTATGGTCTTAAGCAAGCTCCCAGAGCTTGGTACGACAGGTTGAGCAAGTTCCTCACTGATCAAAATTTCACTAGAGGAGTAGTTGATTAGTCCTTGTTTACAAAGGTGAGTCATTCTGAAATTCTTATTGTAGAGATTTATGTGGATGATATCATTTTTGGGTCAACTAACCCCAAATTATGTGAGGAATTTTCTAAAACAATGACTAATGAGGTTGAAATGAGCTCAATGGGTGAGCTCAAATTATTTCTTGGACAGCAGGTTACACAAACAAAGGATGGAATGTTTATAGCTCAGTCCAACTACACAAGGGATCTACTCAAGAAATACAAGATGGATAACCTTAAAGAGATAGCTTCTCCAATGGGTACCTCTACAAGCTTGGATGAAGACACTAAAGGCAACCCATTTGACCAGAAGTTATACAGAGGTATGATCGGATCCCTTCTCTACTTAACAGCATCTAGGCCTGATATTCAATTCGATGTAGGATTATGTGCTAGGTTTCAGGCCAGTCCTAAAGAAAATCATTTTAAAGCAGTGAAAAGGATTTTTAGATATCTGCTAGGCACCCAAGAGCTAGGATTATGGTATCCTGCTAGGTGTGAGTTAGAGCTTCTAGCTTAGACTGATGCTGATTATGCTGGGTGTCGAGTAGATAGAAAAAGCACTAGTGGCTATTGTCAATTCCTTGGTGGCTGTCTAGTATCTTGGGTATCTAAGAAGCAACACACTGTAGCCTTGTCTACAGTTGAGGCTGAATATGTTGTAGCAGGTAATTGTGCTGCCCAAGTACTTTGGATTAAGCACCAACTAGATGATTATCAGATAAAACTAGAATGTATTCCAATTCTATGTGATAATACCAGTGCCATCTGCCTTGCTAAAAATCATGTTCATCATTCTAGGACTAAGCACATAGAAATAAAATATCATTTTCTTAGAGATGCTGTGAACAAAAAGGAAATTGAACTGGACTTCATTGAAACAGACAAACAAGTTGCTGATATCTTTACTAAGCCACTTGGAAATGAAAATTTTAAATTTTTTAGAAGAGAACTTGGCTTGTGTAAATTTCAGCATAATGAGTGAACTCCTTGTTGATTTGAATAAAACTTTTGAGCTGCTCTGAATAAACTTCTGATTTGGACTTGCTATTGATAGATTGAATAAACATTGTGCAACAGACTTATGATAATGCATGCCTCTCATATTTCTTTTTTGCACTCATGATCATCATTGCATATATATGTCTAGATGCATGATATGTCTATATTTCTGCATTATTGTATTGCACTGCATCTCCTTGCATTACCCTGGTATATCCAATGGTAAGCTACCAAAGGGTAGGGAAATCTGTCTGGAGGCTCTTACTATGTGTGAGATGGTCCTTATGACCAGGTTCTCTGCCTAGTACCATGGGTCATACTGCACGATAAAATAGTCTGAGTAAGCATGATTTTCAAAATCATTTGTTCAGTCCACATCTGCAAGATCACATGCACATAGACAGGGGGAGTATTACATATAATTCAGAGTTAAGTCTGACAGTATGGCAATCTTTTAGTCAGTTCTAATATTAAGCAATAGAAAACAGACTTATTCTCTTATAAGAACTTTAATTGCTTAAAGACTGACTTAATGGTTTAAATTTATAATCTTTAGAGTTGAAAGACTACAATCCGTAAATAAGGATGCTGAAAATTGATAAACCTCTCAACCCTTATCTTATTTCATGTCAGACAAAGTGAATTATATCTGAAATCTGAAAACTCATCTGAAATCATGTTAGAGAAGCTAAGTATGTGTATTGTCCTTAAACAAGTCATTCTGAAACAAATAAAGGGCAGCTAAGAAAGATATTGAAAAAAAATATTGAAAATTATTTGAAAAATAGCATTGACAGAGCAATGACTGGTAAATCACTGAGAAACTGAGTGATCCATCAAAGAAGTGGACACCGCTCATGTCATGAGGTGTATCAGCTATCTCTATATAAAATGATCAAAACAATAGGTTATTTTCACTGAGTACCTGGGGGTAACTGGCGTCTAATAAACGTGTACCCTCACACAAAAAGGTGTCAATCAACTCTATTGAGTTTGATCATAGGCAAGATGGTCCATCATGTTGAGTATCTAGGGGTATTGGCGTCTGATAAACGTATACCCTTACGCAAAAAGATTTTTGGTACCTGAATGCCCTAAATGAATTAATATTGAAAATGTTGTTCCTTTAAAGAAATTTCATGGATGTCAATTGTTTAATTTCAATACATGACCTGGTTTCTCTTAACACATTTTACTGAGCCTATGAAAGTAAGATATTCTGAAACTGAATCTCTCATGAAAATATGACTCTGGTTTATTGTTTTATCATGCACATCTACCTTATCCAATGAATGTAGTGCATGAACTCTCATTTTTATAACCTTTAAACTAGAATTTCAATTTCTAAGCTGTTTCTCAGTTCATATGACTGAAGGTTCCATGCTCTAGTTGCTTAATTTATGAACTACTTACTAAGAATGCCAGTCAGCTGAACTTTCTTTTTCCTTCCCTTGCACTCACTTTCCCTCCTATTTGTTGATGGCAAAGGGGGAGAATATTATCTGAATTCATTCCTTCAGTTTAGGGGGAGAATTCTGAACTGAGAATTATGCATTCAGGGGGAGTGTATGCATCTGCATCATGGTATGGCAAAAGGGAGAAATTTTGTTAGCAGGGAGTTGCTTACATTTTGTAGCATGCAGCATGTCATTCATAGCATCTACATGCATGCAGCATCATCTGCATAACAATCTGAATAACAAATCATGTCTTTCATCAAAAATGCATCTGTATAACAGGATGTTGCTACTCTATATGATAGGGGGTTGCCATCATCAAAAAGGGGGAGATTGTTGTGACTCCTCTATATTGATGGTGTTGACATGTAACTTTACTTCATATGGCAACACATTATTTTGATTGATTGGCAACACTGTTTATGTTTTGATGAAATTACTTTTATCAGATTGTCTGTGTGTTATGCATTTTATCTTGTTTTCACACTGAACACACACTCAAAGTCTCACAGTCTATTGATAAGTGTTATATGTTGCATCATAATTTACATCACATCCATCATCTTTGAGCATTATTTTAGTATATTTGTGCAACATTAGCATTAATTACATTCTCACACATTATTTGAGTCTTCATGCATTTTATCATCTTTTTGAGCTTAAAAGACCATGTGAGAAATATTTAAATATTTGCACAATTATTTTGGAATTAAATAGATTGATATTTTAATTTTCAGGAAAAAGTGACCTAGATCAAGGCGCTATTTAAATAACGACAGATTCAAGAGCGTGCCTTCAGCAAGAAGCGACAGCTCCAAGGGCGTCAATTCAGTTGATAAAAGAAAGTGGAAAAAGAATAAAAAAAGAAAAAAAAGAATTAGCGCCCGAGATGAGGTCGCTACTCATTGAAAGGACGCCCATGGTGGAGGTCGTCAAATTCCTATTTTACGAAAAATGTGGAAATAGCAAATGAGGAATTAAGGAAACTGACGCCCGAGATGCAGTCGCTACTTCAAGAAAGGACGCCCTAGATTAAGGCGTCATTTAAAGAAAAGACGCCCCAATATAAGTCGCTATTGAAAGTTGAACCAGAAAAGGTAACTGCAGTTCCCGATCGAGCTATTCTTCCTTGTTTTGATTTATCTACGAAGAAACAGTGGAAAGTAGGACTCTATTATGAGTAAGGACTCTATTGGGGTAATGATCCATTGCTGGAAATAAGGATATGCATCAAGATTGGAGTCTACGGTCCAAGGAAACTGCCGAATGCCATTAAAAGGATGCCATGGTCGCAGGGTTACGAGGAGGACAGTTTGGAGATCTGCCTTAGGGATTAATTTCGAAGCCTTTCCTTCCGTCTTTTGCAGTTGAGTTCTTCATCAAAGTTCTTCGTTTTCCAGTCTTCTACAAATTCTTCTTCTTACTCATCTTCTAATTCTTGCACATTTTTATGCTATAATTAGTTTTTCAAAGTTCTATCTACGGATTTTACTGTTCACCCGATTTTCACATCTTCTGTTCTTCATCATTTTTCTCCCCCTTCTGATCCGTATCTATCCCTGTGTTCTTCATGAAAGTTGTGCGTTTTTGAAAGTTCTTCAACTTCTTCTTTTACCACTTCATCCAATTCCTCACCGATTTCAAGCTACAGTCAATTTTCTAAAGTTCAGATTTTTAGAGTTCTGCACTGTTCATCCACGACCACCTCCTGTTCATCCTCCATTTTCTCCATCTTTCTCTCGTTTTTAAACTCTGAAGTCTTCATCAATTTTCTTCATCTTCTCAATCTCTACAACTTTCATGTTTTCTACTTTTTCTACTTCCTTCTGATTTTAAAGTTATTCTTCCTCCAAATCACTCTCTGTTTTCAATCTGGTTTTTCACTATTTCTTCTCAAAACACACCAACGCACACACCCTTTTGCATTGTTTTCAAATTTCCTCCATCTATTTCTTTCTTCCTCTATTTTCCTCTTATATCCCTTTGGCAGATTTTCATCTCTTGATCCTCTCATGACGGCGGCATCCTAGGCGGGGCGACATCCAAGGCTTGGCAAGGAGGCGGCGTTGCTCTTCATCCATTGGCTCTCAAGCTCTTTTCTTTTTCATGTTCTAAGTTGTACTTTTTTTATTTACATTGTACTTGTCACCTCCTAAGGTAATAAAACTCATTTTTCGCATATTATGGTTGGCTTAATTTTCTCTCTCTATCTCCTCCAATTTCTCTTCTTAAACCCTCTCAACTTCTTTAATTAAGTTTTCCTTGTAGTTTATTTTCTTTAGTCTTAATCACACTCAAAACTCGGTTTTCAAAAGCACAAAGTGATTTTTCCAACTTGTTCAATAAGGATTATTTCTCCTCGTGGGATCGACTCCGCTTACCACTATATTCTTAATTTTCAACCTTTTAAAGTGAGTGAGTGTGAATTATTTAAATTGTGACACGGCTTTCTTAACGACACTAGTCGGTGCGGATCAATTTTTGACGCCGTTGTCGAGGAGAAAATTAATTTTTATGTTGGGAAATTCCTTGTGCTTGATTTGTATATAGTTTTCTTATTTTTCTATTTTTATTTTGCAGGAAAAATCTAAAAAAAAATCAAAAAATCAGAAAATTACAGAAAATCGGATCTGCAAATTTCCAGTCGCAGAAAGTTAGAAATCGAGAATTCTGGGATATTCAAACGTCACTAAAGGTTGGTATACGTAGGAAAAGGTCCATTTCTTGTAAAATTCTAGAAAAATTCTAAAAAAATCTGAAAATTCTGAAAAAAATCTAAAAAAATCATAAATCCAGAAAACATCAAAAATATGATTGTTGGCTTTATTTTTCATTAGTTTGCATGTTAATTATCATTTTTAGTTAGTTTATTGATTTTATTTAACCTCTTTCATAAAAAAAATTCCATGAAAATAAAAAAAATCAGAAAAAGAAAAAAAAACAGAAAAAGAAAAAAAATTCATTATGTTAGCATATCTTCATCTTAGTTGCATTTTGTTCATGCATCATGTATTTTAGTTGATTTTATATTTACTTGCATTCTTATTTAAAAAAAAATGTTTCTTTTCTCATCTATTTCTCCTCTTAAGGGCATTAGGATCCACACACCTTTCTTGGATTTGGAAAGACACTCCATTGAGCACTCCGTCTCTTTAGACTTGAAATTCCATTTCTAAGACCTCCATAAGTCCCCGCACCCGTGGATTCCGTCACGGACGCCCGGCCGGTTGTACCACGAAGTACCTTGGAGTTAGAGCGCCCTTAGAAGGTTTTACTTAAAAAAAAAATCATCATCATTCTCGTTGCATAAATCATTCATATAGGAATTAATTCCTTGCATTTAAAAAAAAATTTGTTTCATAAAAAAAGGCATTCATATAGGAGATAGTTGATTGCATCCTTTATTGCATTTGAAAAAAAAGAGAAAAATAAAAATAAAAAATATATATCATTCATATTGGGCCCTTTGCATTGCATGCAAGGTAGGAGATCTCTCCACCCACAGTTGTTAGGACCCATTAGTGAGATTGAAAGGTTAGTGCATTTCAAAGCCCAATCCCAGCCTAACCTTATGGAGAACCAAAATCAGATCCAAGCTCCTAAACAAATGAAGGATTATTTCATTCCAAATCAATATCATCCATCCTTCTATGTGCAAGCACCACAGAATCAAGCTGCTCAGTATGAAATTAAATCCAGCACCATCCAGATGTTGCCATCCTTCTATGGCAATACTAATGAACATCCATATAAACATCTAGATGAGTTTCTCCAAATATGTTCTACTGTCAAAATTCAAAACTTCTCAAATGATGCCCTTAAGCTCACTCTTTTCCCATTCTCCCTTAAGGATAAAGCTAAATACTGGCTAGGCTCCTTGGGTAGAACGATCAGTACTTGGGAAGAGATGCAAAAGGAGTTTTTGAAGAAATTTTATCCCATTGGTAGAACTAACACCATGAGAAGGGCCATCACTAGGTTTACACAAAATCCTGGAGAACAAATTCATGAGGCCTGGGATAGATTGAAAGATATATTAAGAAAATGTCCCCATCATGGCCTATCTAGATGGCAAATTGTTCAAGCTTTTTATGAGGGATTAACTGAAAATTACAGACAGATGGTGGATGCTTCTTGTGGGGGAGCCTTTATGAGCAAAAGTGAAGATGAAGCTTATGATTTATTTGAGATGTTAAGTGAAAATTCTATTAGTCATGCTTCACTTTCTTCATATGAGAGAATGATTGGACTGTCTAAGAAGGGTGGGCTATATGAAGTTAAAACACAAGGAGATTTTGAGAATAGGTTTGATGTTAATGCGCTTGCCCAGAAATTGAATAAAGTTGATTTATTGGCGCAGAAAATTGAGAAGGTGGATTTAGTGGCCCAAAAGTTAGATCAACTTTTGTCGATGAATAGACAGGAGCCCTCTCTTCCCTCTTCCCATCCTAGCTCAAATTCAAACATGCAAGAACTGTGTGCCTTGTGTTCAAGCCCAAATCATGTTGTCATAGATTGTCCTACAGCGGCCCAACTACCCCCTTTTATTCAAGAACAAGTTTTTGCTGCTCAGGGAGTCTCCAAGCCCAGTTATGATCCATATTCTAATTCCTACAATCCAGGCTGGAGAAATCACCCTAATTTCTCTTGGAAATCTCAGGCAGGTCCATCCAATCAAGTCAATCCCTCAGTTCCCTCAGTCCCTAAGCAATCTTTTCTAGTTCCAAATCAATCTCATCAAAAAATTTCATCTCCTTTTCAACAAAATCACCAACAACTTCCATTTCAACAGTCATCATTCCATCAAGCTCAGGCCCAATTTCAACAAACTCCACCATATCAAGGCCAGTTCAATCAGTTTCCATCACATCGCTACTCACAGGGAGCCAAATTTCAAGTTCCTTATCAGCCACCGTCTCAATTTCACCAGCCTAATTTTGAAGATAAGTTTGACCAACTTCAGCAACTTATTCTTTCTCAACAACAATCAATTGCCAAGTTAGAAGGTCAAATAGGTCAGCTGGCTGCGAGTAATGTGAGGAGAGATGTTGGGCAACTACCTAGTCAACCCGTTGCTAATCCCCGTAATCAACAACCTCCAGGTTTCCAACAAAGAGCTCCTATTCTTCCTCCTCCAAATCAACCCAATCAACCCCAGCCTCCTCTTCCTAATGCTCCTCAATTCGAAAATGCCAAAGCTATTTCTACTCTTAGGAGCGGGAAGATTCTAAGTGATCCTTATCACACTAAGGATGAGGGTTGTAGCAAGGGCCGAGACATTCAAGAGGAGAGTGAGGAAGAGGAAGAAGAGCCAAAGTAGTCGGATGGGGGGGAAAAGACAATGGATAAAGGAAAGGGTAAGGTTGATGAAGGTGTTGAAAGATATGTTCCTAAGGTTCCTTTTCCAGATGCATTAAAGCCGAAAGCTCAAAAGAAGCCGGTCCAACAAGAAGAGATGTTGGAACTATTCAAGCAAGTTAATATCAATATTCTGCTCTTGGATGCCATTAAGCATGTACCGGCTTATGCCAAGTTTTTGGAAGAGCTTTGTACCCCAAGAAGGGAGCCGAAGGCAACCACATAAAGGATCCGTCTATCTGAAGACGTTAGTGCTGTTTTAATGAATTCTTTACCAAAGAAGTTGAAGGATCCTGGAACTCCATTAATTTCATGTGATATAGGTGGGGTGACATTTGATAAAGCTTTGCTAGATCTTGGAGCGAGTGTTAATTTGTTACCCACCTGCATTTATGAGCAATTTGATTTAGGGGAATTGAAACCCACTTCTATTATCCTTCAACTCGCGGATCGGTCTGTGAAAACACCTAAGGGCTTGTTAGAAGATGTGATTGTAAAAATTCATGAGTGTTATTTCCCAGTATACTTTTTGATCTTGGATATGGCCCCATCTCAAGAGTTAAAGCATACACCAATTATTTTGGGATGCCCATTTTTGGCTACGGCAAAGGCCAACATTAATTGTGCAACTGGGATGATGGATATTACTTTTGGAGGAGAAAAGGTTTCTTTGAATGTTTTCAAAGCCTCAAAGTACCCGGACAATGAGGAAGAATGCAATATTGTTGATATTTTTGAAGAAATAATTGAGGAATGTCCGGACGAAAATGATATTGTGTTAGAAGAGGGTAGTTTGCTTCAGGATTCACCCCTTCTTTCATCTAGACTAGAACCTCTGCCTCCTTTAAGATCTGAACCAATTCTTCCATCTCTTGATCAGCCGCCCGTTTTGGAACTTAAACCTCTGCCGGATTCGTTGAAATATGCTTATTTAGGCCCAGATCATACTTTGCCAGTTATCATTGCTTCTAATCTTACCTCTGCTCAGGAATCTAAACTTTTAGAAGTTCTTAAGGAGCATAGGGGGGCAATAGGGTGGTCTGTGGCAGATTTGAAGGGAATAAGTCCTGATGTTTGCATGCATTACATTTATTTAGAGGACAATGCCAAACCCAGCAGAGAAATGCAGCGGAGGCTGAATCTGAATATGAAAGAGGTGGTGAAAAATGAAGTTGTAAAGTGGCTAGATGCTGGGATAATTTATCCCATTTCTGACAGTAAATGGGTGAGCCCGACACAAGTGGTTCCTAAGAAGTCGGGACTCACTGTGGTGATGAATGAGAAAGGAGAGGAGGTACCTATGCGATTGCAGACGGGGTGGAGAGTTTGTATTGATTATAGAAAGCTCAATTATGTGACAAAGAAGGATCATTTCTCACTTCCGTTTGTTGATCAGATTCTGGAGAGATTGGCTGGACAGAATTATTTTTGTTTCTTGGATGGTTATTCCGGATACAATCAGGTTCCTATTTATCCAGAGGATCAAGAAAAGACCACCTTTACGTGCCCCTTTGGCACGTTTGCTTTTAGAAGGATGCCATTCGGTCTGTGCAATGCTCCTGCTACTTTTTAGCGGTGTATGATGTCAATATTTTCTGACATGGTAGGGGAGACTTTGGAAGTTTTTATGGATGATTTTTCAGTTTTTGGATCTTCATTTAAAGGATGTTTGGATAATCTATCAAAAGTTTTGAAGCGGTGCATGGAAGCTAATCTAGTATTAAGTTGGGAGAAGAGCCACTTCATGGTGCGAGAAGGCATAGTTCTAGGCAATGTGATTTCAGAAAGGGGGATAGAAGTTGATAGAGCCAAGGTTGACTTAATTTCCAATCTTCCTCCTCCTACTTCTGTTAAGCAGATCAGATCTTTCCTTGGCCATGCCGGGTTTTATCGCAGATTCATTCAGAACTTCTCCACCATTGCTCGTCCCCTCATGCAATTGCTTGCTAAAGATATTCCATTTCGGTTTGATGATGCTTGTCTTAAAGCATTCAATTCTATGAAAACAGCCCTTACTCAAGCTCCAATTCTTCAATCTCCAGATTGGTCGCTTCCTTTTGAGATTATGTGTGATGCGGGACAACTGACTCGCTAGCTAACCTAGGACGCTAAAGAACGCGACCAGCACGCGCACGAGACAAGGCAAGCCGGTGTGACCGACTAGCGTGAAATCCCTCCGGGCGGAGGCGTCTCTCAACAGAACTCCGAACCACGGCCGTCCCACGGAGGGAGGCGCAACGGGGTCACAACGGGCGAGAAGCCGCTGGACGACACGGGAGTCTAGTCCGAGCTCGGTGCTCGACTAGGGCCAAGGGAAAAGGGGCAGCTCTCGTCTCTCTCAACCAGCAGTAATAAATGAAACTAGCTAGACCCTACACTCACTCACGCGGCACAATCAATCATATACGTGATAAGCAAGTACTACGGGCGGGAGCGAGACACGTACCTCCACGCCTAGGCGTGGGGAAGGAACCCCGGCCGAGTCCAACCACCCCGATACACGCGTGAGAAAACTAATACAAACATCAAAAGGGGCCCACTCCTCGCAGGGAGGTAATAGGCTACAACCACAACTACACACGGGGCGGCCGGCGCACGGGTTGACGGGCAGCAGCCGAGGTCGGGGATGAAGCCGGATGCCGACCCTCGCAATGCCGATCGCTCCTGTAGTAGCCTTTGAGGAGGAGGTCCACGTCGCCGCGGGCACTGCTGGGATGCCGAACCGGATGGAGGGGCCACGCTGCTGCTACAGCCTCGAGGGAGGATGTCGGTCCGACGAGAGGTTGCTGGCTGGTCCCTGTGACAGCTGGCAGAGATGGCGCTGGTACACGGCCGTCCGGACAGCGTCTGTGGCGGCGTCTTCTCTGGTGGAAGGCTGACAGGGGGGGCTCTCCAGGGGCAGTGGTGGCGGATGGGGTCCTGTGGAGGAATTGGGTGCGAAGGGGGTGACAACAGGGGTGCACAGACAGCACTTCAGGGCAGTCTGATCTGTGACCGTGGGTGGGGTGGTGATGGCGCAAGGGTACAGAAGGAGTTCCGGCCCGAGATGATTACTGGAGGTGTGGTGGGATGTGAGGAGTTGACCTACCAAGTTGCGGATCGATCCGAGGACGAGAAGTGGTACCCCCTTTGGAGGCCCTCTGCTGACAGTCCCGCTCGGGTACTGTAGCGCAGGATTGCGCACTAAAAGTGGGCTTGAAGACAAAAGTTTACCCCGATGGAGTTTGAAGGTGAGGCCAGAGGGGTTGGATTCGTGACTGGGAGGGGAACAAATGTTATGAAGGGACTGGTGGTGTTTGGTGGTAGGAGAGGCATGCAAACGGTGACCCAAGTCGTCTCGGATCACAGGAGAGACTGCCAGGGAGGCAGACAGAGCGACGAAAGTGTCTGTAAAGACAACTTTCTCTGTGGGTGGAATTTTTGGCCAAGGCCGGTGGGGTTGGAAAGATGACTGGAAGGGGTACGAAAGTCGTGAAGAAACTTGGATGAGACGCTGCCGGGAAACGGACGCACCGGACCGATCTCTGGACACCAAATCTGCTGTCAGCACAGGGACGCCCGGGGAAGAGGAAGACGATCCTGCGTGCACCGTCGCTCCACCGAACTCGTCGCCGTGGACGATGGTTGAAGGCTGCTGGCGTTGGAATCCCTTGGGGGAGATCTCCTACCCCTGGGCGTCGCACCCAAGGACTGGAGAGGGGGTGAGGGCGTCGCACCCTCAAGGAAGAGGAAGAAGAAGGGGTCGCCCCTTTTCGCAATGTGGCACTCCACACGAACACTCAAGCATCAAAATTCTTCATTAATCTTTTGAAAAGAAAATACAAGGTCTTTTATATGGGATGGGGAAATGCTAGGTCTAAACCCTAGCCAAGGGGGAAAGGAAATGGGGGGGGCGGCCACAACCGAGGAAGGCCATTCAAATCTCCTAGATTCTAGGAGTGAAAGGTGGGGGGGGGGCGGCCAAAAGAGGGAGAGGGCAAGGGGGAAAAGGGCGGCTGCCACTCCCACCAAGAGGGGGGGAATGGTCCGCCCCCAACCCTAACCCTAGGTGGGGCGCGCCTCCCAAGGTGGGCCCAGGGGGGGGAAAGTGGCCAGCCCTTCGTGGGCCAGAGAAGTGAACCAAGAAGTGGCCCAATAACCCTCCCTAGCCTCTAGCAAGCCTACAAAACACAAATAAAGCCTAATTGGCCTAAAAAAGGTCCATGACTGAAAGAAAATTGTCCACACACGGACTAAACCAAGGCCCAACATGGCCCAAAGCATAAAATAAGTGATGATAGCTCCGCTAATCTGTCAACTGGTCGCCGAGCCAAAGGGATGCCGGCGAGATCCGTGTACTCCGTCGTAAAGTGTGACGCGTGTCCTCACCAATTCTCCCCGGGTGGGAAGAACTCGACCCCGTCGAGTAAGGGTCACGGTCGCTCAGGTAACGCTCCAGCAAGTCCGGATCAATCCGCTCCAGCTCTCCCCGCGTGATCCAGGTGTCGTCTGTCTCAGGGCGCCCTCTCCAACGCACTAGGAAGCGCTGGTAGGCCCCGCTCCTGGTGGTGGTCACCTGCTCATCCAGTATACAATCGATGTGCTCGCGTCTCTGTAATGGGGCTGGAGGAGGTGGACTCTCAGAAGGTGTATCGCTCACAACAGGAAGGGGAGGCCCAAGAAGCTCACTGGGAATCACTGCTGGATCCCGATAGGCCACCAGATCAGAGACGTTGAACGTCGAACTGATCCCATAATCATCTGGCAGCTCAATCTCATACGCGTTAGACCCAATCCGCCTCAGAACTCGGAAGGGTCCGGCACCGCGGTCCTGGAGTTTCTTTACGGCCCCCGAAGGGAACCGTTCAGGTCTGACCCTGATCATGACATACTCTCCCTCGCGGAACTCACGCGTGCGTCGATGCGCATCAGCTAACTCCTTATATCGTGCGTTGCTGGCCTCAATGTGACGACGTACATGCTCATGCAACTGCCTAACATGCTCAGCAAAGGACTCAGCTGACTCTGAGACACGGGCCTGGACAGGGGATGGGACCAAGTCTATCGGTTTTCTAGGCCTACGACCAGTGACTATCTCAAAAGGACTCAAGCCAGTAGACCTATTGACCGAATCATTGTAAGCAAACTCCGCTAGAGGGAGAACTAAATCCCAATCCCGGTCACGCTCACGCACTAGACACCTCAAAAGATCCCCCAAACTCCTATTCACAACCTCTGTTTGACCATCGGTCTGGGGGTGGTAAGCAGTAGAAAACTTCAGCTGTGTGCCCATCATGTGCCATAGGGTCTTCCAGAAATAACTAGTAAAGCGAACATCCCTATCTGACACAATAGTACGCGGCAACCCAAACCTAGAGACACAATGGGTGAAGAATAGACGGGCAACCCTAGAGGCATCTGATGTTTTAGAACATGGGATAAACAAGGCCATCTTAGAGAATCTGTCCACCACCACGAAAATGGAGTCGTGTCGGCGGAGGGTACGGGGCAAGCCTAAGACAAAGTCCATGCTAATGTCCTGCCATGGACTATCTGGCACTGGGAGGGGAGTGTAAAGGCCGGTATTCTGTTTCCTCTGTTTGGCCAAAGCACAAATGCGGCACTGGGCCACAATCCTAGCAACATCCCGCTTCAGGCTAGGCCAAAAGAAGCGGTACTCAACGGCCTCAATGGTCTTATTCCGGCCAAAGTGGCCGGCTAGACCCCCAGCATGCAACTCCCAAGTAAGAAAATCACGGACTGAGGTCCGTGGGACACAAAGCCTGCTCCCATAGAAAAGGTAGCCATCCTGCAGCGTATAGTCGGGGTACTCATGGGACGGACCTGACTGGAGGGTGGTGAACATCAGACCGAAATCCGGGCAATCGGCATACAGCTCCCTCATCCTATCCATCCCAACCACCTCCACACTCATGGTGGTCAATAGGTGAGTACGGCGGCTCAAGGCATCAGCAACCCGGTTCTCCACACCGGCCTTGTGCTTCAGCACAAATGTGTACTCCTGGAGGAACTCGACCCATCGGCTATGGCGAGAGTTGAGCTTCTTTTGGGCATGGAGATATCGGAGTGCCTCATGATCAGAATACAACACAAACTCCTGATGTAACAAATAGTGTCTCCAATGCCTCAAAGCTTGCACCACTGCGTAGAATTCCTTATCGTATGTAGAGTAACGCAGTTTCGCATCGCTCAGCTTCTCGCTAAAGAATGCAACGGGATGGGCCTCCTGACTAAGAACTCCTCCTATGCCTACCCCTGAGGCATCACAAGAGACCTCAAACACCTTCGTGAAGTCTGGAAGACGAAGGACGGGTGCCTGGGTCATGCGCTCTTTGAGGAGCGCGAAAGCGGCTGAAGCAGCCTTGGTCCACTCAAAGGCCCCTTTCCTAATGCAGTCCGTGATAGGGGCGGTGATGGAGCTAAAGCCTCGGATAAAACGGCGATAGAAGGTCGCCAGTCCGTGAAAGCTACGGACATCATGTAGGGTACGAGGCTCGGGCCACTCAACAATTGCCCTGACCTTCTCAGGGTCGGCAGATACTCCCTCACTAGAAACAATGAACCCTAGGAAGGTGACCTGAGAGGTCATGAACGCGCATTTCATAGGGTTGGCAAACAAGCTCTCTCTCCTCAGAATCAAGCAGACCTGCCGAAGGTGGCCTAAGTGGATCTCCCGGGTACGGCTGTAGATGAGGATATCATCGAAGTAAACTACCACGAAGATTCCTATCAAGGGTCGCAAGACCTGAGTCATCAGCCTCATGAAGGTGCTGGGAGCATTGGTCAGCCCAAAGGGCATGACCAGCCACTCATAAAGACCATCCTTGGTCTTGAAGGCCGTCTTCCATTCATCTCCAGGTCTGATCCTTACCTGGTGATAGCCACTCTTTAGATCAATCTTGGAGAACACAGTGGCTCCCGCCATCATATCCATCATATCATCCAGACGGGGAATGGGAAACCTATATTTCACCGTGATCTTGTTGATAGCACGGCTGTCTATGCACATCCTCCAAGTACCGTCTTTCTTGGGGGCAAGTAGGGCGGGGACGGCACAAGGACTCATACTCTCTCGGAGAGATCCCCTAGACATCAACTCATTCACCTGGCGCTGGAGCTCAGCGTGGTCAGTGGGGCTCATCCTATAGTGTGGCAGGTTGGGCAATGAGGACCCCGGTATCAAATCTATAGCATGCTGGATGTCTCTCATGGGAGGAAGACCTTCGGGAAGGTCATCGGGGAAAACATCGGAGAACTCCTGAATAATAGCAGCCACATCGGGTGGGGATTCCCCCTCTGCCTCTCTAGGCCTCTCACGGACTACTACAGCAAAGATGGGATCTCCTCTCGCAAAGTCACGCTCCATCTCCCGGGAGCTGACTAACATCAACCTCCTAGCTGGAGGACCAGTGGTAGCAATGGATGGGGCTGGGTCCTGGGCTGGGGAAGGGGCACTGGGCCCCAGGATATCAGTGCTCGGAGTGCTAGGACCGGTGGGTCCCCGAACGGGAGGACGTGTGGGCTGGGAAGGGTGAAGGGTGATCCTCTGGCCGCTGTGATCAAAAGTGCATGTGTTCAAACGACCATGGAGGGTGGCATCCCTATCAAATAACCAAGGTCTCCCTAGAATGATACTACCTACCTCCATAGGCAAGACGTCACACCAGATCTCATCCTGGTAGGCATGGAACTGCAAGGGCACTAGGCAACGCTGTCTGACCGGAATGGAGGTAGTGTCTACCCAAGACACACGGTAAGGGGAGGGGTGGTCCACGGGGGTCAATCCTAGGCGTTTCACTGTGCCCGTGGAGATGGCATTGATGCAACTCCCACTGTCTATAATCACCTTGCAGACTTTCCCTCCTAGTCTGCAGAAAGTATGAAAGATGGTGGTGCGACGCCAGTCATCACTCACCAAAGGCTGGGTCAAAATACACCTAACAACTCCCAGCTGAACATCATCCTGGTGCTGCGTACCCTGGGTGTCGACCTGATCGCCTTCTAACAACTCATCGAAAAACTCCTCCGCGAGCTCAAGGTCGGCCTCATAGCTAACAGGTTCAACCTCAGGTACGGTCTCCCCTGCGGATGTCTCTCCTAGAGCCACGGTCTGCTGTCGGGTAGGGCACTGAACAGCGTAATGACCGGCTCCTCCACAACGATAGCAATCACCACGAGGCCTAGGGCCTTGCGGTGCTCCACCAGTCATCGGCCCTTTCCCCTTGTCATCACGACGAGCCGGGGGTGGTGGAAACTGGGACCTAGTAGGAATGGCAGGCTGCTGAGGGCGAGGAACCTCGGTGGCAGGGGCCTGGGGTCGAGGGAGGAAGTCCCTCGGGGCGGGAGGTCGAGGCCTAGGGGCAAGGTCCTGGCGAGGGGTCTCCCTAGCAATATCCTGAGGTCGGGTCAAGGGTCCCCTAGAAAACTGCCCCGTAGTGGCGCGAGGATCCGCTCCTCGAGAATAGGTGGGTGTGGGGCGCTGGGCGGGAGCAAAATCTAACTCGAACTGCTCCATCTCGCGGGCCACTTGGTAGGCCTCCTCTAATGTCTGCACATGACGGCGGAGTAACTCCATATGAAGGTGCCGTTTTAAACCCCGACGGAATCGAGCTACCGTCATGATAGTCTCTTCCCTGACCCCACATCTCAGCAGGCACTCATCAAATTCGGCAATGTACTCCATGACAGGCCGATTCCCCTGGGTAAGACTCTGCCACCGATCAATGAGCCGGTGGCGGTGGGATCGGGGGACATACTTCTGCTCTAGTTTCGCCCTCATCTCCTCCCAGGTCTCAATCGGGGGCTCATGCCGTTGCCCAATCAAACTCTCAACTGTAGCCCAGTAGGTCTGGGCCCTGCCAACCAGCTTCATCTTGGCAAACCTGACTTTCCTATGCTCGGCCATGTCTACCCACTCGAAATAGCGGTCCATGCTAGTGGCCCAGTCACTAAACAGGTCAGGGTCCAAGGACCCATCAAAAGAGGGTGGATCTACTCGCACAGATCGGAGGATTCGCTCCTCATCCTCATCCCGATGGTACCGTCGGCCCAGTCGTCCACGGCCATAACCCTCACTCTCATTGTCGGACCCAAAGTCCTCTACCTCACGTGCGTGGACCTGTCGACCACGGTTATGACCGTCGACTCCCCTAGGTTGGTTGGGTCGAGGAGCAGGGTCACGTTGGCCATGGGCCTGCTCGGGAACATCTACGGGTGGGACTCTACCCTGGGGGCGATCAACTAGACCCTGAATGGTCCGGTTAGATGCCTCAATCCGGTCCTCCATATCTCCCATTCGGTCCTCCATGACCTTCAACTGGCCCTCTATCCGGTCGGTCTGACCCCTAATCTCATGTCTCATGGACTCCATGATGGTCTGCATCATCTCCTGCATGGAGAGATCGCCGGGTACGGGGTTCCTAGGATCAGCCATAGGGGGCGGGCGGTGGTAGGAAGTACCACGCCGGGTGGGCATGCAAGACCCTAGGGAACAAGGGTGAAATAGACACGACCACAAAATGGGACACGGACTCAAATGCAAGATGAGACTCAATTGGCCTAGGACTACTAAGGATGCAAAGAACCTAAGACAAATCTAATGACTCAAATTGCCTAAGACCCCAATTTGTAAGAACAAACTGGTTCCCTATGCTCTGATACCAAATTTGATGCGGGACAACTGACTCGCTAGCTAACCTAGGACGCTAAAGAACGCGACCAGCACGCGCACGAGACAAGGCAAGCCGGTGTGACCGACTAACGTGAAATCCCTCCGGGCGGAGGCGTCTCTCAACAGAACTCCGAACCACGGCCGTCCCACGGAGGGAGGCGCAACGGGGTCACAACGGGCGAGAAGCCGCTGGACGACACGGGAGTCTAGTCCGAGCTCGGTGCTCGACTAGGGCCAAGGGAAAAGGGGCAGCTCTCGTCTCTCTCAACCAGCAGTAATAAATGAAACTAGCTAGACCCTACACTCACTCACGCGGCACAATCAATCATATACGTGATAAGCAAGTACTACGGGCGGGAGCGAGACACGTACCTCCACGCCTAGGCGTGGGGAAGGAACCCCGGCCGAGTCCAACCACCCCGATACACGCGTGAGAAAACTAATACAAACATCAAAAGGGGCCCACTCCTCGCAGGGAGGTAATAGGCTACAACCACAACTACACACGGGGCGGCCGGCGCACGGGTTGACGGGCAGCAGCCGAGGTCGGGGATGAAGCCGGATGCCGACCCTCGCAATGCCGATCGCTCCTGTAGTAGCCTTTGAGGAGGAGGTCCACGTCGCCGCGGGCACTGCTGGGATGCCGAACCGGATGGAGGGGCCACGCTGCTGCTACAGCCTCGAGGGAGGATGTCGGTCCGACGAGAGGTTGCTGGCTGGTCCCTGTGACAGCTGGCAGAGATGGCGCTGGTACACGGCCGTCCGGACAGCGTCTGTGGCGGCGTCTTCTCTGGTGGAAGGCTGACAGGGGGGGCTCTCTAGGGGCAGTGGTGGCGGATGGGGTCCTGTGGAGGAATTGGGTGCGAAGGGGGTGACAACAGGGGTGCACAGACAGCACTTCAGGGCAGTCTGATCTGTGACCGTGGGTGGGGTGGTGATGGCGCAAGGGTACAGAAGGAGTTCCGGCCCGAGATGATTACTGGAGGTGTGGTGGGATGTGAGGAGTTGACCTACCAAGTTGTGGATCGATCCGAGGACGAGAAGTGGTACCCCCTTTGGAGGCCCTCTGCTGACAGTCCCGCTCGGGTACTGTAGCGCAGGATTGCGCACTAAAAGTGGGCTTGAAGACAAAAGTTTACCCCGATGGAGTTTGAAGGTGAGGCCAGAGGGGTTGGATTCGTGACTGGGAGGGGAACAAATGTTATGAAGGGACTGGTGGTGTTTGGTGGTAGGAGAGGCATGCAAACGGTGACCCAAGTCGTCTCGGATCACAGGAGAGACTGCCAGGGAGGCAGACAGAGCGACGAAAGTGTCTGTAAAGACAACTTTCTCTGTGGGTGGAATTTTTGGCCAAGGCTGGTGGTGTTGGAAAGATGACTGGAAGGGGTACGAAAGTCGTGAAGAAACTTGGATGAGACGCTGCCGGGAAACGGACGCACCGGACCGATCTCTGGACACCAAATCTGCTGTCAGCACAGGGACGCCCGGGGAAGAGGAAGACGATCCTGCGTGCACCGTCGCTCCACCGAACTTGTCGCCGTGGACGATGGTTGAAGGCTGCTGGCGTTGGAATCCCTTGGGGGAGATCTCCTACCCCTGGGCGTCGCACCCAAGGACTGGAGAGGGGGTGAGGGTGTCGCACCCTCAAGGAAGAGGAAGAAGAAGGGGTCGCCCCTTTTCGCAATGTGGCACTCCACACGAACACTCAGGCATCAAAATTCTTCATTAATCTTTTGAAAAGAAAATACAAGGTCTTTTATATGGGATGGGGAAATGCTAGGTCTAAACCCTAGCCAAGGGGGAAAGGAAATGGGGGGGGCGGCCACAACCGAGGAAGGCCATTCAAATCTCCTAGATTCTAGGAGTGAAAGGTGGGGGGGGGCGGCCAAAAGAGGGAGAGGGCAAGGGGGAAAAGGGCGGCTGCCACTCCCACCAAGAGGGGGGGAATGGTCCGCCCCCAACCCTAACCCTAGGTGGGGCGCGCCTCCCAAGGTGGGCCCAGGGGGGGGGAAAGTGGCCAGCCCTTCGTGGGCCAGAGAAGTGAACCAAGAAGTGGCCCAATAACCCTCCCTAGCCTCTAGCAAGCCTACAAAACACAAATAAAGCCTAATTGGCCTAAAAAAGGTCCATGACTGAAAGAAAATTGTCCACACACGGACTAAACCAAGGCCCAACATGGCCCAAAGCATAAAATAAGTGATGATAGCTCCGCTAATCTGTCAACTGGTCGCCGAGCCAAAGGGATGCCGGCGAGATCCGTGTACTCCGTCGTAAAGTGTGACGCGTGTCCTCACCAATGTGCGACGCTTCTGATTATGCTATTGGAGCTGTCCTAGGTCAAAGGATAGATAAGAAGCCCGTGGTAATCTACTACGCGAGTCGCACCCTTGCTGATGCACAATTGAATTACACTACCACGGAGAAGGAGCTGTTAGCTATTGTTTTCGCCCTGGAAAAATTTCGATCATATCTTCTAGGGGCCAAAGTTATTGTTTACTCCGATCATTCAACTTTGAAATACTTACTCTCCAAGAAGGATGCTAAGCCCCGTCTCATTAGATGGATTTTGTTGTTGCAAGAATTTGATTTGGAGATTCGAGATAAGAAGGGGTTAGCTAATGTTGTTGCTGATCATTTGTCCAGGATAGTGATTCCTAAAAGTACTCCAATGACAGATTCTTTCCCTGATGAACAAATTCTTTCCATTTCTCATTCATCCACTCCTTGGTATGCTAATATTGTTAACTACCTGGCGGTAGGACAAATTCCGGGAGGTTGGACTAGACAGGAAAAGGATCACTTCTTTTCTAAGGTAAAACACTATTGCTGGGAGGACCCTGAGTTGTTTCATGTGGGTCCCGATCAGATTATAAGAAGATGTGTCCCAGAAGAAGAACAACAATCGGTATTGAATTTTTGTCATAATCTTGCTTGTGGGGGACACTTCTCTGGAAAGAAGACAGCGGCAAAAGTGCTACAAAGTGAATTTTACTGGCCCACTTTATTCAAGGATGCATATGAATTTTCTAAATCTTGTTTGAGGTGTCAAGCTGTGGGCAATAATTCAAAGAAAGATATGATGCCGCTAAATCCCATTCTGGTAGTTGAAATATTTGACGTTTGGGGAATAGATTTCATGGGACCGTTTTCATCTTCATTTGGTAATGAATATATATTGGTGGCGGTCGATTATGTTTCCAAATGGATTGAAGCCATTGCTACTAGGACAAATGACCATAAGGTAGTGATGAAATTTGTGAAGAAGAATATCTTTTCTAGGTTTGGCTGTCCTAGGGCTTTGATTAGTGATGGGGGTTCTCATTTCACTTATTCTCAATTTCGAGCTTTGCTTCGTAAGTATGGTATTTCTCACAAACTTGCTACCCCCTATCATCCCCAAACTAGTGGTCAGGTTGAAGTATCCAATAGGGAGATTAAAAACATTCTGCATAAAACTGTTAGGCCGGATAGAAAAGACTGGTCTGAAAGACTAGATGATACATTATGGGCCTATAGAACTGCGTACAAAACTCCCATTGGTATGTCACCATATCGCTTGATCTTTGGTAAAGCCTGCCACTTGCCCGTAGAATTGGAACATAGAGCTTATTGGGCTATTAAGCAAGTTAATTTTGATCTTAATCAAGCTGGTGCCCAAAGAGCTCTACAAATTAATGAACTGGAGGAATTAAGAAACGAAGCCTATGAAAATGCAAGGATTTACAAAGCTAAAACCAAAGCATTTCATGATAAACACATTCACAGAAAGAGTTTTCAAGAAAATCAAAAGGTTTGGCTATTTAATTCAAGGCTGCGTTTGTTCCCCGATAAGCTAAAATCCAGATGGGATGGGCCATTTGTTGTTGTTAAAGTATTTGATCATGGTGTTGTTAAGATTTTGGATCCTAAAAATGGCCACATTTTCACTATCAATGGCCAAAGGTTAAAAACTTACTTGGAGAATGAACAGTTAACTGCAAAAGAATCAATTTTTGGCACCGTTGCCGGTAAACAAAAGAATCAATTATTTTGTGTGATTTGGAGTAATTCTTTGTGAGCCTTAATGCGTCTGGCTGAAGACGGAAAACTTAGCGCTTCTGGGAGGCAACCCAAGGTTTTTGTTATTTGATGCTTTTTGTTTCAGTGTGTTTTAGTTGTTAGATTCAAGCCAAGGAGAAGAAGTTGTTGCCGTCTATTGATGGAGTTCTGCCCGCACACCAGGTTGTCTCTTTGCTACTCAGCAAACTTCATTGTTACATTGTTCTTGCATTTCAACTGTACATGCCATTGAGGACAATGTCATTCAAGTTGGGGGGAGAGGGCAGAAAATTTTTATTGCATATAGTACAATCTGGTAGGGATTTGGCATGAATTCTTGCATATCATATCATTTTTTTACAAATTTGTATGAAAGTGAAAAGATGAAATTCCCGACTGAGTTTTTATTGTTTCATGCTTGAATTGAAAGCAATTCTAGATTAGAAAAGACTAGGAAAATGTTGAAGGAAAATTAAGTGCGATCTAGTTATGAAAAACTGATATAAGAATCTCTTTAAAGTTCATGCGCACTATTAGAATTTTTTTTTTTCACTATGCACCCTGATGAAGCAAAATAAGACAAGCCCTCTGTTATTTTGGGAACTTTATCTGATACTCTGCATTTCTTGAGGAGGAGATCTATTTCAAGAAAAAGCTTTCTATCAAGTTTTATAAAAAAAAAGAAGAAGAAAGAAAATTCAAAGGCATAGAAAGATCACGCCATGAAAAATGCCCCTGATCTGAGTAACCGGGCCTACTTCACCTAAGACGTGTTGAGGTTCGCGCAAAAAAGAAAAGGGAACCTGGATCTGCGATAGCCGGGCCTGCTTCTCCTAAGGCAAGAGTTGAGGTTTGTGTGAAACAGAGAAAGGTAGTGCAGCATCATGTGTGTACAAATAGAAAATAAGATCCCAAATGGACAGAAGAAAAAGGCAGACAAAAGCTAGTATGCTTAAATGCTCCGATCTAAGAGGTGCAGGGTTGAAAGGTACTTACTTGGAATAACAACTGGGGGATGCAATTATCTTAACTGCAGATTTAGAATTACACATGCACAAGTGCTATTGAACTTTGATTTGTATTCTTAAGTCATGTGCTTTAATTTCCAATCTAAAGCTAGTATGAGCATTAATGATTCTGGATTCCTAATCTTTAGTTGATTCTATGAAAGGAGAGCTGGATATAAGAGTATGATCTTTGTGAACTCTTGTTGGTCCTTAATTTTGATTTAATTATATTGCTAAGGGTCTAGCAATGAGTAAGTTGGGGGTGTGATAAGTGCTATATTTTGCATCATAATTTACATCACATCCATCATCTTTGAGCATTATTTGAGTATATTTGTGCAACATGAGCATTAATTACATTCTCACACATTATTTGAGTCTTCATGCATTTTATCATCTTTTTGAGCTTAAAAGACCATGTGAGAAATATTTAAATCTTTGCACAATTATTTTGGAATTAAATAGATTGATATTTTAATTTTCAAGAAAAAGCGACCTAGATCAAGGCGCTATTTAAATAACGACAGATTCAAGAGCGCGTCTTCAGCAAGAAGCGACAGCTCGATAAAAGAAAGTGGAAAAAAAATAAAAAAAGAAAAAAAAGAATTAGCGCCCGAGATGAGGTCGCTACTCATTGAAAGGACGCCCATGGTGGAGGTCGTCAAATTCCTATTTTATGAAAAATGTGGAAATAGCAAATGAGGAATTAAGGAAACTGACACCAGAGATGCAGTCGCTACTTCAAGAAAGGACGCCATAGATTAAGGCATCATTTAAAGAAAAGACGCCTCAATATAAGTCGCTATTCAAAGTTGAACCAGAAAAGGCAACTACAGTTCTCGATTGAGCTATTCTTCCTTGTTTTGATTTATTTACGAAGAAACAGTGGAAAGGAGGACTCTATTATGAGTACGGACTCTATTGGGGTAATGATCCATTGCTGGAAATAAGGATATGCATCAAGATTGGAGTCCACGGTCGAAGGAAACTGCCGAATGCCATTAAAAGGATGCCATGGTCGCAGGGTTACGAGGAGGATAGTTTGGAGATCTGCCTTAGGGATTAATTTCGAAGCCTTTCCTTTCGTCTTTTATAGTTGAGTTCTTCATCAAAGTTCTTTGTTTTCCAGTCTTCTACAAATTCTTCTTCTTGCTCATCTTCTAATTCTTGCATGTTTTTATCCTATAATTAGTTTTTCAAAGTTCTATCTACGGATTTTACTGTTCACCTGATTTTCACATCTTCTGTTCTTCATCATTTTTCTCCCCCTTCTAGTCCGTATCTCTCCCTGTGTTCTTCATGAAAGTTGTGGATTTTTGAAAGTTCTTCAACTTCTTCTTTTACCACTTCATCCAATTCCTCACCGTTTTCAAGCTACAGTCACTTTTCTAAAGTTCAGATTTTTAGAGTTCTGCACTGTTCATCCGCGACCACCTCCTGTTCATCCTCCATTTTCTCCATCTTCCTCTCGTTTTTAAACTCTGAAGTCTTCATCAATTTTATTCATCTTCTCAATCTCTACAACTTTCATGTTTTCCACTTTTCCTACTTCCTTCTGATTTTAAAGTTATTCTTCCTCCAAATCACTATATGTTTTCAATCTGGTTTTTCACTATTTCTTCTCAAAACACACCAACGCACACACCCTTTTGCATTGTTTTCAAATTTCCTCCATCTATTTCTTTCTTCCTCTATTTTCCTCTTATATCCCTTTGGTGGATTTTTATCTCTTGATCCTCTCATGACGGCGGCATCCTAGGCGGGGCGACATCCAAGGCTTGACAAGGAGGCGGCGTTGCTCTTCATCCATTGGCTCTCAAGCTCTTTTCTTTTTCATGTTCTAAGTTGTACTTTTTTTTATTTACATTGTACTTGCCACCTCCTAAGGTAATAAAATTTATTTTTCGCATATTATGGTTGGCTTAATTTTCTCTCTCTATCTCCTCCAATTTCTCTTCTTAAACCCTCTCAACTTCTTTAATTAAGTTTTCCTTGTAGTTTATTTTCTTTAGTCTTAATCACACTAAAAACTCGGTTTTCAAAAGCACAAAGTGATTTTTCCAACTTGTTCAATAAGGATTATTTCTCCTCGTGGGATCGACTCTGCTTACCACTATATTCTTAATTTTCTACCTTTTAAAGTGAGTGAGTGTGAATTATTTAAATTGTGGCACGACTTTCTTAACGACACTAGTCGGTGCGCATCATCTATACATTGCCACAGTAACGTAAGTCTGTACACTGTTCATGTCTCTTGCTGCATCCTAGCAAGTGTGTACATTGCCTGTCGATTGTAAAGTGTATACATTCTTATGGGTCGACCCCCTGTTCTCATGAGTCGACTCATCAGGTTGTGCATAGTCTACACATTGCCCGTCGACTGCCAAGTCCATACATCCACAGTGCATTGCATAGTCTATACACTGCACGTTCAAGATCAATGTATATACATTGCTACATTACCTGCTAGAGTGAAGTCTGTACAGCCGAAGCACACATATCAAGTCTATACTTTGAAGCTACTGTGCAAGTCCACACATTGGCCTTCAGGCTTGAAAGCCTGTACATTGGACTGCGTCAACTCATTGCATTGACATACACTGTTGCGTCAACTCATTGCATTGGCTAAGTCTATACACTGTCCGTCTCATTTAGAGTCTAAGGCAAAGTCTGTACATTGGACGGTGTCAGGCGAAGTCTGTACATTGAGCGTCTCAATGAGCGTCTCATGTAAGTCCATACATTGGACTGTAGCATGCATTTGTCAATGGCATCTAAGTCTGTACAGTGGACTGTCTTCCTTAGCGTCTTGATCTTCCAAGTCTATACAGGCTTCTGGTTTACAAAGTCTGTACATTGGTCTCAGACTTCAAAGTCTATACAGTCGATGTTTTCCCATTGCTTCAAGTCTATACAGACGTTCTTTTAGAAAGTCTATACATCGCTTGCCTTCATTCGAGTCTCATGAAGTATGTACATCATGCATTAGTTCTAAAGTCTATACACTATCTTCAGATGATGACAACAATGAAGAACAGGGTCGACGCTGGGAGTTCAATGCGTCCACGCTTCAGTTGAAGAGGATTTCAGAGCTTCACCTGGCTGCGTCAACTCCATGCTACAGCAGCGTCGACGCAGTAGTTAATGAGGCAGAGTCCATAGCTCACTGGAATACTGCAGTGCGTCAACGCCATTGCAAGACAGCGTCCACGTAGCAATTGAGTCTGATATACATTTAGCTCTGGAACACCACTGCGTCAACGCTATGGATTAGCAGCATCGACGCAGCACGGTTATCTGCCGAAGACCTTGATCACTGGATTGCCGATGCGTTAACGCAGCTGGCTGATAGAGTCAACGCATCAGACTTGAGCATCGTAGGAAGAAGATATCAGAAGGCTGCGTCAACTCCTTGGAGCAAGAGGGTTGACGCCATCTAATTCCAGTTGTTGAGCAAGTTAAGGTGATCCCACCTTTAGTCGTCAACTGCCACATCAGTCACAAGCGGATAAGCTTTCGTACCTTCCACCACTCCATTGGTGTCTGGCACGTGATCCAAGGAGCTGAGATGCTAACACGTGGCAAAGTCGATTGAGCGGGAGCTGTGGAGACCACACGCCCTAGCTGCTGCTGTTGTTGATATAAATAGAAGGCTTCATCTTCGGATGAAGGTGATCGAAGTTGGCGAAGTCTACACATCCAGCCTGAAGCAGTAGCCACCGAGATCCACTATGAGAGGAAGAAAAGTAGAGAAGAAGAAAAGGAGAGAAGAAGAAAGTGAGAAGAGATGAGTTGAGAGAGTTATATGAGAGCTTGTGAATCAGTCTCTTGGTCCAGTTACCAGAGCTGATATTGCTCAACTTTGAGCTACAGTCGTTTTGGTTTTCTTCCATTCGATTGTGTTTTTCTTGCTTTTCAGTCTTTGTTATTTTCCTTTGAAAACTCTTGTTCGATCAAGCTGTTAGTCAGCGGTTTCAAGCTGTGAGGCAGCAGGTTGCAGAGGTGTTACCTCTGGTCGGCTAAGCTGTAGTGCCCAGAGAGCAAGCTGTGAAGCTCAGCTGTTGCAGAGGGTGTTCCTCTGGTCGAGATAAGCTATAAGCCCCAGCCGTTGTTGGCAAGCTGTAGAGCCTAGCAGATTGAAGCTGTGTATCAGCAGTAATCCACATTCGAGTTGAATGTGGGGTGGACGTAGGTCGGATTGACCAAACCACCTAAAAGTCTTTGTGCCTCTCGTGTGTTTGATTGCTTGTTCAGCAGATCTTGTGTGTTTCATTCAGTGCATTGGCTGTGTTCGTTTAGTGTTCTTCTAATTCCGCATTTGATTCTAGGCCTAATTTTTAAATAGCCAGTTGATCTATTCACCCCCCCTCTAGATCCACATCATGTGGTGATAGAGCCTTCCATCTAACTTCAACACATGTTTCTTAAGAGTGACATGGCAATTGAATAGTGTCACGGGTTTTTATGGTACAACCAGCTCAATCGGCCTTCAGGGAATCCAAGGCATTGAGGAGACTTACAGAGGTCTCTATGACTAACTCACCAGTCCAAAGGAACAGAATGTCCAACGAAGGGCTCGTATGTCATCGAGAGAATAGAGGGTAATCGATAAATCACCGAGAAATGTGAGACTATACTCACGGCTTGGAATATAGTGCCATATATGTAACCCATTGGAAGGGTGTACATGAAACCAATGAAAACTCACATGACAGAAAATGGCGCATGGGCCATTGTCCCTATTTCTTAAATAGCGCCTGGGATTCAGCCACTATTTATTAAATCGCGCCTGTGACCCAACCGTTACTTTTAAATTCATGTTCCAATTTTAGTTTAAATAAATCCTGGATTTTTTTTATAGCCTTTTAATAGATCGTTTGGTTCTGTTTTAATTCGCGCCCATGGCGCAGCCATGTTTCAGGAAATAGCGTCTAGACCTTGGGCGCTGGTTTCAATATAGTGACAGGATAGGGGTCGTTGTTCATTCTAGAGTATAAAATGCATGAACAGTGTCATTTTTCCCAAATCAAATAATCTCCTAAGGACAAGAACATGAATATGTAGAGAAAAATACCAGGAATTTAGCCATGCACGCGTTTAATTGATTAGATGTCCACATCTCAAGTTATTAAATTTTAAACATTCTAGTTTAATAATTAAATCATGAAATTAGCGACTACTATACGGTCACAAATTCAGAATAGCGCCCATGATCGTGTCGCTATTTCACTGTGAATCCAAAAATTGAAACAGAAGCCATTAAAACAGTGTAAAAGTATATCAAGATGCATGCATGAATCTATGTATTTTCTAGATTAGGCATAGAACTTGAGAAAACCAACCTTGGTGATGGTTTTCGTTGAAGGATTGAGGAACAATGAAGGATAGATGGAAATAAGACTTAAGGCAGCAACTTCTTTGCTCACGAACAACCTCAGCAGAGAAGACTAAGGCTCTGTTCTTCTCTCAAATATCACAGCAACAGAAGTGAACTATAGCTGCACGATAGGTGTCTTCTCTTGGCAACCGAAGGGAAGGAAGGTAGCTTTCCTCCTCAATCAATCGAAGAGGATGGAAGTAGCAGTTGCAGTCAACTTCCCTTGAGAACAGAAAGGAGAGATAAAGCCTCTCCACGTCTTGCACGAGTGTAGTAACAGGAGGAAAATAGGAGAAGAGGAAATAGTGGATAGTAGAGAAGAATTATCTTTATGGCTTCGACGGAGCTTTACAAAAGACCCTATTGATGAAGATCAAGATGAAGGAGCACAGCTTCAGCAACTCCAATGATTTCCCTCACCAGTAGATGCCCCAATTTCCTTAGTAGAGGGAAGAAACAGGAAGAAGTAAATAGCAGCAGTTGGTCGTCGGTTTAAGGAATAGAGAGTAACAGGGAGTCCTGAGGGGTGGTATTTATAGTGATTTGGGGATCCCACTGTGTTATAATCCGATTGGGACCAGTATTCCTAGTACCAATCCGAGTGGTATTAGTATTTTCCCTTATTAATCACTTCCAAAATGCAAATACTTCCTAGTTAGAGCGAAATATGACTGCCAGTTTCCTTTTACACTTTAAAGAAATTTGCGTCTAGGTGACATCCACGTCTTATTATGTCGCGTCCATATAGCAGTCATTTGTAAAGAAATAACGCCCTTCGATCGGGCGCCTTTCACCATTTCACGTTAATTTCTAATAGTTGCAATGTTTGGGGATTTTTATCTTTTTTATTTGATGGGGTATTGTTATGAAATTTTATGGGTAAGATTTTTTCCATTTTTTTCTTTTTTCCATGTAATTAGTTCTACAAAATTCTTTTAATTTAAAAAGTGGCACTATTCATCTGTCCAAGGAAATAGCGCCCTTGCCTTTGACTTTTTATTGAAATGATGCGCCGATGTATTGGGCGCTATTCACCCTTTCTATGAAACACTCGAAGGACCAATATTGCTTATATGTCCATTCCTTTATCTTTTAATTACCTTTAATGCATTAAAACCTTATCTTTATACCCCTTTTCCCTTCTAATAAAAATATAATGTTATAAATATGAAATATTAAATTTTATAAATTATAAATAAAATATAAATTGATGTTTCCTTCAAGATTTATTGATTATTAATTCAAATATAATTACAATGAGCATTAAATGCCTATGACATGTTATTCTTAATTCATTATAATACAAGGGTAGGGTCTCTGAGTTCTTTTTGTAAGGCTCATTAGGGGATCACGGGGTTGTAAACAAGGTATGGGCCTTGTTTATTTATTGGTTTTAATTTATTTAGACTTTCTAATCTTTTAATTTACCATGGTTGCTACACCCTCCCCCACTTAAAAGAATTTGGTCCCCAAATTTAATCGCATATCAACGTGGAGGGTGCAGAGTACATACCACTTAGAATAAGTCTGGGAATCATTTCTTCATAGACTCCTCGGTCTCCCATGTGGCTTCGTGTTCTGAGTATTTACTCGATTGCACTTTGACCATGGGAATGGTTTTGTTCCTTAGTGTACGTACCTCACGATCGAAGATCTTCATAGGCTTTTGTTCATATGTGAGATCCTTTTGAATCACCAGGTCTCCATGATCGATGATATGTGACGGATCGTGTACATACTTCTTTAACATGGATATGTGGAACACGTTATGTACTTCAGACAATTGAGGAGGTAAGGCGACGCGGTAAGCCACCTGGCCAACCCTTTCTAGTATCTCAAATGGTCCGATAAACCTTGGTGCCTTTAACACCAAATCTCCTTATTCCACGTCCGGGTGATATCTTGAGAAATACGTGATCTCCGACTTGGAATTCGAGATCTCTTCTTCTTGTATCAGCATAAGCCTTTTGTCTAGACTGAGCCACTTGAAGTCTTTCTCTAATGAGCTGAATCTTTTCGGTGTTATCCCTTACCATGTCTGGGCCAAATAGTTGCTTCTCGCCAACTTAATCCCAGCATAAGGGTGATTGGCAACTCCTTCCATACAAGGCTTCGAAAGGTGCCATCTGTATGCTTGCCTGGTAACTATTATTGTATGCAAACTCGACCAAAGGCAAGTGATCATGCCAGCTTCCACCGAAGTCAATAATACAAGCTCTGCGCATATCTTCTACCACCTGATTCGTCCTTTCAGTCTGACCATCCGTTTGAGGATGAAAAGTTGTACTAAAGTTAAGTCTCGTCCCTAACGAATATTATAGACCCTTCCAAAAATGTGAAGTAAAGCACAGGTCTCGGTCAGACATGATTGAGACAGGAACTCCATGTACTCTGACTATTTCTTTAATGTATAAAGCAGCAAGAACATCAACTGACCATTGGCTCTTGATAGGCAAGAAGTGTGCCAACTTGGTCAAACGGTCGATGATGACCCATATTCCATCATATCCACCTTTAGATTTAGACAGACCCATAATGAAGTCCATACCGATATCCTCCCACTTCCACTTGGGAATATCTAGAGGATGTAGCTTACCGACAGGCTTTTGGTGTTCTGCCTTGACCTGTTGGCACGTGAGACAGCGAGACACGAAGTCCGCTACTTCTCTTTTCATATTAGGCCACCAGAAGGTCCTTTTCAAATCTTGGTACATTTTGGTAGATTCTAGATGAATGATGTACCTTGATCTGTGAGCTTCATCTAAGATCTTCTTCTTTAGCTCTGGACAATCCGATATACAAGTTCTATCTTTGAATAACAACCTTCCATCTGAAGCTAATTTGAAGTCAGATTGTTCTTCTATTTTGCCCTTGATTTCCACTAATGTCGGGTCATTATCTTGAAGTCCTTGTATTTCTGAGAGTAGATCTGGCTGTATGCTCATATGGGATAGCGTAAGACACATGCTCTCCTTGTCCATGCTTATATCAAGCTTAGAGAATTATTCTAGCAACTTCCACTCCTGAATCATACAATTGGCTAATAGTGCTCTCGGCTTTCGACTGAGGGCATCGGCTATAGGATTACCCTTTCCAGGATGATATTGTATAGTGAAGTCGAAGTCCTTGAGATATTCTAGCCAACGTCTTTGCCTCATATTCAATTCCTTCTGAGAGAAGAGATACTTGAGACTTTTATGGTCGGAGTATACAGTAAACTGTACTCTGTATAGGTAATGTCTTCATATTTTTAGTGCAAACACTACCACAGCCAACTCCAAGTCATGGACTGGGTAGTTTTCTTCGTGCTTCTTCAATTGGCTAGAAGAGTAAGCTATAACTCTTCCTTGTTGCATCAAAACACATCCGAGACCAATGCCAGTAAGCTATAACTCTTCCTTGTTGCATCAAAACACATCTGAGGCCAATGCCAGACGCATCCGTGTATACCTCGAATTTCTCTCCTTCAATTGGTAGGGCTAAGACCGGGGCTATGGTTAGGTGATCCTTGAGAGCTTGGAAGCTTCTTTCACATTCCTCGCTCTATTCATAACGGATCTCCTTGCGAGTTAGCCTCGTGAGTGGTAGGGCGATCTTGGAGAAATCCTTGATGAATCACCTATAATAGCCTGCAAGACCTAAGAAACTTTGGATCTCGCTAGTGTTGGTCGGTCTTTCCCAATTCCTTACAGCTTCAACCTTTGATGGATCTACAGATAGTTCGCCCTTCGAAATCACATGTCCTAGGAAGGATACTTCTTCTAGCCAGAATTCGCATTTACTGAGCTTTGCATATAGCTGATTCATCCTCAATATTTGTAATGTAATCCTCAAATGCTCCTCATGCTCTTCCTTGGTCTTTGAATAAATCAATATATCATCAATGAAAACCACTATGAATTGATCTAGATGAGGCCTGAATATACTATTCATGAACTGCATAAAGGCTGCAGGGGCATTCGTTAGTCCAAAAGGCATAACCACAAATTCATAGTGCCCATACCTGCTTCTTAACGCGGTCTTATAAATGTCCTCATCCTTGATCCTTAGTTTGTGATATCCCGACCGGAGATCAATTTTTGAGAAATACTTGAATCCAGATATTTGATCAAATAGTTCATCGATTCTCGGCAGTGGATACTTGTTCTTGATAGTGAGATGATTCAACTGTCGATAGTCGATGCATAACCTCATGGATCCATCCTTCTTCTTTACAAACAGCACAGGTGCTCCCCACGGGGAAGTGCTTGGTCTGATAAATCCTTTCTTCAGGAGCTCCATTAGTTGCTCCTTCAACTCCTTGAGTTCCCTATAAGGTGCCTTAGAAATTGGGCCAGCACCAGGGATCAAATCGATGGTGAAGGTCACTTCTCTTTGTGGAGGTAATCCAGGCAAATCTTCTGGAAACACGTCCGGAAATTCTTGCACAACAGGGATGTCTTCTAGCTTAGTCTCCTTAATCTCCTTAATGGTGACAAAAGCAAGAAAAGATACACATCCTTTCCTTATTAGCTTGCTAGCTCGGAGAGCCGAAATAAGAGGTGACTTACTCCGACTCTTAGGGCTAGTATAGACCAGTTCCGGGAATTCCTTTAAAGTAACTTTGCTGTTACGGCAATCAACGGTTGCCTGATATTTGGATAACCAATCGGCTCCTAATATGATATCATAGTCCTTCATATCTAGACATATGAGGTCGATAGGAAGGTTTCTTCCCTTTACCAAGACTTCACAATTTTGGTAATGATGAGTAATATCGTCTTCATTTCCGAGAGGAGTTTAAATAACTAATTTTATCCATTCCAATTCCATAGGTAATAGATCGGCAAACTTCTTAGAAATAAACGAATGTGTTGCACCAGTACCAAATAAGACATATGTAGACTTGGAACAAACTTCCAATGTACCTTCCACTAGTCCGCCTTCGTCTTGATCTGCCTCCTTAATAGCTTGGAGAAGGGCACTCTTCGTTGTCAGGCGCTTCACGTCACCGGTTTGATCAGTAAGCAATGGACAGTCAGAAATCCGGTGATGACGGCCCCCACAGTGGAGACAAGCTCCTAATTTTCTCCAGCATTCTTCGGCCTTGTGTCCGGCCTTATTACAATGTTTACAAACCACTTTAGAAGGTGTGGTGGTGATGGAGTACGGCTTGTTAATCTTTTTAACTTTCTTTTCCTGGGAAGACTCTCCTCCATTACTTGGCCTCTTCTTATTGAAGTTGGGTTTAAAATTGCCGGAGCTAGTGACATGCTCCTTCTTGTCTCTCCCACGGATTCTATCAGATAGTTCCGTGGCATCCTCCAGTAGCTGGGCCCGTCGTACTATCTCCGAATAGACTTGTATGTCCATCGGGGCCAGTTGTGAGATAAACTGGGGCCTGAGCCCATTTAGAAACCTTCTAGCTTTCATTTTCTCGATACTAACTAAATGCTTAGTATACCGGGACAACCTCAAGAATTTTGCCTCGTACTCGGCCATCGATAATGATCGTTGCTTGAGTGTGGCGAATTCGGTGACCTTTTTCTCCTGGACTCGATCTGAGAAATATTTATTGTTGAAATGTTCAACAAATACCTCCTAAGTAACTTGGTCCTACTCTAAAGTGGCTTCTACCAACTCCCACCAGCATCGTGCGTCTCTCTCCAGTTGAAATGTTGCTAACATGACCTTCTCTTGGTCCGTACATTGCATAACTCTAAAGATACGTTCAGTCTCTCTTATCCAATGCTCGGCGTCATCCGGATCAGTGGATCCCATGAACATAGGAGGGTTCATGTTTTTGAAACTTTGGTGGAGATTTCCAGCTCCACGATGTGCACCTCCTTGCGCGACTTGTTGGAGTGCTTGAGTAAGACCTTGGACGGTCCTCTGCATATCGCGCCACTGAGCACATTCTGCAGCCATGGTCCTACAATTACAATAACTATATTAATATGTGATTATGTCAAAAGGTTTTACTTTTCTAAGTTAACTCAACCCTTGGTTCTACCCAATCTCACCGGTTAAAGGTTTAAACCTATCCTTGGACTTGGGTTTCCTAGGAATTGAATATCCTATGCTCTGATATCATAAAAGTTGTCATGTCCCGAGCGCGGAAGGAACCCGGAGTGCATGACGAGTTTATATCGATCATGCCAATCAGAGCGTTAGTGTATTCGACACAAAGACAGAGTGTACAAAAGTAAAGATAACCCAATCCTTTATTCAATCACAACCTCAAAGTACTTCTACTACAATTTACTTAATGAGAGTGCTAAGACTCAATAAAAGGAAAAGTATAGTGAATGACTCGAGAATATAGAAAGACAAGACTAGTTGACGCTTGGATAGACAGAGTAGCTCTAATCTCTTCACCCTTGACCTTCCCCATCCGATTGAGTCTCGTCATCGGACTTACCTAAAAAATAGGGGAAAATACTGGATGAGCGAACACTCAGTAGGAATTATATCTCAAGTGCTAGCTTGCTTTAAATAGATTACAAGTTACATGAATGGAATATAGCTATGCATGTTCGCGTAAAATGACAAGAGAGAGTGTATAACAAGAGATAATTGAGTGAACTAGCATATCTTTCAAGAACTCATATCAATAAATATCAAGTTATTCAAGCAAGTATATTCATCATGTCATGTCGAGAATTGGCTATCACATTTCAAGCAAGTATTTAAATACCTTTTTTGGGTCACGCAAGTCATGTCATGTCAAGTCGAGTCAAGTACGAGATTGTGGAATGTCATCTAGAACGACAAGTACTTCGGTGCAATGCCACACCGTGATCATTACAACTCCCATGGGCACTAGTACTTTCGGGTGCTCCTCCTAGGACTAGATCGGGCCCTATATGCGCAGGCATTGATCGTGTATTTTTCGACATCCACTATAGTTATAGCCAATATAGAATTCCAAAGGGATAAGCTTGTAGGAACTTTAAGGTAGATATCATGGAATAGGATTACAAGGATTGAACATGTTTTGTAAGGATGATAATAACGGTATAATCATGATTAACGATAAAACTAGGTGGAATTGGCTCCCTAGATGGGTGTCATGACATTAAGAATAAGTGCTCATATAGAAAATGGTCGCTCGTTATTATACATAACAAGGTAGATAGAATTAGTGTCCACAAGTACGGCACATAATTCTCACGGAATGTAAATGGTATGGTTTCCCATTCCATTATTTCAAGAATATTCTCATGACATCCAAATAGCATATCATGAGGGCCGATATATCATGTTTCTTTAGAGTGACATGAAAATTGAATAGTGTCATGGGTTTTTATGGTACAACCAGCTCAATCGGCCTTGAGGGAATCTAAGGCATCGATGAGACTTACAGAGGTCTCTATGACTAACTCACCGGTCCGAAGGAACGGAATGTCCAACAAAGGGCTCATATGTCATCGAGAGAATAGAGGGTAATCGATAAATCACCGAGAAACGTGGGACTATACTCACGGCTTGGAATATAGTGCCATATATGTAACCCCTTGGAAGTGTGTACATGAAACCAACGAAAACTCACATGACAGAAAATGGCGCCTGGGTCATTGTCGCTATTTCTTAAATAGCGCTTGGGATTCAGCCACTATTTATTGAATCGCGTCCGTGACCCAGCCGTTGCTTTTAAATTCATGTTCCAATTTTAGTGTAAATAAATCCTGAATTTTTTTTATAGCCTTTTAACACATCGTTTGGTTTTGCTTTAATTCGCGCCCATGGCGCAGCCATGTTTCAGGAAATAGCGTCCAGACCTTGGGCGTTGGTTTCAATATAGCGACAGGATAACGCTGTTCATTCCAGAGTATAAAATGCATGAACAGTGTCATTTTTTCCAAATCAAATAATTTCTTAAGGACAAGAACATGAATATGTAGAGAAAAATACTAGGAGTTTAGCCATGCACGCGTGTAATTGATTAGATGTCTACATATCAAGTTATAACATTTTAAACATGTGGGTTTAATAATTAAATCATGAAATAAGCGACTGCTATACGGTCGCAAATTTAGAATAGCGCCCATGATCGGGTCGCTATTTCACTGTGAATCCAAAAATTGAAACAAAAGCCATTAAAACAGTGTAAAAGTATATCAAGATGCATGCAGGAATCTATGTATTTACTAGATAAGGCATAGAACTTGAGAAAACCTACCTTGGTGATGGTTTTGGTTGAAGGATTGAGGATAGATGAAGGATAGATGGAAATAAGACTTAAGGCAGCAACTTCTTTGCTCACGAACAACCTCAGCATAGAAGACTAAGGCTATGTTCTTCTCTCAAATATCATAGCAACAGAAGTGAACTGTAATTGCACGATAGGTGTCTTCTCTTGGCAACCAAAGAGAAGGAAGGTAGCTTTCCTCCTCAATCAATCGAAGAGGATGGAAGTAGCAGTTGTAGACAACTTCCCTTGAGAATAGAAAGGAGAGATAAAGACTCTCCACATCTTGCGCGAGTGTAGTAACAGGAGGAAAATAGAAGAAGAGGAAATAGTGGACAGTAGAGAAGAATTGTCTTTATGGCTTCGACGGAGATTTACAAAAGACCCTATTGATGAAGATAAAGATGAAGGAGCATCAGCTTCAGCAACTCCAATGATTTCCCTTAACAGTAGATGCCCCAATTTCCTTAGTAGAAGGAAGAAATAGGAAGAAGAAGTAAATAGCAGCAGCTGGTCACCGGTTTAAGGAAGAGAGAGTAACAAGGAGTCTTGAGGGTGTAGACACCCAATTTTAGCCGATAAATTGAGCATTTTCTTTGTTCTCCTAGTCGATGCCCCAATTGATCCTTAATTGGTTGATTTTCTGAGATTCTTCCCCTTTCTTGGCCCAACGCTTCAATTCCATACCTTGCATCTCGTCTCGAGTCTGGCATTCCCGCGCTATTTGTTCTTATCGCTTTTTTGTTCATAGCGCGTTGTGGGTCAAATTAAAATTATCCTTTGATCAATTGTTATTTCTTGCCATTTGATCATTATGACATCAATTTTGGGTGTTACTCTCCTTCAACATTTGATTAAATGACTGCCCAATGGTTTTTTCTCCGTTTTTATACCATTTAATGGGCCTTTACTTGTTGCGCTATATCTCCATAGCGCGTTCTTCATTATCGCGCTATGGAAGTATAGCGCCTTATCAGACAGAGTCCCTCTCCAGGCCGGACTCCCTTATTTCGATTCAGAGGCCTTATTGGGTAAGTTGCTGACTGTGTTTCTTATCCAGGAAGGTTTCTAAACCTATCAGGAGTCTTTCCCCCTCATTAGTCGGCAATATTACCTCGATTTGAGCCGCCAAGTCATCGGATTGAATCAAACTCCGACCTAGGGTTTGTGTTCGATCTTCTTCCTATAAATTCACTCCTTTGGCCGTCGTTTGAGGGGGATGCAACTCGAGTTATTGACGAGGAGGAGGAAATACTTCGTGCATAATCAACAAATCCTCGCTCCTCGCACGTTCAAGGGAGTATTTAGGGCTTTTCCTTGTGTTCTTCCTCTTTCATCTTTCTTTTCCCCTCCGGATTTTTAATCTTTGCATCGCATTACATCCTGATTTCAAAACACTCCTTTTACAAGATACATGCATTCACACACACCACACCTATCTTTTGCCCATCCATAGGGGTTTAAAAACCACCAAACCCCCAGGTAATCGAGCCCCCTTTTTACATGCTTTTGATTAAGGATAAGGGCAGATTATACTCAAATCTCGATCTAATGGGCTTTATATTTGTTGTTTATGATTGTTTGCAGGCACTAGAAGATTGATACGTGGAGCCCTTGCACCTTGGCCGGCCTTGGAGCAAGGAAGGAACGAAACCAAATAAATCCCGCTACCTGTCTGATATCGCGCTGTACGAAGCTAGCGCGACCTGGAGAACGCGCTAGGACGATATAGCGCGTTAATCTCCAGGACCACGGCTCCCCTTTATGGATTTCTGAGGTATGTAACATGCCCCATCCTGATCTCTTATTGTTTGGCATGTTTCTAGCTTCAGTGGCGATCACGGAGCTTAGTTGTTGCATATGATCTTTCCTCTTTTTCATCATTAATTGAGTGCGATATCTTGTTTTAAAACAAAATCACCATCTTTTATCAATTTGGGGTTAATCATAATTATTTGCACATCTACAAATTGGCGATCACGGTGGGACACTTTGTGCTACCACGTGCATTCTTCTTGTTGCCTGCTTATCAGTACATCAGTGTGTGTGTTTATTGGATTTTGAGCCCTTCCCCCACTGTCGAGTATCGCGCTATGTGTCCATAGCGCCTTCTGTAGATCGCGCTGTGGACATATAGCGCGATAATCACCAGAGGATATATTCACCTATATCCTCTGTCGGGGTTCTGATTGCCATCTTCTCTGGTTGCATCATTGTATACTTCCTGTTGTATATTCACTTCTTTCATCTATTTTCCTTTTATTGTGCTAGTTTAGATTTTTCTTCCATAGCATTGCATTCATCCTTGCATTTGGTTTGAGAGACCTCCTCTCTCTACATTAGGATTCCACACACCCCCTTGGTGAAGGAAGGACCCTCCATTGAGCATTCCGTCTCTTTGGATTGGAAGTTCCTAAACCAAGCCTCCATAAGTCCCCGCACCCGTGGATTCCCTCACGGACGCCGGGCAGGTTGTACCCTTTTGAAGTCCCGAATTAGTTGGCCTATACGTGGTGAGAGAGGGTCCCTAGTTGGCATTGAAGTGACTCATTTTGAAACTAGGTTCCTCCCCTTGTGTGAATCATATCAATTTGCATAAAATCATTAATTCACCAAGGTTCAAACAAATAAAAATCAAGGTAACCATTCCAACTTGTGTGTTTCTTTACAAATTGTTTGCACATTATTTGGATTGCGTAATGCCTTACTTTGATAAACAAAACAACATGTTCAATTCAATTCATGAGGATGCACAACCTAGCACTTCTTATAATCCTCACTTTCAACATGTTCATCATTCTCACCATACTTTCAAGGGACCACGTCCTCATTCTTATGGTCATGCCCGACCCATGGGCGATGTCCATTCTCATGGTCCCCCTCCTCAATTGCGAACCACTATTCCTCCGGGACCGTCTCGTCCCAATGATGAGAAGGTCTCCCAAATCTTGCATGCATTAGATCATCTTACCCCTCAACAGATCCAAGCCCTTAAGGCTGCCGTTGAGGGTACATCTCATGCATCTCTCCCTCCTTCCAATTCTATTTGGGTGGTCCATCACCCATCTCCCTCCAATTCTGTTCGGGTGGCCCATCACCCATCTCCCCCCAATTCTACACGGGTGGCCCATCACCCACCTCCTCCTTCCAATCCTGATCGGGTAGCCCATTACCCATCTCCTCCTGTTCATTCTACTCGGGTGGCCCGACACCCGCCTCCTTATATTCCTCCTCCATCACGGCCCCAAGGCCCATTTACTCATTGCAATCCGGCCCGTCCGGGTTCTTTTACGGGTCATCCGTCAACTCCCCTCCACGGCCTTTTTATACGGCCCCTCCTCCTTCAAGGCCCTGCCAACCCTCTATTGTTCATGTTACTCCCCTCCAGCAAAACGTCTTGGATAAGATTGCTTCTATGGAGGAACAATTAAAAAGGGTCACGGCTCCTCCTACTCCAGTCAATCCTCTCTATGCGGCTTTGGATGATATTACAAGAATGGAGAGAGAATGGAAGGATAGGATAGACGACTATGGCGTTGATATTCCAAGTGAGCAAGAACCGGCAATTGAAGAATACGAGCCGGTATATGATGATGAAGCTCCGCAGGCACCCTTTCCGAGTTTCCATAATTTCCCACTCCCCCCACTATCATTTGATGAACCTCCCGCTCAGGACGAAGCCACCGTCCCCGATCCAACCCCCATTTATGAGACTAACTGGTGTTACGATGATGGGTCGATACTTCAATCACCCACACCGGCACCTCTTGAGTCTCCTCCTATCCCTGAACTTTCCATTAAACCTCCACCAATTACACCTCAACCCACTATACCATCAACCTTCACACTATTAGCCACCACTGAACCTTCCATTTTAAAACCTTCACCTATTCAGCCATTAACCTCCACATCGGCCTCCACCGAGCCTACCATTGAACTGTCCCCAATTCAACCTCCCGTTATCCCATTACCACCATCCTTAAAACCCACTTTTCCTACCCTACCATTTAACCCTTCACCCTTGCCTATGGTTAATCCTGAGCAGGATCCACCACTTCTTGCACTCGAGCTAACCTCAACCGCTTGCAAGCGAGGGGAGAAACTCGATGTGTTTGAACCTCCGCCTCCACTTACGCCAACACTTTCCATTATACCTCCACCACTCACAAAGCCTTCCGCCTCCGCTTCACCTCCTTCTATTACTCGGAATGTGGGTGCTTCTGCAAGTATATGTGCCGAAGATGATCAAGAGCCGGGCAAGATAGATTTGGCCACGGCTATGCGATTCAAGATTCAAGAATTCATTTACCGGATGCCAATCCGAATTATTGTGCCAAGCATGGTCGCGAAGGCCAAGTCACCGTCATTGTTCGAAGAGAATGCCAGGTGTTGATGTCACCCGAAGGCCGGGTAGGGCACCCCTTGTTCCAATTTTCAAATCTTGATTCCATTCCTCTATACAAGGGGCGAATGCCCATTTTGTTCAACACTTCTTATACACCACAATTAATGGGCATGGCAATGCTTCATGTTCCAACTTTCCAACTCCCTCACATCATTGATCCTTGCCTTCCAAGGGGGTTGTCATTTATTAGCGAAGCTTCTTCCATTGGGCCAATTTCTCATACACTTTCACTGCCATGGAGGGGCAATTGTCTTAAGGGGCCATCCCTTATTTGTTCCACTTTCTATTCGTCCATCTCTATCACTTCTTCTTCATGGGCCACTCCAAGGGTTAGGAGGAGGATCTTGCCCTCTCACCCTTCGTATTCCTCATTTTTTTCACCTTCGTTGCATCTCATGCATTTTGTTGCATTCATGCATTCACAGCATTCATCACATCCATCATTTTGCATACAATTGCATCTCCTGCTTCCTGGGTTTCCAAACCCGTATCTTCCCCGCCTTCCGGCCCCGCCGGATATTCCGCATTCCCCATCTTATTCAGATTCATCTTTTTGTCCACTCCCCTTGGGGCATCGCGTCCCCCTTCCTGCTATTTCCCTGGAACCTCCAGGAATTTTATCCCTCCTCTTTGGGCATCTCGCCCTTTCTGATTCTATTCCTCCGGAACCTCCGGACTTTCCCCTCGGGCATCGCGCCCCTTTCCATTCTCCTCCTCCGGAACCTCCGGACCTTTCTCTTGGGCACGACGCCCCTTTCCATCTTCTCCTTACTGATTTCATCCCTCCGGAACCTCCGGATTCTCCACCTGATTGTCTCCATCTTTTCCCCGGGCATCGCGCCCCTTTCTATTTGCTTCCTCCGGAACCTCCGGACTTTCCCTTCGGGCATCGCGCCCCTTTCCACCTCATTTCACCAGAACCTCCGAACCTTCTTGGGCATCATGCCCCTTCCTATTTGCTTCCTCCGGAACCTCCAGATTCTCCATCTTATTCTCTCTATCATCTCCCAGGGCATCGCGACCCTCCTGATTTCATTCTTCCGGAACCTCCGGACCTTCCATATTTCTTTCAATTCATCTTCTTGCTCCTCCGGGACTCCATATCTTTTATTCTCTTCTTCCTTTTCCGTCACCTCTTCCATCATCTTTTTCCCTATTTTTTCCCAGGGCATCGCGTCCCTTCCTTTGTCATCCCTCCGGAGCCTCCGGATTTTTCCTCTTATCAGGATTCTCCTCCACAGCCTCCGGACCCTCCGGATCCGCCTCTTTCCATTTACCAATTTCTTCTTCTAATTCCTCCCGATCTTGGGTCTGACCCAACTTCTTCCGCATCCACTGCCTTGGGCATCTGCCCATTCACTCACTGCTTCCGAGGCTTTAGTCCTCACCCCTCTTCTTGATTTTCCGCTTCTTCTGTAGACTGTTCCATGTGATCAGGGTCTCCACGCCTTAGCAAGGGAGTTCTAGCCCTCGCCTCTCTTTTCCTTTTCTCCTTATTCGTCTGAGTCTGGTCTTGGCACCACTCCTTCTTGTTAAGCCACTTTCAATCCTTTGCTTCCAATCCTTTACCTGCCTAAGAGGACTATCCCACGATGATCACCTCTAGCAGCAGCTGCTCCTACAAAGGGCGCAAGGTAACATATTTGCGTAAGTAAACATTTTAAATGATATCATTTTCTCATTACTTCGCGCATGATTTTCAAAATAAAGTGCTTCTTAACGAAATCAAGAGTGGTGTTTTAGACCTTTATCTTAAGCTTTTGTTTAATTGAAATCTTTGTTAAAAAGAGTCTTTAGGCTTGCTTCTGCAGCACTTTGGTTAATAAAAACCCCGCGCTGGGAATTCAACATTCTTTCCCTGCTTGTTAAGAGTAACCCTTAGCTGGGCATTCCACACACTTCACGGCGTCCTTAGCCGGCTCCTTTGATAAAACACCGTTCCTACCTTGGCCATGCCATGAGTATTCCTGGAAGTCTTTTTCTCCTCTTCACTCGGCCGCATGCAGGGGCAAGAGGTTGACGGATGAGATGACCAATCTCGGTAATCCCCAATACGAGGGGAGTCTCAAATAGGGGCAGTCTTGACCCGAAATCAATATGAATTTTCATAAGAGTTTTCATGATATACATCTCGCCAAAAGGGCTATTATGAAAATCAAGTCAGAATTTCAATAAATTCAAAATTGTGAATTATGGCATGACAAGAGTGGCAAAGTCCCCGCAGGGAAAACCCTGGTCGTATGCATGTCAAGGGTCTAAAAATCAAAGGCACAAAGCCCCGGCACAACAGACTACCTCTTTGAGGGGAAACATCTTGGAAGGAATTCAAGTCCTGACGTCTCCCATCCTGCGTAAAGCTTATCTCCAATTATTCTTCTCTTCTCCCTCTAAGACCGAACGTTCCTCGGGTTTGGCCTTGGTAGGGGCACCGTTAATCAAAGGCGGTCGATTATAGGATGCCACTTTCAATGCACGCCAGGCTTTGGGCAGTTTTAAGTAAAAGGGGAAGGAACAAGGACCCCTAGCCAGTGGTTTAAACACCCTTTGATGCTGCATTAGCAATGTCTTACCAAAACTCCATAAAAATTTGCATATTGATCAAAACTCCATAAAAATTTGCATATTGATCAAAATCCATAAAAATTTGAATATGACCAAAACTCCATAAAAATTTGAATATTGCCAAAAATTCCATAGAAATTTGAATATTGCCAAAAAAACTCCATAGAAATTTGAATATTGCCAAAACAAAAACAAAAAAAAACAAACAAAAAATTCCAAGGAAATTTGAATATTGCCGAAAAAAAATTGAACATTGCAAAAGTTTTTTTTTTCAAAATCCACATAAAAATTCAAATATTTTCAAAAAAAAACTCATAAAAATTTGCATACTTTTCAAAAAAAAAATTCAAAAAAAATTTGCATTCTATTTCCGATGGCATCCTTTTAAAAAGGCACGCAAAATGAAGAACAATCACACAAGCCGCAACAAGTGCTAAGAACTGTCTCATTCCACTATAACATGTCAAAATATAAAATGAGATGGGTACAACAAACTTTCAACTCTCCCCTCGACCCTCCTGGTCTCCCCCTCTGTGTGAACTCTCAGCCTCCTCCTGTCCTCCCCGGGGAGGCCTAGGAGGAGCCATCTGTGCCCGAGAAGCCGAAACCCTGTCACCATGTGCTCCCCTCTCTGCATCCTCTCTCCGCTGGTGCTCAGAAGAAGTAACTAAGTAATCTGTGCTCGAGTAAGCTCGGGAATATCCCTCGCGCTGGGCCCGCTCGCGCCCTCACCGATAACGATCCTCCGCGTCCTTCGCGCGCTGCTCAGCCATCCCCAATCTGGTAATCAACTGTATTCTCTCAAGCTCGCGCTCCACTCGCTCCTCCCTCTCCCTCTGCCGCTCACTCCTCTCCACCCCGAGGAGAAGGCGCAGCTCTGCTACATCTCGAGGGAGCTCCTCTGCATCGCGCCGCTTCAGCTCTGCCTCTGCCACGCGCAGCTCCTGTTCCTGCATCCAAAATCTTGATTAAATATTGATAATTGATAAAACTCCAAGACTAAGAGAACAGATTGCTTACTCTCTCCTGAAGGGAGGCCTCGGCTGCCTCTGCCCGAGCAACTGCACTGGCGAGCTGGCTCTCTAGCTCGGTGTGGTCGCAGACGGGCTGTGTAGATGATGAAGCGCCGTGCGAGGATCGGGCTGCCTCCAGCTCCTCGCGCTAAAAAGAAAAAGCATTATCATTAATTGCAATTCAAATCTGAATAATTCTAAGTTTCAAGTGCTTACCAGCTCATCGACGGTTTGCTGGAGTTCCTCGCGCTGTCGGACTGTGGAATCGAGGAGTCCCTGTACCATGGCCAGTCTCCCCTCTATGTCGAACTGCAAGAACACATTGTTAATCATATATTGAATAATCAACAACAATTGAATTTAAGGGCATACCTGTCCGCGAGCGCTCTGATAGACTCGGCTGCCATATGCCTGTGAGTATGCCTGAAGGTAGGCATCATCCGAATGTGCTCCTGCAGGAACTGCTCGGCCATGCTTCTTCCAATCTGCCAACTGCTCTCGGGCACGCTGCCGCCAATCGTCTGTACCCTGCAGGCCTCGGAAGCGTCGTCCAGGTTGTGGGTCCGTCGCCTGGGTCGGAAACTCCACCACCGCCTGATGAAGCCCAAGTGTCCTCATGATCAACCTGTGGTATAGTGGCTCGACCAGGTTGAGGGCATGCAGCCAGATCTCTCTCCCGAAGAAAGGGATGGCTGGCTCCACCCAGGGCATCACCTCGGCTCTCCCCTGATAGGGAGTCCAGTCCACCTGCATAATTCAATTTATCATTGCCCTTAATTTCACTCATAACTAAATTCAATTTCAAAATTCAATCTTACCTCTATAGGGGGCATCATGTCTAGCGTCTCCTGGATGTGGGTGACCTGGTCCTTCAGAGACCGGCCGTCTCGTGTAGGGGTCCATCGTCTGGCCAGGGGAAGTCGGTCCCCTCGATCCTCCCAGGCTCGTCGGAGGGTAGGAAGGTATAAGTAGCTCCAAACCTGAAACATAGCTCATATGATCAACATAAAGGGCAGGTGCATAATTCACAAGTTTGAGGTGTAGAGAAATACCTGAAGTAGAGGGTAGAATCCCCCGAGTGAAGACTGGAGTGAGGAGATGCCGAAGCTGTCAAACAAGTGGGCTAGGACTGCCGCACCCCAGGCATACCGTCCGACTCTGTCTAGGTCCTCCAGTAAGGGTAGAAAACGGCAGCTCACTGCGTCGTCCTGGGTCGCTAGAAGCAGCTTGCCGATCAGTAGAATGAGGAACCTCCTCAACTCCAGGTCTGCCTGTGGGCCTGCCTCAGTAGTGAAACTCTCCCTGGCCCCCGCCTCCAGCCTCTTCTCATGAGCTGTCGAAGTCTCCCCCACCTCCCTCTGTGTGTGGAATAGGCCGAGACTCTCCTGCAGGACGATCCTCGACACTAGTGAGGTCCGGCCTGTACCCTCCAGCTCCAAGCCCAGCAGCCTGCGCGCCATCTCCCGGTAGTCGGGGTAAGTGTAGCCCGTCACTGCCGATCCGTGCACCCGCAGCCTGGTGATGCGCGTGACGTCCTCCAAGGTCGGGATCATATGACCCCAGGGGAAGAGGAAGGCCTTGCATCCTGTGTCCCATCTGGCCTTTAGGGCCCTTATCAGCCCCACATCAACCCTCAGCACTTCTATCTCCAGAAATTCCCCGAAGCCCATATGGCGAAGGCGGGCCCTTTGAAACTCCGGTAGTGCGTGGTAAGCTGCCCGGACCAATGTCCAAGAAATTCGGGCACGCACTGCACCCTCCACACCCTGCACACAACGAAAAAGAAGAAATAATCAATTTATGTGATCATCAAACAAAAGGCCAATCAGAAAATGAAAACCTGCATGCTGTTATTTGTCGCGCTATATCGTCATAGCGCGTTCTTCAAGAACGCGCTATGAAGACATAGCGCGTTCCCCTTCTGTAAGTAGGGGGTGACCCCCGTTCCCCGCAATCTGTTCTATGGGCATTCTGCCCTACATTTTGATTTTTAGGGGCATTCCCCTTTCCGTTTTCATCACATAAGAAAGAAAAAATAAGAAAAAATCAAATCAAAAACAAGTTTAGGGTGATTTTCTTACCACCCGGCGTTTTCGGGCCGCCGCGCCTCCGACGGGCTCCGCCGCCACTTCCTCGGCCGTCGGGACGCATTCAACTTCTTCGGCCTCGTCTGGGTGGATGTCCATATTGTCTCCCTCATGTCGGGCCGAGACCGTCGCCTCCGAGTCGGAGGGTTCTTCCGCGGGAGGGGGCGCCCGTTCCTCTTCCACGTCCGATCTTTGGCGGACGCGGGTGGCACGCCGTTTGGGGCGTCGAGGAGCACCACCCGCCATCAGATTGTTGCAAATGAGGGCTAGGGCTGGTGAGAGGCTGAGAAGGCGAGAGAGGAGTTGGGGAGAGGGAAGGAGTAACTTTGAATAATAGAAAGGGGGGGGACGGTTTTAAAAACCTGCGGTTAATGGACGCGCTACATGTTCATAGCGCGACACTGTCGCGCTATGTACATATAGCGCGATAATTAAATTAGATAAGAAAATAAAAAAGGAGGGGAGAAAAGAGGATTTGACTTGAGAACATATGATGAGAATGAATGAGAACTTGTGTTCTTTTGCTTATGTTTGAATGCGTTTGAATTTGCTTAAACACTGAGATTGATTATATGGTTGAATTGGCTTAAACATTGAGACTGCTTGAATTTGCTTAACATTGAGGTTGCATTTGCTTGAATTTGCTTGTGCCTAACATTGAGATTGCAGGAAGAGAAGAAACATATGCCATGCCATCAGGAAAATATTTCTGTGTCCCTTCTTTTATTGCATTACTATATGCTATTTATATTATTATCTCAAGGACCGACTGGTTCTCTGTATGTTTCGGGATTTGAGTTCCCCTCTACCAAAAACAGTGATGATCTAGAAACATGCAGTTAATCATCGGACAGGCCGTTAGATCAAAATAAATTTGGGGACGATGGACTTCATCTCGCACACCGTGGTTGCGGACAATTCTTGACCCGAATCTATTTTGATTTAGTAATATTATCCTTGAGTATCTTGTATTTTATCTTTCTTGGCATTCGTTTTGATGATTTCTTTTTATTTTTAGCCCTGCATGCATCATGCCATTTCTTTTGCATCCATAAATGCCCAATTCTTCTTCCTAATTGAGGATCGATTTTGCTTATGTTCTTGAACTAAGAAATTCAATTCCATTCCGAATTTGAAGGATTGCTCCAAGTTGAGCACTGGATCTTGCTGGTCGATGTGACCCTTGCCTGGAATTTGCTTATCACCTTTTTAATCCAATCTCCATCTTTTGATCCACTCCTTAGCTGTGAACCGCACGATGGCGTCGATGGATCCACCGGGCTCGCGTTTATTCCACTAACTGAGTGAAATTCGTAGTTGCTACGCGCTGCGGATGCCTCTTTTGTACAAGAGGTTGATCAGTTCCTTTTTCTTGTTCCGTGCCTATCATTCTAGGCAGGAGTCACTGGTGCCGGCTTGACCTTGTGGTTAGCTCGGAGTTTTCTGGATCATTCCTATCATTTGTCGGTTGTAATGGGTGTCTTTTCTCCTTGATATCCACTTATCAGTCCGCTCTACTGCATTTTCACTTCATCTCCCGTCACTACCACTCTGTGTCATCTCCGTGTTATTTCCGTTTCACCTCCGTTTCGCTCCCCTGCAAAGCGGATATCAAGGAGGGGCATCTGTAGACACCCAATTTTAGCCGATAAATTGAGCATTTTCTTTGTTCTCCTAGTCGATGCCCCAATTGATCCTTAATTGGTTGATTTTCTGGGATTCTTCCCCTTTCTTGGCCCAACGCTTCAATTCCATACCTTGGATCTCGTCTGGAGTCTGGCATTCCCGCACTATTTGTTCTTATCGCTTTTTTGTTCATAGCGCGTTGTGGGTCAAATTAAAATTATCCTTTGATCAATTGTTATTTCTTGACATTTGATCATTATGACATCAATTTTGGGTGTTACTCTCCTTCAACATTTGATTAAATGACTGCCCAATGGTTTTTTCTCCATTTTTATACCATTTAATGGGCCTTTACTTGTTGCGCTATATCTCCATAGCGCGTTCTTCATTATCGCGCTATGGAAGTATAGCGCCTTATCAGACAGAGTCCCTCTCCAGGCCGGACTCCCTTATTTCGATTCAGAGGCCTTATTGGGTAAGTTGCTGACTGTGTTTCTTATCCAGGAAAGTTTCTAAACCTATCAGGAGTCTTTCCCCCTCATTAGTCGGCAATATTACCTCGATTTGAGCCGCCAAGTCATCGGATTGAATCAAACTCCGACCTAGGGTTTGTGTTCGATCTTCTTCCTATAAATTCACTCCTTTGGCCGTCGTTTGAGGGGGATGCAACTCGAGTTATTGACGAGGAGGAGGAAATACTTCGTGCATAATCAACAAATCCTCGCTCCTCGCACGTTCAAGGGAGTATTTAGGGCTTTTCCTTGTGTTCTTCCTCTTTCATCTTTCTTTTCCCCTCCGGATTTTTAATCTTTGCATCGCATTACATCCTGATTTCAAAACACTCCTTTTACAAGATACATGCATTCACACACACCACACCTATCTTTTGCCCATCCATAGGGGTTTAAAAACCACCAAACCCCCAGGTAATCGAGCCCCCTTTTTACATGCTTTTGATTAAGGATAAGGGCAGATTTTACTCAAATCTCGATCTAATGGGCTTTATATTTGTTGTTTATGATTGTTTGCAGGCACTAGAAGATTGATACGTGGAGCCCTTGCACCTTGGCCGGCCTTGGAGCAAGGAAGGAACGAAACCAAATAAATCCCGCTACCTGTCTGATATCGCACTGTACGAACCTAGCGCGACCTAGAGAACGCGCTAGGACGATATAGCGCGTTAATCTCCAGGACCACGGCTCCCCTTTATGGATTTCTGAGGTATGTAACATGCCCCATCCTGATCTCTTATTGTTTGGCATGTTTCTAGCTTCAGTGGCGATCACGGAGCTTAGTTGTTGCATATGATCTTTCCTCTTTTTCATCATTAATTGAGTGTGATATCTTGTTTTAAAACAAAATCACCATCTTTTATCAATTTGGGGTTAATCATAATTATTTGCACATCTACAGAGGGGTGGTATTTATTGTGGTTTGGGGATCCCACTGTGTTATAATCCGATTGGGACTAGTATTCCTAGTACAAATCCTAGTGGTATTAGTATTTTCCCTTATTAATCACTTCCAAAACGCAAATACTTCCTAGTTAGAGCGAAATACGGCTGTCAGTTTCCTTTTCACACTTTAAAGAAATTCGCGTCCGGGTGACAGCCACGTCTTATTAAGTCGCGTCCATATAGCAGTCATTTGTAAAGAAATAACGCCCTTCGATCGGGCGCCTTTCACCATTTCACATTAATTTATAATAATTGCAATGTTTGGGGATTTTTATCTTTTTTATTTGATGGGGTATTGTTATGAAATTTTATGGGTAAGATTTTTTCAATTTTCTCTTTTTCCCATGTAATTAGTTCTACAAAATTCTTTTAATTTAAAAAGTGGCACTATTCATCTGTCCAAGGAAATAGCGCCCTTGCCTTTGCCTTTTTATTGAAATGATGCGCCCATGTATTGGGCGCTATATATTCACCCTTTCTATGAAACACTCGAAGGACCAATATTGCTCATATGTCCATTCCTTTATCTTTAATTACCTTTAATGCATTTAAACCTTATCTTTATACCCCCTTTTCCTTCCAATAAAAATATAATGTAATAAATATGAAAATTTAAAATTTCTAAATTATAAATAAAATAAAAATTGATGTTTCCTTCAAGATTTATTGATTATTAATTCAAATAGAATTACAATGTGCATTAAATGCCCATGACATGTTATTCTTAATTTATTATAATACAAGGGTAGGGTCTCTAAGTTCTTTTTGTAAGGCTCATTAGGGGATCATGTGGTTGTAAACAAGGTATGGGCCTTGTTTATTTATTTGTTTTAATTTATTTAGACTTTCTAATCTTTTAATTTACTAGGGTTGCTACATTTTGTGTTTTATTATAGGCCAGCCAGCAATCAACGGTTTTTCAGTTTGCCGAGAATTTGCCAGATTTAAAATCAAATTTCTTTCCCTGAGCATGCCAGCACTCAATGGCCCTATGGCCTGGCTTACGACAATTGAAACACACAACATGCTGGTTCTCATGAGGATTTACATAATGAAAATGAAACTTACCTTTACTTTTAGTAAACCAGCATTCAGAGGCACGATGGCCTGGTTTTCCATAATCAAAGCATGCAGAAGAACCAGATTTAGAATAAAATTTCTTTTCCTAAGCATGTCAACAGTCCTTGACTGTATGGCCATGCTTTCCACAGTGAGAGCAAGAAGAAGAATTTCTTCTATGAGAACCTAACCAGCATTCAATAGCCTTGTGACCAAGCTCGTTACAATTGAAACATGTGATATGCTGGTTTATTGAAACATATTTGTTCTTATTAAAACCACGATGGTTTGCAGGGAGTTTAGCATGATATGACTGTGAGTTTTTCTTACCATTTGCAAACCAGCACCGTGCAGCAACATGTCCTACCTTATCACAATAGGAATAGTGAATTCTCTTTTTCTTAAATGTATGATTTATTTCATGAGAATTCCTAGCATGCGTTGCACTTGCATTTATATCATCTTGTTCCATCAATCTACACTTATGCATCAAATGACCAAATCTATGACAATAATGGCATGCCATTTTCTTTTTGTGTGCATGTGCATGTGTGTTCAACCTATGTACAGCATGCACAGTTCTAGCATGAGTGTTTCTTGACTCTTTCTACAAGTGATTATTCTTTATCACTTTGTCAGGTTGTTTCTGAATTTTCTGAACATTGGACTGTTTAACCTCTGAAGTGATGGCTACGTTTGATGCAGTGACAAACGATGTCATTAACTTATTTTTAAAGGCTTTCTTATTAACATTATTGTAGCCCAGCCCTTCCTTCCTGAAATTAACCTTGACTCCTAGCAACTTGTTCAGATTATGTTGCCCACTAACAAATTTAGACAAAGAACTTTTCAAATCCTGAATCTCATTTTTTAGAGATGCAATGTGTATTTCATAACTTGCAATCTCTTGTTCATTGCAATTAACAGCTTCATTCAATACTTTGTTAGCAGTTTTGTATTCTTCGATCTCCTTTCTAAGTTCATCAATTTTTTAGATTCGTCTGTATAGACGGTTTTCCCTTTTTTCAATGTGAGAAGCCTTTCAGATATAGCAGAGTTCAACTATTTTAACTTCTCATTTTCTTCCTTAAATTTATCATTTTGAATTAACTCATTTATTAGAACCTGATCCTCTGAGTTAATCTCATGCTTTCGTCTAGTTTCAAATTCCTTCAGATCTCTTTGCTGTTTTTCAACATTTTTTATGTAACTCCATGTTTACAGACTTGATAGCATCAAATTTTTCAGCAAGCAGATTCTTCTCTTGTTTGAGTTTCTCAAATTTTTCTTCATTTTCTTTAACAAATTTCTTGAGATAATTGTTTTCAGATTTCAGCTTGTTTAGATCTGTGTTAACATGTTCAAGATCCTTCAGCAATTTTTCATTCTGAATATGATCATTAGTAGAGAACTGATTATCACTAGTTGAGCTAAGCTTTTCTTCTAGTTCAGAAATCGCATTTGCAAGTTCTTGGTTTTCAATTTTTAACAATCCAATTTGTTTCTTAAGCATTTGAATATCAGACAAACAAGCATCATGAGATTGTTTCAGCTCCAGACACTTTTCACAAGAAGAATTTGAACTATTCAACCCAGTTGTCTTTTTCAATTTTTTATATTATTTTCTTAACATCTCATGTGACTCTAATAAATCACCATATGCATCCTGCCAATCTTCTAGAGTGAATTTTTCAAAGGGATTTACCTGATCATCGTCCTCTTCTTTATTTTGGTTGCTACTTTGATTACGGCCATTAGCCATCATGCATCAGTCTTCATTTCCACGGCAAGCAATCTTCAGTTTGTTCAGGATGTCCTTAGCTGACCTACAATCATGAAAGCAAGAATGGAATGCCTTGTCAGTAGCTACTTTCATTAAATCCAAAACTTTCTGATTTTCTCCATACTTCGATTTATGACTGTAAGTCCATTTGGACTTTTTTTTGGTAATCTGTGAGGACCTTGTGAAATTAACTTCCACAGATCAGGATCAATCAGTTTAACATAGCTATACAGACTGCTAAACTATCAATTAAAATTAGAGCCATTAAAAACCTATGGATGAGCCATGGAAATCAGTTCAAGAGTAATTCAAGCAATAGACTGAGCACACATAGAAATGCACCTAAAAATAGGATAGCAGGATCCTCTGCAGATCATTGGATCTGATGAATCAGAGACCCGCTCTAATACCAATTGTTAGAATGTGAGCGTGCAAGGTTGAGATTCAGAGTGGGGGGTGAATGAATCCCTCTTTAAAAATTTGCAGAATAAAAATAATGCCTACTCTCAAGGTAGTTTAATGAGACAACTAAGCTCTCTTACTCAGAGGACACAAAACAATTGCTGAAATTAGTTCATCCATGGAAAGGTTCAATCTAAATTACACACGCTCAAGAACTCTAGCCACAAGAGACATTAAGAAGCAAATACTTCTTCTAAGCATTCACTCAAACACTTAACAGCTATATCGAATTCGTGTAGAAATCACACAGAAACTTCTGATATGGAACGCCCAAGCAATATGAGAAGTGGGGATGGTAGATATGGAAGTATGCGCACATATCAAACCACGATGGACTGGATATTTTTAGGTGGTTCGGCCAGACCCACAGTCTACCTACATCCACCCCTCACTCAAACCGAGTGAGGATTTCACTAGCACAAGCTAGAAATTGAAGCAGACTTAGTCTGCAATTAACCGCTGCAAATAGCTTGCCTTGAGGGAAACAAATCCCTCACACCGATCCTGCAACCCACAGGATCTGAACCCTAGCCTTGCACCCTCATGTTCTAACATATGCCTCATGGCTAAAAGTGACGAGGAGGTGAGCAATCTATTTGAAAAGTTTTCCATAGATGATTGGGAAGATGCGTATGGTGAACTCCATGATAAGCTCAATTCATTGAGTAAGGAACATAGAGTGCTAAAAAGAAAATTGAATACTGTTATTGAGGATAAAGATATCATTCAAAAAGAAAAAGAAAAGCTAAAAACAGAAATGGAAGAACTATGCTCACTAAGGAATGAAAATGAAAACCTGAAAGATGAAAATGGGAGTATTCAGAAAAAGTTTGTTGAATTTAGGTTGAAATTTCAAGAAGTTCAGAATGAAAACAAATTGAATTTGGAAAATAATGAAGTTGTTAAAAGTGCTAACTCTGAACTTCAGAAAATCTGTGAAAAACTCCAAAATGATTTGGAAGATAAACAGACCACACTGAAAAAGTTTGTTCAAGGGAAGTCAAATCTAGACACCATGCTAGGAGTGAAGGTTAACTTTAATAAAGAATGTTTAGGTTTCGATCCCTCAAATAAGAGACCATTTGAATTCAAGACAATCACATTCTATCCAAGCAAGGGAAAATAAAAGCTGGACACTCAATCTTGCTCAAACAATAATGTCCAGAATTCAAAAGTTAAAAACTTTGCCAAAATAATAAAAGCTGTTGACTGGACTACACAATCCAGTCAAAACACAAAAACTCAAGCCTCACAAAAGAGAAATAACCCAACACTGAAGTGTGCTATAAATAGAAAGTTCAATGCACATGTTTATCACAGGTCAAAGAAACTTGTTAATCAGCACAGGAATTATTTCGAACAGTGGAACAATAATTTCACCAAGAATAACCAAGCAAACTCAAAACCAAGGGTTACTGCCAGTAGGAATGACAGTGCAAAGAAACTGAACAATCATGCTAATCAAAAGATAATTGTTAAACAAATTTGGATACCTAAAAATTTGCTGAAGAACCTTAATGATGTACGTGGACCCAACTTGTCTTGGGTTCCAAAAGTTTTTGCATAAACTGTTTTGCAGGAGATCCTGACAGCCATGAACAACTGATAGTATCTTGATAGTGGCTGTTCAAGGCATATGATTGGAGATAAGACAAAGTTCAACAAGCTAGAAATGAAGGTTGGTGGAACAGTTATGTTTGAAGGAAAGAACAGAGGTAAGATAATCGGATCAAGCACTATTGGTAAGTATCCGTCAAACACAATTGAGAAAGTTTTGCTTGTTGATGGACTTGAGTAAATTTTTTTGAGTATTAGCCAGCTCTGTGACAAGGGTCACAAGGTCTTGTTTGATAATAATGTCTGCAAAATTCTTGAAACAAATTCTGATTCAATAAAGTTCATAGGCCATAGAGTCAACAATGTCTACATAGTAGACTTAAAAGACATTTGTGAAAATGATCTTTGTCTATCTGCCAACTCTGATAATAATTCATTCATTTGGCACAGGAAATTATGCCATGCTAGCTATAACATTTTGAATAACTTGGTCAAGCATGATTTAGTTAGAGGCATGCCTAAAATCAATTTCAAAACAAACTCAAAAATTTATGATACATGTGCCTTAAGAAAACAAACTAGGAAATCTTTCAAAATAAGGCATGAACCCTTATCCTCTAGGCCATTAGAATTCATGCATATGGACTTGTTTGGTCCTACTAGGACTCTAAGTCAACATGGCAAAAGATTTGGGTATGTCATTGTAGATGATTACACTAGATTTACATGGATTTTCTTTTTAGCCCACAAGAATGAAGCCTTTCATGAATTTCAAATTTTCTTCAACAAAATAAAACAAGAAGGCATGCACAAAATTTGTTTCATTCAATCTGACCATGGGGGGGAGTTTGATAATTCATTGTTTTTAGATTTTTGTAATCAAGAAGGACTAACTCATAAGTTTTCATCTCCTAGGACCCAGAACAGAATAGAGTTGTAGAGAGGAGAAATAGAACAATCGTGGAGATGGCAAGAACAATGTTGATTGAGAGCCAACTCCCACGGAAATTTTGGGCAGAAGCTGCAAATACATCCTGTTATATAATTAACAGGGCTATGGTAAGATCTGTCCACATGAAAACTCTATATGAAATGTTGAAGGGTAAGAGACAAAACTTGGCTTATTTCAAAATCTTTGGTTCTAAATGTTTTATTCATAATAATGATAAAAAGGACTTAGATAAGTTTGAAGCCAAGAGTAGTCCAGGGATCTTCTTGGGGTTTTATGAACTGTCAAGAGCTTATAGAGTTTTTAACATTCATGACCAGTCAGTAGAGGAATCCCCTCATGTGAAATTTGATGAAACATTCAACCCTGCTAACTTTAATAATGATGACATGAAGGAAAAAGAAGATGGAGAATTTCTGGAAGAGGAGCCACATGCAAAACAAATTGAACCAGCTGCACATATTGACACAGAGCAAGGTAGGTCGACCGAACCAGTTCATCAGTCGACCGAACAAGGTGAGTTCTCAAATAACATCATATTTCTAGAAGATCATCCTACTTAAAATATTATTGGAAATCTGCATGATCCCCATACGACTAGGTCTTTTCATAGAGAAGTCAATAATCAAGACCTAGTAGCTTTAGTGTCACAAATTGAACCCAAATCCATAGAAGAAGCATTAAAAATTGATGAATCATGGATTAATGCAATGCATGAAAAATTGGATCAATTTGAAAGAAATAAAGTCTGGAACTTAGTTCCCAGACCTAAAAATTGTTCTATCAATGGAACCAAGTGGGTATTTAGAAATAAAGTGAATGAAGATGGAATAATTTCTAGGAATAAGGCTAGGTTGGTAGCTAAAGGTTATAACCAAGTATTGGGGGTGGATTTTGATGAGTCCTATGCACCAGTTGCAAGGATGGAAGCCATTAGAATCTTAATATCTTTTGCATGCTCTTATAACATAAAACTTCAACAAATGGATGTAAAGAGTGCCTTTCTAAATGGTAACATAAAAGGAGTTTATGTTGAGCAACCCCCAGGTTTTGAATCATCTGAGCTGTCTAACCATGTTTTCAGATTAAATAAAGCACTGTATGGACTGAAACAAGCCCCTCGGGCTTGGTATGACTGACTGACTGATTTTCTACTAAGTAAAGGGTATTGCAGAGGTAAGGTTGATCAGACCCTATTTACCAAAAATGTGAATTAGAAAATCATCCTAGTTCAGGTATATGTCGATGATATTGTATTTGGTTCCACATGTTCTAAACTTTTAAAAGAATTTGTAAGTTTAATGTCAACATAATTTGAGATGAGCCTAGTTGGTGACTTGCAATATTTTCTTGGTCTGTATGTTAAACAAATGAAGGATGAATGCTTTATCAGTCAGACCAAATATGCCTTGGAGATCTTGAAGAGATTCAGCATGGATAAGCTGAAACACATGGCCACACCAATGAGAGCAAACACATCATTGGATGCTGATGAGTCCGGTAAATTAGTGGATGCAAAGCTCTGCAGAGGTATGATTGGCTCATTACTCTATCTCACTACTTCCAGACCAGATATTCAATTCAGCGTGTGTTTATGTGCTAGATTTCAAGCTAATCCTAAAGAATCACATATTTCAGCTGTTAAAAGAACCTTTAGATACATTGCTGGCACACACAATTTAGGCTTATGGTTTCCTACATCATGCAACTTAGATTTGATTTCATACACTAATGCAAATTATGCTGGGTGCAAGCTTGATAGGAAAAGCACTAGCGGATATTGTCAATTCTTAGGAGGGTGTCTAGTTTCTTGGGCCTCCAAGAAACAACACTCAGTAGCTCTGTCCACTACAGAGGCTAAGTATGTAGTTGTTGGTTGTTGTGGCACACAAGTCATATGGATTAAACACCAGCTACAAGACTATAATGTAGATCTTGGCTATGCACCCACTTACTGTGATAACATAGTGCTATAAATCTGTCTAAAAACCCAATTCAGCATTTACGTTCAAAACACATTGACATTAGACACCACTTCTTAAGGGGTGAGGTTTCAAAGAAAAGTTTTGAATTGATTCATGTTGGCCCAGCACACTAGGTTGCAGATATTTTTACTAAGCCATTGGATCATAAAAAAATTTCTACCTTGAAGAGAGAGTTGAATTCACAACATATCTTGATTTTAGTCAGCTGTTTATCTTATGCTGTAGATGCAATAAGTGAGGGGGAGCTAGCCCCATTGTCCATCTTTGTTTGTTTTTATTTTTAAAATCTTATCTCTTTCATCATTGGTTGCTAACCACCCTATGGTCTATCAAATGATGAGTTGCCGAATGATACGGGACGGATGACGCGATCGGGCTAAGACATACGATGGACTCGAGGTGCGGCCAGCACTAGCAGGCTAAAGGCAAGCAGGGCAGCTGACCACCGTGGTGTTCTCCGGGTGCTGACGTCTCTCAACAGAAATTCAAACTAGTCCGACGATCGTCCCTTGTGAGGGAAACACAAGATCGTATCGATTAAGGAACCACTATCGCCTAGGGTGTGTAATTCGAGCTCGGTGCTCGATCGGAGCTAAGGAACGGGTTCTCACTTACAAGCGCGGTGATTTGAAAGTTGGCTACGGCCCTAATTCTCACAAACGCAGCATGATAGAAAATATACTAAATAAGCAAATGATGGGATAGGAACGTCGCGCGTACCTCGATGACTAGCACGTGGGGAAGAAGTCCCGGCCGAATCCGAACAACCCCGAGACATACAAATAATTATGTATTACAATTTTAGAAACTTGGCCCACTCCACGCAGGGAGATAATGGGCTACAACAGTGCAATGCGGGGGTGCTGGAACACGGGTTGACGGGCCACACTCGTAGGAGACGAGGGAGGCAAGTCGGGGCTGATCGGGTGAGCCGATTGGAAGCCGACTGGTTCTGCCCGCGGTGGTCACCCGACGCAGCAGACTTGCGGAAGTCGGTACGGATGGATCCAACGTCTGATCAGAGTGCCGTTTGTTGGAGTACGTCGGCAATTAGGTGAAGAACGCCTCGGCCAAGTGGCATGATCAGATCTGATCAGATCTGGGCATGACGGTGCTTGCACCAGGCCCCTAGTTCTACTCGCACAGAACTACATAGATTGACAAACAATTATGGGAAAAATGGTTCCCAGTGTCAGAATGGGTCGCCGTTTGTTGCAGACTATCGACGACGTCCAGAAGAAGGATCTGACTAAGGGCTTTTGTCAGATCAGCAAAGAGGGAGACGGGGAAGCTTTTGCAATTGGCTTCTGCATCTGGGTCGGATCTACGCAGGGTGGTCGACGCAGTCCCATGAAAAGCTTCACCACACCCAGCATAGATCTCGGATAGGCATGAAACAGGCGGCAATGCGGAGCTGACAGAAAAAAAAACAATCTAAGAAGATTTCAAGTCCAAAGGTGCCGCAGGCAGGGCTGGACAATTTTTGGATCAGAGATGTAGATCTCTGGACTGTCAGGACGATAGAGCTGCACGGTGCCACAGCTTGAATTGTTGCTAGAGGTTCGCGGCTCTGATCGGCACGAAACCAGCGCCAAAACACTCCTGACTCTTAGAAGAACCTCTGGTAATTTTAGCAGGACCAGATCTAAAAAGGATGAGGTGGTGGATGATTCAGGATCCGGGGAAGATTTATGGACGGGCGGAAACAGCACAGCACACGAATGGACAATAACGGGCCTCGGCGTCGCACCTCGGCGTCGGGGAGTCGCACCCCAGCTAGATCCTATCACGAGATCTAGGGCTTGAGCATCACACTCAAGAAAGGGAGAAGGAATCACTCACTTCTGCAAATATTCTGTCACAAAAACTTCATAATCTCATTATTCCTTTACAAGACACTATACATGGGTTTATATAGAAGGGAAGGAAGGGGGAGGGGGTTGGAAAAATGGCATGGGGAGAGGGGAGAGAGAGGGGGGAGGCCTCCCATCATTGTCAAGATGGGAAGGTCGACCAAGCCATGGGGGAGGGTGAGAAGGAGCCAAATTTGAATGGTTAAAGGGGGGGGGGGAAGGTGGCCAAGTCAAGGAAGGAGGGTGGAATTCCACCCTTGGACCATGAAAAAGGGGGGGCACCCCCTTCCAATTGCCATGCCATCCAAAGTGTGTTTTCACACTTAAACCATTGCCCTTTCACACCTAGCCAAGACTTAGACATAACCCCTTTCACATTTTGATAACCCATTCACATTGTAACCCATTCACACTTGATCCCTGTTCACACTATGCCCCATTTCACACTTGATCCCTCTTGGCCCATTACAATAGTAATTGTCCACATAGACTAAATGGGGCCCACAGAAGGCTAATCAAGGTGAAAGCTTGGTTGATGTGTCCATGTCCTCCTCGAGCCGAAGGTACTCCACTGTGTCGTCATTCCCGGCGTGTACGGCGGGCGTGTGTCCTCACCAATTCTCCCCGGATGGGAGGAACTCGACCTTGTCGAGTAGGGGTCTCGAGGATTGAGCTCTCTACGTGTGATCAAGGAGTTGTTTGTGGCGGGGCATCCTCGCCAATGCTCTAAGAAGTGTTGGTGGGCTCTTTTCCTGGCGGTGTTCACATGCTCATCCAGTATACAATCTATATGCTTGCGTTGAGGCTGGAAGAGGTGGACTCTCGAGTGGTGTGTCACTCACAACAGGAGGGGAAAGCCCAAGAACTGACTATGTATCACCACGGGGTTTCGATATGCTACCAAATCTAAAGCATTTGAGTGTCGAACTAACACCATAGTCGTCTGGTAGTTCAATAACGTATGCATTCGAACCCACTTGTTTCATGACTCGGAAAGGGCTGGCATCGCGGGCCTAGAGTTTCTTTACGGTCCCCAAGAGGAAACCATTCAGGTATGACCCTGATCATGACGTACTCTCCCTTTCGAAACTCACGGGCGTGGCGGCGTGCATCAGCTAACCCCTTATACGTGCATGGCTGGCCTTCTATTGGGACACGACTTTATGAAAACTCCAAATGCATGATAAACAAACTTTATAAGCAAAACTAACTCATACATGACCTTAGACAAACCTAGACAACCATAAGTAACACTCGCATACAAACGACGCAACCCAAAGTTTGGGACTCCTAGACATCTAACATGTACCTACTGATTTCTTAATGGGGGTTCAGAGGTTTGGGAGGATCACACCCAATTACACATTGTCCTGGGGCTGAGTACTCGGGACGGCAGTGTGCTCTTCTAAAAGATCATCAAAGAACTCCTCCGCGAGTTCTGGATCTGGCTTATAGCTGATTGGCACTAGTTCCGGTGTAGGATCACGGGCTAGAGTATCTGAAATAGTCAGTGATTCCCGGGTCTGGCACTTAGCCACATAATGGCCAACTCCACCACACCTATAGCACTGGTTACGTGGCCCTGTGCTTGAGGATGCTCCACCGGTCATTGGCCCCTTTCCCTTTTCTTCTCGACGGGCCGAGGGTGGTGGGAGCTAGGGTCGGGCAGGCGATGAGGGCTACTGGGGGTGTGGGGTGGGGAATGGTGCCTGTTAGCGAGGGGGAGGGTCCCTTGGAGGGAGAGGGCGAGGCCTAAGAGCAGTGGGGTCCTAGCGAGGGGGTTGGGATTCCGGGATACGAGCCGCCGGAAACTGGCTATAAGAATTAGGCGTGGTCCGAGAGTCGAACTCACGTGGATAGATGGTCCCCGGTCGCTGGACGGGAGCGAACTCCAACTCAAACTGCTCTAACTCGAGAGTGACCCGATATGCGTCCTCCAGGGTGGTCGCATTACGGTGAAAAAGCTCATACTGAGAGTGAGGCCGCAGACCACGACGAAAGCGGGAAATGGGCATGGTTCCCTCTTCCATAACTCTACATCGTAAATAGTATTCATCAAACTCAGCGATGTACTCGGCCATGGACCGATCCACTTGGCTGAGACTCTGCCACCTGTCAATGAGCCTCTGACGGTACGTGGCAGGAAGGTACTTTTTTCTATGTTTATCCTTCATCTCATTCCAAGTGTCAACCTGGGGTTCCTGGCACTGAAACAACAAAGTCTCCACATTACTCCAATAAGTTTGTGCTTGCCCTGATAGCTTCATTTTAGCAAACTTGACTCTCCGGTGATCCGTCATCTCAAACCACTTGAAGTACTGGTCCATGCCGGCCTCCCAATCAAGATAGACCTTCGGGTCGAAGGACCCATCAAATGTGGGAGGGTCTGCTCGCACGGTCCTGAGGACTTTATCGTCCTCTTCATCCCTTGGCTGATGAAAGCCACGACGGCGTCGGCCATACCCATCATAAGCATTATCAGACCCATAGTCCTATAGACCAAGGTCACGATGCTGTGGTTCGATGGCTCGGTGAGGGGCGGGCTGAGGGGCAGGTGCGGGCTGGTCCTGGGCCGCGAGAGCGGGCTGGACCTGGACCATGGGAGCGGATTGGGCTGCCGCGGGAGCAGGTGCGGATGGGCCATGGGCCGCTCCGGGAGGATCTCCCTGTGACATCCTCTCCAACCGTCCGACCAGACCTTGGACAAATCTCTCGGATGACTCCATATGCTCCTCCATGGCTCTAAGGCGACCATTCATATTGTCGGAGAAGCTCCGAAAGGTAGCCTTGGACTTGTCCAATAGAGCCATGATGGACATCATCGCCTCATGCAACTGGTGAAAGTCTCCCGAGGTGGCATCCCATGGGTTTGCCATAGACGTGGGGCGATGGTATAGGGTACCTCGCTGGGTGGGCATGCAACGACACAAAGGTTGGAATGCACTGACCAATGTAAACTTAGGAACCTAGACTCCAATATCTGGTACGTGGCGGAGGTATTATCTGAAGAACGAACTCACGCAAGTGTGCAACCTTCCCAATAGGCGTGACCCATCGTTCCGGGAACACCTTTTAATATACCGGGTATAGGAATGGAATACGACACTACCCTAGACTCAAACCACTCTCTGATACCAATTTGATGCGGGACGGATGACGCGATCGGGCTAAGACGTACGACGGACTCGAGGTGCGGCCAGCACTAGCACGCTAAAGGCAAGCCGGGCGGCTGACCACCATGGTGTTCTCCGGGTGGAGACGTCTCTCAACAGAAACTCAAACTAGTCCGACGATCATCCCTTGTGAGGAAAACACAGGATCATAGCGGTTAAGGAACCTCTATAACCTAGGGTGTGTAATTCGAGCTCGGTGCTCGATTGGAGCTAAGGAACATGTTCTCACTTACAAGCGCGTTGATTTGAAAGTTGGCTACGACCCTAATTCTCATAAACACAGCATGATAGAAAATATACTAAATAAGCAAATGCTGGGATAGGAACGTCGCACCAACCTCCACGACTAGCGCGTGGGGAAGAAGTCCCGGCTGAATCTGAACAACCCCGAGACATACAAATAATTAATTATTACAATTTTAGAAAGTTGGCCCACTCCACGCAGGGAGGTAATAGGCTACAACAGTGAAATTCGGGGCTGCTGGAACACGGGTTGACAGGCTACACTCGTAGGAGACGAGGGAGGCGAGTCGGGGCTGGTCGGGTGAGCCGATTGGAAGCCGACTAGTTCTGCCCGTGCTGGTCACCCGGCGCAGCAGACTTGCGGAAGTCGGTATGGCTGGATCCAACATCCGATCAGGATGCCGTTTGTTGGAGTACGTCGGCGACTGGGTGAAGAATGCCTCGGCCAAGTGCCGCGATCAGATCTGATCAGATCTGGGCGTGACGGTGCCTGCACCAGGCCTCTGGTTCTGCTTGCATAGAACTGCACAGATTGACAAACAATTATGGGAAAAATGATTCCCGGTGTCAGAACGGGTCGCCGTTTGTTGCAGATTGTCAACGACGTCCAGAGGAAAGAACTGACCAAGGGCTTTGGTCAGATCGGCAAGGAGGGAGATGGGGAAGCTTCTGCAATTGGCTTCTGGATCTGGGTCGGATCTACACACGGTGGTCGGCGCAGTCCCACGAAAAGCTTCACCACCCTCAGCACAGACCTCGGATCGGCAGAAAATTGGCGGTGATGTGGAGCTGATAGAAAAAGGAACAATCTAGGTAGATTTCAAATCCAAAGGTGCCGCGAGCAGGGCTGTAGAATTTTTGGATCAGAGATGTAGATCTCTGGACTGCCAGGATGGACAAAGCTGCGTGGCGCCACGGCTCGAATTGTTACCGGAGATCCACGACTCTGATCGACACAAAACTAGTGCCAAAACACTCCTGACTCGTAGAAGCACGTCTGGTAATTTTACCAGGACCAGATCTGGAGAGGATGAGGCGGTGGGTGATTCGAGATCCGGGAAAGATTTTTGGATGGGCGGAAACAACACAGCACACGAACGGATGATAACGGGCCTCGGCGTCGGGGAGTCGCACCCCAGCTAGATCTTGTCATGGGATCTAGGGCTTGAGCATCACACTCAAGAAAGGGAGAAGGAATCACTCACTTATGAAAATATTCTGTCACAAAAACTTCATAATCTCATTATTCCTTTACAAGACACTATACATGGGTTTATATAGAAGGGAAGGAAGGGGGAGGGGGTTGGAAAAATGGCACGGGGAGAGGAGAGAGAGAGGGGGGCGGCCTCCCATCATTGTCAAGATGGGAAGGTCGACCAAGCCATGGGGGAGGGTGAGAAAGAGCCAAATTTGAATGGTTAAAGGGGGGGGGGAGGTGGCCAAGTCAAGGAAGGAGGGTGGAATTCCACCCTTGGACCATGAAAAAGGGGGGGGGCACCCCCTTCCACTTGCCATGCCATCCAAAGTGTGTTTTCACACTTAAACCATCGCCCTTTCACACCTAGCCAAGACTTAGACATAACCCCTTTTGCATTTTGATAACCCATTCACATTTGTGACCCATTCACACTTGATCCCTGTTCACACTATGCCCCCTTTCACACTTGATCCCTCTTGGTACATTACAATAGTAATTGTCCACATAGACTAAATGGGGCCCATACATGGCTAATCAAGGTGAAAGCTTGGTCGATGCGTCCAAGTCCTCCTCGAGCCGAAGGTACTCCGCTGTGTCGTCATTCCCGGCGTGTACGACGGCGTGTGTCCTCACCATCGAATGTCAGGTAAGGCCTGTATGGAAGCTCTCACTAAGTGTGAGGTGGTCTTCAGACTTAAGTTCTCCGCCAAGTACCAAGGGCAGTTAATGCATCTAGTAAGGGGAAGATAAAGGTCTTTGATTCTATGTTTTATGTCTTCAAGGTTGTCCATATTCTTGTGTCAATAAATTCTGATTGTCAGGGGGAGTAGTCTCAATAATTTCAATTTTCTAGTCAGCCATTTCAGTTCTTTCTCTATCAGTCATCTTAGTTGTCTTAGACAGGAGCATAAAATTCCTTGTGAGATCATTCTGAGTCTCCAACAGTCTTTTTATAGACTCGAAGATTTCTGCATTCAGAACCTTTCTAAAAGGACAAAAGATTAAGTATATTGGCCATGCAAAGTCTAGTGGTTTAAGATTCATAACCTTGTAAAGACCGAATCAAAAGTTTTCTGAAGAATATCTCTATACAAAACTAATGGGTCAAGAACATTTGTGAAATATTGTGTACTGGGGATCTCTAAAAGCTTGAAATTTGAAAGTAGGGAGACACCTTTAGATGAAAAACTTTATATTCAGTATTGTCTTCAAACATGCAAACAAACTCATGCATTCAAAAAGGGGATAACAAAATTTTTAGAGCAATGGTTCTGATTTACTGAGAAATCCATCACCCTTCACCTTGAAGTGAAGAGAGTTGTGTCATGAAGTGCCAGACTACCTCTGATTAAAAATTATGTCTATGCACAAAATCATGACAGAGCAATGACATAGTGGGTTGAGTAACTGGGTCACTTCACCTAAGACATGTTGTGTCTCATGTAAAAAGACACTACTTTTGTTATCTCTGTTCATTCTTGAGGCAAAAAGGTTACCATACTATGTAACTGGGGACTCTGGCATCTACATAATGTGTCTCCTCACTTCAAAAAGTGTGGATTCAACCGGACTGCTCTGATAAGGAAAAATATCTATCTTAGAAAAATTGTTGCAGTCACATTCAAGTATGTAAACCCCTAAATAAATTCAGCATGACTTGTTCTACTATGTTTGTCCTCAATATTAATTGAAGAACATCATAGAGGAGTTTCTGAGAATTGATTAGTAAAGCTGATAGACAAGTTCTGAAGCTTATATATCACACTATTCTTTTTCCATTATTGATGTATATAGAACTCTCAGACACCTTTACAAGCCTTTTATGGATTATTAGTTTTAAACCATGCTGCTTAATTAGCTAATGGACTTATCTTCCTACAGGATGGTTTATGAAGGCAGTTTGACCTATTGTCTATAACATTACTGTTTCTGCTACTCAGAGCTTCATCTCCTTTTCTACATTTCTTTGCACTATATCCTTCCTATTGTTTATATTTTTTTTGATGATGTCAAAGGGGGAGAGGTTTTGTGAGTCATTGGTCATTGCATATCATTCTATCATTCAGTATCATAAGGTATCATGTGTCTCATTTCAGTCACTCAGTCGGTGCTCAGTTTTGGTTTTGGTCATTCATTGCATGGTTGATCCAGATCCAAGATCTACTGTTTACTCAAGGGAATTAATTTGCCAATTCAACCTTCACATAATAAGCTCAAAGACTCATGTGGTTGCCATCACTAAAAAGGGAGAGATTGTTGAGTATAGTTTTGTTTTGATGATGTCAAACCAACATGAAGTCATTTGGTTATAAGTCTGAAAATGCTTAAATGCAAATCTGCATATTTTGTTCTTCATGTTCCAGACATTTAACAACAAATTTTTAGACTACAGTTGGTTAACAAATTAATGTTTCAGGTTGTCTGCATAATAAGTAAATGCTACCAGGCTTTGAATGCTTGAGAAAGATCTATACAAGAAGTAATCAAGATAAACAATGTCATGAAATGTCAAGAAGAGCACAAGAAAGAAGAATGGCTTACACGGTAGACAAATGAAGGTTAACGGTGACAAATAGCTTGATAGGGCTGAAAAAAATCGAGACAAAGTGAAAAATGGTTAAGAAGAAGTTTCAATGAAGAAGGAGTTCAAACGCTACAAGGCGGAGTTGACTCCAGAAGTCAATGGAGTCGACGCCAGAGTCAATAGGAAACACTCAAAGTCTACACAGCAGTTCAACATGCCAGCAGAAGCAAGAAGCACTAGAGTCAACGCAGTCAAGCCCCAAAGTCGACTACAGCCAGTGTGTGTCAAAAGACTTCTACGGGTGACAAATGTAGAATAAGGGTTACAAATAGGTCTGTAGAAGTGACAAATGGCTTGGCACGGGAGAAAGAGGGCTGAGAAGAAGAAAGAGTGAAGCGGAGTCAACTCCAACTGCAACTAGAGTCGACTCAACCAAGAGAAAACAACAAACAACTGACAAATGAGGAACACAGGCGACAAATGGAGCATAAGAGTAACAAATATGATTCAAGGATGAAAAATGCACATACAAAGGTGACAAATAGCTCTTGATGGGGACAATGGGTCACAATGACCAACAGATAAGCTCAGGGAACAAATGATGAACATAAGTGACAAATAGCCGCTAAAGGTGACAAATGGAGAATAGTGGTGACAAATAGGCAAATAGAGGTGACAAATAGGTCGGAAGTCCAACAAAGGCGACAACGCTCAAGCAAGAGACAAAAAGCTTAAAGGTGACGGCTCAAGCGGGCTAAGGGTGACAAATGAGTAAGTAAGGCCGACAAATGGACTGTAAGGGTGAAAAATAGGTTGGTATGGCTGAAAAATAGCTAAAGCTCATGAGCGACTTAAGAGCATCACGTGCCTTCGATTCCCAATCATTGGCACGGGATCCAAGACATCTAGTGGGATCTGTACGATGCTGAAGGTCAGATAATTCCCTCTAAAACACCTGGACAAATGGAATTTCAGATTGAAGATAAACCCAGTTCAAAAATTCTAATGGCCGGTTCTATAAATACCAGTGCTCATATTTTTCAAACGCAACGAAGGTAGGAGAGCTAGAACGAAAAAGCTACTGTGAGTGTGAGAGCCACTCTTTGAAGGAAAGAGAGAGCTGATCAGAAAGAGCGAGAGCCATTCTGTGAGCTACAGAGAAGGAACGAGAAAGAGAGAGAGAGAAAGAAGAAGAAGAAGAGAGATCGAAGCTCAGCTCGAGAAGGGGTCTTAAGAGAAAGCTCTTGAATTACATTTAGAGATACATTTAATTTTTTCGACAGTAATTTGCCTTACGTTCTTTGTTTTTCGTTTGTCTTTTGATTCAGTTTATTTTTGTAGTTCTCTGGTGGTGCATTATTGCACTGATCAGAAGGATGATCGACGTTTAACTGGTCACGTTCTGGTTTGTATACCAGGGTGCGAGGTGGGTTCCTCGTGTGCTGCCTTAGTGCGGTGTTACTGATTCTACTAGGGTAGAATCAGGGATGTGTTCATCAGGTTGGTGTGCACGGGATCTCTTTATGTCTTCAGAGGAAGGGAGGAGGTTGTTCCTCCAGTGGGAAGCTGTGTGATTAGCTATTGTAGCGGATTCATCAGTGGTTAGCCTTGTGCTAGTGAAGCCTCATCCTGATCAGGTGAGGGGTGGAGCGTAGATTACTGGAAGCAATTGAACCACCTAAAAATCTTCAGTGCCTTGTGGTTTGATTTCTATATCTTCTATCCCCGTTCTCAAGTAGACTAGGTATATCAAAAGGTGTGACTAGAATGATAGGTCAAGCCTATCTAGATAGCTTCATTTTGCATGAGGAAGTCCTTGGACAGGCCCTCTGCCTAGTACCAGTATTGTGTGTAGTTTTGAATATCCGCTTCAGTACCTTGAGTTTAAAGTGTTTGTGAATGCTTCCATATGATGGCCTGAACTAAAATTGTTATTCCTCCGTCCAGTTTATTGAGTGTTTGTTTAAATTTCTTCAATCGGTATTTCAAAGGGGCTGATCTATTCACCCCCCCTCTAGATCTGCATTGCCATTCTCATCACAACATTGGCTTCTCGAAGGAGCCTTGGATTACGGCGTTTGTAACAACCCAAGATCTGGATACCGGGAATAACATGATACCATTCGAATCCTGGGCTCGGAAGAGCTAAAAGGAGTGAAGAGGTACAAAGAAATAGGAAATAAAGTAGTACAATTCAATAATTAACCGAAGTAAATAATCTAACTATAATAGAGTCCAGTCCAACAGAAGTACAGTCTAAGGCAGAGAAGCGTACCCAACACCGAGTGAACACTCGACCCGGCGAGCTGGCAACTAAGAACCTCCGCACAGCACCCTCGAACCTCGAGGAAGAACCGCCACACCTGAAAAGCAGGGGTGAGCCTCCTATCACTGGCTCACTTGGGGTCCTGCGGAACCGCAACTGTAAACAATGGCGATAACAGAAAGCAGCAACAATAGCAGGAACAACAAACTTGGTGGCCGGTAAAAACTCAGCACTATAGCTACTCTTACTGTACCGAAAAACATGCCTGATCTCACAATCGGGGGACTACCGGATTATCAGAGAAACCCTGCCTATGCTACCGGAAGAAACATCACGACAACATTGTCGTGGAGGCCTGTCTCATAGATAAAGGCCCAACCCAAGACCACACAGTCTGGGTAAACATGATCACGACCTTGCCATCATGAACCCTACACTATCTAGGGAAAAGACCCTCGGTGACGCTCACCGGAAACCCTAGACCTCTACCTCGGGAAACACGCTGGATCTATACGTGAAACTACGTCTCGCAGATGGGAAATGGAAACTCGAGTCACGAGTAACTCACGTCACGTGATGGGAGCATCGACCACTAGAAGCAAGGTCAGATGCATCCACTGACGTCTTACACCGCACCCCAGTGTCTCCCTATGACTCCCCAGGCAGAGACTGAGACACAAAACTAGTACCACGAACAATGACTAGTTGGGGTCGCGCTCGTCAGCGTTGGTCCAATGCCCTTAACCACGTGTGTGCACACAGACCATGCGCCCTAGGTCAAATCCTCTAGCTGGTTCTTCCCCAAAGCCCGGACTCAGGCTACGCGAAGGGGCCCTATGGCAACCAGCCTAAAAATAGTCTCTCTCGGGTAAGCCACTCCACCACTCCCGTGTTGTCACGCCCCGACTCGGAATATCAGGACTGGTAGTAGAAAATGCTAGTAATGATAACATGCTAAGCTAAGAATTTACATAACGTCATGAACATAAATAACTCTAAATCTATTACAATAACCATCAAACCGACTTAAACATAATCAAGCATAACCTCTACTTGACTCCGTTACAATAATTAACACAAGCTCTAAGGCATAGCTAGATGTAAAACAACTATAACAATCTCAATATATCTACCAGCTGATACACTCCAAGTCATCACTCTAACCCATTCTCATCCATCTGTGAATCTTCACCTGAGCTGCCTGGAAATGGGGGGAAACAACTATATGAGTGAACGCTCAGTAGGTAACAACAGGCAAGTGTAAGTAATTAACCAATTAGTTACATGTTTATATGAAACAGAAAGAAAAGAAATGACGATCGGATGAAACAACACAAAAAAGAAAGTGCTAAAGAATGAAATGGAATAACAATATGGCTGGATGATATAACTATAAGAATTTTAAGTTTAAGAACAATTTAAATAACACAAAATTGTAGGAAATTGGCCAATAAGCAAGAATATAACCAAGTCGAACATGATTCAAGTAAGAGATTAAGAGATCATTGTCATAGACATCACACTAGTCATGCACTCGGTGCAATGCCTCACCATGTCATTACAAACTCCCATGGGCACAAGTACTTTTCGGACGCTCTCCCCAGGACCAGACCGGGCCCCTATGATGCGTTGGCATTGATTTATTGGATCCAAGATCCCAAGTTGTCTAGACTTTAATCAAGTTAAAATGGCCAATTACAATCAAGTACAAACTTACCTCGGAACATCCCAAGGCTAAGTTGAAGAGATACTGTCCAGAATTTCTGTCCAGGAGTTCATGTTATCAAGAACCATCATGTTCTTGGATTCAAAACCATAAAACACGGAGAAAACTCGTTTCTGGGAGATAGGCGGTCACTACTAGGCCGCGCAAGAACTGTGCGGTCAATTCTGAGCCGCTTAAACACTGGGCGGTTAATTATAAGCCGCTCAAGAACTGGGCTGGAGATCAGCCTCCACGACGTTAAGGTTGAACAGACGATTAAGGGCTGCTCAAAAGTTGGACGATAATTACTGGGCCGCGTAAGTCCGCTGAACGGGCACTATTGGACCGCGCAAGATACAGACGGTCAAAAATAAGTCGCGCAGGGCCAGAAGGTAAGAACAATATATACGGGCAATATTGGGCCGCTCAATGGAAGGACGGTCCAATATGGGCCGCCTATAATATGGACGGTCCAATATAGTCTGCGCAACACAGGGCCTATCAATAAGTTGGAAATTCGCCCAAGTGGGCTCCCGGGCTACCATAGACAGGGTGGAACTGAACCAGAGTCCAGCCCACTGTCTCTTGGTCGGCCTAGGGCTTACTGGGCTGATCAATTCGGGGTTTGGTTGAAGATGGATCAAGGATAAACGACCAAGGTTAATTGGCAATAACCAAAAGCGAACGGTCTCTGGTTGGCCGCTCAATGATATAGGCGGTCCACTGATGGTCGCTCAATCTCTGTCAGGTCCGAAGGCCTTATGAAGTTGGGCGGCCAGTACGGTGCCACTGAGGACATTGAACGGTTGAAGACTCGTCGCGCTTAGGTTGAGCGGTCAGGGATCTACCGCGTGCCTCTGGAGACATAATAGCAGTAAAATAGTAGAACGGTCGAAATTCGGTTGCTTATAAGGATACGCGGTCTGTCGCGAGGCCGTCTAAACCAAAACAGGGGGGTCAGAGAAACAATCGGAGATCGAAGCCTTGGACGGTCCATAACTGGCCGCCTAGATGGTTGGGCGGTCTATCGGGAGGCCGCGAAACCTCAACAGGTCGCTACCCCTTCTGCCTTGCTTGCCTCCGGCGAGGTTAGCTAGGGTTGGGATAAAACATAAAATTCGCATGATATAAAGCATTAAATTTGGGGCTTTTACTACCAAAAGAAAGAGCACAAAAAACTCTACAAGATGCATGAATCAATTTTGTGTTTACGGCCTGAAATTACTACTTAATCGAAAGGGAACAGTTATAACCCTAGATGTGACATGCTTCTACTAAAATCAAAAATTCTCGCAGAACACTTGATAAAGTTTAGAGCTTTCTACATCAATGAAAAGCTAACACGATGATGCTTCCTGCCATATATTATTTGTAGGGTTTGGCTTGCTATCACCTACCTAAATCAGATGAAGAATGAAGGAGAAAGAAAACCCAAGGTGCTGGTACACGCAACCCCTAATTGCAAGAGATCTCCCTCGATCCAGCTCCTCTACAGCCGCCACTGGTTCTAAACGAGTCTAGGGTTAGAGAGCTTCATTTTTATACGTCACACGCCTTCTAGAGGGTTCTATGCGCGGAGTATTCGTCCATGCAAGTTGGGTTAATGCAAACGCCGCCGTAATTGTTGACG